>CM060908.1:613932024-615182024 GCA_030737815.1 Allium fistulosum | reverse complement strand
AAAGAGGAAGTGTTCCAGAAACAAGTGCGGGATGTGCATGCTGCTCAAAGAGATGCCGAGATGAAACGTGAAGCCGAGCAGCATGTTACTGAAAAATATCGCAATGACATCGTCCAGCTACGAGAAAAAGTCAGCTCTCAAGACTTGGAAATTATAAGACTGCAAGCTCAGTTATTGAAGACCGAAAAAGAGCGCGATGAAGCCATCGTTGGAAAGGAAGCAGCCGAGAATTCGCACGAAGCGACGAAGGCTAATGTTAGCTCAACTCTATTTGATTTTTATCTTCATAGCGTTCTGGGGCGCGGAAGCCTCTCATTCTTGGGCCCGAAGTATGAGATCACCTTGGCTGAAGTGTGGGAGGCCGCGATTGATATGCTTGGCGGCGCCAGCTATAACGAGGTAGAGCTTGAGGCACACTATTTTGATGATGAGACTCGTGCCGCATTTGCCAGAGGAAAAGAGCAACTTGCTAAAGCTAGAGCTGAAACAGTGGCAGGGGTGCATCTGGAAAAGAAAATATCTCTAACTGCCCCTGTCCATACTTTGACTTCTGCCGATGTTGATGTCGTCGGTTCCAGCTCTTACTCTCCAACTCCTGCAAAAACTGAGGCTAAGCCCGTCGTTGCCGAATCTCCCCTTACTCAAATCGAGGAGAAGAGCCAGGAAGACATTGAAGCTGAAAAATTTGAAATTGAAATGATAAAACCGACTTCTCCAGGTAACTTCGATTCAGATCTGGCTCAAGTTGATTATTCATTCGATTCAATTGAACTTGATGAATTTCTCGCTTATTACTTAAGTCCTGATGATCCAATATCTTCTCTTTTTTCGGAGAGTACTGATTTTAACTTCTTTTCTTCTGTAGCAGAAGCACCAAGCGTTGCACACACTTCTCCCCTTCCGGCTGTTCCTCCTCCATCTCTTCAAGTCACTCCTGCTTCTTAGCCAGGGTCGCAGGAAGAGCAAATAGAAGCCCTTCGAGGCTTGGATGAACCACCTGCTTCTTAAGAGCAGAAAGCGGAAGATCTGGAGGATAGCGAGAAGACCCCGGAGCAGTCTCTTGATGATGAAACAAAGCTTTTTACGTTGCTATCGGGAAGTGAGTCTTCTTCGAAGAGGAAAGGGAAGCGCGCACTGAGGAAGAAGAAGAAAAACACTTCAGCTGGAGAAGACAAAATAGAAGAAGATCTGACTACTCCTCCTTCTCCTCCGCTCCCAACCCGTCCACAACGGCTCCCAAAATTATTTATCAAGCCGGGAAAGAGCTCCAAGGTTGGCAGGAAGAAGGAGTGACAAACTGGACTACATGCTTCTTTTTTTTTCTTTGCATGTATCGACCGGAGATTGTGCAGGTACCGGTCCCCGCTTTTTTGAGATCTGCACATGTAAAGAATTTTCACAGTATTGAATAAAATAATTCTTTTTACTTGTACAAATTCTTGTGTATGTAAGAATGCATTTATTTCTCATTGTAATGTAGAATAAATGATTCTTTATTTACTTTGTATGATACTGCAGTGAGCTCGTGGTATGATGGTTGAGCATTGTTTCTATTAATATAGTTATATGCCCCCGTATCACGGCTTACTGCAATATTCTAAAAAGACTTGTATTCTTATTTTAGAGAATAATTCTTCCAATTTAAGGAAATACTATTCTGCTTCTAATAGAATACGTTTTGTACTGGAGAAAGTTTTACTTTCTCTTTCTTTCTAAAGAACACTTCAACTTTCGGGGATGATCACTTTTATTTGTTAAAAAAGTGGATTTTCCTACGCAGTGAAGTGAGCTTTTTGAAGAATGTTTTGATCTGTTTAGTGCTTCCGAAGAAGGCTCTGTGCTTCCGAAGAGGAGCATTTGGTCTCCGAAGAGAAGCATTTTAAGAAGCGATTTTGGTCTCTGAAGAGAAGCAATTTCAGTCTCCGAAGAGAAGCACTTTTGGTCTCCAAAGAGAAGCAATTTCGCATTTCATCTCTGGTGAAGTGGGCCTCCGAAGAGGAGCATTTTACACTTCAACTCCGGTGAAATGTGCCTTTGAAAAGGTCTTTGTGCCTCCGAAGCGATTTATGCTTACGAAGAGATCTTATGCCTCCGAAGCAATTTATGCCTACGAAAAGGTCTTGTGCCTCCAAAGCAATTTCTTGCCTACGAAGAGGTCTCTGTTTTTGTGCCTCCGAAGAGGGCTTGTGCTCCCGAAGCAATATCTTGCCTACGAAGAAGTCTTTATCTTTGTGCCTCCGAAGAGGGCTTGTGCTCCCGAAGCAATTTGTTACCTACGAAGAAGTCTTTGTGTTTGTGCCTCCGAAGAGGGCTTGTGCTCCCGAAGCAATTTCTTGCCTACAAAGAAGTCTTTGTGCCTCCGAAGCAGTTTATGCCTACGTAGAGGTCTTTTGTTTTGTGCCTCTGAAGAGGGCTTTGCTGCTTGTGTTCTTTCACCATCTGCCTCTTAGCGATTCCTTTTTATCACTCCAAGTAAATGTTCCACTCTTTTGCAAGTTATTTGCTTTTTGCCAGAGAAGTGTACTTTATTGCTGAGTGAATCCACGGGGCAGACGCAAGCCACTTTACCGGATGTTCGTTTGCACAAACGATCGCAATTAGTTAGCAAGGGTCTGGAGCCTTCTTGTCAGGAATGTGCCCGCTTTGGTGGAATCATCAACTATTTGTGAGTAGCACTTCTTTTGTGGTTTGACATCGTTGAGTGACTTGTAGGATTCGCTGAACCTTGTGATGTGTTGAATAGATAAGCTTTGCTTTGATAGACTGCAATATTAAATCGACATTTTAGCAATATTTTAAAGATACTTGCATATCGAAATGAAACAAGCATTTAATAGCATCAGAGAACACAAGATTTATAGTTTTTTATTATTGAATCACATTGATTCTTCAGTGGTTTACAATACAAAAGTTATACATCCATCATCATTTTACAAATTTAAGCAATGCTGTTAAGTAAAAAATGGATGTAAATGGTTGTAGTTCCAGAATCTCCGGATTGAATTTCCATTTTTACTGGATTCACAGTTTTGGATTCATATGCTAGAGAGAATGAAAGATGCCCCAGCTGTAGTTTTGTGGGTAGTTAGCAGTCGTCCCAACTTCCGCCTGCTGGGTGTGGACCCCCTATGATAGCATTAATGACAAGCTTTTCGGATTCTTGCACTGCATTGTTGCTGCGGGAGCCAGATTGATGGGCAGGATGTTGTTGTCCCTGAGTGGATGAGGTTGGATCGACTCCGTTTTTCTTCACATATTGTTGGAGTTTACCCTGTTTCAGCAATTCCTCGATCACATTTTTTAACTAGCGACATTGGTCAGTGTCATGGCCAGGTTGATTGTGAAATCGACAGAATTTCTCATTATTCACTACACCTCCCCTCATCTCAGGTGGTTTGGGATACTTGACGGCATCTTTCGTCGCAAAAAAGATATTTCCCGGTGTGTCAGTTAAAGGAGTAAAATCTAAAGGATTGAGTCGGTGAGATCTATTCTCATTCCCCTGCTTCTTTCCTCCATCATTTTCCCTTTTCTGATTTCCAGATTCTTTTTTGTCAGACGCAATATCGTTATTGTTGACTTCAGCAGCAACCACCATTGCTGGCGCAGAAAGGCTTTCTAGACGCATGAACTCATCGGCCTTTTTATAAAACTTCTCAAGTGAATTTGGTTCCTTCATTTTTAACCATCTACCGAATTCACTCGATTTGTCGATGGCTCGCATCAAGTAGGTCAAGATCATGCGGGGCTCTGCATTATCCACTTCGGCTAAGGCTATATTGAAATGGCTCAAGAAAGACTTGATCGATTCTCCGGGAGCTTGTTGAAGATTGGACAATGACATTATATCCTTAGCTTTTAAAGAATACAATCTGAACTGATCTTTGAACTTTCACGTCAAGTAGGTGAATTGATCTACAGACTGAACTGGTAGCTTTGTGAACCAAAGTAAAGCCACTCCCTCCAAGTACACTGGAAAATATCGGCACTTAATCTCATCTGACGCTCTCGCACCGGTCATATGCCAGTCGTACTTGTATAGGAAATGATTAGGTTCACTCGTCCCATTATAGGCTGGGATAGTCGGAGGTACAAATTTCCTTGGAAATATCGCTTTTATGATCTTTTCGGTAAACGGAGTTCTGCTTGGTGCAAATCCCCAGTCACTCTCATTTTCCTCCCTCTACATGCTCTCTTTCATGATTCGGCCAACCATCTCTAATAGGTACTCCTTATTGTTCAGAGGCATCGCCGTGCAAGCATCAGTCCTTCGCTGGGAAGTTTGCCTGGGCACAGGTTCGTGAAAAGTTGGCTGCGGCATAGAACCTTCAGCTTGGAAAGGTGGCATTTCGGCAAAGGTTGTTTCATGGTTTTCTGGCTGACTATTTGCCCCAAGCAGAGCATTTAATCTATCCATCACCAAAGCATTTTGAGCTTCCATTTGTTGGTATAATCCAGAAATTACGTCATCTAATTCAGCCCTTGTGACCCCAACGGTAGGAGTTGGCCGGTTCTCTGTTGGGGAAGCAGAGGTCCCCTCATCAGCATTTTCGGATCTAGCAGGTCTACCTCTTCTTCCTGGAGCCATTATTTCAGATAGAGTTCTGGTTTTCAAAGAAACTTTTTCCACCAACTCTCGTGAAGCAATGGTGACAATACCCCTGAGTTTAATTCTCAGTGAAAGCACCAAAATGTTAATGCTAAAAATTGAACGCTAACACCCGGTGAGTGTGGTAAAGTTGTGAAAGCACCACTCGTGATATGGGAACAAGAAATAAGCAGTAAAATAGCAGAAAACAGTAAAAGACAGCGATTTATAGTGGTTCGGCTTAAGATCGAGCCTACGTCCACTTTGAATTCCTATATTGCTGATTTTGGTTACAAGTTAATACAATGCACTTCAAAACACAATAAACTTTGATTCCAAAACACTTCAGACTAGTAGCTCAAACTTCAATGTAGAAGATCTCCTCGAATTCATGTTGAATGTGGTAGATTTCTTTCAAAGCTTGTTGTAGTGTCTGAAATGCTTGGAGTTCTTCGAGTGTTGAATGAGTGATGAATTCTGCAGAGTAACGGTGCTTCAGAGAATGATCCAAAAAGTCCCCTCATTGTTGGAGTTTGGGGGGTATTTATAGAGAGGATTTCTTGGCAGAATTTTATCACCAAGTGCTAGGTCATCCACGACCTAAGGTAGGTCGTAGATCGTAAGTTGGCGACGACATAGGGGATCACCTGTATCAACTGTTTTAGACCTTGTCCTGAATAAGTTGTTAGGTCGGCAGCGACCTAAGAGATGGGATCCGACTTATCTCGATTGCACTTGATTCTTTTCTGGGCGAGTTAATAGGTCGTGTACGACTTATTATATGTCGTAGGTCGTAACTTCCCACGGGTCATTAGGTCGTAACTTCCCATAGGTCGTTAGCTTCTTAGCTCGTTAAGTCGTCTTTGTAGTTAAGTCGGTAGCCTCCTTAGGTCGGAAACTTCTTAGATCGGTAAGTCGTGGACTCCTTAAGTCGGCAGCTTCTTAGGTCGGAAGCTTCTTAGGTCGGCACGCTTCTTAGGTCGGTATGCTTTTTAGGTTGCTAGGTCGCGAATCAAAAGAGGGTTAACATGGATGTAGGCCCAATTCTTGGTCGAACCACTATAAATCTTGTGTTCTCTGCTATTATAAAATGCCTGTCTTGTTTCGATATGCAAATATTTTAAATATATGGCTAAAATGTCGATTTAATATTGCAGGCTATCAAAGCAAAGCTTACATATTCAACACATCACAAAGAAAAGTGATTCCTACAAATCACTTAACAAACAAATGTCAAGCCAAAAAAAATTCCAGACTCAATCCTTACACAGGAAAGGCTTCACACAAACGGTTGGTGATTCCACCGAAGGGGCACCTTCCCAAAGTGAAGGCACCAGGCCCTTGCTAAATGACCGTGATCGTTTGTGCGAACAAACATCCGGTTAAGTGGCTTGCGTCTGCCCCGTGGATTCACTCAACCATGAAGTACACTTCTATGGAAAAAATCAAACAGCTTACCAAAGAAAGCGACATGTATTTGAGAATGATAACGAGGAATCGCTAAGTGGCAAACTGTGAAAAAGACATGGGCAAGCAGACAAAGCCCTCTAACGAGGCATGCCCAAAACGAAATGGTTTTCTCACACAAGAATGTTGGTGGGACCACACAAGGGGGCACCTTCCCAAGATATAAGGTTCCAGGCCCTTGTTACTTGATTGCGATCGTTTGTGCAAATGAACATCTAGTCGGGTAGCTTGCGTCTGCTCCGTGGGACCATTTAACTGTGAGAAAGTAACTTTCTGGCAAAACAACAAATAAAGCCCTCCAACGAGGCACGCCCAAATCGAAATGCTTCTCTCACCCAAGAATGTTGGTGGGACCACACAAAGGGGCACCTTCCCAAGATAGAAGGTTCCAGGCCCTTGTTACTTGATTGCGATCGTTTGTGCAAACGAACATCCAGTCGGGTAGCTTGCTTCTGCTCCATGGGACCATTTAACTGTGAGAAAGTAACTTTCAGGAAAAAAACCAAATAAAGCCCTCCAACGAGGCACGCCCAAATCGAAATGCTTCTGTAACAACCCGATATTTTCAACCATTCGCATCCGCACATGTCGGACTTGAATTGCTCAAAATACCGCGTTGTAAATAAAATTTGGCAAATCTCAAAATATACAGTAAATAAATATAATCACAGATCACAAACACAGAGTAAAATAATGCAGCGGAAGTAAAAGAAATAGTAGTTCATGAAGCCACTACATAAATATATCAAAGGTACATAAGATATAACAGAAGAAATAGAGTACAACGAAAGTCTCAATCAAATAACCAAGTACAAGCTGAGTAGAACAACGGAACTGAAATAGATAGCACAAGACAAGATAATCTCCAGCGATTCAAATCTCCAAGAGAGTGGAAATCCAAATCTATGAATAACTCAGGCTGACCCGAGCATAAAGCAAAACACAAAACACTCGAGTCAGGACAATATATACTTATATAATGTAAACCAACTCAAGTGAACTGTAATAAAGGTACAAGTAACTTAAAGAATGCTTGGGATCGCCCATTCTTTAAGGATCCGTTAAACTATTTACTATGTAGTAATATACGCTATATACAGTAGTGTCTAATTAGTAAAGTATAATCATATAGAAAATAGAGTTAAGAGGATGGTGAACCTTAACGCGGTCGGATCTTTAAACCAAAATCGTAGTGGGCTCGATATGGTAGGTGACACGGCACACAAGGCAATGCCAGGGTAGATATACCAATTACGCATCCGGACTGGTGGTGACGCACAGCAGCCACTACCGCCCACCTCGAACAACACTCCCAAATCAAGGGTGCACACCAAATCAATCACAAGTAATAGAATGGTATCGAAGAAGTGTGTCCGATCAGAGGTGCTACCTCATTGGCCCGTCGATCGCTCCTGTTTTAGCCACCTTATGCCAACTCATGGGAGTTGGGTCCACGTATATACCTTAGGATCGTCGTCACCATCCTACTTCATTCTGGAAACTCCACCATGTACACAGTTGTCAAAGTGGTTTTCGGTATCGACAGAGAGTATGTCCATATCCGATCCCGGTCTCTTTAACAACCAATCGTTATTATAACCCGTGGTTATAATTTAAAAACAGTTTATACTCAAAATAGAATATCATTTCAAATCCAGATCTTTATCAAAATAAAGATTAAATCAATTCCAAACCATTTCAATATATTTAAAATATCATATCGTTCCAAAACTTCATTTCAAATCATTTCAATATATCCAAATATCATATCTTTCCAAAACTTCATTTCAAATCATTTTAATATATCAAAATATCATATCCTTTCAAAACTTCATTTCAAATCATTTTAATATATCAAAATATCATATCCTTTCAAAAAATCATTTCAAATCATCATTTGAGTTCAAATCCAACTATTTAACTTCAAATACCTTTTTAAATTCAAGATATCATTCATTTATTATCATTTCAAGTCACCCTTTTAAATAGTTTATATTTCAATCAAAATAATTCATTTAAACCATTAAAAGTGTAATTATTATACTTTTAAATCAAGTATTAAAATTTCCAAAGTTTCAATTCAATTCAATCATTTATTTCTATTAAATTTCCATAGACCATTTCAAATCTTATAAATTTCAAATATAGATTTAATCCACAAAATAACTATTCAAATTATAAAATAAATTCCAAAGCTTTATTATCCTATATTTTATAAGTCCAATATCGTTTAAATAGATTCAAATTACAAGTAAACCAAATATTTTTCACACTAATATAAACTTCAATTATTCCTTCCAAGATTTAATATCATTTATTTAATTTAAATTTAAATACCATTTAATCACATTTCAAAATAGTTGTATTTCCCAAATCAATTTTCCATTTAAATCATTTAAAGTCCATTCATTATATTTAATAATTAAATATTTAATTTCCAAAATTTAATCTTTTTCAAAGATCATTTATTCATTTGAATTTAATAAACAAAGAAAATTCAACTTTCGCAGCACTTAGAAATGCTACGAAATGTTATGTTTAAAAAAGTTCATTAACCAAAAGACGGCATTTAAATGCTGTAATATCTTAATTTAGTTTCAAAAAACAACTATAGCACTAACAAAGTGCTATAATAACCCTTAGTTCAAATTTGCTATTAGGTTCATTTTAAACAACTACAGCATTTTCCAATGCTGTAATATCTTTACATTACATTTCAAAAATGCTGTCAAATCAAATTCAGAGTTTTATTTACAATTTCACACATAATTAACTTTTAATATAAATCATTTTAACTTATAAAATCATATATTTTCACATTTTAAAAACAATCATTTAAATACGTTTATTTCTATGATTTTATAAAGTTAAATTTCCATACAAAGATCAAATTAAATAACAATTAAATTTTCATTTCTTTAATTAAATTCTTAACTTAACAACTAAGTTTAAATTTCCAAAATATAACTTATTTCCATTTATTTTACTTAATTAAAATTTCACTTTTAACAAAATTCACAATTTCCCAATTTAAGCAACACAATTCAACTTAAACACTCATTTATTTCATATTTAATTTATACAAAATCATTAACACTTTTAAAATTATTATTAATTAAGTAAAATCATTAAATTCATCTTTTAAATCAAATTTGTCATATTTCCTTACCTTACATAAATTCCATTTATAAACAAAATCATAAATTCCAAAATTAACTTATATTTCAAATTCTACTTCACCATTTACTTAATTCACTTATTTAATCTGTAGAAAATCACAAATATTTAATAGAAATTATTTTAATAAAAATTTAAATCAAAATATCATAATATTTACATTTTAAGAATATTTTGAAAATTTCATAAAAATATATAAACCACGGGTCTATATAAAATTTTCTAGCCTAGGTCAAGTGATACAGATATGTATCATTTCAATCCACAGTTTACAAAGAAAAACCGGGTTCTATCATTTCAAACCCACAATCCCAGGTAATATGGAATGTTTAAAAATCGTTCAGGCCTATCATTTCAGCCCATAACAATTTTTCCCTATTCTAAAGTCTGTTCGGGTATTTATCATTTCAACCCATAGTGATTCTAATCTACAAGGAACTTGGAGTGTGATAAACTGATATAAATAAACAGTATACAATATATAATAGTAATAGATGATATAACATGTGTATAAACAGGGATGAACATCATATAATCATAATATAACAGTTATAACAGGATGATATAAATTTACAGATTCAAGTGATGTCAGTTTATCAATTATATAAGTACATATTAGTCTGGTGAGATTTACTCACTTGTTTACGCTGGTGATGACGACCAAAACACACAACATAGAATCTTCGAAGGCACGACAACACGAATATGATTTGAGTGAGAGAGCCAATGATGAATCTTCTTGGATACATTCAACAAAACAAGTATAACAACACATAAGTTTCAACACAAGATACCATTAACAATGCTAGAATTGGATGCATAAAACAAAGCCAAAGTGTTTGCACTTGCTTTCTACCATCTATGATTCATCTATGATCTAAAATGGCACAGCTACATTATGGTTTTAGATCAGGTTTGGGTTCCTAAAGGTCGGCCATAGCATGGGAAAATGATGGAGCAAAGGTTTGTGAGCATGAAACAACAACTACAAGGCAACACACACTGTTTTCAAGGCACTAAAGGTCATGGCCAAGGCACTCCAAGTCATGGCCAGTCTTCAGGTGGTCAACTACAGGTGTGGCAGAGGTGTATGGGTTAGGAAAAGGCTGGTGGTGGTGGTGTACGGGTCGGCCTAACCTAGAGAAAGTGGTGCAACATTTGGTGATGTAGAAACTACCAATACAAGGCAAAAGCATAGGTTCAAGGCCACTACAAGGCTCGGGCAAGGCATGGAGGGGCACGACCATGGCTCAGGGGGTCAGGTGGTGATGTGGCATGATGTGTCAGGTCTGGAACAGGAGGTGGTGGTGGTATATGGTCGGCCATGTGGTGGAGAGAGATGATAGAAGGTGGATGGCTCGGCTTGTATGCATATAGGTGATGTTTGTGCAAACTTTGGTGGAGTTTCATCACATAGGGGCTCGATTATGGCATGGGAAGGTGCTGGAGGTGCTGTTGGTCAGAGGGGATGGTGGTGGAGGCGGCCATGGTGCTGGAGTGGAGAGGAGCCTAGTATAGAAGGTGAGAAAGCAAGTGAAAACAACATAAACAAGAAGAAAACAATGGAAAAGAAGAAAGAAATTTTACCAAACTTTTTTCCAAAGAGAATGACCGAAATTTTTTCAGAGTTGAGGAGAAAACATTCATGTGAAATGATATGGGAGTGGTCGGCTGAAGAGAACGAGTTAAGGCAGCCAATTGAATGAAAAGATGTTGTAAAATGTGAAAAGGTGGAATATAAAAGGCCTTAGGAAATCAAAAGTCCTAAACCTTTACAATTTACTTTAATTTATTTTTTTATAGCCTTACATTTCTGGAAATAATAGTAATCCCAGATAAAATTTCGAAAATTTATCAAAATATAATAATTTATATAAATATTTATCAATAATATAAAGTTAAATTAAGAAAATAGCTAAAAATAGTAAACTAGTCTAGAAAATTTGAAATTTAATAGAATAAATTTTATAAAATTCATATGAGCTTGAAATATATTTTTAAACATAAATAATAACATAAAATAAAAATACATTCACAAAATATAAATTAAAATTTAATTTAAATATAATTTTAAATGAAGAAAATAGTAGAAAAATGGAAACTAGGCTTTATAAATTGAAATAAATTCAAGTATACTTTAGAAAAATTATATTATCATTTTAAAAATATTAAAAGACATAAAATAACCTATTAACACATATTAAAACAAATATGACAAAAAATATATAATTTATATGATTTTAAAATAAATAATATTGCAAAATAAACAGTTTATACACAAAATTGAAAATTACATAACTTCTACAATATAAGTCCATTTTCAACGAAACGAAAAGCAGTATTCATGGAATTAAATCTATTTTCATAATAAAAGATAAAATTTAAGAATTTGAAACATTTAAATTTAAAGTTCAAAAGTCAAAGTTTGACCAGTTTGAATAGAAATTCACTTTTCAGTGAAATATCCAATTTATACTAGTTTGAACTATAAATCACTTAATAATCAACATTTATATTTAAAATGAAATGTTTGAAATAGAAAAAGTTTAAAATAATTTAAAATAAAAATAAAGTCAAAATTAAAATATATGCAAAATTTAGGGTTGTTACAGCTTCTCTCACCCAAGAATGTTGGTGGGACCACATAAGGGGGCACCTTCCCAAGATAGAATGTTCCAGGCCCTTGTTACTTGATTGCGGTCGTTTGTGCAAACGAACATCCAGTCGGGTAGCTTGCGTCTACTCCGTGGGACCATTTA
The DNA here is from genome assembly GCA_030737815.1 of Allium fistulosum. Taxonomy (NCBI): domain Eukaryota; kingdom Viridiplantae; phylum Streptophyta; class Magnoliopsida; order Asparagales; family Amaryllidaceae; genus Allium; species Allium fistulosum. The sequence continues at coordinate 615,170,033 of CM060908.1, read as the reverse complement.
ACTGTGAGAAAGTAACTTTCAGGGAAAACAACAAAAAAGCCCTATTCGGAGGCACAAGCCCTCTTCGGAGGCACAAGCCCTCTCCAGAGGCACAAAAAAAAAGCCCTTCCCAAAGGCATATCAAACAAGCCCTCTCTAGAGGCACAACAAAAAATCCCTCTTCGGAGGCACAAGCCCTCTTCAGAGGCACATTTCAACCCTTAACGGTGAAGTGCTAAACAAAGCCCTCTAACAAGGCACGTCCAAGAAATCAAAGCCTTTTTCGGAAGCCCGCTTCACCACAAGGAGGAATCCACTTCTCAAAAATAAAAGTGGTCATCTCCGAAAGTTGAAGTGTATTAACTTTTTATAAAAAGAAGAAGAAGAAAACTTCTCCAATACAAAGCATACTCCACTAAAGCAGAATAATATTTCCTCAAAACGAAAAATTATTCTCCAAATCAAGAGTACAAGTCTTTTTCAAACTGGAGAAGGTTGCAATAAGCCATGGAATGGGGGCAGTATAATACAGCAACATTAATAAAAGCAACGCTCGAGCAACATACCACGAGCTCATTGCAATTTTATACAAAGAAAATGAAGAAACTTGTGCAAAAATAAAGAATAAATACATTCACAAGTACAGACAAAAGATTGTACAAGTAAGAAAAATCATTTTATTCCATACTATAAAATTTTTATACATGTATAGGTTTCAAAAAAGCGGTGGCCGGTACCCGCACAATCTCCGGTCAATACAAACAAAAATCAAAAACCAGATCCATCACTTCTTCCTCCCGCCGCCTATTGAGCCATCGCCCGGCCTAATGGTTAACTTTTGAAGCCGGCCATGACGAGTCGGGGAAGAAGGAGAAAGAGGTGCAACTGGGTCCTCCTCTACTTACTCACTACCAGCGGTTGTGCCTTTCTTCTTCTTCGAAATTGCGTGCTTCCTTCTCCTCTTTGAAGAAGATTCGACGCTCGGAGAGACAAGATCAATAAGCTTTGTATCGTCATCAGAAAACCTCTCCGGGGTCTTCATACCCTCTTCAAGCCGACTCTTGCGAAGCAACATGGTCGTCGAAGCCTTGGAGAGCTCCTATTTGTTCTTCTTGCGACCCTAGTTGAGAAGCAGAAGAAGGAGTAACTTGAAGAGGTGGAGGAGCAACGGTTGGATAAGGTGAAGCTAGCACGACACTTGCTGTTTTCGCTACAAAGAAGGAAAGTTAAAATAATCAGTATTCCCCGCAAAAAGAGGGGACAATGGCACATTGAGACTTAAGTAGTAAGCAAGAAGATCCTTAAGCTCATGTGAATCAAATAAGTAGTCCACTTGAGCTGGATCAATGTTGAAGTTACCTGGAGAAGTTGGCTGAATTACATCGATTTCAAAATCATGGGTTTCGATATCGTCCTTGGCCTTCTCCTCGACTTGAACAATTAGGGGCTCAACAATTGCAGTTTCAATTTCGGCTTTGGCAGGAGGCGGAGAATGAGAGCCAGAACCAATGATATCAGGGTCGACCGAAGTCGAAGGACGAGTGGGGTCGGCCAAAGGTGCCTTCCCTAGATGCTTTCCTTCCGCTGCTTCGGCTCGCTCCCTAGCAAGCTGTTCTTTCCCTCTAGCAAGGGCGGCACGACCCTCGTCGTCCAAGTAACAAGCTTCCAAACCCTCCTCTGTGTAACTGGCATGTGTAAACATTTCAATTACTGCCTCCCACACTTCGGCCAGAGTAATTTCGTATTTTGGGCCCAAGAACAAATGGCTTTCGCGTCCCAGGACGCTGAAAACATAAAACTCAAAAAGAGTGGAGTTGATGGTGGCCTTTGTTTTTTCGTGTGATTCTTCAACAGCCATTTTCCCAGCAATGGCCTCATCATGCTCCTTCTCTGCTTTTGAAAGTTGAGCTTTTAACATTGCAATCACCGAGTGTGATAACCCGGATTTTTGAACACTTGTTAATTGATAATTAACTGGATTGATTAATAAGAATACTGATTTATGAATTGAATAAATAATTCTGATAATAAATATTTATATCGGGATCCTTATATATGAGAGCATCGACGGTATGCATTGAAAAGATGTGAATAGTAAATAAATACAAAAGTTTATATTATCATTTAAAATGAATTAAATATATTATAAATGATTTTATTTGAATATAATTGGTTTTTATTTTTATTTTTCTTTTAAAGATTGTATTTATGTAATTTAAAATACAGTTTTTCTTTGTATAACTGATATTATTATTTGTTATTATATTTAATCCGCTGCGAATGTGAGATGTTGTGTTCTCTGTTCTCCTTTCTTCTTTCTGTTTCTTTCTTCTATCTCTTTCTTTTTCTTCTAACTATCTGGAATTTTCGGGTTCGAAAATCCGGGCCGTTACAGTTGGTATCAGAGCAAGGTTAAGTGAGAACCTTGGCTCTGTTGGGATTACTCGTTAAGAATAGGGTCAATGGTACCCTAGAACGAGTTGAGTGTGTATATATATATATATATGAGAGCGTAATTGTTATTTTCCTATATAAGGATTTTAAATGATTTTATATAAGAATATATTTTGATATATAAAATGATATTTCTTTCTAATAAATATTAAGGTAATTGATTGTTAAAATATTGGAATTAAATTAAGTGGTAATAGAAATACAACCATATTGAAATTGAATGAAGATAAGTTTGAAATGAATTCAAACTAAAATTAAAATCTTGAATTTGTAGAAATATTATCTAGAATAAAGGTAATAATGAATTGGTTTCCAGATATGATAATCTTGGTTATTATCATAAATGGTAATTGTGTTTAATAATGAATGTTGTTAATGATTTAGCAAAATGAAATGTTTAGGGAAGTAAACATTTAAGTGAGTATAACTTATAAATTGGAATTGAAGAGAATTTAAAATTGTGAAATTTTAAAATCTAAATCCAGAAAACTGGAATTTTTTTTTAAAAGAAGTTGTTTTGAATTAAAACCAAAGGTGGTTTAAAAATTTAAAGTATAACCTGGTGTGTAAAGAAAATGTATATATGAGGAATATATATAATACCAATGATGATTTGAAATAAACACTTAGTGTTGAGTTTTAAATTGGAATGTGATGTAAAACCCAAGTAAAGTAAGTTTTTAAACTTAAAAGGTGAAAGATTATTAATCTGAAATTTAAAATTTGAATGGGAATTCAAATTGTGAAAAGTTGACCGGATTAAGTAAATTTAACTTGGAGAAAGTTAAATAAGTTTGAATAAATAACTTGAATTGGAAATTTCAAGATGAAATTTAAATTTAACTTGGATAGTTAAATGGTTAATTTAAATGGGAGTTATGAGTGATCTCAAAATGGGTTTGAGATCTGGAAATTGAAAATAGATAATAAATTAGAATCTGAAGATTAAATTGTTTTTGAATTCTTATTTGAACTTTGCAATAAGTTAAGTAAAGATAATTTTAAAATGGAGTTTTGAAATTTGGACTCAAAATTTAATTATTTAAAAATTTAGATTGTTGGTTTAAAAATAAGGGTTAATTTGATTTAAGGAGTTGAATCAACATTTAAAAATTTTTAACTCGAATTTATATAATTCTAGATGGTTTTAAGTTAAGATTTTAATAGAATTAGTTCAAATTGAATTTGATTTGAATTAATTAGAATTGTGATTGAAGATGTGTAAGTTTAAAAATTCAAATGGTAAATTAGAATTGAAATGATTTGAAATTGAAGCTGGTTCAATTTGAAATTAATCTAAATTGATTTGAAATAATTTGGAATTATGATTAAAGTTGAATAAGTTTAAAAATCAAATGAAATTTGATTTGAATTTGGGAAAGGAATTAAGATTAATTCAACTTGAATTGGGATTAAATCAATTTCAATGGAAATTGAAGTATTGAGTCAATTTAAATGGAAGAGGAAATTTAAATTGAATAAAGGGGAAATTAATTGGGAATGTAGATTGGGAAATTAAACAGTTTGGCTCTGGACTATTTTCAAAAAAAAAAAAAAAAAAATTTGTTTTAATACAAATATATTTTTCCAAACTATTTACTATACAATCTTTCTTTTTAAAGCCAAACTATTTTATACTTATTTTACAATTATTTTGGAACTATTTAACTATTTTGAAACCGTCTTATAAACTGATTACTATTTTTCAGTTACTTATATCTAATCACTATTTTAAAAACTATTTTGCAATTATCTAACTATTTTATACTTACTTAACTATTTTACAGCTATTTTACAAACTAACAACTATTTTCAACTATTTATCTATTTTAAATTTTTTCAAGCTATTTTTTTTATTTAAACAGGTCAGAATTCAAACTGTTTAAAATTGAAATAATAACTCAATTTGAAATGGAAGCAATTGAGAATAAGTGAATGGAATTAAAGGAAATGTGAATAGAAAAGAAAATTGATTTGGCTAATACCAATAAAGATAAATACGTAGGATATACGTATATTATTCTATTCGCATAGTGATTTGATCCAGATTCGAACACAGAATTTCGAGATAGTATTATCGATCCGAGTTGGGATTTTTCGTTCGATTTTCGACGGCGAACCTGGATATGGATTGTTGATTAGTTCTGGATATTCTCTATCATAGCTACGACTATGCAAGGAGAATGACGGTTTCTAATCAAGAAACCAGATCTGAGTCCGCACTAGGAAGTCGGGTGGACGATACTAGTTCGGAAATAAAATTGTGTGATCGATTAAGTGATCAGATTGATATTGTGTACGGATGATATGTGTGCATCGTACGGATTTGAATGAAATTGATATGGAAGATTGGGGATAAGAACTGTAAAATGGTTTTTGAAAAGAAATATGGTTAATAACTTTATAAAAGATTTATCAAATGTGAATATTTGATTTAGAATAAAATAAAGTTATATATCCTTGTTATATAAGGTAAATCTTCCCTTGTTGAATCTATTGCCAGAAGAAAAGGGTTTTGAAATAATTGAAGTATAAAAGAGGTTTTATACAAGTTTGAAATAATCCAAAGATTTTCAAAGTTATATATATATCTATATATATAAAGGATTTTATGGGAATGATTTTGGAAAAGGTTTTTGGAACCTATGGATTTTGGAAAGGGCTTTTGATTTTTGAGAAATCAATTTTGGATTTTGGAAAGCCTAGTTTGAGAATTATCGATTTTGGTAATCGATTTTGTGTAAAGGAGATTTTGATAAATCATAAAGGGTATGATTTGAAGATACTATAAGTATATAGTATAAAGTGTTTTGAGAATAGCTCTGGGGAAAAAGGCGCTTCCTTGAAATGAACTTCTCAGGAGTACCACTGGGTGGTACTGCGTTGAGCCCCAAGGGGGGTTTCTAAAGTTGATCCTGTGAGGAGTCCGGACAAAACTAGTTCCTGAGGATTATTTGTGTAGCGAAAGTCGAGGGGCTGGTGCCCACAGAGGCATTTGAGTTATGCTGTGACAACAATTTAACTCAATGTCACTGCGATCTACTGCAGACCATAGCGAAAGTCATGTGTGCCGCTGAGAGCCAACTGTCTACGTTTGATTTTATATCGGTAGACTGTGACACTATGGTAGCATAGCGAAAGTCGTTTGTGCCGCTGAGAGCCAACAGTCTGCGTTTGATTTTATATCGGTAGACTGCGACCTATGTGGGAGAAGTTTCATTTTGACAGCGAAATCGTGTGTGCCGCTGAGAGCCAACAGTTACATGGACTTTTGCTGTGATGGCAACGTAACCCTGGATGTAACTGCGATCTGTTGTGGGTTCCTTGGTGTAATCAGTTACATGGACTTTTGCTGTGATGGTAACGTAACCCGTGATGTAACTGTGACCATGGATGGGGGTGATGATTTCCAGAGCATTCTCACCAAAGATATTTCCTCTATTTTCAAAACTGTTTTCTATATTTTCAATAAAATTATTTTTCAAAATATTTTCACTGGGTGTTGAAAATGGGTCTGCTAAGTACTTATAGATTTTCAGTCTTACGCCTGATCAACGTATGACCGAATTTCTGTGAAAACGAGAATGGACTTGTTGAAACATCGAGTTATAAAAGTATTTTTATAAAAACTAATTTAGTAATATTATAAAGATTTTAAAAGTGTTTTAAAAATATGTTCAAAAGAAAAATTTATCTGATAATAAGTAAATAAGTAAATTCTGGCTTCGTTCCTTTTCGAGGACGAAAAGATTTAAAGGGGGGAGGAATGTGATAACCCGGATTTTTGAACACTTGTTAATTGATAATTAACTGGATTGATTAATAAGAATACTGATTTATGAATTGAATAAATAATTCTGATAATAAATATTTATATCGGGATCCTTATATATGAGAGCATCGACGGTATGCATTGAAAAGATGTGAATAGTAAATAAATACAAAAGTTTATATTATCATTTAAAATGAATTAAATATATTATAAATGATTTTATTTGAATATAATTGGTTTTTATTTTTATTTTTCTTTTAAAGATTGTATTTATGTAATTTAAAATACAGTTTTTCTTTGTATAACTGATATTATTATTTGTTATTATATTTAATCCGCTGCGAATGTGAGATGTTGTGTTCTCTGTTCTCCTTTCTTCTTTCTGTTTCTTTCTTCTATCTCTTTCTTTTTCTTCTAACTATCTGGAATTTTCGGGTTCGAAAATCCGGGCCGTTACACCGAGTCTTGGGAGTTAACGCTCTCCCGTAGTTTAACGACATCATTGCTGTAATTTTCAACAATTCTCCGCTCCGCATCGAGTTGGGCTTCAGCATCTCTCTGAGCAGCGTGGGCGTCCCTCACCTGCTTTTGGAAAATCTCTTTCTTTTGAGAATGATAAGCGAAAGAGGTAGCAAAGTTTTCTTTGAGTTTCTTGACTTCTGCCTCAAGCTTTTCATTGTAGGCAGTGATGCTGTTCATTTCCGCATCATGTTGGTCAAGAACTTTCTTCCACTCCGACTTGTCGCTTTCCATCGTTAGCATAGCCTCAAGATTTAGGCGGTTGACTCTTTGAAGCTCATCGAGCAGCTTTTGCCAGCCGGTCATTCTTTCAATGTCAAGCCTTAGCGCATCAAGATTTTTTAACATGGCTTGCTTATCGATTGGGACTAAGTCTAGAACAAAGCGCACTCCTTTTAAACACCAATTTACGAATCGGCTCTGGAGCATAGGCGGAGGCTTCTCGACCTGATACGAAGGCCTATTAATTATTGATTGAATATCGGTTCTCTGAAGAGCAGGAGAGCCGAAGGGGATGTCTAAAGAAATGAGAGAAGAAGGCGCTTTAGGAATTTCAGAAGAAGATTTCTCTCTAAGTCGGGCCCGCTTGCTTGGGTCCTCAACTACATGACTCTTTCCTCTATCGTCATGAGATTTTCTTTTGTGGGAATCATCGTCTTTCTGGGAAGAGTCATGGCGCTCGCCTCTTCTTCCATAGCGCTCCTCATAAGCTTGCCCCTCATGAGCTTTCCTGGCAGCTCTTTCTTCGTCAGTTTCCCTAGGTGTAAGAAGATAATGCCTGGGATCAAAATAATCACGCTTGGCATAGCATCGAAAATCATAGTAGTATGAGCCGCTTCGTCCCATTGGAGAATCTGAATATGAAGAAGAGATAGAATTTAGAAATCTCCAGAAAAGGAAGTTAAGTGCGAGTAACTGCTAAAATTCCTAAGTGTGTTTGGCGTGTAAACTACGCGCGTCAAGCTACAAACCACTCTTCAGGATTGAAGAAATATCGACTTTCACAGCAGGAGTCGACTCCTGGGTTGACGGAAGTGAACGAAGTACGGATGTCGCTTCAATTGCTAGGAAAGTGAGTCTAGAAGCGGCAGGGTTGTCGTCTTTGAAAAGCTCATGATATGTCACCATAAGATCACTTAACCCCCGAAGATGTCATCACCGTTATGCCCAGACGAGTGAGTCACACCAGCAGTGCCTTTTTCAGCACGCTCAGCACTTTTTGTGGTAGAACTTTCCTTCCCCATCCCCTGATCAACTTCCGTGGCGGCCTTCCCGGGATGTTGAGGGAGTTCCTCTTCTTCGATAACCGGTAGAAGTTTAGACTTGCTGGAAAACACTGCACCCTCAACGGAACGGAGCATTTTATCAATGAAGCTTCTGCAACAAGTTCTTTTGATGCAAGTTCTTTTGCGGAGGCTGAGGCATCAGACGTTTCCAGTTGAAAAGCAGAGGCATCGCGAAGCTGAAAGGGATCGGGAAGAATGTAAAAGGCCAAATTGATGTAGAAATTCATCTTTCAAAAGAAATTTGATACTCCTCTCCTCAACGGCTACAGCACTTAGCCTTTCAAAAGTTGGCTTGTGGCTGGAGTCCTTAGAAGGGGGAGGAAGTGCTACAAGAGTAAAAATGAAGTTAATACTTAACAATCCGAATTTTGAAAGGCTCAGAAATGGAATGAATGGAGATAGACAATCTTACTTCCTACTCTCCAGATGCCGTAGAATCTTGGAGGGCAACGAACGAAGAAAAACTGATTTAAGAACCCGTGAGCGCTGTTGGGCAAGTCTGTAATCAATTTGCGATTTCTAGCGCTCCTTATTAGTGTGATGGAAGGATGATCTTTATTCCTCCCGAACGAACACAAGTAGCAAATTTCATCGAAGCTCGGAAGGTGATTATGTGTTCTCTCGAACAACACACACAACCCCATCAAAATGGCATAGCCATTGGGGTGCAACTGGAATGGAGAGATAGTCAATCGAAGAAGCAGTTTTCTGAGAAAGTCATTAAAAGGAGGAATAGCTCCGCTCAAGCACATCTGACGATTGACCGCGATAAAGCCAGAAGGTGGCCTATCGGCGGTATCATTTACTCCAGGAAGTAAAGCTTCGGTCTCAGCAATGCCAAATTTGACGCAAAGCTGAATGAAAACCCGTTGGGTTAGAGTGGTTGAGACTGTTTTCGGAGGATTCTCCAGAGGGTCAGCTATTGGGAAGACTTCTTCAATCTGTTCTACTGTTTCTTCTTGTGCTTGATGAGAAGTCATTCCACCCAAGGAACGGGATGTTCAAATATGAAGGTGCACGTTTCCTAAAAGCGTGTGAAGTGTTGTGTGAAGTTAATGAAATAACAAGTAAATAAAAATAATAATACTTGTTGGCATACATCAATTCAGGAAAATTCAAGACTTGTTATTAAATTAAAACTGAGAGTAGTGTCAATGCAGATAACATTCGATAGTAAGCAGTTATAACTGTGAGAATTTTGCGTTGACACTTCATTCAAGTTAGTTGATTCGCAGCATTTCACACTCGATTGAATTCAGATTATTTTACTTGAGTAGAATGTTGTCTCTTGATCTAATCCATCATTCGATGTGGGCAGTCAATGATGAGTATATTCGTCCCATTTTTCTGTAAATGTTGTGTTTAACAGGTTGTTAGCTTAAAAGTTAATACAGTTTGTGAAAGAAGTGCAACAAGTTCAAGCAGTTCATTCAGGCAGTTCAAGTTGGAAATTCAATTAAGTGTTGTCAAGATTTACAAGTGATCAAGTCCAAATGACTTAGCATAGGTCGAGTTTCCTTAAGTCGCTCTGTGCGAGTTATGAAGTTCATTATTCATGCTCCTACGAGTTAAAGTATGGCTGCAGGTTAAGGCATAAGGCTTCAGGTCAAGACAAGGAAAAATCGTTTAAGTGTTAGCTCGTTTGAATATGTCTGCGACCTAAAGGTTATGTCGCAAAAAATTAGTTCGCCCAAATCACAATGCAACCCGAAGATAGGTCGTTACGAGGATTATTCCGTCTGAGGAAGTATGCTATGCAAGTTAAGTCGCAAATTCGTAAGTTGTTCGGCTGCCCTTAAGTTGCAAAGTTCTTAGGTCATTCAACTCATTAGGTCGCTCTTGAAGTAGCTCGGAAATGCCAAACTCTCTCCCACCAAAAAACCCTAAGTCCTACTATCCACTCACACGGTGCCGCGTGTACATCCCCCTTACCTAACCAGAAACGCCGCAACATAACCCGCTATCCACTAACCCGTTAACCTAACATCTCCTCGTCTTCTCCAAACACTTAAAACCCCATCATCTCCTCCAAATTTCCAGAAACCGTTGTTAACTCCACAAATTCCAAACACTCACCAAATAACTCTGTGAAACCCTAAGCCAATTCATTTTCAAAGCAATCGCCAATGATTTGACGAAAATCAAAGGGCGAATCAGAATATAGTCTTACAACCTGATAACGAAAATCGTATGGAGTTGATTATGGAGGAATCGATGGTAAACGCGGTGAATAGATGATCGGAATTACCTAAATTCGTTGTTGGAATCAACGATTGGAGATGAATAGGAGAGGATTTCGTGTTAACTTCTGAGCTCGAATGCAGTAATGGCGACAAAGTGTAAGCAATAAAGTGAAGAGGAAGAAGCAAGTTAACGGCTTATATAGGAGAAAGAGGAGAAGACGAATAGGCACGCGAGTTAACGAGCTTCTTGAGTCGCCCACGACCTAGCAAAGTTGAATCGAAGCACACGACCTATGACATTGGCGTATACTTCGAGGGGCAAGTGTTAATCCCTTTTTGAATGGCGACTCAATTATTCAAGGAAAGCACACAACTTAACAGTTCACAACGCTTCAGCGACCTAGCAACCTAAACATCCAGCGAGTTAACATGAATGCGACTTAACGACCTAAGCTATTCACCAAGTTAACGACCTAGCAATCCAGATAGGCCAACGGTATAACATAACAATGGTATGGATACTGCAACACCTATGCAACCTAGCGATCTAAGCAACTAACGAGTTAAGGGTTCAGCGACCTAACGAGTTAAGGGCTCAGCGACCAAATGAGTTAAGGGCTCAAGGACCCAACGAGTTAACAAGCCGCATATCCCTATGTCGCTTGATCATAGGTCGCATCAACATTAGGTCGCTGCCATCCTTAAGCCTAGCCTAGGTCACTCTACTTGATGCCTCGACATGCTTAAGTCGCTCACCTCTCCCATAGGACGCTACGACCTACCAAAAGAAGCAATTGATCGCAAGCAACCGTTATAAGCCATAGCCCGTATCCCTTAGGTCGCCCATGACCTACGACCTACCCATATATTGCCCACGACCAATGACCTACCCTTATGTCGCCCACGACCTACGACCTACCACCAGATTTTCCCTATAAATACCCCACCTGTTCCAACTGAAAGGGGACGTTTTCCGAGATTTTGAAGCATCGAAACTCTGCTGCATTCACGACCTGTACAACACCTCTACTACCAAAAACACTTCAAACTACCTAAAGAGAAGATCAACTACATTCAAGATGAATTCCAGAATCTCTTTTGAATTATAGTGCTAATTACTTGTATCGATTGTTGAATAATCGAAGGAACTCTTGTAAAACTTGTAATCGAACTTGTGATAAACAAGATAAAGTGGACGTAGGCTTAACTTTGAGCCGAACCACTATAAAACTGCTATCTCTTTACTTTTACTACAATTATCTGCTTGTTTTAGTTTCCATACCAACGGGTGGTGCTTTCACTTTACTAATATTCACACCGGGGTGTTAGCGTTCGATTTTGACGTTAACAGTAAGTATTTTGCATTTATAAGTATATATGTATTTATAAAAAAATTAAATGAAATAAAATAAACTAATAATAAGGTATATATATATGTTTGATTTTGTATGTGTGTTTTTAATTTGAAATAATTGATTTTGAAATACACACACACAAATATATTTAATTTAATATATGTTTGAATTTAGCATATGATTTTATATATATAGTTATATATTTATATAAGTTCACTTATACCCATTTATCTTCATCGATCCAATTCTGATTCGATTTCGTCTATTACTTGTTATCAGCTTTGATCATCGAGTTCATGCTTGGATTCGTAACTCAATTTCAGTGTCCATATTAGTATGCGTATCCGTGTCATCTCCTATTTTCTCTAGCCTCGAAAGGTGAGAAATCACTCACGATTAACATTTTATATTTATTAAATTTGATTTCAATTGAAATGACAATTGAAATGCTGCTGTTAGTTATTTACATTGCCATATATATGTTATTATCTGTATCTGTTCACCTGTGACATCTGACACCATTATTTGTTATTTATATTAATGATATATACCTGTTATATTATTATCATATCTGTTATCACTCTACAAGTTCCCTATTAGTATAGAATTCACTATGAGTTGAAATGATACATACCCGAATGGACTTTAGAATAGGAGAAAAACGTTATGGGTTGAAATGATAAACCCAAGCGATTTTGTAACATCCCAGGATTTTTGGCAGTATTATTTTAATAAATATCTAATTAATAAATTAAAATACAACTTATTATCTTAAGAATAATATATGTGTGTATTGGAAGAAATTATGATTTGGAATTTAAAGTAAAGAGTTTCAAAATATTTTAAAAATGAAAACTATCTTATTTACATATAACTAAAGCAAGCTCTACTTATTTAACTTTTGATTTAAATATGTATGATGTAATCTGAATAATAATGGTTAAATAAAATAAGTCTTATCAATATTAAATCTAAATAAAACAAATATATGGTTTAAAAATAAAATATAAATGTATAGGCTTAACAAAATTATGATATTGACAAGTTTAACAATAATTAACTTTTAAATTAAGTGTTGATAGGTTATGTAAGAAATACGTAAATTATAGAAATAAAGGTTTAAGTTGAAAATAGGATAAATATAAGAAGAAAAGAATAAAATACAAAATGTACAAAACAAACAAACTATAAATATATAAATGTAGACATACAAGACAATTAGTATCTATGTTAAAAATGAAAATATATATGGTAAATTTTATGTAAAATAATAACAAAAAGTCAATACATTAGAATAAATCCTAACATCATGTTAAAAATAGAAATGCATTTATATGAAAAAGTAATAAGACCAAAGCAAAGAAAGTATAAGACAAAAGAAAAGAAGAAAGCAGGAAACAAAAATATAAATATCTTTGAGCTTACAAAAGAAGACACTACTATATACATTCAAACAAAATTAGATAAGTATGTAGACTAGGAGATAAAAGACAATGGTAATTAATGCATGATCTTTAGCACACAATAACACATCTCATCAGCCACCAAGCAATGGAAAAAAAATCTTTGATATGTTGTACTAAATAATATCTCCTATAGCATGTTTCCTATATATCAATCAAGCTTCATCTCAGATTCGTCCAGCAGAAGCTAAGAAAAATCTGAAGTAGGTGCCATCTAAAACAAATTCTAATTATAACAACAATTTAACTTAACTGAAACAACAACGCAAACCAGAGATCAAAATAAGGACTTCAGCTTGCATTTTCAATGCCTGTGATTAAAGGAAGAGAATCTGTCCATTTTAAAATTCACGTGAGTAAACCAAACTTTGATCTATCTAAACTTGGATGCACGAAATAAAATCCTTGAAATCAGATGTGATGATTGTTACATGATATGAAATGAATATATATATATATATATATATATATATATATGAACTGAACCGATGTGCATGTCTTTTACAAGATGATGTTCTGTTCTTGCTCTTCAAGTTTTAAATCTGATCAAAAATCATGTTCTTTCTTTTCGATCTTCTTTAGGACTTGCTGTATGAACAAATTTTGGGTTGTAAATCATGATATGAATATTAAAAATAATTTCAAGATAATCTGAAGTTAGTTTTTAAACGAAAAGGGAAAGAAGAACAGTAGAAACCGAAACGCATCAAATCTCAACATTTTTGATTTGTTATTCCAGGGTTACAATCAGTTTTGATATAAAAAACTAGGATTTTTGAAAATAAAATCTTGATTTTTAGGTTAAAAAATAAAGAGGAAATGTAGGTTGATCAGGAATTGTTTTTAAGCAATTGCGGGTGATTGAATAATTGTGGAAGGTCGGAATCAATATCAGAGGAAGCTGGTAGGTTCGATGGGTGTAACGATCACCGTGGCATTGGGTCTCCGGCGTTTTAGGGTTTAATTGCCCAGTTTTGGTCGGCGAAGTCAAATGATAAATTTGTCGACAATGGAGTATCGAGCTTGACGGGTCCAAGGGGAATCGCTGTATGATTGATCGGAATGGCTATGGCCGGAGTTGTGGGGTCCTTAGCGTCTTGAGGGTGGCGATTCGAGGTGTTTTCTGTCAAGCGGCGATAGCCTGAGAGTTCTTGAATCGCTTAATTTCTGGTTCGACATTGTTTTGGATTTCTTGGTGGTCGTTAGTAATGGGGTGGTTGTAGTTGGTTTGTCTGAGGTCACGAGTGCGATCGGAGAAGGTTGAATCGGCGGTGTACGTTCATCGATGCACGATGTATCAATGGAAGAAGGAAGTTTTTATTATTTTCTTTTGGAAGAAGCTGTGTCTTGGGTTGAACTCATAAATTTTACATAGTTGCTCGAAGTTAATGCTGGTTCGAGAGTTCGTAGGTTTCGGCTTGAGAAAATCTGGGGGTAAATGCGGGTTACATGTTTTGTTTACAAGTTCATGATATTCTGGAAAGGAATAACAAGATTTCAGTTTCAAATTGATCTAGGATAAGCAATATACCAATCTTTCCAATTTTAAATAAATAAGGGGTTTGTTTAAGATGGAATTTTATTAGAAGTTTGAGAATAGAATTATTTTGGGATTAAATAATTTCAATATTTATACACTTTTTAAAAAAAAAGTGTATTTCAAACAATCTTGATAATGTAATTAAATAGGTTTAAGGATAATTTAATTTATGATAAAGGGGATAATTAATTAATGTATTGATAATTAGAGGTTAATTAATTAGATAATTACTTGATGAAAGTAATTAAAGGTAATTACTTAAGGGAGGTTATTGAGAAATAATTACTTAGTGTAATTATGTAAAGGGTTGATTAATTAAGGAAATTAACTGGGGATTAGTCAATTAATAAGTGAGGTTAATTACAGGATGATTAATCAATGTAAATGATTATAGGATAATAAATTTGAGTGGTTAATCAAGGACAAATGAGATTAATGTGAATGGGTGAAGGTTAATTAATTGGTATAATTAATTAAGAGTTAATTTTTTAATATAATTAAAGAATAATTAATCGAAGAGGATTAATTAAGATGGATGATTTTTGGATGATTAATTAATTGGTTTGTAATTAATTAATAAGTAAGATTTAAAAGTAATTTAAGTAATTGATTTAATTCAACTGTGGTTAATTGAATTAATTATAGATGGTGTGTTTGATTAGTCTTGCTTATGAATGTTTTGAATGATATTGTGTGCCTTAGATTAAGTGATATTTCTGGTAGGTGATGTGTGATGCTATGAGATATAATATGTTGGGTCAAAACAGTGACATCATGGATTTAAAGTTTGAATTTTATTTCATTTGAATAACTTGGGTTAAGATAACATGGGATTCGAAGAGACCGGGGTCGGGTATTAGTAAATACCCGAACCCACTTCGATTTGTAACATACAATGATTCTTAATAGATTGATATGTGAAATCAATAGAATGGAATTGAATGATTTAAGTGAATTGGACCTTTTAAATCTAAGCTTTGGTACTTTGAAATTGATGTGGGAAATAAGTAATGTCTTTAAGAATTTGTGAAGTCGTAAATTGATACAAGTTACCACGGGTTTATGTAAGTTGTATGCTTTTGTATTTCCATGATAGATGGATTTACTCATGCTGGTTTCCAGCCTGACCCGGGTGTTACTTTGATGTAATGCTTGGGTCAGACCGAGTATTACAGATTTTCAGGTAAGGACGTTTTGGGCTCAGGAGGCGAGCTGGATGGCAGGACGTATGGAGTGTTTCCGTTGTGACTATTATTTCTATTTATCTGAGACATATTTGATTTGTATATGTCCATTATTTGTGTATATGATTATAACTCTGAAGTAAATAAATGTAATTTATAGATATAATATTCTTTTGTAAACTGATTATTATTTGATATTATGTTTTGATCCGCTGCGAATGTGAGAATCTGTGCTGTGTTTCTATTTCTTCTTCTATCTCTTTCTCCTTTTCCTAACTATCTAGAATTTTCGAGATCGAAAATTTAGGGTCGTTACACTTGGTATCAGAGCGAAGGTTAAGCGAAAACCTTGGCTCTGGTGGGTGTACTCATTAAAGATAGGGTCAATAGTACCCTAGAATGAGTTGAGTATAATATATATGAGAGAACGTACTTGTTATTTTCCTATATAAAGAATTTAAAAGATTTTAAAGGTAAATGATTTTACATAAAATTATATTTGATATATAAAGCAATATTTCTATTAAAGTAATGGGTTATTAAATTATTGAAATTAGATAAAGTTAAGATTGAAATGGATTCAAATTGAACTTAATTCTTGAATTTGAGAAGAATTTGAGAATAAGATAATACTGATTTGGTTTTCAGATACAATAATCATAGTTATTATCAGAAACAATAAATAATATCATTTAATGTATTTAAATAAAAGGGACATATTTCAAACAAGAGTTGCTTGAAAATTTAAAGGAAATTGTTTTGGATTTAAAAAAAACAAAGGTGGGTTAAGGAAATAAATTATTATATTTGGGAATAAAACTCTAAGGTTAAGATTTGAATTTGCCTTAGGATGTGATGTAAAACCCAAAGCGATAAGTTTTTGAACCTATAAGTGAGACGATTATTAATTGGAAGTTTAAAATTTGAAAAGGGAATCATGAGTAATCTCAAGTCGGGTTTGAGATCTGGAAATTTAAAGTGGATGGATGTTTTAACATAAATTGGATATTATCAACCTATTGTTAGTAATAATCTTTAAATTGTGTGAGTTTGTAAATTAAAATTGTTTAAGAACTAATTTCAAAACTGGAAGATAAAATTTAGTTGTAAATGAACTTTTTAAGATAATTTTTTTTTGAACTCTTATTTGGACTTTGAAATAAGTTAAGTAAGGATAATTTGAAATGGAATTTTGAGAATTGGACTTAGAGTTAAATGGTTTAAAAATATAAGTTGATTTGATTTAAAGGGTTAAATCAACATTTAAAGATTTAACTCGAATTTATATAATTCGTGATGGTTTAAATTGAGATTTTAATTAAATTTGTTCAAGTTAAAATTGGTTTGAATTAATTAATTTAAATTGAAGATGGATAATTATAAAATTCAAACTCAAATGGGAATTGAGATTAATTCAAATAGAAATTGAAATGATTTGTAATTGAAGAGGATTCAATGTGAAATTAGTCTAAATTAATTTGAATGATTTAGGAATTGTAATTTAAGTGAATATGTTTAAAATCAAATGGAATTTGATTTAATTTTGAAAGGAGGTTGAGGTCAATTCAACTTGACTTGGGATTAAATCAATCTTAATGGAAATTGAAGATATTCAAATTTGAATTGAGTCAATTTAAATGGAAGTGGAAAATTAAATTGAATGGATGGGAAATTGAACAGTTTGGCTCTGGACTATTTTTAAATAAGTCATTTTGATATAAACTATTTTAAAACTATTTTCCTAACTATTTACCATACAACTTTTTATTTAAATTCCAAGACTATCTTTGTGACGCCCCACCTCTATACCCATGCTAGATGAGAACACTACGGTGTAATGTTGTCAACTAGCATGGAGAATAAGGCTGTTGAGGAGCGACCATCCGTGTAATTGCTTTGTGTGAGCACCGATATGTCAGATAGTATAACATGCATTTTTATTTAAGGAGGAAATCAGACATACCGATACAAACTCAAAGCTACTACACAATGGCTATAATAGTTTAGGACAATAAATATAAAAATAACACAGATAATATAAATGCGGAACACAGATAAAACAAAAGTCTCATATATATATATATATATAACTGATGTCAGTTACAATACATTTGACACGATACATATGATACAACTACAACTGTCGACTCTGGAAGTTATATATACAAGTACATTATCGACTAATATACATGAATACATATCAACCTAAAACTGTACACTGACTACTACAAAAAGACGCAGACCACTTCAAAAGATATGAAAAGTCTTCATAGCCCAAACAGCAACTCAAAGCAGGAAATCTACAACCTGGAATAACTCGGGTCTGACCCGAGTATTAAATTCAAAAAGAAAATAATACACGGGTCAGTCTAATTCAAACTCAGTTATTAGTACACAGAAGCAGTAATAATCAAATAACACTATAGACGACTGTCACAGAAATCTCGTATATCCAACCTCTCGATAAGAGAATCGGATAACGGCAGATATAACACTAAACAGTGTTAATCAACAAATCAACAATCCAAATCATCAGCAAGATGAATAAAACGATTATTAATGAAAATAATATGAAAACTCCAGAATTGCCTAAACAGCAATTTACATAAAATTCCAATTATTAAATAGATAATTAGAATCTCAAAAATGATCAATCAAAACAAATTTTTGTGTGGCTGCAGTACACGCACACGTGCACTGCCTCACCACACAGTACGTGAAATCATCACAACAGTGAATACTAACAACAATCAAAACTGTAGAGGTCAAGTCACGCCTATCGTGACTCAACTCAACTACAAAGAAATGAAACTCAAGTCAACATATACATAGCATGAAGGAATCAAACAAATGTAACCAAACCCAAATTACAGTATCGCCAAATCATGGACAATGGTGTATATAGATAGATGAAGTTCAATCAACGAATGAACAGCAAAAATGAAAACTGCAACTGATGCAGTGATGTATAAGGACTGTAATTGCAATTGTAGACTCAACGATACATGCATACACACATACAATCGTATATATGCATATATACGAAGAAACAGTGGACAAAAGCTTAACAAACAACTCAAACTTACAAAATAAATACACTGCAACTTCATAAGAGCCAAACGTCCAAGCAGTGGATAACAAAGTGCTTCAAATACATAGAACACATAAGTCGACCATACAAGTAGTGACATGATTGGGAATGCAGGCCCCAATACATCAATCGTGAACTTGAAGACATTATTGAGTAATGTCAAAGTTCAATCAAAACAAGTTCGAAATCAATTCCAGAGCCGAAGCCACATTTAAAATGCAACAAACACAATATAAGGGCAAGGAAAGATTGAACAAGTCAAGTTTGAAATACAGGTCAAAAGAAATAATCAGGCACCAGTGTGCAAAGCAGAGACCAAGAGGCAACTACACAAGACAAGTGTGGACACAAGTGATACAAGACATGCAAACTGTCTCAACAAATGATATCAAAACTTCCTTAATAAGCCAAATTCAAGTGTAGAACATATGACAATGGAGTCACAACTCAAGCTGCAGTCCAAATCAGGTTCAAAGAGAAATAAAATGATGAAGTTCCAAATCACAATAGTCCAGTGATATGCACTTATACTAAATGTCTCGAAGAACAGAGGACAGAACTCTAAGGTGACATGAACTAAATATAACTAGTATACACTGTAAACTGGATAGTGCAACGATCATACTCAAGACCAAATACAACCAAATGCCAACAATATGGATGTACAGTGATGCATGAAACAAGTCAAAGACTACAACACTATAGGCATCAGATCAGAAGACCAGATACGACATGCACACATCAAGACTACATGATGAACAATATGCAAGTGAAGATAATAAAGACTGCAAGACTCAACCCAGTGCAACAGTGATCAAATGAAGTATAACTACAAATACCAAAGTACACAAAGCATGGGTCAGAATCAAACAAGTCCAGATGAATACAAGTGCATCATGTAGCAGTGCAACCCGTAGTCAAGAACAACAGCTACAACTCAAATGCAAGCTCAAATAATTAAGTGAAATGCAAACTCAATGATGCAACATTTTTAATATGTACCAATATGCTATGCAGTGAAGCCAAAGCAAACAGAGGGATCGATATGGCAACACAGCTATGCAGTGAAGCACTCGAGCTCCAAAAGACCAAATCGAATATAAAAAGTGGCAGTAGACAGGAAAGTGCAAACTACACTTCAAATGAAACTATACTTGAAGCTTGAAAAATGCAAGTGCAGATCACACAAACAAATACCACAGTATAAAAAAAAGAACAGTTAAACAAAATCTTAAGTCAATGCCGTGTAAACCAATGCTATAGGTTATAAATAACTAGAGATAGTAAATACAAATAGCCAAATCGAACATTCTCAAGCATCGGCAAAAATCAAGTCAAAGCCGAAGTTAGTTTTTGAAATCAATGCTACGGGAATAAACACAAATGGCCAAAGTCGAGTATAACGTCATGGAATCACATAAACAAAGTCAAGTGACCGAAGTCAACAATTCAAAGAAACAGATCAAAGTCAGTACTGTGGTGTGCAAGGAATCGAACCAAGTCAAGAAACCCAAACAATCAAGGAAGGGAACCATGTCGTAGTTCAAAATCGCATAAAAATCAGAGAAACCAACAACATTAGAAAAATGGAATTGAATTAGATGTGAGTGATGAACACTCACCTTTGTCGAAGCGAAGACGAGCACGATGAAGGCAACATCGATCTACAGAGCAGGCAACGAACCTTCGATCGAGCTGTTAATGTTGGGGCTTTCGATTTCACGAAGCCCTAGTTATCGAATTGAAGAACGAGCGACGAGCGGCCGTTATTTTATGAGGCCGCCATTTTTACTTCTTCGATTTGATTTAGGGTTTTCACCAAAAAATGAAAGGGAGACCGGGTTTTTGAACGAACAAAAAGGAGAATGGTTTTGTTTTGGATAGATATCACGGCATAGAACAAGTGGGCCGAGATTTAGAATTTATAAAGCCCGTATACTCTTTTAATCAAAATTGTAAAAGAATTTCTACCGATTAAAAACTTCCATCAGCAATTAACAACCAGATTTAATCGTCTAGAGACGATAATTAATTGGTACGAAATCTCGGGTTGTTACAGAGAAATCTCAGGTTGTTACAATCTTATAACTAACAACTACTTTTGGAACTATTTGACTATTTTACAACTGTTTTATAAACTAATTACTATTTTTCCAACTATGTTATAAGTAATTACTATTTTACAATTATTTTTCACTAATTTAAAATTTCTATAACTATTTGATTATTTTTTAAATATCTTACAACTACTTAATTATTTTACATCTGTTTTACAAACTAATACTTATTTTTCAAGCTATTTCCTAATTATAAACCGGTCGGAGTTCAAACTGTTATTGATTAAATACCCAACTGAGATAAGAATTCAATTGATAATCCAAGTGGGAATTAAGGCAAATGTGAACAAGTGAGTAAAATCAAAGTAGGGATGAATAGAATGGAAATCGATTTAACTAATAATCAATGAAGATAAATACGTAGGATGTACGTATATTATTCTATTCGCATAGTGATTTGATCAAGATTCGAGCACAGAATTTCGAGATAGTATTATTGATCCGTGTTGGGATTTTTCACTCAATTTTCAACGGCGAACCTGGATATGGATTGTTGATTGGTTCTGGGTATTCTCTATCATAGTTGTAACTATGCAAGGAGAATGATGGTTTCTGATCAAGAAACCAGATCTGAGTCCGCACTAGGAAGTCAGGTGGATGATACTAGTTCGGAAGTGGAATTGTGTGATCGAGTGAGCGATCAGATTGATATAGCGTACAGATAATATGTGTACATCGTACGGGTTTGAATGAAATGGTTACAGGGAATTTATGGATAATAACTGTGAAATGGTCTTTGAAATGAAAAGTATATTTTGTGAAAATATATGATGAGGTAAAATGAAATTGAAAATTTCTATGATTATGAAGAAAAGTAAAGAGTAATCAAATTTGAATATTTGATTTGGAATAAACAAAGTTATATATCTTTGTTATATAAGATAAAACTCCCCTTGTTGAATCTATTGCCAAAAGAAAAGATTTTGAAAGTATTTGAAGTATAAAAGTAAATTTATACAAGTATAAATTGATTCAAAGATATTCCAAGATTATTATATATATGTATATATATAAAGGATTTTATGGAGATGATTTTGAGAAAGGTTTTGAGAACCTTTGGATTTGGAAAGGCTTTTGATTTTGGGTAAAATCAATATTGGAATTTGAAAAGCATACTGTGAGAATTATCAATTTTGGGAAACGACTTTGTGTAAAGGCACTTATATGAAATTCATACTAGGTGTATGATTTGGAAAATACTATATGTGTGTAGTATAAAGTGTTTTGAAGTGGCTCTGGGAAAAAAGGCGCTCCCTTGAATGAACTTCTCAGGAGTGCCACAGGGTAGCACTGCCTTGAGCCTCTAAGGGGGAGGTTCTAAAGTTAATCCTGTGAGGAGTCCGAACAAAACTAGTTCCTGAGGATTTTGTGTAGTGTAGCGAAAGTCGTGGGGTGCTGATGCCTATAGAGACATTTGGGTTATACTATGACAACAGTTTAAGTCGATGTCACTGCGATCTACTATAGACCATAGTGAAAGTCGTGTGTGCCGCTGAGAGCCAACAGTCTCCGTTTGATTTTATATCAATAGACTATGACACTATGGTAACATAGCGAAAGTCGTGTGTGCCGCTGAGAACCAACAGTCTATGTTTGATTTTACATCGGTAGACTGCGACCTTTGCGGGAGTGGAGAAGTTTAATTTTGACAGCGAAAATCAAGGGCGTTGATGCCTACAGTTACATGGACTTTTGCTGTGATGGCAATGTAACCCTGGAATATAACTGCGATCTGTTGTGGGTTCCATGGTGTAATCAGTTACATGGACTTTTGCTGCGATGGCAACGTAACCCAGGATGTAACTGTGACCATGGATGGGGGTGATGATTTCCAGAGCATTCTCACCAAAGATATTTCCGCTATTTTCAAAACTGTTTTCTATACGTTCAATAAAATTATTTTTCAGAATATTTTCACTAGGTGTTGAAACGGGTTTACCAAGTACATATAGATTTTCAGTCATACGCCTGATCAACGTATGACCAAATTTCTATAGGAACAAGGATGGACTTGTTGAAACATCGAGTTATAAAAGTATTTTTATAAAAACTATTTTGGAATAATATTATATAGGTATTAAAAAGTGTTTAAAATTTTAAGCATTTTGATAATTCTGGCTTTGTTCCTTTTCAGGGACGAAAAGTTTTAAGGGGGAGGGATGTAACATCCCAGGATTTTTGGCAGTATTATTTTAATAAATATCTATTAATAAATTAAAATACAACTTATTATCTTAAGAATAATATATATATGTGTATTGGAAGAAATTATGATTTGGAATTTAAAGTAAAGAGTTTCAAAATATTTTAAAAATGAAAAATATTTTATTTACATAAAAATAAAGCAAGCTCTACTTATTTAACTTTTTATTTAAATATATATGATGTAATCTGAATAATAATGTTTAAATAAAATAAATCTTATCAATATTAAATCCAAGTAAAACAAATATATGTTTTAAAAATAAAATATAAATGTATAGGCTTAACAAAATTATGATATTGACAAGTTTAACAATAAATAACTTTAAATTAAGTGTTGATAGGTTATGTAAGAAATACGTAAATTATAGAAATAAAGGTTTAAGTTGAAAATAGGATAAATATAAGAAGAAAATAATAAAATGCAAAATGTACAAAACAAACAAAATATAAATATATAAATGTAGACATACAAGACAATTAGTATCTAAGTTAAAAATGAAAATATATAATGTAAATTTTATATAAAATAAAAAAAGTCAATACATTAGAATAAATCCTAACATCATGTTAAAAATAGAAATGCATTTATATGACAAAGTAATAAGTCCAAAGCAAAGAAAGTATAAGACAAAAGACAAGAAGAAAGCAAGAAACAAAAATATAAATATCTTTGAGCTTGCAAAAGAAGACACTACTATATACATTCAAACAAAATTAGATAAGTATGTAGACTAGGAGATAAAAGACAATGGTAATTAATGCAAGATCTTTAGAACATAATAACACATCTCATCAGCCACCAAGCAATGGAAGAAAATAATCTCTGATATGTTGTACTAAATAATATCTCTTATAGAATGTTTCCTATATATCAATCAAGCATCATCTTAGATTCGTCCAGCAGAAGCTAAGAAAAATCTGATGTAGGCGCCATCTAAAACAAATTCTAATTATAACAACAATTTAACTTAACTCAAACAACAACGCAAACCAGAGATCATAATGAGGACTTCAGCTTGCATTTTCAATGCCTGTGATTAAAGGAAGAGTCTCTGTCCATTTTAAAATTCAGGTGAGTAAACCAAACTTTGATCTACCTAAACTTGGATGCACGAAATGAAATCCTTGAAATCAGATGTGATGATTGTTACAATTTTTTTTTTTTGAAAATGGGTAAACTTTTATTAAGGCATCTTCCAGCCCAGAATGTTAAACCAAAGAACCAGTACTACAAATATATGAGTTAACAAGTTACAACTGGAACCTTACTAAAATAGACAACTCATTCATTCCTAAACTCATCCTTCAGCACGCAAATCATGGCGGTTGGAACTGGCGATTCGTATTTAGGATTTCTGATGATGGAAGCATCCGATCCTCTTATCCAATTTGAACCGCAACTTGTTCCCTCGAGGTAAGCTGAAAGTTCTTGATTCTTTTCAACGCTAAATTTAGATCTCCAAAAACTATCTTGCTTACTTCTGATTGATTCCTTTGTTTATTTTGAAACACTCTTCGATTTCTTTCCTTCCAAATGTTCCAAACAGCTACGGTGACAACAATTTTATGCATTTTGGATTTGATGTCTTTGCCGTTATCCCACAGCGTCAGGTATTTGATATGTTCTTCAAGCTTATTTGCATGTGTTGTTAGATTCTGGAAGTATTTCAAACCCCGTTACTTCAATCTTCATTGTAGTTAACAAATGGTTTCTTCTACTCAACGCATCCGCCAGTCGATTCGTAATTCCCGATTTATGCTTCACCACAAATGTAAATTGTTGTAAGTATGCAATCCACGAAGCATGCCTTGCTGCAATCTTGTCCTGTCCCTGCATATGTTTCAACGCTTCATGATCAGTATATAAAACAAATTCTTTATGAAACAAATAATGTCTCCAATGTTTCACAGCTTGCACGATAGCATAAAATTCGACATCATAAGTATTATATCTCATTTTTGCTCCTGATAACTTCTCACTGAAATATGCAATAGGACGTCCTTTCTGACTCAACACTCCTCCAATCCCAACTTTAGATGCATTTGTATGTAACTCAAACAACAACTGAAAATCTGGTAATGTTAGAATTGGTGCTGTCGTCAAAAGTTCTTTGATTTGCTCAAAAGCTACCCTTGCTTCTTCTAACCATAAAAATTGTTTCCTCTTCATACAATCAGTAACTGGTGCCATCACGCTACTGAAGTGTGGAATGAACCTTCGATAGAATGACGCCAAACCATGAAAACTTCTAACTTCTGTTATCGTCCTAGATTGTGGCCAGTTTTTGATTGCTTCAACTTTATTCTGATCCACCTGTATACCTCCTCCCGATATAACATATCCGAAAAATAAAACACTATGCGTCATGAACACGCATTTCTTCGTTGCAGCATAAAATTGTTCCTGTCGTAGTACCATTAACACTTCTCTTAGATGTTGCAAGTGTTCTTCTGCGCTTCCACTGTATATCAGTATATCATCAAAATACACCACCATAAACTTCCCAATGAATGGTCTAAAAATATGATTCATCACCCGCATGAATGTGCTCGGTGCATTCGAAAGACCAAACGGCATAACCAGCCATTCGTACAACCCCTCGCGTGTCTTGAACGCTGTTTTCCATTCATCCCCTGGTCTGATTCGAATTTGATGATAACCACTTTTCAAATTAATCTTCGAAAATATAGTAGCCCCGCTCAACTGATCCAACAAATCATCAAGCCTTGGCATTGGGAATCTGTATCTGACAGTTATCTTGTTCAATGCCCGACTATCGGTGCACATTCTCCACGTCTCATCCTTCTTGGGTACCAACAAAGCTGGCACAGCACAAAGACTCAAACTCTCCTGCACACACCCCTGTTCTAGCAATTCTTCCACTTGCCTTCTCAACTCCTCATGTTCTTTTGGACTCATTCCGTAGTGTGGTCTATGAGGTAACACAGCTCCTGGAACAAGATCAATTTGATGTTGAATGTCCCTCAACGGTGGTAACTCCGTTGGCAACTCTTCAGGAAATACATCCTCGAATTCTTCCAGCACTTGTTTTACTTCTTCAGGAATCTCAACCACTTCATGACTCTCACGTCCAATACACAAGAATACTTCAGGCTCCTCTTCGACTTCTTTAACAAACTCCTTCAAAGATAGCAAAGCTTTAAGCTCTTTAATCTCCTCCAACTTGCTTTCTTCCTGTTGTCGCTTCTTGGGAACTAAAGTAATCTTGGTGCCTTCAAACATGAAACTGTAGTTGTTCGTACGTCCATCATGTTGCACAGCTCTATCATACTGCCACGGTCTCCCCAACAATAGATGACATACGTCCATATCCACAACATTACACCAAATTTCGTCTTTGTATTTCTTCCCAATTGAAAAAGTAACACAAGCTTTTCGACTAACTTTCTACTCCCCACCTTTCCTCAACCAAGCTAACTTGTACGGTTTCGGATGCTTCTCTGTCTTTAATGACAACTTCTTCACAGCTTCTGTAGAGATAATATTATCACAGCTTCCCGCATCAATAACAAATTTGCAAACCCTTCCCAAGATAGTACATGTTGATTGAAAAATGTTACTCCTCAACCAGCTAGTCTCTTCCTCCTACTTCGGTGTCAAGCAATTCCTCCTCATCATTAATGTATATCCATCATCTACAGACAATAATTCTTCCTCCTCAACCGGTAATGAATTAGAACATTCAGCCTCCTCATCCTCATCCTCAACCTCAACTATCATTGCTCGCTTCTTTGGCTTAGGACATTCATTGCTTTTGTGACCAACCTCTTGACAATTGAAACATTTGATACCACTGTTGACCCTGGTCTTAGCAACTTCACCGACAACTGGTTTTGCAACAGCCCTTGAAACATTCACATTGCTACTAGCTCCTTTCACTTGATTGTTGGAATTTTTGAACACACCACCACCTCGTCTCCCTTGTTTCTCCCAAGTTAACGCCTTTTGGTGTGCTTCAGCAATAGATCTGGGATCAAACATGTTCACCATATCTTGAATCTGCATTCTCAACCCTCCAACAAATCTAGCTGTTAGCTGCTCCTCTGTCTCCATGATATCATTCCTGGCAATAAGTTGATAAAATTCATCAGCATAATCATTCACAGACTTCGTCCCTTGCCTCAAGTTCTGCAAACGTTGATACATAAGAGATTGATAATTGTAAGGTAAGAATGTAGCTTTCATCAACTTCTTCATCTTCTCCTAAGATTCAATCTTTGACTTTCCCATCCTCTCCCGTGTAAGTTTAGTTTGCTGCCACCATGCCATAGCTCTCCCTCTTAAACGTGTAGCAACTAACTTCACTTTCCGATGTTCGGGAACTTCCTTAAGGTCAAAAATCTCTTCAACATTACACAACCAATCAAGAAATTCTTCCGGTTGCATACCACCCTTGAATTCTGGTATTTCAGTTTTCATCCCCGACTCCCAACGTCGATCATCTTCAACATCCCGATATGCATTTCATCCTTGGTCTCGTTCTCGATAATGATTATGGCTTCTATCACTTCCTTCATCATAGTCACGTGTATTTCAATATCGATCTCGACCATCAACATCCCTTCGATCATGCATGTCTCTTCTACTATGTCGTTCATTTTCATGATATGGCTCATACTCAAACTCACGTTGAGTTCTTCTTTCTTCATCTCTATACTCATGGTGATCTCTTCTCATCGAAACTGATGATTCTCTTCTTCCTCGATCAGATTGTGACGATACCCTTCTCGCTTCCGTAACCGATGGCGAAACTCGATTTCCCCCATGGTTCGAGATTGGCGATCTCCTTCTTCGATCTTGATTCAAATAATTCATCAATTTCTCTAACCTTCCAATACCTTCATCTAACTTCTCATTGAATTTGTTACTTATGCGTTGTTCCATTTGCTTGGCATCTTCCCTCTTGTACAAATCTTCAATATTTTGATGTCGGTTAGCTCTCCTCGGTGGCATTGTCAAACGAAACAAATTTCAACTCTCGGCTAGTACAAAACTGATACCAAATGAATTATGGTCTACAACTTCAAATCCTTTGGCGTGCAAAAATCCCACGGCCAAATTCAAACACCTTTCGACCTTTTGATCCAAAATGATATGGATCGGTAACTCCAAACTTGTTGCAACTTTGTGATGAACACGATGAACAATCAACTTCCAAAATAGTGTACGACTTCAACTAGCTTCGATACAAATGATGCAAAACTTCAACAAGTAAACTCTCGGTCTTGATCTTCAAAAAGTGATGCACGGCTCCAAACTTCTCAAACTCTTCAATAAGAATTGGATCCAAGACTCGGCTTAGCTATGATTGGCTAAGTCTAGCTCTGATACCAAAATGATGTAGCAGCGGAATAACAAAACGATGATTCTGTGCAAGTAGCGATCGATGGAATGAAGAATACCGAATGGCCCAAATTCGTTGATCCGAAGATACTGAATTCTAGCTATCCTAAACACATTGATAGCGCACTATACCGTGTTTCAAGATCTACGATTCTTCGCACGTTGATCTAGCGCACTAGATTCCGTGAATCGGCTTCAACAGTCGTTGAATCGAGCGCACTCGATTAACCGAAAGTGGAGATAGGAGATTACACTCAACTACCAATTTAAGAAGAGACACAAGCTCTCGAAAACAAAAGTTTTTATTCAAAAATCAACAACCTTACAAATGACCAACACGTCGCTATTTATAGAAGTTACAACTCAACACGACTCGATTCTGGACAACACTTAGGTCGGCAACGACCTAACAAACAACGACCTACGACCTAAGGAATAATGCGACTTAAAAGCAAACAAGTTTACAACTCACACTTACATCACAAAATACCCGACCTTAAACAGATTTGCGACCTACGACCTAACATAGGTCGTTAACGACTTAAAGAGTAACTTCTGGAAGTCTTCCTGCGACCTATCCCATGAGCGACTTAAGAAAGGCAGCGGTGAACGACCTAACAACAGAAAGCAGCGACCTAAAATAAAAACGGCATCCAACTCAGCGACCTATCATAGGTCGTATACTTTCTTCCGCGACCTAACGTAGGTTGAAATTCTTCTTCGCGACCTAACTTAGGTCGGATCAATTCTTCGCGACCTAACATAGGTCGGATCAATTCTTCGCGACCTAACATAGGTCGAACTTCAATCTCGTGACCTAGCTTAGGTCGTAACCTTTTAGCTCGTACGCATGCCATCACGCTGAATCCAGTAACTCGCGTGCCGCCTTCACTAGGTCGTAAGCGACCTTCACTAGGTCGTGAGCGACCTAAGACTTCAACTTTCCACGACTTATCTCCAAGTTCTAGCTCGTTAACTCGTGCGTCTCCACTAGGTCGTTGTCGACCTTCACTAAGTCGTTGGAACGACTTAAAGGCCTCATTAGGTCGTACGCGACCTAACTCTTTTTCATTCTGGGCTACATCAGAATCGTTGTATGATTGATCGGAATGGCTATGGCCAGAGTTGTGGGGTCCCTAGCGTCTTGAGGGTGGCGATTCGAGGTGTTTTCCATCGAGCGGCGATAGCCTGAGAGTTCTCGAATCGCTCAATTTCCGGTTCAACATTGTTTTGGATATCTTTGTGGTCGTTAGTAATGTGGTGGTCATAGCTGGCTTGTTTGAGGTCATGAGTGCGATCAGAGAAGGATGAATCGGCGGTGTACGTGCACCGATGCATGATGTATCAGTGGAAGAAGGAAGTTTTTATTATTTTCTTTTGGAAGATGCTGTGTCTTGGGTTGAACTCGTGAATTTTGCATAGTTGCTCGAAGTTAATGCTAGTTTGAGAGTTTGTAGGGTTTGGCTTGGGAAATCTGGGGGTAAACGCGAGTTACATGTTTTGTTTGTAGGTTCATGATATTCTGGAAAGGAATAACAAGATTTCAGTTTCAAATTGATCTAGGATAAGCAATATACCAATCTTTCCAATTTTAAATAAATAAGGGATTTGTTGAAGATGGAATTTTATTAGAAGTTTGAGAATAGAATTATTTTAGGATTAAAGAATTTCAATATTTATACACTTTTTTTAAAAAAGTTTATTTTAAACAATCTTGATAATGTAATTAAATAGGGTTAAGGATAAATTAAATTATGATAAAGGGGTAAATTAATTAATGTATTGATAATTAGAGGTTAATTAATTAGATAATTACTTGGTGAAAGTAATTAAAGGTAATAACTTAAGGGAGGTAATTGAGAAATAATTACTTAGTGTAATTAAGTAAAGGGTTGATTAATTAAGGAAATTAACTAGGGGTTAGTCAAGTAATAAGTGAGGTTAATTACAGGATGATTAATCAATGTAAATGATTATAGGATAATAAATTTGAGTGATTAATCAAGGACAAATGAGTTTAATGTGAATGGGTGAAGGTTAATTAATTTGTATAATTAATTAAGAGTTAATTTCTTAATATAATTAAAGAATAATTAATCGAAGAGGATTAATTAAGATGGATGATTTTTAGATGATTAATTAATTGGTTTGTAATTAATTAATAAGCAAGATTTAAAAGTAATTTAAGTAACTGATTTAATTCAACTATGGTTGATTAATCTTGCTTATGAATGTTTTGAATGATATTGTGTGCCTTAGATTAATTGATATTTCTGGTACGTGATGTGTAATGCTATGGGATATAATATGTTGGGTCAAAACAGTGACATCCTGTATTTAAAGTTTGAATTTTATTTCATTTGAATAACTTGGGTTAAGACGACATAGGATTCGAAAGAAACCGAGGTCGGGTATCAGTAAGTACCTGAACCCACTTCGATTTGTAACATACAATGGTTCTTAATAGATTGATATGTGAAATCAATAAAATGGAATTGAATGATTTAAGTGAATTGGACCTTTTAAATCTAAGCTTTGGTACTTAGAAATTGATGTGGGAAATAAGTAATGTCTTTAAGAACTTGTGAAGTCGTAAATTGATACAAGTTACCCCGGGTTTATGTAAGTTGTATGCTTTTGTATTTCCATGATAGATGGATTTACTCATGCTGGTTTCCAGCCTGACCCGGGTGTTACTTTGATGTAATGCTCGGGTCAGACCGAGTATTACAGATTTTCAGGTAAGGACGTTCTGGGCTAAGGAGGCAAGCTGGATGGCAGGACGTATGGAGTGTTTCCGTTGTGACTATTATTTTTGTTTATCTGAGACATATTTGATTTGTATATGTCCATTATTTGTGTATATGATTATAACTTTGAAGTAAATAAATGTAATTTATAGATACAATATTCTTTTGTAAAATGATTATTATTTGATATTATGTTTTGATCCGCTGCGAATGTGAGAATCTGTGCTGTGTTTCTATTTCTTCTTCTATCTCTTTCTCCTTTTCCTAACTATTTGGAATTTTCGGGATCAAAAATTTAGGGTCGTTACAGATTTTCATTTGAATTGAATTTGGGATTACGGGTTGAAATTATATATACCCGTATTTATATTTTAAATTGCGGATTGAAATGATAAATATCTGTATCACTTGACCACAGGATAGAAAATTTTATACAGACACCATTGGTCTATATATAAATATTTTGAAAAAAATGATTTCTATGGTTTTGGGAAGAAATATATGGTTTTAAAAGAAATAAAAATATTGAATTTTGATATTATAAAAGTCATAGTTATATCCTTGATTTTAGGCTATGTCTAATTTGTTTTAATATAAAACAAATAATAATAATGTTTGATTTTATTAAAATATAACATGGTTATGTGTTTATATAAATTATATTTTAATATAGAGTTTATAATGATTTTGGGAACATTGATTTAAAATGGTGTTTAATTAAAAATTTATTTAAATAAAAATTGATTTGGAACTTATTGAATTCAGGATTTTTAAAAGGGATGTTTTTATAACTAGGTTTTGGTTTAAGATGATTTAAAAGAAAATTCAAGTTTAGATAAATTGGATAAGATATTCGTGATTTGGGATTTGGGGTTTACATAAATGATATTGTATTTTATAAAGTGAATACTTCAAAGCTAAATAATATGGAAGTGAATTATATATATATATATATATGTGTGTGTGTGTGTGTGTGTGTGTGTGATTTTAATTTTAATTTGAATTGTGGAGAATTAAGGCTTTGAAATATAATAAAAATTGAATAGTTTATTTTGTTGATCAAATATGTATTTGAAATTTATAAGATTTGAAATGGTTTATTGAGAAACTGATTTGAATTGAAATTTGATATAATTTGGTTAAATATGATATTTTATTTGAAAAATGGATATTTTACTTTGTGTATGTTTTGAAATATTATGATTTCAAAGTGTAATGATTTCAAGTAATTTTGGTTTCAAAAGAATTATAACCTTGAAAGTATTATGGTTTTGAAAGGTGAATATATATTTGAAATAGAAAATAAACTATTTGAATGTAGTTTTGAAATTATAAATATTTGGCATACTCTCTGTCGATACCGAAAACCACTTTAACAACTGTGTACGAGGTGGAGATTCCGGAACGAAGTAGGATGGTGGCGACGACCTTATTGTGGTATGAACGTGGACCCGACTCCCGTGAGTTGGCTTAAGGTAGCTAAAACAGGAGCGATTACCGGGCCAAAAGGGGTAGCTCCTCTGGTCGGACACATTCCTTCGATATTATACTCTTTCTTGTGGTTGATTTGATGGTCATCCTCTGATTTTGATTGGGAGTGTGTTCTGAGGTGGGCGTATGTGGCTGCTGCGTTACCACCAGCCCAAAAGCATAATTGGTATATCTACCCTGGCATTGCCTCGTGTGCCTTGTCACCTACCATAGCAAGCCTTACTACGAGTTTGTTTTTCTCCCGTACCCCGTATGGTATCCTTTGATAGTCTCCCGATCTGGAGATGTCATGATATTGGATGGACTACTGGGACTATTACGTGTTAAGGGTAATATTGGTCACTCCTTAACGCTATTTAAAAGTAAGTTTATTTTACTGTAGACATTATTATAATAGCGCAATATTACTACATAGTAGATAGTTTAACGGATCCTTAGAGAAGGTTATATATCCTTTGAGTTACTAGTATTTCAGTTGTTATTTCACTTGAGTTGGATTTATTGATATAAGAATGTTAATCTTGACCTGAGTGTTTTGTGTTTTACTTTACGCTCGGGTCAGACTGAGTGATACAGCATTCGAGACTCACCTCTGGAGTTGGATCTTCACTTGGAGATCTAGCTATCTATTTACTTTCAGCTCTTCTGTCGATTCCAGTGATGTACTCAGATTTGTACTTGTAACAACCCGATAATTTCAGCCAATCGCATCCGCACATGTCGGACTTTAATTGCTCAAAATACCGCATTGTAATTAAATTTGGAGCAAATGAAGTACAATCACAGAATCACAACCACAGAAACATCAGAATAACTTGCAGCGGAAATTAAAATCCCATAGTAGTTAATGAAGCTACTATAACAAACTCTCAAAACCTAATACATAATATCATTATGAAAAACATATACAATAGAAATCCCAAATACATAGAAGTTTATAAATACCCGAGCTAAAATAGAACAACCGAACTGAAAGGAAATAGATAACTAGACAAGCAGAATCTCCAGCGATTCCTAGCTCTAGAAAGAAACCCAAAGCTAAGTTGTAAATACTCAGGCTGACCCAAGCGTAAAGTAAAACACAAAACACCCGAGTGAGGACAATATATACTTATATAATATAAACCAACTCAAGTGAACTGTAGCAGTAATGCATAATAACTTAAAGGATGCTTGGGACTGCCCATCCTCTAAAGATCCGTTAAACCATAAATTTAAATACATCCCATGGTTAAAATTCCAAAATGGTATCTTATACATCAAAATCAAATAGCATCTCAAAATCCATCTTAAATATCAAAATATCATTTTAAAACATCATTTATTTAATTCATTTTAAATACCATTTCAACTCATATTTCAAAAGAGTTCATATTCCAAATTCAGTCTTTCCATTTAAACTAATTAAAGTCAAGTCATTTCATTTAATAGTTAAATATTTAATTTCAAAAATTTAAATCTTATCAAAGACAAAACAATGAAAATTTAACTTCCGTAGCACTTAGAAAATGCTACTAAATGTTATGTTTTAAAACAATTTATTTAACAAAAGACAGCATAAAATGCTCTAATAAGTTTCGTTTAGTTTCAAGTAACTTTAGTTAACTATAGCGCTTATAAAGTGCAATATTATCCTTTAGTTCAATTAAGCCATTTAGTTTATTAGTCTAATGACAGCATTTACAAATGCTGTAATATACTTTTCATTAGAAATGATAGAATTTTTAAAATGCTGCCAATTAAAATTCAAGATTTTAAATAAAATTTCATAACCGATTAAATTTTAATTTAAATCATTTTAACATATAAAATCATAAAATTTCACATTATAAAACCATTATTTCAATACTTATATTTTTATGAATAATATAAGTTAAATTTCATACAAAAATCAAATTCTATTATGAATTTTTTATTTAAATTTAAGTATTAAAGTTCCATTTCTCAAATTTAATTATTAACTTAAGAATTAAGTTTAAATTTCCAAAATATAACTTATTACTATTTATTTTACTTAACTAAAATTTCACTTTTAACAAAAATTCAAATTTCCCAATTTAAGTTATATTTCCAAAATTTAACTTAAACAATCATTCATTTCACATTTAAACTTTATTCAAAATCATTAATATATTACAAAATCAATTTAAATTCATTTTAATTCAAAATATCATAATTTTATCATATTTCATATTTAATTTAAATTCCATTTCATCACCAAATTAGAATTTCCAAAATAACCTACATTTCAAATTTCCAACTTTACCATTTATTTATTTCACTTATAAATTCTCAGAAAAATCAAAAATACTTTAAAAAATCATTTTTAATTAAGTTTAAATCAAAATATTATAATATTTACATTTCTATAATATTTTAAAAAACTTAGACAAACATATTTTAACCACGGGTCAGTATATCAATTTTTTTAGCCTAGGTAAAGGGATACGGATATTATATCATTTCAATCCGTAATATAAAATAAATGTAACGATCTCGAATTTTAATTAAGTTTAAATTGTTAATTAATTTTATTTTTGAATAAACATTTGTGAATAATTGGTAATTAATATAAAATATTGGTTAAAATGTAAATTAATTTGGAAATTTGAAAATAAGATAGATTGAAAATAGAATTTGAATTGGGATTTAAATGTAAATATCTTAGAAAATAAATTTGTATTTGGATTTTTGATATGATGTTAAATAAAATATTTCAAATAGATTTATAGTTATATAAAATATGAAATGAACATATAAACTTCTAAAAATAAATATTTGAGTTAAAGATAGAAATAAATATATAAGTGAAATAAAATACAAACAAATGCACTTATAAAATAAATAAGAAAATATAAATATATATAGAAATACAAGGCAAGTATTAAAGTTGAAAATAAAAATGTAAGTTAGAAATACATATTTAATTTGGAAATAGGAATAGTTATACATATAGGATAAATTAGAAAATAAAATAAAAGTAAACATATAAAAATAAATTTAAACAACATGTAAAAATAAGAATGTCATCTATATTACAAAGCAAAGAAAATACATTCAAGTATGCAAACATGAATATATAGAGATAGGCTAGAAAACAAGTAAACATAAAGAAGGATTACTTAAGCCACCAAACAAATATGCATAGTCAACAAAATAAATTTTATTAGCCTGGTCGACAAACAAAGTGAGAAATATAAGTATACTCAACTATAAGTATCTTTGAACTTGAAGAAAAAAATGAAGAAAACAAATATGCATATGTATTAGCTTGCAAATGCAGATATAAATATATATTCAAGTGTGAAACTAGACAAAGTTTAATTAATGCAAGGTATTCTTAGTACACTATATATATCATATCAGCCTCCACCATAAAAATATCTCTGATCTTAATTAGTACAAAGATTTTTATCACCTGTATTGTACAAGATAAAATATATACCTTGTAAAACTTGCTTTCTTATTTATCAATCCCTTATATATATATATATATCAACTTTTCCTCATTTCAGTTCGTGCTGAGTAAAAACTAAAATAAGCTTCATTTAAAACTTAAACAAAATATTTAAAATTCAACAAGGCAACCCAAAAAATCAGAGATTCAAGAAGTAGAAATTCTAGGTTGCAAAAATCTCTCAGCCTGTGCTAACGAAGAGGCTTTGTTCTTTCTTAAATCACGGTGAGTAACTTCATTTTTCTTTTAAAACTTTAAGTATCTGAAATATTTGCAAGTTTAAGTTTGTGAATATGAATGTTGAACTTTGTTTCTGAGCATGTATGTGAGTATATATGCCTGTATAATGTGAGGCATCTCTGTTTTTTTGTTTTCTTTTAGACCAGATATGCAAATAAATTCGTTTCTCTTGATCTAACAACTATTAGCAATTGGAATATAAACAAAAACTGTTTGTTACATCATTTATTAAAGTTTAAAAATTTGTTTGGGTTAAAACAATTTGTAAATATCTCTGAAAACTAAAGAAATCTGAGTAAACTTCAAACTGGTCGAATTTCAAACATTTTAATTCACGAATTCAAGTATATAAATTGAATTCTCATACCTAAACATGATTTTTAAAACAAAAATCATAATTTTTAGAGCTAAGTTTAGACAGCAGTTCGTGGATTTGCAGGAAACGATTTTCGACCAATTGTCGGTGATACGTTGAACTGGAAGGGTCGGGCTTGCTCATGGTGATGGAGGATTCTAGGGTGGTGGTAGGGAAAATTGTCGGAGGTGGCCTCAACTATTGTAGTGACGGCAGCAAGAAATTTCTTTTTGTTAACCTAGTTTGGATGTGCATTGGTATCTCGATTCGTTTCTCTTCCCCAGTTGATCGAGTGCAGCAAAACTCAAGGGGATGGACGCAGGAATGTAGGCGAAGGTTTGGCCGAGGTTTCAGCAACTCTGGTGGTCGGGTGTGTGCCAGCGAGGTGATTCCCAAGTTGAAGTGTTATCTCTGATAATGGGCTCCAAGTTTAGTTTGAAACTCGAATTCAATTTCGAGGTTTGGAGGAATATTTGATGACTGAGTTGGAGTTTGGGAACGATGGTCGATGGGGGGTGATTGCCAAAGTTGATCAGAAGCAATCAAAGCCACTGTGCACATGCACGGTGGACATTTCTGGTGAATATTGATTTTTGGTGGCAGGAGAGGAGTCACTCGAGTTTTGCTCGAGACGTTGAGGCTTTTACTCGAAGTTATCTGGTTTTGGACTCGAGGCAGGATTTGGGTGGCTCGAGTCATATGTGTGGTTACAAGCTCCATACTTGTAGCATTTCTTTTAAAATTTAAACTGGATTTTTAAATTGTAAAGTAGGATTTAAAACAAGTTTAAATCTCAGTTTGATCTGATTAGGTTAGATTAAATCTTAGTTTCAAAAATAAATACAGTTTTAAAGATTTGAATTGTTTTAACACCCTTAAATGTTTAAAATAGTTTGAATAAAAAAAATAAAAAAAATAAAGTTTAAATTGTAAATAAGTTTAAATATCTTGAAAAATAAATTAAGTTTTAAATTGATTTAAAATTAAAATGAAAGTGGGTTTTAAATCCTTTTAATTTCTATTATAAGATAAATAATTCATTAACGTGTGAAAGAAAGGAGAAAGAGGATTTTTGAAATTGCTTCAAACTTTAGATAATTTGTTATCATTTTAAATCTTAAATTTAAAATGAAATTTTAAAGGTAAAACTTGAAAGTAAAGTGTTTTAAATACCTTATTAATGATAATTTGATCATTAATATGAAAAATGTTTTCATCTTTAAATAAATGAAGATTAATAATTTGTAATTATTAAATTAATTAAAATGGATAAGTAATGATTTGGATTAATTAATTTAATAATTAAAGGTTTAAATCAATTGATTGAGGGTTGAGATAGTTGATTGAGGATAAATAAATTGGCTATTAAAGATCATTAATTAAATAAGATTTGAATTTTTAACTAATGATTAGTAATTAATTAATCAATTAATTTAGGATTAATTAAGTTATAGTAAACACTTAAAATAATCAAATAATTGGGATTAATGAATAAATTATTAAAGATTCATTAAATTGTAATTATCAATAAGTCATTTACTTTAGCAAAGTAATTAAAGAATTGTTATTAGTTAATGAAGGTCGTTAACTAAGATTATTTGAATAATCAATCAATGTGATAAATTTTTCATAATTACTTTAGATTAATTAATATAATAATCATTGGTGAAGTGTAATTATTTCACGGAAATAATTAAGGAATTAATTATTCAGCGTAATTAATTTAGTATAATTAATTAATTATTTAGCGTAATTAATTGAGTATAATTAATTAATTATTGATTTACCATGACTAGCAAATTTATTCATAGAAATTTATCTGATTTAAAATAACCAGATAATTAAATTGATCCTACTTATGGATGTTTGGATTATATTGGATGTGGAATTGTTTGATATTTTTGATATGTGATGCTTTGTGATATATCCTGATTTGTGTCGTGATTTGTAATTTATTTATCTAGGATGAATGTAATTTAATTATCTGTGATATATATATCTGTAATTTGTGAATATAGGATAAGCGTTATAGTTTATACCGCTTATCAAACATATATTGTTATATTTTAATATTTGATGATTGAATGTTGTTGCACTATTGTGTAAAACCTCTGGACTACACCATACACACACGAATATGGATTTCACGTGGAATTCGGTTAAATCACAGATTTTTGACAATTTTAAAGATTTAAATTCTTGAACCCAAAATAGATTTGGAATTGGAATTAAGAGCTTTTGAAAACGAGTTTCAAGAATAAAAGCTATTTCAAATAACTTAATAAAACTTGAAATTTAAATAATTTGATTTAAATTTGAATTCAATATTTGAAATTGAATTCAATGATTCGGAAATTATGGTTTAAAAAGATTATACAGATTATAAAGGCATTTATATTGGTTTTTAACCATTTAAAAGTGTGGTTTTGGAAATCTAAATTTAAAACCAAGTTTTATACTTGAATGGCTTTAACCTATGTAAATTGTAATCAGTTTTTCCCAAACGAAAACCATTTGTTTCGTATAATAATAGCTTCTATAAAACGTAAGAATTTCCAATTTGTATGGAAAGATTTCAAGTTTTGAAGTGAAATTGTAAACAGTTGGAAAAACTATGAATTAACCTTTGTGAAGATGGTTAAATATTGTTTTGAAATTGGAAAAGTATATCCTTTGTATAAAAGATTTGGAAATTGAAATAGTTTTGAAAATCTATGAATGAATCTTTGTGAAATTGGGTGAACCTTGTGAAATGAATCTTTTGTTTAAAAAGATTTGAAATGGTAATTTGTTTAAACCATTTAAAAGAAAGGGTTTGGGTAATAAGTTGTGACTTAATTGAAATCCCATATATGGTTTTAAATATTGCGTTCACTATTCGGTTTAGCTAGGAGAGGACCTTTGTGTCATATAACCCATTCCAAATAGTGATACGACGTATACAGATAGCATTTAAAGACCGGTGGTGAAGATCGGATACTTTCGAAAATGAAAGGATTACCATCGAATGTCTCTACATCGGCTGATCCTCGGTATAGATATTTTAGCACCCTTTGTGATGGGAAGCCCGGACGTGATTAGAAATTATCTGGATTTGCAAGGACTTCTTTTGAAGTGCCTTCGGTTCTGTTCGAATCCGGAACAGACTTGTATGGTTGTGTGTCTGACATTACACTTTGAGATATAAAGTAGATTTCTTTCAAATACATATCTATTGGTGGCAGAGATTTATTCTCTTAGCTTAACACCCTTCTCTGAGACATACAAACTCAGAGGTTATGTAGTTGAAGGTTATCAATGATATACTCCCAATTTGGTAATGTGACATGCTGAGTGCTGCTTTGTGATGATCATATGTTGATCATTTGTTGATCAAAGGAAGGCTTTATGAAAAAGCGTAGCTTTGTGGATGAGACTTCTTCGGACCTCACAACCCGGAAATGGTCGAAACAGGAAAGATGCGGTAAGGTTATGAGGGTCGCGCCCTTTAGGGTATGTCATATCCTTCTGGAAGAGGGTGGTATCAGGTATGGAGCCCTGATATTTAACCTATGTGGTTGCTCCAATCTCATTACTTTGTGGTTGTTGCTTTGTGAGGCGCCTCGGATAAAGGTTGCAAACGACCAAGGGTGGCATATTCGTGTAGTAGTTACCTAGTTACAGAGGTAACCTGGCCTTACGTTGGCAAAGAGCTAGTTAGTTCTCAGGACGTCCCTCCAGAGGCGTACCCATTTACAGTTGGAAGTTCCTTAG
Organism: Allium fistulosum; assembly: GCA_030737815.1. NCBI lineage: Eukaryota > Viridiplantae > Streptophyta > Magnoliopsida > Asparagales > Amaryllidaceae > Allium > Allium fistulosum. Next base: position 615,129,474 of record CM060908.1, on the reverse strand, counting down.
CCTGACCATTTGTTGGAAATCCAATCAAATAATACGTGCCCTTTACGATTGCAGTTGTATTACCTGTCACCTCAGGTGGCAGCTATAGCAGGCATAATATAATAGTACCTATGCTGGCTAAGATTAATATTATATTTTCAAAATGTCTTCCACACTATGCACTAACAATAATATCAAATGATTTTGCATAGTAAGCATGTTCGGCTATCATAAGGAGAAATCTCCTCCATGTGTGCGATTGCATTGTGTGTGTGTCGGGAGGCCTTATGGTAGTTTCATTTTCCAAAAAGCATTGCGAATTTCATTTTATTTAGTTTTTCAAAACCGAATGTTTTTGTTACTCACACCAGTCCCATGAATGACCTGGAGTTTATTGTTCCCTTCCTAAACTCTGGGTGCCCATAATTTTCCACACGGGCAGTCTAGAGTTGGGTTTTTCAAATATTCAGGTTTAGTAGATTATCTGGAGCTAGTTCAGTGTTGGAGTTCCTGCACTGGAGTTACTTATCTTTGTGCATCGTGATGATGGTTCGAGCTTGATGTCAAAGTTTTTAGACTCATTCTCGTTTACAGAGTATTTGGAGTTATCATCTATGTTATTTTTGCTGTATCATTATTATTGCCTCTGATATTGTTATATCATACAGATACCATTGTTGTATATCAATCTGGATATTGCGTTTATTGGAGTTAGATATGATATCTATTTCTTTATTCCATTGTGTTGTTATACTTACTGTGTTATAAGCTCTGGCACGAGGCGAATTCCAACGATTGAATCTGTGGCATTTGAGTACAAGTTATGTACGGGTGCCGATTTTCGAACGCTGAAATTTGGAATGTGACAATTTGGTATCAGATCTAAGGTTAAACTTTAGCTCAGGAGTATAACACATTAAGTGACTCATTAGAGATAGGGTGAAGTATACCCTAGAATGAGTATCCCTAAGATATATGTTCGAACGCCTCAGTAAATTCTCTTACTATCCAATGATAGTGAGTATAAAGGCAAGAAGAGGATGAGATAGGGGATAGGGGAATACCACTATGTAATGGTCAATACCCTGTAACAACAAGGAAACAATCTTTTCTCTATCAATCTCTTTTGTTAAGTATCACTTTTCTCAATTCTTCGATAATTCCTAGTAGATCCAGGAAGAAGATTCGATATATTAATAGTAACATAAACTCCAAATAGGCCAGAATTGTTTGTTTGGATGTATTGGTTGCCTTGTTTGCTTTGGTTGCTATGGTCGATAGGTACACTTTGGTTTTTTAAACTAAAAGTTTTGAAATTGTATCCATATATCTGCCTATTCTTTGGGTCCCAATATATTCTACGAACGGTTAGTTATCCCTTCGAACTAACCAATGCCTCTACATATTTCGTAGATCTGGATAACCCGAGTATCTTGTGAAGTGTTGAATAGATTCGTTCCCGTATCTATTAGTGATATTCTGATTTGGTAAGCCAAATGCAGAATAGATATTCAGTTTGATTTGATGAAACATTCTTCATCTATTTTTGTGTCTCCTTGGCAAATTTCAAGGACGGAATTCTTAAGGGGGGAACCTGTAAAGACCTCGAATTTTAATTAAGTTTAAATTGTTAATTAATTTTATTTTTTAATAAACATTTTTGAATAATTGGTAATTAATATAAAATATTAGTTAAATTATAAATTAATTTGGAAATTTGAAAATAAGATAGATTGAAAATAGAATTTGAATTGGGATTTAAATGTAGATATCTTAGAAAGTAAATTTGTATTTGGATTTTTGATATGATGTTAAATAAAATATTTCAAATAGATTTATAATTATATAAAATATGAAACGAACATATAAACTTCTAGAAATAAATATTTGAGTTAAAGATAGAAATAAATATATAAGTGAAATAAAATACAAACAAATGCACTTATAAAATAAATAAGAAAAATTAAATATATATAGAAATACAAGGCAAGTATTAAATTTGAAAATAAAAATGTAAGTTAGAAATACATATTTAATTTGGAAATAGAAATAGACATACATATATGATAAATTAGAAACGAAATACAAAGTAAACATATTAAAATAAATTTAAACAACATGTAAAAATTAGAATGTCATCTATATTACAAAGCAAAGAACGTATATTCAATTATGCTAACATGAATATATAGAGATAGGCTAGAAAACCAGTAACCATAAAGCAGGATTACTTAAGCCTCCAAACAAAACCAATATGCATAGTCAACAAAATAAATTTTATCAGCCTGGTCAACAAACAAAGTGAGAAATATAAGTATACTCACCTATAAGTATCTTTGAACTTGAAGAAAAAAATATGAAGAAATCAAATACACATATGTATTAGCTTGCAAATGAAGATACAAATATATATTCAAGTGTGAAACCAGACAAAGTTTAATTAATGCAAGATATTCTTTGTACACTATATATATCATATCAACCTCCACCATAAAAATATCTCTGATCTTAATTAGTACAAAGATTTTTATCACCTGTATTGTACAAGATAGAATATATACCTTGTAAAACTTGCTTTCTTATTTATCAATCTCTTATATATATATATATATATCAACTTTTCCTTATTTCAGTTCGCGTTGAGTAAAAACTAAAGTAAGCTTCATTTAAAACTTAAACAAAATATTTAACACTCAACAAGGCAACCTAATAAATCAGAGATTCAAGAAGTAGTGATGCAGCCTAGAAAGAAGAAGTCATAGGTCGTGTATGACCTAACATGTTGATAGGTCGAGTCCGACCTAAAGGGAAGCTAACGAGTCCTTTAAGTTGCTCCAGCGACTTAGTGAAGGTCGCTCACGACCTAGCGACCTACGAGCTAACGAGCCAAGTGAAGAAACGAGTTATACAAGAACAAGAAAGCCAACGACCTACGATAAGTCGCGAGGCCTTAGGTCGCTCATCCTAGGTCGTTCCAATCTGGTGAGTACCAGCTTTGAAGTGCTACTACTTAAGTTAGGTCGCAAGAAGTTAGGTCGTAGAAATATGATTCGACTTACGATAGGTCGCGGAAAAATGTTCCGACCTAAGTTAGGTCGCAAGAAGTTAGGTCACAGAAATATGATTCGACCTACGATTGGTCGCGGGAAAATGTTCCGACCTAAGTTAGGTCGCTTGCCTTAAGTCGCCGAGAAGATAGGTCGCTGCCTCCTGTTTTTAAGTCGATCACTGCTGCATCTTTAAGTCGCTCAAGGATAGATCGCTGCTGCCATGTATTTTAGGTCGTGTTGTTTAGGTCGTTGCCGACCTATGTGTTGTAACGTGTTGTGTTGTATTTGCTTATGTTGTACTATTTTTAGGTCGTAAGCCGCCTGTTTTTAGGTCGCACTATTTTTAGGTCGTAGGTCGTTTCCGACCTAAGTGTTTGGCAATTAAGGAACTGTGTGATTGTAAATGGCTATAAATAGGCGTGAGTTGTACATTTGAAGGTGGTTGATTTTTGAATAAAATTCTTGTTTGTTAGCTTTGTGCTTTCAATTAAATCGGTAGTTGAGTGTAATCTCCTATCTCCACTTTCGACATTCGAGTGCGCTCGAATCTTCGATCATTGAAGCCAATTCGCGGAATCAAGTGCGCTTGATCAACGCTCGAAGAATTGTAGATCTCTCTTCACGGTATCGTGCGCGATCAACGAGTCAGAGATAGCTTGAATTCGGCATCTTCAGATCAACGAATTTGGGTATTTCAGTATTCCTTAATCCACCGATTGCTATTTTCACAAAATTATCATTTTATCATTCCGCTGTTGCACCAGTTTGGTATCAGAGCTTGTTTTAGCCAATCATAGCTAAATCGAGTCTTGGAGCCAATTCTTTTGAAGAATTTCGAAGTTGAAGTGTTAGCTGAGCTTGAAGTATGGAGCCGAGATAAGTAGAGTATAGATCGAGCATCATTTCATTGTTTAACCGAGAATTAAAGTTTTTGAGAAGCTTTTGTTCATCGTGTTCATCCAATTTTGCAACAAGAGTGAAGTTTTTGATCCATATCATTTTGGATCTAAGTTCGAATTGTGTTTGAATTTTGAAGTGTTGAAGAGCTTCGGCTGAGCTAAGCAAGTGAAGGTCGTGTACATCATTGTGAAAGTCAAAGCGAGAATTGAAGAGTTTGTAAAGTTTCAAATCATGCTGCCGAGAAGAGCTAATCGCCACCAAAACGTAGAAGCTTTGTATAAAAGAGAAGAAGCTGATGAGATGGAGCAAAGAATTAATGAAAACTTTAGTGAAAAGCTTAATGAAGGGATTGGACGATTAGAAAAGATAATGTTGGAGATGAATCAAAACCGGAGAAGGGTTTCACCCGAATCTAACCATGGGGGAAGTAGAGTCTCACCACATTCCAATCGGGAGAGAAGTGTTGATAACGATCATAGAAGTGTGAGTCGAGATTGTTATAGAGATGATGATGATCGAAGACGTGAGAGGAATGTGAATGACCGAAGACGTGAGAGGAATGTGAATGATCGTGAACGGAGGAATGTAGATAGAAGGGATGTTGGTGGAAGACGTGATGTAGTAGAGATGTTGGTGGTCAGGATCGACATCGATATACATCAGATTTTGAAGAAGAGTATGATGGTGGTAGTGTTCATGGACAAGGACATGGACAAGGAAGAAATCAACCGGAGTATGATCACAAGTGGGAGACTGGGATGAAGACTGAAATACCGGAATTCAAGGGAGGTATGCAAACTGAGGAGTTCTTAGACTGGTTGTCTAATATGGAGGAGATTTTTGACTTCAAGGAGGTTCCAGAACATCGAAGAGTGAAGTTAGTTGCTACAAGGTTGAGGAGTAGAGCTTTAGCGTGGTGGCAGCAAACCAAACTTACACGTGAACGGATAGGGAAGTCGAAGATTGAATCTTGGGAAAAGATGAAGAAACTGATGAGAGCTACATTCTTACCTTATAACTATCAGTCGCTTATGTATCAGAGGTTGCAAAATCTAAGGCAGCGGACGAAGACGGTTAATGATTATGCAGATGAATTCTACCAACTCATTGCTAGAAATGATATTATGGAAACGGAAGAGCAGTTGACGTCTAGATTCATTAGGGGATTGAGAATGCAGATTCAGGATATGGTGAATATGTTCGATCCAAGATCTGTGGCGGAAGCACATCAAAAGGCGTTGGCCTGGGAGAAACAGGGACGACGAGAAGGTGGTGTGTTTACTAATTCCAACAATCAAGTGAGGGGTGTTAGTGGGAGTTCTAATGTTTCTAAACCTATCGGTAAACCAGTGGTGAAGGAGGCTGAGAAGGCAAAGGTTAACAATGGTTTCAAATGTTACAATTGTCAGGAATTGGGTCATAAAAGCAATGAGTGTCCAAAGCCAAAGAAGAGAACCATGGTTGCAGAAGTTGAGGATGAGGATGTTGATGGAGATTATTCTAGTCCAGTTGAGGAGGATGAACAGGATATTGCGTCAGGAGATGAAGGTTGTAATCTAATGCTGAGGAGATCGTGTTTGACACCGAAGTAGGAAGAAGCTAGTTGGTTGAGGAGTAATATCTTTCAGTCAACATGCAATATATTGGGAAAGGTGTGTAAATTTGTGATTGACGCAGGAAGCTGTGACAATATCATTTCAACCGAGGCTGTAACAAAGTTGAAGTTAAAGACAGAGAAGCATCCGAATCCATACAAGTTATCATGGTTGAGAAAAGGAGGAGAGGTGAAAGTGGATAGACGAGTTCGTGTTCCATTCTCTATTGGGAAGAAATACAAAGACGAGATCTGGTGTGATGTAGTAGAGATGGATGTTTGTCACTTACTTTTGGGAAGACCATGGCAGTATGATCGAGCAGTACAGCATGACGGTCAGACCAATAGCTACAGTTTTATGTTTGAAGGTACGAAGATTATCTTAGTTCCAAAGAAGAGACAACAAGGAGAAAGTAAGTCAGAAGAGATTGAAGAGCTGAAAACTTTATTATCTTTGAAGGAGTTTGTTAAGGAGGTCGAGGAAGAACCGGAAGTATTCTTGTTGATTGGGCGTGAGAGCAGTGAAGAGGTTGAAATTCCAGAAGAAGTGAAACTAGTATTGAGAGAATTTGAGGATGTATTTCCAAAAGAGGTACCAGAGGAGTTACCGCCACTGAGAGACATTCAACATCAAATTGAGCTTGTTCTGGGAGCAATGTTGCCACATAGACTACATTATCGAATGAGTCCGAAGGAACATGAAGAATTGAGGAGACAAGTGGAAGAATTGCTTGAACATGGGCGTGTGCGGGAAAGCTTGAGTCCGTGTGCTGTGCCAGCTTTGTTAGTACCGAAGAAGGACGAGACGTGGAGAATGTGCACTGACAGTCGAGCATTGAATAAGATTACTGTGAGATATAGATTTCCAATGCCGAGGTTGGATGATTTGCTAGATCAATTGAGCGGGGCTATTATCTTTTCGAAGATTGATTTGAAGAGCGGATATCATCAAATTCGTATCAGACCAGGTGATGAGTGGAAGACTGCTTTTAAAACCAGGGAAGGTCTATACGAATGGTTGGTAATGCCATTTGGCTTATCAAATGCACCGAGTACATTTATGCGAGTGATGAATCAGATTTTTAGACCATTCATTGGGAAGTTTGTGGTGGTGTATCGATGATATTCTGATATATAGTGGAAGTCCAGAGGAACACTTGCAACATCTGAGAGAAGTGTAGATGGTACTATGACAGGAACAGTTTTATGCTGCAACGAAGAAATGCGTGTTCATGACGCATAGTGTTTTATTTCTGGGATATATTGTATCGAGAGAAGGAATACAGGTGGACCGAAGTAAAATTGAAGCTATCAGAGATTAGCCACAACCCAAGACAATAATAGAAGTTCGAAGTTTTCACGGGTTGGCTTCATTCTATCGAAGGTTTATTCCACACTTTAATAGTGTGATGGCACCTGTGACCGACTGTATGAAGGGTAAACAGTTTTCATGGTCAAAGGAAGCAGGAGATGCTTTTTTGAAGATCAAGGAGTTGCTGACGTCTGCACCAATTCTAGTGTTACCAGATTTTCAGTTAGTGTTTGAACTACATACTGATGCATCCAAGGTTGGAATTGGAGGAGTGTTGAGTCAGAGGGGACGTCCGATTGCCTATTTTAGTGAGAAGTTATCAGGAGCGAAGATAAGATACAATACATATGATCTAGAATTTTATGTTGTTGTGCAAGCTATAAAACACTGGAGACACTATCTATTTCAGAAAGAGTTTGTTCTATACACTGATCATGAGGCGTTGAAGCATTTACAAGGGCAAGACAAGATTTCAGCAAGGCATGCATCATGTATCGCGTATTTGCAACAGTTTACTTTTGTTGTTAAATACAAAGCAGGAGTGACGAATCGTGTGGCTGATGCTTTGAGTAGGAGGAGTCATTTATTGACAACAATGAAAGTTGAGGTGACAGGTTTTGAATTATTGCCAGAGATGATTGAAGAAGATCCTTACTTTATGAAATTTGTTGTAAAAGTTAAGGAGGGGAGTGCTGATGATTTGTGTTGGTGGATGGTTTTCTGTTTAAGGGAAATCGATTGTGCATACCTGATTGTAGTTTGAGAATGAAGATTGTGAAGGAGTTACATGAGGAAGGACATGTAGGGAGAGACCGTACATTACAGTTGATTTCACAGTCTTATTATTGGCCATCGATGAGGAAAGAAGTGGAAAGGTTTGTGGAGCGATGTCATATCTGTCAGGTTTCGAAAGGAACTGCGACCAATGTTGGCTTATATATGCCGTTACCTATACCAACTAAGCCTTGGGTTGATGTGAGTATGGACTTTGTGTTGGGGTTGCCGAGAACAAAGCGTGGAAACGATTTCATTTATGTGGTGGTTGACCGATTTTCGAAAATGGCACATTTTATTGCTTGTAAGAAGACGGCGGATGCTGTTCATGTTGCTCAGTTATTTTTCAAAAAGATATATCGACTTCATGGATTGCCAGAATCTATTGTGTCGGATAGAGATACTCGTTTTCTGAGTCATTTTTGGCTAAGTTTGTGGAAGATGGTGTGAACGAAATTGAATTTTAGTAGCGCTTACCATCCACAAACTGATGGGCAAACGGAGGTAGTTAACAGATCGTTGGGGAACTTATTGAGATGTCTCGTGAAAGATAACTTGAAAAGCTGGGATATGAAGTTATGTCAAACTGAGTTTGCATATAATCATGCAGTAAATCGAAGTACTGGGTTCAGTCCATTCCAGATTGTTTATTCAAGCTTACCAAAAGGGCTGTTGGATTTGACGATAGTACCACAACCAAATGGAGCTGTTAAACGGGCTGTTGATTTTGTTGATGGATTGGCAGAATGTCATAAAACCGTTCAGGAACGATTGGAGAAAGAAAATGAAAAGTATAAACGATCTGCGGATTTGAAGCGAAGAAGCGTCGAATTTAACGAAGGAGATTTAGTATATGCTGTGTTAATGAAAGATAGTTTTCCAGTAGGAGCATACAATAAGCTTAAAGCTCGGAAAATTGGTCCTGTAACAATTGTGAAACGGATCAATGAAAATGCTTATAAGTTGAAGCTGCCGGAGGATGTTTACACTTCTGACGTGTTTAACGTTAAACATCTTATACCGTATCATGGAGATGAGTTCGTTGTGGGGAAAGAGGGCGCAAATTCGAGGACGAATTATTTTCAGCCCGGAGAGGATGATGCAGCCCAGAAAGAAGAAGTCATAGGTCGTGTACGACCTAACATGTTGATAGGTTGAGTCCGACCTAAAGGGGAAGCTAACGAGTCCTTTAAGTTGCTCCAGTGACTTAGTGAAGGTCGCTCACGACCTAGCGACCTACGAGCTAACGAGCCAAGTGAAGAAACGAGTTATGCAAGAACAAGAAAGCCAACGACCTATGATAAGTCGCGAGGCCTTAGGTCGCTCATCCTAGGTCGTTCCGATCTGGTGAGTACCAGCTTTGAAGTGCTACGACCTAAGTTAGGTCGCAAGAAGTTAGGTCGCAGAAATATGATTCGACTTACGATAGGTCGTGGAAAAATGTTCCGACCTAAGTTAGGTCGCAAGAAGTTAGGTCGCAGAAATATGATTCGACCTATGATAGGTCGCGGGAAAATGTTCTTACCTAAGTTAGGTCGCTTTCCTTAAGTCGCCGAGAAGATAGGTCGTTGCCTCCTGTTTTAAGTCGATCACTGCTGCATCTTTAAGTCACTCAAGGATAGGTCGCTGCTGCCATGTATTTTAGGTCGTGTTGTTTAGGTCGTTGTCGACCTATGTGTTGTAACGTGTAACGTGTTGTGTTGTATTTGCTTATGTTGTACTATTTTTAGGTCGTAAGTCGCCTGTTTTTAGGTCGCACTATTTTTAGGTCGTAGGTCGTTTCCGACCTAAGTGTTTGGCAATTAAGGAACTGTGTGATTGTAAATGGCTATAAATAGGCGTGAGTTGTACATTTGAAGGTGGTTGATTTTTAAATAAAATTCTTGTGTGTTAGCTTTGTGCTTTCAATTAAATCGGTAGTTGAGTGTAATCTCCTATCTCCACTTTCGACATTCGAGTGCGCTCGAATCTTCGATCGTTGAAGCCAATTCGCGGAATCAAGTGCGCTTGATCAACGCTCAAAGAATTGTAGATCTCTCTTCACGGTATCGTGCGCGATCAACGAGTCAGAGATAGCTTGAATTCGTCATCTTCGGATCAACGAATTTGGGTATTTCAGTATTCCTTAATCCACCGATTGCTATTTTCACAAAATTATCATTTTATCATTCCGCTGCTACACCAAGTAGAAATTCCAGATTGCAAAAATTTCTCAGCCTGTGCTAATGAAGAGGCTCTGTTCTTTCTTAAATCACGGTGAGTAACTTCATTTTTCTTTTAAAACTTCAAGTATCTGAAATTTCTGCAAGTTTAAGTTTGGAAATATGTATGTTGAACTTTGTTTCTGAACACGTATGTGAGTATATATGCCTGTATAATGTGAGGCATCTCTGTTTTTTTGTTTTCTTTTAGACCAGATATGCATATAAATTCGTTTCTCTTGATCTAACAACTATTAGCACTTGGAGTATAAACAAAAACTGTTTGTTATAACATTTATTAAAGTTTAAAAATTTGTTTGAGTTAAAACAATTTGTAAATATCCCTGAAAACTAAAGAAATTTGAGTAAACTTTAAACTGGTCGAATTTCAAACATTTTAATTCACGAATTCAAGTATATAAATTGAATTCTCACACCTAAACATGATTTTTAAAACAAAAATCATAATTTTTAGAGCTAAGTTTATAGAGCAGTTTGTGGATGGGCGGTAAATGATTTTCGACTAATTGCCGACGATACATTGAACTGGAAGGGTCGGGCTTGCTCATGGTGATGGAGGAGCCTAGGGTGGTGGTAGGAAAAATGGTCGGAGGTGGCCTCGACTACTGTGGCGACGGCAGCGAGAAATTTCTTTTTGTAAACCTAGTTTGGATGTGCATTGGTATCTCGATTCGTTCTTCTTACCTAGTTGATCGAGTGCAGCGAAACTCGAGGGGATGGACGCAGGAAGGTAGGCGAAGGTTTGGCCGGGGTTTCAGCAACTCTGGTGGTCAGGGGTGTGCCTACGAGGTGATTCCCAGGTTGAAGTGTTGTCTCTGATAATGGGTTCTAGGTTTAGTTTGAAACTCGAATTCAATTTCGAGGTTTTGGAGGATGATTTGATGATTGAGTTGGAGTTTGGGAATGATGGTCGATGGGGGGGTGATCGCCAAAGTTGATCGGAGGCGATCAAAGCCAACGTGCACGTGCACGGTGGACATTTCTGGTGAATATTGATTTTTGGTGGCAGGTGAGGAGTCACTCGGGTTTTTACTCGAGACGTTGAGGGTTTTACTCGAAGTTATCTGGTTTTGGACTCGAGGCAAGATTTGGGTGGCTTGAGTCATATTTGTGGTTACAGGCTCCATACCTGTAGCATTTCATTTAAAATTTAAACTGGATTTTTAAATTGTAAAGTAGGATTTAAAACAAGTTTAAATCTCAGTTTGATCTGATTAGGTTAGATTGAATCTCAGTTTCAAAAATAAATACAATTTCAAAGATTTGAATTGTTTTAACACCCTTAATTGTTTAAAATAGTTTGAATAAAAAAAAGTTTAAATTGTAAATAAGTTTAAATAACTTGAATGATAAATTAAATTTTAAATTGATTTAAAATTAAAAGGAAAGTAGGGTTTAAATCCTTTTAATTTATATTATAAGATAAATAATTCATTAACGTGTGAAAGAAAGGAGAAAGAGGATTTTTGAAATTGCTTCAAACATTAGATAATTTATTTTCATTTTAAATCTTAAATTTAAAATGAAATTTTAAAGGTAAAACTTGAAAGTAAAGTGTTTTAAATACCTTAATTTGATCATTAATAAGAAAAATGTTTTTATCTTTAAATAAATGAAGATTAATAATTTGTAATTATTAAATTAATTAAAATGGATAAGTAATGATTTGGTTTAATTAATTTAATAATTAAAGGTTTAAACCAATTGATTAAGGGTTGAGATAGTTGATTGAGGATAAATAAATTGGTAATTAAAGATCATTAATTAAATAAGATTTGAATTTTTAACTAATGATTAGTAATTAATTAATCAATTAATTTAGGATTAATTAAGTTACAGTAAACACTTAAATTAATCAAATAATTGGGATTAATGAATAAGTTATTAAAGATTCATTAAATTTTAATTATTAATAAGTCATTTACTTTAGAAAAGTAATTAAAGAATTGTTATTAGTTAATGAAGTCATTAACTAAGATTATTTGAATAATCAATCAATGTGATAAGTTTTTCATAATTACATTAGATTAATTAATATAATAATCATTAGTGAAGTGTAATTATTTAACGAAAATAATTAAGGAATTAATTATTCAGCGTAATTAATTGAGTATAATTAATTAATTATTGATTTACCATGACTAGCGAATTTATTCATAGAAATTTATCTGATTTAAAATAATCAGATAATTAAATTGATCCTACTTATGGATGTTTGGATTATATTGGATGTGGAATTGTTTGATATTTTTGATATGTGATGCTTTGTGATATATCCTGATTTGTGTCGTAATCTGTAATTTATTTATCTAGGATGAATGTAATTTAATTATCTGTGATATATATCTGTAATTTGTGAATATAGGATAAGCGTTATAGTTTATACCGCTTATCAAACATATATTGTTATATTTTAATCTGTGAGGATTGAATGTTGTTGCACTATTGTGTAAAACCTCTGGACTACACCATACACACACGAATACGTATTTCACGTGGAAATCGGTTAAATCACATATTTTTGACAATTTTAAAGATTTAAATTCTTAAACCCAAAATAGATTTGGAATTGGAATTAAGGGCTTTTGAAAATGAGTTTCAAAAATAAAAGCTATTTCAAATAACTTAATAAAACTTGAAATTTAAATAATTTGATTTAAATTTGAATCCAATATTTGAAATTGAATTCAATGATTCGGAAATTATGGTTTAAATAGATTATACAGGTTATAAAGGCGTTTATATGGGTTTTTAACCATTTAAAAGTGTGGTTTTGGAAATCAAAATTTAAAACCAGGTTTTATAATTGAATGGCTTTAACCTATGTAAATTGTAATCAGTTTTTTCCAAAACGAAAACCATTTGTTTTCGAATTATATTAGCTTCTATAAAAGGAAAGAATTTCCAATTTATATCGAAAAATTTCATGTTTTGAAGTGAAATTGTATATAGTTTGGAAAAACTAAGAATTAACCTTTGTGAAGATGATTAAATCTTGTTTTGAAATTGGAAAAGTATATCCTTTGTATAAAAGATTTGGAAATTGAAATAGTTTTGTAAATCTATGAATGAATCTTTGTGAAACTAGGTGAACCTTGTGAAATGAATCTTTTGTTTAAAAAGATTTGAAATGGTAATTTGGTTAAACCATTTGAAAGAAAGGGCTTGGGTAATAAGTTGTGACTTAATTGAAATCCCATATCCATATGTTTTTTATTATTGCGTTCACTATTCGGTTTAGCCGGGAGAGGACCTTTGTGTCATATAACCCATTCCGAATAGTGATACGACGCGTATGGATAGCATTTAAAGACTGGTGGTGAAGACCGGATACCTTCGAAAACGAATGGATTACCGTCGAATGTCTCTGCATTGGCTGATCCCCAGTACAGAGATTTTAGCACCCTTTGTGATGTGAAGCCCAGACGTGATTAGAAATTATCCGGATTTGCAAGGACTTCTTTGGAAGTGCCTTCGGTTCTGTTCGAACCCGGAACAGACTTGTATGTTTATGTGTCTGTCATTACACTTTGAGATATAAAGCAGATTTCTTTCAAATACATATCTGTTGGTGGCAGAGATTTATTCTCTTAGCTTAACACCCTTCTCTGAGACATACAAACTCAGAGGTTATGTAGTTGAAGGTTATCAGCGATATACTCCCAATTTGGTAATGTGACATGCTGAGTGCTGCTGTGTGATGATCATTTGTTGATCAAAGCATGGCTTTATGAAAAAGCATAGCTTTGTGGACGAGGCCTCTTCGGACCTCACAACCCAGGAATGGTCGAAACAGGAAAGATGCGACAAGGTTATGAGGTTGCGCCCTTTAGGGTATGTCATTTCCTTCTGGAAAAGGGTGGTATCAGGTATGGAACCCTGATATTTACCCTATGTGGTTGCTCCAATCTCATTACTTTGTGGTTGTTGCTTGGTGAGGCGCCTCGGATAAAGGTCGCAAACGGTCGGAGGGTGGCATATTCGTGTAGTAGTTACCTAGTTACAAAGGTAACCCAGCCTTGTGTTGGCAGAGGGATAGTTAGTTCTCGGGACGTCCCTCCAGAGGCGTACCCATTGACAGTAGAAAGTTCCTTAGCCTGACCATTTGTTGGAAATCCAATCAAACAATACGTGCCCTTTACGATTGGAGTTGTATTACCTACCACCTCAGGTGGCAGCTATAGCAGGCATAATATAATGGTACCTATGCCGGCTAAGATTAATATTATATTTTCGAAATGTCTTCTACACTATACACTAATAATAATATCAAATGATTTTGCGTAGTAAGCATGTTTGGCTATGATATGAAGAAATCTCCACATGTGTGCGATTCCAATGTGTGTGTGCCGAGAGGTCTTATGGTAGTTTCATTTTCCAAAAAGCATTGTGAATTTCATTTTATTTAGTTTTTCAAAACCGAATGTTTTTGTTGCTCACACCAGTCCTATGACTGACGTCGAGTTTATTGTTCCCTTCCTAAACTCTGGGTGCCCATAATTTTCCATACGAGTAGTCTAGAGTTGGGTTTTTTAGATATTCAGGTTTAGTAGATTATCTGGAGCTAGTTCAGTGTTGGAGTTCCTGCACCGGAGTTACTTATCTTTGTGCATCGTGATAATGGTTCGAGCCTGATGTCAAAGTTGTTAGACTCATTCTCGTTTACAGAGTATTTGGAGTTATCATCTCTGTTATTTCCGCTGTATCATTATTATTGCCTCTGATATTGTTATATCATATAAATATCATTCTTGTATATCATTCTGGGTATTGCATTTATTGGAGTTGGATATGATATTCCATTGTGTTGTTATACTTACTGTGTTATAAGCTCCGGCATGAGTCGAATTCCAACGATTGAATCTACGGCATTTGAGTACAAGTGAAGTACGTGTGCCGATTTTCGAACGTTGAAATTTGGAACGTGACAATAAAAAATCCAGATTTGATCATTTCAAACCCGCAATCCCAAGTGAGAATGAAATGACAACTGCTCAGGCCTATCATTTCTGCCTATAACTATTTTCCCTTATTCTAAAACCGTTTGGGTATGTATCATTTCAACCCATAGTGATACTAGTCTACAGGGAACTTGCAATGGTGATAACTGATATAAATAACATAATAGTATAATATAACAGTAACATGTGATATAACAGGTGCAATAACAGGTGTAAACATCAAATGATCATAATATAGCAGTTATAACAGGATGAAATTCATTTACAGATTCAAGTGGTGTCGGTTTATCAGTTATATAGGTACAGATTGTTTGGTGAGAATAACTCACTTGTTAAAAGCTGGAGATAGCCACCAAAGCCAACAATACTGACACTACGAAGGCACGACATTATAGAAATGAATTGAGAGTGGAGAGCCAAAGCTATACGTCTTGAATACATTTACACAAAACCATACAATACATATATAAGTTTCAACACGATTTAACATCAAATAACAATAGAAATCAATGCCCAAAACTACATCAAATGAATTGCACTTGTTCTCAACCTCATGTGCTTCAGCTAGGTAGTTGTTAAGCTAGGCCAAGGGGTGCTATAGGGTCTGGTTTGGGTTTGCAAGTGGTAAGACAACATGTGTTTTGAAGGTGAACAAGTCTAGGTGCATAAAACTACAATTTCAAGGCAACATACATCATTACTATGCAATGGATGGGCTCGGCCAGAGGCTATATGTAATGACCCGATTTTCCATGCTAGAAAAATCGAACCATTAGTGTTAAAGAAGAAGGAGGTAGAAGAAGAAGAAACAAAAAACGACTGAATCTAACAGATGACTAGGCACTGGGGCACCACCTGTCACAGTACGTGGCCTAGATCACAATACCGAGGAGTACGCCCGCTACCCTGCAACACAATGCCAGAACTACCCCTTACTGGATAATTCCGAGTAAGATCACCCCACGGTTGGGATCAGCAACCGCACCACTAAGCCAAAATAAAGGGACATCTAGACAGGGATGACCTCACCCTAATGGTTGCTACCCACTTAGCCTTGCTGCATAACCCCTGATTTTCAGTCATTCCCGGTTGATGAGGCTCGAGGCTAAGCATTACCTTTTTAGAACAAATCCATTAAAATTCCCATCGTCCACCTGACGATGTTCCGAAAGCATTCATCCGTACAAGTCTGTCCCGGGTCCGAACGGAACCGAAGACACTACTCCTACTACATCCATTTTGGAATCACCCTCAGGATTAGTAGCGACTAGCCCTTGCACTTCACTGTACCATCTTTGATTTCCAACTCGTTTCTACACGAAACATACAAACTGAATCAAAGTGGTTTTCGAGAAATTAATCTCGATCTCGGTCTCTTCGAAACGATCAACACATTGGCCAATATTGATAGTCGGTTATTTAACTATCAATTAACATTCACAAACAGTCATCAACATAAATAATTTCCCCAAATTATTTATTATTCTCAAATATCTTTGCAAGATATATTTCTATTTTCAAACCCCTTTGAATCAATTCAAAAACAGTTTCCTCTCATGGAATTCATTTCCCAAATATTTATTTCCATTGAAACGCCAAGTACAAAATACCTTTAGATTATAAAATAAATTAAATGCACTTGATTATAAATATACTTTATAATATTGAAATTAGAAATACTTTCATACTTTACTAATATATATACACTTTTAAAAATAGTTTAAAATAAAACTACTTTTGAAATATAATCTTTTTTTTTAAACATAATGCGAAGTCCCTTTTGTATAATTACTACAATAATAGATTTGAAAATAAATACTTACTTTAGAATTTAACATTTAAAAATAAATAATTTTCTAAAACATGCTTTTTAAAACAATATTAAAACCGTTATCCAATATTTAAAAATCTTCTTGAAAACGTACTTGGCTATCCCGAGAAATACACTTCTCTTGCACATCTTTTAAAAATAAATCACCATTTATTTTTAAACGGACTTACATTCCTTTATAAATTTCCACTTTGAATTTATATTTAAAATATCCACTGATATTTTATTTCACTTTATAAACCCAGTTTATGAATTCCAAAATCTCACTTCTCTTTTAAATTTTGATTCCAAACACTTAAATCAATTTACAATTTATTTCCAATTTACTTCACCTTGAAATAAATTTCGTTACTTACTTCATTTCTTTCAAAATACATTAACTTCCAGATTTTATTTCTTTATCATGAGTTAAACCCCTTTAAATGAAAATACCAATTTTAGATTTTTAAAATTCCTTCTTTATCCTTTAATTAGATTAAATCCTTAAATTTATAAATATTCTTTATTCTTTCAAATAATATCACTTTAGTTTTTAAAAAAATTATTATTCCCCTGTTAATTCAAAATCCCCTTTCCATATTTGTTATAATTTTGAAAATAGCTTTATTTTTATATTATTTTATTTTTCAATTCATTATTAAAGTCATTCAAATTCACTAGAATTATTTTACTTAAAATTTTACTCTTTTATTTCTTTCCAAAAATCCAATTCTATAGATTTTGATAACTCATACTGAAATATTCAATCCAACCATATCATCCAATATTTCAATCATCAATAAAATCATCACATGATATCAAATATTCATAACACTGAATATTTAAACAAACATTAAATATTTTGAGGAATCCAGTTGGATCTCTCCAACCTGTTTCCCTGCATCCACAGACGTTAGCACAATACCAATTCCACTTCGAGGTGGAATATCGCGGTATATTGGATTTATATAATATCATCCGCTATTATGCAGCGCATAGGGTCTCATCCGCTATATAATGCGGGAAATCAATCACTCCAATATATACTATATACTACTATATATAATATCACATCCAATCAATCAAATATTTAAATTTAAATAACTAGGTGAGTGAGATTAACTCACCTTTATCTTTGCTTTGCAATCGATTTCCATTTCGACCATTTCTTCACGGTTTCAGACCTTGTATAAACATTATACATTTTATTAACATTTGAATAATCGAATAATCTATTTCATTTAATAAATTACTTAACTAATGATTTTATTTTAACTATTTCCCTTTTTTTATAAATAAAACAAGTTTATTTAACAAATTAATTCCCTTAAGCCATTATTTAAAATAACTTAGTAAATTAAAATATGTATATGCATACTTATTTTCTTTAGGACTATATATATACATATATATATATATATATATTTATAAAATATTCCATATATGTCTCTCAAAAATCTACTATGATATACATTCGAATTTCCTTTATTGTATGCAAATATACATTTTGACTATTTATATTTTCTTTTCTTTTCTTTTTCTCTCGGTAAATTACAAAAATAAAACTTCTGTCTAACTTAAAAACAAGAATAGTTTTATACCTATTGTAATATATATTATCAGTATAAATATATATATTTATAAAAAAAAGTCTGCTTACTAAAAACTAAGGAGAGAAAATAATATACCACTGCCAAAAACCTAGCTTGCTCTTCCACGACTTCGGCCCTTCTCCCGACAATCCAAAGCCGCTACGAATCGATGCTGCGAGTCGTCCACCACTACAAGGTCGAACCCCTCAAAAGTAGTCGCGAGATTCTTTGCATCATCCCAGGCCTCGTGCGACTCGAGATCACCACCAGACTTCCCACGCAGCCCCACGCAACCTCCTGAAGCTCGCTAGAATTCGTCGTGATTAGAACGGCAATAGGAATCGCGAGTATTCATTTGGGTATCGAACTAAAAAGTGGAGGAGAGGGGAGATGCTATTCGATTTTGAAAAGGAGGATTTGCAGTTTTGAGGAGGGGTATCGGTTTCGAAGTGAATTGAAGTTCTATGGCTGCCATATTTTTTTTCTTGTATGAACGAACGAATTCGTTCGATTTAGAAAAGGAAAGAACGAGATCGCTATCTGCTTCGGCCATTAAAATTTCGAGTTTGATTTAATTTTCTGTTTGAATAGAAGAAGATAACTACGGTTGTTAATTATAAAAGAAGAAGATACGATGCGATATTGGCATGGAGAGGAAGGCTGCAGTGATTTGAAGGGGAAAAGTATCGATGTGAAAGAAATACGGTTGAAGGTTATCTTGTCGAAATACCCAAAATAGATTAAATTTAAATTGTCTTGAAAACGAAGCCTAAAATCTCGATCTCCTATCAAGACGTGCCACTAGGCATTTATAATGTTACACCCCTATTTCGAAAGCAATGGAAAAAGTTTCGAGTCCTAATTCGATCGTATTGAGTAGCTTTTTGAACCCAGTTATTATATTAAATTTTAAAAGTTCTATTACCTTCAGTATTATTAATATGAATTTTATAAGCCTTCAAACTATATTTTAACTGGCTTAAAATTCCCGATTTAGCATTTTACCCAATTTCCTGTAATTTAAATTAAATATTTAAATTGTCCAATAAATAGCGATATTTGAAATTCACATAACAAATCTGCATTTGAATATTTAAAATTAATTAAATATTCCAATTTCAAATATCTAAAAATTCTGGGTCGTCACATTCCTCCCCCCTTAAAAGAATTTCGTCCCCGAAATTACTAGTTAGGAAGAATGATTCAATCCGTTAACTATTTCCTCAACCCAAATAGTTTTAACCACTTTCCAAAACAATCTTTTTATCGAAGACACACTATCCCTCTTACTAACTTCCCAAACTTATCCATAAGTCCCAAACAATATTACTTACTTAACTATTCAAATTTAAATTTGGAACCAAATTTGAATTATCAAAACTTTCTCAAAAATTTTCTAACTCCTTAAATTTTGAAAAATTTCTCCAACGTCTCCTTTGCGCGGCTAGCTCGGTACAACTTCAAAATGCCTCTACGGGCTTCCAAATTCCAAAAGAAACAAAATGCCAAGTGGCAAAATCAGAAACCCATCAAATTTCATACAGAAATTTCAAATACATACCTTAATGTCGAGCACATTCAAATTTATCTTCGAAATCAAAAAGCCATTTCCAATTTCTATAGCCTTTATAATCCCTGTATACTTCACCAAACAACAATGTCCAAATTACTTAAGAATTTCACCCTTCATTCAATATCATCTACAACTCATTTGGATTTTATTCAATTCACTTCTATTCCAATTTTTATCCAACTAGATTTTTATTTTCAATTTTGCTTGGATTCAATTTATTTTCAGCTTTGAATATTGAATTTTATTTACCTTTATCTCAAATTCCAAATTTAATATGATTTGTCATTACTGAAAATTTTCAAAATTTTTCTATCTCCCAAAATTTCGGAAAAATTTGGCAGAGTCTCCTTTGTACGGGGGATCTTTTGCAATTTGACAAGAGATATAAGTATATATACATCGACCCACACGGTCGGAAAACAAAAATAGTTCATATTTCCTATTTTTATTGCGTAGGCGTACCTTATTTAGCATTTTAAGTAAGCGACTTATTTATTTAGCAATTAGCACGCCCAAAATCCAGCCAAACAGCTTCTATGAACCTGTACTTACTCAATTTAAATGTGTAAGTGCCAAATATATGGAATTTATTAACATTTCACTTACTTTCAATAGCTAAACACATGCATTACATAAATAATGTACATAACAATTTCCATAAGTAACTTATATGGTTTCAAAGCTAATTTAATTGCTTTCAACAAATTTTTATACCATTTCATCGTATTTAAGTGACTTATACTCACTTGTTTGCATATGATCCATTTCCAAGTTGAATTTATATTTATAACTCAAGCTTCACTTTCAAACTCTATTATTTATTCACAATTCAATTTTTTATTTAATTAACCAATTCGAGTTGCATTTCCATATTTCATTAACTAATTTATTATCAAATTAGTTTATTTCCAAATTTTATACCCAATATTTGATTTTTTTATTTCAAAAAACACTCTATCTATTTTACTTGGGTTCAATCTATTTTATAATTCAAGTTTTTGGATTTTTTTCCATTTCCCAAAATGCAAAACAAATTTAATTTGGCTTATTTATCCCACTTCTAAATTTTATAAGTCATAACTCATTTATATCCCTACTTCCATTTATTTACACACAATTCCATTCACATTTTACCTTTTAACTCGGTATTATACATTTATTTTAGCCACATATATTTTTACTCCATTAGTCTCAATTCTTTTATAAGCCATCGAAATCGATTTATTACAATTCAATTTTATTTAACTTAACTCCAGTTAAATCTATCCTCATACTATATTATACTTTAAACAATTCATTTAAATTCTATTAAGTAAGAACTTAATTTCAAACTTTTATAAGTTTTCTGTAACGACCCGTATTTTTACGGATCGAAAGATTGTAGAACTGTTGTCATTAGGTCGTTAGTGTTGTTAAGTTGACCAGAGTTTAAGTCGTCCAGAGTTAGGTCGTGTAGCAGGTTGGGTTATGGAGCGACTTAGTGGCTTAGGTGAGAGACCTAAGGAAGTTGACGACCTAAGGAGTAGACGACTTAAGGGTTTAGACAACCTAAGGGGTTAGGTCGTGTGATAGTTAGGTCGTGTTATAGTTTAGGTCAGTCGAGTGACCTAAGGAAGTTAGTGGTCGCAATTGGCGACTTAAGGGATTGACCGACCTAAGAAGGTTAACGACCTAAGGAATGGAGCGGCTTAAGGGGTTTAGCGACCTAGGGGTTGAGTGAGTTAACGACCTAAGGAAGTTAGGTCGTGGACGAGTTAAGGATAGGTCGTTGAGACCCTGTGTAAAGTGTTAGGTCGTTGAGTCGCTATGCCATGTTTAGTTAGGTCGTAGACGACCTATGTTAGTATGCTGGGTGTAGTTAGGTCATCGGACGACCATGTTAGGTCGCGTAAAGGCTAAGTTGTTAGGTCGCGTGAAGGTGTGTGTTAGGTCGGTACTCCTGTTAGATCGTTAGGTCATGGATGCGCATAGGCTTGGGTCGTTAAGTCGTAGGTCGGGGATAGTTAGGTCGTGGACGACTTAAGGGGGGCGGACGACCTAAGGATTTCCAGCCTATAAATACACGGTTCTATTTCACTTTTTGGGATCCGGATTTTGAAGCGACGAAGTGCTGCCATTTTGAGAGCTCGAGAACTACACTTCTTCACTTCTTATCTCTTTTTTAATTTTTTGCTTCCTTCCATCCAAATCGAAGATCAAATCGAAGATCCAAGAGCTTAGATTGAAAATCTACAACGATCGAAGAGAGATTTCATCGTTTGAAGTGGAATTTTAGCGGATCAAGCTAAATCCTTTGCTGTCCAGATCGGAAGTGTGTTGCTTTTGAGGTGTTTAGGTGATTCGGTGAGTGGTGATTATCTCTCACACGGACCCAAAGGAGTATATTGGATCAGTGGCTGGATTATTTGTTAAAAATAGCGATTTCATGCATTTTCGTAAACCTAAGTATAGATCTATTGTTCATGATGATCTGACATCCATTTTACTACATGTTAACCTATGCAAGTTCATTCATCAAGTTGTAGAGATATTGCTCATGATTCATGCTTGTTAGATTTGGACTCTTTATTTAGAAGATTGCCATTATTTTTATAATTGTTTATTAGATCATGTTTGAATGCTTGATTACTTGGATTAATGATTGACTAGATTGATTGTTATAAATTAGTTGATTGATGATTTGATTTGGACAAGTTGGTCGAAGATGATTCAAAAGCTAAGGGAAAGGCTCTTGAATAAGAAAAGCTGCTCATGGCATATGATGCGGATGATAAAGCTCATATGGATAGATTTGATGATGATGTTGAGATGAGGCTTTGCTATGATGAGATGAAGCGAGGCATGATGTGAGATAGCCTTGGTTTAATCCAGACGAGATCATTCCAAGCATGTTGATAACTCGGTGAAATGGTTCGAGTTTGAGGATAATGGTTGGCTCGAGAGGGGCTTGAGCTAGTATGAGAGTAGTCGTCGAGGAGGATGACTAGAAGGCTGCGATTTCATCGTTGTTGAAGGTTCTAACAGACTCAAAGCAAGAGTACGTTGGGCAGATTCGATAGTCCCAAAAGACTACAGTTGGTAGTCGAGTACTCTAGGCAGATTCGATAGTCCTAAGCACGGGCTGCGACGACGTGCGGAGTTCTGTCTAGAACCGGGGTTACCATTAGCCCTTGACGGACGGCTGAAAGAATTTGCCGGTCATTCAATTTAACGGTGGTATCAAAGCAATGATAACAGTGATAGCCAGAGTCATGGATGTTTGGTTGTATCGTCATTCGGTCTCAAGAGCAATATTTTCTGGGTGCTTATCTGATCTTGGTTTAGGCCTTGGGGGTTTGTACTTGGAAAACATTGACCTTGACTCGAGTGATAATTGATTCACTTTAAATGTTTGCTTTACTATGTTTATTTCTGCTTAGTGTGTCTGGGGGCTATCACTGTAGAAAGAGGTGGAGTGGGAGGGTTGGGTTCCTATTCCTTTTACCTTTATGCTCTTTTGGTATGTTGTTAGTTAATTTACCGCTCACTAAGAATGTTGTCTGACTCAAGGTTTTATGTTCAACTCTTATTACCTTGGGCTGTTCATCCATTTTAAGATGGGCAGACTAGGTAGCAGGTGACAGGTGCTGTTCTTAGTTTCCAACGATGCTGATGACGAAGATGAGCTGGAGGCTTGCATATTATTTTCTTATTATATGTACTGGATGTTCCGCTGCTTGTATATTCTCTGAGTGATATGTAGTGAGGCTGGATGTATTGACTATTTAGATTTTTGTATCAACTACTATGAGGCTTATTTGATGCAATTCTGTTCTGTGTAGCTTCACTATGTATATTTTTCTCTATTGTATTTTATCCATGCACTGTGAGTAATACGATAGATTCTGCTGTTTTAACTTACCTTTGACGATCATCCATGGCTGCCTGGCACACTTTTCAGCGCACTATTTCTATGTTTAGTGCAGGAGTCATGGGCGGTCGTCACATTTGGTATCAGAGCCTTGGTTAATCAATTTTACCCAACGCTTGCTGACGTAAACTACGTATGAGAGACGTAATTGTATTTTGATGGATGATTACTATATATAATATAGTAGCTTAGAAGAATTTGAGTTCTTTATGTAGTTGTTTCTCAATGTGTGCTGATCATTTCTTTTATAGATATTAAGAATGAGTCGAAGAGGGAGACCAGCTGCTAGGGAAGTCCGTGCTGCTGAGGGGGCTGCTGATTATGCTGCTATGCTCGAGGCTATGATGACTTCAATCATGAGGAGGATGCCAGCTCCGGTGCCAGCAGTTGATGTTGGAATTCAAGTTCAAGCTCCAAGACCGGTGGATTTTGCTAAGCTGTGTAAAGACTATACTGCTCTTGGAGGAAAGGTTTTCTTGGGAACAGAGTCAACCATTGAAGTCCAGAGATGGATAGATGCTTGTAGAAGAATCTTTGGTGACTTAGGAATCGAGGATACAACTAGAAGGAAGCTCGCATCAAGACAACTTCAAGGGAGAGCTTCTGACTGGTGGAACCCTATCACCATTGATACTCCAGAGGAAGAAATTACTTAGGAGCAATTCCAAGCCATATTTGAAGCTAAGTTCATTTCTACAGCTCAGAAATCTGTTCTGTTTAAGAAGTTTGTGGAGCTCAAGCAAGGTGGAAGACCAGTTCTTGAGTATGTTTCTGAGTTTGAAGCTTTGTCCAAGTATGCCCGGTCGTATATTGAATCTCCTTATCAGAAGAACGAGAAGTTTGTGATAGGCTTGGACAGTTATCTTGGGAGACAGTTGGTGGATCATTTAGACGATCCATTTGAGAAGCTTGTGGAGAAAGCTCTCAGGCACGAAAACCTATTTCCTAAAGAAGGATCTGTTGTTGTTGTGGCCAAGGAAGAGTCTAAACCACAGCAGGGTGGAAACAAGAAGAGGAAGCAGCAGCAGCAAAAGGGTAAGGATGGCCAGAAGAAGCCGAAGGGCGAAGTGACCTGCTACAATTGTCAACAGAAGGGCCATTTCTCCAGAGATTGCAAGAATCCAAAGGTGCCGGTGAAGTGCCACAACTGTGACAAGCCGGGGCATATTAAGAAGGATTGTCCAGAACCGCGGAAGGACAAGCAGATTGTGCAAGCTTATGCTTTGGGGGCTGTTCCATCATCTTCAAAAGCTCCTACCGCTAAAGAGAAAGGAAAGAGTGTGGTGGTTCAAGGTACTCTTCCATATGTGGTGTTCCAGTTAGAGTGTTATTCGATACAGGGGCGTCGCATTCTTTTGTTTGTAATGAACTTGTATGCCGGTTGGGTTTAAAACCGGATATTGTTGATAGAATATTGATTGTGACTAATCCAGTTGGGGGTTCGTCCTGTCTGTGTATGCTATGCCGTGGTCTGGTTGTATCGAGTCAAGATTGCTCTTTTGTTTGTGATTGTTTTGTTCTGACCTTTGCGGGGTTTGGAATTATTTTGGGTATGGACTGGCTTAGGAAGTATGCGGCAATGGTTGATTGTGAAAGGTTGGAGGTGACAGTCGAGAATGTGGAAGGGCGAAAGGTTGTAATACGATGTAAGCATGAGGAAGGCGTCTTCATGAGCTTCATGTATTCGCTGGTTGTTCCACGGGATGGACTGTCATCGGTGCCAATCGCTAATGGATTTGAGGATGTCTTTGATGAGGTCAAAGGGTTATCGCCGCATAGAGAGATCGAGTTTCGTATCGATCTAGTTGAAGGAGCCAGACCTGTTGTGATGCCTCTTAGGAGGATGGCGCCTAGGGAACAGCAGGAGTTGAAGGTGTAGGTTGATGATCTTTTACAGAAAGGATTCATTCGGCGTAGTGTGTCTGAATGGGGTGCACCAGTTGTGTTTGCAACCAAAGCAGATGGATCATTGAGGTTGTGTGTGGATTATCGTGAGCTGAATAAAGTGACTAAGAAGAACAAATACCCATTGCCAAGAATAGATGACTTGTTCGATCAACTTCACGAAGCTAAGGTGTTTTCTCAGATGGATTTGGCAACGGGATTTCACCAGTTAAGAGTGGCTAAGGATAGTGTGCCGAAGACTGCTTTCAGGACACCATCCGGTTTCTTTGAGTGGCTGGTAATGCCGATTGGATTGACCAATGCGCCAGCATATTTTGTGGATCTTATGAATAGAGTCTTCAGAGATCAGTTGAACAAGTTCGTACTAGTGTTTGTGGGTGATATTTTGATTTATTCCAGAACTAAAGAAGAGCACATGACACACTTGTGTATTGTTTTAGAAATCCTACGGAAACATCAACCGAAGGCTAAGTTTTCGAAGTGTCACTTCTGGAAGAGTGAAGTGAGGTTCTTAGGCCATATTATCTCTGGAAATGGAATAGCGGTTGATCCCGCTAAGGTGGCAGCAATCCAGGATTGGGTTAGACCTAAGAATACATCTGATGTGAGAAGTTTTCTTGGATTAGCAGGATATTATCGCCGATTTATTAAAGACTTTTCCAAGATGGCTGCACCATTAACAGGATTGATGAAAAAGAACCAAGTATTCAGATGGGATGCTAAGTGTGAGCAAGCTTTCAGAATCCTGAAAGAGCGATTGACAAGTGCTCCTGTTTTGACTATTCCAAGTGGAAATGATGAGATGGTGGTTTATACCGATGCATGTGGTACTGGACTTGGAGCAGTGCTGATGTAGAAGGGTAATGTTGTTGCGTATGCAAGTCGACAACTGAAGCCACATGAAAGGAATTATCCGACTCATGATTTGGAGTTGGCAGTGATTGGATTTGCTCTGAAGATGTGGAGACATTACCTATTGGGAGTTCGATTCGAGTTGTTTACAGATCATAAGTCGTTGAAGTATCTATTCTCCCAAAAGGATTTGAATCTTCGGTAGTAACGATGGCTAGAGTTTTTGGCATCATATGATTTTGGTATAGCCTATACTCCGGGAAAGGGTAACGCAGTGGCAGATGAGTTAAGTCGAAAATATGCAGGATTGGGAGCCATGTTTTCAGAATGGAAGAGTCTCAAGTATTTAGCTGGATTTGACTTCAGGCCCAGATGTGAATTGGAACCTGAGATGTTGGCAAACCTATCGATAAGACCGACTCTTGTGGAAAGGATTGGCGAGAGCCAAAAACGAGACGATAAGCTTGTTAAGATTATCCGTGATTTGGAATCTGGATTGGACCCAGAGAAGGATAAAAGATTCGAGGTCGATCGAGAGGGTTGGCTTCGGAAGCAAGGATGACTAGTTGTTCCTAATATAGATGAATTGAGAGATGAAGTTCTGAAGGAAAGTCATCACTCGAAGCTGACAATTCATCCAGGTGGAAATGAGATGTATCGGGATATGAAAAGAACCTATTACTGGGAAGGTATGAAGAAGGATGTTGGAAATTTCATTTCCAAGTGCATGAACTGCCAGTTGGTAAAAGATGAGCAAAAGAAGCCCAGTTGATTGCTTCAGCCATTAGAAGTTCCTACATGGAAGTGGGAGCAAATATCGATGGATTTTATTGATGGGCTACCTAGAACAAGAACGGGAAATGAAGGGATTTGGGTCATCGTAGATCATCTGACTAAGAGTGCAAGATTCATTCCTGTTCGATCGACCAGGACTGCATCAAAGTTGGCTGAGCTGTATGTTAAGTGGATAGTTCGATTCCATGGTATTCCGAAGAGTATAGTGAGCGATCGAGGCCCATTGTTCACTAGTGGATTTTGGAAGAGCTTTCAGGAAGTTTTGGGAACCGAGTTGTGTTTGAGTACAGCTTACCATCCCCAAACAGATGGTCAGACTGAGAGAGTCAACCGAGTTTTGGAAGATCTCCTCAGAGCATGCGTTTTAGATTTCGGAGGATCATGGGAAGATCACCTTCATTTGGTAGGATTTTCGTATAATAACAGTTACCAGTCAAGCATTGGTATGGCACCGTATGAAGCATTGTATGGAAAACCGTGTAACTCTCCAACATGTTGGTTAGAAACATGAGAAAAGCTGATACTTGGGCCAGAAATTATTCGACAGGCTTCAGATTGCATAGAGATCATTCGGCAACGAATGAAGGCAGCCCAAGACCGACAAAAAAGTTATGCCGATAAGCGTCGTAAGGATTTGGAATTCGACTTAGGTGATATGGTTTTTGTGAAGATTTCTCCACTGAAGAATGTTATTCGATTCGGGAGGAAAGGAAAATTGACTCCGAGATTTGTTGGACCATTCCCGATCATCGAGCGAATTGGAAAGCTCGCCTACAAATTGGAGTTACCAGAAAAGATGGCGGGTGTGCACAATGTTTTTCATGTATCGTATCTATGGAAGTATGTGCACGACTCGAATACGGTGGTTTCTGCTGATAGCTGTGAAGATTTTGAAGTTGACCTAGTTGATAAGAGACCTCGTAAGCCGCTTCGTGTTGTGGAAACTGACACGAAACAGCTTAGGAGGAAGGTAGTTAGGTTGCTTAAGATACAATGGGGTGATGATGTTAACGACTGTACATAGGAGGTGGAAGAGAGGATGAAGGCAGCTCATCTTGAACTCTTCGAGGTATGGCCATAAGGTGTCGTGTCATCTCACGACATTGTAACTTGTTCTAGTCTTAGAATTCTGCATGGTAGGCTAGTAATTGGATGCATGATTTGTTGATTACTATGGATGGTAGGCATGCAGAATAGTTTTTGATTGCTCTTGTTTGTTTGGAATTTCGGGGGTGAAATTCCTAAAGGGGAGAGAATGTAACGACCTATATTTTTACGGATCGAAAGATTGTAGAACTGTTGTCATTAGGTCGTTAGTGTTGTTAAGTCGACCAGAGTTTATGTCGTCCAGAGTTAGGTCGTGTAGCAGGTTGGGTTATGGAGCGACTTAGTGGCTTAGGTGAGCGACCTAAGGAAGTTGACGACCTAAGGAGTAGACGACTTAAGGGTTTAGACGACCTAAGGGGTTAGGTCGTGTGATAGTTAGGTCGTGTTATAGTTTAGGTCGGTCGAGCGACCTAAGGAAGTTAGTGGTAGCAGTTGGCGACTTAAGGGATTGACCGACCTAAGAAGGTTAACGACCTAAGGAATGGAGCGGCTTAAGGGGTTTAGCGACCTAGGGGTTGAGTGAGTTAACGACCTAAGGAAGTTAGGTCGTGGACGAGTTAAGGATAGGTCGTTGAGACCCTGTGTAAAGTGTTAGGTCGTTGAGTCGCTATGCCGTGTTTAGTTAGGTCGTAGACGACCTATGTTAGTATGCTGGGTGTAGTTAGGTCGTGGGACGACCTAGTTAGGTCGCGTAAAGGCTAAGTTGTTAGGTCGCGTGAAGGTGTGTGTTAGGTCGGTACTCCTGTTAGATCGCTAGGTCGTGGATGCGCATAGGCTTGGGTCGTTAAGTCGTAGGTCGGGGATAGTTAGGTCGTGGATGCGCATAGGCTTGGGTCGTTAAGTCGTAGGTCGGGGATAGTTAGGTCGTGGACGACTTAAGGGGGGGGGGGGGGCGGACGACCTAAGGATTTCCAGCCTATAAATACACGGTTCTATTTCACTTTTTGGGATCCGGATTTTGAAGCGACGAAGTGCTGCCATTTTGAGAGCTCGAGAACTACACTTCTTCACTTCTTATCTCTTCTTTAATTTTGTGCTTACTTCCATCCAAATTGAAGATCAAATCGAAGATCCAAGAGCTTAGATTGAAGATCTACAACCATCGAAGAGAGATTTCATCGTTTGAAGCGGAATTTTAGCGGATCAAGCTAAATCCTTCGCTGTCCAGATCTGAAGTGTGTTGCTTTTGAGGTGTTTAGGTGATTCGGTGAGTGGTGATTATCTCTCACATGGACCCAAAGGAGTATATTGGATCGGTGGCTTGATTATTTGTTAAAAATAGTGATTTCATGCATTTTCGTAAACCTAAGTATAGATCTATTGTTCATGATGATCTGACATCCATTTTACTACATGTTAACCTATGCAAGTTCATTCATCAAGTTGTAGAGATATTGCTCACGATTCATGCTTGTTAGATTTGGACTCTTTATTTACAAGATTGCGATTATTTTTATAATTGTTTATTAGATCATGTTTGAATGCTTGATTACTTGGATTAATGATTGACTAGATTGATTGTTATAAATTAGTTGATTGATGATTTGATTTGGACAAGTTGGTCGAAGATGATTCAAAAGCTAAGGGAAAGGCTCTTGAATAAGAAAAGCTGCTCGTGGCATATGACGCGGATGATAAAGCTCATATGGATAGATTTGATGATGATGTTGAGATGAGGCTTTGCTATGATGAGATGAAGCGAGGCATGATGTGAGATAGCCTTGGTTTAATCCAGACGAGATCATTCCAAGCATGTTGATAACTCGGTGAAATGGTTCGAGTTTGAGGATAATGGTTGGCTCGAGAGGGGCTTGAGCTAGTATGAGAGTAGTCGTCGACGAGGATGACTAGAAGGCTGAGATTTCATTGTTGTTGAAGGTTCTAGCAGACTCAAAGCAAGAGTACGCTGGGCAGATTCTATAGTCCTAAAAGACTACAGTTGGTAGTCGAGTACTCTAGGCAGATTCGATAGTCCTAGGCACGGGCTGCGACGTCGTGCGAAGTTCTGTCTAGAACCGGGGTTACCATTAGCCCTTGACGGACGGCTGAAAGAATGTGTCGGTCATTCAATTTAACAGTGCTATCGAAGCAATGATAACAGTGTTAGCCAGAGTCATGGATGTTTGGTTGTATCGTCATTCGGTCTCAAGAGCAATATTTTCTGGGTGCTTATCTGATCTTGGTTTAGGCCTTGGGGGTTTGTACTTGGAAAACATTGACCTTGACTCGAGTGATAATTGCTTCACTTTAAATGTTTGCTTTACTATGTTTACTTCTGCTTAGTGTGTCTGGGGGCTATCACTGTAGAAAGAGGTGGAGTGGGAGGGTTGGGTTCCTATTCCTTTTACCTTTATGCTCTTTTGGTATGTTGTTAGTTAATTTACCGCTCACTAAGACTGTTGTCTGACTCAAGGTTTTATGTTCAACTCTTATTACCTTGGGTTGTTCATCCATTTTGGGATGGGCAGACTAGGTAGCAGGTGACAGGTGCTGTTCTTAGTTTCCAACGATGCTGATGACGAAGATGAGCTGGAGGCTTACATATTAATTTCTTAGTATATGTACTGGATGTTCCGCTGCTTGTATATTCTCTGAGTGATATGTAGTGAGGCTGGATGTATTGACTATTCAAATTTTTGTATCAACTACTATGAGGCTTATTTGATGCGATTCTATTCTGTGTAGCTTCATTATGTATATTTTTCTCTATTGTATTTTATCCATGCGATGTGAGTAATACGATAGATTCTGCTATTTTAACTTACCTCTGACGATCATCCATGGCTGCCTGGCACACTTTTCAGCGTACTATTTCTATGTTTAGTGCAGGAGTCATGGGCGGTCGTCACATTTTCAAACCGTTTTATTATTCCATAACATTTTAAATAAGATTCCAGAGTTTAAACAATTTTCTAAAATTTCAAAATTACCCTTGAAATCAACTATATCTAGAATCCTTTCAATTTCAAAACAATACCCAATTTTTACAAACAACTCTAATTTCCAACCTTCTCGTAGCAATTTATCTTTCGGAAACTCGAAAATAAACACCGATGATGTCGCGATCATCATCGGAATTATTTTCCAGTGACCGAAAAGAGTTTAGTGTTTTACTCCCTTCCAAAACATTTCAAATATTTTTAAATTTCAAACCTCAGGAGACTTCAAATTCAATTCAAAAATATTTCTGAAATAATACCACTATTATTTCTCCAAAAACTTTGAAAACCATTTTCATACCCAAAGGAATTTAAATTTTCTCAAAATTCCAAATTCCAAATCCATCCAATTTTATTCAAACATTACTCTGGAATTTTTATTTCAATTTCAATTATAAATCACATTTATAATTCACATTTTCAAATCCCCTTTGGTTATATGAATTTATTTCTTGACTTTTGATTAAATTCCAATTCTTATTAAATTTTCCTAATAACAATGATAATAATTCAATATTATCACTTCCTAACAATCAAGCAACCATATATAACTGTAATAATTTACGGAAAATTATTTCCTTTATATACAAAAATAATTTTGGGTAAAATTATTTCATTTACCCTATCAAAACAATACTGTATCGGTTTATCATGTTTAAGAGTTTAGAAACCCCTATTGATGTCGTGGCATCCCACGTATCGACCAGGATCCATAAACACTCAACCGATAAATCAACACAATATAAAACAATTTTATATTGACTAACAAATACGCTCTCATATCTATTAATACACTCAACTCATTTCTAGAGTACTACAGACTCTATTTCAATGAGTAATCCAACCAGAGCCAAGGTTCTCGCTTAACCTTCTACTCTGATACCAACTGTAACGACCTGATTTTCCATGCCAGAAAAATTGAACCATTAGTGTTAAAGAAGAAGGAGGTAGAAGAAGAAGAAACAAACAACAACTGAATCTAACCATCGCAGCGGAATAAAATAAAATATATAATAATAGATCTTTACTCAAAAGCAAATATATCTTTCTATACATACATCATTAGAGTACAACATCAGAGTACAATACAATCAACAACATAATTCAGGATAGTTATAATAACTTGTCCCACACAGAATACACAACACAGCGAAATATACATCATATACGAGTGATACGCCTCCCCATCCAACTCGTCTTCTGATCTCAACGGCATCCTATCCTATATCTGTAATACTCGGTCTGACCCGAGCATCATAATAAAACAATACCTGAGTCAGTCTGGAAAACCAGCGTGAGAAAATCACACTCAAATTGATTATTAAAGTTTCAAAATCATTTGAAATAAAAGCATCTCGCAAGACCACGCCACAAATAAACATGTCGGGTTTTTCCCTTACGATAGCTAAAACACTTTTATTAAAATCCTTTGATATTATAATAATGTCTATAGAAAGTAAAATAGAATCTAGCTGAAATGCTTGCATCTCAAGTTTCAACAATAGTTGGGCATAATCAAAACCGTACAGGCGCGTAGGGAGAATGGATTTCCAATGAATGACTAGGCACTAGGGTACCACCTGTCACAGTACGTGGCCTAGATCACAGTACCGAGGAGTACGCCCACTCCCCTGCATCACAAGGCTGGAACTACAACTTACTGGATAATTCCGAGTAAGGTCACCCCACGGTTGTAATCAGCAACCGCACCACTAAGCCGAAATAAAGGGACAACTAGACAGGGATGACCTCACCCTAATGGGTGCTACCCACTTAGCCTTGCTGCATAACCGCTGATTTTCAGTCATTCCCGGTTGATGAGGCTCGAGGCTAAGCATTACCTTTTTAGAACAAATCCATTAAAATGCCCATCGTCCACCTGACGATGTTCCGAAAGCATTCATCCATACAAGTCCGTCCCGGGTCTGAACGGAACCAAAGGCATTACTCCTACTACATCCATTTTGGAATCACCCTCAGGATTAGTAGCGACTAGCCCTTGCACTTCACTGTACAATCTTCGATTTCTAACTCGTTTCCACATGAAACATACAAACCGAATCGAAGTGGTTTTCGAGAAATTAATCTCGATCCCAGTCTCTTCGAAACGATAAGCGCATTAGCCAATATTGATAGTCAGTTATTTAACTATAAATTAACATTCACAAAAAGTCATCAACATAAATAATTTCCCCAAATTATTTTTTATTCTCAAATATCTTCGCAAGATATATTTCTATTTTAAAACCCCTTTGAAACAATTCCAAAACAGTTTCCTCTCATGGAATTCATTTCCCAAATATTTATTTCCACTAAAACGCCAAGTACAAAATACCTTTTGATTATAAAATAAATTAAATGCACTTGATTATAAATATACTTTATAATACTGAAATTAGAACTACTTTCATACTTTACTAATATATATACTTTTAAAAATAGTTTAAAATAAAAATACTTTTTAAATATAATCTAAATTTTTTTTTAAAACATAATGCCAAGTCACTTTTATATAATTACTACAATAATAGATTTGAAAATAAACACTTACTTTAGAATTCAACATTTAAAAATAAATAATTTTCTAAAACATGCTTATTAAAACAATATTAAAACCGTTATCCAATATTTAAAAATCTTCTTGAAAACGTACTTGGCTATCCATGGAAATACACTTCACTTGCACATATTTTAAAAATAAATCACCATTTATTTTTAAACAAACTTACATTCCTTTATAAATTTCCACCTTGAATTTATATTTAAAATATCCACTGATATTTTATTTCACTTTATAAACCCAGTTTATGAATTCCAAAATCTCACTTCTCTTTTAAATTTCAATACCAAACACTTAAATCAATTTACAATTTATTTCCAGTTTACTTCATCTTGAAATAAATTTCGTTACTAACTTCATTTCTTTCAATACATTAACTTCCATATTTTATTTCTTTATCATGAGTTAAACCCCTTTAACTGAAAATACCAGTTTTAGATTTCCAAACTCCCTTCTTTATCCTTTAATTAGATTAAATTCTTAAATTTAAAAATATTCTTTATTCTTTCAAATAATATCACTTTAGTTGTAAAAAAAATTATTATTCCCCTGTTAATTCAAAATCCCCTTTCCATATTTGTTAGAATTTTGAAAATTGCTTTATTTTTATCTTATTTTATTTTTCAATTCATTATTAAATTTATTCAAATTCACTAGAATTATTTTTCTTAAAATTTTAATCTTTTATTTCTTTCCAAAAATCCAATTCTATAGATTTTGATAACTCATACTGAAATATTCAATCCAACCATATCTCAAATATTTCAGTCATCAATAAAATCATCACATGTTATCAAATATTTATAAAACAGAATATTTAAACAAACATTAAATATTTTGAGGAATCCAGTTGGACCCTCCAACTAGTTTCCCTGCTTTCACAGATGATAGCACAATACCTATTCCACTTCGAGGTGGAATATCGCGGTATATGGGATTTATATAATATCATCCGCTATTATGCGGCGCATAGGGTCTCATCCGCTATATAATATGGGAAATCAATCACTCAAATATATACTATATACTACTATATATAATATCACATCCAATCAATCAAATTTTTAAATTTAACCGTTTAAATTTAAATAACCAGGTGAGTGAGATTAACTCACCTTTATCTTTGTTTTGCAATCCATTTCCATTTCGACCATTTCTTCACGGTTTCAGACCTTGTATAAACTTTATACATTTTATTAACATTTGAACAATCGAATAATCTATTTCATTTAATAAATTACTTAACTAATGATTTTATTTTAACTATTTCCCTTTTTTATAAATAAAACAAGTTTATTTAACAAATTAGTTCCCTTAAGCCATTATTTAAAATAACTTAGTAAATTAAAATATGTACATGCATACTTTTTTTTAGGACTATATATATATACATATATATATTTTTATAAAATATTCCTTATAGGTCTCATAAAAATCTACTTTTTATACTTTCAAATTTCCTTTACTGTATGCAAATATACATTTTGACTATTTATATTTTCTTTTCTTTTTTTTCTCTTTGTAAATTAAAAAAATAAAACTTCTTTCTAACTTAGAAACAAGAATAGTTTTATACCTACTATAATATATATTATCAGTATATATATATTTATAAAAAAAGTCTGCTTACTAAAAACTGAGGAGAGAAAATAATATATCACTGCCAAAAATCTAGCTTGCTCTTCCACGACTTCGGCCATTCGCCTGACAATCCAAAGCTGCCGCGAAATCGACGCTGCGAGTCGTCCACCACCACAAGGCCGAACCCCTCAAAAGTAGTCGCGAGATTCATCACATCATCCCAGGCCTTGTGCGACTCGAGATCACCACCAGACTTCCCACGCGGCCCCATGCAACCTTCTGAAGCTCGCTAGAATTCATCGAGATTAGAACGACAGTAGGAATCGTGAGTATTCCTTCGGGTATCGAACTAAAAAGTGGAGGAGAGGGGAGATGCTATTCGATTTGGAAAAGGAGGATTTGCAGTTTTGAGAAGGGGTATCGATTTCGAAGTGAACTGAAGTTCTATGGCTGCCATTCTTTTTTTCCTGTGTGAACGAACGAATTCGTTCGATTTAGAAAAGGAAAGAATGAGATCTCTATCTGCTTCGGTCATTAAAATTTCGGGTTTGATTTAATTTTCTGTTTGAATAGAAGAAGATGACTACGGCTGTTAATTCTAAAAGAAGAAGATACGATGCGATATTGGCGTGGAGAGGAAGGATGTAGTGATTTGAAGGGGAAAAGTATCGATGTGAAAGAAATACGGCTGAAGGTTATCTGGTCGAAATACCAAATATATTAAATTTAAATTGTCTTGAAAACGAAGCCTAAAATCTCGATCTCCTATCGAGACGTGCCGCTAGGCGTTTATAATGTTACACCCCTATTTCGAATCCAATGGAAAAAGTTTCAAATACTAATTCGATCGTTTGGAGAAGATAGCTTTTTGAACCCAGTTATTATATTAAATTTTAAAAGTTCTATTACCTTCAGTATTATTAATATGACTTTTATAAGCCTATAAACTATATTTTAACTGGCTTAAAATTCCCGATTTTGCATTTTACCCAATTTCCAGTAATTTAAATTAAATAATTAAATTGTCCAATAAATAGTGATATTTGAAATTCACGTAACAAATCCACATTTGAATATTTAAAATCAATTAAATATTCCAATTTCAAATATCCAAAAATTCCGGGTCGTCACACTATAGGGGCTCAGCCTAATGATCATGTGATGGTAGGTGATGTGGCAGAGAATGGAGGTCAGGTTAGAGGTGGTGGTGGTGGAAGAAGTGATGGCTAGAGGTGGTTGTGAGTGATGTTGACAAAGGTGGCTCGATTTGAACAAATATGTGATGGTTTTGTATATTTTTGTGTTGATCTATTACTATGGTGTGCTCGGCCTGCCTTGGTGGTGTACTAGGGTCGGTGATGATCAGAAGCAGGGGGTGCTGGAGGTCGGCCCTGATCTGGTTGAGGAGGAGCCAAGCTATGAAGGTAGAGAACAAGATGCAAATTTCAATAGAAAACATAGAAACAAGAAAGAAAAGAGCATAGATCTTTACCCAAACTTTCAACAATGGTGGCGGTATGTTTTTGCTTGAGAAAGTAAATTTGTTTGCATGAAAAAAATGGAGAAGTCGGCTGAAAGAAGATAGAAAAGGTACGGCCAAAAAGAACATTAAAGAGAAGGTTGAGAAAATGAAAAGGCAGAAGGTAAAATGACTTTGAATTTAAAAAGTTTAAAA
This sequence comes from Allium fistulosum, assembly GCA_030737815.1. Classification (NCBI taxonomy): domain Eukaryota; kingdom Viridiplantae; phylum Streptophyta; class Magnoliopsida; order Asparagales; family Amaryllidaceae; genus Allium; species Allium fistulosum. The sequence goes on along the minus strand of CM060908.1, from coordinate 615,092,383 downwards.
CCTTCCAAATTTCCACTAATTTAATTTTAATTTATATACATGAAAATAGCTGATAATGGAGATAAATAAACTCAGAAATAAAGAAAATAAGAAAAATAAATAAATAAAATTTAAATAAAACCAATTAAATAAAGAAAATTGCAATATATATATAACTAGGCTTCATAAATTGGAATAAATTTTAATATACTTTAGATAAATTATATTATCATTTTAAAAATATTAAAAGAGAAAAATATACATAGAATAACATATTAACACAAATTAAAATAAATTATGACAAAGAAAAATGTAATTTATATAATTTAAAATAGACAAAATTGTTAAATAAATCAAATTGCACTCAAAATTGAAATATACATAACTTTCACAATTTAAGTCCGTTTTCAACGAAACAGAAAGTAATATTCATGTTATTAAATCTATTTTCGTAATAAAAGATAAAATTTAAGAATTTGAAATATTTAAATTTGAAATTTAAATGTCAAAGTTTGATCCAAATTGACCAAGAATCAACATTTTAGGAAAATATTCAATTTATATCAGTTTGAAATTATAATTCACATAGTAATCAAAATATATATTTAAAATGAAATGTTTGAAATCAAAAAAGTTAAAAATAATTTCAAAATAAAATAAAGTCAAAATTAAAATATATGTAAAAATCTAGGGTTGTTACACTCTCCCCCACTCAAATCTTTTCATCCTCGAAAAGGAAAGAAGCGGAGAAACAACTAGAAAGAACAATAGGTTAGAAGACATTCCAAAAAGAAGGTAGAGAAACAGTAACTAGGAGTGAAAAATAGGTTGAAGGACAAGGATGAGCCATTAATTTAAACAATATTTAAAATGTTAACGTTAAAATGTGAACGCTAACACCCGGTGTGTGTAGTAAGATCGTGAAAGCACCACCCGTGTAACGGGAACAGAAATCAAGCAGGAAAATAGCAGGAAGGCAGTAAAAGACAGCAATTTATAGTGGTTCGGCTTGAGATTTAGCCTACATCCACTTTGAATCTCTTTATTATTGAATCCGGTTACAAATTGATACAAATCTCCTATAAAAACAGTACAACTTGATCACAAGAAACAATCTTGACTACTAGCTCAATCTTCGGCGATGAAACTCGATGAATCCATGTCGGATGTAAGGAATTTCTCTCGAAGCTTGTTGTAGTGTCTTGAATGCTTGAAGGATCCTTGTTTGCTGAATGATTGAAGAGTTCGACAGAGTAACGGCGCTTTAGAAATGAATTGCCAAAAAGTCCCCTTCATGTTGGAGGTGATGGGGTATTTATAGGAGTCAGGCTTGAATCTGGAAATCTCTCTAAGTCATAACTCGCGGCCGACTTATAGAAAGTCGTAGGTCTTAGGTCGGCGACGATATAGGAGCTGCCTTTAATCATTCCTGAATACAAGCTGTCCAGCCAAGTGATAGGTCGGCAGCGACTTATCATAAGTCGTAAGTCGGTTGTGACTTAAGTGGTTGCTTCCTGTTAATTTTATCAAGTCGGTAGCATACTTAAGTCGGACCTGTAGCTTAGGTCGTATGCTACTTTAAGTCGTACAGTGTTAAGTCGGCACACTCTAGGTTGTAGGTCGGTACAGAGTTAACCCCTTACCCCTTGAATCGGTATCTTCTTAAGTCGGCAAGCATCTTAACTCGGCTGGTATCTTAAGTCGGCAAACATCTTAACTCGGCTGTAATCTTAAGTCGGCAAACATCTTAACTCGGCTCCTGCTAGGTCGTGAGTCGAAAGGGGGTTAACATTTGCCCCTCGAAGTACGCGCCTAATTCGTAGGTCGTGTGCTTCGATTTTCTTTAGCTCGCTTGTTAGATCATGACCGACTTAAGATGAGTCGTAGGTCGGACATGTCGATTCACATTTCACTGTCCCAAATTATAAATAGCTTAAGTCGTCCCTTCTCTTCCTTCACCTGTTCCAACTTCCTGTGCCGCCATTAACAGAGTTCTTCAATTTCAAATACAAGTTCAAGTTCACCACCCAGCGATTCACCCTAGTTATCTAATTGCGTAAGCGTTTCCGATCCTTTTCCATTTCACGTTCGCCATTGAACCATGAATTCTAACCTCCGAACCCCGAATCGGAATCATACGTCGCGCTCCACTTTGAATCGTGCTGTGATCAATTTTTAATCGTCACTAATTGTTGATGTGATTCACGAACGCATGACAGTAGGTCAGGTTTATGACAGATCGGAGATGTGTTGAATTGTTGTTCCAGCGACTTGGTGATATGAAGGGAACGGTGAATCTCACGAAGAGGATAATGGATTTTACGATGTTGGTGTTAACGGGTTATTGGGTTGGTGAATTTCAAGTTGATTGGTGGAAGGAGGTGAAATTTTTGGTGGAGGAGAAGTAGCTTGAGACGACTCAAAACATTCATGCGACCTAACTATCTCAACAGTCCAGTTTTTCTTGCGACTTAACTATTCGCCGACATAAGCCTTAGGTCGTGGCCGAGTTAGGACTTAGAAATTCACGCCGTTCTGACTTGAGACCTTTCGCACGCAGCCCGACTTAACTTATCTCATAGCTTCTTGTATTAGGTCGCGACCGACCTAGAACTTGGAATAATTTCAACGACTTGTTTTTTACAACAAGGCTTTAGGTCGCAGCCGAGTTAGAACTTGGCATATTCGCATTGTCTTGAACTTTGAATTGTCCATACTTCTTTACAGATTATCTCCAACGCTAATGACCTATTAAATACAATATCTGCAGAAAATTGGGACGAATATACTGCCATTGATTGCCCACATCGAATGACAGATTAGTTGATAAAGAAAAACTGACTTAAATGAACTGTGAAAACGAGATACTGTAAACCAACTGACTTAAGTGAAGTATTAGAGCAAATTTAAAACTAGCTAACTGAAGCCAATTTGTTTGCATTAACACTGTACTTAGCAGGTTTTGAAATTTCATAACCAACCAATTATTAACTAGTTTAATTTCAGTTATGTCTGTTTGTTAATTTCATTCACTTTTACTAGTTCTGTACAACACATTGCACTTTTAGGAAACGTGCACCTTCACATTTGAACATTCAGCTGATTGTGTAGAATGTCTTCTCCTCAAGAAGGAACAGAGCAAGCTGAAGATGCATTTCCAGTTGCTATCCCGCTAAACGATCCTCCAGAGAGGACTCCTACTACTTTGAGCCATAAATCCTTTCGTCAACTATGCATCCAGTTTGGCATTGCTGAAGCTGACGCTTTGCTTCCCGAAATAAATGATACTGCTGACAGGCCGCCCCGTGGCTTTGTTGCAGTTAATCGCCAAATGTGCTCGAGCGGAGCTATCCCCCCATTCAATGACTGCATTCGAGAACTTCTTCTCCAACTATCTATTTCCCCTTTTCAGTTACATCCCAATGGCTATGCCATCTTGCTGGGACTATGCGTGCTTTTTAGGAGAACGCTGGGCCGCTTTCCTACCTTCGGAGAAATTCGCTATCTTTGTACTTTTGCCAAAAATAAAGATCATCCCTCCATCATAGTCGTAAGGAGTGCGAGAAATCGTAAGTTGATTACCAGTCTCCCTGAAAGTGTTCATAGTTTCCTGAGCCCATTCTTCTATGTTCGCTGCCCTCCTGGGTTTTATGCTATTTGGAGAGTAGGAAGTAAGATCACTTGTATTCGCTCCTTATTTTTTTCTGAATTCTTCGAAACCCGAATTGTCAAGCACTAGCTTCTTTTTCTGCTTTTTCAGCATTCCCTCCCCCTTCTAGGAAATCTAGCCATAAAACAACCTTCGAAAGGCTTGTGTCCATGCCGGTCGAAGAGAGAAGTGTTCAGTTTTTATTGAAAGATGAGTTTCTCCATCAATTTGGACTTCTACATCCTTCTCGCTCTACTCAACTGCATGAAGTCCCTGATTCTCTAGCTACGGAATCAGATGCCCCTGTTCCTGCTAAGGAACTTTCACTGACAGAACTCACCATTGAGTCCTCATTGATAAAGTGTTCCACTTCTACTGACATTGCGGGGTCGTCTAGTAAACTAGCGCTTGCCCCGGTTATAGAAGAAGAGGAAAACCCTCATGCTCTTAAAAAGGGGGCTTAGGCGGAAACAGAAAATGATAATTCTTCCGTGCACCGTGGCGACGATACCTTTGACGGTCTGAGTGATATTATGATAACTTCTCAGGAGCTCTTTAGGGATGATGTTTCTAAAGTGATTTCTCCCGTCATCGAGGCAACTTCTTCTTTGCAACAAACCACAACGCCTTCCACACAAGTTATTGCCATTCCCACACCCAAAAGTGGTTTGTAGTCTGACGCGCGTAGTTTGCACGTCACACACACTTAGGATTTTGGCACTTATATGCGCTTAGCTTCTTCAACTGCTACTCTTCTAAGACTTGTCTTTTTCTTCAATTTCAGGTTTTCTGATGGGACGAACTGGCTCGTACTATGACAACTTTCGGCGCTACGGGGGACGTGATTCTTACGATTATGGGCGTTACCTTCCCTCCCGCAAAGAATCTGACGAAGAGCGCGCAGCTAGAAAAGCTCAGGAGAGGCGTGCTTACGAAGAGCAGCAAAGAAGGAGAGACGATGACTCTCATAAAAGAAAATATCATGATGATAAAGGGAAGAGGCATGCTTCCGATGACCCAAGTAAACGGGTTAAACTTGATGAAAAAGACGCGGCAGAAATCCCTGAAAAAACCGACGCTCCTATATCTTCTAATATCCCGGCCGGATCCCCTCCTTTAAAGAAAACCGACATTCAAGCAATCATTTCAAGGCCACAATATCAAGTTAAAGACGGCCCTTTAACGCTTCAGAACCGATTTCCGAATTGGTGTTTAAAAGGAGTGCGCTTTGACTTGGATTTAGTTCCGATCGACAAGCAAGACATGCTCAGCAGTCTCGATGCAGTCAGGCTTAATATCGAGAGGATGTCGCAGTGGCAAAAGCTTGTCGATGAACTCCAAAGGGTCAATCACATGAACCTCGAAAATATGTTGACTCTGGAGAACGACAAAGCTGAATGGGATAAATGGTGTAAGCAGCATGATGCGGAAATGACAAGCATTGCGGATGACAATGCAAGGCTTGAATCCGAAGTCAAGCGATTGAAAGACGATCTTGCCATTTCCTCTGCTTCACACACTCAGAAAGAGGAGGTCCTGCAGAAACAAGTGCGGGACGCACATGCCGCACAAAGAGAGGCAGAAATGAAGCTGGCGGCCAATCAGCGCATTACCGAGAATTACCGCACAGAGAATGCTGAGTTGCGGAAAGCAAATATATCCCAAAATGTGGAGATTGAGATGCTGAAAGCCAAGCTTCTTAAAGTTGAGAAGGAGCGTGATAACGCGGTTGCTGGACAAGTTGCGGCCGAAGAGTCTCACGAAGCCACTAAAGCTAGCATCGATTCTACCTTATTTGACTTTTATATGCACAGTATTCTGAGCCGCGGCAGCCTTTCGTTTCTGGGTCCCAAATACGAGATTACACTGGCCGAGGTTTGGGAGGCTATAGTTGATACCTTTGTTGGTTATGCGGAGGCAGACCTTATGGCGCTCTATCTGGATGATGAAGCACGTGACGCGCTTGCCAGAGGCAAAGAGCAACTTGCCGAAGCTAGAGCCGGGACAGTGGCAGAGGAGCATCAGGAAAAGAGAGCATCTTCAACTGCCCCTGTCCATGCCCCGACCTTGACCGATGTTGATATTATCGGTTCTAGCTCTCATTCCACGCCTCCCACTAAGGTTGACAAAGAAACTGTAACCACCCCTACAGAGGAAGAGGCAATGAAAGACTTTCAAGCTCGGGATTTTGAGATTGATCTTACCAAACCGAGCTCTCCAGGTAGCTTTGACGATCCATTGTCTTCTTTTTCCTCGAAGAATACTGATTTTGATTTCTTTTCTTCTGTAGCAGAAGCTCCTAGTGCTGCGCACATTTCTTCTTCTTCAACTGCCGTTCCTCCGCCTTCTCAAGTCAATCTTCTATCTGCTCCTCAACCAGGATCGCAAGAAGAGAAAATAGGGGCCCTTAAAGACTTGGACGATCCGGTTTCTTCACAAGAGCAAAAGACTGGAAAGCTTGAAGAAGGTGAGAAGACCCCGGAGTCATCTTTTGATGGCGATACAAAGCTTTCTGAATTCTTTACTCCGGGAAGTGAGTCTTCTTCCAAGAGGAAGGGGAAAAGCGCAGTAAGAAAGAAGAAGAAGAAGAGCGCTTTGGTTGATGAAGAGAACATTGAGGAAAATCCAGATCCAGCTGCTCCTCTTTCTCCTTCCTCCCCAACGGATTCACAGCGGCCCAAGAAACTAATTATTAGGCCTGGCAAAAGCTCCAAAGGCGGGAAGAAAGAAAAGTGAGTTTGACTTTATTCTCTCCATTTTGCTTTTTTTGCTTGCATTGACCGGAGATTGTGCGGGTACCGGTCCCTGCTTTTGTTCTTTTGAGATATTCTGCACATGTAAAGAATCCTTGCAGTATTAAATAAAATAATTATTTTACTTGTACAGACTCTTGTGTATGCGAGAACGCATTTGTTTCTTATTTGTAGAGTAGAACAAACGATTCTTTTTACTTGTACAAACTTTTTGTCTGTGTTTAAGAATGCATTTATTCCACATCTTTTCTCGTGATATTGTTATGTGCTTGTGGTATGTCGCTTGAATACTGCTTTTTATTGTTATAGCTGTATCATATGATGTTGCCCCGATACCACAAGTGCATTACAATATCTTTTTGCTTTTGGTGAGACCTGCACTCTTATTTTTCATAGAATAACTATTCCGTCTTTGAGGGAACGATTATTCTACTTAAATGGAGCGTGTCTCATTTTTTGGAGAAGTTTTCGCGCTTCAACCTTCGGAGATATTCACTTCATGTTTTCGAGAAGTGAATTCTCCTACGCGGTAAAGCAAACCTCAGAAAAGGATATTACTTAGCACTTCAATTTCTGGGGAAGAGTTTTTTCAAGATAAACAAGTAGGTCTTCCCTAAGAACTGAAGTGCGCCTCTAAGGAGGGCTTTTTTTTTTGGTATTTTCGAGGAGTAGCATTTGGACTCCGAAGAGTAGCATTATGCTTTGTGGAGTATTGTTGTGCCTCCGGAGAGGTCTTGTGCCCCCGAAGAGGTCTTGATTTTGGTCTCCGAAGAGAAGCAATTTTGGTCTCCGAAGAGAAGCAGTTTTGGTATTTCTACTCTGGTGAAGTGGGTCTCCGAAGAGAAGCATTTTGCACTTCTTCCTTGGTGAAATGTGCCTCCGAAGAGGGCTTTTTATTTTGTGCTTCAAGCATGGTGAAGCGTGCCTCCGAAGATGGCCTGTGCCTCCGAAGAGGGCTTGTGCCTCCGAAGAGGGCTTGTGCCTCCGAAAAGGGCTTGTGATTGCCTGGAGGTTACTTTCTCATGGTCGGAGGGATCCACGGGGCGAACGCAAGTTGCTTGATTGGATGTTTGCTTGCACAAACGATCGCAATTAACTAACAAGGTGCCCCTTTGGTAATCCCACCGATCTTTTTTGTTAAGTAAAGCACCCCCATTTATTGGCGTGCCTCGTTAGAGGGCTTTGGTTGGTGCGCCAGGTAGGTTGCGTCTCAGGGGCGAGTGGATCCACGGGACGGACGTAAGATATCTGATCGGATGCATCACGATCAGTTAGCGAAGGTCCTGTTCCTTCCGCTTGGGGAGGTATCCCTCTAGTGGATCTCTCGGGCTTCCTGTTGAGAGGCATACCTCCCTTTGTCTGCTTCTTTGTTTGCTTGGCAATTTTCCCTCATCATCTGCCCATTAGCGATCTCTTATTATCGTTTCCAAGCGCATCCTCATTCCTTTTGCGAGTAAGTTGCCTCATCCGAAGGAGTGCACTTCACTGTTGAATGACTTCACGAGACAAACGCGAGTTATCTAGTTGGTTGTCTATTCATAACGGCAATCTCAACTAGTGAAAGAAGGTTTGTCCCAGTGGAGTCGCCAACTTTTTATGTGAAGTTTTCCTTGCATGGGATTTGAGTTTGGAATTTTGTGTCGGATGGTTTTTGTGTAATAGCTGATTTATCGAGGTCGCTTAGCTTTGTGACGAGCAAGCCTTGTTATAATGCCCTGCAATTTTGAATCGATATTTTAGCGATACATTTAAAGTATTTACATATCGAAATAAAACAGGCATTTAGTAAGAGAAAATATAGAACTCATAATTTTTTTTTTATTCAGTTACACAGATTTCTCAGCAGTTGACAATGCAAAAGTCACATGTCCATTATTGTTTTACAAATATAAGCAATGCTGTTAAGTAAAGAATGGACACTAGTGATTGTCCTTTTCGGATTAATATGCTAGAGAAAATGAGAGATGCCCCATTCGCAGTTTTGTAGACGATTAGTAGTCATCCGAATTTCTGCCTGCTGGGCATGGTCCTCCTATGACAACATTAATCAATGACAAGTTTTTCTGAATCCTGTTCTGCAGTGTTGTTGCGAGAATCGGATTGATGGGCAGGACGTTGTTGACCCCGAGTGGATGATGTTGGATCGACTCCGCCTCTCTTGATGTATTGTTGGAGTTTACCTTCTTTCAACAATTCTTCAATCACACTTTTTAACTGGCGACATTCATCAGTATCATGGCCCAGTTGATTGTGAAATTGGCAGAATTTTCCATTACGCTTTGCACCTCTCGTCATCTCAGGCAGCTTAGGATATCTGACAACGTCCTTTGTTGCGAAAAAGATATTTCTTGGTGTATCAGTCAAAGGAGTGAAATCGGAAAGATCGAGACGGCGGGGTTTCTTCTCATTCCCCTGGTTCTTTCCTCCGTCGTTTTCCCTTTTCTGACTTCCAAATTCTCTTTTGTTAGATGGGACACTGTTACTATTAGCTTGAGCAACCACTACTTTTGATGTCGTAGATAGGCTTTCAAGACGAATGAACTCATCGGCCTTTTTATAAAAATTTTCAAGCGAGTTCGGTTCCTTCATCTTTAGCCAAATTCCAAATTTGCTTGATTTATCAATGGCTCGCATCAGATAAGTCAGAATCATGCGTGGTTCTGCATTTTCTATTTCGGCTAAAGCTATATTGAAACGGCTTAAGAAAGATTTGATTGATTCTCCGGGCGCTTGTTCAAGGTTAGACAGTGACATTATATCCTTAGCTTTGGAAGCATATAATCTGAACTGTTCTTTGAACTTATGCGTTAAATCAGAGAACTTATCTATAGACCGAACTGGAAGTTTTGTGAACCAGAGTAAAGCTACGCCTTCCAGATATACTGGAAAGTATCGACACTTGATCTCGTCTGATGCTCTCGCTCCAGTCATATGCCAATCGTATTTGTACAGGAAATGATTAGGGTCACTCGTTCCCCTATAGGCTTGGATAGTAGGAGGTGCAAATTTCCTCGGAAATTCCGCCTTTAAGATCCTTTCAGTAAACGGAGTTCTGCTCGGCGCGAATCCCCAGTCAGCCTCATCCTCTTCCCTTTGCATGCTCTCTTTCATGATGCGGCCTACCATTTCGGACAAGTACTCCCTATTGTTCAAAGACACTTCTGGGCAAGCATCAGTTCTTCCCTCGGAAGTTTGCCCCGGTATATGTTCACGACAAGTTGGTTGCGGCATGGAACCTTCAGCTTGGAAAGGTGGCATTTCAGGAAAGGTTGTTTGATGGTTTTCTGGTTGACGGTTTGCCCCGAGCAGAGCAGTTATTTGATCCATCATCAAAGCGTTTTGAGTTTCAATTTGTTGATATAATCCAGAAACTGCGTTATCCAATTCAGCCCTAGTGACTCCAACGGTAGGAGTTGCTTGGTCTGTTGTTGGGGAAGCGGAAGTCCCTTCATGAGCATTTCTGGATCTGATAGGTCTACCTCTTCTCCCAGGAGCCATTATTTCGGATCAACTTCTGGTTTTTAAGAGAGGTTCTTTTTATGGATCTTCGCGAAGCAATGGTGGATGATTACCTGAGTTGGGTTCTCAGTGAAAGCACTAAAATGTTAATGTTAAAATGTGAACGCTAACACCCGGTGTGTGTAGTAAGATCGTGAAAGCACCACCCGTGTAACGGGAACAGAAATCAAGCAGGAAAATAGCAGGAAGGCAGTAAAAAACAGCAATTTATAGTGGTTCGGCTTGAGATTTAGCCTACATCCACTTTGAATCTCTTTATTATTGAATCCGGTTACAAATTGATACAAATCTCCTATAAAAACAGTACAACTTGATCACAAGAAACAATCTTGACTACTAGCTCAATCTTCGGCGATGAAACTCGATGAATCCATGTCGGATGTAAGGAATTTCTCTCGAAGCTTGTTGTAGTGTCTTGAATGCTTGAAGGATCCTTGTTTGCTGAATGATTGAAGAGTTCGACAGAGTAACGGCGCTTTAGAAATGAATTGCCAAAAAGTCCCCTTCATGTTGGAGGTGATGGGGTATTTATAGGAGTCAGGCTTGAATCTGGAAATCTCTCTAAGTCATAACTCGCGGTCGACTTATAGAAAGTCGTAGGTCTTAGGTCGGCGACGAGATAGGAGCTGCCTTTAATCATTCCTGAATACAAGCTGTCCAGCCAAGTGATAGGTCGGCAGCGACTTATCATAAGTCGTAAGTCGGTTGTGACTTAAGTGGTTGCTTCCTGTTAATTTTATCAAGTCGGTAGCATACTTAAGTCGGACCTGTAGCTTAGGTCGTATGCTACTTTAAGTCGTACAGTGTTAAGTCGGCACACTCTAGGTTGTAGGTCGGTACAGAGTTAACCCCTTACCCCTTGAATCGGTATCTTCTTAAGTCGGAAAGCATCTTAACTCGGCTGGTATCTTAAGTCGGCAAACATCTTAACTCGGCTGTAATCTTAAGTCGGCAAACATCTTAACTCGGCTCCTGCTAGGTCGTGAGTCGAAAGGGGGTTAACATAAAATATTTGAAAATCTTTAGGAAGTGAAAAATAACTGATCAAAATATCTTCTATATAATACTTTTATCTAAATACTTTAGTAAAAATAGTTTTATAACTCGATGTCTTAACAAGTTTATCCTCACGCTTGCAGATTTTGGCCATGCATTGATCAAGCGCAAAGCTAGACTTCTTAAAGTGCTTAGTAGACCTGTTTTGTAACAACCCGATATTTTCAACCATTCGCATCCGCACATCTCGGACTTGAATTGCTCAAAATACCGAGATGTAAATAAAATTTGGAAATACTCAGCATAAATAGTAAATAAATAATCATAGACATAGAGTAAAATAATAATAATGCAGCGGAATAGATAAATAGTAGTTCATGAAGCTACTATACAAATTTCAGAATCAGAATTAAATACAACAGCATATCTCAAATACAGTGAAGTCTCCAATGCAACAGATGACTTCTCTGAACCAATCAACTAGAAGAGCTGAAAGCTGAATCGATAATTGGATCTCCATACGAAGCTCCAAACTCCAAAGGTGAGTCTCAAATGATGTATCACTCAGTCTGACCCGAGCGTAAAGCAAAACACAAAAAACTCGAGTCAGGATTAACATTCTCATAGCAATAAATATAACTCAAGTGAAATAACAACTGAAATACAGGTAACTCAAAGGATGTTGGGATAACCATCCTCTAAGGATCCGTGGAATTATCTACAATGTAGAAATATACACTATAACACTGTGACGCCCCACCTCTATACCCACGCTAGCCAAGGACACTACAGGGTAATGCCGTCGACTAGCACGGAGATTAAGGCCGTTGAGGAGCGACCCTCCGAGTAATTGCTTTGTGCGAGCCTCGATATGTCAGATAATATAACATGCTTTTCATCTCAAGAGGAAATCCGACACATCGACACAAACTCAAAGCTACCACACGGTGGCTATAATATCTTCGGAAACAAACATAGAAATAAGCATAACATAAATCAGTCTCAGATAATTCATATCACAAAGCCGGAATCATATATGAATATAACACATAGAAGTGTTCATCAGAGTAGTGGTTAAACAAGATCCACAATAACACAAAAGAATAGATACAAGTGCTAGCCAAAAGAATATGTATACATCAAGGAGTCTCTATCTCTAATGTATAACAACAAAAACTACAAATCAAATGTAGTTAGCCAAAAGTTAGATAATACTCCCAGATGAGAAGTCAAGCTGAAGCACCTGTAACATCCCGGTCTAACCCAAGTATTAATTGATAAGAAAATAATAAACGGATCAGTCTAACTATAAATATCAGATGAAATGATATAGAAGTAGAGATATGACAAAAACAAAGGTATGATAACCATAAAGCCATACTATGATAAGTATGTAACTGAAAATCAACCAGGGATTAATCAATATCACAAGAATCTTCTCAAAGATAAAAAAGAATGTCATACTCTATATTTTTATTCACCAAACCATAAACATAGGCAATTAAATCAATGCCAATCACAAAAGTTAATGACACACAAATTCACCAATACAAAAATATTGATAGAGATTATCAATGTAAATCACGAAAATTGGTGAAACACAAATTCTAGAAATCATCAACAGGAAATATAGAAATCACAAAAAGAGAGGGGGAGGCATAACACAAAACGAGAGCATGAAATCTCTCAACATGTGTATCACAAAACGGAACGCTATTCCATGGTTGCTAACCATTAATTTTGAGCTGAGGCACCACAAAACGGCCCGAAGACCATGGGTCGCTACCCCACCAATTTGAGTCGAAACTCCACAAAAACGGGGTTTAGTCTCCCTCGCAGACAAAGAGACATTGCACAATGCTAGTCTAAATCACAAAAATGATCGTCATCGATCATCAAGAAGTGTCAATTACACTAAGCTAGTAAATATATGAGTTTAGGTTCATGTCACATAACCACTTGCTTAACTTAAATATTTACGAACAAATTGTAGATCTCCACTAGAAAATTGTCACAGTAGATTCAATCGAACAAGTCCAAGAATTAAGCGACGAAGTAAACGCAAGCGTTTCATACCACTCGTTTTACTAAACCATTTAATTAGATTTCTCATGCGAGTGAGGTAAAGGTTTGTATATACTAATAGGTCGGAAAACAATTTTGATAAACGAGTTTGATATTGAAAATAGAGTTGAAATTATCTTTGTAAAAGAGTTTGAATATTTAATACTAGTATAGAAACCTTTGTATTTTAAGGTGACAAGTCACAAAAATGATTGTAGAAACAATCAATCATCAAAATTCACATTCGAAGATGTGAATGAAATCCAAAGAAATCGATACCGAATCCATCAAAAATGGATATTCTCAAAAATCCTGAAAAAGTAGTCATCGACGTCAAAAATAGATGATAACAACAAATGGGAATCAACACGAATCGATAAAATTTGGAAATCAAGCAAAAATAGGCATGATAGGCAAATAGTAGCAGTTCGGTCGGCTGACTCACTGAGTTCGGTCGATCGAACTCAGACCTGGAAAAATCCACACGGTGCTGGTCGGTCGACCGGACTCAGTACGCCAGTCGACCGGACCAGAGCCAGAGAAGTGCTCTGGTAGCAGGTCGGTCGACCGGACCAGAATTTCGGTCGACCGGAACCTGTTTCCAACACTTCCAAGCCTATCTAAATGAAGGCCAATCCCTTCCAAATTGCAATCGGTCGAGCAATAAGCGCTAAGGGTTTGTGCCAATCGACTACCCGGCCCAATAGGCTCACCGTTGCACCACAAAATCATGATCAAACACCAAAGCTATGATTTTTAAAGATTTAACTTCGAAACACCAAAAATTGGAATATTCACAAAAACCAATCCAAATCAAAGCAAATGCACATGAATAAGAGTTAGGAATTCATACCTAACACTCAAAGATAATTATAGACTAAGATGTGAGATAAAAATCTCACCTTTTACACAAAAACAATGAAGAGGAAGCTATAGAGCAATGGCAAGGACAATCACTCTTCAATTCCAACTCAACAAGCTTGAATCTAAGCTTAAAAGAGAAATATTTCCTAAAGTTAGGTTTAGGAATTTCTGAAATTGAAAGGAGAAAGAGTTGAAGAAGGAGAAGAGGATGCTTACCAATAGCTTCTTCTTGAATTTGGAGATAGAAGAAGGATTTGCAAATGAACTAGGGCTTGGAGTTTCTAATTTCCAATCTCTCCCACCATTGTTGATGAAGCTTGAATATATTAGGAAATTATGAAGAAATGAAGAGGAGTTGAGAGGGGTGGGGTTGATATAACCAGAATTGGGAAAATGGGCTGAAACAAACCCAAAGCCCTAAATGAAAAAGTAGCAAAATTCTACTAACTCCAAACATATCAAAGTTTATACTCAAAAGGTCGCAAATGGCATTTTGAACTCAATGGAAGGGGTCTCGAGTCCTAATTCGACTGTTTGCAAAAAGTAGCTTTTCAGACTATAATCTAACGACGAATTATCTAAATAAATATATTTAAATATTCAATCGTAAAATATGCGGGTTGTTACAGACTCACTCCTTAAAGAAATTGCCTCCTCACAATCTTAAGAAATAAATGAACACCAAGTAACAACCAAAAATCATATTAACACAAAACGAAGAAGTTTGAAATAAGAAGTTCACTTCAAAGAGCTCAAGAGAGTAAATCCGAATGTGTTCGCTCGATGAATTCTCTAGATTACAAAGAGCAATCCTTCGGATTTGAGGACCATTGAACTTCCACAAGCGGGACATCTTTATTTCGATGGTGTTTAACCTCCGAAGCAATAACACGAATAGGATGTTGCTCATATGTCAAATTTGCGAAACTTCAATTTCTTCAACAACACCGGGCTCAAGAATAGAATCGGAATCTCGAAGACATTTATGTAGTTGAGAAACGTTAAACACGTCATGAATAACAGAAAGCTGAGCCGGTAATAAAAGGCGATAAGCCACAGAACCAATACGTGCGGTGATGGTAAACGGACCAATGCATCGAGGCGCTAATTTTCCCGATCGACTGAAACGCACAACACCCTTCATAGGTGAAACACGAATAAACACAAAATCTCCCATAGAAAATTCTAATTTGCTTCTTCGGTTATCGGCATAGGATTTTTGTCTACTTTGAGCTTCTTTCTTCCTATGACGAATAAGGTCAATCTTTTCTGTGGAATCACGAATAAAATCTGGACCTAAAACCAGCTTCTCACCGGCCTCAAGCCAACAAGAAGGAGATCGGCATGGCCTTCCATAGAGTGCCTCGAAAGGTGCCATACCAATACTTGATTGGAAGCTATTATTATAGGAAAATTCAACAAGAGAAATATAATCTTCCCAACTTCCACCAAAGTCAATGTTAACGTTGAAAAGTGAACGCTAACACCCTAGTGTGTGTAGTAAAGTTGTGAAAGCACCACCCGATATCTCGGGAATAGAATATGAATCAAAAATAACAGAAAAGACAGTAAGAGACAGCAGATTTATAGTGGTTCGGCTTAAGAGATAGCCTACGTCCACTTCAAGTATCTTTATTGATAATCTCTTTACAAATCGATACAATGTTCCTCAAATATACTCTGCTTTGATTACAAAACACTTTAGACTAATAGCTTAAACTTCGATGATAAGATCTGTTGATCCATGTTGGATGTGCGAAATCTCTTTCGAAGCTTGTTGTAGTGTCTTGAATGTTTTGGAGTTCTTCAAGTGTTAGGTGAGTTGAGAATTCTGCAGAGTAATGACGCTTCAGAAAATGATCAGCCAAAAAGTCCTCTTCACGTTGGGGTTAGGTTGGTATTTATAGGGGAGATTCTGAGCAAGATTATTTCCAAGTCTTAGGTCGTGTACGACCTAAGTTAGGTCGTAGGTCGTGAGCGGCCTAAGATAGGTCGTGGTTCATTAGCGACTTAGGAAGTGTGGCCTGGTGGAGTTGCACTCGGTCTCATTTGAACAAGGCGGCAAGTGGTAGGCCGTAAGCGACCTAAGGAGTAGTTGTAGAAACCTTAGGTCGTCGAGTTGCTTTGTGAAGTTAGGTCGCGAAGCTTTAGGTCGTTGAAGACTAGAGCCACTAGGTTGCTAACACCTTAGCTCGTTAAGTTGTTAAGTCGCTGGGTCCCATAGGTTGCTAGGTCGTGAGTTATAGGAGCTTTTAGGTCGCTAACTCTTTCGAACCAGTTAGGTCGCTCCATTCTCTAGGTCATTAGGTCACTCCGTTTTTAGGTTGCTAGGTCGTTAAGCCTTAGGTCGTTAACTTCTTAGGTCGTGAAGTTATAGGTCGCAGAGTTTTAGGTCGCGGACTTTCTTAGGTCGCAGATACCTTTAGGTCGCGGACTTTCTTAGGTCGCAGATACCTTTAGGTCGCGGAATTTCTTAGGTCGCAGATACTTTTAGGTCGTGGAGCTTTAAGTCGTGGAGCTTTAGGTCGTGGAGTTTTAGGTTGTGCAAAGGTGGAGTTAACATTTGCCCCTCGAAGTACGCGCCTAAGTCTTAGGTCGTGTGCTTCGACTTAACTTTGCTAGGTCGTGAGCGACCTAAAACACTCGCTAACTCGCGTGCCTTTTCACCTTCCTCTCTCATCCTCATATAAATTTGTTAGGTCGTTTCTTCCTCTTCACCTTACTGCTCCGATCTCCCATTGCCATTGACGAATCTTCGAGTTTCCTAAGGCGAATTCAAGTTAATCATTCAACCATTCATCCTCGCTATCAGATTACGTAAGTATCTTCGACTTCTATCCATTCCATGATCGCCATCGAACCATGAACTCTAATCTCCGGGCCAATTTTGTACGCCATGCTTCACTTTGAGTTGCGTTGTGATCAATTTCTGATCATCATTGGTTATTGTTGTTGTTGTGATTCATGAGCGTACAATAGGGGGCTGGATCTATCATAGATCGGAGACATGTTGAATCGTTTTTCGAATGATTTGGTGGAATGAAAAGATGATGAATTTTATGAAGGGGATGATGGATTTCGTTGTTTTCGCGATAACGGGTTATCGGGTCTGGTAAGGGATTGCGTGGAGAGGAAGTCAGCGAGCTATCAGATCTGAGCGATCTAAAAATTGGGTCGTGTTGGGATTTTCGCGACTTAAGTCTTACGACCTAAGAATTCCTGCGACTTAAATAAATCTGAACAGCCTTCTGCGACTTGAGGAATTTCCAACGTATGCTAGGTCGCTGAACGACCTAAGATTTACCCGAACTAAGGATCGCACGACCTAAGAACTGCACTACTTAACTTTCTTGCGACATAGGCTTTAGGTCGCGGCCGAGCTAGGACTTGAACAAATCTGCATTTCCTTGAACCTCTTAACTTGCACAACGCGACCTAATGAGTCTCCGACCTACACTAGGTCGCTGGACGACCTAACACTTGAACTCTGAATTAATTTGAACTTGAACTGTGTTGTACTTCTTTGCAAATTGTTTTGACTTTAATGTTAATAACCTGTTAATCATAACATTTGCAGAAAAATCGGACAAATATACTGCCATCGACTGCCCACATCGAATGACAGATTAGCCGATAAAGAATAATTAACTTTAATGAACTGTGTGAATGAAATGTTGCGAACCAACCAGTTCAAGTGAAGTATCAAAGAAAAACTAAAATAATCAACTAAAGCCGATTTGTTTGCATTAACACTGCACTTGAGTTTTAAATTAACAAGTCCTGAAATTTTGTAATCGACTAATTGTAAATTGTCAACTAGTTCAATTTCAGTTATGTTTGCTTTCTACTCTTATTAGTTCTACACAACACTTCACACTTTTTAGGAAACATGCACCTTCATATTTGAATATCCAGCTCCTTGTGTAGAATGGCATCTCAACAAGAAGATATAGGACCAGCTGGAGAAGCTTTTCCGATGGCTAACCCATTGATCGATCCTCCGGAAAGGACTTCTACCACCTTGAGCCATAAAGTTTTCAGACAATTCTGTATCCAGTTCGGCATTGCCGAAACAGATGCTTTATTTCCTGGAGCAAATGATACCGCTGACAGGCCACCTTTTGGTTTCGTCGCAGTTAATCATCAAATGTGTTTGAGTGGAGCTATCCCGCCCTTCAACGATTTCCTTCGAGAGCTTTTTCTTCGATTAGCTATCTCTCCCTTCCAGCTACACCCCAACGGTTATGCCGTCTTGATGGGGTTGTGTGTTCTGTTCTGGAGGACGCTTAACCATCTTCCAAGCTTTGATGAGATTTGTTATTTGTGCACCTTTGCGAAGAAAAAAGACCACCCTTCAACTATACTTGTAAGAGGTGCGGGAAACCGCAAATTGATTCTAGACTTGCCCGACAGTGCACACGGGTTCTTAAGTCAGTTCTTCTTCGTTCGCTGTCCTCCAGGATTTTATGCCGTCTGGAGAGTCGGAAGTAAGATTGCCTTTCTCTGTTAATCTCATGAGTTTTTCGTAATTCGAATTGTCAAATGCTTAACTTCATTTTTCACCCTTTGCAGCACTTCCTCCTCCCCTTAGAAATCCCAGCCTCAAGTCAATCTTTGAAACTTTAAACGCTGTGGCTGCTGAAGAAAGGAGCACCAAATTTTTGTTGAAAGATGAATTTTTGCATTGGTTCGGACTTCTTCACTCTTCCCGCTCTACTCAGCCTCATGAATTCCCTGACTCTCCAACAAAGACTTTAGATGCCCCAGCTTTTGTTGAAGAACTTTCGTCGAAAGAACCTACCACTGAGGTTTCACTGGTGAAGTGTTCTACTTCTATTGACAATGCGGGGTCGTCCAGCAAATTTACACTTGGCCCAGTTATCGAGGAAGAAGAAGCTCCTCGTCATTCTGAAAGGCGGCTGATGTAGAAGTGGAGAAAGAAAGTTCTTCCGGGCATAACGGCGATGACATTTTTGAGGGGTTAAGTGATTTGATGATAACCTCACAAGAACTATTTAAAGACGTTGCTTCGAAAGTTATCTCCCCTGCTGTCGATGCTACTTCTTCTTCACAACAAGTCTCGACTCCTTCTACACAAGTCGTTGCTATTCCCACACCAAAGAGTGGTTTGTAGTTTGACGCGCTTAGTTTGCACATCTCACACACTTAGGATTTTTACGATTGAATGCACTCGGCTTCTTTTCTTTGAAGATTTTTTAACACTTATCTCCTTTTCATTTTCAGGTTCTTCGATGGGTCGCAGCGGTTCTTACTATGACGACTTCCGACGTTACGGAGGGCGCGACTCTTACGACTACAGACGCTACCTTCCTTCCCGTCACGAGACCGATGAAGAAAGGATCACGAGAAAAGCTCACGAAAGGCGGGATTATGAAGAGCGCTGCAGAAGAGAAGATGAACACCGAGATTCATCCCGAAGAGAAGACGATTCTCAAAAGAGGAAATCTTATGATGATAAAGGAAAAAGTCACGTTTCTGGTGATTCAAGTAAACGAACCAAGCTTAGTGATTCTTCCATCATTTCTGAAAAGCCTGACGCTCCCATTCCTTCTGACTTGCCTGGTGATTCTCCCGCTCTTGAGAAGTCTGGCATTCAAACAATCATCAACATGCCTCAATATCAAGTCAAAGATGCCCCATCTACACTTCAGAGCCGATTTCCGAATTGGTGTTTAAAGGGGGTCCGTTTTGACTTAGACTTAGTGCCAATCGATAAGCAGGAGATGTTGAGAAATCTTGATGCTGTCAGACTTGATATCGAAAGGATGTCTGGGTGGCAGAAATTGGTTGATGAGCTTCAGAGAGTTAACCGCATGAACCTTGAAGCCATGCTGACCATGGAAAGCGATAAGTCAGAGTGGGATAAAATTTGCAAGCAGCATGATGCGGAAATGGCAAGTATTGCTGAAGATCATGCAAGACTCGAGTCTGAAGTTGAGAGACTAAAGAATGAGATTGCTACTTCTTCCACTTCCTTTACTCAAAAGTTAGAATTTCTTCAAAAGCAAGTACGGAATGCTCACGCCGCTCAGCGAGATGCTGAAGTGAAACTTGAAGCAGAGCAACATGTTACTAGGGAATATCGTGCTGATGCCACTCAGCTTCGGGAGAAAGTCAGCTCCCAAGACTTGGAAATCATAAAGCTGCAATCTCAATTGCTAAGGGCTGAAAAGGAGCGCGATGAGGCTATCGCCGGCAAAGCTGCAGCCGAACAATCTCTTGAAGCAACCAAAGCTAACATTAGCTCCACTTTATTTGACTTTTACGTCCACAGCGTTCTGGGGCACGGAAGCCTTTCTTTTCTGGGGCCAAAATATGAAATTACTTTGGCTGAAGTGTGGGAAGTAATTATCGACATGCTTGGAGGGGCTGGCTATGGTGAAGTGGATCTTGAAGCCATTTATCTAAACGATGAGTCCCGTGCCGCTCTTGCTAAAGGAAAAGATCAACTTGCCCAAGCACGAGCCGAAGCGATGGGAGAGAAGCGTTCCGAAAAAGAAGTACTTCCTACTGCCCCTGTTCATACTTCGGCCTCGGCTGATGTCGATATTCTTGGCTCCAGTTCACATTCTTCGCCTCCTGCTAAAGTCGACAAAGAGATTGTGACCACTCCCACTGAGGAAGAGGCCCTGGAAGATATTCAGGCTCAGAAATTCGAGATCGATCTTGCAAAGCCGACTTCTCCAGGTAACTTTGGTGTTGATCCAGGTCAAGTAGATTGCTCATTTGATTTGGCTGAGATTGATGAATTTCTTACTTACTACTTAAACCCTGATGAGCCACTATCTTATCTTTTTTCAGAGAATACTGATTTTAATTTCTTTCCTTTTGTAGCGGAAACACCGAAAGTTGCGCTAACTTCTCCTTCTTCGGCTGTCGTTCCTCCTTCTTCTCAAGTTACTCCTCTTCCAGCTTCTCAACCAGGATCTCAAGAAGAGAAAATCGAAGCCCTCATAGACTTGGACGATCCGGTTGTTTCGTAAGAGCCAAAAACTGGGGAACTTGAAGAAGAAGAAAAGACTCCTGAGCAATCTTATGACGACGACACAAAGCTTTCTGAGTTCTTTACTCCAGGCAGTGAGTCTTCTTCGAAAAAGAAGGGGAAGCGCACAATTTCAAAGAAAGGCAAGAAAAGCACTTCTACTGCTGGAGAAGAAACGGAAGTTGACCCAGCTGTGCCTCTCTCTCCTTCCTCCCCGACCCATTCCCAACGGCTTCCAAAACTAGTGATCAGGCCAGGAAAGAGCTCTAAGGGCGGCAGGAAGAAGGAATGTCAACCTGGACTTTACTTTTCTTATTTTGCTTTTTGCTTTTTGCATGTATCGACCAGAAATTGTGCGGATACCGGTCTCCTCTTTTTGAGATCTGCACATGTAAAGAATTTTCACAGTATTGAATCAAACAATTCTTTTACTTGTCAAATTCTTATGTACTATTTCTTATTTTAGTGTAGAATAAGCGATTCTTTTCACATGTACAAACTTTTTGTCTGTGTTTGAGAATGCATTTATTCCACATCTTTTTGCACAAGTTTCTTTATTCACTTTATATGATATTGCAGTGAGTTCGTGGTATGATGTTTGAGTGTTATTTTTATTAATATAGCTATGTGCCCCCATACCACGGCTCATTGCAATATTTTGAATAGACTCGTGCTCTTATTTTAGAGAAGAATTTTTCTGTTTTTAAGGAAATATTATTCTGCTTTCAATAGAGCACACCTTGTATCGGAGAAGTTCTCTCTTCTCATCTTTTTAACAGTGCACTTCAACTTTCGGAGATGATCACTTTTGTATTTTTAAGAAGTGAATTCTCCTACGCGGTAAAGCGGGCCTCTAAAGAGGATGGCTTTCTTTCTCTTTCCTTTAAAAGAACACTTCTACTTTCAGGGACGATCACTATTATTTGTTGAAAAGTGGATTCCCCTACGCAGTGAAGCGAGCTTCTAAAGAATGTTTAGATTCGTCGGACGTGCCTCGTTAGAGGGCTTTGTTTGATATGCCTTTGGGAAGGGCTTTTTTGTTGTGCCTCGGGAGAGGACTCCTCCGAAGAGTTGTGCCTCGGGAGAGGACTCCTCCGAAGAGTTGTGCCTCCGAAGAGGGCTTGTGCTTCCGAGTCAATTTTCTGCCTAAGAAGAAGTCTTATGCCTCCGAAGTAATTTCTTGCCTAAGAAGAGGGCTTGATTTTGTGCCTCCAAAGCCATTTCTTACCTACGAAGAGGGCTTGTGTTTGTGCCTCCGAAGCAATTTCTTACCTACGAAGAGGGCTTGTGCTTCCAAGGCAATTTTCTGCCTACGAAGAAGTCTTATGCCTCTGAAGCAATTTCTTGCCTACAAAGAGGGCTTGTGCTTCCGAAGCAATTTCTTGCCTACGAAGAAGTCTTATGCCTCCGAAGCAATTTCTTGCTTACGAAGAGGGCTTATGCCTCCGAAGCAATTTCTTGCCTACGAAGAGGGCTTGTGCTTCCGAAGCAATTTCTTGCCTACGGAGAAGTCTTATGCCTCCGAAGCAATTTCTTGCTTACGAAGAGGGCTTATGCCTCCGAAGCAATTTTTTGCCTACGAAAAGGGCTTGATTTTGTGCCTCCGAAGCAATTTCTTGCCTACGAAGAGGGCTTCGTTTTTATGCCTCCGAAGAGGTCTTTTGGACTCTGAAGAGTAATAGTTGGACTCCGTAGAGTAGCACGAGGACTCTGTGGAGTAGCATGAACTCCGAAGAGTAACATGTGAACTCGGAGGAGTTACATTTGGACTCTGTGGAATAGAATGGATTCCGAAGAGTAACATGTGAACTCGAAGGAGTAGCATTTGGACTCTGTGGAATAGCATGGATTCCGAAGAGTAGCAGTTGGACTCCGAAGAGTAGCACGAGGACTCTGTGGAGTAGCATGGACTCCGGAGAGTAGCACGAGGACTCTGTGGAGTAGCATGAACTACGAAGAGTAACATGTAAACTCGGAGGAGTAGCATTTGGACTCTGTGGAATAGCATGGATTCCGAAGAGTAGCAGTGTGCCCCCAAAGAGGTCTTGTGTCTCGTTAGAGGGCTTTGTTACTTGTGTCCTTTCACCATCTGCTTTTTAGCGTTCTCTCGTCATCTCTTCAAACACATGTCCATTCTTTTGGAAGATGTTTGCTTTTTACCAGAGAAGTGTACTTTATCGTTGAATGAATCCACGGGGCAGACACAAGCTACTTTACCAGATGTTCATTTGCATAAACGATCGTGATTAGTTAGCAAGGGTCTGGAACCTTCTAGTCAAGAAGGTGCCCATTTTGGTGGAATTATCAACTGTTTGTGAATAGTACTTCTTTTGTGGTTTGACATTGTTGAATGATTTGTGGGAATCGCTGAGCTTTGTGATGTTTTGAATAGGTAAGCTTTGCTTTAATAGCCTGCAATATTTAAATCGACATTTTAGCAATATTTTTAAAAATATTTGCATATCGAAATGCGACAGACATTTTATAGCATTAGAGAACACAAGATTTATAGTTCTTATTATTGATTCACAGTGATTTCTCAGCGGCTTTCAATACAAAAGTTATTCATCCACCATTGTTTTACAAATTTAAGCAATGCTGTTAAGTAAAAAATGGATGGAAATGGTTGTAGTCCCGGAGTTCCCGAATTGAACTTTTATTCCCACTAGATTAACAGTTTTGGATCCATGTGTCACTCAAAATGGAGTGTGGTCAGACGCTTGGTGAGGACCCCCTGTGACAACATTAATAACAAGTTTTTCAGATTCTTGCAATGCAGTGTTGTTGCGGGAGCCAGATTGATGAGCAGGATGTTGTTGCCCCTGAGTGGATGAGGTTGCATCGTCTCCATTTTTCTTCACATATTGTTGGAGTTTACCTTGTTTTAGCAATTCTTCAATCAAATTTTTTAACTGGCGACATTGGTTAGTGTCATGGCCAGGTTGATTGTGAAATCGACAGAACTTCCCATTATTCACTGCACTTCCCCTCATCTCAGGCGGTTTAGGATACTTGACAACATCTTTTGTCGCGAAAAAGATATTTTCCGATGTGTCAGTTAAGGGAATGAAATCTAAAGAATTAAAGCAGCAAGGTTTCTTCTCATTCCCCTGCTTCTTTTCTCCATTATTTTCCCTTTTCTGGTTTCCAGATTCTCTTTTATTAGGAACAACATCATTATTCTTGACCTCAGCAACAACTGCTTTTGCTGGCACAGAAAGGCTTTCTAAGCGCATGAATTCATCAGCCTTTTTATAAAACTTTTCAAGTGAATTTGGTTCCTTCATCCTTAGCCATTTTCCAAATTTACTCGATTTATTGATGGCTCGCATCAAGTAAGTCAGGATTATACGTGGTTCTGCATTATCCACTTCGGCTAAAGCTATATTGAAACGGCTTAAGAAAGATTTGATTGATTCTCCGGAAGCTTGTTCAAGGCTGGATAGTGACATTATATCCTTAGCCTTTGAAGCATACAACCTGAACTGGTCTTTGAACTTTCGCGTTAAGTCAGAGAATTGATCTACGGACCGGATTGGCAGCTTTGTGAACCAAAGTAGAGCCACTCCCTCTAAGTACACTGTAAAGTATTGGCACTTAATTTTGTCGGATGCTCTTGCACCGGTCATATGCCAGTCGTACTTGTATAGGAAATGATTAGGGTCACTCGTTCCATTATAGGCTGAGATAGTAGGAGGTACAAATTTCCTTGGAAATTCTACTTTCAGGATGCTTTCAGTAAATGGAGTTCTGCTTGGTGCAAATCCCCAATCGCTCTCATTTTCTTCCCTTTGTGAGCTCTCTTTCATGATTCGGCGAACCATCCCTGATAGGTACTCCTCATTGTTCAGAGGCATCACCGGCCTTGATCCTTCAGCTTGGAAAGGTGGCGCTTCGGCGGTGCCAGTTGTTCTTTGAGGAATATATCTTTCTTGGGGATTATGAGCATCTTCGGTGAAGACTGTCTCATTGTTTTCCGGTTGTCGATTTGCCCCAAGTAGAGCGTTTAATCTCTCCATTATCAAAGCGTTTTGAGCTTCAATTTGTTGGTATAACCCAGATACAACATCGTCTAATTCGACCCTTGTGACTCCAACGGTAGGAGTTGTTTGGTCTGCTGTTGGGGAAGCAGAAGTTCCCTCATGAACATTTTTGGATCTAGTAGATCTACCCTTTCTTCCAGGAGCCATGATCTCTGATAAACTTCTGATTTTTAGAGAGATTCTTTCGGAAAACTTTCGCGAAGCAATGGTGGTAAAACTCCTGAGTTGGGCTCTCAGTGAAAGCACCAAAATGTTAACGTTGAAAAGTGAACGCTAACACCCTGGTGTGTTTAGTAAAGTTGTGAAAGCACCACCCGATATCTCGGGAATAGAATATGAATCAAAAATAACAGAAAAGACAGTAAGAGACAGCAGATTTATAGTGGTTCGGCTTAAGAGATAGCCTACGTCCACTTCAAGTATCTTTATTGATAATCTCTTTACAAATCGATACAATGTTCCTCAAATATACTCTGCTTTGATTACAAAACACTTTAGACTAATAGCTTAAACTTCGATGATAAGATTTGTTGAATCCATGTTGGATGTGCGAAATCTCTTTCGAAGCTTGTTGTAGTGTCTTGAATGTTTTGGAGTTCTTCAAGTGTTAGGTGAGTTGAGAATTCTGCAGAGTAATGACGCTTCAGAAAATGATCAGCCTAAAAGTCCTCTTCACGTTGGAGTTAGGTTGGTATTTATTAGGGAGATTCTGATTAAGATTATTTCCAAGTCTTAGGTCGTGTACGACCTAAGTTAGGTCGTAGGTCGCGAGCGACCTAAGATAGGTCGTGGTTCATTAGCGACTTAGGAAGTGTGGCCTGATGGAGTTGCACTCGGTCTCATCTGAACAAGGCGGCAAGTGGTAGGTCGTAAGCAACCTAAGGAGTAGTTGCAGAAACCTTAGGTCGTCGAGTTGCTTTGTGAAGTTAGGTCGCGAAGCTTTAGGTCGTTGAAGACTGGAGCCACTAGGTTGCTAACTCCTTAGCTCGTTAAGTTGTTAAGTCGCTGGGTCCCATAGGTTGCTAGGTCGTGAGGTTATAGGTCGCAGAGTTTTAGGTCGCGGACTTTCTTAGGTCGTAGATACCTTTAGGTCGCGGACTTTCTTAGGTCGCAGATACCTTTAGGTCGTAGACTTTCTTAGGTCGCAGATACCTTTAGGTCGCGGACTTTCTTAGGTCGCAGATACTTTTAGGTCGTGGAGCTTTAAGTCGTGGAGCTTTAGGTCGTGGAGTTTTAGGTCGCTCAAAGGTGGAGTTAACAGTAAAGAACACGAGCACGAAGAAGATCTTCAAGAGTTTGATTCACATGCTCGGTTTGTCCATCGGACTGCGGGTGATAAGCGGTGCTAAAATTAAGTTTCGCTCCCAATGCTTTTTGAAGACTCTTCCAAAATCCACTAGTAAACAATGGATCACGATCACTAACAATTGAAGTAGGAACTCCATGCAATTCAACAATTTCTTTAATAAAGAGTTCGGCCAAAAGAGGAATGGTCTGATTAGACCGAACGAGAATAAAATGGGCGGATTTAGTAAGTCTATCAACTATCACCCACAAGCTATCATGACCCGAATGAGAACGGGGAAGACCATCAATAAAATCCATGGAAATTTGATCCCACTTCCACATTGGAAGTCCAAAGGTTGCAATAACCCACCGAGCCTTTGATGCTCGGCCTTAACGAGTTGGCAAGTCATGCAACGCTTAACGAAATTAGCGATGTCAAATTTCATTCCCTCCCAATAATAAAGTCGGTTCATATCCGCATACATTTTACTACTACCGGGATGAATGGTGAATTTAGAACGATAAGAATCTTCTAATATGTCTTTGCGAAGATCACTTAAATTTGGCACGACCTTCAATATCAAATTTATCCCTAAAATTTTGGCCAAGAAGAGCCAATTCGGTATCTAGCTTTTGAGCTTCAAGAATGCGGTCCAAAAGAGAAGGATGAGCCTCAAGCCTACATAAAACAAGAGATGAACATAAATCGAATACACGATCTCGAATCTCACAAGTAGACAAAGTCTCGAGATCGTTCCATTCAGATATCATCATAGAAACAACCACTTGTTGCTTACGACTAAGTGCATCGGCAACAAGATTTCCCTTTCACGGAGTATAAAGAATATCAAGATCATATGATGCAAGGAACTCGAGCCAACGTTGTTGACGCAAATTAAGTTCCTTTTGAGAAAATAAATACTTCAAAGATTTATGATCGGTATAAAGAATAAATTTTTTTCCCAAAAGATAATGATGCCAAATACGAAGAGCGAAAACAATAGCCGCGAGTTCTAAATCATGAGTGGCATATCTAGTCTCGGCAGGCTTTAATTGCCTAGAAGCATAAGCAATAACACGTTCTCATTGCATAATAACGACACCCAAACCAACGCGACTAGCATCGGTATAAACAACAAAATCTTTATTTCCTTCGGGATTCACTAGAATAGGAGCATCGGAAGGAAATTCTTTTAATTTCTGAAATGAAGCTTCACATTTGTCCGACCAAATGTATTTAACTCCTTTCTTAGTCAAATGAGTAAGAGGCACGGAAATCTTTGAAATATCTTTTATAAAACGACGGTAATAGCCCGCCAATCTGAGAAAGCTACGGATTTCCATCACACTCTCTGGTCTCTTCCAATTTTGAATCGCTTCAATCTTTGAAGGATCCACGGAAATTCCGGATTCAGAAATTATATAACCAAGAAACTTCACACGAGATTGCCAAAAGTAGCATTTAGAAAATTTTGCTTTTAATTGATTACTCCTAAGAGTTTCCAACACAATCCGAAGATGCTCTTCATGTTCTTCCTCGGTTTTTGAATACACAAGAATATCATCAATAAAGATGAGAACAAATCGATCGAGGAAATCTTTGAAAACTCGATTCATAATGTCAACGAAATAAGCCGGAGCAATGGTGAAACCAAATGGCATAACAAGCCATTCGTAATATCCATAATGAGTACGGAACGATGTCAAAGGAATACTATCCTCTGCAATACGAAGCTGATGAAAACCGGTAGCTAAGTCTAATTGTGAAAAGACTCTAGCACCGCTAAGTTGATCAAATAAATCATCAATCCGAGGTAATGGATATTTATTCCTGATGGTGAGATCATTAAGCTTGTGGTAGTCAATGTAGAGCCTAAGTGTACCATCGGATTTCTTCACAAAATAGCCGAAGCTCCCCAAGGCGAGGAACTAGAGTGAATAAATTGCTAGTCTCCAATTTGGATAATTGTTTGCGCATCTCCTCATTTTCCTTTTTGGACATGCGATAAGGAGGACGAGTGATAGGTTAAGTTCTAGGGATAAGATTAATTCTGAACTCAATTTCTCGCTTAGGTGGAAATCCTAGAACGGGCTCGAATATGTCGGAAAATTCACGAACAACGTGAATAAGAGAAATGACATCTTCCTCATCATCATTATCGTCATCATGAGGATTTAAAGAGTACAAAGATGCTACCAAACTGGAATCCGAATCTTTAAGAACAACAGAAATCTGCTTAACAGATTGAGGATGTCGAAGATGAATAGTCCACTCGGGACATAGAATATGGGCTTCATAATGGTTAAGCCAATCCATTCCCAAAATCATTCTGAAGCCTAAGTAATGCATGACATGCAAATCGGCACGGAAAGAGTAATTACAAATAAAATATTTGACATCTTTACACAATAAACTGAGTGTTGCGGATCCACCAACCGGATTCGCAATTCTGAAAGAAGTCATCAAACACATAACATCCACAGAAAAAGTATCAACAAGTTCTTTTGAAATAAAAGAATGGGACGCACCCGTATCAAAAAGAACTCGAATAGGATGATCACAAAACACAATAATGCCATCAAGGATAGAATGAGAAATACCTTGCCACGAGAAGTATTACCAGAGGCTTGCGCCACATTAAGCTTTCCTTCCTTCTTGTTTTGAAGTTTGGGACACGAAGATATATAATGATCCGGGCTTTTGCAATAGCGACAAGCACGGGGCTTTGAACACTTATCCGCATAATGGTCCTTAGAACCACAGTTGTAGCATTGCCCACTACTAAAGGTAGAAGTCTTAGTTGCCAGAGATGCTTGTTTCCCTTTCTTATTGGGATAAGGACCTTTGAATTTATTAGGCCTTTTCTTGTTGTTGTTGGAGCTCGGTTTGGCATTCCCAACTTCAACATCACTCTCCATATCTGCTTCTTCAAGTCGAAGAGCGATATCAATGAGTTGATCAAAAGAAACTTCTAATTTTAGAAGTAATGGCGTCTTGAGATTTTTGTTCAGGCCATAGACAAATCTCTGGTTTTTCCTCAATGGGGTGTTTATGTACTCAACCCCATATTTAGAGAGTGACTCGAATGATGCGACATAATCTGCCACAGAGGATTCACCTTGAACAAGGTCTATGAAACGACGAGCCAAAGTCACCTTCTCAGCTTCTGGCACAAACTTTAATTCGAATCATTCCCAGAATTGCTCCCAAGTAAGATCTGATTCATTAATTTCAGAAATCAGAAGCTCGTACCAGTCTAATGCCCTTTCTTGGAGCATACGAGAGGCCACTTGAACTCGGTGAAGATCAATAAGATTCATGCGAGTAAAGATTCGATCACATGTTCTGAGCCAAGCTTGGACTTCAACAATAGTTTCGGAACCTTTGAATGGCTTTCCACCCAAGTTGGTGTAATCACTGCACAAGCGTGCAAATCCAGACTTAGGGTGAGTAGGCTCTGGAATAGAACCTGCTGCTTGAGCATTCTTTACCAGATCAAGAAGCTGCTGGGCAGACATAAAAACTCCATCCCGGGGAGTAGTACTGGATTGACCGACGCTGGGACGGCCTAGTCTAACCATTTCTCTTCTTTAAGAAAGAAAGAAGAGGAAAAAGGTTATTCACAAAATGAATATCAAACAAACTTGATCGATAAAACAAGGAATCATAAAGAATATAGGATAAAACGGTACGAAGACTCGAATTAAATCCTAAGGCACGATTCCTAAGAGAGACTTAGAAAAATGATCCTTGCTAGATTATTCTATATTGTTCCGAAGTTTGGCTCTGATACCAAGCTGTAACGCCCCACCTTTATATCCATGCTATCCAAGGACACTACAGGGTAATGCCATCGACTAGCACGGAGAATAAGGCCATTGAGGAGCGACCCTCCGAGTAATTGCTTTGTGCGAGCCTCGATATGTCAGATAATATAACATGCTTTTCATCTCAAGAGGAAATCTGATACATCGACACAAACTCAAAGCTACCACACGGTGGCTATAATATCTTCGGAAACAAACATAGAAATAAGCATAACATAAATCAGTCTCAGATAATTCATATCACAAAGCCAGAATTAGATATGAATATAACACAGAGAAGTGTTCATCAGAGTAGTGGTCAAACAAGATCCACAATAACACAGAAGAATAGATACAAGTGTGTTAATTCCTTTATCTCAATGACCTAGAATTTAGCGACCTAAGAGAAGTACGCGACCTAAAGAACTCTACGACTCAGAAACCTTGCGACCTAACTACAGAAACCTTGCGACCTAAGAACAGAAAGGCTTGCGACCTAACTACAGAAACCTTGCGACCTAAGAACAGAAAGGCTTGCGACCTAACTACAGAAACCTTGCGACCTAAGAACAGAAAGGCTTGCGACCTAACTACAGGAAAAGCTTGCGACCTAAGGGACTTGACGACCTAAGGTAGCTAGCAAGTTAACAGGTTGCGTGACCTAACTATTAAAGCAGGTCAGCGACCTACGACCTAAGAGGCAAACGAGCTAAGACTTCAGCGACCTAAAGCCCCCACAGCAATTCCTTAACTCGCCTGCGACCTACCACTTGTTCAAATGAAGCCAAGTGCAACTTCACCAGCTAATTCCTTAAGTCGCAAGCAGACTGCGACCTAGCTTAGGTCGCTCGCGACCTACGACCTAACTAAGGTCGTACGCGACCTAGGACTTGGGCGAATATTCTGCTCAGAAATCAGCTCTTATAAATAGGGCTTGAACTCAACCGAGAAGAGGACTTTTGGCAAATCATTTCTAAAGCACCGTTACTCCGTCGAACTCTCCACTCATTCAGCAATCAAGGATCTTCAAACATTCGAGACACTACAACAAGCTTCGAGAGAAATTCTTTACATCCGACATGGATTCAACGAGTTTCACCGTCGAAGATTGAGCTAGTAGTCAAGATTGTTTCTTGTGATCGAATTGTACTATTTTGATAAGAGATTTGTATCGGTTTGTAATCGGATTCAGTAAAAAAGAGATTCAAAGTGGACGTAGGCTTAATCTCAAGCCGAACCACTATAAACTGCTGTCTTTTACTGCTTTTTCTGCTACTCTACTGCTTAAATTCTGTTCCTATCACACGGGTGGTGCTTTCACGATTCTAATACACACACCGGGTGTTAGCGTTCACTTTTCAGCGTTAACATTTTGGTGCTTTCACTGAGAACCCAACTCAGGCTACCATTCACCATTGCTTCACGCAAGTTTGTTGAAAAAATTTCCTACAAAATCAGAAGTCTATCAGACATAATGGCTCCTGGAAGGAAACGAAAAGCTGTTAGATCTGAAAATGTTTAGGATAATACCGCCACTTCTATTTCACCAAGTCAAGCAGCTCCAAGCGTCGGGGTGATGCGAGAGGAGCTAGACGCTGCTGTGTCCGGACTATACCAACAGATTGAAACTCAGAACAATCTGATGATGGAAAAATTGAACGCTCTGCTCGGCGCCAACCAAAGACCAGTGGGTAATGAAGAAAACACCGCTGATACTCTTCGCAACTCCGAAGGGAGAAATATTCCTCAAGGGGGATCAGGTGTTGCTGAAGGGGCACCCCTCCAAGCTGAAGGATCTAGACCATCGCCAATTTTCCGTGAACATATGCCCGGACAAACTTCTGAGAAGATGGCCAAAGTCTACTCCGCAAAATCTTTGAACAATGAGGAATATCATTCTGGCATGATCAAGCAAATAATGAAAGAGAGCATGCAGAGAGGTGAAGATGAGAGCGAATGGGGATTCACACCGAGTAAGACTCCGTTTACCGAGAAGATTCTAAAGGCTGAGTTTCCTAGAAAATTTGTTCCCCCCACCATTCCTGCTTATCGAGGAACAAGTGATCCAAACCAATTCTTGTATAAATATGACTGGCACATGACCGGCGCAAGAGCAACTGATGAAATTAAGTGCCGATATTTCCCAGTATATTTGGAAGGAGTGGCACTTCTCTGGTTTACCAAACTTCCTGTCCGATCTGTGGATCAGTTTTCCGATCTGACCCGAAAGTTCAAAGAGCAATTCAGGCTATACGCTTCAAAGGCAAAAGACATAATGTCATTGTCCAGTCTTGAACAGAATCCGGGAGAGCCTATTAAATCATTCCTGAACCGCTTCAATATAGCTCTGGCAGAAGTTGATAACGCAGAGCCACGAATGATCTTGACCTATTTGATGCGTGCTATCGACAATTCGAGCGAATTTGGAAAATGGCTGAAGATGAAGGAGCCAAATTCTCTCGAGAAATTCTACAAGAAAGCTGATGAATTCATACGCTTGGAAAATCTTCCGGCACTAATGAAAGTGGTGGCAGCAAAGGTGGAAAATAATATTGCTGCTTCGGTGAAGAAAGATTCCGGAGGTCAGAAAAGGGAAAATCACGAGGGGAAGAAACAAAAGGATACAAAGAAACCTCGCTTCTTCAAACCCTCAGATTTCACTCCATTGACCGACACTCTGGAAAATATCTTCTTCGCCACCAAAGATGCTGTGGATTATCCCAAACCAGCTGAGATAAAACCGGGAAAGGGCGCTATGAGAAATGGAAAATTCTGCCGATTTCACAACCAACCCGATCATGATACCAATGACTGTCGTCACTTGAAAAGCTTAATTGAAGAATTGTTGAGGGAAAACAAGCTGCAACAGTATGTCAAGAAAAACAAAAGTGATCCAACTTCGTCCACACGGGGGCAGCAACCCCCTACTCAGCCATCAGGTTCAGGTAAAGGTACTGCGGCACAAGAATCTGAGAGGCCCATTATCAATGTGATTACGGGAGGCCCAAACCCAGCGGGCAGAAGCTGGGGTGAACTGGAACGATATGCTCATGCTTTGAAGTACATCCCAGCAGAGGAAGATGTTTTTGCTATAGAAAATGCTGCACCCCTGAAACAGCAAAAGATTTCAGATGATGATATTTTGTTCAAGGCTAGGGATTCTATTGGTATTGAAGCTCCCACCATAGATCCCTTGGCTATCTTTGTAGGAATTGGACCAGCTATAGTAAGACGAGTGCTCATTGATTGCGGTGCTTCCTGCAATATACTCTTCAAGAAAACATTTGACCAGATGAAGATCCCAATGACCGACGTTCAAGCTTCATCACAAAAGATCGTTGGTTTCACTGGGGAACCACAGCAACCAATCGGAACTGTCGAGTTGTTCGTGGAACTTGGAGAAGGACAAAAAAGGGTAGTTCGCAAACAAACCTTTGTAGTTGTCGATGGATTTTCTGCCTACAATGCTTTCCTAGGCAGGCCAACTCTAGCTGCATTCAAGGCCATTTTGGCCCCGTGGTGCCTAACTATGAAGTTTCCTACAGAAAATGGTGTTGGTGTCATCAAGGGAGATCAAAATGCTGGACGTGAATGTTATCTTATAGAGCTTCGAGAAGCCAGGAAGAGAGAAATGGGTAAAAATGCGGCAGCTCCCCTCCGCATCAAAAACCCAACCTTATAGCAAATACAGGGTGGTCCCTGCACTGGTGAGCACAGTGGTGCAAGGAGAGAAATGGACCCCAGAAAATCCAGTGTAGAGGAGAATAGAGTGGTGCCCGTGGAAGTTACGGTACCAATACCTGTCGACTCAAAAGACCCAAACAAAGTACTTAATGTGGGTTCGCAACTAAGTACAACAGTTCAAAACACACTGATATCATTTCTAAAAGCAAATCTGGACGTGTTCGCTTGGTGTCATGCTGATATGTGTGGAATCTCTCCAACAATTGTTGTTCACACTCTGAATGTCGATCTGAAATTCACACCAGTAAAACAGAAAAGAAGAACTCAAGGTCCAGAAAGGTCAGCAGCGTTAAAGGAAGAAGTAGATCGTCTCATGGAGAATAATTTCATCAAAGAATCCACTTATCCAAATTGGGTTTCAAATCCAGTACTGGTTAAGAAGGCAAATGGAAAGTGGAGAGTATGCATTGATTTCTCAGATCTAAACAGAGCTTGCCCCAAAGACTGCTTCCCGTTGCCTAGAATCGATCAACTGGTGGATGGGACGGCTGGACATGAGTTGTTATCTTTTATGGATGCCTACTCCGGATACAATCAGATTATGATGAATGAACCAGATCAGGAAGACACAAGCTTTATCACAGATGTGGGACTCTACTATTACAAAGTCATGCCATTCGGATTAAAGAATGCAGGGGCAACCTACCAAAGACTTGTCAACGCTATGTTCAAACCTCGGATTGGAAAAACTATGGAAGTCTATGTTGATGATATGTTAGTAAAGTCAAAGAAAGCAGTAGACCACATGGATCACTTGGCGGAGATGTTCACAATTCTTCGAAAGTATGGAATGAAGCTCAATCCATTGAAATGTTCATTTGGGGTAGAGTCTGGGAAATTCCTGGGTTACATCGTAAGCGCTAGGGGCATCGAGGCCAATCCTGCTCAAATCACAGCTCTAAGAGAAGTTAAAGCCCCTAGAACAAAAAGAGAACTGCAGAGTCTCAATGGAAAAGTTGCCGCTCTTAGTCGCTTCATTTCCAAGGCCACAGACAAATGCATTCCCTTCTTTGATGCTCTAAACAAAGGAAAGAAAAATTTTGAATGGACTCCCGAATGTCAGAATGCTTTCGATCAACTGATTCATCATATGAGAACTCCTCCGGTCCTTTCCAAGCCTAGTGATGGCGAAGACCTCTTCATCTATTTAGCAATTTCATCCCATGCTCTAAGTGCAGCACTCGTACGAGAAGACATGAGAATACAACGTCCAGTCTACTACATCAGCAAACGGTTCACTGGGGCAGAGATGAATTATTCAAAGATAGAAAAGCTTGCTTATTGTTTTCTAATCGCTTCCAGGAAGTTGAGGCCCTATTTTCAATCTCATCCTATCAAGATCCTGACTGATCAACCTTTAAAGCAAGTCCTGTATCGTCCTGAAACTTCGGGTCGTCTCTTGAAGTGGAACATAGAACTCAGCCAATATGACATCACTTACCATCCCCGAAGAGCAATTAACGGGCAAGCTTTAGCAGATTTCATTGCGGAGTCCACTGAAAAAGGTGATAGTAAGGAAGAAACAACTGACTGCATTCCAATACAGTGGAGGTTGTATGTTGATGGCTCGAGAAATGATTATTGTTCTGGGGCAGGGGTTGTGCTCGAAACTCCCGAAGGACAATCACTATGTTATGCATTGAGACTGGAATTTCCTTCGACAAACAATGAAGCAGAATATGAAGCTCTTATTGCCGGATTAAAAATCGCCAAGGAACTAAACAT
This sequence comes from Allium fistulosum, assembly GCA_030737815.1. NCBI lineage: Eukaryota > Viridiplantae > Streptophyta > Magnoliopsida > Asparagales > Amaryllidaceae > Allium > Allium fistulosum. Next base: position 615,056,950 of record CM060908.1, on the reverse strand, counting down.
CAAAGTAATATAGATTTTCAGCGACAATTAGCTTATTGTTTGCCAGGTGAAGAAAGAATTTCAAGCCAAAGGAGGGAATTTTCCTGCATATTTGACAAAAACTTCCGAACTTCTCAATGATTTCGATCACTATTCAATAAGCCACATACCTCGAGAGGAAAATATGAAGGCAGATTCTCTAGCAAAGTACTCAAGCTTCGGGGAAGCTCAATTACTGGGATTAGTCCCTGTAGAAGTTCTGTCGGCTCCAACCATTGATGAGATGGATGTTGATTGGATTATGGCTACGTCTCAAGAGCATGAATCATGGATGACTCCAATCAAAGAATATCTGCTCAAAGGTACATTACCAGAAAATTCTAAAGAACGCCTAAAGTTGTTGAGAAAAGCATCAAGATATGTAATTCAGGATGGTCGGTTGTACAGGCGGGGATTCTCAATGCCATTACTTCGATGTGTAACCAAGGAAGAAGCTAATACAATCTTAGCAGAGGTACACGGAGGAGAATGTGGAGATCATTCAGGCGGTCAAACACATGCAAAGAAGATTCTCCGATATGGGTATTTCTGGCCGGATATTAATCGAGATGCTGCTGCTTACTCCAGGAAGTGCGACAAATGCCAAAGATTTGCAAAAATCCCAAGAGCGCCTTCCACCGAACTCACACAGATGGTCAGCCCATGGCCATTTGCCATTTGGGGAATAGACCTGATTGGACCATTACCGATCGCTAAATCAGGAATTAAATATGCTATTGTTGCCGTTGATTATTTCACCAAATGGGCTGAAGCTGAACCTTTGGCCACCATCACTTCTAAAAAGATGATAAATTTTGTAACGAAGAATATCATTTGCAGATATGGTGTGCCACAGAAGATAATCACAGACAACGGTACTCAGTTTGAAAGTGAAGAATTCCAGGACTTTTGCAAGCGGTTCAGAATTCGAAAAAGCTTCTCAGTAGTGGCTCATCCGCTGGCAAATGGGCAAGTGGAAGCAGTTAATAAGATCATCAAGTCGACTATCAAAAAGCAACTTGAAAAAGCAAAAGGTGGTTGGGTTGATAAGCTTCCATTAGCACTATGGGCGTACAGAACTACTCACAAAACTGCGACTGGGCACACTCCATTTTCACTGGCATACGGATCAGAGGCAATGATTCCAGTGGAAGTAGAAGTTCCTTCACATAGAAGAGTTCATTTCAACGAAGCTGAAAATGAGAAACTGCAACTTGAAGCACTTGATTTTCTTGATGAGAAAAGAGAAGAAGCTAGGCTCAGAGTTTCAGCTCATCAGTAGAGAATTGCCAGGCATTTCAACTCTAAAGTTCGCCAACGCAGCTTTGAGATCGGGGACTTGGTTTTGAAAAGGATCATGACAGCAACTGGTGTGTTTGGGCGAAACTGGGAAGGACCATATGTCATAGGCACTAAACTTCTTGATGGCACTTTCAAACTCATAACTGTTGAAGGAGATCCAATTCCAAGAGCCTGGAACAGCAACCACCTACGTCCTTATTTTACTTGAATGAAGCTCTGCTCAAAGTTGTAAAATAATGATGAATGTATCAGTTGTATTGTGAAACATTGTAAATCAGTGTAAATGAATGAAAGCTATAAAGTGGACGTAGGCCCGATTCTTGGCCGAACCACTATAAATCTTGTGCTCTTTACTATTTCATAATGCCTGTTTTATTTCGATATGTAAATGCTTTAAATGTATTGCTAAATGTCGATTCAAAATTGCAGGACATTATAACAAGGCTTGCTCGTCACAAAGCTAAGCGACCTCTATAAATCAACTATTACACAAATTCCAAGCGACAAAAAATTCCAAATTCAAATCCTATACAAGGAGAACTTCACATAAAAAGTTGGCGACTCCACTGCGACAAACCTTTGTTCACTAGTTGAGATTGTCGTTATGAATAGACATCCAACTAGATAACTCGCGTTTGTCCCGTGAAGTCGTCCAACAGCGAAGTCCACTCCTTCGGATGAGGCAATTTACTTGAAAACGGAAAGAAGATGTGCTTGGAAACGATAATAAAAGATCGCTAATGAGCAGATGATGAGAGAAAATTGCCAAGCAAACAAAGAAGCAGACAAAGGGAGGTATGCCTCTCAAAAGGAAGGCCGGAAGATCCACTAAAGGGGCACCTTCCCAAGCGGAAGGAACATGACCCTCGCTAACTGGTCGTGATGCATCCGATCAGATAGCTTACGTCCGTCCCGTGGATCCACTCGCCCCTGAGACGCAACTTACCTGGCACACCAACCAACCAAAGCCCTCTAACGAGGCACGCCAATAAATGGGAGTGCTTTCCTCAATCAAAAAGATCGGTGGGACTACCAAAGGGGCACCTTGTTAGTTAATTGCGATCGTTTGTGCAAACAAACATCCAATCGAGCAACTTGCGTCCGCCCCGTGGATCCCTCCGACCATGAGAAAGCAACTTCCAGGCAATCGACAAGCCCTTTTCGGAGGCACAAGCCCTCCTCGGAGGCACAAGCCATCTTCGGAGGCACGCTTCACCATGCTTGAAGCATAAAATCAAAAGCCCTTTTCGGAGGCACAAGCCCTCTTCGGAGGCACAACTCTTTAAGAGGAGCCCTCTTCGGAGGCATGTCCCAAAATAGAATACTCGAACAAAAAGCCTTCTCCGGAAGCACAGTTCAACTCTAAAAGGAAGATTAACTTATTCATCTCAAAGAGTTCTTCCTAAAAAAGTTGAAATGCTACAAAAAATTTTCAAGAGAAGTTCATTTCACCACATAGGGAAATCTACTTTCTTTTTTGACAAATGAAAGCGATAATCCCCAATAGTTGAAATGTTCTTCAGAAAGAAAGAGAAAGTAAAAATTCCTCCAAAAAAAAAACGAGATATGACCTATTAAAAGCAGAATAATTCTTCCCTTGAAAGTGGAATTGTTACTCTCGGAAATAAGAGTATCAGTCTTGTAAAAGCTAGAAATATTGCAATGCACTTGTGGTATGGGGGCAACACTATACAATTCAACTACATGAAAAAAGGAACATGCAAGCAACATACCGCAAGTTCATTACAATATCGTGAAAAATAGATGTGGAATAAATGAATTCTCAAACACAAACAAAAAAGTTTGTACAAGTAAAAAGAATCGTTTATTCTACACCGAAAAATGAAAAATAGATGCATTCTCACATACACAAGAGTTTGTACAAGTAAAATAATTGTTTTATTTAGTACTATGAAAATTCTTTACATGTGCAGATATCTCAAAAAGCAAAAGCAAGGACCGGTACCCGCACAATCCCCGGTCGATACATGCAAAAAGCAAAAGTAAGAAGTAGAAAATCCAGCTTGTTATTCCTTCTTCTCGCCACCTTTGGAGCCTTTCCCCGGCCTAATGATTAGTTTTTGAAGCCGTTGTGAACGGGTCGGGGCAGAAGGAGAAAGGGGCGCGGCTGGATCAACTTCTGCTTCCTTCCCAGTCGAAGCACTTCTCTTCTTCTTCCTTATGCCACGCTTCCCCTTCCTCTTCGAAGAAGATTCGCTCCCCGGAGTAGCAAGCAATGTTGATTGCTTCGTATCATCGTCGAGAGACTGTTCCGGGGTCTTCTCGACGTCTTCAAGGTCCTCCGCCTTCTGCTCCTGCGAAGCAGCCGGATCATCCAGGCCTTGAAGGGCTTCGATTTTCTCTGCCTGTGATCCCGGTTGGGAAGCAGAAGGAGGAGTAATTTGTGAAGAGAGAGGAACGGCAACTGAAGGAGTGAAAGCTTGTGCAGTGTTTGGTACCTCCGCTGTAGAAGAAAAGAAGTTAAAATCAACATCCCCCGAAAATAGAGAAGGTATTGGTTCACCAAAGTTTAAGTAACAAGTAAGAAGGTCATCGAATTCGGCTAAATCAAATGACTGGTTCATTGGGCCCGGGACGATGCCAAAATTACCTGGAGGAGTTGGCGTTGCAAGATCAATCTCAAATTTCTCGGCTTCAATATCATCCGGTGCCTCATCCTCAGTAGGAGTGGTTGCAGTTTCTTGAGCAACTTTAGCTGGATGTGAAGAATGAGAGCTGGAATCTATAATGTTGGCATCAACCGAAGTTGAAGCATGAACAGGGGCAGTTGAAGGGGCTTCCTCTTTCGGGTATTCATCTCCCGCTGACTCAGCTCGCGCTCTGGCGAGTTGTTCTTTTCCTATGGCAAGAGCAGCACGAGCTTCATTATCAAGATAGCGCTCCTCAAGTTCTGACTCATCATAGCCGGCCCCGCCAAGCATGTCAATTGCGACTTCCCACACTTTAGCCAGTGTAATTTCATAGTCAGGGCCCAGAAAGGCAAGACTCCCATGACCCAGGACGCTGTGTAGATAAAAGTCAAATAAAGTAGAACTGACATTGGCTTTTGTTTCCGCATGAGATTGCTCGGCCGCTTCTTTCTCGGCAATGGCTGCAACCTGACCAGAAACAGCCTCGTCGCGCTCCTTTTCAACTTGAAGAAGCCTAACTTTTAACATCTCAATCTCCGCGTTTTGAGAATTAGTTGTATCCCGCAGCTCGGCATTTTCTTTGCGGTATTTCTCAGAAATGTGCTGCTCGGCCGCAAGTTTCATTTCGGCGTCCCTTAGTGCAGCATGTGCGTCCCGCACTTGCTTCTGAAAGACTTCTTCCTTTTGAGTGTGCGATACTGAAGATGAGGCGAGATCTTCCTTAAGTCGCTTGACTTCAGATTCAAGCTTTGCGTTGTCGTCTGCGATGCTCGTCATCTCTGCATCATGCTGCTTACGCCATTTGTCCCATTCAGCTTTATCGTTCTCCAAAGTCAACATATTTTCAAGATTCATGTGATTGACTCTTTGGAGTTCGTCGACAAGTTTCTGCCATTGTGACATCCTCTCAATGTTAAGCCTGATCGCGTCAAGACTTTTAAGCATGTCTTGCTTATCAATCGGAACCAAATCCAAGTCAAAGCGAACCCCTTTTAGGCACCAATTCGGAAATCGACTCTAAAGTGTTGGAGGGCCGTCTTTAACTTGATATTATGGCCTGTTAATGATTGTCTGAATATCAGATTCCTTTAAAGGAGGAGAGCCGGCCAGAATATCGGAAGAAATGGGAGCGTCAGTCTTTTTAGAAATTACAGACGCGTCACTCGGCTTAGACCGCTTGCTCGATTCATCAGCAATCTGAGTTTTTCCCTTATCATCATAAGACTTTCGCTTATGAGAATAGTCACTTCTATGAGAAGAATCATATCGCTCGGCATCTTTTCTTCTTTGCCGCTGGTCGTAATCCCGCTTCTCCTGAGCCTTCCTTCGAGCTCTTTCTTCGTCTGTCTCGCTCGGGGCATCGAGATATTTTCTAAAGTTATAAGATCCACGGCCTCCATGGCGATGAAATGAGTCGTAATATGAGCCAGTACGCCCCATCGGAGAATCTGAAAATAGAAAAGAATCAAAGTTTAGAAATTTCCAGAAAAGAAGGATAAGTGCTTATAAGTGCTGAAAGAATCCTAAGTGTGTGCGGCGTGCAAACTACATGCGTCAAACTACAGACCACGCTTTAGTGTGGAAATAGATACGACTGGCGTAGTAGGCATCAGGGTTTGTTTAAAGGTGGAAGTCGCTTTAACAACGGGAGAAGTCGCTTTTGGATTGTTATCCCCGAAAAGCTCTTGAGAAGTTATCATGATATCGCTCAAGCCATCAAAGGTGTCATCACCTTGGTGTTCAACAGACTGCTCCTTTTCAACTTCCATATCAATTGATTTTTCAGAAACTCGAGGATTCTCTTCCTCCTTAATAATTGGGGAAAGTGCCGACTTGCTGACTGACCCTACAACATCGGTGGATGCGGAACATTTTATCAAAGCAGCCTCTACGTCGGGTGCTTCTAATGCAATTTCTTCTACAGAAGCTGGGGCATTCGAGGCCTCTGTTCGAGAACCTGAAGCAGCTAACGTTTCTGCATCAGAACTGGAGATTTCATGAATCTGAGTCGATCTAGAAGGATGTAAAAGACCAAACTGGTGCAGAAATTCATCTTTCAGCAAGAATTTGGCACTCCTCTCTTCAACATCAATGGCACTCAAAGTATCTAAAATAGACTTGTGATTCTTGTGATTGGTATCTCGAAGTGGAGGAGGAAGTGCTGCAAAAAAAAGAATGGAGTTAAGCGTTTGACAGTTTGAATTCTGAAAAGTCTAGAAAACAAATCAGAGAGAGGCAATCACACTTCCGACTCTCCAGATGGCATAAAATCCCGGAGGACAGCGGACGTAAAAGAATTGAGTCAAGAATCCATGGGCGCTTTCGGGCAAGTCCAGAATTAGTTTACGGTTCCTGGCACTCCTCACAAGTGTGATAGAGGGATGGTCTTTGTTCTTTGCAAATGTGCACAAGAAGCGAATTTCTGCGAAACTGGGAAAACGGTCCAACGTTCTCCTGAAAAGCACACACAGTCCCAGCAGGATGGAGTAGCCATTAGGGTGTAGTTGAAAAGGGGAGATAGATAGTCGAAGGAGAATTTCTCGAAGACAGTCGTTGAATGGGGGGATAGCTCCACTCGAACACATTTGACGGTTAATTGCGACAAAGCCACGGGGCGGCCTATTAGCAGTGTCATTTATCCCAGGGAACAGAGCGTCAGCTTCGGCAATGCCAAATTGGATGCATAATTGATGAAAAACTTTATGACTCAGAGTGGTAGGAGTCCTTTCCGGAGGATCGTTTAATGGAGTAGCAATTGGAAAAGCTTCTCCAGCTGTTTCCAAGTCTTCCTGTTGAGATTCCATTCTACACAAGGAACTGGACGATCAAATATTAAGGTGCACGTTTCCTAAAAAAGAGTGAAGTGTTGTGCAAAACTAATGCAATAACAAGCAAATATAAATGAAACTAAATTAATTGATACTTGTCTATTATAAAGTTTCAGGGCTTGATATCTTAAGTCCAAGAACAGTGTTGTGTTGATGCAAATAAATCAGCTTTAGTTGATCATTTCAATTTTTCTTTAATACTTCACTTAGATTTGTTAGTTCACAGCATTTCATTCACGAAGTTCATTTAAGTTTAATATTCTTTGTCAACTAATCTGTCGTTTGATGTGGGCAATCAATGGCAGTATATTCGTCCCATTTTTCTGTGAATGTTGCTTCTAAACAGGTTATCAGCATTAAAGTTAAGGCAATCTGAAAAGAAGTACAACAAAGTCCAAAACAATTCAAATTCAAAAAATCTGTCAAATTCTGCTCAGAATTCTAAGTGTTAGGTCGCTCACGACCTAACACAGGTTGCGGCGTTCTTAAGTCGTGTTGTTCAGATCAACAGTTCAGGGCTGTGAAAAATTGTTTAAGTGTTAGGTCGTTCAGCGACCTATTATAGGTCAAGGTTTCGGTAAGTCGCACATTGCAACTGAATGGATTAAGATGAGGCAATTTTCTCTAAGTCTTAGGTAGTGCACAACTGTTCGTAGGTCGAAGACTCTTTAAGTCGCAAATGTTGTCAGATCGCAAATGCTTAAGTCGCTAAGCATTCCCACGCAACCTAACTCTTAGGTCGTTCAAATCTGGTAGGTTGTTGACTTCCTCTCCAAGCAACATCATATTGGATCCGATAACCCAACACCGCCAGTTCAGAAGAATTCATCTTCCCCTTCATTCTACCTCAACATACCACCAAATAACTAGCAAATCGATTGCAAACCCCGCAGATCCATAGTAAAAGCTTTCGTATGATCGCGAATCACCATAACACGTCAAATGACAAATGAAAGTCATTTGAAACCACCATTCAGAAAACATGATGCATGAAATTAGGCTTAAGACAAGTAACAACGATTCGTGATCAAGCAGTGATTATGGATGAATAAAGGGTGATCCACTTACGGATTATGATTGGTGAGGAAGAATCGTCAACTGAATGGGTCGAATTTGTCTTTGGAAGCTCGAAAAATCGTTAATGGCGATGGAGGCTCAAAACAGTAGGGTGAGGAAGAAGGTGCGACCTAACCAATTTATATGAAACCGAGAATGGGAGGCGAACAGGCGTGCAAGTTCTAGGTCGTTCGCGACTTAGCAAGGTTGAGTCGAAGCATACGACCTATGGCATAGTCATATGCCTCGAGGGGCAAATGTTAATTCCTTTATCTCAGCGACCTAGAACTTAGCGACCTGAGAGAAGTTCGCAACCTAAAGAACTCTGCGACTCAGAAACCTTGCGACCTAACTACAGAAACCTTGCGACCTAAGAACAGAAAGGCTTGCGACCTAACTACAGAAACCTTGCGACCTAAGAACAGAAAGGCTTGCGACCTAACTACAGAAACCTTGTGACCTAAGAACAGAAAGGCTTGCGACCTAACTACAGGAAAAGCTTGCGACCTAAGGGACTTGACGACCTAAGGTAGCTAGCGAGTTAACAGGTTGCGCGACCTAACTATTAAAGAAGGTTAGCGACCTACGACCTAAGAGGCAAACGAGCTAAGACTTCAGCGACCTAAAGCCCCCACAGCAATTCCTTAACTCGCCTGCGACCTACCACTTGTTCAAATGAAGCCAAGTGCAACTTCACCAGCTAATTCCTTAAGTCGCAAGCAGACTGCGACCTAGCTTAGGTCGCTCACGACCTACGACCTAACTAAGGTCGTACGCGACCTAGGACTTGGGCGAATATTCTGCTCAGAAATCAGCTCTTATAAATAGGGCTTGAACTCCAACGAGAAGAGGACTTTTGGCAAATCATTTCTAAAGCGCCGTTACTCTGTCGAACTCTCCACTCATTCAGCAATCAAGGATCTTCAAACATTCGAGACACTACAACAAGCTTCGAGAGAAATTCTTTACATCCGACATGGATTCAACGAGTTTCACCGTCGAAGATTGAGCTAGTAGTCAGGATTGTTTCTTATGATCGAATTGTACTGTTTTGATAAGAGATTTGTATCGGTTTGTAATCGGATTCAGTAATAAAGAGATTCAAAGTGGACGTAGGCTTAATCTCAAGCCGAACCACTATAAACTGCTGTCTTTTACTGCTTTTTCTGCTACTTTACTGCTTAAATTCTGTTCCCATCACATGGGTGGTGCTTTCACGATTCTAATACACACACCGGGTGTTAGCGTTCACTTTTCAGCGTTAACAAAGTGCTAGCCAAAAGAATATGTATACATCAAGGAGTCTCTATCTCTAATGTATAACAACAAAAACTACAAATCTAATGTAGTTAGCCAAAAGTTAGATAATACTCCTAGATGAGAAGTCAAGCTGAAGCACCTGTAACATCTCGGTCTGATCCAAGTATTATTTAATAAGAAAATAATAAACAGATCAATCTAACTAAAAATATTAGATGAAATGATATAGAAGTAGAGATATGACAAAAACAAAGGTATGATAACCATAAAGCCATACTATGATAAGTATGGAACTGAAAATCAACCAGGGATTAATCAATATCACAAGAATCTTCTCAAAGATTAAAAACAATGTCATACTCTATATTTTTATTCACCGAACCATAAATATAGGCAATTAAATCAATGCCAATCACAAAAGTTAATAACACACAAATTCACCAATACACAAATATTGATAGAGCTTATCAATGTAAATAACGAAAATTGGTGAAACACAAATTCTAGAAATCATCAACAGGAAATCCAGAAATCACAAAAAGAGAGGGGAGGCCTATAGCAGAACGAGAGCATGAAAACTCTCAACACGTGTATAACAAAACGGAACGCTATTCCATGGTTGCTAAACATTAATTTTGAGCCGAGGCTCCACAAAACGGCCCGAAGACCATGGGTCGCTACCCCACCAATTTGAGTCGAAACTCCACAAAAACGGGGTTTAGTCTCCCTCGCAGACAAAGAGACATTGCACAATGCTAGTCTAAATCACAAAAATGATCATCATCGATCATCAAGAAGTGTCAATTACACTAAGCTAGTAAATATAAGAGTTTAGCTTCATGTCCCATAACCACTTGCTTAACTTAAATATTTACGAACAAATTGTAAATCTCCACTAGTAAATTGTCATAATAGATTCAATCGAACAAGTCCAATAATTAACCGATGAAGTAAACGCAAGCGTTTCATACCACTCATTTTACTAAACCGTTTAATTAGATTTCTCATGCGAGTGAGGTAAAGGTTTGTATATACTAATAGGTTGGAGAACGGTTGTGATAAACGAGTTTGATATTGAAAATAGAGTTGAAATCATCTTTGTAAAAGAGTTTGAATATTCATACTAGTATAGAAACCTTTGTATTTTAAGGTGACAAGTCACAAAAAAGATTGTAGAAACAATCAATCATCAAAATTCACATTCGAAGATGTGAATTTAATCCAAAGAAATCGATACCGAATCCATCAAAAATGGATATTCTCAAAAATCCCGAAAAAGAAGTCATCAACGTCAATAATAGATGATAACAATAAATGGGAATCAACACGAATCGATAAAATTTGGAAATCAAGCAAAAATAGGCAAAAATAGGCATGATAGGCAAATAGGAGCAGGTCGGTCAACTGATTCACTGAGTTCGGTCGACCGAACTCATACTCGGAAAAATCCGCGGGGTGCTGGTCGGTCGACCGGACTCAGTATGCCAGTCGACCGGACCAGAGCCAGAGAAGTGCTCTGGTAGCAGGTCGATCGACCGGACCAGAATTTCGGTCGACCGGAACCTGTTTCCAGCATTTCCAAGCCTATCTAAATGAAGGCCAATCCCTTCCAAATTGCAATCGGTCGAGCAATGAGCGCTAAGGGTTTATGCCAATTGACTACCCGACCCAATAGGCTCTCCGTTGCACCACAAAATCATGATCAAACACCAAACCTATGATTTTTAAAGATTTAACTTCGAAACACCAAAAATTGGAATATTCACAAAAACCAATCCAAATCAAAGCAAATGCACATGAATAAGAGTTAGGAATTCATACCTAACACTCAAAGATAATTATAGACTAAGATGTGAGATAAAAATCTCACCTTTTACACAAAAACAATGAAGAGGAAGCTATAGAGCAATGGCAAGGACAATCACTCTTCAATTCCAACTCAACAAGCTTGAATCTAAGCTTAAAAGAGAAATATTTCCTAAAGTTAGGTTTAGGAATTTCTGAAATTGAAAGGAGAAAGAGTTGAAGAAGGAGAAGAGGATGCTTACCAATAGCTTCTTCTTGAATTTGGAGAGAGAAGAAGGATTTGCAAATGAACTCGGGCTTGGAGTTTCTAATTTCCAATCTCTCCCACCATTGTTGATGAAGCCTGAATATATTAGGAAATTATGAAGAAATGAAGAGTAGTGGAGAGCGGTGGGGTTGATATAACTAGAATTGGGCAAATAGGCTGAACCCAAACCCAAAGCCCTAGGTGAAAAAGTAGCAAAATTCTACTAACTCCAAACATATCGAAGTTTATACTCAAAAAGGTCGCAAATGGAATTTTGAACTCAATGGAAGGGGTCTCGAGTCCTAATTCGACTGTTTGCAATAAGTAGCTTTTCGGACTATAATCCGACTAACGATGAATTATTTAAATAAATATATTTAAATATTCAATCGTAAAATATGCGTGTTGTTACAAACACCGTGGTCATTTCAAATTAATTTATACTTAAAATTCAAAATATCATTTCCATTTCAAATATATATGTCTATTTCCAAATTTATCACTTTCAAAGCTACGATTTAAATCAACTCCATTCCTAAATTCAAATTTTATTCAATCAAGATTTATTTGTTTTAATTCAATTCAATTTCTAAATACAAATTCAAATTATATAGATTTCAGATACATGTTTGAATCACAAAATAAACCATATAAATTCCATTTTATTTCAAGGCTTTAAATATTAAACATTTCTTTTAAAAACTAAATTTAACGATTTCAAATAGATCCTGATTTAACTTCATTATTATTTAGTCTTGAAATATTCACTTAATAAATTCACTATCATTTAAGTAACCTTAATTTACCTTTAAACCAATTATTCCTTTCGATTTATTTAACTTAAAATATCCATTTAATCACTTTAAATAAAAATCAAGTTATAAAATCAAGTCTTAAACTTCAAATTCAACAGTTCAAATTGATTTAATTTAGTAGAATTCTGAATTAAATATAATTCCCATTAATTCCACTTTATCTTCTCAACACTAACTTATTCAAATTACTGCAACAATCTATTCTAAAATATAGATTTACAAAATACTTAAACATATTATATATTACTTAAATCAATCTTCATTAAATTAAATATTGTTGTTAAATCTATATATAAAATATCATTTATACATAAATATTAAAAATCAACATATATTTAAAACTATATATACTTCTTCCCAAAAACATAGAATTTATTTTGAAAATATTTAAACAGACCAACGACGTCTGTATATAATTCTGTCATATGGTTTAGTAATATGGATATTTATCATTTAAATCCGTAATTTAAATATATACGGATAGATATCTTTTCGGCCCGTAATCCCAATTAAATTCAAATGAAAATCGCTTGGGTCTATCATTTCAACCCATAACGATTTTCTCCTATTCTAAAGTCCGTTCGGGTATGTATCATTTCAACCCATAGTGAATTCTATCCTAACAAAGAACTTTCAGAGTGATGACAGATATGATAAAAATAATAACAGACATATATCATCAATAACAAAATAAAACAAACAACAGGATATGGTGTCATAACCCACAGGTGAACAATTACAGATAATAACATATATAACAATTTAAGTAACTACAGCAGCATATTTCAATTGTCGTTTCAATTGAAATCAAATTTAATAAATATAAAAACGTTAATCGTGAGTGATTGCTCACCTTTCGAAGCTAGAGAGAATAGACAACGAATTGAGTTACGGATCCAAGGCCGAATTCCAAGTCAAAGCTAAATTGGCACGATTCGATGAAGGGAACATGCACGACGGACAACGCTGATAAATGTAATTGATGGAACAAATCAGATCAGTTATGATACAATTTGAAAATACATAATCATTAGTATTATATTATACATACATACATATACATATATATATGTATATATATATTTCCCAAAAATTTAAATTAAGACAATTATTAAAATAGTATTAAACTTCAAAAATCATTTCTCTTTAAACTCAAGTAAAAAATCAAGGATATATATGTTATACTTAAACCAATATTTATTATAAAACAACCTAGGCAACTTTATAGAAACACACACATATATATAATACACCAATTACAACCTGTGCAACAACCAATGAACAAATATATACAAACTTGCTTAACACCTTTATATAGACTTACTTTATTCACTAACATATCTATACAAACATACGCACCCACTAATATATAGCCTGCATACATTAACCAATATATTAGTTACCAAAGTCCTATCGACTATATGCACATACATACCAGCTACTCCCACTATATATACAGACTATATGTATTAAAAGTATATATATAAATGCAGACACTACATCATATATGCAGGAAAAATATGTGCGAACTACTTAATATGTATAAATAGATATGCAAACTTAGCTTTAAACCTATTAACATATATGCATATATATTGAAATTAATATTGTAATTGCTTTGAAAAATATACGGACACAAAACAATTTTCATAAAAATTTTATGCAATACAACAGCCAAAAGTACCACATACAAAAAATCTCTATAGATAAGATATATGTGGACCAAAGCTAAGATCTGGGAGTGCCAAAATAAAAACCATTTGAAAGAATTTTTGTATACTTATACTAAAATAGTATTATATTATAAAGGCATATGTATTCATATGTATACAAAATAATCTCTAGTTTAAACTTTAAAGCAAGATTTTTTTACCATTCCGAAATATTAGTACATTTTTTTTATAACTAAACAGGTCGACAGATGTATTTTATACAAAAATCAAATCAGAGCTTGATAAAAGAATTCAAAACAAATAAACAAATCGATATATTTTTATTCAACTACCAGGTTATATAAACTATAAAGATATAAGCAATAAAAACTCTTGACTGCAATGACATAATATATAATAGTATACTGAAAGCCAAATTTTTTTCTTATATATATATATTAACCTGCAATACAAAGATGAAAGAAGATTGCTAAACAAACATGAAATGAAACATGTATTACCTAAATAAGAGAACAAGTGTCAGCTTGATGGATCGGCACGATCGAGTGAGGCTGAGGCAAGCGATGGAAAGGTATGATGAGCCGAGGCCGTGGTGGTTGGCTGGGCGGAGAAGCGGGTGGCAATGCATGCGGCCAGGTTGAGGAGGCGGCTACTGTTCAGATCAGCGTCGATCGGTGGGAGGCGACGACTCATGGCGGAGGTGGATCGTTCGAGCTTGAAGCAGAGCGACCATGGCTCGATGCGACGGGCCCACATTGCAGCTGGAGGCGTCGATTTGGTAGAGCGGGGCGGTATCGGGTTATCTGAACAAGTTGAAGCCGTGAGCGTGAAATTGCATGAGAAAGGGGAGAGAGGTTAAAAGATGGGAAGAGGAAGGAGGATGAGCAGATGTGTTTCTCTGGATAAAAATTTAATAGTGAAAGAAGGGACAGAGCAAAATAATAGATCAGGGAGGTGAACAGCTGTCTATAAGAAAATAAGTGTAGGCTCTAAGCAACGTTTCAATAATAAATTTCAATACGAACTGTACCAGACCAATGAACAGTCAGATACAACAAAATAATGATACAACAACGGTCCAATGCTTGATTTGGTGAAAAATTAAAACACTTTATTATTGCTTGCATGACAGGGCAAAAGTTTGAAAGGCAAAAGAAAACAAAAGATTACGGATCCGGTACTGATACGGTTACCGATTTTGCGGGTTCAGTTGTGTACCGAACTCCGAAACACAGAATTGAATATACAGCAGAGATCAACATGACAAGACGATCAAAATGGGATACAGATATTAGTGGTATGATCATCCGATCAAAAGTCGATAATCAGTACCAGAAATGCCGCTATTTTGTCAGAATTAAGATAAATGGAGCAATAGAAGTCAAAATTTGGAAAAACGAAAGATGTCGTCTCACTCAGAAGTGGATTTAGAAATTTTCTATAGAAAAATATTCAGCTTTGGAAATTAATTTATTATCATCAATTACTAACTAATTAGAACTGAAATAGAATTTACACAATAAAAATAAACTTTCATATTTTCTGACGAAAATTTACCAGTTACTATGTTATAATAGACGTATTCCAAATATTAAATTTTTATTTGCAAATTTATTTATTTAAAATTTTACCAAATTCAATTAAATATGTTAAATAAAACCATTAAAATTATAAAAAAAAATATGGGTCGTTACACTCTCCCCCACTCAAAACCTTTCGTCCCCGAAAAGGAAGGAGGTAGGAGAATAGAAACAACCAAAAGAAAATTAGATTTGGAAAAAAATTAAAACTATTAATTTAAAGCCATATAAATTTCAATTTAAATTAATTAATATTCAATAAATTTGGTTAACCTCATTTTATAAAAAATACACTCACTTATTTATAAAATCAATTACTTATATTTACAAAGAAGCTATAGAAAACATTAAACCCATAATTCATAATTTACTAATCTATCTCAAAATACCTTTCAAATATTATTAATAAATCAATAATCGTTTACTTTAATTATGTTTTATTTAATTAATAACTTTTAAAATATTTATAATACTAAAATTTTCTACTAAACCATGTTGTATACAAATAAACAATATTTTAAATATTATATAAAAAGAAGAAGAAGATAGATTTGGAAGACAGAATGGAGGTGAATAAATAAAGCTGAGCAGGTGAGATGGATTCAAGAGAATAGTATCGGGTACGAATAATTAATTTGGAATCATAAGAATTTCAATTTCAAATATTAATACAAAAATATCTTTGTTGGAAATACTTTTATAATAAAATACTTTTATATCGAAACAAATTTCTTTTTTGAAAATACTTTTATAACTTGATGTTTCAACAAGTTTATCCTCGTGCTTGTAGATTCTGGCCAAGCATTGATCAGGCGCAAAGCTAGAATTCTTCAAGTGCTTAGTAGACCTGTTTCAACACCCTGTGAAAATACTTGAAAACCCTTTTAAAAACAGATATGGAAAGTACAATCCAAACAAATCAACCAAACCAAACATTTGTCCGACCATGGTTCGCAGATACACAATGGTTACGCCTGGATCCCCCAAGAAACAATCCATATCCGTAAGCTTTCTCAGTCCTACGAGTTACGCCATGATGACTAGTAGAGTGCAGGATACATAATGGGTACGCCTGGTTCCCCCAGGAAACAATCCGTACCCCTAAGACATCTCGGCCAGGCAGTTTCGCTACTAATGCGACCTACATAGAGTGCAGGATACACAATGGTTACGCTTGGATCCCCCAGGAAACAATCCGTACCCCTAGGCCATCTCAGCCAGGATGTTACGCTATGTAGTCGCGATCGTAAGACCATGGAGATCGCCATGGAATTCGTGGATACTCGAGTATCATATCCGGAAAACCCAAATCAGAGAGATAATATCGATAGAATGAATCCAAGATGTGGCCACAAATCGGATATCAAGCAGAAGGCACTTTCAATATCTTTACTTCGAAAATATATATCATATAGTACCTTTCAAATCACTTTCAAATATCATACTTATATAAAGTCCATTATATATAAGATTTCATTTCAAATTGGATACTTTCCAAATCAATAGTATATCAAATCATACTTATATAGATTTTGATTATATAAGATTTCACTTTTAAAAATTGAACACCTTTTCTAAATCATAGTTTTCAAATCAACTTCATACTTACACAAATCCATTTATATAAGTTCGACAACTCCAAAATCAAGTATTTAGTAAAACAAGGTTCTCAATTTCAATTTGTTTCAATATCCCTACAGTTTTCAAAAATCATATACGATTTCACCAAATTATTTCTTCTAAATCAATTATCTTCAGTTTCAAAGTTTCCAAAATAATAAGTTCAGAAAATAATCCAAATTTCCAAATCAACATAGTTCATGTCAAATAGATCCATTTCTCAAGTCATCATATATATACTGTTTTTTTTTAAATTCCAACCTATTTTCAGAACCAAATATTTTCTCAAAATAAATTTATACCCAAAATGGTATTACGTTTTAAAACCATCCTGTTAACGCTTAAAATTGAATGTTAACACCCTGGTGTGTGTAGTAATGTTGTGAAAGCACCACCCATGATACGGGAATAAGAAATAAGCAGTAAAATAGTAGAAATGGTAAAGAGACAACGATTTTATAGTGGTTTGGCTCGTAATTAAGCCTACGTCCACTTTATATTCTTTTATTGCTGATCTGGTTACAAATTGATACAATGCACTTCAAATACAATTCACTTTGATTCCAAAAACACTCTAGACTAGTAGCTCAAACTTCGATGTGAAAGAGGCTCTTTGAATCCATTTTGGGATATTCAAGATCTCTTTCGTAGCTTGTTGTAGTGTCTTGAATATTTGGAGTTCTTCAAGTGTTGGATGAGTTAAGAATTCTGCAGAGTAACGGCGCTTCAGAGAATGATCGGCCCCCCGTCAAGTTGGAGTAGCTCTTGTATTTATAGGGAAGATTTCTGGGCAGAATTTTATCACCAAGTACTAGGTCATCAACGACCTAAGGTAGGTTGTAGGTCATAGGTCGGCAACAACATAGGGGATCACCTGTATCAGCTGTTTTGAGTCTTGTCTGGATGAGTCAGTAGGTCGTGAGCGACCTAAGATAGGTCATGAGCGACCTAAGATAGGTCGTGACATTGCTAAGTTGTTAGGTCCCTTAGGTCATGAAGTCCCTTAGGTCGTGAAGTTCCTTAGGTCGTTGGGTCGTGAAGTCCTTTAGGTCGTTCGGTCGTGAAGTCCTTTAGGTCGTTAGCTCGTGAAGTCCTTTAGGTCGTTAGGTCGTGAAGTCCTTTAGGTCGTTAGGTCGTGATGTCCCTTAGGTCGTTAGGTCGTGAAGCCCCTTAGGTCGTGGAGTTTTAGGTCACTCAAAAATAGGAGTTAACATTTGCCCCTCGAAGTATAGGCCTATGTCGTAGGTCGTGTGCTTCGACTTAACTTTGCTAGGTCGTGAGCGACCTAAAAACGCATACTAACCCGCGCGTCCATTCGTCTCCTTCTTGCCCTATATAAACTGTTAGGTCGCTCCTTCCTCCCTACCGTACTGCTCCGATCTCCCACTGCCATTGACGAATCTTCGAACTTCCAAAGGCGAATTCAATCCATTCAGTCGTCGATTCATCTTTACCAATATACTACGAAAGTGAATTCAATCTCTATTCCACCATAATCGCCGCTTAATCGTGAATCCATGTTTTCCGACCCAAGTCCAACTTCACGTGTCGTGCTTCATTTTGAATGATTATTACAATCGACTTTTGATCGTTGTTTGATATATTGTTGTGATTCATGAGGGCATGGTAATATTTATAATGGATCGGAGGGATTTGGTATAGATTTTTTGGGTGATTTGGTGGTATGTGGAGATGAATGAAATTCACAAAGAGGATGATAGATTTCTTTGTAATGGCGATATCGGGTTATCGGGTCTAGTAAGTGATTGCGTGGAGAGGAAGTCAGCGACCTATCAGATCTGAACGACCTAAAAATTAGGTCGTGTTGGGATTTTCGCGACCTAAGTCTTACGACCTAAGAAACCTGACCGACCTAAGAATTCCTGCGACCTAAGTAAAGCCGAACAACCTTCTGCGACTTAACCTTTTAATGACATATAGGTCGCGGCCGAGCTAACACTTGAACCTTCTAACTTGCAAAGTGCAACTTGAGGAATTTCAGACCTATGCTAGGCCGTGAGCGACCTAGGACTTGAACCGTTTAGGCTCGATTGGACTTTGAACAGAACGACTTAACAATTGAACGACCTAATTTCTGCGGCATAAGCTCTAGGTCGCGACCGAGTTAGGACTTGACAAATTTGCATTGCCTTGAACTTTTTGACTTGCACAGCACGATCTAAGAAAGTCTCCGAACTATGCTAGGTCGATGGACGACCTATGACTTGTAAAGTTCTGGGAGAATTTGATTGAACTTGAGCTTGAACTGTGTTGCACTTCTTTGCAGATTGTTTTAACTTTAATGCTAATAACCTGTTAAACACAATATTTGTAGAAAAAATGGGACGAATATACTGCCATTGACTGCCCACATCGAACGATAGATTAGTCGATAAAGAATAATCAACTTAAATAAACTTATGTGAATGAAATGCTATGAATTAACAAGTCTAAGTGAAGTATTGAAGCAAAGCTGAAATAATCAACTAAAGCTGATTTGTTTGCATCAACACAACATTGTACTTGGACTTAAGATAACAAGCCTTGAAACTTTATAATCGACAAATATCAATTAACTTGATTTCAGTTATATTTGCTTGTTATTGTATTAGTTTTGCACAACACTTCACACTTTTAGGAAACGTGCACCTTCATATTTGAATATCCAGTTCCTTGTGTAGAATGGCATCTCAACAAGAAGATACAGGACCAGCTGAAGAAGCTTTCCCGATTGCTAATCCATCGATTGATCCTCCGGAAAGGACTCCTACCACCTTGAGCCATAAAGTTTTCAGACAATTGTGTATTCAGTTCGGCATTGCCAAATCAGATGCTTTATTTCCTGGAGCAAACGATACTGCTAACAGACCAGCTCTTGGTTTTGTCGCAGTTAATCGTCAGATGTTCTTAAGCGAAGCTATTCCTCCCTTTAACTAATTTCTCCGAGAACTTTTTCTTCGATTAGCTATCTCGCCCTTCTAGCTACACCCCAATGGTTATGCCGTCTTGATGGGGTTGTGTGTTCTGTTTAGGAGGATGCTCAACCGTCTTCCAAGCTTCAATGAGATTTTCTATTTATGCACCTTTTCGAAGAACAAAGATCACCCTTCGATTACACTTGTAAGAGGTGCGAGAAACCGCAAATTGATTCTAGACTTGCCCGACAGTGTACATGGATTCTTAAGTCAATTCTTCTTCGTTCGTTGTCCTTCAGGATTCTATGCCGTCTGGAGAGTCGGAAGTAAGATTGCCTTTCTCTGTTTTTCTCACGAGCCTTTCGAAACTCGTGTTGTCAATGC
Organism: Allium fistulosum; assembly: GCA_030737815.1. NCBI lineage: Eukaryota > Viridiplantae > Streptophyta > Magnoliopsida > Asparagales > Amaryllidaceae > Allium > Allium fistulosum. The sequence goes on along the minus strand of CM060908.1, from coordinate 615,036,795 downwards.
TTAACTTCATTTTCTACTTTTTGCAGCACTTCCTCCTCCACTTAGAAATCCCAGTCTCAAGTCAATCTTTGAAACTTTAAACGCTGTGGCTGCTGAAGAAAGAAGCACCAAATTTTTGTTGAAAGATGAGTTTTTGCATCAGTTCGAACTCTTACATTCTCCTCGTTCTATTCAGCCTCATGAAGTCCCTGATTCTGCAGTAAAGACATCAGATGCCCCAGCCTCAGCTGAAGAACTTACACTGAACGAACCTACCACTGAGACTTCATTGGTGAAGTGTTCTACTTCTATTGATATCGCGGGGTCGTCCGGTAAATTTACACTTGCCCCGGTTATTGAGGAAGAAGAAACTCCTCGTCATTCTGAAAAGGCGGCTGACGAAGAAGTTGAAAAAGAAAGTTCTGCCGGGCATAACGGCGATGATACTTTTGATGGGTTGAGCGACCTGATGATAACTTCACAGGAGCTCTTTAAAGATGACATTTCAAAAGCTATTTCTCCTATTATTGAGGCGACTTCCTCTTTGCAACAAATTACAACACCTACCACACAAGCTGTCACCATTCCCATACCACAGAGTGGTTTGTAGTCTGATGCGTGTAGTTTCCATGCCGCACACACTTAGGATGCTTAGCACTTTTATTTACTTAACTCTTCTACTTTGAAGATTTCTAAGACTCGACTTTTATTCAATTTCAGGTTCTTTGATGGGGCGAAGTGGCTCATATTATGATGACTTCCGGCGCTTTGGAGGACGTGACACTTATGATCACAGACGCTATCTCCGCGTTCGTAGAGAAACTGACGAGGAGCGAGCGATTAGAAAAGCTCGAGAGAGAAAAGCTTATGAAGAGCAGCAAAGAAGAAGGGATGATGACTCCTACAAAAGAAAATCTTATGACACTAAAGGGAAAAGTCATGCTGCCGAAGACCCGAGCAAACGGGTTAGGCTTAGTGAAAGGGACGCGTCTGAAACTTCTAAAAAGACCGATGCTCCTATCTCTCTTGATATCCCATCCGGCTCTCCAGCTCTAAAGAAGTCTGACATCCAGGCGATTATCAGCAGGCCTCAATATCAAGTCAAGGATGCTCCGCCTAAACTTCAAAGTCGATTTCCAAATTGGTGTCTAAAAGGAGTGCGCTTTGACTTAGATTTGATCCCCATCGACAAGCATGCCATGCTGAGGAATCTCGATGCTGTGAAGCTTGACATTGAAAGAATGTCTGGATGGCAGAAACTGGTTGATCAACTTCAAAGAGTTAATCATATGAATCTTGAGGCCATGTTGACTATGGAAAACAATCATTCGGAGTGGAAGAAAATTATTAAGCAACACGATGCAGAAATGTCAAGCATCACTGACGATAATGCAAGACTTGAGTCTGTAGTTAAGAAACTCAAGGAGGATCTTGACACTTCTTCTGCTTCGCATACTCAAAAAGAGGAGGTCTTACAAAAACAAGTGCGAGACGCACATGCTGCTCAGAGGGACGCCGAGATGAAACTTGAGGCTGAACAGCATATTACTGAAAAATACCGCAAAGAAACCGCTCAACTGCGGGAAACAGTTAATTCTCAGAACATGGAGACCGAAATACTAAAGGCTCGACTTCTTAAAGTTGAGAAAGAGCGCGACGAGGCGGTTGCTGGACAAGTTGCAGCTGAAGAATCTCATGAAGCAACCAAAGCCACTATCAGCTCAACTTTATTTGATTTTTATCTTCATAGTGTCCTGGGGCGCAAAAGCTTCTCATTCTTGGGCCCGAAGTATGAGATCACCTTGGCTGAAGTGTGGGAGGCCGCGATCGATATGCTCGGGGGTGCCGGTTATGATGAGGCAGAGCTTGAAGCATATTATTTTAATGATGAAACTCGCGCCGCTCTTGCTAGAGGAAAAGAACAACTTGCTGGAGTGAGAGCTGAAGCAGCGACAGGGGAGCATCCGGAAAAGAAAGTATCTCCAACTGCCCCTGCCCATGCTTCGACTTCGACCGACGTTAATATCATCGGTTCCAGCTCTTATTCTCTATCTCTTACAAAAGCCGAGACTAAGCCTGCCATAACCGAGTCTCCCACTGCTCATGTTGAGGAAAAGAGCCAGGAAGACATTGAAGCTGAAAAATTTGAAATTGAACTGATAAAACCGACTTCTCCAGGTAACTTCGATTCAGATCTGGCTCAAGTGGATTATTCATTCGATTCAATTGAATTTGATGAATTTCTCGCATATTACTTAAGTCCTGATGATCCAATATCTTCTCTTTTTTCGGAGAGTACTGATTTTAACTTCTTTTCTTCTGTAGCGGAAGCACCAAGCGCTATGCACTCTTCTCCTCTTCCAGCTGTTCCTCCTCCATCCCTTCAAGTCACTCCTGCTTCTCAGCCAGGGTCGCAGGAAAAACAAATAGAAGCCCTTCGAGGCTTAGAGGATCTGCCCGCTTCGCAAGAACAGAAGGCGGAAGATCTCGAGGACAGTGAGAAGACTCCGGAGCAGTCTCTTGATGATGACACAAAGCTTTCTACGTTGCTCACTCTGGGAACTGAGTCTTCTTCGAAGAGGAAGGGGAAGCGCGCAATGAGGAAGAAGAAGAAAAGTGCTCCAGCTGGAGAAGACAAAGCAGAAGAGGATCCGACTACTCCTCCTTCTCCTCCTCCCCTGACCCGTCCACAACGGCTTCCAAAACTAGTTATCAAGCCGGGAAAGAGCTCTAAGGGTGGCGAGAAGAAGGAATGATAGGCTGGACTTTATGCTTCTTGTTTTGCTTTTTCCTTTTTTGCATGTATCGACCGGAGATTGTGCGGGTACCGGTCCTCGCTTTTTTGAGATCTGCACATGTAAAGAATTATCATAGTATTGAATAAAATAATTCTTTTTACTTGTACAAATTCTTATGTACGTAAGAATGCATTTATTTCTCATTGTAGTGTAGAATAAACGATTCTTTTTACTTTATATGATACTGCAGTGAGCTCGTGGTATGATGGTTGAGCGTTGTTTCTATTAATATAGTTATATGCCCCTGTATCACGGCTTACTGCAATATTCTGAAAAGACTTGTATTCTTATTTTAGAGAATAATTCTTCCGTTTTGAGGAAATATTATTTGGATTTTAATAGAATACATTTTGTATTGGAGAAGTTTTTACTTTCTCTCTCTTTCTAAAGAACACTTCAACTTTCGGGGATAATCACTTTTATTTGTTGAAAAGTGGATTTTCCTACGCAGTGAAGTGAGCTTTTGAAGAATGTTTTGATCTGTTTGTCAGACATTTATATTTTATCGTTGAATGGATTCACAGGACAGTCATTGGCTGTTTTACTGCATATTTGTTTGTACAAATAATCATAAGTATTCAGCTGCGGCCGTTAGTGGTTCCATCAAAGAAGTTTTTGGATGTGACTTGTTAAAGGACTTTATTTGTCTTAGTGCTTCCGAAGAAGGCTTTGTGGTCTCCGAAGAGAAGCGTTTTTTTTGGTCTTCGAAGAGAAGCATTTTTGGTCTCCGAAGAGAAGTATTTTTGGTCTCCAAAGAGAAGTAATTTTGGTCTCCGAAGAGAAGCATTTTTAGTCTCCGAAGAGAAGCAATTTTGGTCTCCGAAGAGAAGCATTTTTGCATTTCAACACTGGTGAAGTGGGCCTTTGAAAAGGTCTTCGTGCCTCCGAAGCGATTTATGCTTACGAAGAGGTCTTGTGCTTCCGAAGCAATTTCTTGCCTACGAAGAAGTCTTTATTTTTGTGCCTCCGAAGAGGAGCATTTGGTCTCCAAAGAGAAGCAATTTTGGTCTCTGAAGAGAAGCATTTTTGGTCTCCGAAGAGAAGCAATTCTGGTCTCCGAAGAGAAGCAATTTTGGTCTCCGAAGAGAAGCATTTTTGCATTTCAACTCTGGTGAAGTGGGCCTTTGAAAAGGTCTTCGTGCCTCCGAAGTGATTTATGCTTACGAAGAGGTCTTGTGCTTCCGAAGCAATTTCTTGCTTACGAAGAAGTCTTTATTTTTGCGCCTCCGAAGAGGAGCATTTCACAATTCAACTCCGGTGAAATGTGCCTCCGAAAAGGTATTTTTTGCTCCTGGAGAGGCCTCCTCCGAAGTGTTGTGCCTTGAGGAGGGCTTTGTTGCTTGTGTCCTTCCACCATCTGCTCTTTAGCGATTCCTCTTTATCACTCCAAGTACATGTTCCATTCTTTTGCAAATTGTTTGCTTGTTGCCAGAGGAGTGCACTTTATCGTTGAGTGAATCCACGGGGCAGACGCAAGCAACTTTACCGGGTGTTTGTTTACACAAACGATCGCGATTAGTTAGCAAGGGTCTGGAACCTTCTCATCGGGAATGTGCCCACTTTGGTGGAATCATCAATGGTTTGTGAATAGCACCTCTTTTGTGGTTTAACATTGTTAAGTGATTCGTAGGAATCGCTGAGTCTTGTGATGTGTTGAATAGGTAAGCTTTGCTTTGATAGCCTGCAATATTAAATCGACATTTTAGCAATATTTTAAAGATACTTGCATATCGAAATGAGACAGGCATTTTATAGCATTAGAGAACACAAGATTTATAGTTGTTTATTATTGAATTACACTGATTTCTCAGCGGTTTACAATACAAAAGTTATACATCCATTATCATTTTACAAATTTAAGCAATGCTGTTAAGTAAAAAATGGATGCAGGTGATTGTCGTTCCAGGATATCCGGATTGAATTTTCATTTCTACTACACTCGTAGTTTTGGATTCATATGCCAGAGAGAATGAAAGATGCCCCAGCTGCAGCTTTGTGGGTAGTTAACAGTTGTCCCAACTTCTGCCTACTAGAAGTGGACCCTCTGTGACAACATTAATGACAAGCTTTTCGGATTCTTGCACTTCAGTGTTATTGCCAGAGCCAGATTGATGGGCATGATGTTGTTGCCCCTGAGTGGATGAGGTTGGATCGACTCCGTTTTTCTTCACATATTGTTGGAGTTTACCCTGTTTCAGCAATTCTTCAATCACATTTTTTAACTGGCGACATTGGTCAGTGTCATAGCCAGGTTGATTGTGAAATCGGCAGAATTTCCCATTACACACTGCACCTCTTCCCATCTCAGGTAGCTTAGGATACTTGACAACATCCTTTATTGCGAAGAAGATATTTCCCGGTGTATCAGTTAAAGGACTAAAATCTGAAGGATTAAAGCGGCGTGGTTTCTTCTCATTCTCCTGCTTCTTTCCTCCGTCATTTTCCCTTTTCTGATTTCCAGGTTCTCTCTTATTAGAAGCAATATTGTTATTTTTGACTTCAGCAACAACCACCTTCGCTAGTGCAGGAAGGATTTCTAAGCGCATGAATTTGTCGGCCTTTTTATAAAACTTTTCAAGCGAGTTTGGTTCCTTCATCTTTAGCCATTTTCCAAATTCACTCGATTTATCTATGGCTCGCATCAAATAAGTCAGGATCATACGCGGCTCTGCATTATCCACTTCGGCTAAAGCTATATTGAAACGGCTCAAGAAAGATTTGATTGATTCTCCAGGAGCTTGTTTAAGACTAGACAGTGATATTATATCCTTAGCTTTTGAAGCATACAATCTGAACCGTTCTTTTAACTTTCGCGTTAAGTTGGAGAATTGATCTACAGATCGAGCTGGTAGCTTTGTGAACCAAAGTAGAGCCACTCCCTCCAAGTACACTGGAAAATATCGGTACTTAATCTCATCTGATGCTCTAGCACCGGTCATATGCCACTCGTACTTGTATAGGAAATGATTAAGGTCACTTGTTCCATTATAGGCCGGGATAGTCGGAGGTACAAATTTCCTTGGGAATTATACTTTCAGGATCTTTTCGGTGAACGGAGTTCTGCTTGGTGCAAATCCCCAGTCACTCTCATTTTCTTCCCTCTGCATGCTTTCTTTCATGATTCGACGAACCATCCCTGATGGGTACTCCTCATTGTTCAGAGGCATCGCCGGGCAGACATCAGCTTGGAAATGTTCGAGGAATGTTGGCTGCGGCCTTGATCCTTCAGCTTGGAAAGGTGGCGCTTCAGCGGTGCCAGCTGCTCGTTGAGGAATACCGTTCTCCGGGGAGTTATAGGCTTCTTCAGGAAAGGTTGTTTCATGGTTTTTTGGTTGTCGATTTGCCCCGAGCAGAGCGTTTACTCTATCCATCATCAAAGCGTTTTGAGCTTCGATTTGTTGGAATAATCCAGAAACTACATCATCTAATTCAGCCCTTATTACTCCAACGGTAGGATCTGGCTAGTTTGCTGTTGGGGAAGCGGAGGTCCCTTCATGAGCATTTCCAGATCTGGCAGGTCTACCTCTTCTTCCAGGAGCCATTATTTCAATTAGACTTCTGATCTTTAAGGAGATTCTTTCAACAAGACTTTGTGAAGTAATGGTGAGAAGATTCCTGAGTTGGGTTCTTAGTGAAAGCACCAAAATGTTAACGCTTAAAATTGAACGCTAACACCCTGGTGTGTGTAGTAATGTTGTGAAAGCACCACCCGTGATACGGGAATAAGAAATAAGCAGTAAAAATAGCAGAAAAGGTAAAGAGACAACGATTAGTGGTTCGGCTCGTAACTAAGCCTACGTCCACTTTATATTCTTTTATTGCTGATCTGGTTACAAATTGATACAATGCACTTCAAATACAATTCACTTTGATTCCAAAAACACTCTAGACTAGTAGCTCAAACTTCAATGTGAAAGAGGCTCTTTGAATCCATTTTGGGATGTGCAAGATCTCTTTCGTAGCTTGTTGTAGTGTCTTAAATATTTGGAGTTCTTCAAGTGTTGGATGAGTTAAGAATTCTGCAGAGTAACGGCGCTTCAGAGAATGATCGGCCCCCCGTCAAGTTGGAGTAGCTCTTGTATTTATAGGGAAGATTTTTGGACAGAATTTTATCACCAAGTACTAGGTTGTCAACGACCTAAGGTAGGTCGTAGGTCGTAGGTCGGCAACGATATAGGGGATCACCTGTATCAGCTGTTTTGAGTCTTGTCTGGAAGAGTCAGTAGGTCGTGAGCGACCTAAGATAGGTCATGAGCGACCAAAGATAGGTCGTGACATTGCTAAGTTGTTAGGTCCCGTAGGTCGTGAAGTTCCTTAGGTCGTTGGGTCGTGAAGTCCCTTAGGTCATTGGGTCGTGAAGTCCTTTAGGTCGTTAGGTCGTGACGTCCCCCAGGTCGTTAGGTCGTGAAGTCCCTTAGGTCGTGGAGTTTTAGGTCGCTCAAAAATAGGAGTTAACACATCCCTTTTAAAACCTTTAAACTATTTATTTCTATACGAAAAATCCAATTTACCATTCGAAAGATTATTATTCTATATATATACTTTATTCAAAACATTCCAAATCTATACTTCATACTAGTATAATTCAAAATAGTCTTATTCATTTACTTAACAAAATAGTTTCAAACTTATTTAAATCATATTACTTCAAAACTAAACTTATATACTTTATCAAATGATTTATACTTTTCGAAATTACTTAGCTTTGAAAATTAAACCTTTATTTGGAAGTGTTCGAACATTCAAATAGTCAGAGAAATCAAATTTCCAATTCAAGAGTTGGAAACTAACAACAAATCAGTAAATCAATTTCAATAGAAAAGGTTATACAAACCCAAAACTCGAGGACTGGACACCGGTTCACTTCAAATCATTTCAAATATATATACATATATTCTTCGAATATCAAATCATACTTCGGAATTTGAAATAAAATTTGATTTCACAAAATCACTCGCATAGCAAAGCTATTAAAGTGGCCTTTCCCCTACTCTGAAACTCGAAAATCAATGTTGATGAAGCGTGCACTCATCACCGAAATTATTTTCCAGCGACATAAGTTAGTTCTGGACTTTTATTTTCTTGAAAACTTCTTTGAAATTTCTTAAAAATTCATTGGAATTCATTTGAATCCATTTGAAACATTTCTTATTCGGAGAATACTTTTAAATTGTATTATTATATATTTTCAAAATCTTAAAACAGATTTTCAAAATATCGAAGTTCAATTCCTCGAATTTCAAATTCAAAACCCTTTAGTTATAAATCATTTTTATATAAATCCAATCCTTATATAGAATCTTCAAATTTCAAATCCTTTCGAAACTTTTATATATATAATATACTTATAAAAATAATAATTTTGATATATAAAACAATTTCAAAATATATAGCCAAACCCAATTTTCAAAGGATGATTTAAGGATGGATTTCGAATAAAGATCGAGATTCGAATTAGAGGAACTCCAATCAAACAGAATTGTGATTCGAAGATAGGCTCGATCAAAGATGAGATAATTAAATTTCAAACTAGAAGATGGATATACTTCTTTAAATCATGGGCGACCTTAACCGAGTCAACCGTGACTTCAGGAATAATTGATGTGGAATTCCAAAGCAAATCGACATTCGATCGCCAGAGATAGAATTCGACATATCAGGAGATAGTAGCATCATAAACCCAGGATACAGAAATATTCGGTGGAACAATGCCAATTGTAAAGGAGTTTGACCCCCTTTACAAATCGTTCAGTGGGGTTATGGGACACTCCAGAATCAAAAGAATACAAATATGGAGAGACACGAATGAATTTTGGAACCGCAGGAACGTTCCAAAGTTCAAAGGAAATCGAGTCAAAAGGAAGGGATTCAACTCGAACGAAAGTGATTCTGTAAATAAATTTACCCTATATGCTAAGTTTTTCCTAGTGCCAAAGTTCTCATACCAACTGTAACAACCCGATATTTTCAACCATTCGCATCCGCACATGTCAGACTTGAATTGCTCAGAATACCACGCTGTAAATAAAATTAGGCAATACTCAACATAAACAGTAAATAAATAATCACAAACACAGAGTAATATAATAATAATGCAGCGGAATAGATAAATAGTAGTTCATGAAGCTACTATATAAATATCAGAATAGGAATAAAATACAACAGGATATCTCAAATACAAAGAAGTCTCCAATGCAACAGATGACTTCTCTGAACCAATCAACTGGAAGAGCTGAAAGTTGAATCGATAATTGGATCTCCATACGAAGCTCCAAACTCCAAAGGTGAGTCTCAAATGTTGTATCACTCAGTCTGACCCGAGCGTAAAGCAAAACACAAAACACTCGAGTCAGGATTAACATTCTCATATCAATAAATCTAACTCCAGTGAAATAACAACTGAAATAAGATAACTCAATGGATGTTGGGATAACCATCCCATAAGGATACGTGGAATTATCGACAATGTAGAAATATACCTATAACATCGTGGTCATTTCAAATTAATTTATACTTAAAAATACAAATATCATTTCCATTTCAAATATATATGTATATTTCCAAATTTATCACTTTCAATGCTACGATTTAAATTAACTCCATTCCCAAATTCAAATTTTATTCAATCTAGATTTATTTGTTTTAATTCAATTCAGTTTCTAAATACAAATTCAAATTATATAGATTTCAGATACAAGTTTGAATCACAAAATAAACCATATAAATTCCACTATATTTCAAGGCTTTAAATATTAAACATTTATTTTAAAAACTAAATTTAACGATTTCAAATAGATCCTGATTTAACTTCATTATTATTTAGTCTTGAAATATTCACTTAATAAATTCACTATCATTTAAGTAACCTTAATTTACCTTTAAACCAATTATTCCTTTAGATTTATTTAACTTAAAATATCCATTTAATCACTTTAAATGAAAATCAAGTTATAAAATCAAGTCTTAAACTTCAAATTCAACAGTTCAAATCGATTTAATTTAGTAGAATTCTGAATTAAATACAATTCCCATTAATTCCACTTTATCTTCTCAACACTAACTTATTCAAATAACTTCAACAATCTATTCTAAAATATATATTTACAAAATACTTAAACATATTATATATTACTTAAATCAATCTTCATTAAATTAAATATTGTTTTTAAATCTATATATAAAATATCATTTATACATAAATATTAAAAATCAACATTTATTTAAAACCACATATACTTCTTCCCAAAACCATTGAATTTATTTTCAAAATATTTAAATAGACCAACGGCATCTGTATATAATTCTATCATATGGTTAAGTAATACAGATATTTATTATTTAAATCCGTAATTTAAATATATACGGATAGATATCATTTCGACAGTAATCCTAATTAAATTCAAACGAAAATCGCTTGGGTCTATCATTTCAACCCACAACGATTTTCTCCTATTCTAAAGTCCGTTCGGGTATGTATCATTTCAACCCATAGTGAATTCTATACTAACAGGGAACTTGTAGAGTGATGACAGATATGATAATAATAATAACATGCATATATCATCAATAATAAAATAATACAAACAATAGGATATGGTTTCGTAACCCACAAGTTAACAATTACAGATAATAACATATATAACAATTTAAGTAACTACAGCAGCATATTTCAATTGTCGTTTCAATTGAAATCAAATTTAATAAATATAACAACGTTAATCGTGAGTGATTTCTCACCTTTCGAGGCTAGAGAGAATAGACAATGAATTGAGTTACGGATCCAAGCACGAATTCCAAGTCAAAGCTAGATTGGCACGATTTGATGAAGGGAACATGCATGATGGACAACGCTGATAAATGTAATTGATGGAACAAATCAGATCAGTTATGATACAATTTGAAAATACATAATCATTATTATTATATTATACATACATATATATATGTATATATATATATATATTTCCCAAAAAATTAAATTAAGGCAATTAGTAAAATAATATTAAACATCAAAAATCATTTCTCTTTAAACTCAAGTAAAAAAAATCAAGGATATATATGTTATATTTAAACCAATATTTATTATAAAACAACCCAGGCTACTTTATAGAAACATATATATATATATATATATATATATATATATATAATACACTAATTACAACCTATACAACAACCAATGAACAAATATATACAAACTTGCTTAACACCTTTATGCAAACTTACTTTATTCACTAACATATCTATACAAACATACGCACCCACTAATATATAGCCTGCATACATTAACCAATATATTAGTTACCAAAGTCCTATCAACTATATGCACATACATACCAGCTACTCAAACTATATATATTGACTATATGTATTAACACTATATATATAAATGAACACTACATCATGTATGCATGAAAAATATGTGCGAACTACTTAATATGTATAAATAGATAGGCAAACTTAGCTTAAACCTACTAACATATATGCATATATATTGAAATTAATATTGTAATTGCTTTGAAAAATATACGGACACAAAACAATTTTCATAAAATTTTATGCAATACAACAGCCAAAAGTACAACATACAAAAAATCTGTATAGATAAGATGTATGTGGACCAAAGCTAAGATCTGGGAGTGCCAAAATAAAAATCATTTGAAAGAATTTTCGTATACTTATACTAAAATAGTATTATATTACAAAGGCATATATATATTCATATGTATACAAAATAATCTCTAGTTTAAACTTTAAAGCAATATTTTTTTACCATTCCGAAATATTAGTACATATTTTTTTTAACTAAACCGGTCGACAGATGTATTTTATACAAAAATCAAATCAGAGCTTGATAAAAGAATTCAAAACAAATAAACAAATCGATATATGTTTATTCCACTACCAGGTTGTATAAACTATAAAGATATAAGCAATATAAACTCTTGACTGCAATGACACAATATATAATAGTATACTGTAAGCCAAAAAAATTTCATATATATATATATATATATATATAATAACCTGCAGTACAAAGATCAAAGAAGATTGTTATACAAACATGAAATGAAACATGTAGTACCTAAATAAGAGAACTAGTATCATCTTGAGGGAACGACACGATCGAGTGAGGCCGAGGCAAGCGATGGAAAGGTATGATGAGCCAAGGCCGTGGTGGTCGGCTGGGTGGAGAAGTGGGTGGCAATGCGCGCGGCCAGGTTGAGGAGGCGGCTACTGTTCAGATCGGCATCGTTCGACGGGAGGAGACGACTCAGGGCGGAGGTGGTTCGTTCGAGCTTGAAGCGGAGCAACCCTAGCTCGGCACGGTGGGCCCACATGGCAGCTGGAGGCGTCGATTTGGTAGAGCGGGGGCAATATCGGGTTATCTGAACAAGTTGAAGCCATGCGCGTGAAATTGCGTGAGAAAGGGGAGAGGGGTTAAAAGATGGGAAGAGGAAGGAGGATGAGCAGATGTGTTTCTCTGGATAAAAATTTAAGAGCGAAAGAAGGGACAGAGCAAAAAAATAGATCACGGAGGTGAACAGCTCTCCATAAGAAAATGAGCATAGGCTCTAAGCAAAATTTCAGTAATAAATTTCAATACGAACTGTACCAGACCAATGAACAGTCAGATACAACAAAATAATGATACAACAACGGTCCAATGCTTGATTTGGTGAAAAATTAAAACACTTTATTATTGCTTGCATGACAGGGCAAAAGTTTGAAAGGCAAAAGAAAACAAAAGATTATGGATCCGGTACTGATACGGTTACCGGTTTTTCGGGTTCCGTTGTGTAGCGAACTCCAAAACACAGAATTGAATATACCGCAGAGATCAACATGACTAGACGATCAAAATGATATACAGATATTAGTGGTATGATCATCCGATCAAAAGTCGATAATCAGTACCAGAAATGCTGCTATTTTGTCAGAATTAAGATAAACGGAGCAATAGAAGTCAAAATTTGGAAAAACGAAAGATGACGTCTCACTCAGAAGAGGATTTAGAAATTTTCTATAGAAAAGTATTCAGCTTTGGAAATTAATTTATTATCATCAATTACTAACTAATTAGAACTGAAATAGAATTTACACAATAAAAATAAACTTTCATATTTTCTGACGAAAATTTACCAGTTACTATGTTACAATAGACGTATTCCAAATATTAAATTTTTATTTTCAAATTTATTTATTTAAAATTTTACCAAATTCAATTAAATATGTTAAATAAAACCATTAAAATTATAAAAAAAATTTAGGCATCGTTATTCAACACCCAGTGAAAATACTTGAAAAACTTAAAAATAGATATGGAAAGTACAATCCGAACAAAACAACCCAACCAAAACATGTCAATCATGGATTACGGATACACAATGGTTATGCCTGGATCCCCCAGGAAACATCCGTACCCATAGGCTGACTACCGCAGCACTACGGTTACGCCATGAAGACTGGTAGTACCGCAGATACACAATGATTACGCCTGGATACCCCAGGAAACATCCGTACCCTTAGGCTCTCGCAGCCCCTGCGGATTACGCTACCAAGCGACCCAATAGATCACAGATACACAATGGTTACGCTTGGATCCCCCATGAAACATCCGTACCCTTAGGCTCTCGCAGCCCTTGTGAATTACACAATGCAGTCGCGGTCATAAGACCATGAAGATTGCCATGAATTCGATGGACACTCGAGTATCATATCCGGAAAACCCAAATCAGAGAATGAATAATATCGATAGAATGAATCCACAGTGTGGCCACAAAGCGGATATCAAGTAGAAGGCACTTTCCATATCTTTACTTTGAAAATATATATCATATAGTACCTTTCAAAATCACTTTCAAATATCATACTTATATAAAGTCCATTATATATAAGATTTCGTTTCAAATCAAATACTTTCCAAAACAACAATACATCAAATCATACTTATATAGACTTCGATTATATAAGATTTCACTTTACAAAATTAAGTACCCTTTCCAAATCATAGTTTTCAAATCAACTTCATATTTATACAAATCCATTTTATATAAGTTCGATAACCCCCAAATCAAAGTATTTAGTGAAACAAGGTTCTCAATTTCAATTCATTTCAATAACAGTTCAGTTTTTCAATTTATTTTTTCAAAACCAAATATTTCTAAAATCAATTTATACCCAAAATGATTTCCAAGTTTAATCCCCTTTAAAACCTTTTAAACTATTTATTATATGGAAGATCCATTTTATCCTTTGAAAATTTCTTAGCTCAAAATTTTTAAACCTTGATTTGGAAGAGCTTGAACTTTAAAAATAGTCGAAGAAATCATATTTAAAATCTAAAAGTTGGAAATCACCAACAAATCAGTAAATCCATTTTAGTAGATAAGGTTATACCAAAACAATCTGAAACTCGAGTATTGAACACCATCTTACTTTATATCATTTCAAACATATACATATATATATATATATATATATATATATATATATCTTTCAAATATAAAATCATTCTTCGAAATCTGAAATAAAATTGGTTTCACAAAATCACTCGCATAGCAAGCTACTTAGAGTGGCCTCTCCCCACTCATAAACTCGAAAATCAATGTCGATGATGCATGCATTCATCATCGAAATTATTTTCCAGCGACATAAGTGGGTTCTTGACTTTTATTTTCTTGAAACTTCTTTGAAATTTCTTCAAAATCATTGGAATTCATTCAAATACATTTGAAATATTTCTTATTCGAAAAATATCTTTAAATCATATTATTATTATATATTATTATATATTTTCCAAAATCTTAAAATTGATTTCAAAACACCGGAGTTCGATTCCTCGAAATTCAAATTCAAAACCCTTCAGTTATAAATCATTTTATATAAATCAAATTTCTTATAGAATTTTCAAATTTCAAATCCTTTTGAAACTTCAAATTTTCATTTTAAAAGATATAAAATCATTATTGAAAACATTTCACTTTTTTAAAAAATGGTCATCCTTATCAAAATAATAATTTCGATGTATGCACAATTTAAAAAACAACCAAAGATAAATTTCCGAGGGATGATTCAAGGATAGATTTCAAACAAATAGAGATTCAAAATTAGAGGAACTCTAATTAAATAGAATTCTAGTTTGAAGATAATTTCAAACGAAGATAAGATAATTTAATCACTGAATAGAAGATGGATAAGCCTATATAAATCGTGGGCGACCTTAACAGGGTCAACCGTAACTTCAAGAATATAATCGATGCAGAAATCTAAGGCAAATCGACATTTGACTGCCAGTGATAGAATCCAGGTATAGCATAAGATAAATAGCATCGTAAACCGAGGATATAGAAATCTTCGGTGAATCAATGCCAATTGTAAAGGAGTTTCACCCCTTTACAAATCATTCAAAGATTGGCGGAACCGCCGATCATTAGAGGTCATTCAACGTGGAGTTATGGAATGCTCCAAAATTAAAAGAATACAATTAGGGGAGATAGGAATGGATTTCAGAACAAGTGGGAGCGTTCCAAAGTTCAGGAAATCCTAATCGAAGAAATCCCAACCAAGATAGAAGTTCAGAATTTTTAAGGAAATCCTAATCAACAAAATTACTAACAAGGTGGATACGAAAGGGATTAAGTCCAGAAAATTCTCTTTCAAAACAACATAATTTTATATCAAAATAATATTTAAAAATCCTTTGAAAATCGTTTTATACTTCAAAAATACGTTCTCTCACAAAGTATTGATTCTAAGATTGATTTCACTCATTCTAGGATATTACTACCCTATCTCTAATGAGTTTTTGCTCCGTAGGCTAAGTTTTGCCTAAAACCAAAGCTCTGATACCAATTGTAACAACCCAATAATTTTAGCCATTCGCATCCGCACATGTCGGACTTGAATTGCTCAAAATACCACATTGTAAATAAATTTGGAGCAAATGAAATACAATCACAGAATCACAGACACAGAAACATCAGAATAACTCGCAGCGGAAATTAAAATACCATAGTAGTTCATGAAGCTACTATAACAAACTCTCAAAACATAATACATAATATCATTTTAAAAAATATATACAATAGAAATCCCAAATACATAGAAGTTTATAAAATACCAGAGGTGAAATAGAACAACTGAACTGAAAGGAAATAGATAACTAGACAAGCAGAATCTCCAACGATTCCTAGCTCCAGAAAGAAATCCAAAGTTAAGCTGTAAATACTCAGGCTGACCCGAGCGTAAAGTAAAACACAAAACACTCGAGTCAGGACAATATATACTTATATAATATTAACCAACTCAAGTGGACCGTAGCAGTAATGCATAATAACTTAAAGGATGCTTGGGACCGTCCATCCTATAAAGATCTGTTAAACCATAAATTTAAATACATCCCGTGGTTAAAATTCCAAAATGGTATCTTATACTTCGAAATAAAATATCATCTAAAATCCATCTCAAATATCAAAATATCATTTTAAAACATAATTCACTTAATTCATTTTAAATACCATTTCAACTCATATTTCAAAAGGGTTCATATTCCAAATTCAATCTTTCCATTTAAACTAATTAATGTCAAGTCATTTCATTTAATAATTAAATATTTAATTTCAAAATTTTAAATCTTTTTAAAGACAAAACAATGAAAATTTAACTTCCGTAGCACTTAGAAAATGCTACTAAATGTTATGTTTTAAAACAATTTATTTAACAAAAGACCGCATAAAATGCTGTAATAAGTTTCGTTTAGTTTCTAGTAACTTTAGTTAACTATAGCGCTTACAAAGTGCTATATTCTCCTTTAGTTCAACTAAGCCATTTAGTTTATTTAGTCTAATGACAGCATTTACAAATGTTGTAATATCCTTTTCATTAGAAATGATAGCATTTTTAAAATGCTGCCAATTAAAATTCAAGATTTTAAATACAATTTAATAACCAATTAAATTTTAATTTAAATCATTTTAACATATAAAATCATAAAATTTCACATTATAAAACCATTATATCAATACTTATATTTTTTATGAATAATATAAGTTAAATTTCATACAAAAATCAAATTCTATTATGAATTTCTTGTTTAAACTTAAGTATTAAATTTCCATTTATCAAATTTAATTATTAACTTAAGAATTAAATTTCCAATATATAACTTATTACCATTTATTTTACTTAACTAAAATTTCACTTTTAACAAAAATTCAAATTTCCCAATTTAAGTTATATTTCCAAAATTTAACTTAAACATTCATTCATTTCACATTTTAACTTTATTCAAAATCATTAATATATTATAAAATCAATTTAAATTCATTTTAATTCAAAATATCATAATTTTATCATATTTCATATTTAATTTAAATTCCATTTCATCACCAAATTAGAATTTTCAAAATAACCTACATTTTAAATTTCCAACTTTACCATTTATTTATTTCACTTATAACTTCTCAGAAAAATCAAAAATACTTTACAAAAATCATTTTTAATTAAGTTTAAATCAAAATATTATAATATTTACATTTCTATAATATTTTAAATAATTTAGAAAAACATATTTTAACCACGGGTCTATATACCAATTTTTTTAGCCTAGGTAAAGTGATACGGATACTATATCATTTCAATCCGTAATTTACAATAAAAATCCAGGTTTGATCATTTCAATCCGTCATTTACAATAAAAAATCCAGGTTTGATCATTTCAATCCCGCAATCCCAAGTGAGAATGAAATGAAAACCGCTCAGCCTATCATTTCAGCCTATAACGATTTTCCATTATTCTAAAGTCCGTTCGGGTATGTATCATTTCAACCCACAGTGATTGATGCAGCCTAGATTGATGAAGTGTTAGGTCGCGAATGACTTAGCGACTTACAAGCTAACGAGTCAGAAAATAAGGAATTACAACCTAAGATAGGTCGCTCAAGCAAGCTATGACCTATCAAGTCAAGTTTAGGTCGCAAACGACCTAAGTCCCACATGCCGCTTTATGTCTCAAGCGAGCTACGACCTAGCAAGGAAAACAAGTCAAGTTTAGGTCGCGAACGACCTAACTCTCATATGCCGCTTTCTTTAGATCGCTCAGATCTTAGGTCGCTTAGATCTTAGGCCGCTCAGATCTTAGGTCGCTACCACATTCTGCTCTAAGCCGTTGATTTCTTAAGTCGCATGAAGGAGGTTCTTATGTCGTTCAAGTGTTAGGTCGTTAACGACCTATGATAGGTCGTGGATGGAGGCTGATGTGTTGATATGTTGAGTCGCTTATGTGTGGTATTATGTAAGGTCGTAGGTCGTGATGTTTAGGTCGTAGCCGACCTATGTGTTGTATTTTGTTGAGTCACTGTTGCTTTAGGTCGTAGGTCGTTTCTGGGTTAATTCGTTCATGACCTAAGTGTTGTACAGTTTTGTGTTGTGTGAGTTGTAAGCCTATAAATAGGCGGGTGCTGGTCATTTGTAAAAGTTAGTTGATTTGAATAAAACTTTTTGTTTATTAGCTTTGTGCTTTCATTAAATTGGTAGTTGAGTGTAATCTCCTATCTCCACTTTCGGTTAATCGAGTGCATTCGATTCAACGACTGCTGAAGCCGATTCACGGAATCTAGTGCGCTAGATCAACGTCGAAGAATCGTAGATCTTTAAACACGGTATCGTGCGCGATCAACGTGTTTGGAATAGCTAGAATCCGGCATCTTTGGATCAACGAATTTGGGCCTTTCGGTATCTTCTACTTCATCGATTGCTACTTTCATCATCATATCCGATTTTATTATTCCGCTGCTGCGTCATTTGGTATCAGAGCTAGACTTAGCCAATCATAGCTAAGCCGAGTCTTGGATCCAATTCTTATCGAAGAGTTTGAGGAGTTTGAAGCCAATTCATATTTGAAGTTCATTCGAGTTTGAAGCCGTGCATCATTTTGAAGTTCATTTGAGTTTGAAGCCGTGCATCATTTTGAAGTTCATTTGAGTTTAAAGCCGTGCATCACTTTGAGAATTAAGGCCGAGAATTGAAGTTTGAAAATGCCACCGAGAAGAGCTAATCGCCATCAAAATGTTGAAGCATTGTATAGAAGAGAAGAGGCCGATGAGATGGAGCAAAGAATTAATGAAAACTTTAATGAGAAGCTTAATGAAGGGATTGGTCGAATAGAGAAGATGATGTTAGAGATGAATCAAAATCAAAGGAGGGTTTCATCTGAATCTAACCATGGGAGAAGTAGAGTTTCACCACATTCCAATCGAGAGAGAAGTGTCGATAGTAATCATAGAAGTATGGATCGAGATTGTTTTAGAAATGTTGATGATCGAAGTCGTGATCGGAGGAACGTAGATCGAAGGGATGTTGGTGGAAGAAATGATGTTAGTAGAGATGTTGGTGGTCAGGATCGACATCGATATACATCAGATTTTGAAGAGGAGTTTGATGGTGGTAGTGTCCGTGGACAAGGACGAGGTCAAGGAAGAAATTATTCAGAATATGATCATAGATGTGAGTTGGGGATGAAAACGGAAATTCCAGAATTCAAGGGTGGTATGCAAGCTGAGGAGTTTTTAGATTGGATGTCTAATGTTGAAGAGATTTTTGACTTCAAGGAGGTTCCAGAACATCGTAGAGTAAAGTTGGTTGCTACAAGGTTGAGGGGTAGAGCTTTGGCGTGGTGGCAGCAAACCAAACTTACACGTGAACGGATGGGGAAATCAAAGGTTGAATCATGGGAAAAGATGAAGAAGTTAATGAAGGCTACATTCTTTCCATATAATTATCAATCTCTGATGTATCAACGTTTGCAAAACTTGAGGCAAGGAACGAAGACTGTTAATGATTATGTGGATAAATTTTATCAACTTATTGCCAGGAATGATATCATGGAGACAGAAGAGCAACTGACAGCTAGATTTGTTGGAGGGTTGAGAATGCAGATTCAAGATATGGTGAATATGTTTGATCCCAGATCTATTGCTGAAGCACATCAGAAAGCTATAGCTTGGGAGAAGCAAGGTAGACGAGGAGGTGGTGTGTTCACAAATTCTAACAATTCAATGAAAGGAGCTAGTAGCAATGTGAATGTTTCCAAGGCTGTTGCAAAACCTGTTGTTAATGAAGTTGCTAAGACCAAGGTCAATAGTGGTATCAAATGTTTCAATTGTCAAGAGGTTGGTCACAAAAGCAATGAATGTCCAAAGCCAAAGAAGCGAACAATGATAGCTGAGGTTGAGGATGAGGATGAGGAGGCTGAATGTTCTAATTCATTACCGGTTGAGGAGGAAGAATTATTGTCAGGAGATGATGGATATACATTAATGATGAGAAGGAATTGCTTGACACCGAAGCAGGAGGAAGAGACTAGCTAGTTGAGAAGTAACATCTTTCAATCAACATGCACTATCTTGGGAAGGGTTTGCAAGTTTGTCATCGATGCAGGAAGCTGCGATAATATTATCTCTACAGAAGCTGTGAAGAAATTGGCATTGAAGACAGAGAAACATCCAAAACCTTACAAGTTAGCTTGGTTGAGGAAAGGTGGGGAGGTGAAGGTTAATCGAAGAGCTTGTGTTAATTTTTCGATTGGGAAGAAATACAAAGATGAAATTTGGTGTGATGTGGTTGACATGGATGTATGCCATTTGTTGCTGGGAATACCGTGGCAGTATGATAGAGCTGTGCAACATAATGGGCGTACCAACAGTTATAGTTTCATGTTTGAAGGCACAAAAATTACTTCAGTTCCAAAGAAGCGACAACAAGAAGAAAACAAGTTGGAGGAGATTGAAGAGCTGAAAACTTTGTTATCTTTAAGGGAGTTTATTAAAGAAGTAGAAGAGGAGCTTGAGGTGTTTTTGTTGATTGGGCGTGAGAATAATGAAGTGGTTGAAATTCCTGAAGAAGTCAAACCAGTGCTGGAAGAATTCGAAGATGTATTTCCTGAAGAGTTACCAACGGAGTTACCGCCGTTGAGGGACATTTAACATCAATTTGATCTTGTTCCAGGAGCAGTGTTGCCTCACAGACCACACTACAGAATGAATCCAAAGGAGCACGAGGAGTTGCGAAGGCAGGTGGAAGCATTGCTTGAACTGGGGCGTGTGCAGGAAAGTTTAAGTCCATGTGTTGTACCAGCATTGTTAGTACCAAAGAAGGATGGGACGTGGAGAATGTGTACGGATAGCAGGGCACTGATCAAGATAACAGTCAGATACAGATTTCCGATGCCGAGACTTGATGATCTGTTAGATCAAATCAGTGGGTCTGTAATCTTTTCTAAGATTGACTTGAAGAGTGGTTATCATCAAATTCGAATTATACCAGGGGTCGAATGGAAGACATCATTCAAGACGAGGAAAGGATTGTATGAATGGCTGGTAATGTCGTTTGGTCTATCGAATGTACCAAGTACATTCGTGAGGGTGATGAACCAAATTTTCAGGCCGTACATTGGAAAGTTTGTGGTAGTTTACTTCGATGATATCTTGATTTATAGTGCTAGTACAGAGGAGCATATTCAGCATTTGCGGAAGGTGTTGATTATTCTTCGTGAAGAACAATTCTATGCTTCTACGAAGAAATGTGTGTTTATGGCACGGAGTGTCTTATTTCTGGGATATGTTGTATCGGAAGAAGGAATACAGGTGGACCAAAGTAAAGTCGAAGCAATCAGAGATTGGCCGCAACCCAAGACGATAACGGAAGTTCGAAGTTTTCACGGGATAGCTTCATTTTATCAAAGGTTTATTCCACACTTTAGTAGTGTGATGGCACCTGTTACAGATTGTATGGAGGGCAAGCAGTATTCATGGTCGAAGGAAGCAGAAGTTGCTTTTGAACGAATCAAAGAACTTTTGACGACAACACCAATTTTAGCATTATCGGATTTTCAGTTATTGTTTGAGCTACATACTGATGCATCCAAGGTTGGCATTGGAGGGGTGTTGAGTCAGAGGGGGCGTCCTATTGCATATTTCAGTGAGAAATTATCAGGAGCGAAGATGAGATATAGTACGTATGATGTGGAATTTTATGCTGTTGTGCAAGCTATTAAACACAGGAGACATTACTTATTTCACAAGGAGTTTGTGCTATTCACTGATCATGAGGCTTTGAAACATCTGCAAGGACAGGAGAAAATTTCAGCAAGACATGCATCGTGGATTGCATATCTACAGCAGTTTACAGTTGTTGTGAAACACAAATCTGGAGTTACAAATCGTGTGGCAGATGCGTTGAGCAGAAGAAATCATTTATTAACTACAATGAAAGTTGAAGTGATGTGATTCGAAGTACTTCCAGGGTTGTGTGTTGAAGATCCTTACTTTGCAAAGTTTGTAGATGAAGTTAAGGAGAGAAAGATGGATGAGTTTGTATTGGTGGATGGTTTTCTATTTAAAGGAAATCGATTATGTGTACCAGATTGCAGTTTACGGATGAAAATTGTGAAGGAGTTACATGAAGAAGGCCATGTTGGTAGAGACCGTACATTGCAGCTGATTTCTCAATCTTACTTTTGGCCGTCAATGAGAAAAGAAGTGGAGAGATATGTGGAGAGATGTCATGTTTGTCAAGTTTCGAAAGGAACAGCTACAAATGCTGGATTATACATGCCTTTACCTGTTCCGACAAAACCATGGGTAGATGTGAGCATGGATTTCGTGTTGGGGTTACCAAGGACTCAACGGGGAAATGACTCTGTATATGTTGTAGTAGACCGTTTCTCGAAGATGGTACATTTTATTGCTTGTAAGAAGACGGCAGATGCAAGTCATGTTGCACAATTGGTCTTTAGAGAGATATATCGTTTGCATGGTTTACCAGAGTCCATAGTTTCCGACAGGGATACCAGATTTCTGAGTCATTTTTGGCTATGTTTGTGGAAGATGGTGGGAACAAAGCTGAATTTTAGTAGTGCTTATCATCCACAGTCGGACGGTCAGACTGAAGTTGTAAATAGATCATTGGCAAATTTGTTACGATGTCTTGTACAGGACAATCTGAAGAGTTGGGATATAAAGTTATGTCAAGCAGAGTTTGCACATAATCATGCTATGAACCGTAGTACGGGTTTCAGTCCGTTTCAAGTTGTATATTCAAGCTTACCGAAGGGGCCGTTGGATTTAACGATAGTACCGCAACCGAAGGGGACGGTTAAGCGAGCTGTTGATTTTGTTGAAGGGTTGACAGAATGTCATAAAATCGTTCAGGAACGACAGGAGAAAGCAAATGCAAAGCATAAACGATCTGCAGATTTTAAACGAAGAAGTGTTGAATTTAATGAAGGAGATTTAGTATATGCTGTATTGACGAAAGATCGTTTTCCAGTGGGGGCATACAATAAACTTAAAGCTCGAAAGATTGGTCCTGTAACGATTGTGAAACGGATCAATGAAAATTCTTATAGGTTGAAGCTGCCGGAGGATGTGTACACTTCTGACGTGTTTAATGTTAAACATCTTATATCATATCATGGGGATAAGCTTGTTGTGGAAGAGGAGGGCGCAAATTCGAGGATGAATTTTTCCCAACCAGGGGAGGATGATGCAGCCCAGATTGATGAAGTGTTAGGTCGCGAACGACCTAGCGACTTACGAGCTAACGAGTCAGAAAATAAGGAATTACGACCTAAGATAGGTCGCTCAAGCGAGCTACGACCTATCAAGTCAAGTTTAGGTCGCAAACGACCTAAGTCCCACATGCCGCTTTATGTCTCAAGCGAGCTACGACCTAGCAAGGAAAACAAGTCAAGTTTAGGTCGCGAACGACCTAACTCTCATATGCCGCTTTCTTTAGGTCGCTCAGATCTTAGGTCGCTCGGATCTTAGGTCACTCAGATCTTAGGCCGCTCAGATCTTAGGTTGCTGCCGCATTCTGCTCTAAGCCGTTGATTTCTTAAGTCGCGTGAAGGAGGCTCTTATGTCGTTCAAGTGTTAGGTCGTTAACGACCTATGATAGGTCGCATATGGAGGCTGATGTGTTGATATGTTGACTCGGTTGTGTGTGGTATTATGTAAGGTCGTAGGTCATGATGTTTAGGTCGTAGCCGACCTATGTGTTGTAATGTGTTGTATTGTTTTACTTTGTGTTGAGTCGCTGTTGCTTTAGGTCGTAGGTCGTTTCTGGGTTAAGTCGTTCACGACCTAAGTGTTGTACAGTTTTGTGTTGTGTGAGTTGTAAGCCTATAAATAGACGGGTGCTGGTCATTTGTAAAAGTTAGTTGATTTGAATAAAACTTTTTGTTTGTTAGCTTTGTGCTTTCATTAAATTGGTAGTTGAGTGTAATCTCCTATCTCCACTTTCGGTTAATCGAGTGCGCTCGATTCAACGACTGCTGAAGCCGATTCACGAAATCTAGTGCGCTAGATCAACGTCGATGAATCGTAGATCTTTAAACACTGTATCGTGCACGATCAACGTGCTTGGGATAGCTAGAATCCGGCATCTTTGGATCAATGGAATTAGGCCTTTCGGTATCTTCTACTTCATCGATTGCTACTTTCATCATCATATCCGATTTTATTATTCCGCTGCTGCATCAGTGATACTAGTCTATAGGGAACTTGCAATGGTGATAACTGATGTAAATAACATAATAGTATAATATAACAGTAACATGTGATATAACAGGTGTAATAACAGGTATAAACATCATATGATCATAATATACCAGTTATAACAGGATGAAATGACCCTCTATGTTTTACCTATATTTTCTAGGATTTTTTTTGAGATATATATATATATATTTATCATATATATATATATATATATATATATATTTCTGAAGCCTAGAGTCATTTTCCTTTTATCAAATAAACAATTTATCTTGGATCAAAATTACCACTAATATAGATATATCAGTATGTTTAAAAAGATAAGCATATACATATGATGATGTATATGTTCCTCTTGTTTAAAATCAGAGTATATTTTTTTTTACCATAGCTTGTTCTGTTTGATTTGGGTTTGAAACTATCTAGGTATAGTTAATTTCCATATGCTTTTGATATTAATAATATATGAGTGGATCCTGTTCATATTCATTTATCCTGGATTTGATCACGCTAACCATGATTTTTCTGTTAATTTTATCTTGGCAGATAATCTCAAAATACTTGAGATTTTTTTTTGCATAATTTGAATATTTTCTATTTATTTAAGGCTAGAAAATGATATTTGCATCTATCATTTTCTGTTCATAGTTTCCTTTGAGCCTCTCCTGTTCTTGACTCAATTATTATGACACACCATGGGTTGTTCATTTCATTAGGTTTTAAAGTGAACCAGGTTTTAAATTCAAAATGATTCTTGGATAGGTGATACCAACCAGTTAAAATGCATATTTGGCATTAGTATTTGAAAAAGTATTTTAGGTGAAATACTGGCTAGAGTAACAAAAGATTTTGAAATGCATTTTTACTTTCAAATTGCAGACTAACTTGATCAACCAAGACCCCACTCTTTTGAGGCTGGCTGAACCAGGTGGCTATGTCAACCAGAAATACTTTAATCCATGTTAATTTATAATGCTTTTCACTTGCAAAATACTTGAAGCCTTTTTAAGGTATATGTATACTTCAAAAAACAATTTCATAGCTGAACTTGAATTCTTTCACAGGATATATCAAAGAAAAGTGACTAAATACCAAAAGATTATTCCAAATTAAAACCAGATTTTTCTTCAAAACTACTACTTTTGAATGACCAAAACTTGACTACTACATATAAATTCTTCTATGACTAATACTCAATACAATTATATTATATTTTTCTGGATTTTCATCGGTAATTTTTAAACTTATTTTCCTTGATTCAACTCAGATAATCTTTAAATTTTCATACCTTAATACATAGCAAAGTTCAACAGAAAACAACTAGTTCAATCAAACATAGCAAGTTCATTACATATCAGCAGATTTAAAACACACTTCTCATGAATACATGCAAATAAAATCATCATAAGCTCTTATTAAAACCAACAAGCATGTTCATTCATTTTTCAATAGCCATAATCTTCCTTCCTACTTAATTCCTGCATTTCCTGAAAAAGCATTAGTGGCTGCCTCATTTTAAAAATGAGACACCCCCATATTCCATGAGCAAACAAGGGTCAGATCTATGATCTGGTATGAGCAACTTCAAAAATATTCATAACACTAAGCAAATAGATGATAAGCATGAGTAGTGTCTTGCTGCATATACAATTCTTTTAATTACTGTGTTTCTATGTTATAGATAATTTTATACAAGTATATTTTCCTTCAACAATCAACCATGGGCACATAAATAATCATGCAAACATGAGCATTTTATCAGTAGCATATAGTTGCACTGGAACAACCCTAGTTCCATTCTATCCAACCTAGGAAAGACTCAGGTTCTTATTTCCTCATTTATAGGTTGTATTTATCAATTTAATTTCCTAGCCTCATCTGCCATCAAGGAATCAGAAGGACACATTGCAATGAACTAATTCACATCATTGCACGAAGATCTCAGGGCTTAAACAAGCCATGTGCCAACTTGCATACTTCAAATATGATAAGCATTCCAGCAGCCTCTTGGCTTACAAGCCCATTTTATTTACTAGTAATATTAGTTTAAATCCTATCATCAGATAGCTGGGTGCACATATCACTGTAAACATTGAAACATCCATATATCTTTCTAGCATAATTTACCAGAAATAAACCGACAATCATTTGCAAGGTTGTGGTCATTAAATGTTTTGACCTCAATTAAAAATACAAGAATATTTTCAACTGAAAACAGAGACATGGCATGTTAAATTATTTGAATCTGCTAATAACTATGACTGAACCAGATTTCAAAACCTAGCTTAACCATAATTTTTAACTTGTGGGTTTTCTATTTTGATTAGGGGCTCAACACATATAGAATTTATATTGCACCCCTAATTCTCATTTTTTTTCAAGCCTCAGCACTTATGCAAAATATAATGCAGCTCATAACATTTTCTTTATTAAAATTCCCATGCCATAGATCCATAATAGTTGAGAGTATTTGTTAACCCCACTATTTCACTACTTAGCGACCTAATGGATTAAAAGACCCAGCGACCTAAAAAGAGTTCAGAGGTCTGGCGACCTAACGAGTTAACATGGTATCAGTTGAAAAGCTCCACGGCCTAACGAGCTAAGAAGCATAGCGACCTAACTACCTAAAGGAGTAAGCGATCTAACGACCTAAAGGTATAGGCGACTTAACTACCTACAGCAGGGCATGACCCAACAAGCTAACAAGAGTAGAGAGAGAACGGCCTAAGGACCTAACAATACAAGCGACCTAACAAGGATAAGGTCCTACAGCGAGTTAACGAAGCAACAACCTAGCGAGCTAAAAAATCCAGCGACCTAGCGAGTTGTCACAGAATAAAGCCGCTTGCCTATAGGCCGCTCCCAACCTTAAGTCGCCAACCATTTTCCTTAGGTCGCTCATGACCTAAACAAACCAAGATAATTTCTTATGCCACTTCACCCTAGGTTGCTACGACCTACCAGCTTGCTCAAGTGACCAAGTGCACCCCTGTTAAGCCGTAAACCGTGTTCATTAGGTTGGCCACGACCTACGACCTACGACTTAGCCCAGGAATTCTCTATAAATATAGCACTTGCTCCAACTGAAAAAGGACTTTTGGGATCATTCTCTGAAGCATCGATACTCTGCTGCTCTCTTGATTCAACCGACACTTCAAGCATTCCAAACATCGAAGACACTACAACGAGCTTTGAGGAAAATCTTACACGTCCAATATGGATTCCAAGAGCCTTTCGAGATCAAAGTTTGAGTTACTCGTCTGAAGGGTGTTGTAATCGAAGAGCAATTTAAAGAATTGTAATTGAATCATTAATAAAGGAGATTAAAGTGGACGTAGGCTAGATCTTAAGCCGAACCACTATAAAAACTGTTGTCTTTTTACTGTTTTCTGTTACTTCTCTGCTTATCTTTTGTTCCCGTACCAACGGGTGGTGCTTTCACTTTTTCATTATATACAACGGGGTGTTAGCGTTCAACTTTTAGTGTTAACATTTTTGGTGCTTTCACTGAGAACCCAACTCAGGATTACCTTCATCATTGCTTCGCAAAAGTTTGTTGAAAGAATTTCTCTCAAAACCAGAAGTCTATATGAGATTATGGCTCCTGGAAGAAAGCGCAGATCTGTTAGATCCGGTGACGCTCATGATAATACCGCCATTTCTCTCTCATCAAGTCAGGCTGCCCCTAGTGCCAGGATCACAAGGGCAGAATTAGATGCTGCAGTATCTGGGTTATATCAACAGATGGAGGCCCAAAACACTTTGATGATGGATAGGTTAAATGCTTTGTTTGGAGCTAACCGTCAACCAGGAAATAACGAGGAAAACTTTGCTGATGTTGTTCATAATTCCGAGGAGAGGGATATTCCCCAAAGGGCAGCTGGCCCCGCCGAAGGGGCACCTTCCCAAGCTGGAGGATTAGGACCGCAGCCAATTCTCCGCGAACGTCTGTCCAAGCAAACTTCCAAGAAAATGGCTGAGGTCTGCTCCATGGAGCCTCTGAACAATGAGGGATACCTACAAGTCATGATTCGACAAATCATGAAAGAGAGCATGCAAAGGGATGAGGACGAGAACGATTGGGGGTTTGCTCCAAGCAAGACTCCGTTCACTGAAAGAATCTTGAAGGCGAAAATTCCAAAGAAGTTTGTTCCCCCTACCATTCCAGCTTATAGGGGGACAAGCGATCCTAATCAATTTTTGTACAAGTATGACTGGCACATGACGAGTGCTAGGGCGACTGATGAAATTAAATGCCGGTACTTTCCGGTATACTTGGAAGGGGTGGCACAACTCTGGTTTACAAAGTTGCCGGTCCGATCTGTAGACCAGTTCTCCGATTTGACTCGGAAGTTTAAAGACCAATTCAGACTGTATGCTTCAAAGGCGAAAGACATAATGTCATTGTCCAGCCTTGAGCAAAATCCGGGAGAGTCTATCAGATCCTTCTTGAATTGCTTCAATATAGATTTGGCTGAAGTCGACAACGCGGAGCCATGGATGGTTTTGACTTATTTGATGCGGGCTATCGTTAAGTCAAGTGAATTTGGGAAATGGCTGAAAATGAAGGAGCCAAATTCACTCGAGAAATTTTATAAGAAAGCTGACGAGTTTATGCGCTTGGAAAATCTTTATGCGCCAACAAAAGTGGTATTGACAGAGGTAGAGAATAACATTACCGCTTCAACGAAGAAAGAGTCCGGAGGACAGAAGAGAGAGAATAATGGTGGGAAGAAACTGAAGGACACGAAGAAACCTCGCTTCTTTAAACCTTCAGATTTCACCCCCTTAACCGACACTTCGGAGAATATCTTCTTCGCCACCAAAGATGCTGTGGAATATCCTAAACCAGCCGAGATAAAGCCTAGAAAGAATGCTCTACGAAATGGAAAATTCTGTCGATTTCATAACCAACCTGGCCATGATACCAATGAATGTCGTCATTTAAAGAGTTTGATTGAATTATTGCTAAGACAAAACAAGCTGCAACAGTATGTTAAGAGGAACAGGAATGACCCAACTTCGTCCACTCAGGGGCAGCAACTTCCTACTCACCCATCTGGCTCAGGTGAGAAGACTACCGCACATGAGTTAGAAAGGCCGGTTATTAATGTGATCATAGCGGGCCCACACCCAGCAGGTAGAAGCTGGGGTGAAATGGAAAGATATGCTCGTGCATTGAAATATGCTCCAGCAGAAGAAGATGTTTTTGTTTTGGAAGATGTTGCACCCTTGAAGCAGCAAAGAACTTTTAATGATGACATAGTGTTCAGGGCAAGGGACTCTATGGGTGTTGAATCTCCCACCATGGATCCCTTGGTCATTTCTACAGGTATCGGACCAGCTATCGTGAGACGGGTGTTTGTTGATAAAGGTGCCTCCTGCAATATAATCTTCAAGAAGACATTTGATCAAATGAAGATCCCAATGGCTGATGTTCAAGCTTCATCTCAGAAGATTGTTGGGTTTACTGGGGAACCAAAGCAGCCAATTGGAACTGTTGACTTATTTATGGAACTTGGAGAGGGGCAGAAAAAGGTGGTTCGAAAGCAAACTTTTGTGATTGTTGACGAATTTTCTACCTACAATGCCTTCCTGGGCCGGCCAACTCTAGCTGCATTCAAGGCCATTCTCGCCCCGTGGTGCCTAACTATAAAATTTCCCACGGATAATGGTGTTGGGTTATCAAAGGGGATCAAAATGCTGGGCGAGAATGTTATCTTATAGAACTTCGAGAAGCAAGGAAGAGAGAGATGGGAAAAGATGCGGCAGCTCCGCTCCACATCAAAAAACCAACCTTGTAGCAATTACAGGATGGACCCTGCACTGGCGAACATAGCAGTGCGCGAAAAGAAATGGATCCCAGAAAAGCCAGTGAAGGAGAGAATAGAGTGGTGCCAGTGGAAGTAACGGTACCAGTACCTGTTGACCTTAAAGACCCAAACAAGGTGCTGAATGTGGGTTCGCAACTCAGTATGGCAGTTCGAAATATGCTGGTATCCTTTTTGAAAGCAAATCTGGATGTATTCGCCTGGAGTCATGCCGATATGTGTGGGATATCTCCAGAAATTGCAGTACATACTCTAAACATTGATCCGAAATTCACGCCCGTAAAGCAAAAAAGAAGAACCCAGGGTCCAGAAAGGTCAGCAGCACTAAAAGAAGAAGTAGATCGGCTCATGGAGACTGGTTTTATCAAAGAGTCCACTTATCCAAATTGTGTTTCAAATCCGGTACTGGTTAAAAAAGCAAATGGAAAGTGGAGAGTATGCATCGACTTTTCAGATCTAAACAAAGCCTGCCCTAAAGACTGCTTCCCGTTGCCCAGGATTGATCAGCTGGTAGATGGAACAGCCGGGCACGAATTGTTGTCTTTTATGGATGCTTACTCCGGGTATAACCAGATTATGATGCATGAGCCAGATCAAGAGGACACGAGCTTCATCACAGATGTTGGTCTTTACTGCTACAAAGTCATGCCTTTCGGACTGAAGAATGCGGGGGCAACTTACCAAAGACTTGTTATTGCTATGTTCAAACCACAAATTGGCAAGACTATGGAAGTTTATGTTGATGATATGTTGGTGAAATCAAAGAAGGCAGTAGACCACATGGACCACTTGGCAGAAGATGTTCGCAATTCTCCGAAAGTATAGGATGAAGCTTAATTCGTTGAAATGTTCGTTCGGGGTAGAGTCCGGGAAATTCTTGGGTTTCATTGTGAGCGCTAGGGGCATTGAAGCTAATCCTACTCAAATTACTACTCTGAGAGAAGTCAAAGCCCCTAGGACAAAGAAGGATTTGCAGAGCCTCAATGGGAAAGTCGTTGCTTTGAGTCGATTCATTTCCAAGGCCACTGATAAATGCATTCCCTTCTTTGACGCT
The DNA here is from genome assembly GCA_030737815.1 of Allium fistulosum. Classification (NCBI taxonomy): domain Eukaryota; kingdom Viridiplantae; phylum Streptophyta; class Magnoliopsida; order Asparagales; family Amaryllidaceae; genus Allium; species Allium fistulosum. Next base: position 615,005,573 of record CM060908.1, on the reverse strand, counting down.
CTAAAGAAAGGAAAAAAACTTTGAATCGACTCCGGAATGCTAGAAAGCTTTCGGTGAACTGATCCATCACATGGAAGCGCCTCCAATACTTTCCAAGCCCAACAACTGTGAAGATCTTTTCATATACTTAGCAGTTTCATCTCATGCTCTCAGTGCAGCACTAGTACGGGAAGATGCCAAAGTTCAGCGCCCGGTCTACTACATCAGCAAGAGATTTACTGGGGCAGAGATGAATTATTCAAGGATAGAAAAGCTCGCCTATTGTCTGCTAATTGCTTCCAGGAAATTGAGGCCATATTTTCAAGCTCATCCTATCAAAGTCCTTACTGATCAGCCTCTAAAGCAAGTCTTGTTTCGCCTTGAAACTTCGGGTCATCTTCTGAAATGGAATATTAAGCTCAGTCAATATGATATTGTTTACCACCCCCGAAGAGCCATCAACGGACAAGCTTTAGCAAACTTCATTGCGGAATACACTGACAAAGGTGACAGCGAAGAAGAGGTGACTAATGATACTCCAATCCGATGGAAATTATATGTTGATGGCACCAGAAACGACTATTGTTCCGGAGCTAGGGTTGTATTTGAAACCCTCGAAGGGCACTCGTTGTGCTACGCATTGAGATTGGAATTTCCCTCGACAAACAATGAAGCGGAATATGAAGCCCTTATTGCCGGCTTGAAGATTGCTAAAGAACTGAACATCAAAGTGTTGCAGATCTTCAGTGATTCCCATTTTATAGTTTGTCAAGTAAAGAAAGAGTTTCAAGCTAAAGGAGGAAATCTGCCTGCTTATTTGTCAAAGGCCTGTGAGCTTCTCGATAATTTCGATCACTATTCGATAAGCCACATACCTCGAGAAGAAAACATGAAGGTGGATTCTCTCGCAAACTATTCATGTTCTGGAGAAGCTCAATTATTGGGATTAGTTCTTGTGGAAGTCTTGTCAGCTCCAAGCACTGATGAGATGGATATCGACTGGATCATGGCTGTATCTCAGGAACATGAGTCGTGGATGACCCCGATCAAAGAATATCTACTCAACGGTTCCTTGCCAGAAAATTCTAAAGAACGCCGAAAGCTGTTAAGAAAAGCATCGAGATATGTAATTCAAGACGGCCGGTTATACAGGTGGGGATTCTCAATGCCATTACTCCGATGTGTAACCAAGGAAGAAGCCAAGACAATTTTAACTGAGGTGCACGGAGGAGAATGTGGGGATCATTCAGGTGGCCAAACTCTCGCCAAGAAAGTTCTCCGGTATGGGTATTTCTGGCCGGATATTAATCGAGATGCTGTTATCTACTCCAGAAAGTGTGACAAGTACCAGAGATTTGCAAAACCCCAAAGAGCACCTTCCACCGAACTAACACAGATGGTCAGTCCATGGCCATTCGCTATTTGGGGGATAGATCTAATCGGACCTCTACCAATTACCAAGTCTGGAATCAAATATGCTATTGTTGCTGTTGATTATTTCACTAAATGGTCTGAAGCTGAACCTTTGGCTACTATTACCTCTAAAAAGATGATAAATTTTGTGACTAAAAATATCATTTGCAGGTATGGTGTGCCGCAGAAGATAATCACAGATAACGGTACTCAATTCGAGAGCGAAGAGTTCCAGGACTTTTGCAAGCGATTCAAAATCCGAAAAAGCTTCTCAGCAGTGGCTCATCCGCAGGAAAACGGGCAAGTGGAAGCAGTGAACAAAATTATCAAGTCAACCATCAAAAAGCAACTTGAAAGAGCAAGAGGAGGTTGGGTCGATAAGCTGCCGCTAGCACTATGGGCATACAAAACTACCCATAAAATTACGACTGGGCACACCCCATTCTGATTGGCATACGGATCAGTAGCAATGATTCCAGTGGAGATAGAAGTCCCTTCACACAGGAGAATTCATTTCAACCAAGCTGAGAACGAAAAACTGTGACTTGAAGCACTTGACTTTCTTGATGAAAGAAGGGAGGAAGCTAGGCTCAGAGTTGCGGCCCATCAGCAAAGGATAGCCAGGCACTTCAACTCTAAAGTTCGCCAACGCAGCTTTGAGATCGGAGACTTAGTCTTGAAAAGGATCATGAAAGCAACTGGAGCGTTTGGGCCAAATTGGGAAGGACCATATGTCATAGGCAATAAACTTCTTAATGGCACCTTCAAACTCACAACTGTCGAAGGAGATCCAATCTCGAGAGCCTGGAACAGCAACCATTTGCGTCCATATTTTACTTAAAAAGCTCTGCTTAAAATTGTAGAATGATTATGGATGTATTAGTTGTATTGTAAACCATTGTAAAACCAGTGCAAATCAATAAAAGAGCTATAAAGTGGATGTAGGCCCAATTCTTGGCCGAACCACTATAAATCTTGTGTTCTTTACTATTATAAAATGCCTATTTTATTTCGATGTGTAGATACTCTGAACGTATTGCAAAAATTTTGATTTAATATTGCAGGACATTAAAACAAAGCTTACCCATCACAAGGTCAAGTGAGCCCTGTAAACCACTCAATAAAAAAATATCAAGCCACAAAAAAATTCCAGATTGAAATCCTACATAAGAAGATCTTCATGCAAAAAGTTAATGATTCCACCGAAGGGACACCTTCCTAAAGCAAAGGAACCAGGCCCTTGTTAACTAATTACGATCGTCTATACAAACAAACATCTGATTAGATAGCTTGCGTCTGCCCCATGGAATCACTTAATAGTGAAGTACACTTCTTTGGATAAAGCAAACCACTTGTGAAAGAAAGGAACACGTGCTTGGAAACGATAACAGGGAACCGCTGATGAGCAAATGACAAAAAGACATGGGCGAGCAGACACAAAAGCAGCAAAAAAGGAGTCTTGCTTCTCAACAAAAAGGTTGGTGGAATCACCAGAGGGGTACCTTCTCCAAAACGAAGGCACCAGGCCCATGCTAACTGATAGCGATCATTTGTACAAATGAACATCCAGTCGGATAACTTTCGTCTGCCCCATGGATCCACTGAATCGAGAGACGCAACTTTCCTGGCAAACCAATCAACAAAAGCCCTCTTCGGAGGCACAAGCCCTCTTCCGAGGCACAACTCTGCGGAGGAAAAAGCCCTCTTCGAAGGCACAAGCCCTCTTCAGAGGCACAACTCTTCGGAGGAAAAAGCCCTCTTTGGAGGCACAAGCCCTCTTCGGAGGCACAAGCCCTCTTCGGAGGCACAAGCCCTCTTCGGAGGCACAAGCTCTCTTCGGAGGCACAAGACCTCTCTCGAGGCACCACAAGACCTCTTCGGAGGCACAAGCCTTCTCCAAAGCCAGATACTGCCCTCTTCGAAGGCAGAAGACCTTCCCCAAGGCACAGAAGACCTCTCCGGAGGCACAAGACCCCTCCGAAGAGGTCCTCTCCGGAGGCACAAGACCTCTTCGGAGGCACGTCCCAAAGTGAAATGTTCTTCTCAAACAACAAAGTTGACGGAACCACCGAAAGGGCACCTTCACAACATGAAGGCACAGAGCCCTTGTTAATTCGCTGTGATCGCTCGTGCAAACGAACATCCAATCAAAAACTTGTGTCCGCCCCATGGATCCGTTCAACTGTGAGGAAGTAATTTCAAGCGGAAAAAAAAGCCCTCTTTAGAGTCCCGCTTTACTGCGTAGGAGAATCTACTTCTTAAAAAAAATAAAAAGTGATCATCTTCGAATGTTGAAGCGTAAAAAATTCTCCAAAATGAGGCGCACTCTATTAAAGCAGAATAATACTTCCTTAAAAACGGAACAATTATTCTCTAAAATAAGAATGCAAGTCTCCTCAAAATGAAGAATATTACAATGAGCCATGGTATGGGGGCAATATGGCAATATAATTAAGCCGCATCAATAAAAACAATACTCAAGCAACATACCACAAGCTCACTGTAATATTGTGCAAAGAAAACAAAGAAACTTGTACAGAAACAAGGAATAAATGCATTCATAAGTATAGACAAGAAATTGTACAAGTAAAAGAATCATTTTATTCCATATTATAAAATTTATATACATGTGCAGGATTCACAAAAGCGGGGGTCGGTACCCGCACAATCTCCGGTCGATACAAGCTTCTATGTACAAGAAAAAAAGCAAAGATGAAAAATGAGAAATATAAAGCCAAACTCATTCCTCCTTCTTCCCGCCACCTTTGGAGCCTTTACCCGGCTTGATGATTAATTTCTGAAGCAGGCGTGGACGGGTCAGGGAAGAAGGAGAAGGAGGTATAGCTGGATCTACTTCCACATTTTCCTCACCAGCAGAGGTGCTCTTCTTCTTCTTCTTCTTTGAAATTGTGTGTTTCCATTTCTTTTTTGAAGAAGACTCACTTCCCGGAGTAATCAATGCAGAAAGCTTGGTGTCATCGTCATAAGGTTGCTCCGAGGTCTTCTCACCCTCCTCAAGTTCCTCCGCCTGCTGTTCTTGTGAAACAATCGGATCATCCAAGCCTTGAAGAGCTTCTATTTTTTCTTCTTGTGGTCCTAGTTGAAAAGCGGAAGGAGGAGTAACTTGAGGAGATGAAGGGGCGACAGTTGGAGGAGGAGAAGTGTCTGCAGCACCTGGTGATCTCACTACAAATGAAGTAAAGTTAAAGTCAGTACTCCTTGTAAAGAGAGGAGACAGTGGCTTATCGAGACTTATGTAATAAGCAAAAAGTTCATCAAACTCAGTTGAAGCAAACAAGTAGTCCGCTTGACCTGGTTCAACGTTGAAGTTACCTAGAGAAGTTGGCTTTATAACGTCAATCTCATAGGCTTGTGCTTCAGCGCTTTCTTGAGCCTCATCCCTAGTATGAGCAGTTGCAATTTCAATGTCAGCTTTAGCAGGAGGCGAGGAATGGGAACTTGAGCCTATTATTTCAACGTCGGCCGAAATCGAAGGATGGACAGGGGCAGTTAAAGGTGCTTCTTTTCCTGGATGCTCCTCGTCCGTCATTCCGGCTTGCATTTTAGCAAGTTGCTCCTTTCCTCTAGCAAGAGTGGCAAGAGCTTCATCATCCAAATAATGCGCTTCAAGGTATGCTTCAGCATAGCCAGCGCCTCCTAACATATCAATTGCGGCCTCCCACACTTCGGCCAAGGTGATCTCATACATCGGGCCCAAAAATGAGAGGCTTCCACGCCCCAAGACGCTATGAGGGTAGAAATCAAATAAAGTGGAGCTGACGTTGGCCTTTGTTGCTTCATGCGATTGCTCAGCCGCTTCTTTTCCAGCAATTGCCTCATCACGCTCTTTTTCAGTTTTTGACAGTTGAGATCGCAACCGCATAATTTCCAAATCTTGGGAACTTGCCTTCTCCCGTAGCTGGGCAATGTCGGTGCGATAGATTTCTGTCATCTTCTGTTCAGCTTCAAGTTGAGCCTCGGCATACCGTTGAGCGGCATGAGCATCGCGAACTTTCTTTTGAAGTACTTCTCCCTTTTGTGTATAAGAAGTGGAAGAAGTGGAAAGCTCCTCTTTGAGTTCTTTGATTTCCGCTTCAAGCTTTTCATTGTAAGCGGCGATGTCTTTCATCTCAGAGTTATGCTGGTCAAGAATTTTTGCCACTCGGACTTATCGTTCTCCATGGTCAGCATAGCCTCAAGATTCGCGCGATTCACTCTTTGAAGCTGGTCGACAAGTTTTTGCCATCCGGACATTCTTTCGATATCAAGTCTGACGGCATCAAGATTGTGCAACATAGCTGGGTTGTCAATAGGAACCAAGTTGAGATCAAAGCGTACTCCCTTTAATCACCAATGCGGGAACCGATTTTGAAGAGTTGGCGGACCTTTTTCAACTTGATACGAAGGCCTGCTAAGGAGTGTTTGAATATCGGCTCCTTCAAGGGCGGGAGACTTGGAAGGAATATCAAGAGCAGTTGGAGCAACTGGTTTCTCAGAAGTTGCAGGAGCGGGCCTTTCCCTAAGTTTTGCCCGCTTACTCGGATCTTCAACGACGTGACTCTTTCCTCTATCGTCGTGAGTCTTTCTTTTATGAGAGTCGTCGCCTCTTTGAGAGGAGTCACGTCGTTCCTCCCTTGTGACGACCCGGAATTTTTGTATATTTGAAATGGGAATATTTAATTTATTTTAAATATTCGGAGGGAAAATTTAACTTTAATTTCAAATATACAGTATTTATTTGGATAATTAATTATTAAATTTAATTATCGGGATTGGGTAAAATATTGAATCTTGATTTTTAGCCTGTTAAAAATAGTTCAAAGGTTCAGAAAATTTATATTGTTAATACTGAAGATGATAGAACTTTTAAAATGGAATTTTAAAAGAGTCTTGTTCAGTTTTAAAAATATATCGTTGAAATTAAATTGGTAATAACTGATTTAGGATTTAAATACAATAATTCGACTGGTCAAATTCTTTTCTCATCAGCATTTAAAATATCTTCCTTCACATCGTAGACCTACAGCCGACTTCCTTTCATATCCGTGTTTCTTCTTTTTATAACAACACGCAATCTTCTCTGCAATCGTCCAACGCAAGCAGTTCAAACAAGAAGAAGTAATCAAAGCCGAGCCTTCTGGATCACTGTCTGTCCACACGTGTTCAACTGGGTTAACACGCGTCCTCTAAAAAAATCACGCCTTCGAAACGAAGGAAGAAAACAGACTTCCTTTATTTATTTTTTTAAAACGAAGACAGCTCGAAAAAAAAATCAAAATCAATCAAATGGCGAACGAAAGTGGGGGGCGGACGATCTCGATCGGGGCCGAGCAAGCATGGGAGGTCACGTTCGATTTTTGGGTGAGGAATTTCGTGCGTGGAAGGAGATGACGACCGCGACGATTCTTGCTCGAAGGGTTTTGGGTTTTGCCGTGCTATTCTAGGGCATGGTGCTCGAGCTTCTGGTGCTCGCGCATGTGGAAGGTCAGCGAGCTAGGGCATACGAGGAGTCGCGACATACTCGATTCGTGGGGGCAAGCGACTGTGCGCGTTCGGAGTTGAAGGTCTGGTCTTTGACTGGCGGCGAGTGGGTTGATTTCGAAAGTCTCGTCATCGCGATAGGCGATGCTGGCCAGAGACAAAGCCGAGGAGCTTTCGTGTTGCTCTGTTTGATGTCTGAGGACTTGTGAGGTGAGCAGTTCCTGCTTTTCTTTTTCTTCGATTAAAATTAAAATGTTCAACTTTGAAAATCAGTTCATTTCTATTTAAAAAAAAACTAACGATGATAATAATGTATATTTTAGTTTTGAAAAAAAAATATAAAGTTAAATACAGAAGCTTTTATTTGTCAGGGGTTATTATTTACACATAAGTTTTAGGAGAAATAGGATTGTAAATATTTAAAGCTTATATAAGATTTCAAAATGAAATGTTAATTTGCATGTTGTTTAAAAATTTATGGAGTTGGTGAATAATTGGTAAATTAAATTATTGGTTATTTTAATTACTAAGATAATTTATTAATGGAATTTAGTTAAAATCAATTTATTAGTTTAAAACCAATGTTTAGTTTAAATTAAATTGTTTGTCAATTTAATTTATTAAATAGTAAATCATTGAAGAATATCTCGAATATTGATAAGAATTATTAATATTTATACAAGGTCAAAAACATTGAGAAAACCAAGGCAATATGGAAGTGGACGACAAATTTAAAAAAGCAAAGGTGAGTTAATCTCACTCAGTTGAATTTTATTTTAAATTTAAATGGTTAAATTTAAATAATTGATTGGATGATTGCATTGATTGATGTGCTATACTATATATAGTAGTATATACCAATATATATATATTGGCATATGTATATATTGGAGTTGTTGATATTCCCGCATTTATATAGCGGATGAGACCCTATGCGCCGCATAATAGCGGATGATTTTATATAAATCCCATATACCGCGATATTCCACCTCAAAGTGGAATTGGTATTGTGCTAACGTCTGTGGATGCAGGGAACAGGTTGGAGGGATCCAACTGGATTCCTCAAAATTATTAGATTATTTAATATTCTGTGTTTTGAATATTTGATATCATGTGATGATTTTATATTGGATGATGTGGTTGATTTGGATTGTCCAGTATAATAAATTATAAAATCTATGGAATTGAATTTTTGAAAAGAAATAAAGGAATAAAAGTTTAAGTAAAATAATTCGAGGAATTGGGATAAAATTTATAACGAATTGAAATAAAAATAAGGGGATTTTGAATTCACAAGGGATAATAAATTTTATACTTAAGTGATATTATTTGAAGAATAAAAAGAGGTTATTTTTGAAATTTAGGATTAAAGCTAATTAAAGAATAAATAAGGAGTTTTGGAAATCTGTAATCGATATTGGTAAAAAAAAAAAGGGTTTAACTCGTAATAAGGAATAAAAATCTAAAGGTTAATGTATTTTGGAATAAATGAAGTAGCAAAGAAAATTTATTTCAAAGTAAGTAGAGTAAATTGGGAAATCAATTGGAAATTGATTTAGTTGTTTAAAATTGGAATTTTAGAAGAGAAATGAGATTTTGGAATTTATAAACTGGGTTTATAAAGTAAAATAAAATATCAGTGGATATTAGAAAATATAAATTCAAGGTGGGAATTTATAAAGGGATACGAATTGGTTTAAATAAATGTTGATTTATTTTTAAAGGATGGAAATGAGAAGTGTATTTCTCTGGATAACCAAGTACGTTTCAAAGAAATTTTTAATATAAGTTAAAAGTTTTAAGTATGTTTTAAAAAAGCATGTTTTAGAAAATTGATTATTTCTAAATGTTAATTTTCAAAGTAGGTATATTTTAAAAATCTATTATTGTAGTAATTATATAAAAGTGATTTGCTATTCTGTTTTAAAAAGAGAAATTTAGTTTATATTTATAAAGAGGTTTAATTTTAAAGTATATATTTTTAATAAAGTATTAAAGTAGTTTGATTTCAATGTTATAAAATATATTTTAAAATAAAGTGTTTTTAAATTATTTTAAAATCTAAAAGTGTTTTGTACTTGGTGTTTCAGAGAAATAAATATTTGGAAATGTATTCCGTAAGCGGAAATTGTTTGAAATTGTTTTCAAAAGAAGTTTGAAAATTTGGAAATATATCTTGGAAAGATATTTGGGCAAATAAATAATGTGGGAAATTATTTAATTGTGTGATGGTTGCTTGTGGATGTTAATTGATAGTTAAATAACCGACTATCAATTTTGGCCAATGCGCTGATCGTTTCGAAGAGACCGGGATCGAGTTTCCGTATACCGGGATTCTAGGTCTGGAGACTCGAATACCACTTCGATCCGGTTTGTACGTTTCGTGTAACGATTTCGGAGTCGAAGATGGAGCAGTGAAGTGCAAGGGCTAGTCGCTACTAATCCTGAGGATATTTCCAAAATGGATGTAGTAGGAATAGTGCCTTCGGTTCCGTTCAAACCCGGGACAGACTGGTATGGACGAATGCTTGCGAAACATCGTCAGCGGACGATGGGCATTCTAAGGGATATGTTCTCTAAAAGGTATCGTTTAACCTCGAACCTCATCAACCGGGAATGACTGAAAATCAGGGGTTATGCAGCAAGGCTTCGTGGGTAGCTCCCACTGGAGGGTAAGGTCATCCCTGTCTAGATGTCCCTTTTTATTTCGGCTTAGTGGTGCGGTTGCTGATCCCAACCGTGGGGTGATTTTATTCGGGATCATCCAGTAAGGGATGGTTCCGGCCTTGTGTTGCAGGGGAGCGGGCGTACTCCTCGGTACGGTGATCTAGGCCACGTACTGTGACAGGTGGTACCCCAGTGCCTAGTCATTCGTTGGAAATCCATTCTTCCTACGTGCCTTGTACGGTTTTGATTGTGCCCAACTATTGTTGAAATGTGAGATGCAAGCATTTCAGCTAGATTATATTTTACTTTCTGTAGACACTATTATAATATCAGAGGATTTTGATATAAAGTGTTTTAGCCATCGTAAGGTAAAAACACGACATGTTTATTTGTGGCGTGGTCTTACGAGATGCTTTTGTTTTCAAAGGATTTTGAAACTTTAATAATCAATTTGGGTGTGATTTTCTCACGCTGGTTTTCCAGACTGACTCGGGTATTGTTTTATATGATGCTCGGGTCAGACCGAGTATTATAGATTACAGGAAATGATGCTATGGAGCTGGATGGCGATACGTACTTCCGTATTTGAGTTATATATTCCGCTGTGTATTCAGATTGTGAGGACAAGTTATGATTACTGTCCAGTTGTATGATATTGATGTGATGTACTCTGATGATGTATTTGGATGTATATATATATACAGATACAGTTTGATTTGTGTAAAGATCTGTTGATATATATTATATTTTATTCCGTTGCGTATGTGAGATTCTGCTGTTGTTTTCTATTTTTCTTCTTCTACCTCTTCTTCTTAACTAAAATGGTCCAGTTTTTCGTGTTAGAAAAACTCGGGTTGTTACAGTGGTATCAGAGCTTAGGCTAGCGATTACCTTGGCTCTGGTGGGAATTTTGAGAGTACTAATAGATATGAGCGCGTATTTGTTAGTGGATATAAAAATGGTTTTATATTGTGTTGGTTGATTTATTGAGTGGCATATGAACCTTCGTCGGCACAGTCTGGACAACTGTATCGAAGGGGTTTCTAAACACTTGAATAGAACAGTTCGACACAATATTGTTTTAAATAGGGTGAATGAAATAATTTTTCCCAAATTATTTTTGTATATAAAGGAATAACTTTGTAAATTATTATAGTATTTGGTTGCTTTGTTGTTAGGAAGTGATAATATTAATTTATTACCACTATTGTGTAGAAATTGAACAAGTAATTGAATTATAACCAAAGTTGAGAAATAATTTATATAATAAGTGGAATTTGAGAATGTAGTTTATAAATGGAAATAAACTCCATATACAAATGAAATTTGTAAATGTAAATGGTAAAAGTGACTTATAACTTGAAATAAAATGTGATAGAATTCCAGAGTAATGTTTGGATATAAAAATTGGATGGATTTTGAATTTGAAGTTTTGGGAAAGGTTTAAATTCCTTTGGATTTAAAAATAATTTTTGAAGGTTTTGGGAAAATAATGGTGATATTATTTCATGAATATTTTTGAAATTGAACTGAAATCTGGTGGGATTTGGGATTTAAAAATGTTTGAAATGTTTAGAGTGATAAAAGCATTAAATTCTCTTTTGGTCGCTGGAAAATAATTTCGGTGATGACTGCAGCATCATCGATGTCTATTTTCGAGTTTCCAAAGAGAAATTGCTACCAAACTGTTTTAAATTGGAAATGATTGTGAACTGGGTTGGTTTTGAAATTCAAAGGGAAAATTGTTTGGTAAAAGCAGATTGTTTTGGAAATTGGGATTTGATGTGATATACCAGGTGTGTGAGTTATTTATGGATTCAAAATGGTTTTGAAATAAAACCGGGCAATTGAATTCTGGGAATTCTATTTAAAATATAAATGTGGAAAATTTAAATGAATCAACAATATAAAGCATGGAATGAAGTTGATTGGAATAAGAAGGGAATGAAAGTTTAATTCTTGGGTTATAATTATGAGATGAAATTAACTAAATGAGTAATATAAGTTGGTAGATAAAAGAGTTAGAGAACTTGATGGTGAATGAATTGTAAAACTCGTATAAATGTGTATCCTGGAATTAAAAATTGAATTCGAGTATATGAAGGTGAATAAAATATATTTGAATTTAACTTAAGATAAGTTAAATAAAATTGAGAATTGGAATTGAATTAAATGTAAGTAAGTTGAAGTTGAAATGAATTGGATATAAAGGTAATGTAAAATGCTTATAATTGTGTAAAGAAATTCATATTCTTAAGTTCTTAAGTGCAATAATTTGAAATTTGATTATAAAGATGAAAATGGACTTAAATGAATAGTCCCAGGTCTTCAGCAAGTAAGTTAAAACTTATGAATAGAAATGAAATTGTAAGTCATAAATGGGAATTCATTACTTTGAACCATTAAGAGTTATAATTTGAAATTGTAATTATCAAATGGAAACGACTAAGATGAGCAATCTTAATTTTTAAATAAATCCAAACTTGAATTATAAAATATATTGAACTTAAGAAAATTAAGTGAAGTGATATTTGGAATTAAAAAAGAAAGTATTTAATCTTAACCAGTGGAGGAACTAATGAGATAATAAATTAGTTAATGAAATGGAATTGGGAATTAATGAAATTGGATTAAAATAGTAATGGTTGGGATTTCGAATGGAATCCGAATAAGTGAAAATAAATAAATGGATGGAATTTGATTAAATAAGAATCAAATGAAAGATGGAAAATAAACTTAAGCTATTGACTTAAGTAAATGTTGAATGGAAACTGAACTCAAATAGAGGAGTGGTTTAAATGAGTTGAGAAATAGTTATTGAATGAATTAACTTGGACTGTTTTCGAGCTAAATAAAATTCAATTTTTGGAAGTTGGAGATGAATTGAATTTAAGGAAAAATTGGAAATGAAGTAGTAAATTGAAGTAAGTTGGAATTCATATGAAATGGGAGTTCAATTTGAATATATACACTTCGGTGGTGAAGTAGTAAATAAATATAAGAAAAATTTATATTGAACTTAAGAATTGAAGAATGAAATTCTTAAGAAAATTGGTATTGGAAATATACTTAGTAATTTTGGAAAAAAAAATATATACTAAGTGAATAGTTGAATGAAGACTAAAACTGAAGTTGTGAAATGAGATAGTTGTGAATAAGGGGATAACAATCAAAATGAATGTGAATAAAAGAGAATTGATATAACTGATAATCAATTGAAATTAATACGTAAGGTGTACGTATATTATTTATTCGCATAGCTATTTGATCCGGATTCGAACAAAGAATTTCGGGATAGATATATCGATCCGAGTTGGAATTTTTCACTCGATTTTCAACGGCGAGCCTGGATATGGGTTGTTGATTGATTCTGAAATTCTCTATCATAGTTTGTGACTATGCAAGGAGAATGACGGTTTCTGATCAAGAAACCAGATCTGAGTCCGCACTAGGAAGTCGGGTGGACGATACTATTTCGGAAGTGGAATTGTGTGATCGATTGAGCGATCGAATGTGATATTGCGTACGGATGATATATGTGCATCGTACGGGCTTAAGTAAACCAAATATTGGAAATTTGTAAAGAAGTCGATAAAATGACTTTGGAATTGTGAGTGGATATTATTGCTTAGTAGGATATACAGGTGTATAAAAGCAATGGATAATTGGGATTTTTGATTTAGAAGATAAAATTTAATGGCCCGACAAAAAGGTATGTATTTGAATTTCTATATGAAATTTGATTGGGTTTTGGATCCAGCCACTTGGCTTTTTGTTTTCTTTTTGAGATTGGGAGGCCGTAGAGCCATTTTGTAGTAGTACCGAGCTAGCCGCGCAAAGGAGACGCTGGCGAAATTTTTCGGAAATTTAGGGAGTTAGAAAAATTTTGGAAAATTTTGATAATTCAAAATATGAATTCAAATTTAAATTTGAATGGATAAGTAGGTGGTATGAGTTGAACTTATGAATAAGTTTGGGAAGTTAAAAGATGATTAGTGTATCATTAATAAAGGATTGTTTGGGTATTGTTAAAACTGTTTGAACTTGGGAAATAGTAATGGGTATTGGATCATTCTTCCTAACTGGTAATTTCGGGGACGAAATTCTTTTAAGGGGGGAGGAATGTGACGACCCGGAATTTTTGTATATTTGAAATGGGAATATTTAATTTATTTTAAATATTCGGAGGGAAAATTTAACTTTAATTTCAAATATACAGTATTTATTTGGATAATTAATTATTAAATTTAATTATCGGGATTGGGTAAAATATTGAATCTTGATTTTTAGCCTGTTAAAAATAGTTCAAAGGTTCAGAAAATTTATATTGTTAATACTGAAGATGATAGAACTTTTAAAATGGAATTTTAAAAGAGTCTTGTTCAGTTTTAAAAATATATCGTTGAAATTAAATTGGTAATAACTGATTTAGGATTTAAATACAATAATTCGACTGGTCAAATTCTTTTCTCATCAGCATTTAAAATATCTTCCTTCACATCGTAGACCTACAGCCGACTTCCTTTCATATCCGTGTTTCTTCTTTTTATAACAACACGCAATCTTCTCTGCAATCGTCCAACGCAAGCAGTTCAAACAAGAAGAAGTAATCAAAGCCGAGCCTTCTGGATCACTGTCTGTCCACACGTGTTCAACTGGGTTAACACGCGTCCTCTAAAAAAATCACGCCTTCGAAACGAAGGAAGAAAACAGACTTCCTTTATTTATTTTTTTAAAACGAAGACAGCTCGAAAAAAAAATCAAAATCAATCAAATGGCGAACGAAAGTGGGGGGCGGACGATCTCGATCGGGGCCGAGCAAGCATGGGAGGTCACGTTCGATTTTTGGGTGAGGAATTTCGTGCGTGGAAGGAGATGACGACCGCGACGATTCTTGCTCGAAGGGTTTTGGGTTTTGCCGTGCTATTCTAGGGCATGGTGCTCGAGCTTCTGGTGCTCGCGCATGTGGAAGGTCAGCGAGCTAGGGCATACGAGGAGTCGCGACATACTCGATTCGTGGGGGCAAGCGACTGTGCGCGTTCGGAGTTGAAGGTCTGGTCTTTGACTGGCGGCGAGTGGGTTGATTTCGAAAGTCTCGTCATCGCGATAGGCGATGCTGGCCAGAGACAAAGCCGAGGAGCTTTCGTGTTGCTCTGTTTGATGTCTGAGGACTTGTGAGGTGAGCAGTTCCTGCTTTTCTTTTTCTTCGATTAAAATTAAAATGTTCAACTTTGAAAATCAGTTCATTTCTATTTAAAAAAAAACTAACGATGATAATAATGTATATTTTAGTTTTGAAAAAAAAAATAAAGTTAAATACAGAAGCTTTTATTTGTCAGGGGTTATTATTTACACATAAGTTTTAGGAGAAATAGGATTGTAAATATTTAAAGCTTATATAAGATTTCAAAATGAAATGTTAATTTGCATGTTGTTTAAAAATTTATGGAGTTGGTGAATAAGTGGTAAATTAAATTATTGGTTATTTTAATTACTAAGATAATTTATTAATGGAATTTAGTTAAAATCAATTTATTAGTTTAAAACCAATGTTTAGTTTAAATTAAATTGTTGGTCAATTTAATTTATTAAATAGTAAATCATTGAAGAATATCTCGAATATTGATAAGAATTATTAATATTTATACAAGGTCAAAAACATTGAGAAAACCAAGGCAATATGGAAGTGGACGACAAATTTAAAAAAGCAAAGGTGAGTTAATCTCACTCAGTTGAATTTTATTTTAAATTTAAATGGTTAAATTTAAATAATTGATTGGATGATTGCATTGATTGATGTGCTATACTATATATAGTAGTATATACCAATATATATATATTGGCATATGTATATATTGGAGTTGTTGATATTCCCGCATTTATATAGCGGATGAGACCCTATGCGCCGCATAATAGCGGATGATTTTATATAAATCCCATATACCGCGATATTCCACCTCAAAGTGGAATTGGTATTGTGCTAACGTCTGTGGATGCAGGGAACAGGTTGGAGGGATCCAACTGGATTCCTCAAAATTATTAGATTATTTAATATTCTGTGTTTTGAATATTTGATATCATGTGATGATTTTATATTGGATGATGTGGTTGATTTGGATTGTCCAGTATAATAAATTATAAAATCTATGGAATTGAATTTTTGAAAAGAAATAAAGGAATAAAAGTTTAAGTAAAATAATTCGAGGAATTGGGATAAAATTTATAACGAATTGAAATAAAAATAAGGGGATTTTGAATTCACAAGGGATAATAAATTTTATACTTAAGTGATATTATTTGAAGAATAAAAAGAGGTTATTTTTGAAATTTAGGGTTAAAGCTAATTAAAGAATAAATAAGGAGTTTTGGAAATCTGTAATCGATATTGGTAAAAAAAAAGGGTTTAACTCGTAATAAGGAATAAAAATCTAAAGGTTAATGTATTTTGGAATAAATGAAGTAGCAAAGAAAATTTATTTCAAAGTAAGTAGAGTAAATTGGGAAATCAATTGGAAATTGATTTAGTTGTTTAAAATTGGAATTTTAGAAGAGAAATGAGATTTTGGAATTTATAAACTGGGTTTATAAAGTAAAATAAAATATCAGTGGATATTAGAAAATATAAATTCAAGGTGGGAATTTATAAAGGGATACGAATTGGTTTAAATAAATGTTGATTTATTTTTAAAGGATGGAAATGAGAAGTGTATTTCTCTGGATAACCAAGTACGTTTCAAAGAAATTTTTAATATAAGTTAAAAGTTTTAAGTATGTTTTAAAAAAGCATGTTTTAGAAAATTGATTATTTCTAAATGTTAATTTTCAAAGTAGGTATATTTTAAAAATCTATTATTGTAGTAATTATATAAAAGTGATTTGCTATTCTGTTTTAAAAAGAGAAATTTAGTTTATATTTATAAAGAGGTTTAATTTTAAAGTATATATTTTTAATAAAGTATTAAAGTAGTTTGATTTCAATGTTATAAAATATATTTTAAAATAAAGTGTTTTTAAATTATTTTAAAATCTAAAAGTGTTTTGTACTTGGTGTTTCAGAGAAATAAATATTTGGAAATGTATTCCGTAAGCGGAAATTGTTTGAAATTGTTTTCAAAAGAAGTTTGAAAATTTGGAAATATATCTTGGAAAGATATTTGGGCAAATAAATAATGTGGGAAATTATTTAATTGTGTGATGGTTGCTTGTGGATGTTAATTGATAGTTAAATAACCGACTATCAATTTTGGCCAATGCGCTGATCGTTTCGAAGAGACCGGGATCGAGTTTCCGTATACCGGGATTCTAGGTCTGGAGACTCGAATACCACTTCGATCCGGTTTGTACGTTTCGTGTAACGATTTCGGAGTCGAAGATGGAGCAGTGAAGTGCAAGGGCTAGTCGCTACTAATCCTGAGGATATTTCCAAAATGGATGTAGTAGGAATAGTGCCTTCGGTTCCGTTCAAACCCGGGACGGACTGGTATGGACGAATGCTTGCGAAACATCGTCAGCGGACGATGGGCATTCTAAGGGATATGTTCTCTAAAAGGTATCGTTTAACCTCGAACCTCATCAACCGGGAATGACTGAAAATCAGGGGTTATGCAGCAAGGCTTCGTGGGTAGCTCCCACTGGAGGGTAAGGTCATCCCTGTCTAGATGTCCCTTTTTATTTCGGCTTAGTGGTGCGGTTGCTGATCCCAACCGTGGGGTGATTTTATTCGGGATCATCCAGTAAGGGATGGTTCCGGCCTTGTGTTGCAGGGGAGCGGGCGTACTCCTCGGTACGGTGATCTAGGCCACGTACTGTGACAGGTGGTACCCCAGTGCCTAGTCATTCGTTGGAAATCCATTCTTCCTACGTGCCTTGTACGGTTTTGATTGTGCCCAACTATTGTTGAAATGTGAGATGCAAGCATTTCAGCTAGATTATATTTTACTTTCTGTAGACACTATTATAATATCAGAGGATTTTGATATAAAGTGTTTTAGCCATCGTAAGGTAAAAACCCGACATGTTTATTTGTGGCGTGGTCTTACGAGATGCTTTTGTTTTCAAAGGATTTTGAAACTTTAATAATCAATTTGGGTGTGATTTTCTCACGCTGGTTTTCCAGACTGACTCGGGTATTGTTTTATATGATGCTCGGGTCAGACCGAGTATTATAGATTACAGGAAATGATGCTATGGAGCTGGATGGCGATACGTACTTCCGTATTTGAGTTATATATTCCGCTGTGTATTCAGATTGTGAGGACAAGTTATGATTACTGTCCAGTTGTATGATATTGATGTGATGTACTCTGATGATGTATTTGGATGTATATATATATACAGATACAGTTTGATTTGTGTAAAGATCTGTTGATATATATTATATTTTATTCCGTTGCGTATGTGAGATTCTGCTGTTGTTTTCTATTTTTCTTCTTCTACCTCTTCTTCTTAACTAAAATGGTCCGGTTTTTCGTGTTAGAAAAACTCGGGTTGTTACATCCCTTCTCTCATATCGTTCCTCATATGCTCTTCTTTCTTGAGCTTTCCTGGCAACTCTTTCTTCATCGGTTTCCCTAAGGGCAGGGAGATAGCGCCTATAGTTATAATGCTCACGCTTTCCATAGCGTTGAAAATCTTCATAGTACGAACCGCTTCGCCCCATCGGAGAATCTGAAAGTGAAAAAGAAAAGTCTTAAAAATCTTCAAAAAAAAGGAGTTAAGTACATATAAGTGCTAAGCATCCTAAGTGTGTGTGGCGTGCTAACTACGCGAGTCAAACTACAAACCACTCTTTGGTGTAGAAGTGGTAACGACTTGTACAGCGGGTGTTGAAATCTTTTGCAAGGTGGATGTCACCTCAACTGCAGGAGAAATAACTTTTGGAGCATCGTCTTTGAAGAGCTCCTGTGAAGTTATCATTAGATCATTCAACCCCTCAAAAATATCATCACCGTCGTGCCCGGCGGAACTCTCCTTTTCAACTTCCACATCAGTTGCCTTTACGGAATGCTGAGGAGGCTCCTCTTCTTCAATGACCGGGGGAAGAGTGAACTTGCCTGACGACCCCGCAACATCGGCAGGAATGGAGCATTTTACCAAAGAAGCTTCCATGGCAGGTTCTTTCGGTGTGATTTCTTCGGCGGAAACCGGGGCATCAGATGTTCCAGCTTGAAAATCAGCGTTATCGTGAAGCTGAATTGACCGGGAAGAGTGTAGAAGTCCGAATTGGTGTAGAAATTCATCTTTCAACAGAAATTTGATGCTTCTCTCCTCAGCCGGCATGGCGCTTAGCCTCTCAAAAGTTGGCTTGTGGCCAGAATCTCTAGAAGGAGGAGGAAGCGCTGAAAAGTAAAGAGCGAAATTAGCACTTGACAACTCAGACTTCAAAATGCTCAGAAATAGAAGGAATGAAGATAAATGATCTTACTTCCAACTCTCCAGATAGCATAAAATCCCGGAGGACAGCAAACAAAGAAGAACTGATTCAGAAACACATGAGCACTCTCGAGAAGACCGATGATCAGTTTACGATTCCGAGCACTTCTCACAAGTGTGATGGAGGGATGGTCTTTATTCTTAGCAAATGTGCATAAGTAGCATATTTCATCAAAACTCGGAAGACGGTCAAGCGTCCTCCCGAATAGCACACATAACCCCATCAAGATGGCATAGCCATTGGGATGTAGCTGGAAGGGAGAGATAGCCAGTCGGAGAAGAAGCTGTTGAAGAAAATCATTGAAAGGAGGAACGACTCCGCTCATGCACATTTGACGGTTAACTGCGACGAAACCATGAGATGGTAAGTCAGAAGTGTCGCTTTTCCCAGGAAGTATGGCTTCTACTTCAGCAATGCCGAATTGGGCGCATAATTGGTTGAAAACTCTATGATTTAAAGTGGTCGAGGTCCTCTTTGTAGGGTTATTTAACGGGGCAGGAATGGGAATGGCCTCTCCAGCTTGAACTACTACCTCTTCTGGTTGGGAAGTCATTCTACACAAGCAACTGGATATTCAAATGTGAAGGTGCACGTTTCCTAAAAAGTGTGAAGTGTTGTGCAAAACTAATAAAAATAACAAGCAGATGTAACTGGAATCAAACTAGTTGACATTGGTCAATTATAAAGTTTCAGGGCTTATTATTTTAAATTCAAGTACAGTGTTGATGCAAATAGATCAGCTTTAGTTAGCTATTTTAGTTTTACTTTAATACTTCACTTGAATCTGTTGGTTTACAGCATTTCATTCGTACAGTTCATCTAAGTTGATTATTCTTTATCGACTAATCTGTCATTCGATGTGGTCAGTCAATGGCAGTATATTCGCCCTAGTTTTCTGCAAATGTTGTGTTTAACAGTTTATTAGCATTAAAGATAGTATAATCTGTAAAGGAGTACAACAAGTTCAAGCAGTTCATTCTAGTTGTTCAAGTTGGGGATTCAAATTAAGTGCTATCAAATTTTTGCAAGTAAACAAGTTAAAGCTGCTTAGCATATGCCGAAGTTCCATTGAGTCGTTCTGTTCAAAGTCAAAAAGTTCATTATTCGTGCTCCTATGAGTTACAAGTTGTGATGCATATTGAGGAATAGGCTTCAGGTAAAAATGATGCAAATTTGTCTAAGTCCTAGCTCGACCGCGACCTAAAACCTATGCCGCAAGTAGTTAGGTCGTCAGTTTGTTAGGTCGCCTTGCTTTAAGCTTAACATTATTGCAAGTAGTTAGGTCGTCAGTTTGTTAGGTCACCCCGCTTTAAGCTTAACGTTATTCCAGCATGGTAAGTCGCAAGCAAGTTAGGTCGCAAGTAAGTTAGGTCGGGTGATTCACATTCAAACCGATCATTTCCTAACTCTATGTAACCCGTTCGCTCCCCTCCACTCAACAAATCGCCTAACTCGCAAACCCATTAACCCGATAACCCATCTCCATCTCTTCACATTACCAAAATCACCTAAAAACCATATCAAATCGCCTTAAATCCACTATGAACCCGATGCATTGCTAAGTTTACAAGAACTACTATGGTAACGCAACCAATCAACGATCAAAAATCAATCGTAGTGTGACTCTTAGTGAAACGCAGCGTACAAAGTTGGATTATGGACGGCAAATGGGAATTCGTGATTTGATGATGAACGTGGTTGAATATCGATTGAATTCACTTACGAAATATGATGGCGGAGAAGATTAATGGCTGAGTAATTTGGAATCGTCTTCGAAAGCTCGGAAATTTGTTAATGGCAGGTTGGAATGTTAGGACATATGAAATGAAGAAGAAACGAGAAAAACAATTTATATGGGGGAAAGAGAGGAAGGATTATCGGCACGCGACCTGGTGAGGCAGATGAGTCGTCCGCGACCTAGAACAACTAAGTCGAAGCACACGACCTATAACATAGGCGTATGCTTCGAGGGGAAAGTGTTAACCCCACTATTTCACGACTTAGCGACCTAATGGATTAAAAGACCCAGCGACCTAAAAAGAGTTCAGAGCTCTAGCGACCTAACGCGTTAACATGGTATCAGTTGAAAAGCTCCGCGGCCTAACGAGCTAAGAAGCATAGCGACCTAACTACCTAAAGGAGTAAGCGATCTAACGACCTAAAGGTATAGGCGACTTAACTACCTACAGCAGGGCATGACCCAACAAGCTAACAAGAGTAGAGAGACAGAGCGGCCTAACGACCTAACAATACAAGCGACCTAACAAGGATAAGGTCCTACAGCGAGTTAACGAAGCAACGACCTAGCGAGCTCAAAATTCCAGCGACCTAGCGAGTTGTCACAGAATAAAGCCACTTGCCTATAGGCCGTTCCCAACCTTAAGTCGCCAACCATTTTCCTTAGGTCGATCACGACCTAAACAAACCAAGATAATTTCTTATGCCACTTCACCCTAGGTCGCTACGACCTACCAGCTTGCTCAAGTTACCAAGTGCACCCATGTTAAGCCGTAAACCGTGTTCATTAGGTCGGCCACGACCTACGACCTATCTTAGGTCGTTCACGACCTACGACTTAGCCCAGGAATTCTCTATAAATACAGCACTTGCTCCAACTGAAAAAGGACTTTTGGGATCATTCTCTGAAGCATCGATACTCTGCTACTCTCTTGATTCAACCGACACTTCAAGCATTCCAAACATCGAAGACACTACAACGAGCTTTGAGGAAAATCTTACACATCCAATATGGACTCAAAGAGCCTTTCGAGATCAAAGTTTGAGTTACTCGTCTGAAGGGTGTTGTAATCGAAGAGCATTGTAAAGAATTGTAATTGAATCATTAATAAAGGAGATTAAAGTGGACGTAGGCTAGATCTTAAGCTGAACCACTATAAAAACTGTTGTCTTTATACTGCTTTCTGTTACTTCTCTGCTTATCTTTTGTTCCCGTACAAACAGGTGGTGCTTTCACTTTTTCATTATATACACCGGGGTGTTAGCGTTCAACTTTTAGCGTTAACAGTATTGTTCCCAAAATTTAAAATTCTAAGCCTTAACTTTTCTAAGCAAAATAAAACAGTGAGTTGCACATCCAAAGGCAAACAACACAACAAATCAAAGATCACCCAAAAACATCCATAATAAGATCATGACAGATCCAAAAACATCCAAAGAGCATTGCTATAATAATATTCAACAAAACCAGAAATAAACAAATAGCAATATAAAAATGGGCTGCCTTATCTCAGGTCTTAATGCCATGAATTTGGTGAGTTTACTAACCTAAACTCTTCCTTCTAGTTGATCCAGAAAATCCATGAATATATATTTATTTTTTTCCTTCCTTTAAAATGTTTTCTTCCTTACTTATTTCAAGTATCTCGGGTAAATGGTTCCTCTGGCTATAACAACTTATTTATAAGCATATTTTTACTAGGGTTTTCCTCAAGACAAATTTCCATTTTTGTCCTGGTTAATCCTCAAACATTTTACATTTTTATATTTCCCATTTTCATCCCCATACCCCGGCTGCATAAGCTAGTTATGGACAGTACTTCCCTCCTTTTTACTTTTCAAAAAATGGTCATTTTTGAATATCTCTCACTTATTCAAGTCATGATAAAAGTGTGACCACTATATTTATATACTTTACTTATTTCTGAAAATCCTCTTTGCTATTTTTGCCTACACATACACATGCTTACTTGTATAGTGTTTTATGCCAATTTAATGTTATTTCTTTTGCTCAGCTTTAACACACTTCTGTTCAAAGAAAATGTGTATGTGCATAGATATATGTATTTATTTAATTCTTCCTTGTTTTACTGTAAAAATATTCATACCTATATGTTTCATATATATATATATATTTAATTTCAGTATACAAATATATTTTTAATTTCAACATGTATACATATTCAATTTCACAGAATATTTAATTTCAATATATACAGAAAAACATATTTAATTTAAATAATAATCCACATTTCAAAATCATATTTGAAATGCTTCCTTTCTTTGTTTATTTATTTTATTATCATCATTTTTTTCAGAGATCTTAAACCTTTTCCTTGTGCCATTTCCAGTGTGCATGTGCAAACTTACTTTTGCACATCATTTCATCAAGAAATCCTTCAACATTTTATCTAAATATTTTTAGAACTGAATTATTTTATAAAAATAATTTTCCTCAAAATTTTGGGGCATTACATTCACCCCTTCTTTTAGGAATTGTGTCCTCACAATTTCTTTAATACTTATAACAAGCATTTACTGATTCTAAGGAATCCATTAAACATATGCATAAGCAAACAAATTAAATCATAACAACCATATATATTAGATTTTCTAGAAATTTTAAAATTACCTTTAATCTGCAAAAAGCTTAGGATAATCTATCCTAATCTTGTCTTCTAGCTCCCATGTACAATCATTAGGATCAAGACTCCACTGGATCTGTGATATCCCGGAATTTATGGACAATATCAATTTAATAATCTGTTTAAATAATTAAATTGATTTGTTAATCTTTGATAATAAAATTTGAATTTGGTTTAATAATCTAATTAAATAAATATTTAATTAGTGAATTTATCTTTTAAAAACCAATAAAATGATTTCTATTTATAATATATATATATGAGTATATATTGTAAATAGATTGCCTTTGATTTGAAATTTAATAAATAAATGAAATCTTGTTTTAAATTTCTAAAAAACATTTTGATAGTGGGGAAATTATGATTTAATTAATATTTAGCTTTTCAAAGCTATTTAAAACAAAATAACTATATGGTTTTGAATAAAGATTAATAGTAAGGTTAATTTATTTTCTTTTTAAATATTGCTTAATAAATATGATTTAAGAAGTATATATATATATATAAGTTTAAAATACAATTTAAATATGATATGTTGATTCATTTAATAATAGAAGTAATCTATAATCTCTTTTATAAATTATTGTAAATTTGACAAATTTGTTATTTCTAAAACAATATTAATAATGTATTGTTTTGTTTAATAGATATGAATAGATTTGTAAGAAATTAAATTGTTATTTTCAATTTGAATGTTTTAAATTGACTTTAATTGGATTTTTAAATATAATTTGAATTTGAACGTAAATTAATTTTGAAAAAAAAAGAGGGGTAATATTTAAATAGTTTTGGATTTCAAAATATATGTAAACTTTTATCTATAATAATTAGTTTTGTTTCTTTATAATTAATATATATACATAAGCATTTATAAATAAAGAAAAGGCATTTTATTTACATTTAAAATAAATAGGATTACTTAAATAACATGTGTAAATCTATAAAGTCACCTAAATAACAAGTGTTAATTAATTAACAAAGGAGAATGACAAATGTCAAGTTTTAAACTTTTGTTTTTCTTTTATTTTTGAATAAATCATTTACACTTATAAAACATGTTTTCACCTTCTTCCTTTCTTTCTAATCTTCATTTTTCAAAAATCTGAAATTTGTTTTCCACTTCTAAAAGCAAAACCAGAAAATCAAATTCAACATTCTCAAGCAAAATTTCTCAAAAACAAAATTCCCAGAAACAATTCTGTAATCAAAAACTCCTTAAACTATAATCTCAAACCAATAACCTGTAATCTCATTTTCAAAGAATCAGTTTCAAATTCAAAGCAGAGATCATAAAAACAATTTTCTCTGTTTTGAAAGCAAGTCTGTAAACATTTCTTCGACCTGCAATTCTTTTTCAACATCAAAATTGGAGCATGCAAAGCATTTTCAAATTAAAGAGAAAAGACCTATAGCAAATAATCAAAAGCAAGTCTGGAATCAAGCAGTAATCTCTGCAATAAGCTTTTCAGATCAAAACAATTCAAGTTTTAAATCAAAAGAAATTGCCAGATCAAAATTTGAAGCTTGGAAATTTCTCTGCTTTTAAAAATGGTGAGTAACATCTGTTTTAAAAATCTTAATTATATAAAAATCTGGTTGCATGTTAAATTCTGGAATTAAATAATGTTCTGTGTGATTTTATATAAGTAGAATATATGTATAAATGGATGTATAGATGTGTGTTTGTCTGTGCATGTTTGGATTTGTCTGTGTTCCTCAGTTCTAGTTTCCAGAGAGTAAACTTAACCTCTGAAACTTAGTTTAAACTTGATGTTGTAAATTGTCTTATGGAAATTGTATATTATCTGTTCTAATCTATGTATTTATGCTCTGAAATCATGTTGATATGAAAGTATATAAACATGCATGCCTGTAAACCTGTATATGTCTCTGTACCTATCTCTGTTATAAACTCAGAGATAAGATTTTGAAGAAAAACCTTATTCTCTTTATCCATTTTTTTTTAGTTTCAGTTTTCAAACAATATATGTTTGTTTAAACATAAACTATGATTTAAAATTATTTCTAAGCATAATAAGTTTGTATATTTCTGGAAAAAGAAATAAGACAGTAGAAAATCTAAAACATGTTAAATTCAAACATCACGATTTTCTGAATTTCCTATTTAATTTAAATCACCTTTGGAAATCATGAATTTTAAAAGTAAAATGATGATTTTTAGTGTTGTATAAATTGAGTTTTCGCGAGTTGAACGGAAATTGTATTTTCGTCAATTTCTGGCGATTGGGGAAGCGATGGACATCGTGATCGTTGCTGGAGGAGGATGGTGAGATGGGGATCATGGGAAAAATGGGCTGAGATTTTATAGTTCACCGTGGTGGTGAATAAACGGTGATTTAGGGTTTTATAGCCTGTTCTTGCCGATGTTGTTTTCGAGAACAATTCGTCGTCGTGGGAAGACCGGACATGATCGGAGGTGGGGGAAATGGTAGAGGGTTGTCAGTCGAAGCTTTTGGCGATAGGATGTGGTTTCTGATGGCCTGTGGTGGTAGAACAAGGAGTGAGAAGGCAGTGGTTTTGGTTCCTGTGGTGTTCATTTTTGCTCGAAATTCGATTTTGGGGTTGGTTCAAGTTACTGGTGATCGAGATCGTGAAGGGTAGTCGTAGATGATATGCCGGCGTTGGCGTCGATGATCGAAGGCAAGCGATTCGCCTGTGCACGTGCACACGTGGTATCTGTCTGGGTTGAGATTGGGGAAGAAAGTAGACGTTCTCGAGTAAGTTAATGGTTGGCTCGAAGCCATTCTCGTAAAATCAGGGTGCTGGCTCGGGAATTCGAAGGGAAGTCTCGCATGGGTTTAAACAGTTTGTAAAATCTTTAATATATCAAAGTTTAAAACAAAAGGAAAAGAAACTCGAAGTTGGTCTCGGGAAAATTGGGTTTTTACTCGGGGGAAAATGGAGTTGGCTCGGGTAGATGTAGAAATTGCAGTTTTAAAACAGACAGTGTTTTTAATTGAGCTTTAAATTTTGAAGCAAGATTTAGATCCAGTTTTAAATCAAATATAAAGTATAGATTCAAGTTAATTTGTATCTTAGTTGAGATAAATAAGTTGATAAAATTTGCAATGTTTTAACAAAATTTAAAGTGTTAAAAGTATAATTTTATAAAGAATTGAATTTAAAAATCTTATAAACTTCTTTTATAAATGTTAAGTGTTTTTCTTAACATTTGAATTTAAAAAGATTTTGTATATTTGATTTAAATTTGGTTAAAAAGTTAAATTTGTAATTATTTTAAATCTTTGATTTAAGATAAATTAAAAGAAAGATTTTAAAGTAAATGTTTTAAAGTCTTTGTTAATAATAATAATTAAAGTAGTTAAAGGTAAATACTTTATTTTAGATAGTAATTAAGATTTAATGATATAGGAGTCATTAAATTAATAAAGTAATTTAAGAATAATTTAATAATTTAATTAATTAATGGTTTAGTGATAATTAATTAAATAATTAGGATTATAAGTTAATTAATTAAGTGTTAATTAATTTGGGATTTAGGATCATTTGTTTAATTAAGTATGAGTTATTAATAAATGATTAGATTAATTAATTTATATTGGTTAAGTATAAATTACTTAATGAAAGTAATTAAAGTAAATTAATTACTGAAGGTGATTAATTAAATAAATTTGATTAAGTTTAAATTAATTAGTTAAATTAATTTAAGATAATGATTTGGTGATTTAATAATTACTTAAATGTAATTAATGAAGTATAAATTACTTAGGAAAGTAATTAAAGTTAATTAATGGAATGCAATTAATTAAAGGAGATTTAATAATGGAAGTAATTTGAGTTAATTACTTTTAAATAAATTAATCAAGGGATTAATTAAATGATAATTAATTAAAGAGTAATTAATTATGAAATGAAATAATTAAGGGAAGTTAATTACTAAGTGAGATTAATCAAAGGTGATTAATAAATGTGATTAATTAAAGATTAATTATTAAATATAATTAATTTAAATGGAGTAATTAATTAAGAGTAATTAAAGATTATTAATTAATTAATATAATTAATAATGTAATTAAGGATTGATTAATTAAGATTAATTAATCAATAATAAGTGATTAAAAAGTAATTAATTAATTATAATTAATTAAGGATTAATGAAATTAAGTATAATTAATTAATTAATGAAGTAATTAGAGATTAATTACTGAAATGATTTAAGATAATTAATTTGTGAAATTAATTAAGTATTAATTACTTAAAGTAATTAAAGGTTGATTAATCAAGATTGATTAATTAAAATGGATACTAGAGTATGATTAATTAATTGGTTTAATTAATAATTAAGTAAGCAGGATTTATAGGATAAAGTAATTAATTTAATTCACTTTAAATTAATTAGAGATGATAAATCATTACTTAAGAATGGATGAATGATATTGAATGCTTTGCATTGTTGATATCTCTGATAAGAGATATGCTGATCTATGATATACATGTTTGGTTGAATTGAAATGATAATATGAATTATCTGTTTGGATGATAATATGGATTATCTATTATCTATCTGTGTGTAGTATAGATAAGAATTGAATTGTTTTAACCTTAAAACAACTTGTCCCTTAAAAAATACGTTTTGGAATTCGATGAGACCGGGATCGGGTTTCCGTATACCGGGATGCCAGGTCTGGAGACTCGAATACCACATCGATCCAAATTAAGATAGGTCGTGAATCTCAAGTGAAGATAAAGATTCAGAGTGCAAGGGTTATGGTCGTTAACTCTGAGGGTGATTCCAATACGAGTGTAACGAGATAATGCCTTCGGTTTCGTTCGAACCCGGAACGAACTTGTATGGATTGAATGCTTTCAGAACATCGTCAGGTAGACGATGAGCATTCTAAGTGATGTGTTCTAATTTAAAGGTAAATCGTAACCTCAAGCCTCATCAATCGGGAATGGCTAAAACAGGGGAGGTGCAGCAAGGCTTCGTGGGTAGCACCCACTGAGAGTAAGGTCATCCCTGTCTAGAGAGTTCCTCCTTTTATTTCGGCTTAGTGGTGCAGTTGGCGACGACCATCTGTGGGGTGATTTTATTCGGAATTATCCAGTAAGGGATGGTTCCGGCTTTGTGTTGCAGGGGATTGGGAGTGATCCTCGGTACGGTGATCTAAGCCCCGTACTGTGATGATCGGTACCCCGGTAGCTCTGCCATTGTATGGAAATCCAAATTCCAATAAGTGATAACGGACTTGATTGTATACTTATGTATGCTGGAATTTAATAATGTAACAATTTCGGCTATTTCATATTTAATTGAAAACCTTAGACCTATTATAATACAATCGAATTTCCTATCAATGTTTTGGTTAGCGTAAGGTAAAAACTTTTACATGTTTATGGGTGGGAAGTCTTACGTGATACCTTTGTTTTAAAAGGGTTTTGAAGTTAAGCAAGTTTAACCTGTTACTCACACCAGACCCATGTCTGACCCAAGTTGTTTATTTCTGTTTTATAAACTCTTGGGTACTCAAATTTTTACGAGTAGCCAAGGGATTCAGGTTTAGCTTTGACGAATTATGGAGGAGCAATGGAGCAGGAGGCTTCAGCGTTGTAGATATATATAGTAGTTCCGCTGTGTCTATATCTCTGTAGTATATCGAGTTGTAATGTCTAGACAGATGTTTATAACTTTCTAGTATGTAATGTATATGCTGTGTAACTCTGTAAATTGTTGTATACTATGTAATAGTTTATGTTATTAATATAATTTATTCGTTCCGCTGTGAGATCGTTGTTGTTGTTTCTTTCTTTCTTCTCTTCTTTTCTATCTTCTACCCCTTTCTTTCTTATTGTCGATGCATCCTGCAGTGGATAGAAGGGCGGGTCGTTACAGTTGGTATCAGAGCATAGGTTGAGCGAATGCCTAAGCTTTTGGTTAAGTGAACATCAGAACACTAGGTTGAGTGAATACCTAGGTTCGGAAGGATTGTTCATTAGAGACAGGATCTGTAACAACCTGTTTGAGTTTGAGTGTATATATATTCGAGAGCGCGTATTTGTTAGTTATATAAAATGGTTTTATATTGTGTTAATTGATCGGTTGAGTGGTATATGGATTCTGGTCAGTACGAGTAGCTAACGTTATTGATAGGGATCTCTAAACACTTGGACCAGTCCAACGGACACAATATTGTTTTAAAGAGATAGATGAAATAATTTTACCTAGATATAATTTCTATAAAAAAAAATATATATATATCATTTTTAAGAGTATATGGTATTTGTGATGATTGATTGAGATGATAATAATTTATCATCTAGGATTTAGTGGTCTTAGTTGTCAACCTTGTGTATTTTACTGGTTGCCTTTTTACTTAAGTATACCCTAAATTCCTTAGAAATCTGAACCCTTTAGGATTCGAATCTTGGAAAGTAAATTTTACTGAGTTTATTTACTAGAGAAATTTGGAAACTTTTTAACTAGTAAATTTTTAAGAAATTTTCCATCCTTTAAAGATAATTTTAGAATAATGAGTTTCTAAAAAGAGATGTTTAAAATTTTAAAAAAAACCTTATAACAATTTATTTATAATCTATATATATATATATAAATATGGATTTATGAATTGAAGGAATAATGAGTTTATAAACTTACTATATATGTGTGTATTTTCTCTACCTATAATCACTTTTCAAAAATATCTTAAATTATTTTGAAATGATGATTTTATAAAAATCTTGGGTAATAGGAATTTAAAAGGGAGTAAAATTTTGAAGCATTGATCTTGCTATACTCTTAGTCTATATAAGTCTAAACCTTAGATCTCACCTTTGGATTTTGGTATTGATTTTAGAGAACCCGTAGTGTTTGCCGTGAAGCCTTGGCTAAGGCAAGAAGAGATGGTGATGTTGATAAGGTTAGAAGAATTTTAGCAGAACTTAGACAACCGTCCTTATATGAAGAAGAGCCTGATGAGCAGCCTCAACCTCAGCCTCCAGAAGAAGAAATTGAGGAAGAATTCGAGGAAGAAGAAGAATTTGAGGAAGAAGAAGAAATTGAGGACGAAGAAGAATTCGAAGAAGAGGAAGACTGCGAATCAGAAAATGATGATGCCATTATTTGGAATTTAGATAATGGAATAGAAAGGCCGGCTAATGGTGTGAGTTTCATTCCTTGGGTACGTGATCCAGAGGATGTTTCGGAACCAGATAGTGATTGGGAGGACAGGGTGTTGTCAGGACCTGAAGGGGAGGACTCCAGTAGCAAGAGTCCATAGCTGATTAGGGTGTTTCCTTTTTAGTATGTGTCTTTTTGTATGTGTCTATGACCCTTGGACGTCATGGATGTTAGGTGTTAAATGTTAGTAGGGTGATATATGTATCTGTATATATAGGCATGCTTGTATGGGAATGATAGCACTTGTAAAAATATTTTGACTGGTACTAAATATAATATATATTTTGATATACAGTATGAATCTATGTATTGATGTAGTTTAGATTGTTTGTAGAGCGAGTATCCCGGTATATATATTTATACTTGGGAAAACTCGAGAAAATTCTATCCAGAAATTTTTCTGGATAATTAAAATTTATGGTTGGGTGAATTGGTTGCTATGGTTGTTAGCATATGGATGATAATTTATGATTGTGATTTAAATATATTATTAAATTACCTTTGTTTTAAAATTTCGGGGACGAAATTATTTTAAGGGGGGAGGAATGTGATATCTCGGAATTTATGGACAATATCAATTTAATAATCTGTTTAAATAATTAAATTGATTTGTTAATCTTTGATAATAAAATTTGAATTTGGTTTAATAATCTAATTAAATAAATATTTAATTAGTGAATTTATCTTTTAAAAACCAATAAAATGATTTCTATTTATAATATATATATATATATATGAGTGTATATTGTAAATAGATTGCCTTTGATTTGAAATTTAATAAATAAATGAAATCTTGTTTTAAATTTCTAAAAAACATTTTGATAGTGGGGAAATTATGATTTAATTAATATTTAGCTTTTCAAAGCTATTTAAAACAAAATAACTATATGGTTTTGAATAAAGATTAATAGTAAGGTTAATTTATTTTCTTTTTAAATATTGCTTAATAAATATGATTTAAGAGGTATATATATATATATATAAGTTTAAAATACAATTTAAATATGATATGTTGACTCATTTAATAATAGAAGTAATCTATAATCTCTTTTATAAATTATTGTAAATTTGACAAATTTGTTATTTCTAAAACAATATTAATAATGTATTGTTTTGTTTAATAGATATGAATAGATTTGTAAGAAATTGAATGGTTATTTTCAATTTGAATGTTTTAAATTGACTTTAATTGGATTTTCAAATATAATTTGAATTTGAATGTAAATTAATTTTGAAAAAAAAAGAGGGGTAATATTTAAATAGTTTTGGATTTCAAAATATATGTAAACTTTTATCTATAATAATTAGTTTTGTTTCTTTATAATTAATATATATACATAAGCATTTATAAATAAAGAAAAGGCATTTTATTTACATTTAAAATAAATAGGATTACTTAAATAACATGTGTAAATCTATAAAGTCACCTAAATAACAAGTGTTAATTAATTAACAAAGGAGAATGACAAATGTCAAGTTTTAAACTTTTGTTTTTCCTTTATTTTTGAATAAATCATTTACACTTATAAAACATGTTTTCACCTTCTTCCTTTCTTTCTAATCTTTATTTTTCAAAAATCTGAAATTTGTTTTCCACTTCTAAAAGCAAAACCAGAAAATCAAATTCAACATTCTCAAGCAAAATTTCTCAAAAACAAAATTCCCAGAAACAAATCTGTAATCAAAAACTCCTTAAACTATAATCTCAAACCAATAACATGTAATCTCAGTTTCAAAGAATCAGTTTCAAATTCAAAGCAGAGATCATAAAAACAATTTTCTCTGTTTTGAAAGCAAGTCTGTAAACATTTCTTCAACCTGCAATTCTTTTTCAACATCAAAATTGGAGCATGCAAAGCATTTTCAAATTAAAGAGAAAAGACCTATAGAAGATAATCAAAAGCAAGTCTGGAATCAAGCAGTAATCTCTGCAACAAGCTTTTCAGATCAAAACAATTCAAGTTTTAAATCAAAAGAAATTGCCAGATCAAAATTTGAAGCCTGGAAATTTCTCTGCTTTTAAAAATGGTGAGTAACATCTGTTTTAAAAATCTTAATTATATAAAAATCTGGTTGCATGTTAAATTCTAGAATTAAATAATGTTCTGTGTGATTTTATATAAGTAGAATATATGTATAAATGGATGTATAGATGTGTGTTTGTCTGTGCATGTTTGGATTTGTCTGTGTTCCTCAGTTCTAGTTTCCAGAGAGTAAACTTAACCTCTGAAACTTAGTTTAAACCAGATGTTGTAAATTGTCTTATGGAAATTGTATATTATATGTTCTAATCTATGTATTTATGCTCTGAAATCATGTTGATATGAAAGTATATAAACATGCATGCCTGTAAACCTGTATATGTCTCTGTACCTATCTCTGTTATAAACTCAGAGACAAGATTTTGAAGAAAAACCTTATTCTCTTTATCCATTTTTTTTAGTTTCAGTTTTCAAACAATATATGTTTGTTTAAACCTAAACTATGATTTAAAATTATTTCTAAGCATAATAAGTTTGTATATTTCTGGAAAAAGAAATAAAACAGTAGAAAATCTAAAACATGTTAAATTCAAACATCACGATTTTCTGAATTTCCTATTTAATTTAAATCACCTTTGGAAATCATGAATTTTAAAAGTAAAATGATGATTTTTAGTGTTGTATAAATTGAGTTTTCGCGAGTTGAACGGAAATTGTATTTTCGTCAATTTCTGGCGATTGGGGAAGCGATGGACATCGTGATCGTTGCTGGAGGAGGATGGTGAGATGGGGATCACGGGGAAAATGGGCTGAGATTTTATAGTTCACCGTGGTGGTGAATAAACGGTGATTTAGGGTTTTATAGCCTGTTCTTGCCGATGTTGTTTTCGAGAACAATTCGTCGTCGTGGGAAGACCAGACATGATCGGAGGTGGGGGAAATAGTAGAGGGTTGTCAGTTGAAGCTTTTGGCGATAGGACGTGCTTTCTGATGGCCTGTGGTGGTAGAACAAGGAGTGAGAAGGCAATGGTTTTGGTTCCTGTGGTGTTCGTTTTTGCTCGAAATTCGATTTTGGGGTTGGTTCAAGTTACTGGTGATCGAGATCGTGAAGGGTAGTCGTAGATGATATGCCGGCGTTGGCGTCGATGATCGAAGGCAAGCGATTCGCCTGTGCACGTGCACATGTGGTATCTGTCTGGGTTGAGATTGGGGAAGAAAGTAGACGTTCTCGAGTAAGTTGATGGTTGGCTCGAAGCCATTCTCGTAAAATCTGGGTGCTGGCTCGGGAATTCGAAGGGAAGTCTCGCGTGGGTTTAAACAGTTTGTAAAATCTTTAATATATCAAAGTTTAAAACAAAAGGAAAAGAAACTCGAAGTTGGTCTCGGGAAAATTGGGTTTTTACTCGGGGGAAAATGGAGTTGGCTCAGGTAGATGTAGAAATTGCAGTTTTAAAACAGACAGTGTTTTTAATTGAGCTTTAAATTTTGAAGCAAGATTTAGATCCAGTTTTAAATCAAATATAAAGTATAGATTCAAGTTAATTTGTATCTTAGTTGAGATAAATAAGTTGATAAAATTTGCAATGTTTTAACAAAATTTAAAGTGTTAAAAGTATAATTTTATAAAGAATTGAATTTAAAAATCTTATAAACTTCTTTTATAAATGTTAAGTGTTTTTCTTAACATTTGAATGTAAAAAGATTTTGTATATTTGATTTAAACTTGGTTAAAAGTTAAATTTGTAATTATTTTAAATCTTTGATTTAAGATAAATTAAAAGAAAGATTTTAAAGTAAATGTTTTAAAGTCTTTGTTAATAATAATAATTAAAGTAGTTAAAGGTAAATACTTTATTTTAGATAGTAATTAAGATTTAATGATATAGGAGTCATTAAATTAATAAAGTAATTTAAGAATAATTTAATAATTTAATTAATTAATGGTTTAGTGATAATTAATTAAATAATTAGGATTATAAGTTAATTAATTAAGTGTTAATTAATTTGGGATTTAGGATCATTTGTTTAATTAAGTATGAGTTATTAATAAATGATTAGATTAATTAATTTATATTGGTTAAGTATAAATTACTTAATGAAAGTAATTAAAGTAAATTAATTATTGAAGGTAATTAATTAAATAAATTTGATTAAGTTTAAATTAATTAGTTAAATTAATTTAAGATAATGATTTGGTGATTTAATAATTACTTAAATGTAATTAATGAAGTATAAATTACTTAGGAAAGTAATTAAAGTTAATTAATGGAATGTAATTAATTAAAGGAGATTTAATAATGGAAGTAATTTGAGTTAATTACTTTTAAATAAATTAATCAAGGGATTAATTAAATGATAATTAATTAAAGAGTAATTAATTATGAAATGAAATAATTAAGGGAAGTTAATTACTAAGTGAGATTAATCAAAGGTGATTAATAAATGTGATTAATTAAAGATTAATTATTAAATATAATTAATTTAAATGGAGTAATTAATTAAGAGTAATTAAAGATTATTAATTAATTAATATAATTAATAATGTAATTAAGGATTGATTAATTAAGATTAATTAATCAATAATAAGTGATTAAAAAGTAATTAATTAATTATAATTAATTAAGGATTAATGAAATTAAGTATAATTAATTAATTAATGAAGTAATTAGAGATTAATTACTGAAATGATTTAAGATAATTAATTTGTGAAATTAATTAAGTATTAATTACTTAAAGTAATTAAAGGTTGATTAATCAGGATTGATTAATTAAAATGGATACTAGAGTATGATTAATTAATTGGTTTAATTAATAATTAAGTAAGCAGGATTTATAAGATAAAGTAATTAATTTAATTCACTTTAAATTAATTAGAGATGATAAATCATTACTTAAGAATGGATGAATGATATTGAATGCTTTGCATTGTTGATATCTCTGATAAGAGATATGCTGATCTATGATATACATGTTTGGTTGAATTGAAATGATAATATGAATTATCTGTTTGGATGATAATATGGATTATCTATTATCTATCTGTGTGTAGTATAGATAAGAATTGAATTGTTTTAACCTTAAAACAACTTGTCCCTTAAAAAATACGTTTTGGAATTCGATGAGACTGGGATCGGGTTTTCGTATACCGGGATGCCAGGTCTGGAGACCCGAATACCACATCGATCCAAATTAACGATAGGTCGTGAATCTCAAGTGAAGATGAAGATTCAGAGTGCAAGGGTTATGGTCGTTAACTCTGAGGGTGATTCCAATACGAGTGTAACGAGATAATGCCTTCGGTTTCGTTCGAACCCGGAACGAACTTGTATGGATTGAATGCTTTCAGAACATCGTCAGGTGGACGATGAGCATTCTAAGTGATGTGTTCTAATTTAAAGGTAAATCGTAACCTCAAGCCTCATCAACCGGGAATGGCTAAAACAGGGGAGGTGCAGCAAGGCTTCGTGGGTAGCACCCACTGAGAGTAAGGTCATCCCTGTCTAGAGAGTTCCTCCTTTTATTTCGACTTAGTGGTGCAGTTGGCGACGACCATCTGTGGGGTGATTTTATTCGGAATTATCCAGTAAGGGATGGTTCTGGCTTTATGTTGCAGGGGATTGGGAGTGATCCTCGGTACGGTGATCTAGGCCCCGTACTGTGATGAGCGGTACCCCGGTAGCTCTGCCATTGTATGGAAATCCAAATTCCAATAAGTGATAACGGACTTGATTGTATACTTATGTATGCTGGAATTTAATAATGTAACAATTTTGGCTATTTCATATTTAATTGAAAACCTTAGACCTATTATAATACAATCGAATTTCCTATCAATGTTTTGGTTAGCGTAAGGTAAAAACTTTTCCATGTTTATGGGTGGGAAGTCTTACGTGATACCTTTGTTTTAAAAGGGTTTTGAAGTTAAGAAAGTTTAACCTGTTACTCACACCAGACCCATGACTGACCCAAGTTGTTTAATTCTGTTTTATAAACTCATGGGTACTCAAATTTTTACGAGTAGCCAAGGGATTCAGGTTTAGCTTTGACGAATTATGGAGGAGCAATGGAGCAGGAGGCTTCAGCGTTGTAGATATATATAGTAGTTCCGCTATGTCTATATCTCTGTAGTATATCGAGTTGTAATGTCTAGACAGATGTTTATAACTGTCTAGTATGTAATGTATATGCTGTGTAACTCTGTAAATTGTTGTATACTATGTAATAGTTTATGTTATTAATATAATTTATTCGTTCCGCTGTGAGATCGTTGTTGTTGTTTCTTTCTTTCTTCTCTTCTTTTCTATCTTCAACCCCTTTCTTTCTTATTGTCGATGCGTCCTTCAGTGGATAGAAGGGCGGGTCGTTACAGGATCTTTAACAGTTTCAAAGTTTTACTCCTTAATTTCTTTTCTTCTTTAGCTAAAATCCCCATTGGTTCTTTCTCATAAACAAAATTAGGATTTATTTGAATTTGGGTAGGCTTTTCTAGAATTTCTTCTTTATCATGTACCCATCTTCTAAGTTGTGACACATGAAAAACATTATGCATTGCTTTCATTTCCTCTGGCAGTTCTAATTTGTATGCTAAAGAGCCTATTCTCTCCAGAATTTTAAAGGGTTCAACATACCTTGGTGTGAGTTTTCCCTGCTTGCCAAACCTCAGGACCTTTTTCATGGGTGAAACCTTTATGAAAACAAAGTCTCCCACTTCATATTCCACCTGCTTTGTCTTCATGTCTGCAAACTTCTTTTGCTTATCTTGAGCTGCTACCATCCTTCTTCTTATTAGCCCAATTTTCTCTGTAGTCTCTTTTACATATTCAGGCCCTAAAACAGCCCTCTCTCCTGTCTCTACCCAACATACAGGTGATAAACATGGCTTTCCATATAAGGCTTCAAATGGAGCCATCCCTATGATGCTTTGATAACTATTATTGTATGTAAACTGAGCTAGATGGAGATGATCCTCCCAGTTGCCTCCAAAATCCAATGCACATGCTCTAAATAAGTCTTCTAGAATTATGTTCACCACCTCAGTTTGTCCATCTGATTGTGGATGGTAGGCGGTGCTTAAGCATAACTCACTGCACATGGCATCTTGAAAACTTTTCCAGAATCTTGAGGAGAAGATGGTATCCCTATCACTCACAATAGTTTTGGGAATGCCATGTATTCTTACCACCTCTTTCATGAATACCTGAGCCAACTTTGGTGCATTTCTTTTTTATTTCACTGGGATAAAATGTGCTACTTTAGTTAGCCTATCCACTATTACCCATATACTTGTGTTTCCTCTTTTAGATCTTTGCAGGCCATCTATGAAATCCATAGATATATCCTCCCATTTCCACTCTGGTATGCTTAGAGGTTGTAATAGTCCTGATGGTCTTTGTGTCTCTTCTTTAACTTGTTGGCAAGTCATACATTTTGCAACATGTTTGGCCACATCTGATTTCATTCCCTTCCACCAAAAATTTCTTTTTAAATTTTGATACATTTTTGTACTGCCTGGGTGTATGGAGTACTTACTCCTATGATATTCAATTAAAATTTCCTCCTTCAATTCTGTGTTTTCTGGAACACATATCCTGTTCTTGTTTCTCAAATAACCACTTTTATCAATATGGTGATTTGTCACTTTTTCCCCTTTGGATATGAGAATTTTCTTCTTTACTATAATAGGGTCTTGGTCTTGCATTTCACTTACCTTCAAAATTAATTCAGATTGAAGTGTCATCAAGCTCAACTTCCCTCTATTTTCCTGTGCAGCATGCACATGCACATCCATGTGCACACAACCATTCTCCCCAATTTCTAACTCAGTAAGCAAAGACAAGTCCTTAAACTCTTCTATCATCATCATAGCCAACTTAGCATGTTGTCTACTTAGAGCATTAGTAACTTTGTTTGCTTTTCCTGGTGTATAGAGTATATCTAAGTCATAGGCAGCTAAAAACTCCACCCACCTATGTTGCCTCATGTTTAAATCTTTCTGTGAGAATAAATATTTTAGTGCCTTATGATCAGTGTACAAAACAAATTTTACACCTAATAAGTAATGTCTCCAAAGCTTTAAGGCATACACTACTGCTGCTAGTTCAAGATCATGGGTTGCATACCTAATTTCATGTAGCTTTAATTGCCTAGATGCATAGGCTATTACTTGGTCTTGTTGCATCAACACAGCCCCTAGCCCAGAGCCACTTGCATCAGTATACACAATTAAGTTTTTATTCCCTTCTGGCACTCTCAGTACTGGTGCATTAACTAAAGCTTCTTTTATTTTGATAAAAGCTTGCTCACATTTTTCAGTCCATATAAACACTTCATTCTTTCTAGTTAAGTTTGTAAGTGGTGATGACATTTTAGAAAAATATTTTATAAATCTCCTATAATATCTTGCCATCCCCATAAATGATCTAACCTCACTCACTGTACTTGGTGTTTTCCATGCTTGAATTGCTACAACCTTATTGGCGTTCACTGAAATTCCTTTTGCAGAAATGACATGGCCAAGGAAATGTACTTCTTCTTTCCAAAATGCACATTTTGAGAATTTTGCCTTTTAATCTTTTTCTCTCAATCTAGACAAAACCAGATGCAAATGATTTTTATGCTCTTCTACTGTCTTGGAATAAACCAAAATATCATCAATAAAAATTAGCACAAACTTGTCTAAATAATCTCTGAATATTCTATTCATTAAATCTACAAAATATGAAGGAGCATTTGTTAGCCCAAATGGCATAACTAGAAACTCATACAACCCATATCTAGTGTTAAATGCAGTATACTTAACACTTGAGTCCTCAACCTTCATCTGATGGAACCCAGATGCTAAGTCTAGCGTAGAAAATATTTTAGCTCCATTGAGTTGATCAAAGAGATCATCAATTCTAGGCAATGGGTATTTGTTTTTGATGGTAACCTTATTTAACTCCTTGTAATCTATGCACATTCTCAAAGTACCATCATGTTTTCTTACAAACACTACCGAAGCACCCCAGCATGAATTACTTGGTCTTATAAAAACCTTATCCTCTAATTCCTCTAACTGTTTCTTTAATTCTTTTAGCTCATATGGCCCCATTCTAGTTGGCTTTTTAATCACTGGGCTTGCTTCTGGAACTAAATGAATTTGGAATTCCATTGGTCTATGGTTTGGAACACCCTTAACCTCCCCAAACACATCCAAGTATTCATTGACTATGGGAATTTCTTCAATAGTAAGTTCACTGAAATCTTTTTCCAAGCCAATTAAATGATACAATTTTCTTTCCTTAGCTACTTCACACAAAATTGTGATTCTCTGGCCTCTAAGATTTTGCAATGATATGGTGGATGATTCTAGGTTAATTATGGCTTTAAATTGCCTTAACCAGTCTACCCCCAATATAAAACCTATATTTGGGTAGTTTAAAACATATAAATTGGAAATGAAGATGTTTCCACCTATGTTTAATTCCACATCCACACAAATCATATCTAGAACACTAGAACTCCCCAGTGGACTTTGTATATGCAATGGGGTTTCAACCAATATGCAATTCAATTTTAGCATTTTAACTAGTTCATAAGAAATCAAAGAGTGAGTTGCCCCAGTGTCATATACTATTGCTATGGCTATGGTACAAATAAGTAATGTACCTTCCACTTGGCTATGATTTTCAGCATTACTTTCCACTGTAGATTTTCTTTTGCCCTCCAGATTTGCTAACTTCCCTAGCTACTTGTACTCAGGACAGTTCCTCTTCATATTACCTTCTTTCCCACATAGGTGCACTTGAAAGCTCCAACTTTCAATTCTGGACATTTTAGTTTGATGTGTCCTTCCTTTCCCAAATGATGGCAGACCAATTTCTTCTTAGCATCATTAGCCTTGGTGTCATTGGCCTTCTTGTTGTCTGTCTCCTCCTTCTTTTTATCATAAGGGTGATACCTTCCCTTATTCTTCTTGTTATTTTGGTTCTTAAAATTCCTGTACTTCTCTCTTTCCTTGTCATGCTGTTCCAACTTCAATGCCAGATCTATTACTTGATCAAAAGTCCTATCTACATATGGTAGCATGGCTCTGCTAAATCCTGGGTTCAAACCTCTAATGTACCTATCATTTTTGGATGCTTCATCTACCACTAGCATTGCTCCATATTTGGATAATCCTTCAAACTTTTGAGTATACTCAGTGACATTCAAAGTTCCTTGCCTGAGTCTAATAAATTCTTCAAGTAATGTGGTCTTAGTTGATGCTGGTACAAATATTTCCTCCAACATCTCTTTGAATTGATTCCAAGTGATTTCATTCTCATTTCTCCCTGTAATGATTACTTCCCACCAGCTTAAAGCTACTCCTTTCAGCTGTCTTGAAGCCACTTGTTTCTTCCTCTGATCATCAAGCTGCATGTCATTGAAAATCTTTTCCAATGTTCTCAACCTTGCTTGAATTTCCATCACATTCTCAGTCCCTTCAAAACTTTTACCTCCCAAGTTTGTATAAGCCTTTAATAGTTTTGAAAGTTCCTCATGTGGATTCTTAGGCCTATGCCCAATTCCATCTCTTAAAACCCTTACAAACTCTTGCATATCAAGCATTTGTGGTGCACTTGCTCCTGCATGATGTGATCCCCTTCCTACCATGGTTTGCTAACCAAATTATGGGCAAATAGTATTAGTGTACTGTGAGTATTTTCTATGGTTAATATTTTTTTATCTAAATTATTTCATCCAAAACAAACAGATATAATACATTTCTATAGTATTCAACAATCAATGCAACCATTTGCTCTGATACCAACTGAATGACCCTCTATGTTTTACCTATATTTTCTAGGATTTTTTTGAGATATATATATATATATTATCATATATATATATATATATATATTTCTAAAGCCTAGAGTCATTTTCCTTTTATCAAATAAACAATTTATCCAGGATCAAAATTACCACTAATATAGATATATCAGTATGTTTAAAAAGATAAGCATATACATATGATGATGTATACGTTCCTCTTGTTTAAAATCAGAGTATATCATTTTTTTATTTGTTTTTTTACCAGAGCTTGTTCTGTTTGATTTGGGTTTGAATCTATCTAGGCATAGTTAATTTCCATATGCTTTTGATATTAATAATATATGAGCGGATCCTATTCATATTCATTTATGCTGGATTTGATTACGCTAACCATGATTTTTCTGTTAATTTTATCTTGGCAATAATCTCAGAATACTTGAGATTATATTTTTTTTTGCATAATTTGAATATTTGCTATTTATTTAAGGCCAGAAAATGATATTGCATCTATCATTTTCTGTTCATAGTTTCCTTTGAGCCTCTCCTGTTCTTGACTCAATTATTATGACACACCATGGGTTGTTCATTTCATTAGGTTTTAAAGTGAACCAGGTTTTAAATTCAAAATGATTCCTGGATAGGTGATACTAACCAGTTAAAATGCATATTTGGCATTAGTATTTGAAAAAGTATTTTGGGTGAAATACTGGCTAGAGTAACAAAGGATTTTGAAATGCATTTTTACTTTCAAATTGCAGACTAACTTGATCAACCAAGACCCCACTCTTTTGAGGCTGGCTGAACCAGGTGGTTGTGTCAACCAGAAATACTTTAATCCATGTTAATTTAAAATGCTTTTCACTTGCAAAATACTTGAAGCCTTTTTAAGGTATATGTATACTTCACAAAACAATTTCATAGCTGAACTTGAATTCTTTCACAGGATATATCAAAGAAAAGTGACTAAATACCAAAATATTATTCCAAATTAAAACTAGATTTTTCTTCAAAACTACTGGTTTTGAATGACCAAAACTTAACTGATACATATAAATTCTTATATGACTAATACTCAATACAATTGTATTATATTTTTCTGGATTTTCACAGGTAACTTTAAGGTTATTTTCCTTGATTCAACTCAGATAATCTTTAAATTTTCATACCTGAATACATAGCAAGGTTCAACAGAAAACAACTAGTTCAATCAAACATAGCAAGTTCATTACATATCAGCAGATTTAAAACACACTTCTCATGCATACATGCAAATAAAATCATCATAAACTCTTATTAAAACCAACAAGCATGTTTATTCATTTTTCAACAGCCATAATCTTCCTTCCTACTTAATTCCTGCATTTCCTAAAAGAGCATTAGTGGCTGCCTCATTTTAAAAATGAGACACCCCCATATGCCATGAGCAAACAAGGGTCAGATCTATGATCTGGTATGAGCAACTTCAAAAATATTCATAACACTAAGCAAATAGATGATAAGCATGAGTAGTGTCTTGATGCATATAAAATTCTTTTAATTATTGTGTTTCTATGTTATAGATAATTTTATACAAGTATATTTTCCTTCAACAATCAACCATGGGCAAATAAATAATTATGCAAACATGAGCATTTTATCAATAGCATATAGTTGC
Organism: Allium fistulosum; assembly: GCA_030737815.1. Taxonomy (NCBI): domain Eukaryota; kingdom Viridiplantae; phylum Streptophyta; class Magnoliopsida; order Asparagales; family Amaryllidaceae; genus Allium; species Allium fistulosum. Next base: position 614,962,630 of record CM060908.1, on the reverse strand, counting down.
ACTAGAACAACCCTAGTTCCATTCTATCCAACCTAGGAAAGACTCAAGTTCTTATTTCCTCATTTATAGGTTGTATTTATCAATTTAATTTCCTAACCTCATCTTCTATCAAGGAGTCACAAGGAACATTGCAATGAACTAATTCACATCTTTGCACAAAGATCTCAGGGCTTAAACAAGCCATGTGCCAAATTGCATACTTCAAATATGACAAGCATTCCAGCAGCCTCTTGGATTACCATCCCATTTTATTTACCAGTAATATTATTTTAAATCCTATCATCAGATAGCTGGGTGCACATATCACTGTAAACATTGAAACATCCATATATCTTTCTAGCATAATTTACCAGAAATAAATAGACAATCATTTGCAAGGTTGTGGTCATTAAATGTTTTGACCTCAATTAAAAATACAAGAATATTTTCAACTGAAAACAGAGACATGGCATGTTAAATTATTTGGATATGCTAATAACTATGATTGAACAAGATTTCAAAACCTAGCTTAACCATAATTTTTAACTTGTGGGTTTTCTATTTTGATTAGGGGCTCAACACATATAGAATTTCTATTGCATCCTTAATTTTTTTTTTCAAGCCTCGGCACTTATACAAAAAATAATGCAGCTCATAACATTTTCTTTATTAAAATTCCCATGCCATAGATCCATAACTGTTGACAGTATTCTTCCCAAAATTTTAAAATTCTAAGCCTTAACTTTTCTGAGCAAAATAAAACAGTGAGTTGCACATCCAAAGGCAAACAACACAACAAATCAAAGATCACCCAAAAACATCCATAATAAGATCATGACAGATCCAAAAACATCCAAAGAGCATTGCTATAATAATATTCAACAAAACCAGAAATAAACAAATAGAAATATAAAAATTGGCTGCCTCATCTCAGGTCCTAATGCCATGAATTTGGTGAAGTTACTCACCTAAATTCTTCCTTCTAGTTGATCTAGAAAATCCTTGAATATATTTTTTTCCTTCCTTTAAAATGTTTTCTTTCTTACTTATTTCAAGTATCTCGGATAATGGTTCCTCTGGCTATAACAACTTATTTATAAGCATATTTTTACTAGGGTTTTCCTCAAGAAAAAATTCCATTTTTGTCCTAGTTAATCCTCAAACATTTTACATTTTTATATTTTCCCATTTTCATCCCCATACCCCGGCTGCATAAGCTAGTTATGGACAGTACTTCCCTCCTTTTTACTTTTCATAAAATGGTCATTTTTGAATATCTCTCACTTATTCAAGTCATGATAAAAGTGTGACCACTATATTTATATACTTTACTTATTTCTGAAAATCCTCTTTGCTATTTTTGCCTACACATACACATGCTTACTTGTATAGTGTTTTATGCCAATTTAATGTTATTTCTTTTGCTCAGCTTTAACACACTTCTGTTCAAAGAAAATGTGTATGTGCACAGATATATGTATTTATTTAATTCTTCCTTGTTTTACTGTAAAAATATTCATACATATATGTTTCATATATATATATATATATTTAATTTTAGTATACAAATATATTTTTAATTTCAACATGTATACATATTCAATTTCACAGAGAATATTTAATTTCAATATATACAGAAAAACATATTTAATTTAATTAATAATCCACATTTTAAAATCATATTTGAAATGCTTCCTTTCTTTGTTTATTTATTTTATTATCATCATTTTTTTTCAAAGATCTTAAACCTTTTCCTTATGCCATTTCCAGTGTGCATGTGCACATATACTTTTGCACATCATTTCATCAAGAAATCCTTCAACATTTTATCTAAATATTTTTAGAACTGAATTATTTTATAAAAATAATTTTCCTCAAAATTTTGGGGCATTACACAGGATGTGTAACATACGGTTTTTACGGGATCCAAAAAACGACATCAATACGTCCACTGTATCAAATGTCGGACAAAAAAATGTCGGGAAACCGAATTGTTAGGGATAAAAGAAGAGGTAGAAGAAAAAGAAGAAAAAGAAAAAGAAACAAAACAATATCAAAATCTCACTGTTAACGCTAAAAGTGGAACGTCAACACTCGGTGTGTGTAGTAGAATTGTGAAAGCACCACCCGTGTAACGGGAACAAGAAGTAAGCAGTAAAGCAGTGAAAAAGCAGTAAAAGACAGTAGTTTATAGTGGTTCGGCTTGAGATCGAGCCTACGTCCACTTTGAATCTCTTTATTACTGAATTCGATTACAAGACGATACAATGCACTTATCAAAACAATACAATTCGATCACAAAGACAATCTCGACTACTAGCTCAAACTTCGATGATCAAATCCGATGAATCCGTGTTGGATGTAGGAAATTTCTCCCGAAGCTTGTTGTAGTGTCTCGAGTGTTTGAAGATCTTCAATTGTTGAATGAGTTGAGAGTTCAGCAGAGTAACGACACTTGAAGAAATGATTCGCCAAAAGTCCTCTTCATGTTGGAAGTGGTGGTCTATTTATAGGAGTCAAATTCTGAACAGAAGTTTCTATCAAGTCATGAGTCGTGGCCGACTTAAGATAAGTCGTGACTCGTGATTGACTTAAGGTAACTCGTGGGCGTCTTGCTGAGTTCAGCTTGTGGCTTGGTAGACGACAAGTCCTAAGTCGTGGTCGACTTATCAAACAAAGGCGGTATAGGTGCAGGCATTGGATTTTGACTCGATAGCTTTTTAGGTCGTGGACGACTTAAGCTAAGTCCTGAGTTCCTTAAGTCGTAAGTCCCTTAAATCGTAAGTCCCTTAAGTCGTAAGCCCCTTAAGTCGTAAGTCCCTTAAGTCGTAAGTCGTCTGATCCTTTAAGTCGTAAGTCCCTTAAGTCGTAAGCCCCTTAAGTCGTAAGTCCCTTAAGTCGTAAGTCGTCTGATCCTTTAAGTCATAGCTTGTTAAGTTGGTGACCTTTTAACTCTTTAAGTCGCTGACCACTTCTAGTTGTTAGGTCGTGAGACTTCGTAAGTCGTAGCCTGTTAAGTCGGAGACCTTTTAACTCTTTAAGTCGCTGACCACTTCCAGTTGTTAGGTCGTGAGACTTCGTAAGTCGTAGATCGTCCACTTCCTTATGTCGGAACCTGTTAAGTCGTAGGCCTCCTTAAGTCGTTTAGATCTTAACTCGTTGAGTCGTCTGGACCATGAGTCGTAGGTCGTGATCTCTTAAGTCGTACACTTACTGAGTCGTATACTTCTTGAGTCGTAGGAAATTAAGGGTTAACATTTGCCCCTCGAAGTACACGCCTAAGTCGTAGGTCGTGTGCTTCGACTTATCTTAACTCGTGTGTGCCTTTTCGTGTTCCACTACTCCGAGGTATAAAAAGCTTGAGTCGTACCTCCTATTCATTGTCTATCTCCTGAGTCGTTTCTGCCATTAACATCCCTCCGAGCTTTCTCAAGGCCATTTCTTCCCTTTTTAACAATCAACCGATCCGATCCTTGATTCTTCGTTGCGTAAGTGTTTCGGCTTCCTCCTCGATCCTTCGTCATCATTAATTCGTGAATTCCCCTCCTTGTGCTTAATCCATCTCCTCGTGCAATGTTTTGTTGCGAATTCTACTGTATTGGCAGTCCGTGAGCCTGATTCTGCTCGAATTTAGCTTCAGATGAATGGGGCGATGGAGATAAGGAATTACTGTATTTTAGGCTAAATCGATTAGATTGACGAGGCTTTGGCGATCTGAAACTGGCTTTTTGGATGATTTAATTAGTGTGAAAAATGGAAGTTTTTGCTCATATAGGGATTAACTGGTTAATGGGTTAGGAGGATAACGGGTTAGGAGTTTTAGGAGAAAAGTCAGTGAGATGTTAGCTTAGTCACGGTTTAGTAGCGCCGTACGACCTATGTATCGACTTAAGCCTTTACCGAGTTATCCTTTTTACGACATAAGCTTTAAGTCGTGGACGACTTAGGACTTGGGAATTTTACACCACTTTGAACTGAAGCCCTTTTTCCTTTTTTCATACGACTTACAACTTGAAGCACTGCCGACTTAAAGCATCAATGATCTAAAAATCGAAACGACCTGTCTTGACTCGCCTTAAAATCCTTAAGTCGTGGACGAGTTAACACATGAGTCGTTGGCGACTTAAGACTTGTGCTTTGCATGAACTTCGAACTGCTGAACTTTGAATTATTGCATTTTGAATTGTTGCATTTTTTCACAGATCACTTTAACTTGCAAACTAACCACCTGTTTAATACAACATTTACAGAAAATTGGGACGAATATACTGTCGCCGACTGCCCACATCAAGTGACAGATTAGTTAATAACAGATAATCGACATAAATAGATTATGTGAACGAAGTGCTTTAAATCAACAAGTTCAAGCAAAGTATTAAAGCAACATTGAAATAGTCAACTGAAAATGACCAGTTTGCACTAATACTGTACCTGAACTTTAAATTAACAAGTCCTGAAATTTGATAATCGATCGATTACCGACTAGCTTAATTCCAATTGTATTTACTTGTTATCTTTACTAGTTTCGCACAACACTTCACACTATTTAGGAAACGTGCACCTTCAAATTTGAATATCCAGTTGCTTGTGTAGAATGACTTCTCAGCAAGGAGATGTAACAATCCAGACTGGAGAGTCCACTCTTATTCCAGCTTCTTTAGTCAATCCTCCAGAAAGAGCCTCTACCACTCTATCGTACAGAGTTTTTCGGCAATTGTGCACTCAATTTGGCATTGCTGAAGCTGACGCCATTCTTCCTGAGAGGAGTAATACTGCTGATGTAGCACCTCCTGGCTTTGTAGCGGTCAACCGACAAATGTGCTTGAGCGGGGCCATTCCTCCTTTCAACAACTTTTTTCAACATCTTCTTCGCCAACTGGCAATTTCTCCATTTCAACTACACCCCAACAGCTATGCCGTTCTAATGGGGCTTTGTGTATTATTCGGTAGAACGCTTGACCGTCTCCCCAGTGTTGACGAGATCTATTACTTATGCTCTTTTATCAGAACCAAAGATCATCCTTCGATCATTGTTGTAAGAAGTGCCAGGAATCGCAAATTGGTTGTCGGCCTCCCTGATAGTGCTCATGGGTTTTTGACTCAGTATTTTTACGTTCGTTGTCCCCCTGGGTTTTATGCTGTGTGGAGAGAAGGAAGTAAGATTGTCTATCTTTTCTGCTCTTTATTCTCTGAGTATTTTGCAGTCCAAATCACCAAGTGTTAACTTTGCTTTCTCATTTCAGCGCTCCCCCTCCCTCTAGGGATCCCAGTCACAAGCAAACTCTAGAGAGGCTCATGGTTGTTCCAATTGAAGAGCGGGATGCGAAATTTTTGTTGAAAAAAGAGTTTCTTCACCAGTTTGGACTTCTTCACCCCTCTCGCTCCACTCAGCCTCGCGAAGTTCCAAAATTCTCCTAAGGAGGTACCGGATGTCCCACCTTCTGTTGAAGAACCCATGCTGAAGGAGTCTACCACTAAAACTCCACTGGTAAAATGCCCCACACTTACCAATGTTGCGGGACCGTCCAGCAAACCGGCACTTGCTCCAATTATTGAAGAGGAAGAAAATCCTCGAATTTATGAAAAATCAGCCGATGTGGAAGTCGAAAAAGGGAGTTCTGCTGGGTGTCATGGTGATGATACCTTTGATGACTTGAGTGATATAATGATAACTTCTCAAGAGCTTTTCAAGGATAATATTTCAAAAGCGAGCTCTCCTATCGTTGAAGCGACTTCTACCTTTAAACAAACTTCGACACCTTCTACACCTGTCGAATCCATTCCCACATTAAAGTGTGGTTTGTAGTTTGACGCACGTAGCTCGCACGTCGCACACACTTAGGATTTCTCAGCACTTACGCACTTATCCTTTTTTCCTGGAGATTTCTAAACTTCATTTCTTTTTCTTTTTCAGATTCTCCGATGGGGCGTACTGGCTCATATTACGACAAATTTCAACGTCATGGAGGCCTCAGAGCTTATGACTTCAGGCGATACCTCGATGCCCCGAGGGAAACGGATGAAGAAAGGGCTCGAAGGAAGGCTCAAGAAAGGCGGGACCATGAAGAGCGCCGCAAAAGAGAAGATGAACAATACCATGGGAGTAGGGATGAGCGATACGACCCTTCCCGCAGAAGTGACGATTCTCATAAAAGGAAACCTTATGATGACAAGGGGAAGAGTCATATTGCTGATGAATCAAGCAAGCGGTCCAAGCATAGTGATGTATCTGCAATTTCTAAGAAGACTGATGCTCCTATCTCTTCTGATATTCCGGCCGGCTCTCCTCCTTTAAAGAAATCTGACATCCAAGCGATCATCAGCAGGCCCCAATATCAGGTTAAAGATGGCCCTCCAATGCTTCAAAGCCGGTTTCCGAACTGGTGCTTAAAAGGAGTGCGTTTTGACCTGGATTTGGTCCCGATTGATAAGCAAGACATGCTTAAAAGTCTTGATGCAGTTAGGCTCAACATTGAGAGGATGTCGCAATGGCAGAAACTCGTTGATGAACTCCAAAGAGTCAACCATATGAATCTCGAAAACATGCTGACTATGGAGAACGATAAGACTGAATGGGCCAAAATTTGCAAGCAGCATGATGCCGAGATGACGAGCATTGCTGATGATAATGCAAGGCTTCAGTCCGAGGTCGAGAAACTTAAAGAAGATCTCGCCGCTTCTTCCGCTTCGCAATCTCAGAAAGAAGAAGTGTTTCAAAAACAAGTGCGGGATGCGCACGCTGCTCAGAGGGATGCTGAGATGAAATATGCGGCTGAGCAGTTCGTTGTTGAAGAATACCACAAAAATAACGCTCAGTTGTAGGAAACGGTTAACTCCCGGAACGTGGAGATTGAATTGCTAAAGTCCCAACTTGCTAACGCTGAGAAAGAGCGTGATGAGGCTGTTGTTGGTCGAGCTGCAGTTGTCGCCGAAAAAGAGGGGGCCGAGCAATCGCATGAGACAACAAAAGCTAGCATCAGCTCCACCTTATTTGACTTTTATCTACACAGCGTTTTGGGTCATGGGAGCCTCGCTTTTCTGGGTCCCGACTATGAAGTTACCCTGGCTGAAGTGTGGGAAGTAGCAGTTGACATGCTTGGCGGGGCCGGCTATGATGAGGCGGAACTTGAGGCGTGTTACCTTGACGATGACACTCGTGCCGCTCTTGCTAAAGGAAAAGAGCAACTTGCCAAAGCACGAGCTGAGTCTACAGGAGATGAACACCCGAAAGAGGGAGCTCCTTCAACTGCCCCTGTTCATACTTCAACTTCAGCTGATGTCAATATTATGGACTCCAGTCCCCATTCTTCGCCTCCAGCTAAAGTTGCCAAAGAAACTACGACTACTCCCACTGAGGATGAGGCTCCAGATGAAATTGAGGCCGATAAATTCGAGATCGATCTCACCAAACCGACTCCTCCAGGTAACTTCGAATCAGATCTTGCTCAAGTGGATTATCCATTCGATTAAGTTGACCTGGATGAATTTCTCGCTTATTACTTAAGTCCTGGTGATTCGATATCTTTTCTTTTCTCGGAGAATATTAATTTTGACTTCTTTTCTTCTGTAGCGGAAGCACCGAGCATTGCACAAACTTTCACTCCTCTAGTTGTCGTTCCTCCATCTTCCCAAGTTACTCCTCCTTCTGCTTCCCAACCGGGATCACAGGCAGAGAAAATTGAAGCTCTTCAGGGCCTGGATGATCCGGCAGCTTCGCAAGAGCAGAGGGCGGAGGATCTTGATGATGCTGAGAAGACCCCAGAGCAGTCTCTTGACGATGACACAAAGCTTTCTACATTGCTTGCTACTCCGGGGAGCGAATCTTCTTCGAAGAGGAAGGGGAAGCGTGCCGTGAGGAAGAAGAAGAAAAGTATTTCCACTGGAGAAGGAGCGAAAGTTGATCCAGCCGTGCCTTCCTCTCCTCCCCCCTCGACCCGTCCACAACGGCTTCAGAAACTAATCATTAGGCCGGGTAAAGGCTCCAAAGGTGGCGAGAAGAAGGAATAACAAGCTGGACTTTCTACTTCTTGTTTTTTGCTTTTTTCATGTATCGACCGGAGATTGTGCGGGTAATGGTCCCCGCTTCTTTTTGTAAACTGCACAATGTAAAAAAATTTCACAGTATTGAATAAAATAGCTATTTTACTTGTACAAATTCTTGTGTATGTGAGAATGCATCTGTTTCTCATTTTTAGTGTAGAATGAACGATTCCTTTTACTTGCACAAACTTTTTGTCTGTGTTTAAGAATGCATTTATTCCACATCTATTTCTCGTGATATTGCAATGAACTTGCGGTATGTTGCTTGCATATTACTTTTATTAATGTAACTGAATTGTGTAGTATTGCCCCCATACCACAAGTGCATTGCAACATTTCTAGCTTTTACAAGACTGATACTCTTATTTCAGAGAATAACCATTCCACTTTTAATGGAAGAATCATTCTGCTTTTAATAGAGTATATCTCGCTTTTGGAGAAATTTTTATTTTCTCTTTCTTTCTTGAAGAACACTTCAACTTTTAGAGATGATCACTTTTATTCGTTAGAAGGTGGATTTCTCTACGCAGTGAAATGAACTTCTGAGGAAAGTTTTGATTTTGTGCCCCGGTAAAGGGCTTATTTTTGGTACTCCGAGCACGGTGAAGCATGCTTCCGAAGAGGTCTTTTTGTATCATTCCAACTTTTTAGGAAGAACTTTTTTGAGATGAATAAGTTAACCTTCCTTTGAGAGTTGAAATGTGCTTCCGGAGAAGGCTTTTTTGTTTGAGTATTCTATTTTGGGACATGCCTCCGGAGAGGGCTCCTCTTAAAGAGTTGTGCCTCCGAAGAGGGCTTGTGGTGCCTCGGGAGAGGGCTTTCGCCTTCGAAGAGGGCGTGTGCCTCCGAAGAGGGCTTGTGGTGCCTCGGGAGAGGGCTTTCGCCTCCGTAGAGGGCGGGTGCCTCCGAAGAGGGCTTGTGCCTCCGAAGAGGGCTTGTGCCTCCGAAGAGGGCTTGTGCTTCCGAAGTGGGCTTTTTAATTGCCTGGAAGTTACTTTCTCATGGTTGGATGAATCCACGGGGCAGACGCAAGTTGTTTGACTGGTTGTTCGTTTGCACAAACGATCGCAATCAATTAACAAGGGCCCTGTTCCTTCAGCTTGGGAAGGTGCCCCTCCGGTGGTTCCACCAATCTTTTTTGATTGAGAGAAGCACTTTCATTTTTTGGCGTGCCTCGTTAGAGGGCTTTAGTGACCTTTGGGAAGGAGCATCGATTGGTTGGTGTGCCAGGAAAGTTGCGTCTCAGGGGCGAGTAGATCCACGGGACGGACGCAAGCTGCTTGATCGGATGCATCACGATCAGTTAGCAAGGGCCCTGTTCCTTCTGCTTGGGAAGGTGTCCCTTCGGTGGTTCTACTGGCCCTTTTATTGAGAGGCATACCTCCTTTTGGCTGCTTCAGTGTTTGCTTGGCCATGTTCTCTCATCATTTTCTCATTAGCGATCTTTTATTGTCATTTCCAAGCGCATCTTCTTTCCTTTTGTAAGTAAATTGCTTTATCCGAAGAAGTAGACTTCACTGTTGAATGACTTCACGGGACAAACGCGAGTTACCTAGTTGGATGTCTGTTCATATCGACAGTCACAACCAGTTAACGAAGGCTTGCCACAGTGGAGTCGCCAACTTTTTATGTGAAGTTCTTCTTGCATAGGATTTGAATTTGGAATTTTTTTTGTCGCTTGGTATTTGCTTAATAGGTGATTTTTAGAGGTCGCTTGGCTTTGTGATGAGCAAGCCTTGTTATAATGTCCTGCAATTTTTAATCGACATTTTAGCAATACATTTAAAGTATTTACATATCGAAATGAAACAGGCATTATGAAATAGTAAAGAACACAAGATTTATAGTGGTTCGGCCAAAAATCGGGCCTACGTCCACTTTATAGCTTTCATTCATTTACACTGATTTACAATGTTTTACAATACAACTGATACATTCATCACTATTTTACAACTTTGAGCAAAGCTTTTTTCAAGTAAAATAAGGACGTAAGTGGTTGCTGTTCCAGGCCCTTGGAATTGGATCTCCTTCAACAGTTATGAGTTTGAAAGTGCCATCAAGAAGTTTACTACCAATGGCATATGGTCCTTCCCAGTTTGGCCCAAACACACCAGTTGCTGTCATGATCCTTTTCAAAACTAAGTCTCCGACCTCAAAGCTGCGTTGGCGAACTTTAGAGTTGAAATGCCTGGCTATCCTTTGTTGATAAGCTGAAACTCTGAGCCTGGCTTCTTCTCTTTTTTCATTAAGAAAATCAAGTGCTTCAAGTTGCAGCTTTTCGTTTTCAGCTTCATTGAAATAAATTCTCCTATGTGAAGGATCTTCTACTTCCACTAGAATCATTGCTTCTGATCCGTATGCCAGTGAAAATGGAGTGTGCCCAGTCGTAGTTTTGTGAGTAGTTCTGTATGCCCATAGTGCTAATGGAAGCTTATCGACCCAACCACCTTTTGCTTTTTCAAGTTGCTTTTTGATGGTTGACTTGATAATTTTGTTCACTGCTTCCACTTGCCTGTTTGCCTGCGGATGAGCCACTGCTGAGAAGCTTTTTCGAATTCTGAACCATTTGCCAAAATCCTGGAATTCTTCACTTTCAAACTGGGTACCGTTGTCTGTTATTATCTTCTGCGGCACACCATATCTGCAAATGATATTTTTAGTTATGAAATTTATCATCTTTTTAGAGGTAATGGTGGCTAAGGGTTCAGCTTCAGCCCATTTGGTGAAATAATCAACGGCAACAATAGCATATTTGATTCCAGATTTAGCGATCGTTAAAGGTCCAATCAAGTCTATTCCCCAAATGGCGAACAGCCATGGGCTGACCATTTGTGTGAGTTCGGTGGAAGGCGCTTTTGGGATTTTTGCAAATCTTTGGCATTTGTTGCACTTTCGGGAATAAATGGCAGCATCTCGATTAATGTCCGGCCAGAAATACCCATATCGGAGAACTTTCTTGGCTAAAGTTTGACCAGTTGAATGATCTTCACATTCTCCTCCATGTACCTCAGCTAGAATTGTCTTGGCTTCTTCCTTAGTTACACATCGGAGCAATGGCATTGAAAATCCCCGTATGTATAATCGGCCATCTTGAATTATATATCTCGATGCTTCCCTCAATAGTTTTCGACGTTCTTTAGAACTTTCTGGCAAGGAACCATTGAGTAAATATTCTTTGATTGGAGTCATCCATGATTCATGCTCTTGAGACGCATCCATAATCCAATCAACATCCATTTCATCAATGCTTGGAGCTGACAGAACTTCTACAGGAACTAATCCCAGTAATTAAGCTTCTCCGGAACTTGAGTACTTTGCTAGAGAATCTGCTTTCATGTTTTCTACCCGAGGAATATGACTTATCGTATAATGATCGAAATCTTCGAGAAGTTCACATGCCTTTGACAAGTATGCGGGTAGATTTCCACCTTTAGCTTGAAACTCTTTCTTTACCTGGCAAACGATAAGTTGAGAATCGCTGAAGATTTGTAACACTTTGATGTTTAGCTCCTTGGCAATTTTCAAACCAGCAATAAGAGCCTCATATTCCGCTTCATTGTTCGTTGAAGGAAAATCCAGTCTTAATGCATAACACAACGATCGTCCTTCGGGGGTTTCGAGCACGACCCCTGCCCCGGAACAGTAATCATTTCTTGATCCGTCAACATACAACTTCCATTGGATTGGAATGCCATCAGTTATTTCATTCTCACTATCACCTTTGTCAGTAGATTCTGCGATAAAATCTGCTAAAGCTTGTCCGTTGATTGCTCTCCGGGGATGGCAAGTGATGTCATACTGGCTGAGTTCAATGTTCCATTTCAATAGACGACCCGAAGTTTCAGGACGATACAGGACTTGCTTTAGAGGTTGATCGGTAAGGACCTTGATAGGATGAGATTGAAAATATGGCCTCAATTTCCTAGAAGCGATTAGCAAACAATAGGCAAGCTTTTCTATCTTTGAATAATTCATCTCTGCCCCAATGAACCGTTTGCTGATGTAATAGTCTGGACGCTATATTTTCATATCTTCTCGTACGATTGCTGCACTTAGAGCATGAGATGAGATTGCTAAATAGATGAAGAGGTCTTCGCCATCACTAGGCTTGGAAAGAACTGGAGGAGTTTCCATATGATGAATCAGTTGATCGAAAGCATTCTGACATTCGGGAGTCCATTCAAAATTTTTCTTTCCTTTCTTTAGAGCATCAAAGAAGGGAATGCATTTATCTGTGGCCTTGGAAATGAAGCGACTCAAAGCGGCGACTTTTCCATTGAGACTTTGCAGTTCTCTCTTTGTTTTAGGTGCTTTGACTTCTCTTAAAGCTGTGATTTGAGCAGGATTGGCCTCGATGCCCCTAGCGCTCACGATGAAACCCAAGAACTTTCCGGACTCTACCCCGAATGAACATTTCAATGGATTGAGCTTCATCCCGTACTTTCGAAGAATTGAGAACATTTCCACCAAGTGATCCATGTGGTCGACTGCTTTCTTCGACTTCACTAACATATCATCGATGTAAACTTCCATAGTCTTGCCAATCTGAGGTTTGAACATAGCATTGACAAGTCTTTGGTAGGTTGCCCCTGCATTCTTTAATCCGAAAGGCATGACTCTGTAACATTAAAGACCCACATCTGTGATAAAGCTCGTGTCTTCCTGATCTGGTTCATTCATCATAATCTGATTGTATCCGAAGTAAACATCCATAAAAGATAACAACTCATGTCCAGCCGTCCCATCTACCAGTTGATCGATTCTAGGCAACGGGAAGCAGTCTTTGGGGGCAAGCTTTGTTTAGATCTGAGAAATCAATGCATACTCTCCAGTTTCCATTTGCCTTCTTAACCAGTACCGGATTTGAAACCCAATTTGGATAAGTGGATTCTCTGATGAAATCATTCTCCATAAGCCGATCAACTTCTTCCTTTAACGCTGCTGACCTTTCTGGACCTTGAGTTCTTCTTTTCTGTTTTACCGGTGTGAATTTCGGATCAATATTCAGGGTATGTACAGCAATTTCCGGAGAGATCCCACACATATCAGCATGACACCAAGCGAACACGTCCAGATTTGCTTTTAGAAATGATATCAATGTGTTTTGAACTGTTATACTTAATTGCGAACCCACATTAAGTACTTTGTTTGGGTCTTTTGAGTCGACGGGTATTGGTACCGTAACTTCCACGGGTACCACTCTATTCTCCCCTGTACTGGCTTTTCTAGGGTCCATTTCCTTCCTTGCATTGCTGTGTTCGCCAATATAGGGGCCACCCCGTAGTTGCTACAAGGTTGGGGATTTAATGCGGAGCGGAGCTGCCGCATCTTTTCCCATTTCTATCTTCCTGGCCTCTCGAAGTTCTATAAGATAACATTCGCGTCCAGCATTTTGATCTCCCTTGATGACACCAACACCATTTTCTATAGGAAATTTCATAGTTAGGCACCACGGGGCCAAGATGGCTTTGAACGCAGCTAGAGTTGGTCGGCCTAGAAAAGCATTGTAGGCAGAAAATCCATCAACAATTACAAAGGTTTGTTTCCGAACTACCCTTTTCTGCCCTTCTCCAAGTTCCACGAACAAGTCGACAGTTCCGATTGGTTGCTGCGATTCCCCAGTGAAATCGACAATCTTTTGTGGTGAAGCTTGAACGTCAGTCATTGGAATCTTCATCTGGTCAAATGTTTTCTTGAAGAGTATATTGCAGGAAGCACCGCAATCAATGAGCACTCGTCTTACGATAGCTGGCCCAATTCCTGCAGAGATAACCAAGGGATCTATGGTTGGAGCTTCAATACCCATAGAATCCCTAGCCTTGAACATGATATCATCATTAGAAGTCCTCTGCTGCTTCAGGGGTGCAGCATCTTCTATAGCAAAAACATCTTCCTCTACTGGGATGTACTTCAAAGCATGAGCATATCGTTCCATTTCACCCCAGCTTCTGCCCACTGGGTGTGGGCCTCCTGTAATTACATTGATAATGGGCCTTTCAGATTCATGTGTCGTATTGCCTTTACCCGAGCCAAATGGTTGAATAGGGGGTTGCTGCCCCTGAGTGGACGAAGTTGGGTCATTCCTGTTTTTCTTGACATACTGTTGCAGCTTGTTTTCCCTCAACAATTCTTCAATTAAGCTCTTCAGGTGATGACATTCATTGGTATCATGTCCGGGTTGATTGTGAAAGCGACAGAATTTTCCATTTCGCATAGCACCCTTTCTCGGTTTTATCTCAACTGGTTTGGGATAATTCACAGCATCTTTGGTGGCAAAGAAGATATTTTCCGAAGTGTCGGTCAATGGAGTGAAATCTGAGGGTTTGAAGAAGCGAGGTTTCTTTGCATCCTTTTGTTTCTTCCTATCATGACTTTCCCTTTTCTGACCTCCGGAATCTTTCTTCACCGAAGCAGTAATATTATTCTCCACCTTTGTTGCCACCACCTTCATTGGTGTCGGAAGATTTTCCAAGCGTATGAATTCATCAGCTTTCTTATAGAATTTCTCGAGAGAATTTGGCTCCTTCATTTTCAGCCATTTTCCAAATTTTCTCGATTTGTCGATAGCACGCATCAAGCAGGTCAAGACCATTCGTGGCTCTGCGTTGTCAACTTCCGCCAGAGCTATATTGAAGCGATTCAGGAATGACTTGATAGGCTCTCCCGGATTCTGTTCAAGACTAGACAAAGACATTATGTCCTTTGCCTTTGAAGCGTACAACCTGAATTGCTCTTTGAACTTTCGGGTCAGATCGGAAAACTGATCTACAGATCGAACAGGAAGCTTGGTAAACCAGAGAAGTTCCACCCCTTCCAAATATACTGGGAAATACCGGCACTTAATCTCATCGGTTGCCCTTGCGCCGGTCATGTGCCAGTCATACTTATACAAGAATTGATTTGGATCACTTGTTCCCCGATAAGCAGGAATAGTGGGGGGAACAAATTTTCTAGGAAACTGGCCTTCAGAATCTTCTCAGTAAACGGAGTCCTACTCGGTGCGAATCCCCATTCGCTCTCATCTTCATCTCTCTGTATGCTCTCTTTCATTATCTGCCGGATCATGCCAGAGATATACTCCTCATTGTTTAGTGATCTTGCAGAATAGGCTTCGGCCATTTTTTCAGAAGTTTGTCCGGGCAAACGTTCGGGGAGAGCTGGCGATGGCTTGGACCCTTCTGCTTGGGGAGGTGCCCCTTCAGTGGCACCAGATCTGTTCTGAGGAATATTTCTCCCTTCGGAGTTGGGAGCAACATTAGCAAAGTTTTCTTCATTATTTACTGGTCTTTGATTAGCCCCGAGCAGAGCATTCAACTTTTCCATCATCAGATTATTCTGATTCTCAATCTGCTGGTATAGTCCGAACAGAGCAGCATCTAGCTCCTCTCGCGTCACCCCGACGCTTGGAGCTGCCCGACTTGGAGAAAGAGAAGTGGCAGTATTTTCGCGGTCATCATCAGATCTGACAGACTTACACTTTCTTCCAGGAGCCATTATGTCTGATAGGCTTCTGGTTTTGAAGGAAATTCTTTCAGCAAACTTCCGTGAAGCAATGGTGAATGGTCGCCTGAGTTGGATTCTCAGTGAAAGCACCAAAATGTTAACGCTAAAAGTGGAACGTCAACACTCGGTGTGTGTAGTAGAATTGTGAAAGCACCACCCGTGTAACGGGAACAAGAAGTAAGCAGTAAAGTAGTGAAAAAGCAGTAAAAGACAGTAGTTTATAGTGGTTCGGCTTGAGATCGAGCCTACGTCCACTTTGAATCTCTTTATTACTGAATTCGATTACAAGACGATACAATGCACTTATCAAAACAATACAATTCGATCACAAAGACAATCTCGACTACTAGCTCAAACTTCGATGATCAAATCCGATGAATCCGTATTGGATGTAGGAAATTTCTCCCGAAGCTTGTTGTAGTGTCTCGAGTGTTTGAAGATCTTCAATTGCTGAATGAGTTGAGAGTTCAGCAGAGTAACGATGCTTGAAGAAATGATTCGCCAAAAGTCCTCTTCATGTTGGAAGTGGTGGTCTATTTATAGGAGTCAAATTCTGAACAGAAGTTTCTGCCAAGTCATGAGTCGTGGCCGACTTAAGATAAGTCGTGACTCGTGGTTGACTTAAGGTAACTCGTGGGCGTCTTGCTGAGTTCAGCTTGTGGCTTGGTAGACGACAAGTCCTAAGTCGTGGTCGACTTATCAAACAAAGGTGGTATAGGTGCAGGCATTGGATTTTGACTCGATAGCTTTTTAGGTCGTGGACGACTTAAGCTAAGTCCTGAGTTCCTTAAGTCGTAAGTCCCTTAAGTCGTAAGTCCCTTAAGTCGTAAGCCCCTTAAGTCGTAAGTCCCTTAAGTCGTAAGTCGTCTGATCCTTTAAGTCGTAAGTCCCTTAAGTCGTAAGCCCCTTAAGTCGTAAGTCCCTTAAGTCATAAGTCATCTGATCCTTTAAGTCGTAGCTTGTTAAGTCGGTGACCTTTTAACTCTTTAAGTCGCTGACCACTTCCAGTTGTTAGGTCGTGAGACTTCATAAGTCGTAGCCTGTTAAGTCGGAGACCTTTTAACTCTTTAAGTCGCTGACCACTTCTAGTTGTTAGGTCGTGAGACTTCGTAAGTCGTAGATCGTCCACTTCCTTATGTCGGAACCTGTTAAGTCGTAGGCCTCCTTAAGTCATGGCATCTCTTAAGTCGTTTAGACCTTAACTCCTTGAGTCGTCTGGACCATGAGTCGTAGGTCGTGATCTCTTAAGTCGTACACTTACTGAGTCGTATACTTCTTGAGTCGTAGGAAATTAAGGGTTAACACTCACAATCGCAGCGGAACAACATATAATAGACAGATGAATAATCTTTAAACCAAAGAACTATATCGGTTTATACATTACATCACATCATCAGAGTCAATATACAACACAATACATCAATGTACAGTTATATAAACCTGTCCCCATACCGAATACACAGCGGAATAGTACATAGTATAAGTGATACGTCTCCGCATCCAGCTCGCCACTTGAGCTCCATAGTATCTCCTGAATCCAGAATGACCTGAAAATCTAACTCTAGACTGCCCGTGTGGAAAATGATGGGCACGCAGAGTTTAGGAAGGGAACAATAAACTCCATGTCAGTCATGGGACTGGTGTGAGAACTAAAACAGTTATTTGCGCAAAGAAATAAAAAGAATCCGCAATGCTTTTGGAAAATTAAACTACCATAAGGCCTCCCACCACACACACAATGCAAACGTAGAATTGGAGGAGATTTCTCCTTATGATAGTCAAACATGCTTACTATGCAAATTCATTGGATATTATTACTAGTGCATAGTGCAGAAAACATTTCGAAAGTATAATATTAATCTTAGCCAACATAGGCATTTCGCACTATGCCTACTATAGCTACCATCTAAACAGTAGGGCGCCACCATAAGTAAATGGCAGGTTCTACAACTAAAACCGTACAAGGTTCGTATTGGAAATTAGATTTCAAACAAATGGTCAGGCTAAGGAACTTCCTACTGTCAATGGGTACACCTCTGGCAGGACGTCCCAAGAACTAACTAGCTCTCTGCCAACACAAGGCCGGGTTACCTCTATAACTAGGTAACTACTACACGAATATGCCACCTCCCGGTCCTTTGGGACCTTTATTCGAGGGCCCTCGATCACAAAGCAACAATCACACAGTAAATGAGATTAGAGCAACCACATAGGTTAAATATCAGAGCTCCATTTCTGATACCACCCTTTTCCAGAAGGAAATGACATACCCTAAAGGGCGCGACCCTCATAACCTTGCTGAATCATTCCTGTTTTGATCATTTCCGGTTTTTGAGGTCCGAAGAGGTCTCGTCCACAAAGCTACGCTTTTCACAAAGCCATGCTTCGATCAACAAATGATAAAAAATGATCAACACACAGAAGCACTCAGCATGTCACATTACCAAATTGGGAATATATCACAGATAACCTTTAACTACATAACCTCTGAGCTCGTACGTCTCAGAGAAGGGTGTTAAGCTAAGAGAATAAATTCTCTGCCACCAACAGAAATGTATTTGAAAGAAATATGCTTTATATCTCAAAGTGTAATGTCAAATATGTAACCATACAAGTCTGTTCCGGGTTCGAACAAAACCAAAGGCACTTCGGAAGAAGCTCTTGCAATCCGGGTATTCACAATCCCGATCGAATTTCCCATCACAAAGGAAATCTCTATACCAGAGAAACTCGATACAGAGACAATCAATAGGTCATCCTATCGTTCTCACAAATACCCGGTCTTCACCACCGGTCTTCAATTCAATCCATATCGTTGTATCACTGATTCGGAATGGGTTATATGACACAAAGGTCCTCTCCCGGGTAATCCGAATAGTGAGCGCAATATTTTAAAACATATGGATATTGCGATTTCCATTAAGTTGCAACTTATTACCCAAACTTTTTCTTTCAAATGGTTTAACAAACTACCATTTCAAATCTTTAACCAAAAAGATTTACTTCACAAAGTTTACCTAGTTTCACAAAGATTTATTCACAAATTCCCAAGTCAATTTCCATTTCAATTGAATTAACTCATTAAATCTTCAAATCAAGATTTAACTTATAGCTTTCAAAACTATTCACAATTTAAGTCTTTTATAATATAAAAGATACATCATTTGAAATACTATTTTATTTCAAAACAAGATTTAATCATCGTCACAAAGGTTAATTCCTAGTTTTTTCCAAACTATTTACAAATTTCATTTCAACTTGAAATATTTTGATACAAATTGGAAATCTTTCCAATTTATGAAAGCTATTATTATTTGAAACAATTAGTTTCAATCTGGGAAAAACTGATTACAATTACATAGGTTAAAGCCATCCAAGTATAAATTTGGATTTAAATTTAAATTTCCAAAGCCATATTTTAAACGGTTAAAAATCCATGTAAACACCTTTTACACTTGTAAAATCCTTTAGACCAAAATTCCCAAATCATTGAATTCAATTTCCAATATTGAGTTCAAATTTAAATCAAATTATTCAAATTTCAATTTTTATTAAGTTATTTAAATTAACTCTTATTTTTGAAACTCATTATCAAAAATTTCAATTCCAATTCCAAAACTATTTTGGATTCAAAAATTCAATCCTTAAATTTGATAAAAAATCTGTGACTTAACTGATTCCACGTGAAATCCACATTTGTGTGTGTATTGTGTAGTCTAAGGGTTTAACACAATAGTGCAACAACATCCAATCATCACAGATCAAAATACAACAATATATTTGATAAGCGGTATAAAGTATAACACTTATCTTTCATTCACAGATCACAGATATATATATCACAGATAAACAAATTATAGATCACAACACAAAGCAGGATAAATCACAGAATATCACATATCGGGGATATCAACAATTCAACCATTCAATAAAATTCAAACATCCATAGATAGGATCAATTTAATCATCTGATTAATTTAAATCAAATAATTTCTATAAATAAATTTTACTAATTATGGTAAATTAATAATCAATTAATTTCAAAAACATTTAATAAATTTTCCTTGAATTAATCATTAATAAACCCACAATTAGTAATTAATACTTAATTAATTATCCTTAATTAATTACCAAAACCGATAAAATCTCCTAATAAATTTCTAAAGTTATTTCCTTTTTAAAATAAATTTCTTTATCTCTTCAAATCTATTTAAAAATCCAAATTTTAAATAAATTCTTTAACTTATGAATAATATTATTCAAAATCCCTTTATCAAAAATCTTTTCCCATATTTTGGAATTTTTAATAAAACCAAGAAAATAAAACTTTATCTTTTAAAAATTTATTTTTATCTATCCAATTCTCAAAAATAAATTTTCACAATAAATTTTCAACTTGAATTTCAAGAATCCAATTTTATTTATTTCTGGTATCCAACGATACCAAAAATATATTCGGCTAAATTATAGTCGTCAACAATTCCAATCACAAATATAATCACACGAAGATTATAAATAATCAACACACAACATATGAAACAAATTTCAATATTTGAGGAATCCAGTTGGATCCCTCCAACCTGTTTCCCTGCATCCATAGATGTTAGCACAATACCAATTCCACTTCAAGGTGGAATATCACGGTATATGGGATTTATAAAATATTATCCGCTATTATGCGGCGCAATAGGGTCTCATCCGCTATATAATGCGGAAAATCAACTCCAAATACATATATAATACCAATTCCACTTCAAGGTGGAATATCGCAGTATTTGGGATTTAATATAATAACCTCCGCTTAATATGCAGCGTATAGGGTCTATTTCAATACAATAGATAACAACCATCATCCAATCACACAATCAAGCAATTTTAAATTTAACTATTTTAAATTTAAATCGAAACACAGTTCGATTTAGTAAGGATTTCTCACCTTGAGTTTCCGATAACAGTTGTAGTGGTTTATTTTGAATAAAATTAAACGCACGTTTAATTTTACCCAAAATTCACACTAGCTCCAATTGACTCCAACCCAGCTCCATTTCGTAGTGCTCGTCAAAACGGACCCAACGCAAGTCGTTTCATAATTTTTCGGCCTCGTATGAACAAGTTATGATGTTACAAAGATTTCACGAATTAAAATAGAATTAATTTACAACTTTATTTTTTTAATTTAAACCCCAAAGATCCTCGGCCGTTGATCCTTCTTGATGAAATCTA
Organism: Allium fistulosum; assembly: GCA_030737815.1. Taxonomy (NCBI): domain Eukaryota; kingdom Viridiplantae; phylum Streptophyta; class Magnoliopsida; order Asparagales; family Amaryllidaceae; genus Allium; species Allium fistulosum. The sequence goes on along the minus strand of CM060908.1, from coordinate 614,941,885 downwards.
GGCCGCGCGCTCTTCTTCTTCCCTCCAGTATTTTCATATGCTAGCAAACCCAACCGGCCGCCGCGAAACCATAGTCGACGCGCCTCAATTACTCGACTTCACGTCGATCAGGAACCACCATTTGAACGCCCCAGCCAAGCCCTACCACCGCCATGAATATGAACGAGCTCGATCAAGCCCTAACGTCGAAAATCGTCTATGAAGTTCGGCCATTCAAACTCGATTTGCCACTGATTCGCTGCTCCAAATTCGATCGTACCCGTTGGACCGAGAGATATCGATGTTCTCTACGTTTTTTAGTTGGTAGTTTTTGGTATAGGATGACGGAATGGAAGGAAAAAGAGGAAGAAGGAGGAGAATTTTTGGCTATTAAAGTAGTTAGGGCCGGCTAAAGCTTGAAACCCTAGATTTGTTTTCAATTGGAAAATGTGAGGTCCTTATATAGAAAATTGACAAAACACTATTCACTTGAAAATTTTCAAACTCCAAACGAAGCTTGCCGACTTACGTTCATAATGTTTTATCCATGTTCCAAACACAATGGAACGTGTTTTGGAGGCTAATTCGGTCATATGTGCGAGTTACGGAAATAAACTATCAAATTTAAATTAAATCGATTAAAACGATTTCCATGCGTTTTGGCTTGCCACGGACAAACGGTAAATCCGATTGACACGAAATTTGAAACCATTTAATAATTTAACATTACGGATCCGATGTAACTTGTTTCGTTGAAATCCGAAACTGTTTGAAAAATGGCTATTTTTACTCGTCAATTAAATATTAAAATATTCAATTTTCACAAATTAACTTCTAAATCAATCTTAAAGTTCTATAACATCGTTCTAACTCCAATATGATTTAATATAACTTTATAAATCATTTTTATACACATTTAACCCAGATTTCAAGTATTTCTGGAATTTCTGATATTAAATTGTCAATTTAATTATCCAATTAAATCTTGATATTCGAAATTTAATTTATTCTGCTTATAAAAAATCTTACTTGTTAATATTTAAAATTAATTAAATATTCGAATTTCAAATGACAGAAATTCTGGGTCATTACAATCTTCCGCCTTAGAAGAATTTCGTCCTCGAAATTGCCAAGTAAGAAAAATGCCCCAAATTCATTAACTTTTCAAAAATCCACTTAGTGAAAATTTTATATTCACCTTTTCCAAAAAAATTTTAACTTCAACCAAAACAGTGGTTTCCATTTTCTAGTTCAATTCCTACGTTTCTATTACAATTTAGAAATCAACCTTTTGTTAAAAAAAATTCAAATTTTTCTAAATTTTTCTAACTCCCAAAATTTTCGGAAAATTTTGGCAGAGTCTCCTTTGTACGGAGGAGCTTTTGCAAAATCACAATAGATATAAATATGTATACATCCACCCACACGGTCGGAAAAGCAGAAAAACAGTTCATATTTCCTATTTTTATTGCATAGGCGTACCTTTTTAGCATTTTCAAGCAAAGCAGTTTATTATTAAGCATTTTGCGCAACAAATCCCGCTAACGGTAGCCCCGGTACCTGTACTTACTCAATTTAAACACGTAAGTGACATATATATAAAGTTATTAACATTTTACTCTTTTAAACAACTACAACATATGCATATTGAAAGAAATGCATACCAAACAAGGCTTATAAGCAACTTATATAAATTCGACATTACTTGTAATTGTTTACAACCAATTCATATACAACGACATTCATTTCTTCATTTTCAATTAGTTTACATTCACTAATTTACATTTATATTAGTTCACTTTCAATTCAAATTCCATTACATAGCTTTCAATTTTTTTTTATCAATTCAATTCCATATGAATTTATATACAAATCAACTAACAACCATCAAACAATCAATCATAACCAACATAACCAAATTCATTCAATTTACTTTACTTCACATTCAATTTGGTTCAACACTTTTAACTTTCAATTGATTTAATATTGAATTGGCTTTCATTCAACTTCCAATTATATTAGCTTCTAATGAATTAACACTTATATTCATTATTTCATATCAATTTATTTACATTCAATTCATTCATTGATTCAATTGCTAATTCATTTTACAAATAAAGTTGAATTTCATTTATATAACTCAAGTTCACATCCATTTAACTCACTTTATTCATTTACTTCGATACCAAAATCAAATTCATTCAACATCACTTAAGTTATATTTCATCACAACATCATTTGTTTAACTCAACTTAAATTTCCACTTATCAATCCAATTTAGATTCCAATTCTAAAGTAAATTCTATTTAACTTGTACCAAAGTCAAATTTCATTACTTATTCAAATTCATATCTCGTTTTGCTTAACAAAATTGTTTAACCATTTTAATAATTTGTTTTACTTACCTTTTCTCACTTCACAAGCTATACAACTTATTATTTATCTTCCAAATCATATTAGATAATCACTTATCTAATTCAATTCAATTTATTTAACCTTTTATTTTTTTGAGCTACCAAATTCTTTAACTTTACCAAAGTTAAAATCTTTATTTCATATTATAAGTCTAAAACTCGTTTCACTTATATTCATCAATTTCAACTTGGATTTTAATTTCAAATTTGTTTCTCACAACAAAACTTCAATTTTCCAATTTATTATTAGTAGCAAATCAATCACATAGAAACTCGAAAATGATACTTATGATGTTGCAGTCATCACCCTTATTATTTCCCAGCAACAATAGTGAATTCGGTGCTTAATATCCTTTTAAAAATTTCCTTTTATTTGTAAATCACATTTATAAATCTTTTTCTCATATAATTTCACTATTTTACTTTACTTATACAAGATTATTTCACAATTATAAATCATTTTAAGTATAATTCTATACTTATATAATTATTGCTCTTATATAATTTGTTCTTTCATAATTGTTGTGTTTATTTAGATTATTCAAACATATTTTATTAACTTATATATTCTTACATTTTTAACAACCAAACAATTAATTTATATACACTTTAATAATTCTGAAAAATTATTTTCTTTATATGTAAAATATAATCGAGGTAAAATTATTTCATTTACCCAATTTTAAAACAATATCGTGCCGAATTGTTCTATTCAAGTGTTTAGTAACCCCTTCGATACAATTTTGCAGACTGTGCCGACGAAGGTTCATATGCCACTCAATAAACCAATCACCACAACATAAAACCATTTTTTATATTCACTAACAATTACGCACTCATATCTATTATCACACTCAAACTCATTCTAGAGTACTACTGACTCTATCTCTAATGAGTAACACCCAATAGAGCCAAGGTTATCGCTTAACCAAATGCTCTGATACCACATTGTAACATACGGTTTTTACGGGATCCGAAAATCGACATCAATACGTCCACTATATCAAATGTTGCACAAACGAATGCCGGAAAACCGAATTGTTAGGGATAAAAGAAGAGGTAGAAGAAAAAGAAAAAGAAATAGAACAATATCAGAATCTCACAATCGCAGCGGAACAACATATAATAGATAGATGAATAATCTTTAAAACAAAGAACTATGTTAACGCTAAAAATTGAACGCTAACACCCTGGTGTGTGTAGTAATGTGAAAGCACCACCCGTTGGTACGGGAACAGAATATAAGCTGAAAAATAGCAGAAAAAGTAAAGAGACAACGGTTTTATAGTGGTTCGCTCGTAATTAAGCCTACGTCCACTTTATATTCTTTTATTGCTGATCTAGTTACAAATTGATACAATGCAATTCAAATACAATTCACTTTGATCACAAAAAACACTTCAGACTAGTGGCTCAAACTTCGATGTGATAAGGCTCTTTGAATCCATGTTAGACTAGTGTCTTGAATGTTTGGAATGCTAGATGTGTAGGATGAGTTGTGAATTCAGCAGAGTAACAGCGCTTCAGAAGATCAGCCAAAAGTCCACTCGTCGTTAGAGTGGATGCAGTATTTATAGGGTGAAATCTGGACAGGAATTTTCCCCCAAGTTCTAGGTCGGGAACGACCTAAAGTAGGTCGTAGGTCGGCGGCGACTTAGGAGAGCGTTAAGTCGCTAGGTCGAGACTTAGGTTGCTGAGACCGCTTCATTGCTTAGGTCGTTCACCCGCTTATCTTGTTAAGTAATTAGGTCGCTCTGTACCTTAGGTTGCTAGGTCGCGGGATTCCTTAGGTCGCTAGCTTCTTAGGTCGGTAGGTCGTGGCTTTGCTTAGGTCGCATATGTTTTAGGTCGCTTTGCATATTTAGGTCGCCGAGGACTGGAGCCACTAGGTCGCTAACCTCTTAAGTCATTAAGTCGTCTCTGTAGTTAGGTCGTTAGCCTCCTTAGGTCGCTTAGTCCTTTCTGTAGTTAGGTCGCCGCTCCCCATAGGTCGCTAGGTCGCTGCTCCCCATAGGTCGCTAGGTCGGAAATCAAAAGAGGGTTAACATTTGCCCCTCGAAGTACATGCCTAGGTCGTAGGTCGTGTGCTTCGATTTCCTTAACTCGCTCTTTGATGAGTTGTTAGGTCGCGAATGACCTAGCGAGGAAATTAGGTCGTGTAGCGCCGATTCGCATTTCACTGCACCGGTGTATAAATAGTTTAGGTCGTTCCTCCTTCACCTCATCTGTTCTAACATTCCACTCAGCCATTAACAAGTTCCCAAGCTCTCGAAGACGAATTCTATTACTCGATCATCAGCTATCCTTAACATTACATTGCGTAAGTGAACCCGCTTTCTACTCAATCCTCGATTATCATTGATTCACAAACCCCATCTTTCATCTCTGACCGACTTCCTTACGCCGTGTTTCATTACGAATCTCGTTACATCGACTGTTAATGGACCTGAGGTGATTCGATTTCGCTTTAGGCGAATCGAGAAGAAGGAGATGGGTTTCAGTGCTCCAGGCTAACTGATTTGTGATTTTAGAGGGGATGAGAAGGTAATTGGTGGAGGGAAACGATGTTTTGGATTGAGCAGGAGATAGCTCGAGATTCCATTAGAGACGACCTAATGAATATTAGCGACATATGAACCTTCACGACCTAGGACTTAGACGAACGCATACTGCCTTGAACTGTTGGATTAGGTTGCGGCCCATTGAATTAGCGACTTAATCTCTTGCAGCATAGGGTTTGGGTCGCGGCCGAGCTAGGACTTTGATGATTTGCATTGCTTTGACTTGAGGCCATTTATGCATTACGACTTAAAAAGTTAACGACTTAACTTAACTCGCAGCATACCCTTTAGGTCGTGGATGAGCTAACACTTAGACATTTGATGTGGCTTAACTTCCTGCGCCTTAAGCTTTTAGGTCGTGAGCATGTCTGAATGACCTAATACTTAACCAAATTTCCATTGCCTTGCCTTGAAGCTCTACGCCTTGAACTTTTTGACTTGAATAATGCGACCTAAGAAAATTTGCCTTAGACATTTGCAAAGCTTTGACAGAACTTGACTGAGTTTTCAGTTTGAACAGCTAGAATGAACCGCTTGAACTTTGAACTGTCTGGACTTTACACTATTTGAACCTCTTTATAGATTATCTCTAATGCTAATAACCTGTTAAACACAATATTTGTAGAAAACTGGGACGAATATACTACCATTGACTGCCCACATCAAATGACAGATTAGTCGATAAAGAAAACTCAACTTAAATGAACTGTGTGAACGAAATGCTGTAAACCAACCAATTCAAGTGAAGTATTAAAGCAAAACTAAAATAGTTAACTAAAGCTGATTTGTTTGCATTAACACTGCACTTGAGTTTTAAATTAACAAGTATTGAAATCTCGTAATCAACCAATTGTCAACTAGTTTAATTCTAGTTATGTTTGCTTGTTATTTTTATTAGTTCTGCACAACACTTCACACTTTTTAGGAAACGTGCACCTTCACATTTGAATATCCAGTTGATTGTGTAGAATGTCTTCTCAACAAGAAGAGGTAACAGTTCAACCTGTAGAGGCTATTCCTATTCCTGCCCCGTTAACTAATCCTCCAGAAAGAATCTCGACTACTTTAACATATAAAGTTTTCCGCCAACTGTGCACTCAGTTCGGCATTGCTGAAGCAGATGCCATACTTCCTGAGAAAAGCGACACTGCTGATATACCACCTTCCGGTTTCGTCGCAGTCAATCGCCAAATGTGCATGAGCGAAGCCATTCCTCCTTTTAACGATTTCCTTCAACAGCTTCTTCTTCGACTGTCTATCTCTCCTTTTCAGTTACATCCCAATGGCTATGCCATCCTGATGGGATTATGTGTGCTATTTAGAAGGACGCTGGATCGTCTTCCGAGTTTTGATGAAGTTTGTTACTTGTGCACATTTTCCAAAAATAAAGACCATCCCTCCATCACGCTTGTGAGAAGTGCTAGGAACCACAAACTGATCATTGGTCTTCCCGACAGTGCTCACGGGTTTCTGAGTCAGTTTTTCTTCGTTCGCTGTCCCCCGAGATTCTACGCTATCTGGAGAGTAGGAAGTAAGATCATTTATCTTCATTCCTTATGTTTTCTGAACTTTTCGAAGCCCGAGTTGTCAAGTGTTAAATTCGCCATTTACTTTTTCATTGCTTCCTCCTCCTTCTAGGTGTCTTGGTGACAAACCAACTTTTGAAAGGCTCATGGCCGTGCCGGTTGAGGAGAGGAGTATCCAATTTCTGTTGAAAGACGAGTTTTTACATCAATTCGGGCTTCTACACCCTTCCCGGTCAATTCAAATTCACGACGCTGCTGATTCTAAGGCCGGAACGTCAAATGCCCCGGTTTCAACCGGAGAGATCACCCCTAAAGAATCTGCTGTGGAAGCTTCTTTGGTAAAATGCTCCACGTCTACTGACGTTGCGGGGTCGTCAAGCAAGCTAACACTTTCCCCAGTTATCAAAGAAGAGGAGCCTTCTCAGCATTCCGGAAAGGCGGCTGATGTGGAAATCGAAAGAGAAGGTTCCGCCGGGCACAATGGCGATGATATCTTTGAGGGGTTGAGTGATTTGATGATAACCTCACAGGAACTATTCAAAGATGACGCTTCAAAAGCTATTTCTTCTGCTGTCGAGGTGACTTCCTCTTTACAACAAATTACAACGCCTGATAAACAAGTCGTCACCATTCCCACACCAAAGAGTGGTTTGTAGTCTGACGCACGTAGTTTGCACTCCACACACACTTAGGATGCTTAGCGCTTTTATTCACTTAACTTTTCTACTCTGAAGATTTCTAAGACTTGAATTTTCTTCAATTTCAGGTTCTCCAATGGGGCGAAGCGGTTCATAATATGATGACTTTCGGCGCTATGGGCGGCGTGACACCTATGACCATAGATGTTATCTCCCTGTTCGTAGGGAAACTGAAGAGGAGCGAGTGGTTAGAAAAGCTCGAGAGAGACAAGCTTATGAGGAGCAGCAAAGAAGGAGGGAAGAACGTCACGACTCCTCTCAAAGAGATGACGATTCCCCTAAAAGAAAGTCGCATGACGACAGAGGAAAGAGCCATATTGTTGAAGATCCCAGTAAACGGGCCAGGCTTAGCGAAAAGGACGCGTCTGCGATTTCTGAAAAGACCGATGCTCCTATCTCTCTTGATATCCCGTCCGGTTCTCCTGCTCTAAAGAAATCTGACGTTCAAACAATTATCAACAGGCCTCAATATCTAGTCAAAGACGCTCCTTCTACACTTCAAAGCCGATTCCCAAATTGGTGCCTAGGAGGAGTGCGCTTCGACTTAGACTTGGTACCGATTGATAAGCAAGCTATGTTGAGGAACCTTGATGCAGTCAAACTTGATATCGAGAGGATGTCTGGCTGGCAGAAACTTGTCGACGAGCTTCAAAGAGTTAATCGTATGAATCTTGAAGCCATGTTGACTATGGAGAATGACAAGATAGAGTAGGATAAAATTTACAAGCAACATGATGCAGAGATGGCGAGCATTGCTGACGACAATGCGAGACTTGAGTCCGAAGTCAAGAAACTCAAGGAAGATCTCGCCACTTCTTCCGCTTCGCACTCTCAAAAAGAAGAAGTCTTCCAAAAACAAGTGAGAGATGCTCATGCTGCTCAAAGAGATGCTGAGCTGAAACTTGAGGCCGAGTAGCATGTTACTGAAAAATATCGTAATGAAACCGTCCAGCTGCGGGAAAAAGTCAGCTCTCAAGATTTGGAAATTATAAGGTTGCAAGCTCAGTTACTGAAGACCGAAAAAGAGCGCGATGACGCCATCGCTGGAAAGGAAGCAGCTGAGCACTCGCACGAAGCGACGAAGGCCAATGTTAGCTCAACTTTACTCAATTTTTATCTTCATAGTGTTTTGGGGCACGGAAGCCTCTCATTCTTGGGCCCGAAGTACGAAATCACCTTGGCTGAAGTGTGGGAGGCCGCGGTTGATATGCTCGGAGGGGCTGGCTACGATGAGGCAGAGCTTGAGGCACATTATTTTGACGATGAAACTCATGCCGCTCTTGCCAGAGGAAAGGAGCAACTGGCTGGAGCGAGAGGCGAAGCAGCGGCAGGGGAGCATCCGGAACAGAAAGTATCTCCAATTGCTCCTGCCCATACTTCGACTTCGGCCGACGTTGACATCATAGGCTCCAGTCCCCGTCTCTTGTCTCCTGCTAAAGCTGAAATCGAGATTACAACTGCACAAGGCGGAGACAAGGGTGAAGAAAGCGCCGAAGCACAAGTCTATGAAATTGACATTATAAAGCCAACTTCTTCAGGTAACTTCAACGTTGAACTAAGTCAAGCGGATTACTCGTTCAATTCAATTGAGCTCGATGAATTTCTCACTTATTACATAAGTCCTGATGATCCAATATCTTATCTTTTTTCCAAGAATACTGATTTTAACTTCTTTTCTTCTGTAGCGGAAACACTGAATGCTGCGCACACTTCTCCTCTTCCAGCTGTTCCTCCTCCATCCCTTCAAGTCACTCATGCTTCTCAGCTGGGTTCGCTGGAAGAGAAAATAGAAGCCCTTCAAGGCTTGGAGGATCCACTTGCTTCACAAGAGCAGAAGGCGGAAGAAGTTGTGGACAGTGAGAAGACCCCGGAGCAGTCTTATGATGACGACACAAAACTTTCTACGTTGCTTACTCTGGGAAGTGAGTCTTCTTCGAAGAGGAAAGGAAAGCGCGCAATGAGGAAGAAGAAGAAAAGCACTTCAGCTGGAGAAGATAAAACAGAAGAAGATCCGACTACTCCTTCTTCTCCTTCTTCCCCGACCCGTCCACGCCGGATTCAAAAACTAACTATCAAACCGTGCAGGGGTTCTAAAGGTGGCGGGAAGAAGGAGTGATGAGCTGGACTTTACGCTTCTGGTTTTGCTTTTTGCTTTTTGCATGTATTGACCGAAGATTGTGCGGGTACCGGTCCCCGCCTTTTTGAGATCTGCACATGTAAAGAATTTTCATAGTATTGAATAAAATAATTCTTTTACTTGTACAAATTCTTGTGTATGTAAGAATGCATTTATTTCTCATTTTAGTGTAGAATAAACGATTCTTTTTACTTGTACAAACTTTTTGTCTGTGTTTGAGAATTCATTTATTCCACATCTTTTTTGCGTGATATTGTAATGAGCTTGTGGTATGTTGCTTGAATACTACTTTTATTGATGTAGCTATTGTTTGTACCAAAATTGGGCACAACACTCTTTGGAAGCGTTTGAAGAGATTAAATGAAGAAATTAAATGTAAAATGAGGAAATAATCTAACAAACACTCCAATAACAGAAAATAAATGCATAGGAGACAGCTATTTAGAGTGGTTCGGCGTGTAGCCTACATCCACTATGAAAGTTGATGATTTTATTGCTCGATTGTTTGAAGATTACAAATTCTTATCATGTAATACAACTGAATTTCTGAGCTAAGTTTGAATCTACGAGAGCCGTGGTGATTCTGAGTAGATCTGGCAGAGTCTGGGCGTTCTTTAGCTCTTAGAATTGTCCGACCCCTTTTCTGAATGACCAGGGGCTCTATTTATAGGTGTAGGAGGCTGATATTTCGCCTAAAATTCAGGAAGACCGCTTCTGGCACGTGAGGGGACCCACATGGCCGAAATCTGGAGATCCGGGCCCACTTTGGGATCGATTCGACCCATGGTTCGAATCGATCAAGAAATCATCCAATCGGGCTGAAATTTGGTGTGAACATTCTTCACCATGTGCTCAAGCTTCTGTGAAAATTTCATGGCATTTGGATTTGTGGAACTCGAGTTATGATCGATTCAAGTTGAAGATTTTCGTGCTCTTCGTCCTATGGATTCGTTCGAATCGATATGGTTCGAATCCATAGGTTCGAATCCTTGCTTCTGTACGTGAAAACGGTGACGTGGCACGCATTTCTCACATCTAGCCGCTTTTTACTCCGGGTTGACAGGATCGAATCCATGACTTCGGTTGCTTTGACTTAATGGATTCGAGGCAGTGGATTCGAAGGCGTGTTTGTTCGAATCGATCTAGGTATAACACGGTTGATCGATTCGAAGCTGGACGTGAAGTGTGGTTTCGAAGTAACTTATGTGATGGAGTCAAAGTGCATTGATTGCATGGATTCGAAGTGGATGAAAGCCTGAAGGGTCCGAAGCGTTGGATTCGAACGTAGCCTGTTTTGATGGATTCGAAGCGGGGAGAACCCGATGGTTCCGAATCGACTAAGACCACATCTATTCGAAGTAGATCATGTGAGCTTGAGGTGTCTTATCAATTGTAGCCCGATCCGGACTCGGGCAAAATTCATCGATGTCTGGGGTCAGTGGTCACCCGATGTTGAGGATGCATAACCCATATTCTCTAGTTAATTCCTTGATATCTCGGCCTTGCCAAAAGGCGGGATAACATTTGCCTCCTAAAGTACGTCTTGTGTAAACATGACGTGCTTTGAAAAGCTGCAGTCTCTCATTGGATAGCTATGACATGCTTTACCGAAATTTGTGTTCTGTATTTCTGTAATTGACCGTCGTATAATTGTGACCGGCTGTTAGCTGTTTGGGTCATGACGAGATGAACATTTGATCCCTGTAAATGGCAAAGATCAAACATTAGTCAGAGATGTGTGCATATGCGTATTATCTCGACTTTGGTTAACGTTGCGTGATCGCAAGTCGTTGCTAGTTCGGTTTGCTATTGAATTCTGCATCAGTCCTCTCCTGGACCGGTTTGAGATTCGAGTTAAAATATTGCTTTTATGATTGTCTATGATCATCCTCTTGTATCGATCCTCTCCTGAATCGGTATAAAGAGTAGACAAGTAATTTTTCACATTGAAACGGTTCGTCCATTTTCATCGGTGGTCGTTGATGGATTCGAAGTCATGAATGTTCGAATCGATGGCTTGACTTGTTGGTATCCGATGGATTAGAAATGGTCGTTCGAATCGATAGGTTTTGAATCATTTCATGCTAATGGTCGTGAAGTTAGCACTTCAAATCAATGGGACGCAACGACTCCAATTTAGCTTTTATTGAAAGCCTCGAATCGATGCAGCTTCGCGTTAATTAAGCTTTGTAACAATGCAGCCTTAATGGATTCGAAGCTTTGATGGATTCGAATACGACGGGTTTGAATGTGATGGGTTCGAATGTGTATGTTCGAGTTGATGGAGTCGAACGTCTTCAGGGACATCTTTGCTTTGTACTTAGTATCGATGAGCCCAGTGCATACCGAATTGATGGATACGAAGGATGGTCTCGGACTGGTGATTGCCGTTGTTTCCTTCGATTCGATGGAAACCATTTAGCGATCGATTCTAGAGCATCATTCGAATCAATGTGATCGTGGACTTGGGATGGCCGGTTACTCCTACCGGGATGCGAAACGTCATATTTCCCCTATATATACCGGGGTCCTATTCATTTCTCACTTTTTCCCTTCGCTTTGATTTCCTGTATCTTCGAATCGATAAAAAACCCTTTCCAACAAAGCCATTCGTTCTTCTTCAAATCAATCCAACCTTTTCCAGTTTAATCTCATATTTAGGTAGGCGATTCGACTAAGTACCTTATGCCTTGGGCTCTGATGAATTTTCCTTATCTCACGTTCGTATCGATTTGGAGGGAGTCGAATCCAGGGATGAAAAGAGAGACAACTTCTTCGTATCGATCTTGAAAAGTGTTTTTCGAATCGATCTCAGATGACCAGCTTTTCCGTGGTGCTTGCATCGATTCGTGGAGGTATGTCGATCGAATCGATTATAGGTAGTGAATTGATCGTATCGACCCGAAGTGATCGATACGAGAAGTTGTGGGATATTTGCCCATGATCGATTCGAAGATTATACCAATACAATCGATACGAGGATACGTTAGTTGATATGTTGTTTTTCCAGAGATCGATTCGAAAAGTGAACTTGTAGTGGGTTCGAAGAGAAAAGCCTTCCACCGTTCCAACTCGAACTATATCGATCCGAAGAGTATCGATTCGTTCAAGATCGATTCGAACGGTATCGATTCAAGCAGTATCGATTCGATCTTATATTGATTCGAATGGTATCGATTCGAACACACACTTCTCAGATCGATTCGAAGCTTCATGGATTCGAACCTTGATCGATACTAACGAGCTCCCATGAATACGAGGACTTCATATAATTACTGCCATGACTCCGACGAGCTTCATCTTTGCATATTTGGACTAAGTTGTTGTGCATATTTGACTGCCTTTCGTCGCTCGTCGATGGAACCGTAACTTTGAAAAACCAATTTGAACTAAGCAATCATGAATTCTTGGGCAATATGTTTTAAGACGGTCTGCGATGATGGTCATTTTAACCAACTTCATAATTTCTGAAGCTTGCATCTTGTCTTCAGTTTTGTTGAATCTGTTAAGTAACGCACAACACTTGCACTGCACAACACGTTCATACACTTCACACTGGGGAATGCACGAGCTCTTTATGTACTTAACGTTTCTTTATGATGAGTTAGTTAATTATGGAATCTTCGAGTTCCCAACAACATGAGGTAGAAAGTTCGCCTCCTCCCACGCTTGAGATCCCGGAGATCCCCCATAAAGTTATAGACCCGGCTCCAGACGAGCTGCCGGAAGCCATATTTATTGAGGATCCCGTCGATTCCGTCCAGTCCAGTATTTCTGAGTCTTTGTTAGGCAGGATATGCTTGAAGCACAACATATCTCCGGATGATGTTTTATTGCCCTGTGCCAACGATAGACCGCACAATCCTCCTGAAGGATATACAGCTTTTTATCGTCATGCTCTTGCGGCTGGAACGCTCCCTCCATTTAATCAATATATCAGAGAGATGTTATCATATTTAGCAATCGCTCCCTCACAGCTACATCCTAACGGACACGCGTTGCTAAACAGCACCTTCGTCATATTCATGGACTGCTTATTTCGCCCGCCAAGGCCGACTGAGATCAGACACATTTTTAACTTCAAAAGCAGGGCCGACAGTCCATCATTTACTTTCTTGGAGGCAGTCCGTAATTGCCAAGTCGTAACTGGGGCCTGGACCAGGCTTAGTTATTTCAAAAACGAGTGGTTCTTCGCCAGGTGCCCCCCAGGGTTTGCCAGGAGATGGTTATCTAGGCGTAAGTGTCATAAGTTTTCCTTGAGTAGTTTTTCCTATCACTTAACTAACACTTTGTCCTTCTCACAGCAATCATTTCAAGACCCTCTGTGGGGATTACAGTGGCATTGTCCGAAGCTTGCAAGCAATCCCAAGCGACTTAAGGCACATTGATCTGGTGTTGACTGACGATAATTTAAGGGCGCTGGGTTTAATCGAGACAGGCCAGAGTATTGTCATCGAGGGGTTGGCGAAGCCGACCTCAAAGAAAAACAAGAAGATGACGAAGAGGGCGCCTGGCATGGTAATAAGGTAAATGAGTGATGATGGGCGGACACCCATAGATACTGAGCTGTCGGTTGATCTTCCTTTATCAGGAGAGAGGCGAAAAGGCAAGGCTGTTGCTCCTAAATTTAAGAGACGGAAGTCTGTAGTCGTGTCTTGCCCTACCCCCGGAATCACAATTTCCGGAGCCGTGCCTCCTCAATCAGGAAGTATCTTTAGTGGATTGGATGATATCCCTATCCCGGCATATGTATCCCTTCATCATGAGTCTGGGTCGAAAAGTCTTCGAGAGGCGCCAAACATAAGCGGGACCTTTCTTGTTAGTGCGTTCGACGTTTCTGGTCGGTTGAGGGGATTACACATTTGTTCACACACTACATGACTTCCGCACACACATCACTCTGTCTTTATCCAGAGTTTGACTGAATCGTTACTTCTTTCATCGCAGATGAGATGTCGGGCCGTGGTTCTACTCTTGATAGGTTTCGCAATGTGCGCCAATCTTCTCCATATTATGATTCCCGCAGGAGAGAGTCAGATAGGGATCACAGGCGAGGTTATTCAAGTCAAGACCGTTATGACAAGGACAGAGATTATTGGCGTGGTCGCTCTGGCCATGATCATACAGATGGAGATCGGGGTCACCAGCACCGATCTCGTTCTCGTTCTCCTCTACCCCCTAGGGCTCCCGTAGATGTCCCTGGGCCTTCACAGCAGCAACAGCCTTCCCAATCTTCAAGGCCCAAGGCTCAGCGGCCTAGAGTTGAGCCACCGGCCGCTACCGTTGTCGAGCAGGCTCCGGTGGAGTTGACAAGTGAAGGAGCCATTCAGCTCGCCCAAATGAAAAGGGATTTCCCAGAAATTTGTATGGATGCTTATGTCTTTCATCCTCATCTCAAGAGGATCCCTCAGGACGTTGAAAATACTGCGCATAGCTATATTCGCGACTTCTATGTCCAATATAAGGATTAGTATAAGGCAGCCGTGAAGGCTTCTAAGGTAGCCTTTGTCCGGGCAAAGATTATTCAGGAGCGCGATGCTGATATTGTCAAAAAAGACCGCACTATTGAAATCCTCCATACTGAACTCGAATCGTACCGAAATTCAGAAATCCAAACACTTAAGAAGAATGAGGATGCTATGGCCAAAATGGCGAGGATGCAACAGGCACACTGTGCCACAGTGGAGGAGATGGGTCACCACTACACTAACGTTATAACCGAGCGGGACGCAGCCGTCAAGGAGCTGAACGAGCTTAAGGCCAAATTTGCTAAAGTAGTGAAAGAGAAGGATGCTGCTAACACCGCCGCACAAGAAGCGTGTGATCAAGCCATGTCTCTTCGAGCGGAACTTGTTGCGGCGGTAACCAAGACTGGGTCAGTGGAGGCGGAAGTCTAGGAAAACGTTATGGAGGAGCGATCCAGGTTAGAGGCTGAATTCGACGATCTCCTGGTTACATATAATGCCAATGTGCTGGAGCACAGGAACTTATTTTGGCTTGGAGATGATTCTATGATTTTATACAATGCCTGGACTAGGCTAATGGCGGAGAAGAAAGTAGCGCACCCGGATGAAGCGTTGGACGAGTTTGAGTTTGAAACGCGTCTGCTTTCTGAAGAAGAGAGGAGGGTCCTCCATGATGCAGCGATCTCTGTGGAGAAAGAGAGGTTCGGTGCTCAACACATAGAGGCCGGTGAAGGCTCAGGGATTAAGCATCACGAGGCAAGTGTTGGAGCCATAATTTCAACACTGCCTGAAACTACTGGTGCAGTTGATCCCCAATCTGTCCCTGCTTACAATCCTGATCAGCCTCAATTGTCTCAAGTTGATCCTCCCGCCTCTGCGCCTGTCGACACTTCGGGTCAGGCTAAGGAAGGTATTTGAACACTTCCCGTTTGTCTTTTAGTGCGATGGTCATGAAGTAATATGCTTAGCTAACAGTCGTCGTCGCTTCAATTTTAGTGATCGATGCCGTCGTCTCTGCACCTCCTGTATCTCAAGCTTTACATCCAGCGCAGGGAGCCATCATCACCGAAGCCATCATGATATCTACCGTGGTTGGCGAAGAAGGAGAAATGAGCATGTCGTCTTTCGACGCTCAGATGATCGAGGAACTCCTCCGTGAACCTAACGACCCTTTTATCGATCCACTACTCTCTATGAGTGGGGCTACTCCTGCTGTTAGTTCTTCCATGCCGGCTACTAGCATACCAAGCACGGCTCAAGCATCTCGCGAGGATGCAATTTTTGCCGAGATTAATGCCGAGATGGCAGTGGTGACATCGGGTATGAATCCACCTGGTCCGACCCCACTAATGGTGATATCGCCAGGTGGTACGATAGTAATTGAAAGTGCTCCTGCTCCGCCTCTTGTTACAGCTCCTATGCCTTCAGCTCCACCCTCCAAGAGAATTTCTGTGGCTACAAGCTCCGAGGAGGATGTTGACATCATGCCTGATCCAGGGGATAAACCGAGGAGAAGCAAGAAATTCCGAAGGGAGTCGGGTAGCGGGTCTGGTGGTGTGTCTCCGAGGAAGAAGTCTCGGAAGAAGAAAGATCGCTCATCCTGACTTGTGTTGTAATTGTCGATATCAGCGACTTTTTTCTCTTTTTTCTTTAGAGCCGTGTGTAGGCGTGGATTCGGCCTCCACCTGATTGAAATTTTTAGATTTTGCTATGTAATCAGACATCTTTTTGCCTGTCGTTATAAGAAACCATTCTTTCCTTTTTTGTTCAAGTACTGCATTGGTGGCCTCGTATACATAATCGTTACTATCAACGGTTTGATCCGCACATTGGGGACCCATTAACCATTAATATCTATGACTTAGTTCACGCTCTGGGGATTTAAAGTTAACACTTATACTTTAATTCACGCTCTGGGAAATTGAAGTTAGTGATTATATTTTAGTTCGCACTCCGGGAACTTCGAATTGTTGTTTATACTCTAATCCGCACTCTGGGAATTTAGAGTTAGTGATTATACTTTGACTTACACTCTGGAAGTCATGATTAATGTTTATACTCCCATTCGCGCTCCGGGAATCGGGAGTTAGAGGTTGTATTTTAGTTCGTATTTCGGGAACTTGGAGCTGACAACCGTGCTTCGATTCACACTCCGGGAATCTCCTAATGTTTATACTCCGTCTCGCGCTCCGGGAGTACGGAGTTGATTTGGTTTGCACTCCAGGAACCTGATGTTGTTTATACTCCGTCTCGCGCTCTGGGAGTTCGGAGTTGATTTGGTTCGCACTCCAGGAACCTGATGATGTTTATACTCCGTCTCGCGCCCTGGGAGTTCGGAGTTGATTCGGTTCGCACTCCGGGAACCTGATGATGTTTATACTCCGTCTCGCGCTCTAGGAGTTCGGAGTTGATTTTAGGGAGTGTCGTGTGTCAACCCAGTTATAGCCTTGATGCAGCGGCTTGCCCCCGAGCTCGGGTTTCACCTAGCGAGTGGCCGGTCGTATCACAGCCACTCACTATTTGAATAAATCCCATCGTGCGATGGAACTTAGCTCTTCGAGCGTCGTGATTGTTGTCGGTCGTATTCAATAAATCACAGCTCTGGCTCGAAGAGATGGCATTTTATTGCTGAAATAAGAAAATATGGCAAAGTCAGTTGCCTTATTACAATTCTAATCTCTAAAAAGCAAATATAAAATGCAATGGAAAAAATCAGATAAACAAAGCCTGTCATGTGTAGTAACGGCGAAGACTTTCGCTATTCCAGGCTCTTGGCAATATGAGACTGTCAATGGTCGATAGTTTGAATGCGCCATTTCCGAGCTCTTGTGCAATCACATACGGTCCTTCCCAGTTAGGCTTCATATGCGAAGGAACCGGGTAGACTCTTTTGAGAACGAGATCGCCGAGTTTGAAGGTCCGTGACCGAACCTTAGTGTTATACAATCGGGCGACTCGACTTCGGTAAGCGGCTGCTCTCAGGTCAGCTTCTTCTCGCCTTTCGTCTATCAGATCCAAGGATTCAGCAAGCAGTATGGCGTTTGTCTTTGGTTCATAGTATGTCACGCGATGAGAAGGCACTTCCATTTCGACAGGAATCACGGCTTCTGAACCATAAGCTAGAGAGAAGGGAGTATGTCCGGTTGCAGACTTGTGGGTTGTCCGATAAGCCCACAATGCCATGGGCAACTCGTCGACCCACTTGCCCCCGGCCTTTTCTAGTCGTTTCTTCAGGATGGATTTGATGACTTTGTTGACAGCTTCGACCTGTCCATTCGCTTGAGGATGCGCTACTGCGGAAAACTTCTTATGGATATGGAATCTTTGGTAGAAGTTCTTGAATTCAGCGCTGTCGAATTGGGCCCCATTGTCAGTGATAATGGTATGTGGGAGACCAAATCGACAAATTATGTTGCGGACTACAAAGTTGATCACTTTCTTCATGGTAATTGTCGCGAGAGGCTCAGCTTCATCCCATTTGGTGAAGTAATCAACTGCTACGATTGCATATCGCGCTCCTCCCTTGGCGAGGGGTAATGTTCCGATAAGATCGATTCCCCACATCGAAAATGGCCAGGGACTGACCATTTGTGTTATCTCGGTAGGCGGGGCTCTTGGAATACGAGAATGCTTCTGGCATTTGTCGCACTTTTTAGCGTATTCTGCCGCATCTCGGTTTACGGTGGGCCAAAAATACCCATACCAGAGTATTTTCTTGGCGAGTGCTTGCCCCCCAGCATGATCGCCACATTCTCCCTCGTGCACATCGTATAATACTCGCTTGATTTCGTCGTGTGCGATACACCGGAGGAGAGGAACAGAGTATCCTCTTCTATACATAATTCCGTCCTGGATAACAAACCGTGATGCTTTTTGAAGAATTTGTCTTTTGTCACTCCTACGCTCAGGCACTATCCCGTGCTCAATGTAATTGCGATAGGGAGTCATCCATGAATCCTTGTCAAGAGTGGCTTCGAATACAAATCCAATTTCAACCTGATCAATGCTCGGGGAAGATAAAGTTTCGACCGGAACAAGACCCAACTGCTCGGCTTCGCCAGTACTTGCTAATTTAGCCAATGAATCGGCTTTTTGGTTACGTTCTCGGGGTATGTAGTAAATGTCATAGTGGTTTAAATGACCAAGAACTTCTCGAACTCGGGCTAAATAGGCAGCTAACCTCCGTTCCTTGGCCTGATACTCACCCCTGACTTGGCATACAATTAACTGTGAATCGCAATGGACTTCCACAGCATTAATCTTTAAATCGCGAGCTAATCTCAATCCTGCGAGTAAAGCTTCGTATTCCGCCTCATTATTAGTTGCACGGAACTCAAATTTCAAGGCATAACATATGGACCGGCCTTCGGGAGTTTCGAGTACAACTCCAACTCCCGAACACCGGTCATTGGACGCACCGTCGGTATACAACTTCCATAAGCATTCAGGAGGTGTGCTCGTTTCGGGCAAGTCTTCGGGAATAGTGAACTCGACTATGAAATCCGCTAAGACTTGTCCATGAATGGCTCTTCTCGGAGTGTAAGTAATGTCAAACTGACTTAACTCAATATTCCATTTTAGTAATCTCCCAGACGTCTCAGGCCGCGTAAGGACCTGTCGTAACGGCTGGTCAGTGTATATAGTGATGGGATGATCTTGGAAGTACGGACGGAGCTTCCTCGAGGCCATGATTAAGCAATTGGCCAATTTCTCCAGCTTCAGGTAATTCCTCTCGGCTCCAGTAAGTCGTTTGCTGACATAATAGACCGGTTTCTCCACTCGGTCTTCCTCCCGAATAAGGACAACGCTAATTGCATTCTCCGATACCGCTAGATAAAGATACAATGGCTCATGGTTGATAGGCTTTGACAAAATTGGCGGTGTGGAGAGGTGCTGGACCAGAGAATGAAATGCACCTTCACATTCGGTGGTCCATTCGAAGTTTCGTTTCCCCTTGCGAATCAAATCAAAAAATGGGATACACTTGTCAGTAGATTTCGATATGAACCTGCTCAATGCTGCAACTTTTCCATTGAGGCTCTGGACTTGTTTGATGGTCCGTGGGGTTTGCAAGTTTCTGATGGCCCAGATTTTCTCGGGATTAGCTTCTATTCCCCGGGCATTGACGATGAACCCGAGGAATTTTCCGGATGCAACTCCAAAGTGGCACTTCAGTGGATTGAGCTTCATCTCGTACGTTCGGAGTATGTGGAACATTGATTCTAGATCTTTGACGTGATCGGTGGAATACCTGGATTTTACCAACATATCGTCCACATAAACCTCCATGATCTTTCCAATCTAGTCAGCGAACATCCGGTTGACCAAGCATTGATAAGTGGCTCCGGCGTTCTTTAATCTGAAAGGCATGACTTTGTAACAATACAGACCGAGATCAGTGATGAAGCTGGTGTGTTCTTGATCAGGCACATGCATGGGTATCTGATTGTAACCCGAGTAAGCATCCATGAAAGATAATAGCTTGTGTCCAGCAGTCGAGTCTACAAGTTGATCAATTCGGGGAAGTGGAAAACTGTCTTTCGGGCAAGCCTTGTTTAAATCAGAGAAATCGATGCACGTTCTCCACTTTCAATTTGACTTCCGGACAAGTACTGGGTTGGATACCCATTCTGGGTACAAAGCATCTCGAATGAACCCATTAGCCATCAATTTATCAACTTCTTCTTTAAGTGCGGCAGATCTCTCTGGATCCATACCACGCCTTTTTTGCTTGACCGGGATATACCGCGGGTCAATGTTCAGGGTATGGCTCGCGATGTCTAGCGAGATCCCACACATATCAGAGTGTGTCCAGGAGAACACATCAGGATTTGCCTGGAGAATATCAACCAACTCCTGCTGTGCCTCCTGGCTTAGTTGAGATCCGACTTTCAACATTCTTGGTTCATCTTCGTCATCATCGATTGGAACATCAATTGTCAGCTCGACTGGGGAGGCTTGACTTTCTATGGTTTCTTTCTTGTCTTTATTATCTCTGGGGTCAAGATCCCTCGGCAGTTGGTTGTGGTGCCCGGGTCGGGGCCTAGGCACCAATTGTCAATTGTTAGAAAGACGGACGCAGAGAGATTCCTCTACGCCCTTGCCCTTCTCTTTTCGTTGCGCCTCACGCAACTCCGCAACATAACAGGCTCTCCCAGCAGCCTGGTCTCCGTGAATCACACCGATGCCACAATCGGTAGGGAATTTAAGGGTTAAACACCACGGGGCGATCGCCGCCCGAAATTCAGCAAGGGTCGGTCGGCCCAAAAATGCGTTGTATGGTGAATGTATGTCCAAAACCACAAACTGCAGTATGCGCACTCTCCTGCAGTCACCAACTCCCAACTCCACGGGTAACTCCACAACCCCCGTAGGTGTATTAGCACTACCATCGAACCCGTGGATCCTAGATTGACAAGGCTTTAGGTCCTTGGCTTCCATTTTCATCTGGTCGTAGGCTTCTTTGAACAAGATATTGACAGAACTCCCACTATCCACCAGGATCCTCTTCATCTAAGCAGGACCGCCCTGGGCGGATATAACAAGCGGGTCAATAGTTGGGGCTTCGACTTTATCGGCATCACGGTTTCTGAATACGATGTCATCTGCCATCGTCCTCTGTTGTTTTGCCGGAGTCCTTTCATCATAACTACTGCAACATTCAAAGTCCAGATGCCTTATCGAGCTGGCATATGACTCCATTTCCCTCCAGCTTCTGTCTGCCGGATGAGGACCACCACTAACTGCATTTATCACCAATCTTCCGCCCATCCGAGCGGGTTCCTCCTGCCTTGGTTGATCGGATTGACGATTCTGAGCTGACAGGCCTGCGCCACCAGACTATGGCGCCCGTATATACTGGTCTAACTTTCTCTCCCTGATTAACTTTCCAATCAAATCCTGCAAATGTCTGCATTCATTGGTGTTGTGGCTGTAACTATCATGGAACCTGCAAAACTTGCCCGTTTGAATTTGCCTTTCCGACGAAGGCTTCGGAGCAGGTTTCTTATACTGCATAGTATTGCAAGTTTGCAAGTAGACATTCTCCAATGACGTGTTCAGCGGGGTGTAACTTTCAAACATAGGGGCTCTACGCCTCGGGCCGCGGTTCTGATCCCGCTTCTTGCTCTGATTTACACTGTTCTTCGGTTGAGTCTGCTTGTTCTGAATGTTCAGCTGGACTTTCCCAGAACTCTCTCCCGATTGTTTGACAGCCACGTTACTCTGAATTCCTTCTTTACTGGGACCCGCGTCGTCCTGTTTCCTAGACTGCTTTGCATCTTCGCGCCGCAAGAATTGGGCGGCCCTTAGAATAAAAGCGGTCCAACGACGCGGGTGGTTTTCCTGCCAACCAACTTCCGAACTCCGAGTCAGGATCGATCCCTTTCGTCAGGGCCATCAGAATTGAGTTATCATTGGGATTACTAATCTCTACACAAGCTTTGTAAAATCTCTCGAGATATCGTCGGAGTGTCTCCCCTGGAGCCTGAGTGACGTTGGACAGCGTATTAACGTCCTTTGGCCTGGCAACATGCATTCGAAATTGCTCCACAAATTTCCTAGCCAACTGATTGAATGCGGAAATGGAACGAGGTGGCAATCGAGTGAACCACATCATAGCGATGCCTCCCAATGAAATAGGAAAACTCCTACATTTCACCGCGTCGTTAGCTCTCACGGCACTCATAGACCATTCGTATTTCAGAATATGCTGATTAGGGTCGGAGTTTCGTTCGTACATGGGCAGTGTCGGCATCCTAAATCGCCGAGGAGGTTCAGCATACAAGATTTCATCCGTGAATGGGGTATGACTCCGAGAGATTCCCCAATCATCATTAGTGAGCCCCTGACTTTCACGAATCATCTGTCTGATCATAGTTGAAAGATCTGGTATAGCTACGTTCTGATCTTGCTAGGCCAAGGTGTGGTCGGTTTCCACAATGCGAGGGTGGACCGGGCGCTGTCGATGGTCCAAGTCCTGCCTCCTTGGCTCAACGTCTTCGGGTACATATGGTTCAGGAGTATGCCTCTGTTGGTGACGAGTTTGGTCCGTCAAAGTTCTATCATCGAACCTTAGTTCCGTTGCAGTGGCCGTAGCGCGATTGTCAGCAGTGTTCTGTGGAATAGCACCTCCTCCGAAAGAAGACCCTGTATGAAAGCTGGCGGATGGACCAATTCGCAACTGTCCGGCAGTTAACGCCGGTACATTCCAAGTAACTTGTGCATAATTCCCATCCAGCCGAGGACGGGGAGGTCGGTGATGATGGTCAGAGGAGGCTGAACTCTCAGTAGAAGAGAGAGACGCATGATCCCTCCTGGATCTGCGGCGCTTTTGTCTGGTCAGCTGTTGGGTCAGCTCAGCATTGGCGCGTAACTGCTCGGTCAACCGTTGCCGACTTTGAGTCTACTCCTGAAGTAGCATCTGAAATTCCTTCCTGGTTACCGGGTCTGGCGGTTCTGAAGGTCCGGTAACGTCTTGAGTAGATAGGGGCTGTTGCGCGGGATCCGGTCTATCCCAACCTTCCTGATCCCCAATGTTTGAAGTTGTTCTGGTATTCACCATTTGGAAAAGATGGATTCTTCCTAGACTTTTTCAAATCTGAGTAGGATGGATAGAATCTGAAGTAGCGATCTGGATCTTCTCTTGGATTTACGCAATCCAGTGTCAATGACAGATCTAGTGAGCGGGAGAAAAAACTGCGTTTTTTCTTAGTAAAAGCACCAAAGTGTTTGTACCAAAATTGGGCACAACACTCTTCGGAAGCGTTTGAAGAGATTAAATGAAGAAATTAAATGTAAAATGAGGAAATAATCTAACAAACACTCCAATAACAGAAAATAAATGCACAGGAGATAGCAATTTAGAGTGGTTCAGCGTGTAGCCTACGTCCACTATGAAAGTTGATGATTTTATTGCTCGATTGTTTGAAGATTACAAATTCTTATCAAGTAATACAACTGAATTTCTGAGCTAAGTTTGAATCTATGAGAGCCGTGGTGATTCTGAGTAGATCTGGCAGAGTCTGGGTGTTCTTTAGCTCTTAGAATTGTCCGACCCCTTTTTTGAATGACCAAGGGCTCTATTTATAGGTGTAGGAGGCTGATATTTCGCCTAAAATTCGGGAAGACCGCTTCTGGCATGTGAGGGGACCCACATGGCCGAAATCTGGAGATCCGGGCCCACTTTGGGATCGATTCGACCCATGGTTCGAATCGATCAAGAAATCATCCAATCGGGATGAAATTTGGTGTGAACATTCTTCACCATGTGCTCAAGCTTCTGTGAAAATTTCATGGCATTTGGATTTGTGGAACTCGAGTTATGATCGATTCAAGTTGAAGATTTTCGTGCTCTTCGTCCTATGGATTCGTTCGAATCGATATGGTTCGAATCCATGCTTCTGTACGTGAAGATGGTGACTTGACGTGCATTTCTCGCATCTAGTCGCTTTTTACTCCGGGTTGACAGGGTCGAATCCATGACTTCGGTTGCTTTGACTTAATGGATTCGAGGCAGTGGATTCGAAGGCGTGTTTGTTCGAATCGATCTAGGTATAACACGGTTGATCGATTCGAAGCTGGACGTGAAGTGTGGTTTCGAAGTAACTTATGTGATGGAGTCGAAGTGCATTGATTGCATGGATTCGAAGTGGATGAAAGCCTGAAGGGTCCGAAGCGTTGGATTCGAACGTAGCCCGTTTTGATGGATTCGAAGCGGGGAGAACCCGATGGTTCCGAATCGACTAAGACCTCATCGATTCGAAGTAGATCACGTGAGCTTGACGTGTCTTATCAATTGTAGCCCGATCCGGACTCGGGCAAAATTCATCGATGTCTGGGGTCAGTGGTCACCCGATGTTGAGGATGCATAACCCATATTCTCTAGTTAATTCCTTGATATCTCGGCCTTGCCAAAAGGCGGGATAACAGCTATATTGCGTGATATTGCCCCCATACCACAAGTGCATTGTAATATCTTTTGCTTTGACGAGACTTGTACTCTTATTTTGGAGAATAACTATTCCATTTTTGAGGAAAAATTATTCTGTTTTAATGGAGTGTGTCTCGTTTTTGGAGAAGTTTCTATGCTTCAACCTTCGGAGATGGTCACTTCATATTTTTGAGAAGTGAATTCTCCTACGCGGTAAAGCGGGCTTCTGAAGAGGGCTTTATGTAGCACTTCAATTTTTAGAAAGAATTTTTCAAGATGAACAAGTTAATCTTCCTTTGAAAGTTGAAGTGTGCCTCCGAAGAGGGCTTTTTTTTGTTGTGCCTCGTTAGAGGGCTTTTTGTTTGACTCGCTTGAAATTACTTCCTAAAAGTTGAATGGACCCACGGGGCGGACACAAACCATCCGATCGGATGTTCGTTTGCATGAACGATCGCGACCAGTTAGCAAGGGCCTTGTGCCTTCATGTTGTGAAGGCGCTCCTTTGGTGATTCAGTCAACTTTGTTGTTTGAGAAGAGTATTTCATTTTTGGGACGTGCCTCCGAAGAGGTCTTGTGCCTCCGGAGAGGTCTTGTGCCTCCGGAGAGGTCTTGTGCCTCCGGAGAGGTCCTGTGTGCCTTGGGGAAGGTCTTCTGCCTCCGGAGAGGGCAGTATGTGCCTTTGGGGAAGGCTTGTGCCTCCGAAGAGGTCTTGTGCCTCCGGAGAGGTCTTGTGCCTCCGGAGAGGTCTTGTGCTTCCGAAGCAATTTTTTGCCTACGAAGAAGTCTTTGTTTTTGTGCCTCCGAAGAAGGCTTGCGCTTCCGAAGCAATTTTTTGCCTACGAAGAAGTCTTTTTGCCCCCGAAGAGGTCTCCTCCGAAGAGTTGTGGCTCCGAAGAGGGCTTTGTTGCTTGTGTCCTTCCACCATCTGCTTCTTAGTGATTCCTCGTTATAACTTCAAGCGCATGTGCCATTCTTTTGCAAGTTGTTTGCTTTTTGCCAGAGAAGTGTACTTTATCGTTGAGTGAATCCACGGGGCAGACGCAAGCTACTTAACTGGATGTTCGTTTGCACAAACGTTCGCAATTAGTTAGCAAGCGTCAGGAAGGTGCCCGCTTTGGTGGAATCATCAACTGTTTGTGAATAGCACTTCTTTCGTGATTTGACATTGTTGAGTGATTTGTAGGAATCGCTGAGCCTTGTGATGCGTTGAATAGGTAAGCTTTGCTTTGGTAGCCTGCAATATTAAATCGACATTTTAGCAAATTTTAGAAATACTTGCATATCAAAATGAGACAGGCATTTTATAGCATTAGAGAACACAAGATTTATAGTTCTTTATTATTGAATCACACTGATTTCTCAACGGTTTACAATACAAGAGTTATACTTCCACCATCATTTTACAAATTTAAGCAATGTTGTTAAGTAAAAAATGGATGCAAGTGATTGTTGTTCCAGAATCTCCAGATTGAATTTCCATTTCCACTGGACTCGTAGTTTTGGATTCATATGCCAGAGAGATTGGAGGATGCCCCAGCTGCAGTTTTGTGGGTAGTCAGCAGTCATCCCAATTCCTTCCTGCTGGGTGAGGACCCTCTATGACAACATTAATGACAAGCTTTTTGGATTCTTGCACTGTAGTGTTGTTGCCAGAGCCAGACTAATGGGTAGGATGTTGTTGCCCCTGAGTGGATGAGGTTGGGTCGACTCCGCTTTTCTTCACATATTGTTGCAGTTTACCCTGTTTCAGCAACTCTTC
Source organism: Allium fistulosum (assembly GCA_030737815.1). NCBI lineage: Eukaryota > Viridiplantae > Streptophyta > Magnoliopsida > Asparagales > Amaryllidaceae > Allium > Allium fistulosum. Next base: position 614,915,415 of record CM060908.1, on the reverse strand, counting down.
AATCACATTATTTAACTGGCGACATTGGTTAGTGTCATGGCCAGGTTGATTATGAAATCGACAGAATTTCCCATTACTCACTGCACTTCCCCTCATCTTAGGTGGTTTGGGATACTTGATGACATCTTTCGTCGCGAAGAAGATATTTTCCGGCTTGTCAGTTAAGGGAGTAAAATCAAAAGGATTAAAGCGGCGAGGTTTCTTCTCATTCCCCCGCTTCTTTCCTCCGTCATTCTCCCTTTTCTGATTTCCAGATTCTCTGTTGTTAGACGCAACACCGTTATTGTTGACTTCAGCAACAACCACCTTTGCTGGTGCAGAAAGGCTCTCTAAGCGCATGAATTCGTCGGCCTTTTTGTAGAACTTCTCAAGTGAATTCGGTTCCTTCATTTTTAACCATCTACCGAATTCACTCGATTTTTTGATGGCTCGCATCAAGTAAGTTAGGATCATACGGGGGTCTGCATTATCTACTTTGGCCAAAGCTATATTGAAACGGTTTAAGAAAGATTTGATAGATTCTCCGGGAACTTGTTCAAGACTAGACAGTGACATCATATCCTTAGCCTTTGAAGCATACAATCTGAACTGATCTCTAAACTTTCGCGCTAAGTCGGAGAATTGATCTACGGACCGTACTGGTAGCTTTGTGAACCAAAGTAGAGCTACTCCCTCCAAGTACACTGGAAAGTATCGGCACTTAATCTCGTCTGATGCCCTTGCACCGGTCATATACCAGTCGTACTTATATAGGAAGTGATTTGGATCACTTGTCCCCCTATAGGCCGGGATAGTAGAAGGTGCAAATTTCCTTGGAAATTCCGCTTTTAGGATCCTTTCGGTAAACGGAGTTTTACTTGGTGCAAATCCCCAGTCACTCTCATTTTCTTCTCTCTGCATGCTCTCTTTCATGATTCGGCCAACCATCTCTGATAGGTACTCTTTATTGTTCAGAGGCATCGCTGGGCAGGCATCAGTCCTTCTTTCGGAAGTTTGCCTGGGCACATATTCGAGAATAGTTGGCTGCGGCCTAGAGCCTTCACCTTGGAAAGGTGGCATTTCGGCAAAGGTTGTTTCATGGTTTTCTGGCTGACGATTTGCCCCAAGCAGAGCGTTTAATCTATCCATCATCAAAGCGTTTTGAGCTTCAATTTGTTGGTTTAACCCAGAAACTACATCGTCTAATTTAGCCCTTGTGACCCCAACGGTATTTGTTGGCTGGTTCTCTGTTGGGGAAGCGGAGGTCCCCTCATGAGCATTTCCGGATCTGGCAGGTCTACCTCTTCTTCCAGGAGCCATTATTTCAGTCAGACTTCTGGTTTTTAAAGAAATTCTTTCCACAAGTCTTTGCGGAGCAATGGTGAAAAGATTCCTGAGTTCAATTCTCAGTGAAAGCACCAAAAATGTTAACGCTAAAAATTGAACGCTAGCACCCTGGTGTGTGTAGTAATGTGAAAGCACCACCCGTTGGTACGGGAACAAAATATAAGTTGAAAAATAGCAGAAAAAGTAAAGAGACAACGGTTTTATAGTGGTTCGGCTTGTAATTAAGCCTACGCCCACTTTATATTCTTTTATTACTAATCTAGTTACAAATTGATACAATGCACTTTAAATACAATTCACTTTGATCACAAAAAACACTTCAGACATGTGGCTCAAACTTCGATGTGATAAGGCTCTTCAAATCCATGTCGGATATGCAAGATCTCTTTCGAAGCTCGTTGTAGTGTCTTGAATGTTTGGAATGCTTGATGTGTAGGATGAGTTGTGAATTCAGCAGAGTAACGATGCTTCAGAAGATCGGCCAAAAGTCCCCTCGTCGTTGGAGTGGATGCAGTATTTATAGGGTGAAATCTAGACAGGAATTTTCCCCTAAGTTCTAGGTCGGGAACGACCTAAAGTAGGTCGTAGGTCGGCGACGACTTAGGAAAGCGTTAAGTCGCTAGGTCGAGACTTAGGTTGCTGAGACCGCTTTATTGCTTAGGTCGTTCACCCACTTATCTTATTAAGTAATTAGATCGCTCTGCACCTTAGGTTGCTAGGTCGCGGGATTCCTTAGGTCGCTAGCTTCTTAGGTCAGTAGGTCGTGGCTTTACTTAGGTCGCATATGCTTTAGGTCGCTTTGCATCTTTAGGTCGCTGAGGACTGGAGCCACTAGGTCGCTAACCTCTTAAGTCATTAAGTCGTCTCTGTAGTTAGGTCGTTAGCCTCCTTAGGTCACTTAGTTCTTTCTGTAGTTAGGTCGCCGCTCCCTATAGGTCGTTAGGTCGCTGCTCCCCATAGGTCGTTAGGTCGCTGCTCCCCATATCAGTTTATACATTACATCACATCATCAGAGTCAATATACAACACAATACATCAATGGACAGTTATATAAACCTGTCCCCATATCGAATACATAGCGGAATAGTACATAGTATAAGTGATACGTCTCGGCATCCAGCTCGCCATTTGAGCTCCACAGCATCTCCTAAATCCAGAATGACCTGAAAATCTAACTCTGGACTGCCCGTGTGGAAAATGATGGGCACCAAGAGTTTAGGATGGGAACAATAAACTCCAGGTCAGTCATGGGATTGGTGTGAGTACTAAAACAGTTATTTTCCCAAAGAAATAAAAAGAAATAGAATCCGCAATGCTTTTGGAAAATGAAACTACCATAAGGCCTCCCGCCACACACACAATGCAAACACAGAATTGGAGGAGATTTCTCCTTATGATAGTGAAACATGCATACTACGCAAATTCATTAGATATTATTACTAGTGCATAGTGCAGAAAACATTTCGAAAGTATAATATTAATCTTAGCCGACATAGGCATTTCGCACTATGGCTACAATAGCTACCATCTAAACAGTGGGGCGCCACCATAAGTAAATGGAAGGTTCTACAACTCAAACCGTACAAGGTTCATATTGGAAGTTGGATTTCCAACAAATGGTCAGGCTAAGGAACTTCCTACTGTCAATGGGTATGCCTCTGGCAGGACATCCTGAGAACTAACTAGCTCTCTGCCAACACAAGGCCGAGTTACCTCTATAACTAGGTAACTACTACACGAATATGCCACCTCCCTACCCTTTGGGACCTTTATCCGAGGGCCCTCGATCACTAAGCAACAATCACACAGTAAATGAGATTGGAGCAACCACATAGGTTAAATATCAGAGCTCCATATCTGATACCACCCTAGTTCAGAAGGAAATGACATACCTTAAAAGGCGCGACCCTCATAACCTTGCCGCATCATTCCTGTTGCGACCGTTTCCGGTTTTTGAGGTCCGAAGACGTCTCGTTCACAAAGCTATGCTTTTCACAAAGCCATGCTTCGATCAACAAATGATCAAAAATGATCAACACACAACAGCACTCAGCATGTCACATTACCAAATTGGGAATATATCAAAGATAACCTTCAACTAGATAACCTCTGAGCTCGTACGTCTCAGAGAAGGGTGTTAAGCTAAGAGAATAAATTCTCCGCCACCAACAGAAATGTATTTGAAAGAAATATGCTTTATATCTCAAAGTGTAATGTCAGACATGTAACCATACAAGTCTGTTCCGGGTTCGAACAGAACCGAAGGCACTTCCGAAGAACCTCTTGCAATCTGGGTATTCACAATCCCGATCGAATTTCCCATCACAAAGGAAATATCTATACCGGAGCAACCCAATGCAGAGACAATCGATAGGTCATCCTATCGTGCTCACAAATACCCGGTCTTCACCACCGGTCTTCAATGTAATCCATATCGTCGTATCACTGATTCGGAATGGGTTATATGACACAAAGGTCCTCTCCCGGCTAATCCGAATAGTGAGCGCAATATTTTAAAACATATGGATATTGCGATTTCCATTAAGTCACAACTTATTACCCAAACTTTTTCTTTCAAATGGTTTAACAAATTACCATTTCAAATCTTTAACCAAAAAGATTTACTTCACAAAGTTTACCCAGTTTCACAAAGATTTATTCACAAATTCCCAAGTCAATTTCCATTTCAATTGAATTAACTCATTAAATCTTCAAATCAAGATTTAACTTATAGCTTTCAAAACTATTCACAATTTAAGTCTTTTATAATATAAAAGATACACCATTTGAAATACTCTTTTATTTCAAAACAAGATTTAATCATCGTCACAAAGGTTAATTCCTAGTTTTTTCCAAACTATTTACAAATTTCATTTCAACTTGAAATGTTTTGATACAAATTGGAAATCTTTCCAATTTATGAAAGCAATTATTATTTGAAACAATTAGTTTCAATTTGGGAAAAACTGATTACAATTACATAGGTTAAAGCCATCCAAGTATAAATTTGGATTTAAATTTAAATTTCCAAAGCCATATTTTAAACGATTAAAAATCCATGTAAACACCTTTTACGCTTGTAAAATCCTTTAGACCAAAATTCCCAAATCATTAAATTCAATTTCCAATATTGAATTCAAATTTAAATCAAATTATTCAAATTTCAATTTTTATTAAGTTATTTAAAATAACTCTTATTTTTGAAACTCATTATCATAAATTTCAATTCCAATTCTAAAACTATTTTGGATTCAAAAATTCAATCCTTAAATTTGATAAAAAAATCTATGACTTAACTGATTCCACATGAAATCCACATTTGTGTGTGTATTGTGTAGTCCAAGGGTTTAACACAATAGTGCAACAACATCCAATCATCACAGATCAAAATACAACAATATATTTGATAAGTGGTATAAACTATAACGCTTATCTTTCATTCGCAGATCACAAATATATATATCATAGATAAACAAATTACAGATCACAACACAAAGCAGGATAAATCACAAAATATCACATATCGGGGATATCAACAATTCAACCATTCAATAAAATTCAAACATCCATAGATAGGATCAATTTAATCATCTGATTAATTTAAATCAAATAATTTCTATAAATAAATTTTACTAATTATGGTAAATTAATAATTAATTAATTTCAAAAACATTTAATAAATTTTCCTTGAATTAATCATTAATTAACCCTTAATTAATAATTAATACTTAATTAATTATCCTTAATTAATTACCAAAACCGATAAAATCTCCTAATAAATTTCCAAAGTTATTTCCTTTTTAAAATAAATTTCTTTATCTCTTCAAATCTATTTAAAAATCCAAATTTTAAATAAATTCTTCAACTTATAAATAATATTATTCAAAATCCCTTTATAAAAAATCTTTTCCCATATTTTGGAATTTTTAATAAAACCTCAAAAATAAAACTTTATCTTTTAAAAATTTCTTTTTATTTATCCAATTCTCAAAAATAATTTTTCACAATAAATTTTCAACTTGAATTTCAAAAATCCAATTTTATTTATTTCTGGTATCCAACAATACCAAAAATATATTCGGCTAAATTATAGTCGTTAACAATTCCAATCACAAATATAATCACACGGAGATTATAAATAATCAACACACAACATATGAAACAAATTCAAATGTTTGAGGAATCCAGTTGGATCCCTCCAACCTGTTTCCCTGCATCCACAGATGTTAGCACAATACCAATTCCACTTCAAGGTGGAATACCGTGGTATATAGGATTTATAAAATATTATCCGCTATTATGCGGCGCAATAGGGTCTCATCCACAATATAATGCGGGAAATCAACTCCAAATACATATATAATACCAATTCCACTTCAAGGTGGAATATCGCGGTATATCGGATTTAATATAATAACCTCCGCTTAATATGTGGCACATAGGGTCTATTTCAATACAATAGATAACAACCATCATCCAATCACACAATCAAGCAATTTTAAATTTAACTATTTAAAATTTAAATCGAAACACAATTCGATTGAGTGAGGAGTTCTCACCTTGAGTTTCCGATAACAGTTGTAGTGGTTTATTTCGAATAAAATTAAACGCACGTTTAATTTTACCCGAAATTCGCACTAGCTCCAATTGACTCCAAACCAGCTCCATTGCGTAGTGCTCGTGAAAACGGACCCAATGCAAGTGTTTCGTAATTTTTCGACCTCGTGCGAACAAGTTATGATGTTACAAAGATTTCATGAATTAAAATATAATTAATTTACAACTTTATTTTTTTAATTTAAACCCCAACCATCCTCGGCCGTTGATCCTTGTTGATGAAATCTGGGCCGTGCGCTCTTCTTCTTCCCCCAGTATTTTCGTATGCAAGCAAACCCAACCGGCCGCCGCGAAACCCTAGTCGACGCGCCTCAATTACTCGACTTCACGTCGATCAGGAACCACCATTTGAACGCCCTAGCCAAGTCTTACAACCACCATAAATATGAACGAGCTCGGTCAAGCCCTAACGTCGAAAATCGTGCATGAAGTTCGACCGTTCTAACTCGATTTGCCACTGATTCGATGCTCCAAATTCGATCGTACCCGTTGGATAGAGAGATATCGATGCTCTCTACGTTTTTCTAGTTGGGAGTTTTTGGTATAGGATGACGGATTGGAAGGAAAACAAGGAAGAAGGAGGAGAATTTCTGGCCAATAAAGTAGTTAGGGCCGGCTAAAGCTTGAAACCCTAGATTTGTTTACAATTGGAAAATGTGAGGTCCTTATATAGAAAATTGACGAAACACTATTCACTCGAAAATTTTCGAACTCCAAACAAAGCGTTTTGACTGACGTTCATAACGTTTTACTCGCGTTCCGAACATAATGGAACGTGTTTTGGAGGCTAATTCGGTCGTATGCGCAAGTTATGGAAATAAACGATCAAATTTAAATTAAATCGATTAAAATGATTTCGATGCGTTTTGGCTTGCCACAGACAAACGGTAAATCTGATTGACACGAAACTTGAAACCATATAATAATTTAACATGGCGGATCCGATGAATCTAGTTTCGTCGAAATCCGAGACTGTTTTAAAAATGGCTATTTTTACTCGTCAATTGTAACATCCTGCCTTTTCGCATGCTTTAGATCGACACACGTGCCAATTCAAACCATACAGAAGGGCGGATTGTTATAAGGTAAATAAGAAAAACAAGAAATAAAAAAAAATAGAATCTCACAGCGAAAGGATAAAATATAATAATAAATATAAAGTTCATAAAGCTGTTTACAAAAATTTGATTCTTCTTTATACAATAAATATCAGAGTTTACATACCAATAAATATCAATGCAACGGAATAAAATGTGTAGTGGAACCATATAATATATATAACGACCTTGAATTTTGAACAATTTAAATCGAGAATATTTAATTTATTTTTAAATATTTGAATAATGATTTGACTAAAATTTCAGATTATCAGAATGAATTGGCGATTAAATTTTTGAATTTAATCTATTGAAGTTGAATAAAATTTGAATCTTCAATTTTAAGCCAGTTAAAAATAATTTAAAGGCATAGAAAATTCATATTGATATTTCTGAAGATGATAGAAGCTTCAGAATTGAATTTGAAAGCGATTTGTTCAGTTTTGAAATTGTATCGTTTAAATTGAATTTAAAAATAACCTTCCAAGGCACAGTCTCGGAATTCGACGAAACCAGTTTCATTGGGTCCGTAATATTAAATTATTACCGGATTTCAAATTTCGTATTTATCAGAGTTGTTTTGTGAATATACGACGTATAAACGCGTAGAAAATCTATTTGGATTCAATTTGAATTTCGGTAACACCCGGGGTTTTGCCCAAATTATAATCATCAATAAACGATTTATGTTAACAGCTAAATTGCTGTTTGTTGTTGGAATTTTGTAACAATAAAATCTTCGTCAATTAACAATTTAATATTGGTTGTTAATTTCTGTTAGGATTTTTGAATCGATTGAAATTCTTTTATTAAATTTATTTATACAAAATGAATAAATAAATACACATAGTAAAAATTTTAACAACATAATTAAAACAAAATATATTTATCTACAAAATAAATAACATAAGTTATTAATAAATAAAAACAAAACAAATTAGTTTTTGAAAAAAAAAAGAAAAAAAAATTATAACATACCTAACCCATACTTCTAGTACAAGAAATCATGTCTAACTATGCTACCCACGTTCTCCTCCCTTCCTCTGCTAAAAACACAGAAACCCTTTCCCCCCTCTCTTTACAAATCAAATGAAAAAATGAACAAACGAAAAGAAAATAAATGGCGGCCACGATTCCTCGTTCGTTCGCTCGAAATTAGGGCTTCGTTCCCTTTGTTCCCGTGAGCGCTCGGCTTTGCTTGTTCGTGCTTGGCTTCGACTTCCGTTCTTCGCTCGCGACCGCTTCATCAAAAGGTGAGTGACCCTCACATCTAATCCAACTATGCTCGGCATTATGATTTGTGTTTTGATGCCACTGAATTTGTCGTTAAATTGCTCGGTCGTTTGAGTTTGATCGAAAGCCGTGATTTGTTTTGACTTGTTCGAATTCGTGGATTTTTTGCTTTGCTCTGTTGTCCACCCCGCTGTCGATGATGATTTGGGTTCCTTTTTATAGACTTCTGATTTGATAAAACGTGATTTCCACGTTGTTGAGACTTTCCTATTTTACTCTTTGTATTTTTGGGAATTCCTTCTGTTTTACGGCTGTGATTTTTCGATCGTTTGATTTTACTTGAATTTCACGGTATTGAAACTTTCCTGATTTTCAAATCTTTGACCTTTTCAAAAAAAAGGAAGATACAATCTTTTTTCTTTGTTTGTACTCAGTATCATGCGGCTTTGAATGTTGATGCTTGAATCGTTCGACATTGTCGAACTCTGCTCTTACCATGTTGTCTGGTCATCATTGTATGTTGTTACTACCCTTCTTTTTGCAGTTTGCATTTTGTTCATCTGCATTTGTTCAATGTTTAGCTCAAACTCAAATGCCTATTGATCTTGTAGTATTCGTGGGTCTGCATCTATGTCTGGTTGTCATTTGTGCTTGATACCGATTCATCTTCATCACTGACACTTAACACTAAGCTTGATCTCTGTTGTATATACTATGCACTCATTCCTCTGCATTCATTAATGTTGTCCAGTCTTTTCCATTTCAGTGGTCTTTGATGTTGGCATTTCACTATTGTTGTATCCATTCAATATATATGCTCTGACTTGATGACATGATTTTCAATTGGCTTTGAGATTATTTCTGCACTGTTGAATTTCGTTCATCCACTGTGGCTTTCGACTTTACATTCTCTGATTGTTTCTCGACATTAACCACTGTCCTCATTGTATATTATGTAGCATGGTCTGGAGTTGTTGTACTTGTGGTCTTGCATTTGGTTTAGTGATGCATTCATGTCTGCTTTGTATCATTCTTGAAGTCTTCGTTTTACTGTATGCATCACTAGTCTTTCATTTGATCTGCTGTCATGTTTGTTGTGATGTTGTTTCTGTTTCTCGGCATAAAATGTCCATGTAGTTTAGGTCTGCATTCACGTTGGCTTCTTTAACTTAGGTCAGGTCTGATTGAATCACTGTCTTGAAGTCTTTGTGGTCTTTACTTTAGTTCATTGTCATCTGAAATGTTGCCACTGTCTTCTTTGTAGTTGCACTGCACTTGATGGCTGATCATTTGTATACATACATTCTTATATGTATATATGTGTATGGCCACTGCATTTTGAAATCTTGAGTTTGGTTTGTCTACACTCGCTACTGCCTTTGTAGTTGATCAAATTGTACTGTCTGATTTCATACCTTAACCACTGCTTGGATTTTGAGCTGATTTGCATTGAGTTGCACTATTCGTCCACTGATTTTGCATTTAGCTATTTACTTGAGTTTGAAGTTATTGTCTCATTCACTATCATCAGTTGCATTTCACTATGTGATTACCACTATCATCAGTTTTAGTTGCATACCTCTGGTCTCTTCATTTTTGACACTGTTTTGTCACTGATGTTGTTTCATTTTAGTTGTAGCTTGGTTCATTCCTGTAGCTCCATTTTGACTTGGGGCTGTTGATCCATCTCTCTACATTTTGTATATATATATCTCATCTCCACTTGGTTTGTTTTGCATCCATGTTGATATTTGCATTTTGTTCGAGTGGGGTTGATAGTTTGTATAGTTGTTCCTGTAGTTGATCTCTGGTGGTACTTCTATTTTGTACTGCTTGCTGTTCCATGACTTTGGCATTTTGCATTTTCATAGCTTCAATTGAAACTGCACTGCCTATGTTGTCTTATTGGATTTGCACTTGAGTTGAATCAAATTTTGATTTGATCTTGTGCATCGAGTTGGCGAGGCAGTGCACATGTATGTACGTGTGTACTGCAGCCACACAGTACAGATTTTAAATTTATGTTTCTTTTGTTCTGATTCATTGATTCGTTTCATATTTCGTATGTCGTATTGGCGAGGCCGTACACATTAGCGTGTACGGCAGCCAATCAAAACTTGATGTTTTGCTGTTTTTAAAATTGTTTTAATGTTGAAAATTCAAAATATTTTGAATCGTATTCTGATTTGGTTTAAATTGGTAATTTTTGTTGTTAATCGCCGTTTTCGGCAATTCCATTCTTTTCTAAATCATCTTCATTTAGAAATCTTTGCATCTATCTCTGTTGATGTTTTAAATCTGCTGATTTATTGTTTAACACTGTTTAGTGTTAAAATTTTCGTTATCTGATTTCTTTGTTAAAAGGATTGGATAGACGGGAATTATATTTGACTGTCGTCTATGTTGTCTATTTGATTATTATTGCCATTATGAATTTATAACTGAGTTTGAATTAGACTGACCTGTGTATTATTTTTTCTTTTGAATGTAATACTCGGGTCAGACCGAGTATTTTTACAGCTTGAAGATTTTCGAGCAGCGAAGTTAGAGAGAGAGAGTAAAGAATCATTTTAGTTCAGGAAATTTTGTATTTAAAAAGATATTCCATTGTATCAGTTAAATACATTGTATAAACTCTGATGTATGTATTCAAAAAGACTTATAGTAATGAAATATTAGTATTCTGTGTTTCTATGGCTGATTCTGTTTAAATTACATAAACTAAATAACAATCCGTCTTTTTGAACGTTTCGAGTTGGTTTAATTACTGACTAGGGGCGGTCAAAAAGAGGGAATGTTACAAAGTGGTATCAGAGCTTTGGTTTACAAAAAGCTTAGTTTATGATGTTTAATATGAATAGTTACTAGAACCACTTTAAAAAAATGTTTTTTTTTTCAAATTTAAAGAAGTATAAAATTGTTTTTGAAAGTAAATAAAATTAAAAGGTATTTTGTGAATTCTAATCCTTTACGGAAATATCCCTCCCTAAATTTTGGTTTACGATAGTTTTTCTTTAGTAAGGTCTCTTTAGATTGGATTTCTGATCATTCGAAAACCATTATAAATTTTTTTGAGATTTATGGAAAGTAAATTATAAGTTAAGTAAATAAATGAATTGAGTTAAATCGAATATTTTGAATATCTCCAAAGTAATAATTGGAAAATTATTGAATAATCAAATCTCTACTAATAGAAATTGCCAATTTTAATAGGAAACTTCAAAAACATCTTGTTAATTAAAATGGCAAAAATCGAAGCGTAAAAAGCAACACGTCGTGAACAAAGAGCAATTGCCCGTAGGGAAGCACATTTGGCACGTGCGGAAACCGAAAGGAAATTCAATGAAAGGCAAGGACCTGGTCCCTATGATGATGTTATTTGTTATCGATGTCATAAAAAAGGACATTACGTCGTTACGTGTCGAGAGAAGAGAAAGAAAAGGAATGTGGATGATCGGTTCGCTCGTCCTGAGATAGTGTGTTTTAAATGTCAAGAAAAAGGGCATTTTCTTAGTCATTGCCCTAAAGTGAAAAGGAAGAATAGCGTACTCGATGCACCAGTCGATAGATTGACAATCTGCTATCATTGTCGCCAGACTGGACATATAGCCAGAAATTGCACCGAAAGGCAGCGTGGAAAGCAAGCTATAGCCCGATCAGCTAGAGCGAAAAGCGTAAAACTGATAGATAAGGATGGGAGCATCACATATTTTTGTGGAAACTGTAGGAATTGGGGACATGTTGACTTTGAATGTGTCAATCCTCCTTTAATGCAAGCTGAAATAGTGCAAACCGAAGAGGGAAGTTTGGCACAGATGTGTACTGCCGGACGTTAAGTCGATCATCCTCTATAATTCTGAATCTTAAACCAATCGATATATTTGAAGCAATTAGTATATTTTGTAATACTATCTTTTGTAATCCAAAATCTTCTATGTATGTATTTTAGAAGTATTAAATTATGTATCGTTTTGTACGAAAAGAAATATTTTAATGAAATAGCATTTTGGGAAGGAAATTTATTTGTTGATTTAACTGTATGAATTAAACCAGTTTTGATGAAAAGCTTATATTTCACGTTCAGACAAATGCCTAAAATAATTAATGTGGAGATATAAAGATAATGGAACCCATTCAATGAATATAAATAAGATAAATGAATTTGGGATAGATCTTATATAAGTAAAGTGAATAGTAATTTAAAATTTTGTTTTGATAAATAAAATTGAATATGAAATAAAGATTTTTAACTTAAGAAAAGTTAAATTGAATTGAATTAGTATTAATAAATATATGGATTTGGAATTTAACTAAAGGAAAGTTAAATAAATTGAACTGGATTAGATAAATTATTGAAATAGAAATTTAAAGATAAAAGATAAGTGATTATATAATATGAATTGGGAAGTTTAAATTAATAAGTTGTTTAACTTATAAAATGAGGAAATTTAAGTAAAACCAATTGTTAAAATGGTTAAACAGTTTTGTTAAGTAAAACAAAATCTGAATTTTGAAATGTGATATGAATTTGACTTTAGTAAAAGTTAAATAAAATAGAATTTCAAATAAATTTGAGGAGAACTTATGTTGTATAGTGAAAATAAATGCAAGTGAAGATAAAATGAAACATAGCTTAAGTAATGTTGAATGAGGTTGAATTTGATATCAAAATGAATTAATGGAAATTGAAAGCTATGTAAATTGAACTCAAATTGAAAGATAAGTAAATCTAAATAGAATCAAATTTGATTTGAATTGAAAGCAAACTAACATGAATATAAATTAGTGAAAGTAAACTAATTGAATATGAATGAATGTTAGTAAAATCCAATGTGAATGAATCAAATGTGATTTAATTGAAAATCAATTCAATGAAGGATTTACTAAAGAACTAGTTGATTATCTTGGAAATAGAAAATTGACAAATTTATGTAATTGTTTGAATTGGAAATTTTTGAATTATTATAAACGGTTTAAATAGAAGATTTGAAAAGGTTGATATTATATTGGAATTATAAAAATGAATTTGTATAAGTGTTGAAAATGAAGTATAAATGGATTTCATAAGTGAATGAAGAAAAGATACAGAATAAAAAAAATTGTGAAGTTATAAAATGAATCGATGTTGAAAAATAAAAGAATTTATAAGTAATTTACTTATAAATTAAATTTTTGATATAAAACTGAGTTATAAAGGAAGGGTTAATAAAGTGATTTTTATAAATTGTAGTCTTTATAAATAGGAATGGGATTTATAAACGTTGTTTATAAATCCAAAACTGACTTATTTTGATAAGTAAATTCTTATAGCTTGTTAAAAGATGTATATTCACAATTTTGGACCGTGAATATAACGTTGAATAAAATGGACATGTTTGGGAAAGTGATATTTTAAAACGAAGTTAATTGTTTTAAAGATGTTTTCAAAGGCATTGAATATCGAAACCATAGATTTCAACATTCATTGTTGAAATAGACGTTTTCGAATATAAGGAAATGGTGGACTATAACACTGTTGTTATAGTAAATGATTTCCGAAAGGAAATGTTTTGTATAGTATTGGGATTTATACATCTATTTAAATTTCGAATCCCTATACTAGTGATTTTGAGTTGTCGTAACGATGTTTTACGTAACATTCGTTTTAACTCAAATAAATATGTGAAAGAGAATGATTTCCGTAAAGATGAAATATATACTTAATTTTGATTAAAGTATATCGAATATTTTCAAATGTTGAAAATAGATTGGATTTGTGAATTACTTATTTTTAAATAAGTATGGAAATGTTTTTCCAAATATGAAATGAAATGTTGTGAATATATTCCGTAAGGAATAAATGATTTGAAATTCATTTTCAAAGTCGAAGTTGAAAAGTTAAATGAGAAATTTGAACAATTTGTTCAATTTGAAATTTTTCAAAAAGATTGAATCGTTAAGTTAAATTGAGTTTAACTTCGACACCAAAGAAATTAAAAGATGAGTTTTGAATTTCAGATGATGATTTGGATTGTATGTCTAACATTGTGAATTGATGACATAGCAATTGATCTCTATTAAATATATATCTGTTGGTGGCGGAGAATTTATTCTCTTAGCTTAACACCCTTCTCTGAGACGTATGAGCTCAAGGGTTATATATCGATAGACATCAATTCTGTGTTGAGAATTGACAATGTAACATGAAATCCAAATCGAATGTGAAGTCGATAATAAATGGAATTATGAATATGAATTGGGTTTGAGATAACCTTAAAATTTCTAAATCAACTTAGAGGAAAATTTTGAAATCCTCTATTTGTTATGGATGTAGGATATGTAGGTTTTCAGAACTTATATATATATGAATGCGGTAAATTGAAAACCGTTAGTTTGGAAAGTCATTGTTATGGAAATCTTATGTAAGTTTAAATAGATATGATATGTAAGAAATGTGAAATGAAGTACTACATATATATGACATTATGTTTTCTAAACTGAGGATATGGAAAAGTACCTTCCATTTAATATTTGAGAAGGTTTTGGAACTCTCGATGAGTGTCCATTTGAAATTCATAGCTACGTAGAATTTCCATTTAGTCGGATTGACTATTTGAATCGGAATCCCTTGAGATGGATCATGTCGACGGGATCATATTGATGATTAGCGTAATTTGATGGGCGAGATGCCCACAGTTACAAGCGATTCCACTGGGATAGTGGCGTAACCGCCGGGTAAACTGCAATCTAAATGCCAAGCGAAATTTGGGGGGCGTGATGCCTACAGACACAAGCGATTCTACTGGGATAGTAGAGTAACCGCCGGGTGGACTGCGATCTATGGCGACAACCATGGCGAAATTTAAGAGATGTGAAATCTATAGATTACGAGCGACTCTACTGGGATAGTAGCGCAACCGCCAGGTAAAATGTAATCCATGGGGGAACGTGCTTTCCATATCCATTTTTGAAAAAGAATTTTTTTAAGTATTTTCACTGGAAATTGAAGCAAGTATGTTTAGTACTTGGAGATTTTTAGTCCTGCGCCTCGCCAGCGTATTCCTAATGTCTGTGAGAACGAAGATGGACTTGTTAAATTTCGAGTTAGCAAGTATTTTCAAACTGTAAAAAGCAAATCAATAGTTTGAAATTAAAATTTCAAAATTCCTACCTAATAAACTAAGGAAGAAGATCTTTGAAATGTTTTGAAAGTTCACAGCTTTGGAAGAGATATATTATGCAAATCTCTAACGTGAAGAATTTTAAAGTTCGAATCTGAGTTTATAAATCGAGAATTTTGGTAAAAGACTTTTGTGTCTTGATTGTAGAAACCAATGAACAAAGCTAGTGAGATTAAACAAATGAAATGAACTCTATATTTATTTATTTTTAATAAATATCGAGCTTGGAGAAAAAAAAATTGTGTAGGGTATAAATATCGGTGAAATTTTAACGACCTTTCCTTTTCGTGGACGAAAAGTTTTAAGGAGGGAAGATTGTAACGACCCTGAATTTTGAACAATTTAAATCGAGAATATTTAATTTATTTTTAAATATTTGAATAATGATTTGACTAAAATTTCAGATTATCAGAATGAATTGGCGATTAAATTTTTGAATTTAATCTATTGAAGTTGAATAAAATTTGAATCTTCAATTTTAAGCCGGTTAAAAATAATTTAAAGGCTTAGAAAATTCATATTGATATTTCTGAAGATGATAGAAGCTTCAGAATTGAATTAGAAAGCGATTTGTTCAGTTTTGAAATTGTATCGTTTAAATTGAATTTAAAAATAACCTTCCGAGGCACAGTCTCGGAATTCGACGAAACTAGTTTCATTGGGTCCATAATATTAAATTATTACCAGATTTCAAATTTCGTATTTATCAGAGTTGTTTTGTGAATATACGACGTATAAACGCGTAGAAAATCTATTAGGATTCAATTTGAATTTCGGTAACACCCGGGGTTTTGCCCAAATTATAATCATCAATAAACGATTTATGTTAACAGCTAAATTGCTGTTTTTTGTTGGAATTTTGTAACAACAAAATCTTCGTCAATTAACGATTTAATATTGGTTGTTAATTTCTGTTAGGATTTTTGAATCGATTGAAATTCTTTTATTAAATTTATTTATACAAAATGAATAAATAAATACACATAGTAAAAAATTTAACAACATAATTAAAACAAAATATATTTATCTACAAAATAAATAACATAAGTTATTAATAAATAAAAACAAAACAAATTAGTTTTTGAAAAAAAAAAGAAAAAATAATAATAACATACCTAACCCATACTTCTAGTACAAGAAATCATGTCTAACTATGCTACCCACGTTCTCCCCCCTTCCTCTACTAAAAACACAAAAACCCTTTCCCCCCTCTCTTTACAAATCAAACGAAAAAATAAACAAACGAAAAGAAAATAAATGGCGGCCACGATTCCTCGTTCGTTCGCTCGAAATTAGGGCTTCGTTCCCTTTGTTCCCGTGAGCGCTCGGCTTTGCTTGTTCGTGCTTGGCTTCGACTTCCGTTCTTCGCTCGCGACCGCTTCATCAAAAGGTGAGTGACCCTCACATCTAATCCAACTATGCTCGGCATTATGATTTTTGTTTTGATGCCACTGAATTTGTCGTTAAATTGCTCGGTCGTTTGAGTTTGATCGAAAGCCGTGATTTGTTTTGACTTGTTCGAATTCGTGGATTTTTTGCTTTGCTCTGTTGTCCACCCCGCTATCGATGATGATTTGGGTTCCTTTTTATAGACTTCTGATTTGATAAAACGTGATTTCCACGTTGTTGAGACTTTCCTATTTTACTCTTTGTATTTTTGGGAATTCCTTCTGTTTTACGGCTGTGAATTTTCGATCGTTTGATTTTACTTGAATTTCACGGTATTGAAACTTTCCTGATTTTCAAATCTTTGACCTTTTCAAAAAAAAGAAAGATACGATCTTTTTTCTTTGTTTGTACTCAGTATCATGCGGCTTTGAATGTTGATGCTTGACTCGGTCGACATTGTCGAACTCTGCTCTTACCATGTTGTCTGGTCATCATTGTATGTTGTTACTGCCCTTCTTTGTGCAGTTTGCATTTTGTTCATCTGCATTTGTTCAATGTTTAGCTCAAACTCAAATGCTTATTGATCTTGTAGTATTCGTGGGTCTGCATCTATGTCTGGTTGTCATTTGTGCTTGATACCGATGCATCTTCATCACTGACACTTAACACTAAGCTTGATCTCTGTTGTATATACTATGAACTCATTCCTCTGATTTCATTAATGTTGTCCAGTCTTTGCCATTTCAGTGGTCTTTGATGTTGGCATTTCACTGTTGTTGTATCCATTCAATATATATGCTCTGACTTGATGACATGATTTTCGATTGGCTTTGAGATTATTTCTGCACTATTGAATTTCGTTCATCCACTGTGGCTTTCGACTTTACATTCTCTGCTTGTTTCTCGACATTAACCACTGTCCTCATTGTATATTCTGTAGTATGGTCTGGAGTTGTTGTACTTGTGGTCTTTCATTTGGTTTAGTGATGCATTCGTGTCTTCTTTGTATCATTCTTGAAGTCTTCGTTTTACTGTATGCATCACTAGTCTTTCATTTGATCTGCTGTCATGTTTGTTGTGATATTGTTTCTGGTTCTCGGCCTAAAATGTCCATGTAGTTTAGGTCTGCATTCACGCTGGCTTCTTTAACTTAGGTCAGGTCTGATTGAATCACTGTCTTGAAGTCTTTGTGGTCTTTACTTTAGTTCATTGTCATCTGAACTGTTGCCACTGTCTTCTTTGTAGTTGCACTGCACTTGATGGCTGATCATTTGTATACATACATTCTTATATGTATATATGTGTATGGCCACTGCATTTTGAAATCTTGAGTTTGGTTTGTCTACACTCGCTACTGCCTTTGTAGATGATCAAATTGTACTGTCTGATTTCATACCTTAACCACTGTTTGGATTTTGAGCTGATTTGCATTGAGTTGCACTATTCGTCCACTGATGTTGCATTTAGCTGTTTACTTGAGTTTGAAGTTGTTGTCTCATTCACTATCATCAGTTGCATTTCACTATGTGATTACCACTATCATCAGTTTTAGTTGCATTCCTCTGGTCTCTTCATTTTTGACACTGTTTTGTCACTGATGTTGTTTCATTTTAGTTGTAGCTTGGTTCATTCCTGTAGCTCAATTTTGATTTGGGGCTGTTGATCCATCTCTCTGCATTTTGTATATATATATCTCATCTCCACTTGGTTTGTTTTGCATCCATGTTGATATTTGCATTTTGTTCCAGTGGGGTTGATAGTTTGTATAGTTGTTCCTGTAGTTGATCTCTGGTGGTACTTCTATTTTGTACTAGCTGTTCCATGACTTTGGCATTTTGCATTTTCATAGCTTCAATTGAAACTGCACTGCCTATGTTGTCTTATTGGATTTGCACTTGAGTTGAATCAAATTTTGATTTGATCTTGTGCATTGAGTTGGCGAGGCAGTGCACATGTATGTACGTGTGTACTGCAGCCACATAGTACAGATTTTAAATTGATGTTTCTTTTGTTCTGATTCATTGATTCGTTTCATATTTCGTATGTCGTATTGGCGAGGCCGTACACATTAGCATGTACGGCAGCCAATCAAAACTTGATGTTTTGCTGTTTCTAAAATTGTTTTAATGTTGAAAATTCAAAATATTTTGAATCGTATTTTGATTTGGTTTAAATTGATATTTTTTGTTGTTAATCGCCGTTTTCGGCAATTCCATTCTTTTCTAAATCATCTTCATTTAGAAATCTTTGCATCTATCTCTGTTGATGTTTTAAATCTGCTGATTTATTGTTTAACACTGTTTAGTGTTAAAATTTTCGTTATTCGATTTCTTTGTTAAAAGGATTGGATAGACGGGAATTATATTTGACTGTCGTCTATTTGATTATTATTGCCTTTATGCATTAATAACTGAGTTTGAATTAGACTGACCTGTGTATTATTTTCTTTTGAATGTAATACTCGGGTCAGACCGAGTATTTTTTGCAGCTTGAAGATTTTCGAGCAGCGATGTTAGAGAGAGAGAGTAAAGAATAATTTTAGTTCAGGAAATTTTGTATTTAAAAAGATATTCCGTTGTATCAGTTAAATACATTGTATAAACTTTGATGTATGTATTCAAAAAGATTTATAGTAATGAAATATTATTATTCTGTGTTTCTGTGGCTGATTCTGTTTAAATTACATAAACTAAATAACAATCCGTCTCTTTGAACGTTTCGAGTTGGTTTAATTACTGACTGGGGGCGGTCAAAAAGGGGGAATGTTACAATATATATACTAATAATAATAATGAAATCCTCGTCTTTGTCCTCCAGAAATAAAGTCTTCGATCCTGAAACGCTCGGACTGACCCCAGTGAATTGAAAAGACAAAACACTCGAGTCAGAACTAAAAGATCTTATGTAAGTTAAATCAACATAAATGAATATGAGGGCAGTAACTCAAGAGATGCTCGATATTTACATCTCCTAAGGATCCGTTAAACTATTTACTATGTAGTATATTTCGCTATTATAATAGTGTCTATTAGTAAAGTAAACTTACTTTTAAATAGCGTTAAGGGGTTACCCATATAGCCCTTAACACATAATATATTCCCATAGTCTATACAGTACCGTAATCTCCCCCATACTGGGCGTCGTCAGAGGGCACTCCATAGGTATGGTACAAAACCAAAATCATATAAGGCTCGCTATGGTAGGTGACACGGCACAACCAGGCAATGCCAGGGTAGATATACCAATTACGCATCCGGGCTGGTGGTAACGCGTAGTAGCTACTACCGCCCACCTCGGACAAACTCCCCCCTAAAATCAAAAGTAAAAGTGGCCACCGAATCAATCCAAAGTCAGAGTATAGTATCGAAGAGGAGTATCCGATAAAGGGCGCTAACCCCCTTGGCACGTCGATCACTCCTGTTTTAGCCACTTTATGCCAACTCACGAGAGTTCGGTCCACGTACATACCTTAATAGAACGTCGCCACCATCCTACTTCATCCTGGAATCTCCACCTCGTACACGGTTGTTAAAGTGGTTTTCAGAGTTGGCAGAGAGTATGACAACTTCCGATCTCGGTCTCTTCAACAACCAAACGTTATTATAACACCGCGATCTTTTCAAAATAATTTTTACTTTAAAACCAGAATAAAATATCCTTTTTCAAACCATATAAATACGATATCATTTCTATTTTTAAACCCCAAATTAATATGATATCATCTTTTATTTTATAAATATTCCTTTCCCAAAACATAATATTTTCAAATATATATACCTTGAAACCATGGCTTTGAAACATAACTTTTAATACTTAATGGTTCAAATACTACATTACTTTATACAATAAATAGCTTCTTTAAATTTCACAATAAATTCCCAATATCAATTTGAACCTCCAAATAAACCATTTTAATTCCTATATATTTCAAAGCTTGAATATTCTATATTTCAAAACTTAAATTTTTATAGTTCATATATTTCAATCTTTAAAAATTCCACTATTTCAAAATGGATTCTTTGACAATTTAATATATATATCAAAGCCAATTCTTATTATTTAAATTTTGAAATGTTTACTTGATTCAACAAATATTCTTTTAATTAAATTTAACTTGATAATTTTCTTTAAATCAATTTGATATTCATTTAAATCCTCAAATCAAAATCAAGTTATCAAAACATACCTTTTAATTCTTAATTTATTTACATTTCAAAAAAAAAATTCAAGGATAATACTTAAATACCTTAATTCAAAACATATTCACATTTATCTTCAACCTTACTTTTACTTAGGTTATTATAAACTCTATATACAATAGAATTTCAATATATACGAAATCCACTTCATTATTTAGCTTATTTTATAATTCGAAACAACTTATACATAGCTAGATTCAAGAATTTTTTCTATATATATATATATCAGAATTTAATATTTTATTAAACCGTATTCTTTCCAAAACCATAGAAAATCATTTCAAAAATAATTTTTATATATATACCGCGGTGCTTGTATATAATTTTCTATCCTATAGTCAAGTGATATGGATATTTATTATTTCAATCCGCAATCTAAAAATAAAAAATGCATTTGTATATCATTTCAAACTGCAATCCCGAATGAAATGAAAAATGCATAATAACTTGTAGTTTATACAATATAAATACACCATCCATTCATCCATCATATCAATCATCAAACATTCATTTTATTTATCATCCAATTCAAACAATCACATCAATAAATAATAATTAATTACTGACAGTTAATTTTTTCAAAAATGAATTAAATACTGTTTAACTATAGTTTATATGCAATAATAAATAAATTTAACTAGCAGTTTATATGCAATGAATAATTTAATAACAATTTGAATTAAATAAATGCGATTTAACTGAGATGATGAATAAAAGTATGTCAAATAGCTATAAATAAATTTTTAAACATATCATAAATTAATTTAACAAACACAAGAACTCTTAGAAGTTGTGAGTGGGTTAAAACACTCACCTTTCGAATTTAAATTGAATTCAAATCCAATTTAAATCAAAAAAATTGACTGTCTTAGATTCCATCCAAACCAGCGTCAAAATCTCCGGAATCCCAATATGAACCCTACGGAGAAAACCACGCGTAAAACGGACCTCGTATGTGAAAGTTACGAAAACTTGAAGATTGGAAAATTCTGGTGCTGGGTTGACTTCGGGTTCAACTCCGGTCCGACGCCTCAAAATCCCGATGTCTGCTCTGAGTTTTTACCAAAACGACCCGAAGACCCAAGTCGTTTTCTTCCTGACCCGAAGTTGCTACTGCGATTTTCCCACTGAAACCCGAAGCAAGGCCGGAAGTTGATGCAGATTCGATTTTTTTTAAATTGAAATAAGATTTTGGAATTAGGTTTTGTCTTCCATTGGAATGAAGAGTTGAGAAGGAGATATATGCACAGAAAAATGAAAATAAGGAGTAGCTAGAGTTTATAACGGGTATTTATAGGCAAGGTTGAAAATGAAAATTTAGACATTGCAAACAAAGAGATGGTAACGAATAATAAATATAAAGTAACAAAGGGACCAGTTGTACCAAAACTTTGAGATCCAATTTCTATACGTCTACTCCGCTAAATTAATTTTTATTAACCCTAAATATACACACCTTATTAACACCTAATTAAATTTTAGTAACACACATTTAATAAAATGTAACACTCCCATTAATGCAACTGGGGACCGCCGCTGCAAACAATAAAAGATGAACCGAGACTGAAAATTCAAATTTTTTCCCTTTTTATAAAATTTTACTTATCTTTAGAATGAAAATGTAACAACCCGCATATTTATCGATTTTATATTTAAATATTTTATCGTCAGTCGGATTTTAGTCCGAAAAGCTACTTTTTGCATACGGTTAAATTAGGACTCGAGACCACTTCCATTGAGTTCAAAATGACGTTTCCAATCTTTTTAAGTATAAACTTCAATATGTTTGGAGTTGGTGGAATTTCACTACTTTCTCACTTGAGACTTTGGTTTGGGCTTTTAGCCTATTAGACCCAACCTTCATCCCTTCTCTTCATAACTTCATTTCTATTTGCTTAAACATTCAAGCTTCATCAAAAATGGAGGAGGTAATGGGAAATTAAAACTCCAAGCTCAATTTCTCTTGCAAATCCATCATTCAACTCCAAATTCAAAGAGAAGACATTGGATTCAAGCTTCTTGTGTTGAGATCGAAGAGGGATTGATTCTTGCTTTGCTTCAATCTTCATCTTCATTGATTTTTGGTGCAATGGTGAGATTTTTATCTCACATTCTTGTCTATAACTATCTTTGATTGTTGGGAATGAATTCCTATCACTTGTGCATGTGCATTTTCATTTGGTTTGGATTGGATTGGTGAAAACCCCCAATTTTTAGTGTTTTTTGCAAAAATCTGGCCTTAGGTCGTTCTGCCTTGTTAGCTCGCTCGTGTGGAAAAGTCTCTGCCTATATATAGCTCGTTATGGGCTTAGGTCGTTCGCCCATAAGCTCGTTAATCCCTTAGGTCGTGCCATGTTGGGCCTCGGCTAGCTCGTTCCTCCTTAGGTTGTTCGACCTATTTAACTCGCACCTGTTTTGTGCTTGAAACCTCTAGGTCGTTCAAGGCTTAGGTCGTTTGCATTCCTAGGTCGCTAGCCCTTGGTTGCACCTCCATTAGGTCGCGCGATAATCTTAGGTCGCGTACTCCTTAGGTCGCGTACCCCTTGGGTCGCACCACCTAGGCCACATGCCCACTCCTTTAGGTCGCTCGACCTTACCTACTCATTAGGTTGCACCTCATTAGGTCACGCCTTTCCTTAGCTCGGCCATGAGTTAGGTCGCTCGACCTGTCTTCCCCTTAGGTCGCTCGCCTAGTTAGGTCGTTCGGACATTATAGGTTGCGCCACATGCTTAGGTCGCTCACCTAGGTCGCTCGGCATGCTATCCTTAGGTCGTTCGACCTATTTTACTTTAAGTCGCTACCTCTTTAGGTCGTTGCACTTTAGCTCGGCCATGATTAGGTCACGTGGGTATTTCCACTTTGATGCATTTTGAGCTGATTTCCTTGGATTTTGTTCACGTCTTCGAATGTGAATTTTTGTGATAGATTGTTTCTACAATCATTTTTGTGATTTGTCACTTTAAAAATATGAAGGTTTCAATACTAGTAGTAAATATCAAAACTCTTTCACCAAAGCGATTTCAACACTATTTTATTACAAAACTCTTTTCCTTAAACCGTTTTCCAATCTATTAGTATATACAAGCCTTTACCTCACTCGGATAGAGAAATCTAATTAAACAGCTTAGTGAAACAAGTGGTATGAAACGCTTGTGTTTGCTTCATCGGCTAATTCTTGGACTTGTTCGATTGAACCTATTGTGACAATTTTCTAGTGAAGATCTATAGTTTGTTCGTAAATATTTAAGTTAAGCAAGTGGTTATGGGACATGAAGCTAAACTCATATATTTACTAGCTTGGTGTGATTGACACTTCTTGTTGATCATGACGATCATTTTTGTGATTTAGACTAGCAATTGTGCGATGTTTCTTTGTCTACGAGGGAGACTAAACCCCGTTTGTGTGATGTTTCTACATCACATATGTGCAGTAGCGCCCTACGGTCTTTGGGCCATTCTTGTGGAGCTTCGGCTCAAAATTAATTGTTAGCTACCATGAGATAGCATCTCGTTTTGTGTTACACGTGTTGGTGAGTTTTCATACTCCGGTTTTGTGATAGGCCTCCCCCTTCTTGTGATTTCTGGATTTCTTGAGATGATTTCTGGAATTTTGTGCTTCACCAATTTTCGTGATTTCCATTGATAAGTTTTATCAATTTTTGTGCATTGGTGAATTTGTGTGTCATTGATTTTTTATGAAAACAAGCTTAGGGTATGATACCCTATTTTATCTTTGAGAAGATTCTTGTGATATTGATTAATCTCATGTTGATTTTCAATTACATACTTATAGTAGTATGCCATTATGGTTATTACATGTTTATGCCATATCTTTTATTCTATATCATGTCATCTGATATTTATAGCTAGACTGATCCGTTTATTATTTTCTTATGAAATAATACTCGGGTCAGACCGAGATGTTACAGGTGCTTCTGCTTGACTTCTCTTCTGGGACTACTCTGACTTTTGGCTAACTACTTAGATTAGTAGTTTTTGTTGTATACATTTGAGATATAGACTCCGTGATGTATACTTATTCTTTTGTGTAGCTTGTAGCTATTCTTTTGTATTATCGTGGATCTTTCAGACCACTACTCTGATGTACACTTTTATGTGTTATATTCATATCTTTTTCCGCCTTTGTTATATGGATATTTGTGACTGATTTGTGTTATTTTTATTTCTATATTTGTTTTTGAAGATATTATTGCCACCGCGTAGTAGCTTTGAGTGTGTGTCGGTTTGTCGGATTTCCTCCTAAAATCAAATGCATGTCACACTATCTGACATATAGATGCTCACACAAAGCAAGTACACGGATGGTCGCTCCTCAACAGCCTTATTCTCCGTGCTAGTTGACAGCATTACACCGTAGTGTTCTTGGCTAGCATGGGTATAGAGGTGGGGCGTCACAGCTTGGTATCAAAGCCAAACTTCGGAACAATGTAGAATATTGTAACAAGGATCATCGTCCTAAGTCCATCTTAGGAGTCGTGCCTTAGGATTAATTCGAGTCTTCGTACCGACATATCCTATTTCCTTCGTGATCCTTTGTTTTATCAATCATGATTGCTTGATATTTATTTGAAGAATAATTTTTCTCCATCTTTCTTTCTTAAAGAAGAGAAATGTTAGACCAGGTCATCCCCGTGCCGGTCAAGCTAGTGCTACTCCCTAGGATGGAGTTTTTATGACTGCTCAGTAGCTTCTTGATCTAGTGAAGAATGCTCAAGCAGCTGGTTCTAATTCGGAACCTACTCACCCTAAGTCGGGATTTGCACGTTTGTGCAACGATTATACCAACTTGGGTGGGAAGCCATTCAAAGGCTCTGAAACTATTATAAAAGTCCAGGCTTGGCTAAGAACATGCGATCGAATCTTTTCTCGCATGAACCTTATTGATCTTCACCGAGTTCAGGTGGCCTCAAGTATGCTCCAAGAAAGAGCATTAGATTGGTACGAACTTCTGATTTCTGAAATTAATGAATCAGATCTTACTTAGGAGCAATTCCGGGAACGATTCGAATTGAAGTTTGTGCCAGAGGCCGAGAAAGTGACATTGGCTTGTCGTTTCATTGACCTTGTTCAAGGTGATTCTTCAGTGACGGACTACGGTGCTTCCTTCGAGTCGCTTTCCAAATATGGGGTTGAATACATCAACACCCCATTGAAGAAGAACCAAAGGTTCGTTTATGGCTAAAACAAAAATCTCCAGAAGCCAATACTTCTCAAATTAGAAGTTTCCTTTGACCAACTCATTTATATCGCTCTTCGTCTTGAAGAGGCGGATAGGGAAAGTGATGTTGAAGTGGTGGGTGCCAAACCAAACTTCAACAACAAGAAAAGGCCTAACAAGTCCAAAAGCCCTTATCCCAATAACAAGGGGAAACAAGCAACTCCTGCTGCAAAGACTCCTTCCCCTAGTTGCGGGCAATGCTATAACTGTGGTTCTAAGGACCATTTTGCGAATAAGTGTTTGACGCCGCGTTCTTGTCACTATTGTAAGAGCCCGGATCATTATATACATTTATGCCCCAGACTTCAAGGCAGGAAGGAGGGAAAGCTTAATGTGGCTCAAGCCCCTAGCAACACATCTCGTGGTCAAGGTTTATCTCATTCTATCCTTGATGGTATTATTGTATTTCATGATCAACCTATTCGAGTTCTTTTTGATACGGGTGCATCCCATTCCTTTATATCAAAAGAACATTTTGATACCTTTTCTTTAAGTGTTGTTGCCTTAATGACTTCTCTGAGAGTCGCGAATCCAGTTGGTGGATCCGCAACACTTAGTTTGCTATGTAAAGATGTGGAGATTATTTTATGTGATTTTTCTTTCCTAGCCGATTTGCATGTTATGCGTTACTTAGGCTTTGAAATGATTTTGGGAATGGATTGGCTTAATCGTTATGAAGCCCATATCCTATGTCCTGAGCGGACTATTTATCTCCGACATCCTCAATCTATTAATCAGATTTCTATTGTTCTTAAAGATTCGGATTCCGCTTTGGTTGCATCTTTATATTCTTTAAACCCTTTTGATGATGACAATGATGATGAGGAAGATGTCATTTCTCTTATTCACATCGTCCGTAAATTTTCTGACATATTTGAGCCCGTTTTAGGATTACCACCTAAGCGAGCAATTGAGTTCAAAATTAATCTTATACCTGGAGCTCAACCTATTACTCGTCCTCCTTATCGCATGTCCAATAAGGAGAATAAAGAGATGTGCAAACAATTATCTGAATTGGAGACGAAGCAATTTATTCGCTCTAGTTCCTCGCCTTGGGGAGCTTCAGCAATTTTTGTGAAGAAATCCGATGGTACACTTAGGCATTGCGTCGACTACCGCAAGCTTAATTATCTTACTATTAAGAATAAATATCCTTTACCTCGGATTGATGATCTATTTGATCAACTTAGTGGTGCTAGAGTCTTTTCACAATTGGACTTGGCTACCGGTTTTCATCAGCTTTGTATTGCAGAGGATAGTATTCCTTTGACTTCGTTCCATACTCGTTATGGATCTTATGAATGGCTAGTTATGCCATTTGGTTTAACGAATGCTCCGGCTTATTTCGTTGACCTTATGAATCGATTTTTCAAAGATTTCCTCGATCGGTTTTTTCTCATCTTTATTGATGATATTCTTGTGTATTCTAAAACCGAGGAGGAACATGAAAAGCATCTTCAGATTGTATTGGAAACTTTTAGGAGCAATCAATTATAAGCAAAATTTTCTAAATGCCACTTTTGGCAATCTAGTGTGAAGTTTCTCGGTCATATTATTTCCGAATCCGGAATATCAGTGGATCCTTCAAAGATTGAAGCGATTCAAAATTGGAAGAGACCGGAGAGCGTGATTGAAATCCGTAGCTTTCTCGGATTGGTAGGTTATTACCGCCGTTTCATAAAAGACTTTTCTAAAATTGTCGTGCCTCTTACTGGCTTAACAAAGAAAGGTGTTAAATACATTTGGTTGGACAAATGTGAAACTTCTTTTCAGAAATTAAAAGAACTCCTTTCTGATGCTCCTATTCTTGTTATTCCCGAAGGGAATCAAGATTTTGTTGTTTATACCGATGCTAGTCGCGTTGGTTTGGGTGCCGTTCTTATGCAAAAAGAACGTGTTATTGCTTATGCTTCTAGGCAATTGAAGCCGGTTGAGACTAGATATGCCACACATGATTTAGAACTCGCGGCTATCGTTTTCGCCCTTCGAATTTGGCGGCATTATCTTTTGGGAGAGAAATTTATACTTTATACTGATCATAAGTCTTTGAAATAAAGGAACTTAATTTGCGTCAAAGGCGTTGGCTCGAATTCCTTGCCTCCTATGATCTTGATATTCTTTATACTCCCGGAAAGGGGAATCGAGTTGCTGATGCTCTTAGTCGTAAGCAACAAGCGGTTGTTTCTATGATGATATCCGAATGGCATGATCTCGAGGTTTTATCCACTTGTGAGATTAGAGATCGTGTATCCGATTTATGTTCATCTTTTGTTTTATGTAGCCTTGAGGCTCGTCCTTCTCTTTTTGACCGCATTCTTGAAGCTCAAAAGCTAGATCCTGAATTGGTTTTGCTTGGCCAAAATTCTAAGGATAAAACCGATATTGAAGGTTTGAAAGACTTTGATATTGATTCTTGAGGCCGCATTCGAAAATTTGGTAGACTTATAGTGCCAAATATTAGTGATCTTCATAAAGATATTCTAGAAGATTCTCATCGTTCAAAATTTTCCATTCATCCCGGTAGTAGTAAAATGTACGCGGATATGAAGCGACTTTATTATTAGGAGGGAATGAAATCTGATATTGCTAACTTTGTTAAGTGTTACATGACTTGCCAACTTTTCAAGGCCGAACATCAAAGGCCCGGTGGGTTATTGCAACCATTGGAAATTCCAATTTAGAAGTGGGATCAAATTTCCATGGATTTTATTGATGGCCTTCCCCGTTCTCGTTCGGGTCATGATAACTTATGGGTGATCGTTGATAGACTTACTAAATCCGCCCATTTTATTCCCTTTCGGTCGAACCGAACCTTTTCTCTTCTGGCCAAACTCTTTATCAAAGAAATTGTTAAATTGCATGGAGTTCCTACTTCCATTGTTAGTGATCGTGATCCATTGTTTACTAGTGGATTCTGGAAGAGTCTTCAAAAAGTTTTGGGAACGAAGCTTAATTTTAGCACCACTTATCACCCTTAGTCCAATGGACAAACTAAGCGTGTGAATCGAACTCTTGAAGATCTTCTTCGTTCTTGTGTGCTTGATTTCGGTGGAAGTTGGGAAAATCATATTTCTCTTGTTGAATTTTCCTATAATAACAGGTTCCAATCTAATAATGGTATGGAACCTTTCGAGGCACTCTATGGAAGACCATGCCGATCTCCTTCTTGTTGGCTTGAGGCCGGTGAGAAGCTGGCCTTAGGTCCAGATTTTATTTGGGATTCCACAGAGAAGATTGACCTTATTCGACATAGGATGAAAGAAGCCCAAAGTAGACAAAAATTCTATGCCGATAACCGAAGAAGGAGATTAGAATTTTCTGTTGGAGATCTTGTATTTGTTCGTGTTTCACCTATGAAGGGTGTTGTATGCTTCAGTCGATCGGGAAAATTAGCGCCTCGATATATTGGGCCATTTTCTATCACTGAACGTATTGGTTCCATGGCTTATTGCCTTTTGTTCCCGCTCAATTTTCTGCTATTCATGACGTGTTTCACGTTTCTCAATTACGTAAGTGCCTTCGGGATTCCGATTCTATTCTTGAGCCCGGTGTTGTGGAAGAGATTGATGTTTCGCCTAATTTAACTTATGAGCATCATCCTATTCGAATTATTGCTTCGGAGGTCAAACGACTTCGAAATAAAGATGTTCCGCTTGTTAAAGTTCAATGGTCCTCAAATCCTAAGGATTGCTCTTGGGAATCTAGAGAATTCATCGAACGTACACATCCGGACTTACTTTCTCATGCTCTTTAAGGTGAACTTCTTATTTCAAATTTCTTTTGTGTTAATATGCTTTTATGGTTGTAACTTTTTATTTCCATCTTATATATTGCGAGGACGCAATTTTTTTAAGGAGGGGAGTCTGTAACAACCCGCATATTTATCGATTTTATATTTAAATATTTTATCGTCAATCGGATTTTAGTCCAAAAAGCTACTTTTTGCATACGGTCAAATTAGAACTCGAGACCACTTCCATTGAGTTCAAAATGACGTTTGCAATCTTTTTAAGTATAAACTTCGATATGTTTGGAGTTGGTGGAATTTCACTACTTTCTCACTTGAGACTTTGGTTTGGGCTTTTAGCCTATTAGACCTAACCTTCACCCCTTCTCTTCATAACTTCATTTCTATTTGCTTAAACATTCATTCTTTATCAAAAATGGAGGAGGGAATGGGAAATTAAAAATCCAAGCTAAAGTTCTCTTGCAAATCCATCATTCAACTTCAAATTCAAAGAGAAGACATTGGATTCAAGCTTCTTGTGTTGAGATCGAAGAGGGATTAATTCTTGCTTTGCTTCAAGCTTCATCTTCATTGATTTTTGGTGCAAAGGTGAGATTTTTATCTCACATTCTTGTCTATAACTATCTTTGATTGTTGGGAATGAATTCCTATCACTTGTGCATGTGCATTTGCATTTGGTTTGGATTGGTGAAAAACCCCAATTTTTAGCGTTTTTGGCAAAAATCTGGCCTTAGGTCGTTCTGCCTTGTTAGCTCGCACGCGTGGAAAAGTCTCTGCCTGTATATAGCTCGTTCTGGGCTTAGGTCGTTCGCCCCTTAGCTCGTTAATCCCTTAGGTCGCACCATGTTGGGCCTCGGCTAGCTCTTTCCTCCTTAGGTCGTTCGACCTATTTAACTCGCACCTGTTTTGTGCTTGAAACCCCTAGGTCGTTCAAGGCTTAGGTCGTTTGCACTCCTAGGTCGCTAGCCCTTGGACGCACCTCCATTAGGTCGCGCGATAATCTTAGGTCGCGTACTCCTTAGGTCGCGTACCCCTTGGGTCGCACCAACTAGGCCTCATGCCCACTCCTTTAGGTCGCTCGACCTTACCTACTCATTAGGTCGCACCTCGTTAGGTCGCGCCTTTCCTTTACTCGGCCATGAGTTAGGTCGCTCGACCTGTCTTCCCCTTAGGTCGCTCGCCTAGTTAGGTCGTTCGGACATTATAGGTCGCGCCACATGCTTAGGTCGCTCACGTAGGTCGCTCGGCATGCTATCCTTAGGTCGTTCGACCTATTTTACTTTAAGTCGCTACCTCTTTAGGTCGTTGCACTTTAG
Source organism: Allium fistulosum (assembly GCA_030737815.1). Taxonomy (NCBI): domain Eukaryota; kingdom Viridiplantae; phylum Streptophyta; class Magnoliopsida; order Asparagales; family Amaryllidaceae; genus Allium; species Allium fistulosum. The sequence continues at coordinate 614,884,090 of CM060908.1, read as the reverse complement.
CTCAGCCATGATTAGGTCGCGTGGGTATTTCCACTTTGATGCATTTTGAGCTGATTTCCTTGGATTTTGTTCATGTCTTCGAATGTGAATTTTTGTGATAGATTGTTTCTACAATCATTTTTGTGATTTGTCACTTTTAAAATATGAAGGTTTCAATACTAGTAGTAAATATCAAAACTCTTTCATCAAAGCGATTTCAACACTATTTTATTACAAAACTCTTTTCCTTAAACTGTTTTCCAATCTATTAGTATATACAAGCCTTTACCTCGCTCGGATGAGAAATCTAATTAAACGGCTTAGTAAAACAAGTGGTATGAAACGCTTGCGTTTGATTCGTCGATTAATTCTTGGACATGTTCGATTGAACCACTTGTGACGATTTTCTAGTGAAGATCTACAGTTTGTTCGTAAATATTTAAGTTAAGCAAGTGGTTATGGGACATGAAGCTAAACTCATATATTTACTAGCTTGGTGTGATTGACACTTCTTGATGATCATAACGATCATTTTTGTGATTTAGACTAGCAATTGTGCGATGTCTCTTTGTCTACGAGGGAGACTAAACCCCGTTTGTGTGATGTTTCTACATCACATATGTGGGGTAGCGCCCCACGGTTTTCGCGCCATTCTTGTGGAGCTTCGGCTCAAAATTAATGGTTAGCTACCATGAGATAGCGTCTCGTTTTGTGTTACACGTGTTAGTGAGTTTTCATACTCCCGTTTTGTGATTGGCCTCCCCCTTCTTGTGATTTCTGGATTTCTTGAGATGATTTCTGGAATTTTGTGCTTCACCAATTTTCGTGGTTTCCATTGATAAGTTTTATCAATTTTTGTGCATTGGTGAATTTTTGTGTCATTGACTTGTTATGAATACAAGCTTAGGGTATGATACCCTATTTTATCTTTGAGAAGATTCTTGTGATATTGATTAATCTCATGTTGATTTTCAATTACATACTTATAGTAGTATGCCATTATGGTTATTACATGTTTATGCCATATCTTTTATTCTATATCATGTCATCTGATATTTATAGCTAGACTGATCCGTTTATTATTTTCTTATGAAATAATACTCGGATCAAACCGAGATGGTACAGGTGCTTCTGCTTGACTTCTCTTCTGGGACTACTCTGACATTTGGCTAACTACTTAGATTAGTAGTTTTTGTTGTATACATTTGAGATATAGACTCCGTGATGTATACTTATTCTTTTGTGTAGCTTGTAGCTATTCTTTTGTATTATCGTGGATCTTTCAGACCACTACTCTGATGTACACTTTCATGTGTTATATTCATATCTTTTTCCGCCTTTGTGATATGGATATCTGTGACTGATTTGTGTTATGTTTATTTCTATATTTGTTTTTGAAGATATTATAGTCACCGCGTAGTAGCTTTGAGTTTGTGTCGGTATGTCGGATTTCCTCCTGAAATCAAATGCATGTCATACTATCTGACATATCGATGCTCGCACAAAGCAATTACACGGATGGTCGCTCCTCAACAGCCTTATTCTCCATGCTAGTTGACAGCATTACACTGTAGTGTTCTTGGCTAGCATGGGTATAGAGGTGGGGCGTCACAGAAAACGTTCATTTTATTTTTCTCAAACTTTTCTTTTATTTTCATTAAAATGCTCTTTCTATTTAACCCAATATGTAAGTTTCTTATATTAAATGCCATAAATTTCAATTAACTTATCTTCCCTTTTAATTTAAAGATTCCTCATATGGATTAGATGTTTCAAATTCCACACTTTCAAAGATTTAACTTCTATTTCTATTGTTTATAGATTATACATTAAATTTTCAAAAATTCAATGAAATTAGCTTTCCATTTAATTTCAATACATTCTTCTTATGGTATAATTATTTTGTTTCATATCTAATACCTTAATGTTTCACAATTTCCTCTTAGTTCTAATCATCATAGTATTAAATTCCATTTGCTATGAAGAGTCCATTTATTATATGTATTAGATTTCAAATAAATTGGTATGTTTCCATTCCAATCCCTTTTATTAAGTCCATTACTACTCTATAGCCTAATTAACCCTTTTATTACTTTTACTATACTCAAATTTTGTCCACTCCTAATCATCTTATTCCATTTTCCATTAATGTAACATTCATTTATTTTATTACCATTTATTTCAAATTCTAATTCTATCAACAATAAAATAGGTAATTTGTAATATATGTTTACAAGCAAAATGTTGCACCAATTGTCATATTCTGAATGGAGTTAATATTAATTTCAAAGAAATTTCTATATTTTACATTAAGATAATATTTAATTACTTTTAATGAAATTGAATTCCCAATTTTATTTAATGCAATCAATTATGACCTTTACAAATTTTGATACATTCATTGGTTCGTAGTTATTTCATGAATTTATACTAACATTGGTTCCTATCAAATGTTACTTTACTTCCTTTCTAACAAGCTCTTATTTCACTTATTTATATCATGAAATTTTCCTTTTATTATACTGCTTTCATTTATTCACTACTAAATTTCATGTACTTAAGTTTACAATCTTTTATTCAAAATCCTTATCTTTCTATTATATTTACTCATAGTGACATTTGAAAAATCTCCAAATTAAACTAAATTTTCAATTAACGAAATAATTAAATAATTACTTCCATTCATTTGCAATTTTTCCAATTATTGAATGTTTATTCAAATAAATTCTTTCTATTTTATTTAACCCTTAATATCACATCCACAAATTTTAAATAATATATTTAATGCTGGTTTTACATTATATTTCATAAATATACTCAACTTACTTTCTTTATTGTGTATTAACTATAGCATTGAAATCTTTGCCAAACATAGCATTTTTATTTCCTCCTTTATTTGGATTTTACATTCTTTTATTCACTCCATTATCCCCAAGTAGATAAATTAACATTGGTTCATAGTCTATTATATTGTTATTCTAAATTTTCATCTTAAACTCCATTAACGTAATATTTAACACTTAATTCCAATTAATTTTGATGACCAAATTTCCTAATTTGAATTCAATTAGATAAACAAATCTTAATCCCCATTCTTATTATTCAAACAAATCATTATCCTATAAACATATTTAACCTTTGGTTATGCTTTGTAACATTGATCTTCCAATTTCACCCTTATTCATATTAACTTTTTATTTCCACCTATGTGAAAAACTACCCTATCCAATATATGACGCTAACTTTATTTCCTTGCATAAATATACACCTATTTGCATTAATTATAATAGATATTATATTCCTAAATGTACTTCTATCAATTAAATGCATTAATCAAGGTTTTAGAATATTTTACGTTCTATAAAAATTTACAATGTTAAATTTATATTCAATTATTTACTTTACATACTTTACGTAATAATTTCTCAATTAACATAATTTGAACATATTTCCCAATCTATCAATTATTACTTAAAGTAAATTTACGCTTTTAAAAATTTATATTCCCACTTTCGTTACTATATTATTAATTATTAGAGTAACGTTTATTATAAATAATAACATCATAATTATTTAACATTTATATGAACTTTAATTCCAAATAAATTCATTGACCAATTAATTAGGTAATTTATAATAGTTGTTATTCTACCATTAAATTTATTTCCAAATAATGTACTACCTTATTACCTAAATTTACGAACTAATACCGTTATAATGTTTTATTGCATAGATCAATTTTAATCCTTTCCTTCATCTCTCTTATGCAATTACAATTAAATGTTGGCATTTATCTCCATACTACCGATTGCATTCACTTATGTTCTATCCAAACATTCATTAAATTTTATTTCCATTAGTTTATTCCATATTGACCTCCACTTAATCAAATTTACTTCCATTTATATAATTGCAATTCAATTCAGTTATTAATTCATTAATACTATTTCAAATTTATTTCTTCCAGATTTAATTACACCATCAAATTTGATTAACAAATTATAATGGTTTCTACTATTCCTTCAATTGGATTTCATTCCAATTAGTCAAGAATTTATTATATTTACCAATGCAACATTTAATTTCTAACATTCGTTCCAATATAAATTATAAGATTTTCATTTCTTTTTTTACATTAAATTACAAACATCAATTTAAATCAACATATTTAAATGATCGAAATTTTACGAGTCGTTACATTCTCCCCCACTCAAAACTTTTCGTCCCTGAAAAGGAAAAAGAAGGGAAGAGAAGAATTAAGAAATCAATATCTCATATACAAAACATTAATTTTTATAAACAATTTTAAATTTACAAAATTAGTTACTCTAAATAAAATATATATAATTTTAACCATCAAACCTTTTATGTAACGACCCCGAATTTCTGTCAATTAAAAATTGAATATTTAATTAATTTTAAATATTAATAAGTAAAATTCGTAAGTCGAAAATTTTAATTTCGAATATTTGGATTTAATTGGATAATTAAATCGATAAATTAATAGTTGAAATTCCAGAAATAATTGAAATCTGGATTAAATGTGATTAAAAATGATTCATAAAGTTATATTAAATCATGTTGGAGTTATAGTGATGTTATAGAACTTATAAAATTGAATTTAAAGTTAATCTGTGAAAATTGAATATTTTAATATTTAATCGACTAGTGAAATTAGCCATTTTTCGAATAGTCTCAGAATTGGACGAAACTAGTTCCATTGGATCCGTAATAGTTTTTTATTGTCGGATATCAATTTTCGTAGCAATCGGAGTTGTCATTTGACCGTGGCAGCTCGAAACGCATCGAAATTGTTTTAATTTTAATTTGGCGAGTTAAAATAGTCATTTTTCAAATCGTCTCGGATTTTGACGAAACTAGTTTCATTGGATCCGTAATGTGATATTATTGTATGGTTTCAAATTTCGTGTCAATTGGATTTACCGTTTGTCTGGGGCAAGCGAAAACGCATCGAAATCGGTTTAATTTAAATTTGATCGTTTTTCTCCGTAACTCGCACAGATTACCGAATTAGCTCTCGAACACCTTTCATTGTGTTCGGAATGTGGGGTAAACCTTAGAAACGTCAGCCGGCATGCTCGATTTGGAGTTCGGAAAATTTTGGGTGAATAGTGTTTCGCCAAATTTCTATATAAACACCTCACAATTTCTATTCTACAACAAACCCTAGTTCCAAACCCTGGCCGCCATTTTTAGTTTCAAAAGCCAGAAATTCACGTGCTTCTCCTCCAATTTTCTCTCAATCTACACATTAATTCAAAAAGTTGTTAACTACAAAGTTGTAGATCTCCTCGAGATCTACAAATCCAACGATGATGATCGAAAACAACATCACAAATCAACGACAAAGAGGATTTGAATGGCGCACGTTCATTGGGCTGCATCTCAGCGCTGGGGAGGCCGAGCTTCATGCTATTCGAGGTAATTGTGTCATTCACGAAGGGCTTTCGAATGGCGCTAGTTGATCGTCTTCAAGATGCTCGAATTGGTCAAGGCTATTAGGGTTTTGAACGTGCTTTTGGGTTTCCTGGGTTCGAATGGAAACTGGATAGTAATGCACAAGGGAAGATGATGGAAGGAGCAGGCCTGATCTGGAGAGTGGAAATCAGTGGCCACGATTGAATCTGGGTTTGAAAATAGAAATTAAATTGTATTATAAATTGTACGACATTTAAACTATCATAACTCTTTCATACGAGGTCAAAAAATTACGAAACGAATTGCATTGGCTTTGTTTTGTTGAGCACTACGTAATGGAATAGGTTTGGAGTCGTTTGGAGCTAGCAAAAATTTCAGGTAAAATTAAACGTCCGTTTAATTTTATTCGAAATAAAATGCTACAAATTGATATCGGAAATTCAAGGTGAGAACTTCTCACTCAATCGAATTTGTTTCGATTTTAAATTTTAAAATAGTTAGATTTAAAATTTCTTGATTGTGTGATTGGATGATAAATTATTATCTATTGATTAATGAAATAGACATTATACGCCGTATATTAAGCGGAGGTTATTTATTAAAAAAATATACCACGAATATTTCACTGCAAAGTGAAATTGGTATTATCTATGTACTTGGAGTTGATTTCCCGCACTATATAGCGGATGAGACCCTATTGTTTCGTATAATAGCGGGTAATATTTTATAAATCCCATATACCGCGATATTCCGTACTGGAACGGAATTGGTATTGTGCTAACATCTATGGATGCAGGGAAACAGGTTGGAGGGATCCAACTGGATTCCTCAACTATATTGATTTATTTACAGATATTGTTATATATTCTGTTATCATATTGATGTATGATGTTTGGATGTTGTGATTGATTGTTTGGTGTTGTTGCATCATCGGATCCATTTTTGAAGTTTAAAAATAACGATTTTGATTTTAAAAAGAATTTTAAAGTGATTTTTGAAAGTATACGTTTTATTAAAAAAAAATTGAATTGATTTATTTTAAATAAATAAACGTTATAATTTTAATGTTATAAAATTATGACTTTTGTGAAATATGACCGAAAGGTGATTTATTTTTGGAAAATAGATAATTGATAAATTTATAAAATAGTTTAAAATTGGAACTTTTGAATTATTATAAAAGGTTTATATAGAAGATTTAAAAAGCTGATATTTATAAATTTAAAATATTGGAATTATAAAACGAGTTTTTATAAGTATTAAAAAGAAGTATAAATGGATTTCATAAGTGAATAAAATTTATAGATTTATAAATTGTGAAGTTATAAAATGAATGGATTTTGTAAAATAAAAGATTTATAAGAGATTAACTTATAAATTAGATTTTTGGTATAAAATTGAGTTATAAATTGAATTTTTTAATTCAGGGTTTTTTTATGAATCGAAGTTTTTATAAATAAAATTATTATTTATAAACATTGTTTTATAAATCCGAAATCAATTGAATTTGATAAATTTAGCATAAAAGTTGTTAAAGGAGATATATTCGTGATTTTGGACAGCGAAGTATCCTTTAAGTTAAATGTTGTAATAATAAGATTTTGGTTAGAGATTTTATTCACGATTTTGGACAGTGAATATATTATTAAATAAAATGGATATGTTTTGTAGAAGTGATATTACGAAATGAAGTAATTGTTTTAAAAGATGTTTTAAAATGTGTTAAGTATCGAATACATAGATTTCAACATTTATTGTTAAAATAGACGTTTCGAGAAATAAGGAAATGGTGGACTATAACAGCTGTTGTTATAGTAAATGGTTTCCGAAAGGAAATGTTTTATATAGTATTGGGATTTATATATCTATCTAAATTTCGAATCCCTATACTAGTGATTTTGGGTCGTCGTAACAATGTTTTACGTAACATTCGTTTCGACTCAAATAGATGTGTTTAAGAAAATGATTTCCTTAAAGAATGAAATATATACTTAATTTTGATTTAAGTATATTGAATATTTTAAAATGTTGAAAATAAACAAGATTTATGGATTACTTATTATTAAATAAGTATGGAAATGCTTTTCTAATATGAAATGAAACATATTTGAGAATTTATCTTTGTAAAGATAAATTGAAAGTGAATATTTAAAATTTGTTTTCAAATGGTTGAAGTGTGGAAATTATATATCTTGTAAAGATACTTTTGGAAAATAAATAATTTTAAAAATTATTTGGAATCTGATGATGCTGTACATACCTAATGATAGTTAAATAACCGACTATCAATAATTTACCTTGAATGGTTATTTGTTGTTAATTGGATGAATTTGAATGCCACACTTATTTTTGAATAAGCGCTCATTATTCGGGTTAGCCGGGAGAGGACCTTTGGGTCGTATAACCCATTCCGAATATGTGATACGTCGTAATGGATTGCATTTGATGACCGGTGTTGAAGACTGGATATTTTTTGAAAATGGAAGGATTACCGTCGAGTTACTCTGCATCGGCTGATCTTGGATATAGAGGTTTTATCACCCTTAGCGACGGGAAATCCAGACATGATTAGTAAATATCTGGATTGCAAGGGCTTCTTTTGGAAGTGCCTTCGGTTCTGTTCGAGCCCGGAACATACTTGTATGGATTGTATGTCTGACATTACAAATTGAGATATAAAGCCGATTTCTTTCAAATACATATCTGTTGGTGGCGGAGAATTTATTCTCTTAGCTTAACACCCTTCTCTGAGACGTACGAGCTTAAAGGTTATGTAGTTGAAGGTTATTAGTGATATACTCCCAATTTGGTAACGTGGCATGCTGAGTGTTGTTGTATAATGATCATTGTGTGATCATTTGTGATATGATCATTTGTTCGATCATTTATCTTTGTGATCATTTCTTTAATCATTTGTTGACCCAAAGCATGGCTTTGTATAAAGCGTGGCTTTGTGGACAAGACTTCGTTGGACCTCACACCCCGGAAATGGTCAAAACAAGAAGGATGCGGCAAGGTTATTAGGGGGTAGCGCCCCTTTAGTGTATGTCATTCCTTCTGGATAGAGGTGGTATCATGGTATGGAGCCCAGATATTTAACCTATGTTACCCAGTTAGGGGTAACCCTGCCTTGTGTTGGCAGAGATCTAACCGTAATGTTAGGTTATTTCTCGGGTCGTCTTTCCAGAGGCGTACCTATGTGACAATGGGAAGTTCCTTGGCCTGACCATTTGTTGGAAATACAAAGAAACAATACGAGACTTGTACGGTTTTAGTTGTAGAACCTGCCATCTAATATGGTAGCTATAGTAGGCATACTATAATGGTACATATGCTGGCTAAGATTTATATTCTACTTTCGAAATGTTTTCCACTATGCACTAATAATAATATCAAATCAAATTATTTGTTTTTGCGTAGTAAGCATCTTTGACTAACATAAGAAGAAATCTCCTCCAAGTCTGCGTTTGCATTTTGTGTGTGGTGGGACGTCTTATTGTAGTTTCATTTTCCAAAAGCATTGCGAATTGACTTTAAAAATTTTCCTGCTGTTTGTTTTAAATATAAATAACCGTTTTAGTCTCACACTAGTCCCAAGACTGACTTGGAGTTTATTGTTCCCTTCCTAAACTCTGGGTGCCCACCAATTTCTACACGGACAGTCTAGAGTAAGGTTGTCAGGTTATTATGGATATTGGAGATGCTATGGAGCTCAAGTGACGAGCTGGGTGCCGAGACGTATCACGTATAATATTTATTCCGCTGTGTATTCTGTTATGAGGACAAGTTTATATAACTGTCCATTGATGTATTATGTTGTATATTGACTCTGATGATGTGATGTAATGTATAAAATGATATAGTTCTTTTGTTTAAAGATTATTCATTTATCTATTATATGTTGTTTCGCTGCGACTGTGAGATTCTGATGTTGTTCTGTTGTTTTTCTTTTCTTTTCTTCTATCTTTTTCTTCTACCTCTTTTTCTTAAACACTAAGAATCCAGTTTTCCGGCATTCGATTGTTCGACACTTGGTACAGTGGACGTATCGATGTTGATTTTCGGAAGTCGAAGAAACGGGTCGTTATAGAGTGGTATTAGAGCATATGGTTAAGCGACAACCATGGCTCTGTTGGGTATTACTCATTAGAGATAGATTCAGTAGTACTCTAGAATGAGTTGAGTGTAATAATAGATACGAGCGCGTATTTGTTAGTGAATATAAATTGTTTTATATTGTGATGATTGGTTTGTTGAGTGGTATATGGATTCTGGTCGGTATTGTCAGTACAACTCTATCGATAGGGATCTCTAAACACTTATATAGAACAATTCGGCACGATATTTTTTTAAATTTGGGTAAGTGGAATAATATTACCTTGATTAAATTTTATATATAAAGGGAATAATTTTTCGAAAATTATTAAAGTGTATATAAATTGATTGTTTGGTTGTTGAATAAGTCAAATAAAAACAGCAGTTGTAAAAGAATGAATTGTATAAACCAATGAATTATAAATATGGAATTATAATTAATATGATATACAATTGTAAAATAATCTTATATATAAGAAGTGAAATTATATGAGAAAAGGGATTTATAAATGTGATTTATAAATGAAAAGGGAAAATTTTGAAAGAATATTTAGCACTGATTTCACTATTGTTACTAGAGATAATAAGGGTGATGACTGCAGCATCATCAGTATCATTTTCGAGTTTCTATGTGATGGATTTGCTACCATTGTAATTTTAAAATTGAAGTTTGTTGTGATAAAAAAATTGAAATTAAAAATCCAAGCTGTAATTGTGGAATTTCTGTCAATTAAAATTTGAATATTTAATTAATTTTAAATATTAATAAGTAAAATTCGTAAGTCAAAAATTTTAATTTCGAATATTTGGATTTAATTGGATAATTAAATCGATAAATTAATAGTTGAAATTCCAGAAATAATTGAAATCAGGATTAAATGTGATTAAAAATGATTTATAAAGTTATATTAAATCATGTTGAAGTTATAGTGATATTATAGAACTTATAAAATTGAATTTAAAGTTAATCTGTGAAAATTGAATATTTTAATATTTAATCGACTGGTGAAATTAGCCATTTTTCGAACAATCTCAGAATTGGACGAAATTAGTTCCATTGGAACCATAATAGTTTGTTATTCTCAGATTTTAATTTTTGTACCAATCGGAGTTGTCATTTGACCATGGCAGCTCGAAACGCATTGAAATTGTTTTAATTTTAATTTGGCGAGTTAAAATAGTCATTTTTGAAAAAGTCTCGGATTTCGACGAAACCAATTTCATCGGATCCGTAATGTGATATTATTGTACGGTTTCAAATTTCATGTCAATTGGATTTACCGTTTGTCCGGGGCAAGCGAAAACGCATCGAAATCGGTTTAAATCGGTTGAATTTAAATTTGATCGTTTTTCTCCGTAACTCACACAGATGACCGAATTAGCTCCCAAACCATGTTCCATTCTGTTCGGAACGCTGGTTAAAGCTTAGAAACGTCAGCCAGCATGCTCGATTTGGAGTTCGGAAAATTTTGGGTGAATAGTGTTTCGCCAATTTTCTATAAACACCTCACAATTTCTATTCTGCAACAAACCCTAGTTCCAAACCCTGGCCGCAATTTTCAGTTTCAAACGCCAGAAATTCGCGTTCTTCTCCTCCAATTTTCTCTCAATCTACACATTAATTCAAAAAGTTGTTAACTACAAAGTTGTAGATCTCCTCGAGATCTACAAATCCAACGGTGATGATCGAAAACAACGTCACGAATCAACGGCAAAGAGGATTTGAATGGCGCACGTTCATTGGGATGCATTTCAGCGCTGGGGAGGCCGAGCTTCATGCTATTCGAGGTAGTTGTGTCATTCGCGAAGGGCTTTCGAATGGTGCTAGTTGATCGTCTTCAAGATGCTCGAATTGGTCAAGGCTATTATGGTTTTGAACGTGCTTTTGGGTTTCCTGTGTTCGAACGAAAACTGGATAGTAACGCGCAAGGGAAGAAGATGGAAGGAGCGGGCCAGATCTGGGGAGTGGAAATTAGTGGCCACGATTGAATCTCGGTTTGAAAATAGAAATTAAATTGTATTATAAATTGTACGACGTTTAAACTATCATAACTCTTTCATACGAGGTCGAAAAATTACGAAACGAATTGCGTTGGCTTCGTTTTATCGAGCACTACGCAATGGAAAGGGTTTGGAGTCGTTTGGAGCTAGCGAAAATTTCAGGTAAAATTAAACGTCCGTTTAATTTTATTTGAAATAAAACGCTACAAATTGCTACGGAAATTCAAGGTGAGAACTTCTCACTCAATCGAATCTGTTTCGATTTTAAATTTTAAAATAGTTAGATTTAAAATTTCTTGATTGTGTGATTGGATGATAAATTATTATCTATTGATTGTTGAAATAGACCTTATACGCCGTATATTAAGCGGAGGTTATTTATTAAAAACATATACCGCGAATATTTCACTGCAAAGTGAAATTGGTATTATCTATGTACTTGGAGTTGATTTCCCGCATTATATAGCGGATGAGACCCTATTGCGCTGTATAATAGAGGGTAATATTTTATAAATCCCATATACCGCGATATTCCGTACTGGAACGGAATTGGTATTGTGCTAACATTTGTGGATGCAGGAAAACAGGTTGGAGGGATCCAACTGGATTCCTCAACTATATTGATTTATTTACAGATATTGTTATATATTCTGTTATCATATTGATGTATGATGTTTGGATGCTGTGATTGATTGGTTGGTGCTGTTGCATCATCAGATCCATTTTTGAAGTTTAAAAATAACGATTTTGATTTTAAAAAGAATTTTAAAGTGATTTTCGAAAGTATACATTTTATTAATTTTTTTTTGATTTGATTTATTTTAAATAAATAAACGTTATAATTTTAATGTTATAAAATTATGACTTTTGTGAAATATGACCGAAAAGTGATTTATTTTTGGAAAATAGATAATTGATAAATTTATAAAATAGTTTAAAATTGGAACTTTTGAATTATTATAAACGGTTTATATAGAAGATTTAAAAAGCTGATATTTATAAATTTAAAATATTGGAATTATAAAACGAGTTTTTATAAGTATTAAAAAGAAGTATAAATGGATTTCATAAGTGAATAAAATTTATAGATTTATAAATTATGAAGTTATAAAATGAATGGATTTTGTAAAATAAAAGATTTATAAGAGATTAACTTATAAATTAGATTTTTGGTATAAAATTGAGTTATGAATTGAATTTGTTAATTCAGGGATATTTTATGAATCGAAGTTTTTATAAATAAAATTAGAATTTATAAACATTGTTTTATAAATTCGAAATCAATTGAATTTGATAAATTTAGCATAGAAGTTGTTAAAGGAGATATATTCGTAATTTTGGACAGCGAATTATCCTTTAAGTTAAATGTTGTAATAATAAGATTTTGGTTAGAGATTTTATTCACGATTTTGGACAGTGAATATATTATTAAATAAAATGGATATGTTTTGTAGAAGTGATATTACGAAATGAAGTAATTGTTTTAAAAGATGTTTTAAAATGTGTTAAGTATTGAATACATAGATTTCAACATTTATTGTTGAAATAGACGTTTCGAGAAATAAGGAAATGGTGGATTATAACAGCTGTTGTTATAGTAAATGGTTTTCGAAAGGAAATGTTTTATATAGTATTGGGATTTATATATCTATCTAAATTTTGAATCCCTATACTAGTGATTTTGGGTCGTCGTAACATTGTTTTAAGTAACATTCGTTTTGACTCAAATAGATGTGTTTAAGAAAATGATTTCCATAAAGAATGAAATATATACTTAATTTTGATTTAAGTATATTGAATATTTTCAAATGTTGAAAATAAACAAGATTTATGGATTACTTATAAATAAGTATGGAAATGCTTTTCCAATATGAAATAAAACGTTTTTGAGAATTTATCTTTGTAAAGATAAATTGAAAGTGAATATTTAAAATTTGTTTTCAAATGGTTGAAGTGTGGAAATTATATATCTTGTAAAGATATTTTTGGAAAATAAATAATTTGGAAAATTATTTGGAATCTGATGATGCTGTACAGACCTAATGATAGTTAAATAACCGACTATCAATAATTACCTTGAATGGGCATTTGTTGTGAATTGGATGAATTTGAATGCCACACTTATTTTTGAATAAGCGCTCACTATTCGGGTTAGCCGAGAAAGGACCTTTGGGTCGTATAACCCATTCCGAATATGTGATACGTCGTAATGGATTGCATTTGATGACCGGTGTCGAAGACCGGATATTTTTGAAAATGGAAGGATTACCGTCGAGTTACTCTGCATCGGCTGATCTCCGATATAGTGGTTTTATCACCCTTAGTGACGGGAAGTCCAGACGTGATTAGTGAATATCTGGATTGTAAGGGCTTCTTTTGAAAGTGCCTTCGGTTCTGTTCGAGCCCGGAACAGACTTGTATGGATTGTATGTCTGACATTACAAATTGAGATATAAAGCTGATTTCTTTCAAATACATATCTGTTGGTGGCGGAGAATTTATTCTCTTAGTTTAACACCCTTCTCTGAGAAGTACGAGCTTAGAGGTTATGTAGTTGAAGGTTATTAGTGATATACTCCCAATTTGGTAACGTGGCATGCTGACTGTTGTTGTATAATGATCATTGTGTGATCATTTGTGGTATGATCATTTGTTCGATCATTTATCTTTGTGATCATTTCTTTGATCATTTGTTGACCCAAAGCATGGCTTTGTATAAAGCGTGGCTTTGTGGATGAGACTTCGTCGGACCTCACACCCCGGAAATGGTCAAAACAGGAAGGATGCGGCAAGGTTATTAGGGGGTAGCACCCCTTTAGTGTATGTCATTCCTTCTGGATAGAGGTGGTATCATGGTATGGAGCCTAGATATTTAACCTATGTTGTTGCTGCATTATTATTATTCTTATGTGGTTGTTGGAAATCGAGGATCCTCGGGAAGATCGGTTACGATCGGGGGATGACATATTCGTGTCAGTAGTTACCCAGTTAGGGGTAACCCGGCCTTGTGTTGGCGGAGATCTAACCGTAATGTTAGGTTATTTATCGGGTCGTCTTTCCAGAAGCGTACCTATGTGGCAATGGGAAGTTCCTTGGCCTGACCATTTGTTGGAAATACAAAGAAACAATACGAGACTTGTACGGTTTTAGTTGTAGAACCTGCCATCTAATATGGTAGCTATAGTAGGCATACTATAATGGTACCTATGCTGGCTAAGATTTATATTCTACTTTCGAATTGTTTTCCACTATGTATAATAATAATATCAAATCAAATTATTTTTTTTTGCGTAGTAAGCATCTTTGACTAACATAAGAAGAAATCACCTCCAAGTCTGCGTTTGCATTTTGTGTGTGGTGGGAGGTCTTATTGTAGTTTCATTTTCCAAAAGCATTGCGAATTGACTTTAAAAAATTTACTGCTGTTTGTATTAAATATAAATAACTGTTTTAGTTCTCACACTAGTCCCAAGACTGACCTGGAGTTTATTGTTCCCTTCCTAAACTCTGGGTGCCCACCAATTTCTACACGGACAGTCTAGAGTTAGGTTGTCAGGTTATTATGGATATTGGAGATGCTATGGAGCTCAAGTGACGAGCTGGATGCCGAGACGTATCACTTATACTATTTATTCCGCTGTGTATTATGTTATGAGGACAAGTTTATATAACTGTCCATTGATGTATTGTGTTGTATATTGACTCTGATGATGTGATGTAATGTATAAAATGATATAGTTCTTTTGTTTAAAGATTACTCATTTATCTATTATATGTTGTTCCGTTGCGACTGTGAGATTCTGATGTTGTTCTGTTGTTTTTCTTTTCTTTTCTTCTATCTTTTTCTTCTACCTCTTCTTCTTAAACACTAAGAATCCAGTTTTCCGGCATTCGATTGTTCGACAGTTGGTACAGTGGACGTATCGATATCGATTTTCGGAAGTCGAAGAAACAGATCATTACATTTTATACTCAATTTAATAAAGTTTGGAAAACATTTACAAAAATTTTCTAAGTCCAAAATTTACGGAAAATTTCGGCAGTGTCTCCTTTGTACGAAGAGGCTCGGGAGAAAATATAATAACAAATATAACAAAAAATAACATATATTTTTCAAAATAATATATATCCAACTCGGGAAAATAATATAATAGCGCTATAAACCGTAATCCGAAAACGTACGTATTTGTCGGGCAATATACGCTTAATTTATGAAACCAAATGCAGTAGCAATTGCTTCCATAACCTGTATTTCACTTATATAATCTAAAAAAGGGTTAACAATTTATATAAGATGAAATATTTAAGGCTGTTTCAACCACAACAACAATCAATACAACAAACACTTGCAACAAGGCATACAACCATAAAATCAATCATTCATCCATATCAAACAAACAATAGTTGTCCGGGTTCAACTTTAAATTGTACAGAATGGAAAATAAACTATTTAGCGCACCTTTTACTCAACAGTCTTTGATGAAACTAAATAGATTATTTATTCATCCAACCAACTTTAAGGTATCCTTACCCAACAACCACAAACAAACAAAACAAAACAAAACAAAACAAAACAAAACAAACAAAAAATTCAATCAATAAATTAAGTTCATTCTTATTAATTTCATATCATACATTGTTGTTTGATTTCCTTTTTTGTTCATATAATGATTTCTTTTAATTCTCATTTATTTCTTGCAAATTTTTATTTCATTTATTTATTTATTTGCATTACATTCATTCATTTCTCAACTTCATTTACTAGATTTTATTTATTCATTTATTAATAATATTCATGTTCAATTTTAGTTACTTGGCATAACAGTTATACTTTAATTCTTATTAATAAAAGAAATTTACTGAATATTTCCATTACATAAGTTTACTTGTACAATTTCCTATATATTTTCTTATTAACATTTTCAACTTTTATAAATTTTTGGTAAGTTATATATATATGCCTTTAAAGAATGAAATTGAAAGTTATACAAGTTTTCTCAATTTTTTTCATTGTTCAATAACTATCTTTCGTTTTATAAGATTAAAATTTCAACTTTCCTTTAATTCCATTTATAACCTTGCATTTAATCTCTTATTTTAATTAAAGGTTCTAATTATTAATTAACTTCCATTTTCTACACTAATTGAAACTATTAATTAACGGAAACTTAAGAATTAAATACCGGGTTAAATTTCAAATCATTTTAAAATAATAGATAAATATGTACTTAAAATTTATATATCCAATTATATTTAAAACAATTTAATATGTTTATTTGTCTATCAAAAAATAACCTTGTAGTAAAACTATTACAGTGGCCTTCCCACTTTGAAACTCGAAAATGAATGTCGATGATGCGGCCGCCATCACCGAAATTATTTTCCAACGACAAAGAGGGGAGTACAGAACTTATTTTTTTCAAAATTTTCTTTAAAACAATTCTTCCAAATTATATTGAAATTTTTATATCAGAAAATACTTTTAAAAAATTATTATTATATTCCAAACTTATTTGAAAGAAATTTTCAAAACGCCGGAACTTAAGTTCTAAAATTTCTAATTTTTATTCATTTTGTTTTCAATCTTATTTCAACTATTATTAATATTTTCATTACCTAACACCCAATCTATAACAACCAAATATATATATCTTTATAAAATATTTTACTTTATATATAGAAAATATAATAGGAAAAATTATTTCATTCACCTATATTAAAACAAATATTATGTCGGTCTGTCCTATTAAGTGTTTAAAAATCCCTATTGATGTCATAGCGTCCCATGCACCAACCAGAATTTATAAATACAAAGCGGAACAGATTAACACAATATTAAAACCTTTTTATAACACTAACAAATACGCTCTCTCATATATATACACTCAGCGACACCTATAGGGTATTACTACCCTATTAGTAAAGAGTCAAACCCCACAAAGCTAAGGTTTATCGCTAAACCGAAGCTCTGATACCAACTGTAACATCCCGCCTTTTCGCACGCTTTAAATCAACACATGTGCCAATTCAAACCATACGGAAGGGCGGATTGTTATGGGGTAAATAAGAAAAATAAGAAAGAAATAAAACAAAATAGAATCTCACAGCGGAAGGATAAAATATAATAATAAATATACAGTTCATAAAACTGTTTACAAAAATTTTATTCTTCTTTATACAATAAATATCAAAGTTCACATACCAATAAATATAAATGCAGCGGAATACAGTGTGTAGTGGAACCATATAATATATACTAATAATAATAATGAAATCCTCATCTTCGTCCTCCAGAAATAAAGTCTTCGATCCTGAAACGCTCGGACTGACTCGAGCGAATTGAAAAGACAAAACACTCGAGTCAGAACTAAAAGATCTTATATAAGTTAAATCAACATAAATGAATATGAGGGCAGTAACTCAAGAGATGCTCGGGATTTACATCTCCTAAGGATCCGTTAAACTATTTACTATGTAGTATATTTCGCTATTATAATAGTGTCTATTAGTAAAGTAAACTTACTTTTAAATAGCGTTAAGGGGTTACCCATATAGCCCTTAACACATAATATATTCCCATAGTCTATACAGTACCCTAATCTCCCTCATACTGGGCGTCGTTAGAGGGCACTCCATAGGTATGGTACAAAACCAAAATCGTATAAGGCTCGCTATGGTAGGTGACACGGCACAACTAGGCAATGCCAGGGTAGATATACCAATTACGCATCTGTGCTGGTGGTAACGCGTAGTAGCTACTACCGCCCACCTCGGACAAACTCCCCACTAAAATCAAAAGTAAAAGTGGTTACCGAATCAATCCAAAGTCAGAGTATAGTATCAAAGAGGAGTATCCGATAAACGGCGCTAACCCCCTTGGCCCGTCGATCGCTCCTGTTTTAGCCACCTTATGCCAACTCACGGGAGTCGGGTCCACGTACATACCTTAATAGAACGTCGCCACCATCCTACTTTATTCTGGAATCTCCACCGCATACACGGTTGTTAAAGTGGTTTTCGGAGTTGGCAGAGAGTATGACAACTTCCGATCCCGGTCTCTTCAACAACTAAACGTCATTATAACACCGAGGTCTTTTCAAAATAATTTTTACTTTAAAACCAGAATAAAATATCCTTTTTCAAACCATATAAATACGATATCATTTCTATTTTTAAACCTAAAATTAATATGATATCATCTTTTATTTTATAAATATTCCTTTCCCAAAACATAATATTTTCAAATATTTATACCTTGAAACCATGGCTTTGAAACATAACTTTTAATACTTAATGGTTCAAATACTATATTACTTTATAAAATAAAAAGCTTCTTTAAATTTCACAATAAATTCCCAATATCAGTTTTAACCTCCAAATAAACCATTTTAATTCCTATATATTTCAAAGCTTGAATATTATATATTTCAAAACTTAAATTTTTATAGTTCATATATTTCAATCTTTAAATATTCCACTATTTCAAAATGGATTCTTTGAAAATTTAATATATATCAATTCCAATTCTTATTATTTAAATTTTGAAATGTTTACTTAATTCAACAAATATTATTTAAGTAAAGCCCTTAACTTCAATAACAAGATATTCTTTTAATTAAATTTAACTTGATAATATTCTTTAAATCAATTTTACATTCATTTAAATCCTCAAATCAAAATCAAGTTATCAAATCATACCTTTTAAATCTTAATTTATTTACATTTCAAAACAAATTTTCAAGGATAATACTTAAATACCTTAATTCAAAACATATTCACATTTATCTTCAACCTTACTTTTACTTGGGTTATTATAAACTCTATATACAATAGAATTTCAATATATATGAAATCCACTTCATTATTTAGCTTATTTTAAAATTCGAAACAACTTATACATAGCTAGATTCAAGAATTTTTACTATATATATATAACAGAATTTAATATTTTATTAAACCGTATTATTTCCAAAAACGTAGAAAATCATTTCAAAAATAATTTTTATATATATACCGCGATGCTTGTATTTAATTTTCTATCCTATGGTCAACTGATACGGATATTTATCATTTCAATCTGCAATTTAAAAATAAAAAATGCGGTTGTATTTCATTTCAAACCGCAATCCCGAATGAAATGAAAAATGCATAATAACTTGCAGTTTAACATTATAAATACATCATCCATTCATCCATCATATCAATCATCAAACATTCATTTAATTTATCATCCAATTCAAACAATCACATCAATAAATAATAATTAATTACTGACAGTTAATTTTTTCAAAAATGAATTAAATTCTATTTAACTGTAGTTTATATGCAATAATAAATAAATTTAACTAGCAGTTTATATGCAATGAATAATTAAATAACAATTTGAATTAAATAAATGCGATTTAACTGAGATAATGAATAAAAGTATGTCAAACAGCTATAAATAAATTTTTAAACATATCATAAATTAATTTAACAAACATAAGAACTCTTTGAAGTTGTGAGTGGGTTAAAACACTCACCTTTCGAATTTAAATTTTATTCAAATCCAATTTAAATCCAAAAATTTGACAGTCTCAGATTCCATCCAAACAAGCGTCAAAATGTCTGAAATCCCAATACGAACCCTATGGAGAAAACTGCGCATAAAACGGACCTCGTATGTGAAAGTTACGAAAAATTGAAGATTGGAAAATTCTGGTGCTGCGTCGACTTCGGGTTCAACTCCAGTCCGACGCCTCAAAATCCCGATGTCTGCTCTGAGGTTTTGCCAAAACGACCCGAAGACCCGAGTTGTTTTCTTCCTGACCCGAAGTTGCTATTGCGATTTTCCCTCTGAAACCCAAAGCAAGGCCCGAAGTTGATGTAGATTCGAATTTTTTTTTTAAAATTGAAATTAGGTTTTGGAATTTTGGAATTAGGTTTTGTCTGCCATTGGAATGAAGAGTTGAGAAGGAGATATATGCACAGAAAAATGAAAATAAGGAGTAGCTAGGGTTTATAACGGGTATTTATAGGCAAGGTTGAAAATGAAAATTTAGACATTGCAAACAAATAGGTGGTAACGAATAATAAATATAAAGTAACAAAGGGACCAGTTGTACCAAAACTTTGAGATCCAATTTCTATACGTCTACTCCGCTAAATTAATTTTTATTAACCCTAAATATACACACCTTATTAACACCCAATTAAATTTTAGTAACACACATTTAATAAAATGTAACACTCCCATTAATGCAACTAGGGACCGCCGCTGCACACAATAAAAGATGAACCGAGACGGAAAATTCAAATTTTTTCCCTTTTCATAAAATTTTACTTATCTTTAGAATGAAAACGTTCATTTTATTTTTTCTCAAACTGTTCTTTTATTTTCATTAAAATGCTCTTTCTATTTAACCCAATATGTAAGTTTCTTATATTAAATGCCATAAATTTCAATTAACTTATCTTCCCTTTTAATTTAAAGATTCCTCACATGGATTAGATGTTGCAAATTCCACACTTTCAAAGCTTTAACTTCTATTTCAATTGTTTATTGATTGTGATATCCCGGAAATTTGAGCAATATCAATTTAATAATCTGTTAAATAATTAAATTGATATTGATGATCTTTTACAATAAAATTTGAATTTAATTTAATAATCTAATTAAACAAGTATTTAATTGGTGATTTTATCTTTTAAAAAGCTAATAAGAAATTTTCTATTTGTAATATATATATTTATTTGTATATATTGTAAATAAAAGCTTTGGTAAAATTGGAAATTTAGATTTAATTTAATATGAACTTTTCAAAGTTATTTAAATAAGTAATCTTATAGTTTAAAAACACTTTAGGTAATGTTTCAATTGGTTAAGATATATTTTAACTTAAGTTTAAATATAAATAAGAGTTAACAAATAGGTTTGTTTTATTTCTTTTTAAAATATATTCTTGATAATTTAATCTCTTATATAAATTATTTAAATTATCAAATATGTTATTTTCAAATAATAAGTATAATGTATTATTTTTATAAATATGAATGGAATTTTAAAGACTATGGAATTGTTATTTTTAAATTGCATAAGTAGTTTTATATATATTATAACTTAACTTTAAATTAAATCTTAGGATTTAATTTGATTTGAATTTAAAGTTTGAAATTCAAAAGAATAAATATTTAAATTGTTTTGGATTTTAGAATATTTGTATAAATTTTTATTTATAAATATAACTAGTTTGTTTCTTTAAAAAGTAATTTATATATATATATAGATAAGTATTTTAATAAATTAAGAAAAAGACTTTTATTTACTTTTAAAATAATAAAAAAATATGAATAATTACTTAAAAGACATGTGTCTTTATCTAAAGCCTTGTTTTAACATGTGTAAATAAAAGATAAACTCAAAATGACAAGTGTCTTCATTTATTTTTATTTTCTTTTATTTTTATAAATCATAAATTCACTTATATATACATGTGCATCCCTTTACTTCATTTTTTTCTATTCTCCTTTTCAAAACAAGATAAACTCAAATCTTTCTCTAATACAAATATGAAAACAAAACAGTACCATTCTCCAAACAAATCTGAAACAAATCAGTAATCCATATTTCCCAAAACTTCTTTCTCTAAATTAAAATCTGAAAAATCAGATCAGTAACCCTTCTCAAAACCATATCTCTAATTCAAATCTGAATCAAGTCAGTAATCTAATGTCTCAAACTAGAAATTAAACACCTCAAACAAAATCAAAGATCTGTAACCATTCCTCAAACCAGAGATTATCAAAATCAAATCTCTGTAAACCATTTTCCAAAATCTAAATCAAAGTTCAGCCTGCATTTCTTTTGGCCTGCAATTCTTTTCAACACCAAAGCCTGCATTTTCTTTAGTCTGGAAGCAATCCTGGAATCATCTCAAAGCAACCAGTCTACATTCAATTTTCAACCACTGGTAGTTGCATGCATGTAGTTTATTCAAGTCTGTAGCCTGCTTGCATTCAATTTTCAACCTGGAAACCAGCAACTCAAGTTCTTAAATCAAATGTGGCATGCAAGTTTACAGTTTGAAAAGCTTTTCAAAATAATAGGGCTCTGTTCATCTGCATGTTTGGTGAGTAACAGTTTTTATATATAACTATCTTAAGTAAGTTTAGTTGCTTGAATTCTTCATGTGATAATCATGTTTGCAGTAAATAAATGTGATGAAATTCCCTGTATTATGTTTGGTTTCAAATGCATGTTGGGTTTGGTATATATGGATGTATTGTATGCATGTATGAATATGATCTCTGTTTTGTTCTGTTTGCCCAGACTCAAGAATTCTCTTTTAAATCTCTTACTACCTGATCTAGTTCTTGTTAGGACTAAACTTATAAACAAAAGTTGTTGATTTATCATAGAAGAATGTTTTAAAATTTAGTTAAGTTAAACTTTAAAACCAAGTGTCTCTGGAAATCAAAAATAACAGTGCATGTTATATAAAAGTAAAAATTCGAACTTTGTAATTTATAAATTCAGATTTATAAATTGAAAACATAAATGATAACATGATTTTTAGTATTAAAATCATAGTTTTTAATTTAGTATTACAGGAGAAGTTCTGGTTTAAACTAAATATGAAGTTTTGGGTAATTCGTTTGATCTAGATGGTTTGATATGTTGAAATCTTCAGTAAGGATAGTGGGATGATCGTAGATTCAAGGAAAATTTGTAGAATTTGAATTAAAGCACCAAGAAGGAAATGATTTAGGATGTAAGATTTTAACCCTAGTTTTAACTAGGTTAGAAAAATCAATCGTCACCACGTCTCTGCTGAATCGAGTTCAGTAGAACTTTGGGAAATTGTAGTCGTGACATGGATGAACTCGTCGTCGAAGTCGCTAGCGTTCTGGTGATCAGCAGTGGAAGAACGAGGAGATGTTGACAGGCTTTGGAAGTTGTAGTCTGTGGTTCCAGGTTTTGTTTTATGTTCGAGTTTGATCTCGTCTTCGTTTCGTTGCTCGAGTGATTGGATTCTGGTAGGTGGATGAACGTCGACTGGTGGGAGATGTCGTCGATAGCCGGAGTTGAAGAGGATGACCATGCACGTGCACGCGATCGAATATCTGGGTAAGTCTGGGTTAACAGAGGAGTGGAGCTCGCATTTCTCGGGTTGTTTCGAGTGATGTTCGAAGATTTTAGATAGGCGACTCGAAGTATTTGTAAAGAGAGCTCGAGTGTATTAGACTCAAGTGACAGGGGAGGCTACTCGAGTTTCTCGAGTTTTTCTGCGGGTGAGACTCGATGTAATTGGAGAGGCGACTTGAAGTAATTTTGGTAGGGCTCGAGTAACATTTGTGTTGTCAGGTTTTTAAAAAGCCTGTCAGTTTCAATTTAAGCTAAATTTAAATTGTGAAGTAAAATCTAAGCAGGGATTTAAATCAAATTTTAATATTTGAATTCAAGTTTAGTTTTGAATCTTTGAACTGAGATAAATAAGGTTTATAAATTAAAATGTTTAAATAGGTTTAAATGTAGTATGTTTAAATGTTTTAAATTTAAGAAGAAATTTGATTGAAGTTTTTTAAAAAAAAACTGTTTAGAAGATATAAGATTTCTTTAACAGGTAAAAGTTGTTAAATTGGTATTTAAACTTTGTTTAAAACAAATTAGTGTTCATTTTAAATCTAGGATTTAAATGAAAGTTAAAAGTTAATTTGAAATGGATTTTTTCAAATATATTTAAGAATGATAATTTAACCTTTGATAAGAAAATGTTTTATCTTAAAGAAATTAGAGATTTGTGTTCATTGAATTAATTAGGAAATTTAATGGATAATTAATTTAATTGATTAATTAATCATTTGGATTAATTAAATAGGTAATTAAAGGTTTAAACTAATTTATTTATGATTAAGATAAATTAATTAGGAATGATTAATTTATAATTAAGGATTATAAATTAGAGTATTAATTAATGATTAAGAATTAATTAATAAAGTAATTAAATATTAATTAAGTTATGGTTAACACTTAATTAATTAAATAATTAGAGATAAATTTATTGGTTATTAAGATTTATTAATTTGTAATTAATAATGATTAATCTAAGTTAATTACTTAAGAAAAGTAATTAAATAATTGTTAATGAAGGTCATTAACTATAGATTATTAAATAATTAATTTATGTAATTAATTTTAATAATTAATTAGATTAATTAATTTTAATAATTAATTAGATTAATTAATTTAAAGATAATCATTTGTGAAATTGTTTAAATGGAATTACTTAATGGAAGTAATTAAGAATTAATTACTTATTGTAATTAATTGAAGTTAATTTGATTAGTTAAGTTAATTAATTGAGTTTAATTAATTTAGAAAAATCAATGGATGATTTGATAAATAATTACTTAATGTGATTATTAAAGTATGATTATTTAGGGAAGTAAATAATAAGATAATTACTGGAAGTAATTAATTGATTGGTTATGTATTAAGGAAAGTAATTTAAGTTTAATTACTTGTGAATTAATCAAGGGATTAATTAAGAAATTAATTAAGGAATAATTAATTTAGTTAATAAAAGTAATTAAGGGGAGTTAATTACTAGATGAGATTAATCAAAGAGTGATTAATAAATGTTGTTTAATTAAAGGTTAATTACTTAATGTAATTAATTTAATTAGAGTAAATAAATAATTAATTTGTAATTAAGGATCATTAATTAATATAATTAGTGATATAATTAAGATTGATTAATTAAGTATAATTAATAAATGAAGTAATTAATTAATGTAATTAATTAAGGATTAATGTAATTAATTATAGTTGATTAATTTAATTAATTATAGTTAATTAATTAAATAAAGTAATTAAAGGTTAATTACTATAAGTGGTTATGTATAATTAATTTGAGTAATTAATTAAAGGATAATTAATTAAAGGATAATTAATTGAATTGTAATTAATTAATGGTTAAGTAAGCAGGATTTATAGAATGAAGTAATTAATTTAATTTACTTTAAATTAATTAGAGATGATATAAATCATTACTTATGAATGGGTGATAGTATTGAATACTTTACATTGATTGATATCTCTGATGAGATATATGCTTAGTGATATGGATGTTTAGTTGAATTGTGATGATAATATGGATTATTTGATAATGTTGATTATCTATTGTGAATTATCTTTCTATGTATATAAAGATAATGAATTGAATTGTTTTAACCTTTAAAACAACTTGGCCTTAAAAGATACGTTTTGGATTTCGTTGAGACCGGGATCGGGTTTCCAGATTTGGATATCCAAATACCACATCGATCCAAATTAACGATAGGTCGTGAATCAAGTGAAGATGAAGATTCAGAGTGCAAGGGTTATTGTCGTTAACTCTGAGGGTGATTCCAAAATGAGTGTAACGAGATAATGCCTTCGGTTTCGTTCAAACCCGGAACGAACTTGTATGGATTGAATGTTTTCAGCACATCGTCAGGTGGACGATGAGCATTCTAAGATAGATGTGTTCTATTTAAAGGTAATCGTAACCTCAAGCCTCATCAACCGGGAATGGCTAAAACAGGGGAGGTGCAGCAAGGTTAGTGGGTAGCACCCAAGTAGGACAAGATTACCTCTGTCTAGAAGTCCCTTCTTATTTCGGCTTAGTGTGTGCGGTTGAATCATGACAACCGTGGGGTATCTTGTGAGGGAATTATCCAGTAAGGGATGTTCCGGACTTGTGTTGCAGGGGATTGGGCGTGATCCTCGGTACGGTGATCTAAGCCACGTACTATGACGGGAGGTACCCCGGTAGCCCTGCCATTGTATGGAATCCAAAATCCAATAAGTGATAACGGACTTGATTGTATACCTATGTATGCTGGAATTTAATGAATGTAACAATTTCGGCTATGTGAATACTTATTTGAAAACCCTAGACCTATTATAATACAATCGAATTTCCTATCAAATGTTTTGGTTAGCGTAAGGTAAAAACTTACCCATGTTTATTTGTGGGGAGTCTTACGTGATACCTTTTCTTTCAAAAGGTTTTGAAGTTAAGCAAGTTTAACCTGTTACTCACACCAGACCCATGTCTGACCCAAGTTGTTTATTTCTGTTTTATAAACTCTTGGGTACTCAAATTTTTACGAGTAGCCAAGGGATTCAGGTTAGCTTTGACGAATTGTGGAGGAGCAATGGAGCAGGAGGCTTCAGCGTTGTAGTTATAGATAGTAGTTCCGATGTGTTGATCTTGTATTGATCTCTGTTTTGTATTGAGTTGTAATAACTAGACAGATGTTTATAACTGTCTAGTATGTGATGTGTAATCTGTGTAACTCTGATAAGTGTTGTATATGATACTATGTAATATTTATGTGATATATTATATTTTGTTTCGTTTCCGCTGTGAGTATCTGTTGTTGTTTCTTTCCCACTTCTCTTCTTTTCTATTTCTCACCCCTTTCTTTCTTACTGTCGATGCGTCCATCTGTGTATAGAAGGGCGGGTCGTCACATGTGGTATCAGAGCAATAGGTTGAGCAAATACCTAAGCTCTGGAGTGGTGTCTATCTTGAGATAGCGTATTTGTAATTTTTATATAAATATATATATATATATATATATATATATATATTCTACCTATCTGTTGGGTTACCCATTCAGGTTTTCCAATATGAGTTATAAAGGTAGATAAGGTGGTGGTGTGTGAAACACGACTACCAATGGTTAGAGTCTGAATGTTTGAGGTTGGAAGTGTATCTGTCGAGACTGTAAACCCAATACCGTCTCGAGTAAGCTTTGCTGTGG
Source organism: Allium fistulosum (assembly GCA_030737815.1). NCBI lineage: Eukaryota > Viridiplantae > Streptophyta > Magnoliopsida > Asparagales > Amaryllidaceae > Allium > Allium fistulosum. The sequence continues at coordinate 614,856,784 of CM060908.1, read as the reverse complement.
TGAAGGATTTCATTGATCTCTGAAGGAAACCTTTTAAAGGTTCGGAGTTTATCTTTGAAGTGAAAGTTTGGATGAGTAGAGTTGGATCTGTCGATGAGGCAGAAGCAAGTGATGGTATCTTGATACCTCAGGAAGAAGTAGCTGTGTGATGAGATGCAGTGACGATGGATGTTTCCGAAGATATTTTCTTTGGAACGAGTTTAAGGAAGTGTGTCTGTTTCGGTGTTGTGCCTAAGTTCAGCATGGTGTTTCTGTTTGGTTTGGAGTTCCAGTTTCTCGAAGAGTTTTGGATAGGAAGTCCTTGGCATCTGTGTCAGCAGTACAGCTCGGAGTGTTCTATGTTGGCAGGAAGTTTTCTGGCTGAGCAATTTTTATGAAGGTGAAGTTCAGAAGCAGCAGAGTGGATCCATTTATTCGATGGATTGGATAGCTAAGTATGAACTGTTCTGATTGGTAAGGAGAGAACAGTTTTCTTTGGAATTTGGCTGGGTTGATCGCAAAAGTGACTTGCGATAGTTTGAGTGTTCTCTTGAGTTATCAGAGTTTTTCTGGATGTCTTCAGAGAAGTCATAAGTTGTCCGCAATTAGAGATTGAGTTTTCTTATCAACTGGATTCCAGGAGTGATACCGGTGATTCAGCCTAGTGAAGGGATGTTTCCTAGAGATGGAGTTGGTGAAGCAACTCAAGTTTTGATGGAGTATCTGAGTTTTCATTATGGATCCGTTGAACCATATTCTTAGATGTGTTGTTCAGTTGTGCTCGTGTTCTTCATCAGCATTTTCATTCTACCTTAGATCAGAATTGAGTAGTGAAAGCAGTTTTGGGGTACATCTCTGGATAGGAGAAGTAAGTTTGGAATCTACTGAAATTGTGGAGTAGAGTTGTGTTTGGATCTCTTCTGTGTTCTAATTTGGATAAGTATTTGGTCTTCAGAATTGAATGGTCAGTTTGGATGACTTGAATTCATTGAGTTTTACGTATCTCTGAGGGAGTACGTATTTGATCTATCTCTGGTTTTGGAATCAGCAGTTCAGAAGATTTGGTAGTTGAGTCAGACTCGTCTGTAGTCTGATATCTTGTTTAGTTCTGTAGATCTAGATGAGTAGGAGATCTATAACTTAGTAGTATTGATTGTTTAGATTGTTTGTAGAGCGAGTATCCCGGTATATATATATATATATACTTGGGGAAACTCGAGGAAATTCTATCTAGAATTTTGTTTGGATTATTAGAATTGTTTGTTTGGATGTTTGGTTGCTATGGTTGTTAGCATATGATTGATAATATATGCTTGTGATTAAAAATTTAAAATTTCTAATAAGATTATTAAATTACCTTTGTTTAAATTTCGGGGACGAAATTATTTTAAGGGGGGAGGAATGTGATATCCCGGAAATTTGAGCAATATCAATTTAATAACCTGTTAAATAATTAAATTGATATTGATGATCTTTTACAATAAAATTTGAATTTAATTTAATAATCTAATTAAACAAGTATTTAATTGGTGATTTTATCTTTTAAAAAGCTAATAAGAAATTTTCTATTTGTAATATATATATTTATTTGTATATATTGTAAATAAAAGCTTTGGTAAAATTGGAAATTTAGATTTAATTTAATATGAACTTTTCAAAGTTATTTAAATAAGTAATCTTATAGTTTTAAAACACTATAGGTAATGTTTCAATTGGTTAAGATATATTTTAACTTATGTTTAAATATAAATAAGAGTTAACAAAAAGGTTTGTTTTATTTCTTTTTAAAATATATTCTTGATAATATAATCTCTTATATAAATTATTTAAATTATAAAATATGTTATTTTCAAATAATAAGTATAATGTATTATTTTTATAAATATGAATGGAATTTTAAAGACTATGGAATTGTTATTTTTAAATTGAATAAGTAGTTTTATATATATTATAACTTAACTTTAAATTAAATCTTAGGATTTAATTTGATTTGAATTTAAAATTTGAAATTCAAAAGAATAAATATTTAAATTGTTTTCGATTTTAGAATATTTGTATAAATTTTTATTTATAAATATAACTAGTTTGTTTCTTTAAAAAGTAATTTATATATATATATAGATAAGTATTTTAATAAATTAAGAAAAAGACTTTTATTTACTTTTAAAGTAATAAAAAAATATGAATAATTACTTAAAAGACATGTGTCTTTATCTAAAGCCTTGTTTTAACATGTGTAAATAAAAGATAAACTCAAAATGACAAGTGTCTTCATTTATTTTTATTTTCTTTTATTTTTATAAATCATAAATTCACTTATATATACATGTGCATCCCTTTACTTCATTTTTTTCTATTCTCCTTTTCAAAACAAGATAAACTCAAATCTTTCTCTAATACAAATATGAAAACAAAACAGTACCATTCTCCAAACAAATCTGAAACAAATCAGTAATCCATATTTCCCAAAACTTCTTTCTCTAAATTAAAATCTGAAAAATCAGATCAGTAACCCTTCTCAAAAGCATATCTCTAATTCAAATCTGAATCAAGTCAGTAATCTAATGCCTCAAACTAGAAATTAAACACCTCAAACAAAATCAAAGATCTGTAACCATTCCTCAAACCAGAGATTATCAAAATCAAATCTCTGTAAACCATTTTCCAAAATCTAAATCAAAGTTCAGCCTGCATTTCTTTTGGCCTGCAATTCTTTTCAACATCAAAGCCTGCATTTTCTTTAGTCTGGAAGCGATCCTGGAATCATCTCAAAGCAACCAGTCTACATTCAATTTTCAACCACTGGTAGTTGCATGCATGTAGTTTATTCAAGTCTGTAGCCTGCTTGCATTCAATTTTCAACCTGGAAACCAGCAACTCAAGTTCTTAAATCAAATGAGGCAGGCAAGTTTACAGTTTCAAAAGCTTTTCAAAATAATAGGGCTCTGTTCATCTGCATGTTTGGTGAGTAACAATTTTTATTTATAACTATCTTAAGTAAGTTTAGTTGCTTGAATTCTTCATGTGATAATCATGTTTGCAGTAAATAAATGTGATGAAATTCCTTGTATTATGTTTGGTTTCAAATGCATGTTGGGTTTGGTATATATGGATGTATTGTATGCATGTATGAATATGATCTCTGTTTTGTTCTGTTTGCCCAGACTCAAGAATTCTCTTTTAAATCTCTTACTACCTGATCTAGTTCTTGTTAGGACTAAACTTATAAACAAAAGTTGTTGATTTATCATAGAAGAATGTTTTAAAATTTAGTTAAGTTAAACTTTAAAACCAAGTGTCTTTGGAAATCAAAAATAACAGTGCATGTTATATAAAAGTAAAAATTCGAACTTTGTAATTTATAAATTCAGATTTATAAATTGAAAACATAAATGATAACATGATTTTTAGTATTAAAATCATAGTTTTTAATTTAGTATTAAAGGAGCAGTTCTGGTTTAAACTAAATATGAAGTTTTGGGTAATTCGTTTGATCTAGATGGTTTGATATGTTGAAATCTTCAGTAACGATAGTGGGATGATCGTAGATTCAAGGAAAATTTGTAGAATTTGAATTAAAGCACCAAGAAGGAAATGATTTAGGATGTAAGATTTTAACCCTAGTTTTAACTAGGTTAGAAAAATCAATCGTCACCACGTCTCTGCTGAATCGAGTTCAGTAGAACTTTGGGAAATTGTAGTCGTGACATGGATGAACTCGTCGTCGAAGTCGCTAGCGTTCTGGTGATCAGCAGTGGAAGAACGAGGAGATGTTGACAGGCTTTGGAAGTTGTAGTCTGTGGTTCCAGGTTTTGTTTTATGTTCGAGTTTGATCTCGTCTTCGTTTCGTTGCTCGAGTGATTGGATTCTGGTAGGTGGATGAACGTCGACTGGTGGGAGATGTCGTCGATAGCCGGAGTTGAAGAGGATGACCATGCACGTGCACGCGATCGAATATCTGGGTAAGTCTGGGTTAACAGAGGAGTGGAGCTCGCATTTCTCGGGTTGTTTCGAGTGATGTTCGAAGATTTTAGATAGGCGACTCGAAGTATTTGTAAAGAGAGCTCGGGTGTGTTGGACTCAAGTGACAGGGGAGGCTACTCGAGTTTCTCGAGTTTTTCTGCGGGTGAGACTCGAAGTAATTGGAGAGGCGACTCGAAGTAATTTTGGTAGGGCTCAAGTAACATTTGTGTTGTCAGGTTTTTAAAAAGCCTGTCAGTTTCAATTTAAGCTAAATTTAAATTGTGAAGTAAAATCTAAACAGGGATTTAAATCAAATTTTAATATATGAATTCAAGTTTAGTTTTGAATCTTTGAACTGAGATAAATAAGGTTTATAAATTTAAATGTTTAAATAAGTTTAAATGTAGTATGTTTAAATGTTTTAAATTTCAGAAGAAATTTGATTGAAGTTTTTTAAAAAAACTCTTTAGAAGATATAAGATTTCTTTAACAGGTAAAAGTTGTTAAATTGGTATTTAAACTTTGTTTAAAACAAATTAGTATTCATTTTAAATCTAGGATTTAAATGAAATTTAAAAGTTAATTTGAAATGGATGTTTTCAAATATATTTAAGAATGATAATTTAACCTTTGATAAGAAAATGTTTTATCTTAAAGAAATTAGAGATTTGTGTTCATTGAATTAATTAGGAAATTTAATGGATAATTAATTTAATTGATTAATTAATCATTTGGATTAATTAAATAGGTAATTAAAGGTTTAAACTAATTTATTTATGATTAAGATAAATTAATTAGGAATGATTAATTTATAATTAAGGATTATAAATTAGAGTATTAATTAATGATTAAGAATTAATTAATAAAGTAATTAAATATTAATTAAGTTATGGTTAACACTTAATTAATTAAATAATTAGAGATAAATTTATTGGTTATTAAGATTTATTAATTTGTAATTAATAATGATTAATCTAAGTTAATTACTTAAGAAAAGTAATTAAATAATTTTTAATGAAGGTCATTAACTATGGATTATTAAATAATTAATTTATGTAATTAATTTTAATAATTAATTAGATTAATTAATTTAAAGATAATCATTTGTGAAATTGTTTAAATGGAATTACTTAATGGAAGTAATTAAGAATTAATTACTTATTGTAATTAATTGAAGTTAATTTGATTAGTTAAGTTAATTAATTGAGTTTAATTAATTTAGAAAAATCAATGGATGATTTGATAAATAATTACTTAATGTAATTATTAAAGTATGATTATTTAGGGAAGTAAATAATAAGATAATTACTGGAAGTAATTAATTGATTGGTTATGTATTAAGGAAAGTAATTTAAGTTTAATTACTTGTGAATTAATCAAGGGATTAATTAACAAATTAATTAAGGAATAATTAATTTAGTTAATAAAAGTAATTAAGGGGAGTTAATTACTAGATGAGATTAATCAAAGAGTGATTAATAAATGTGGTTTAATTAAAGGTTAATTACTTAATGTAATTAATTTAATTAGAGTAAATAAATAATTAATTTGTAATTATGGATCATTAATTAATATAATTAATGATATAATTAAGATTGATTAATTAAGTATAATTAATAAATGAAGTAATTAATTAATGTAATTAATTAAGGATCAATGTAATTAATTATAGTTGATTAATTTAATTAATTATAGTTAATTAATTAAATAAAGTAATTAAAGGTTAATTACTATAAGTGGTTAAGTATAATTAATTTGAGTAATTAATTAAAGGATAATTAATTGAATTGTAATTAATTAATGGTTAAGTAAGCAGGATTTATAGAATGAAGTAATTAATTTAATTTACTTTAAATTAATTAGAGATGATATAAATCATTACTTATGAATGGGTGATAGTATTGAATACTTTACATTGATTGATATCTTTGATGAGATATATGCTTAGTGATATGGATGTTTAGTTGAATTGTGATGATAATATGGATTATCTGATAATGTTGATTATCTATTGTGAATTATCTTTCTATGTATATAAAGATAATGAATTGAATTGTTTTAACCTTTAAAACAACTTGGCCTTAAAAGATACGTTTTGGATTTCGATGAGACCGGGATCGGGTTTCCAGATTTGGATATCCGAATACCACATCGATCCAAATTAACGATAGGTCGTGAATCAAGTGAAGATGAAGATTCAGAGTGCAAGGGTTATTGTCGTTAACTCTGAGGGTGATTCCAAAATGAGTGTAACGAGATAATGCCTTCGGTTTCATTCGAACCCGGAACGAACTTGTATGGATTGAATGTTTTCAGCACATCGTAAGGTGGACGATGAGCATTCAAAGATAGATGTGTTCTATTTAAAGGTAATCGTAACCTCAAGCCTCATCAAACGGGAATGGCTAAAACAGGGGAGGTGCAGCAAGGTTAGTGGGTAGCACCCAAGTAGGACAAGATTACCTCTGTCTAGAAGTCCCTTCTTATTTCGGCTTAGTGTGTGCGGTTGAATCATGACAACCGTGGGGTATCTTGTGCGGGAATTATCCAGTAAGGGATGTTCCGGCCTTGTGTTGCAGGGGATTGGGCGTGATCCTCGGTACGGTGATCTAGGCCACGTACTGTGACGGGCGGTACCCCGGTAGCCCTGCCATTGTATGGAATCCAAAATCCAATAAGTGATAACGGACTTGATTGTATACCTATGTATGCTGGAATTTAATGAATGTAACAATTTCGGCTATGTGAATACTTATTTGAAAACCCTAGACCTATTATAATACAATCGAATTTCCTATCAAATGTTTTGGTTAGCGTAAGGTAAAAACTTACCCATGTTTATTTGTGGGGAGTCTTACGTGATACCTTTTCTTTCAAAAGGTTTTGAAGTTAAGCAAGTTTAACCTGTTACTCACACCAGACCCATGTCTGACCCAAGTTGTTTATTTCTGTTTTATAAACTCTTGGGTACTCAAATTTTTACGAGTAGCCAAGGGATTCAGGTTAGCTTTGACGAATTGTGGAGGAGCAATGGAGCAAGAGGCTTCAGCGTTGTAGTTATAGATAGTAGTTCCGCTGTGTTGATCTTGTATTGATCTCTGTTTTGTATTGAGTTGTAATAACTAGACAGATGTTTATAACTGTCTAGTCTGTGATGTGTAATCTGTGTAACTCTGATAAGTGTTGTATATGATACTATGTAATATTTATGTGATATATTATATTTTGTTTCATTTCCGCTGTGAGTATCTGTGACGACCGCCCATGACCCCTGCACCGAATCTAGAGATAGTGCGCTGTAAAGTGTGCCAGGCGACCATGGACGATTGCCGGGGTAAATTAAAACAACAGAATCTATCGTATTACTCACAGCGCATGGACAAAATACAATAGAACATATATATAGTGAAGCTTCACAGAATAGAATCTCATCAATAAAACTTCATAATAGTTGAATACAAACATCTGAATAGTCAATACAACAAGCCTCACTACATATCACTCAGAGAATACAAACAGCGGAACATCCAGTACATATAATAAGAAGATAATATGCAACCCTTCAGCTCGTCTTCGATATCAACACCGTGGAAAGCAAGAACAGCACCTGTCACCTGCTACCTAGTCTGCCCGTCCCAAAATGGACGAACAGCCCAAGGCAATAAGAATTAAAACATAAAGCCTTGAGTCAGACAACAGTCTTAGTGAGCAGTAAATTAACTAACAACATACCAAAAGAGCATAAAGGAAAAGGAATAGGAATACAACCCTCCCACTCCACCTCTTTCTACAGTGATAGCCCCCAGACACACACTAAGCAGAAGCAACATAGCAAAGCATACAATTTAAAGTAAAGCAATAATCACTCGAGTCAAGGGCGATGTTTTCCAAGCACAAACCCCCAAGGCCTAAACCAAGATCAGATAAGCACCCAGAAAATACCGCTCTTAAGACCGAATGACGATACAACCAAACATCCATGACTCTTGCTATCACTGTTATCACTGCTTCGATATCACCGTTAATTGAATGACCGGCACATTCTTTCAGCCGTCCGTCAAGGGCTAATGGAAACACCGGTTCTAGACATAACTCCCGCACGTCATCGTGACCCGTGCCTAGGACTATCGAATCTGCCCAGAGTACTTGACTATCAATCATTAGTCTTCAGGGACTATCGAATCTGCCCAACGTACTCTTGCTTTGAGCATGCTAGAACCTTCAACAATGATGAGATCTCAGCCTCCTAGTCATCCTCCTCGACGACTATTTCCATAATAGCTCAAGCGCCTCTCGAGCAAACCATTATCCTCAACTCGAACCAATTCACCGAGTTATCAACATGCTTGGAATGATCCCGTCTGGATTAGACCAAGGCTATCTCATATCATACTTCGCCTCATCATCATCATAGCAAAGTCTCATTCCAACATCATCATCGAATCTTTCCATATGAGCTTCATCATCCGCTACATATGCCACGTGCAGCTTTTCCAATTCAAGAGCCTTTCCCTTAGCTTTTGAATCATCTTCGACCATCTTGTCTAAATCAAATCATCAATTCTCTAATTCATAGCAATCAATCAAATCAAACATTAATCCAAGTAAACAAGCATTCAAATATGATCTAATGAACAATATTAACAATAATGGCAATTTTGTAATTAAAGTGTTGAAAGTCTAACAAGCATGAAATCATGAGAAATATCTCTACAATCTTGATGAATGAACTTGCATAGGTTAACATGTAGAAAAATGGTTGTCAAATCATCATGAATAATGGATCTACATGGATCTACACTTAGGTTTACAAAAATGCATGGAAATCACTATTTCAACACCAAATCAAGCCAACGATCCGATATACTCCTTTGGATCCGTGTGAGAGATAATCACCACTCACCAAATCACCAAAACAACTCAAAAGCAACACACTTCAGATCTGGATAGTGAAGGATCTAACTTGATCTATCACAAATCCGCTTCAAACGATGAAATCTCTCTTCGAAGAATGTAGATCTTCAATCTAAGCTCTTCGATCTTCGAGTTGATCTTCAACTTGGATGGATGGAGTCACTAGATTAGAGTGGAGAAAAGAAGTGAAGAAGTGTAGAAGTCGAGCTCTCCAAATGGCAGCACTTCGTCGCTTCGAAATCCGGATCCCAAAAATGAAGAAATGGACGGGTATTTAAAGGCTGATTTCACCTTAACTCGGCCGCCTCCATAAGTCGTCTCCGACCTAACTCTCCCTCCGACCTACGACCTATTAGAACACACGCCCTAACACTCTGCCGACCTAAGACCCACGGCTTAACAGCTATGCCGACTTAACACATGCGCGCCTTAACGTGTCACTGGGATATGACCTACGACTTGTAAAACCTTGCGACCTAACAAGGTCACGGCTTAACAGCTCAACAATAGGTGCGACCTAACTGTATACGACTTACGACCTAACTACAAGGCCACAACTCAGCGACTTAAAGTCCACACGACTTATCTATTCTGCGCCTTACGACTTAGCAGAAGCCACAACATAGCTCCTACATAACCTAACTGAGATGCCCACCTAACAACACACGCGACCTATGGTAAGTCGTCTACGACTTAACTCTTAACGACCTAACACACACAGGGCTCCACACGACCTAACAACTTAACCCCTTAGGTCGTCTAACGACTTAACTACTAAGTCGTTAGCTCGCTTATCTCCTAGGTCGGTCAACTTGCTAAATCACTTAAGTCGCTACCCTACCTAAGTCGTTAACTCTTAGGTCGGTCAATTCCTTAGGTCGTCTATCTCTTAGGTCGTACGCTTCCTAAGTCAGCCACTCGACCTAAGCCACCAAACACGACCTAAACCACTACCCCCAACTTCCTTAGGTCGTCGCCGACCTACCCCTTAAGTCGTCCACTACCTTAGGTCGCTCCAACACCCTACGACCTAAGCTACTATGACTTAACTCCTAACTCGCCGAATTCCTTAACTCGGTCACGACTTAGGACTTAACAAAATTCTACCCAAAATCTGAAACGACTTAACAATGCTAATAATTCCAGATTTTTACGAACTTTTCGATCCGTAAAAATACGGGTCATTACATTCTCTCCCCCTTAGGAATTTCGCCCCCGAAATTCCAAACAAACAAAGCAATCAAAGACTATTTTGCATGCCTATCATCCATAGTAATCAACAAACCATGCATCCAATTCTAGCTTAGCATGTAGAATTCTAAAACTAGAACAAGTTACAATATCATGAGATGACACGACACCTTAGGGCCATACCTTGAAGAGTTCAGGATGAGCTGCCTTCATCCTCTCTTCCACCTCCCACGTACAGTTGTTATCATCATCACTCCATTGTATCTTGAGCAACTTAACTACCTTCCTCCTAAGCTGTTTCATGTCGGTTTCCACAACACGAAGCGGCTTACGAGGTCTCTTATCGACTGAATCAACTTCGAAATCTTCACAGCTATCAGCAGGAACCACCGTATTCGAGTCGTGCACATACTTCTGTAGACACGAGACATGAAAAACATTGTGCACACTCGACATCTTTTCTGGTAACTCTAATCTGTAGGCGAGTTTTCCAATTCGCTCGATGTTCGGGAATGGTCCAACAAATCTCGGAGTCAATTTTCCTTTCTTCCCGAATCGAATAACATTCTTCAGTGGAGAAATCTTCACAAAAACCATATCACCTACGTCGAATTCCAAATCCTTACGACGCTTATCAGCATAACTTTTCTGACGGTCTTGGGCTGTCTTCATTCATTGCCGAATGATCTCTATGAAATCCGAAGTCTGTCGAATCATCTCTGGCCCAAGTATCAACTTTTCTCCAGTCTCTAACCAACATGTCGGAGAGTTACATGGTCTTCCATACAATGCCTCATACGGTGCCATACCAATGCTTGACTGGTAACTGTTGTTATATGAAAATTCCACCAAATGAAGATGATCTTCCCATGATCCCCCGAAATCCAAAACACAAGCTCTAAGAAGATCTTCCAAAACTCGGTTGACTCTCTCAGTCTGACCATCTGTTTGAGGGTGATAAGCTGTACTTAAACACAACTCGGTTCCCAAAACTTCCTGGAAGCTCTTCCAAAATCCACTAGTGAACAATGGGTCTCGATCGCTCACTATACTCTTCGGAATACCATGGAATCGAACTATCCACTTAACATACAACTCAGCCAACTTTGATGCGGTCCTAGTCGATCGAACAGGAATGAATCTTGCACTCTTAGTCAGACGATCTATGATGACCCAAATCCCTTCATTTCCCGTTCTAGTTTTAGGTAATCCATCGACACTTGCTCGCACTTCCAGGTAGGAACTTCTAGTGGCTGAAGCAATCCACTTGGCTTCTTCTGTTCGGCTTTCACCAACTGGCAGTTCATGCACTTAGAAATAAAATTTCCAACATCCTTTTTCATACCTTCCCAGTAGTAGGTTCTCTTCATATCCCGATACATCTTATTTCCACCTGCATGAATTGTCAACTTCGAGTGATGACTTTCCTTCCAAACTTCATCTCTCAATTCATCCATATCGGGAACAACTAGTCGTCCTTGCTTCCGAAGCCAACCCCCTCGATCGACCTCGAATCCTTTATCCTTTTCTGGTTCCAATCCAGATTCCAAATCACGGATAATCTTGACAATCTTATCATCTCGCTTTTGACTCTCGCCAATCCTTTCTACAAGAGTCGGTCTTATTGATAAGTTTGCCAACATTTCAGGTTCCAATTCACATCTGGGCCTGAAGTCAAATCCAGCTAAATACTCGAGACTCTCCCATTCTGAAAACATGCACTATGCCATAAATGGCCTACTGCAACATTTTTGCAAGGTGTTGCCAGCTCAAATGTTGCGATAGATATAAAAATTTGGTCCTACTGCAACATTGTATTTATGGTGTTACCTTAGCCATAAAAATGTGTTGCTCTAGCTAAACAAGTGTAACACGATGCAACATTTTTATACAGTGTTGCTATAGATGTATACAAATTAAAAAATTAATAAAATTAGCAATCCGCGTGAATACGATCCAACGGTCTACATTTAATCCGACTGTTAAAATGGATCACCGCTGCACTTTTTACCAAATTTTCGTTTTCCCGCTTATGTTGGTGTAGATCCCCTTTCAGTTTACCATATTCACGAAATCCCCAAATTCATACTTCCAGCAAATTCACGAAATCCCCAAATCAAAAAACAAATTCACGAAATCCAGCAAATTCACGAAATCCAGCAAATTCATACTTCCAATTCGCTGTTGCTAACAAAATAAAAAAGGCACTGTAACTAGAAGCTGCCTTCAATGCTAGGTCAGATCTAAATTTCCTATGCCTGAATCTTGTAGTTGCTGATTCCACCTAATACCTGATGAGTTTTGTTGTTTACTGTCGCCCATTTGATCTTTGCTCGCTGTTGGATCTGGATCTAAGCAGAAGTTCGTCGTTGTTCGATGCAGCCGCCTTGAAGAAACGCGATGCCTCGTTGTTCTTATGGAGTCGCTTAAGTCGCAATGAAGTTTTTGCCTCTGACTTTGCTTGAATTGAAGACGTTTCCTCAGCTTGCGTTTTTGTCAGTGTTCGTGCTCTGACTGCGGCTCTATTGATGATGTTTGTGGTTCTTTGACACTTAGGGTTAAACTTGAAAGTGTTGGTGTTCAGATAATGGTTTGCCAAACTTTGGATTGCAATGGTGTTGGTCTTAAACGTGGAGAAGGTTGGGTGCTAATTGCCCACTGTCCAGATTTTGGTCTTATTGGTGATTGCTGATGTGTTGAGCACTATCGTGATGATGATCTCTTGCTGCTGATGCTGAAATCGATTGTGTAGTTCAATGCTTGCCGTAGTTGATAGCCTGATGTCTTGAATCTGGAAGCGATTCCTAAGGTTGATGTAAGACATTCGTTACACGAACACAGCGATCAGATTGAGGTGAAGTTGAAAAACTTTTGGAATATTTTGAATAATGTTTGTTAACATGAACTGGTGCTCCAAGTCATGCTAACCTTATATATTTGGTCTGGACTGAACTGGTACCATGCTAACCTTGTTCTTTAACATGAACTGCTCCAAGTCCTTTGTATATCATATTACTGCCTATGTTTCTCTTGTACATGCCTGATGCATTCACTGTTTTTGCTTGATAGGCTGCCTATGTGTTGATGATGTAATTTGATGAGGCAGTGAGTGGGTGTTTTGTGAAAGAGGTTGGGAGTGTGGTCAGTGTTTGGTAGATGGTCAGTGTTTCAGGCAATTGTGTTTCAGGTAAGTGGTAGATGGGCAGTAGTTCCGATGGGTGATGAAGTTGCTGAGGATGGGGTTTGCTAAGTTCAGTCTTCATTTGTGCATCATTTTACGTCGTTTCAAAGAAGGCTCGATCTTCCGAAATCGGATGAATCGGTCGATCCCCGCCGGGACTGCGGTGCCCCGGACCCCCGCCGACGCTGCTCCCGGACCCGCTTCTCGGCTCGCCTTCGGCTCGGCACTCAGCTCGTCATATATTTGTCAGTGTCGGTGTCTGTATAAATTGAAACTGCATATGTAATGAGTGAACTGAGTGATGTAGTGAGGAATATCTGTATATGTGAATATCAGTGTTATATATCATTGAATTGTAAAATAGTGGAGTCAGGAATTTGTACTATTTCAAATGTTGAAATAAAATATTTATTTAAATAAATTACTGTTTGAATATCAAATTCTGTGTAATAGCATTTTATTAAATAAATATTTATTTCTATTAAAAAATCAAATATGCTCTACATTGTGGGCCCCATAAATTCAGAAAGTTAATACCTATAGCAACATTTTGGAATGTTGGTACAGACACCTATGGATGTTGTTATAGACCCAAATATGGTTCTATTGCAACAATATTTCTTATGTTGCCTTAGATAGTCAAAATGTTGCCTTTGAGGTCTGCGGCAACGCGGCAAAATGCATCACCGAGAAAGTGTTGCCTTTGCTCTTTTTTAGCCTACAGCAACATTTTTTGGCACTTTCTGCATCACTTCTTTGGTGTTGCAGTATGCAATCTATGGCGTAGTGATGGCTCCCAATCCTGCATGTCTTCGACTTAACGCATCTGCCACTGCGTTACCTTTTCCCGGAGTATAAGCTATACCAAAATCATATGATGCCAAAAACTCTAACCATCGTTGCTGCCGAAGATCAAGTCCTTTTGGGAGAAAAGATACTTCAATGACTTATGATCTGTAAACAACTCGAATCGAACTCCCAATAGATAATGTCTCCACATCTTCAAAGCAAAAACAATCGCCGCCAACTCCAAATCATGATTCGGGTAATTCCTTTCATGCGGCTTCAGTTGTCGACTTTCATACGCAACAACTTTATCCCTCTGCATCAGCACTGCTCCAAGTCCAGTACCACATGCGTCGGTGTAAACTACCATCTCATCATTCCCACTAGGAATAGTCAAAACAGGAGCACTTGTCAATCGCTCTTTCAGGGTTCTGAAAGCTTGTTCACACTCAGCATCCCATCGGAACACTTGGTTCTTCTTCGTCAATCCTATTAACGGTGCAGCTACCTTGGAGAAGTCTTTGATAAACTGTCGATAATATCCTGCCAATCCAAGAAAACTTCTCACATCAGATGCATTCTTAGGTCTAACCCAATCCTGGATTGCTGCCACCTTAGCGGGATCAACCGCTATTCCACTTCCAGAAATAATATGGCCTAAGAACCTCACTTCACTCTTCCAGAAGTGACACTTCGAAAACTTAGCCTTCAGCTGATGTTTCCGCAAGATTTCCAAAATAATACGCAAGTGCGTCTTGTGCTCTTCCTCAGTTCTGGAATAAATCAGAATATCATCCACGAACACAAGTACGAACTTGTTCAACTGATCTCTGAACACTCTATTCATAAGATCCACAAAATATGCTGGCGCGTTAGTCAATCCAAACGGCATTACCAACCACTCAAAGAAACCGGATGGTGTCCTAAAAGCAGTCTTCGGCACACTATCCTTAGCCACTCTCAACTGGTGAAATCCCGTTGCCAAATCCATCTGAGAAAACACCTTAGCTTCGTGAAGCTGATCGAACAAGTCATCTATTCTCGGTAATGGATACTTGTTCTTCTTAGTCACCTTATTCAGCTCATGATAATCCACACACAACCTCAGCGATCCATCTGCTTTGGTGATAAACACAACTGGTGCACCCCATTCGGACACACTTCGCCGAATGAATCCTTTCTGCAAAAGATCATCAACTTGCACCCTCAACTCCTGCTGTTCTCTAGGCACCATCCGCCTAAGAGGCATCACAACAGGTCTGGCTTCTTCAACTAGATCTATTCGAAACTCGATCTCTCTATGCGGCGGTAACCCTTTGACCTCGTCAAAGACATCCTCGAATCCATTAACGATTGGCAATGATGACAGTCCATCCCGTGGAACAACCAGCGAATACATGAAGCTCATGAAGACGCCTTCTTCATGCTTACATCGTATCACAATCTTTCGCCCCTCCACATTCTCGACTGTCACCTCCAACCTCTCACAATCAACCTTTGTCGCATACTTCCTAAGCCAGTCCATACCCAAAATAATTCCGAACCCCGCAAAGTTCAGAACAAAGCAATCACAAACAAAAGAGCAATCATGACTCGATACAATCAGACCATGGCATATCATACACAAACAAGACGAACCCCCAACAGGATTAGTCACAACCAATGGCCTATCAACAATATCCGGTTCTAAACCCAACCGGTCTACAAGTTCATTACAAACAAAAGAATGCGACGCCCCAGTATCAAACAGAACTCTAACTGGAACACCACAAATGGAGAGAGTACCTTGAACCACCACACTCTTTCCCTTCTCTTCAGCGGTAGGAGCTTTCGAAGACGATGGGATAGCTCCCAAAGCATAAGCTTGCACAATATGATTGTCCTTCCGCAGTTCTGGACAATTCTTCCTGATATGCCCCGGCTTGTCACAGTTGTGACACTTCATCGGTACCTTCGGATTCTTGCAATCCTTCGAGAAATGGCCCTTCTGCTGACAATTGTAGCAAGTCACTTCGCCCTTCGGCTTCTTCTGGCCATCCCTACCCTTCTACTGCTGCTGCTTCCTCTTCTTGTTCACACCCTGCTGTGGTTTAGACTCTCCCTTGGTCACAGCAACAACATATCCTTCCTTAGGAAACAGACTCTCATGCCTGAGAGCTTTCTCCACAAGCTTCTCAAATGAATCGTCCAAATGATCCACCAACTGCCTCCCAAGATAACTATCCAAGCCTGTCACAAACTTCTCATTCTTATGATAAGCAGATTCAATATATGACCGGGCATACTTGGACAAAGCTTCAAACTCAGAAACATACTCAAGGACTGGTCTCCTCCCTGCTTGAGCTCCACAAACTTCTTGAACAGAACAGACTTCTGAGCAGTGGAAATGAACTTAGCTTCAAATCGGGCTTGGAATTGTTCCCAAGTAATCTCTTCCTCTGAAGTGTTAATGGTGATAGAGTTCCACCAATCCGAAGCTCTTCCTTGAAGCTGCCTTGATGCTAACTTCCTCTTAGTTGCATCATCGATTCCCAAATCACCGAAGATCCTTCTACAAGCATCTATCCACCTCTGGACTTCAATAGTTGACTCTGTTCCCAAGAAAACCTTTCCTCCAAGAGCAGTGTAGTCCTTACACAACTTAGCAAAATCCACCGGTCTTGGAGTTTGAACTTGAACTCCAACATCCACCGATGGCCCCGGAGCTGGCACCCTTCTCATGATCGAAGTCATCATAGCTTCGAACATAGCAGCATAATCAGCAGCCCCTTCTGTAGCACGACCTTCCCTAGCAGCTGGTCTCCCCCTTCGACTCATTCTCAATATCTATAAAAAGGAATGATTAGCACATCTAGAGAAACAACTACATAAAGGACTCAAACTCAACTAAGCTACTATATTATATATAGTAATCATCCATCAAAATTACAATTACGTCTCTCATACGTAGTTACGTCAGCGAGCGTTGGGTAAAATCGATTAACCAAAGCTCTGATACCAAATGTGACGACCGCCTATGACCCCTGCACCGAATCTAGAGATAGTGTGCTGTAAAGTGTGCCAGGCGACCATGGACGATTGCCAGGGTAAATTAAAACAACAGAATCTATCGTATTGCTCACAGCGCATGGACAAAATACAATAGAACATATATATAGTGAAGCTTCATAGAATAAAATCTCATCAATAAAACTTCATAATAGTTGAATACAAACATCTGAATAGTCAATACAACAAGCCTCACTACATATCACAAAGAGAATACAAACAGCGGAACATCCAGTACATATAATAAGAAGATAATATGCAACCCTTCAGCTCGTCTTCGATATCAACACCATGGAAAGCAAGAACAACACCTGTCACCTGCTACCTAGTCTTCCCATCCCAAAATGGACGAACAGCCCAAGGCAATAAGAATTAAAACATAAAGCCTTGAGTCAGACAACAGTCTTAGTGAGCAGTAAATTAACTAACAACATACCAAAAGAGCATAAAGGAAAAGGAATAGGAATACAACCCTCCCACTCCACCTCTTTCTACAGTGATAGCCCTCAGACACACACTAAGCAGAAGCAACATAGCAAAGCATACAATTTAAAGTAAAGCAATAATCACTCGAGTCAAGGGCGATGTTTTCCAAGCACAAACCCCCAAGGCCTAAACCAAGATCAGATAAGCACCCAGAAAATACCGCTCTTGAGACCGAATGACGATACAACCAAACATCCATGACTCTGGCTATCACTGTTATCACTGCTTCGATATCACCGTTAATTGAATGACCGACACATTCTTTCAGCCGTCCGTCAAGGGCTAATGGAAACCCCGGTTCTAGACATAACTCCTGCACGTCATCGTGACCCGTGCCTAGGACTATCGAATCTGCCCAGAGTAATTGACTATCAATCATTAGTCTTCAGGGACTATCGAATCTGCCCAACGTACTCTTGCTTTGAGCATGCTAGAACCTTCAACAATGATGAGATCTCAGCCTCCTAGTCATCCTCCTCGACGACTATTTCCATACTAGCTCAAGCGCCTCTCGAGCAAACCATTATCCTCAACTCAAACCAATTCACCGAGTTATCAGCATGCTTGGAATGATCCCGTCAGGATTAGACCAAGGCTATCTCATATCATACTTCGCCTCATCATCATCATAGCAAAGTCTCATTCCAACATCATCATCGAATCTATCCATATGAGCTTCATCATCCGCTACATATGCCACGTGCAGCTTTTCCAATTCAAGAGCCTTTCCCTTAGCTTTTGAATCATCTTCGACCATCTTGTCTAAATCAAATCATCAATTCTCTAATTCATAGCAATCAATCAAGTCAAACATTAATCCAAGTAAACAAGCATTCAAATATGATCTAATGAACAATATTAACAATAATGGCAATTTCGTAATTAAAGTGTTGAAAGTCTAACAAGCATGAAATCATGAGAAATATCTCTACAATCTTGATGAATGAACGTGCATAGGTTAACATGTAGAAAAATGGTTGTCAAATCATCATGAACAATGGATCTACATGGATCTACACCTAGGTTTACAAAAATGCATGGAAATCACTATTTCAACACCAAATCAAGCCAACGATCCGATATACTCCTTTGGATCCGTGTGAGAGATAATCACCACTCACCAAATCACCAAAACAACTCAAAAGCAACACACTTCAGATCTGGACAGCGAAGGATCTAACTTGATCTATCACGAATCCGCTTCAAACGATGAAATCTCTCTTCGAAGAATGTAGATCTTCAATCTAAGCTCTTCGATCTTCGATTTGATCCTCAACTTGGATGGATGGAGTCACTAGATTAGAGTGGAGAAAAGAAGTGAAGAAGTGTAGAAGTCGAGCTCTCCAAATGGCAGCACTTCGTCGCTTCGAAATCCGGATCCCAAAAATGAAGAAATGGACGAGTATCTATAGGCTGATTTCACCTTAACTCGGCCGTCTCCATAAGTCGTCTTCGACCTAACTTTCCCTCCGACCTATGACCTATCAGAACACACGACCTAACACTCTGCCGACCTAAGATCCACGGCATAACAGCTATGCCGACTTAACACATGCTCGCCTTAACGTGTCACTGGGATATGACCTACGACTTGTAAAACCTTGCGACCTAACAAGGTCACGGCTTAACAGCTCAACAATAGGTGCGACCTAACTGTATACAACTTACGACCTAACTACAAGGCCACAACTCAGCGACTTAAAGTCCACACGACTTATCTATTCTGCGCCTTACGACTTAGCAGAAGCCACAACATAGCTCCTACACAACCTAACTGAGATGCCGACCTAACAACACACGCGACCTATGGTAAGTCGTCTACGACTTAACTCTTAACGACCTAACACACACAGGGCTCCACACGACCTAAAAACTTAACCCCTTAGGTCGTCTAACGACTTAACTACTAAGTCGTTAGCTCGCTTATCTCCTAGGTCGATCAACTTGCTAAATCACTTAAGTCGCTACCCTACCTAAGTCGTTAACTCTTAGGTCGGTCAATTCCTTAGGTCGTCTATCTCTTAGGTCGTACGCTTCCTAAGTCAGCCACTCGACCTAAGCCACCAAACACGACCTAAACCACTACCCCCAACTTCCTTAGGTCGTCGCCGACCTACCCCTTAAGTCGTCCACTACCTTAGGTCGCTCCAACACCCTACGACCTAAGCTACTACGACTTAACTCCTAACTCGCCGAATTCCTTAACTCGGTCACGACTTAGGACTTAACAAAATTCTACCCAAAATCTGAAACGACTTAACAATGCTAATAATTCCAGATTTTTATGAACTTTTCGATCCGTAAAAATACAGGTCGTTACAGTTTCTGTTGTTGTTTCTTTCCCTCTTCTCTTCTTTTCTATTTCTCACCCCTTTCTTTCTTACTATCGATGCGTCCATCTGTGTATAGAAGGGCGGGTCGTCACATTGATTATACATTAAATTTTCAAAAATTCAATGAAATTAGCTTTCCATTTAATTTCAATACATTCTTCTTATGGTATAATTATTTTGTTTCATATCTAATACCTTCATGTTTCACAATTTCCTCTTAGTTCTAATCATCGTAGTATTAAATTCCATTTGCTATGAAGTGTCCATTTATTATATGTATTAGATTTCAAATAAATTGGTATGTTTCCATTCCAATCCCTTTTATTAAGTCCATTACTACTCTATAGCCTAATTAACCCTTTTATTACTTTTACTATACTCAAATTTTGTCCACTCCTAATCATCTTATTCCATTTTCCATTAATGTAACATTCATTTATTTTATTACCATTTATTTCAAATTCTAATTCCATCAACAATAAAATAGGTAATTTGTAATATATGTTTACAAGCAAAATGTTGCACCAATTGTCATATTCTGAATGGAGTTAATATTAATTTCAAAGAAATTTCTATATTTTACATTAAGATAATATTTAATTACTTTTAATGAAATTGAATTCCCAATTTTATTTAATGCAATCAATTATGACCTTCACAAATTTTGATACATTCATTGGTTCGTAGTTATTTCATGAATTTATACTAACATTGGTTCCTATCAAATGTTACTTTACTTCCTTTCTAACAAGCTCTTATTTCACTTATTTATATCATGAAATTTTCCTTTTATTATACTGCTTTCATTTATTCACTACTAAATTTCATGTACTTAAGTTTACAATCTTTTATTCAAAATCCTTATCTTTCTATTATATTTATTCATAGTGACATTTGAAAAATCTCCAAATTAAACTAAATTTTCAATTAACGAAATAATTAAATAATTACTTCCATTCATTTGCAATTTTTCCAATTATTGAATGTTTATTCAAATAAATTGTTTCTATTTTATTTAACCCTTAATATCACATCCACAAATTTTAAATAATATAGTTAATGCTGGTTTTTACATTATATTTCATAAATATACTCAACTTACTTTCTTTATTGTGTATTAACTATAGCATTGAAATCTTTGCCAAATATTGCATTTTTATTTCCTCCTTTATTTGGATTTTACATTCTTTTATTCACTCCATTATCCCCAAGTAGATAAATTAACATTGGTTCATGGTCTATTATATTGTTATTCTAAATTTTCATCTTAAACTCCATTAATGTAATATTTAACACTTAATTCCAATTAATTTCAATGACCAAATTTTCCTAATTTGAATTAAATTAGATAAACAAATCTTAATCCCCATTCTTATTATTCAAACAAATCATTATCCTATAAACATATTTAACCTTTGGTTATGCTTTGTTACATTGATCTTCCAATTTCACCCTTATTCGTATTAACTCTTTATTTCCATCTTTGTGAAATAACTACCCTATCCAATATATGACGCTAACTTTATTTCCTTGCATAAATATACACCTATTTGCATTAATTAGAATAGATATTATATTCCTAAATGTACTTCTATCATTTAAATGCATTAATCAAGGTTTTAGAATATTTTACGTTCTATAAAAATTTACAACATTAAATTTACATTCAATTAATTACTTTACATACTTTATGTATTAATTTCTCAATTAACATAATTTGAACTTATTTCCCAATCTATCAATTACTACTTAAAGTAAATTTACGCTTCTAAAAATTTATATTCCCACTTCCGTTACTATATTATTAATTATTAGAGTAACGTTTATTAAAAATAATAACATCATAATTATTTAACACTTATATGAACTTTAATTCCAAATAAATTCATTGACCAATTAATTAGGTAATTTATAATAGTTGTTATTCTACCATTAAATTTATTTATTGAATAACGTACTACCTTATTACCTAAATTTACGAACTAATATCGTTACAATGTTTTATTGCATAGATCAATTTTAATCCTTTCCTTCATCTCTCTTACGCAATTACAATTAAATGTTGGCATTTATCTCCATATTACCGATTGCATTCACTTATGTTCTATCCAAACATTCATTTAGATTTTATTTCCATTAATTTATTCCATATTGACCTCCACTTAATCAAATTTACTTCCAATTATATAATTGCAATTCAATTCAGTTATTTATTCATTAATACTATTTCAAGTTTATTTCTTCCAGATTTAATTACACCATCAAATTTGATTAACAAATTATAATGGTTTCTACTATTCCTTCAATTGGATTTCATTTCAATTTGTCAAGAATTTATTATATTTACCAATGCAACATTTAATTTCTAACATTCGCTCCAATATAAATTATAAGAGTTTCATTTCTTTTTTACATTAAATTACAAAAATCAATTTAAATCAACATATTTAAATGATCGAAATTTTATGGGTCGTTACATCAATTAAATATTCAAATATTCAAATTTCACAAATTAACTTCTAAATCAATCTAAAAAGTTCTATAACATCGTTCTAACTCCAATATGATTTAATACAACTTTATAAATCATTTTTATACACATTTAACCCAGATTTCAATTATTTTTGGAATTTTAAATATGAAATTGTCGATTTAATTATCCAATTAAATCTAGATATTCGAAATTTAATTTATTATGCTTAAAAAAATCTTACTTGTTAATATTTAAAATTAATTAAATATCCGAATTTCAAATAACAGAAATTCTGGGTCATTACAGTATGAAATACATTTACAGATTCAAGTGGTGTCAGTTTATCAGTTATATAGGTACAGATTGTCTTGTGAGAATAACTCACTTGTTAAAAGTTGGATATAGCCACCAAAGCCAACAATACTGATACTACGAAGGCACGTCAATATAGAAATGAATTGAAAGTGGAGAGCCAAAGCTATACGCCTTGAATACATTTACACAAAACCATACAATACATATATAAGTTTCAACATGATTTAACATCAAATAACAATAGAAATCAATGCCCAAAACAACATCAAATGAATTGCACTTGTTCTCAACCTCATGTGCTTCAGTTAGGTAGTTGTTAAGCTCGGCCAAGGGGTGCTATAGGGTCTGGTTTGGGTTTGCAAGTGGTCGGCCAACATGTGTTTTGAAGGTGAACAGGTCTAAGTGCATAAAACTACAATTTCAAGGAAACATACATCATAACTATGCAATGGATGGGCTCGGCCAGAGGCTATAGGGGCTCGGCCTGGTGATTAGGTGATGGTGGGTGATGTGGCAGAGGGTTGAGGTCAGGTTAGAGGTGGTGGTGGTGGAAGAAGTGGCAGCTAGAGGTGGTTGTGGGTGATGTTGACAAAGGTGGCTCGGTTTGAACAAATATGTGATGGTTTCGAATATTTTTGTGTTGATCTATTGCTATGGTGTGCTCGGCGTACCTTGGTGGTGTACTAGGGTAGGTGATGATCAGAAGAAGGGGATGCTGGAGGTCAGCCTAGATCTGGTTGAGGAGGAGCCAAGCTACGAAGGTAGAGAACAAGATGCAAATTTTAATAGAAAACAAAGAAACAAGAAAGAAAAGAGCATAGATTTTTACCCAAACTTTCAACAATGGTGGCCGTATGTTTTTGCTTGAGAAAGTAACTTTGTTTACATGAAAAAAATGGAGAATTCGGCTGAAAGAAGGTAGAAAAGGTACGGCCAAAAAAAACATTAAAGAGGAGGTTGAGAAAATGAAAAGGCGGAAGGTAAAAGGACTTGGAATTTAAAAAGTTTAAAACCTTTCAAATTTCCACTAATTTAATTTTAATTTATATATATGAAAATAGCTGATAATAGAGATAAATAAACTCAGAAATAAAGAAAATATAAAAAATAAATAAATAAATTTTAATAAAACCAATTAAATAAAGAAAATGGCAATATATTTATATATATATATATATATATATATAATTAGGCTTCATAAATTGGAATAAATTCAAATATACTTTAGAAAAATTATATTATCATTTTAAAAATGTTAAAAGACAAAAATATACATAAATAACATATTAACACAAATTAAAATAAAATATGACAAAGAAAAATGTAATTTATATAATTTAAAATAGACAAAATTGTTAAATAAATCAAATTGCACTCAAAATGGAAATATACATAACTTTCACAATTTATGTCCGTTTTCAACGAAACAAAAGGCAGTATTCATGTTATTAAATCTATTTTCATAATAAAAGGTAAAATTTAAGAATTTTAAATATTTAAATTTGAAATTTAAAAGTCAAAGTTTGACCCAAATTGACCAAAAATCAACATTTCAGGAAAATATTAAATTTATATCAGTTTGAAATTATAATTCACATAATAATAAAAATGTATATTTAAAATGAAATGTTTGAAATAAAACAAGTTAAAAATAATTTCAAAATAAAATAAAGTCAAAATTAAGATATATGCAAAAATCTAAGGTTGTTAAAGTACTTGATTATCATATTGAACTTTTGTTGTATCTTGTTTAACTCTGTTGTATATATATATATATATATAGTAGCTTCATGAACTACTATTTCTTTGTTTCTACTGCATTAAATTACTCTGTGTTTGTGATCTATGATTATTTATTTACTGTTTATGCTGAGTATTGCCAAATTTTATTTACAACGCGGTATTTTGAGCAATTCAAGTCCGACATGTGCGGATGCGAATGGCTGAAAATATCGGGTTGTTACAGTAACTATTATAAACTATGTACCAAAATATAACACATCTTATACTATATGTAGAGTAAAATGAAATAAAATATAAAATAAATGTTATAGTATAGTATGCATATATTACTGCAAAAGTTTGGTTGTGCTTCCAATATATATATATGTGCGAAAATTACATTTAAAATAAACACATATATATATATTTTAAACAATATATAGCATGAAAGTAAATGTGAACCATACAGCCGAAAACATATATACACGTAACAAACTCAGGTATAATGCTATATATACATATAATTTATATTTATTTATCGGAATATACGAAATAAAATATATAAATGATACGATAACAGGTTAAGATATATATACCGTAAAATATTTTATAACTTTATAAACTTTTATATATAAATTATATATATAAATATATATACACATACATATATAAACCTCACATAAACAGCAGTTTATATATAATCTCAACATATATCTTAATAGTTTATATGCAAAATAGACATGTTAAAGGCCAATATATATTACACTTCATAATCAAACTATATTATGCAGTCTTATAGAAAATATAATATAACCCATATATATACGGTAACCAACAACATTTTATAAACACAATGCTTGACTTATATATACAAATCTATACAATTTCATATATACAAAAGACTAACATATATAATATACTATACACAAATATATCTATATAACTACAAATATATTTATACACATGCCACATATAGATAAGATATATATAAGACCAGCATAATAAGATAGACGTGTTGAAGACCTAATATATAATATAAAAATTTAAATCCAATTCAACACATAAAACATGTGTATCTAAATGATACATATTCACTTTCAAACACTAATTTATCACATGATATATTTATTAAAAATTAATTTTAAATAATACATACATACATACATGCATATATATATATATATAAATCAATATATCTATATGTCATAACCTCTTATATAATATATACACGTGTACACTTCTAAAAGCTAGAGGTAAAGAAAAGAAATAGGCAAAGTATATGCAAGTAACAAATATACTTGAATGTAAAGGTGCACAAACTCACCTATATATATTACACAGAGAAGCTCTGGGAACACGTGGCAAGGAGGGGAGGAAAGGAAGCACATGATGCTTGCGGGTTGCTGCGCGGTTGGAAGGTGGGTGGAAGATGGATGCTAGCTTACCGATGACGTGGTGTGGGAAGTTGTATGGATGAGCAGCCAACTAAAAGAATGAACAAGCTACATGAACAAAACGAAAAAAATGAAAACTCACATCAATATATATATTTTTATATAACAGAGCACCTAAATGAAAAGGAAGAGAACGAAATAAAAATGTAATCAGTAGGAAATAAAAAGTCACGGGTTGGATTTCGAAGTGGTGGGATGTTAACAATCAAGAGTGTACTTATCGGAATAGTAAAAGTAAATCAAGAGAAATAAATAAAAGCAATGTCCATTCATTTTCTGACCATTGGAATAAATGAATGATCAATGGAGAACCAAAGGCTCAAATGTGTACCGAAACGGTCCGATGTTTTACAGATTTCGCCGCGTACCCGACTTAAAATTATAGAATTGAATATACCGCAGAGATCAGCACAACGAGACGATTAAAATGGTATACAGATATCAGTGGTACGATCCTCCGATCAAAAATCGATATCGGTACCAAAATGCTGCTAATTAGTAGGAAATAAGATAAACGGAGTAGTAGAAGTCCAAATTTGATGAAACGAAATATGATGTCTCACTCAAAAGATGATTTACAAATTTTCTACATAAAAATATTTGGGTTTGGAAAACATTTTATTACCATCAATTTTTAACTGATATATAAACTGAAATAAAATTACACAAAAAAAATAAACTTTCAAATTATCTAATGAAAATTTTACAAATTGTTATGTTTAATTAGACGTATTCCAAATATCAAATTTTTATTTCAAAATTTTATTATTTAAAATTTCACAAAATTCAATTAAACATTATAATAAAGCAAATAAAAATTAAAAAAAAAATTAAAGGTCGTTACAATTTTAATCTCAAAATTCAAATCCCATACTTTCCTTTCTTATTTTAAAAAATAATTCATTTCAACTTATAATCAACAATTCATATTTATAAAAATTCTCATATTAGTTATATAAACTATTTCAGATTTATAATCTTGTTTGAATATAACATTATTATCCAAACACTTCAATTTTATATAATAATTTCATTAAATTATTTCTTTTTATATCAAAATATATTTTAGGTAAAATTATTTCATTCACCCCCTTCAAAACCATATTGTGTCGGTTTATCATGTTCAAGTGTATATAAACTCCTGTCGGAATAGCGACGTCCCCCTACTCGACAAGAATTTATATGTCACTCAACCAATAAGTCAACACAATATTAAAACATTTATATTCCCTAACAAATACGCACACATATCTATTAATACACTCAAACTCTATCTAGAGTATTGCTGGCTCTATTTCTAATGTGTAATCACCACCAGAGTCAAGGTTCTCGCTTAATCTTCAACTCTGATACCAAGTGTGATGACTTCACAAATCCGTACCCCTTTGAGCCGATATTATTCCACATCAATTCAACTCAAGTTGGATGGAAATATGAGTCTTCAGGGTTAAAGAAGAAAGAGGTAGAAGAAGATAAAAAAACATCAGAGTCACATAATCGCAGTAGAAAAAATTACAATATAAAATAACATCTTTAAATACAAAGAAATTAGTACTGTCATATATACATACCATTATTAGAGTACAATAATCATCCATCACTTTGGACAGCTTATTATCTGTTCTTACACAGCGGAAATAATAATTCAAGTATGGAGATACGTCTCTGTCATCCATCTCATCTCTTGGGCTCCATAGCATATTATCCTGGTTTTGTTCAACTCGGTCTGACCCAAGCATCATAATAAAGAAATACCCGAGTTAGTCTGGAAAACTAGCACGAGAAAATCACATCAATTGGATTATTAAAGTTTTGAAAAGCCTTTGAAAACAAAGGTATCTCGTAAGACCACACTACAAATAAATATGTCGGGTTTTTACCTTACGATAACCAAAATGATATTTTTACAAATCCTATGATATTATAATTGTCTATAGAAAGTAAGTAGAATATAGCTGAAATGCTTAGATCTTAAGTTCCAACATAGTTGGACACAATCAAAACCGTACGAGGGCTTATCGGAGATTGGATTTCATACCATGGCAGAGCTACTGTGGTACTGCCCATCATAGTACCTGGTCTAGATCAGCGTACCGAGGACCTCTCCCGATCCCCTGCAACACAAGAACGGAGCTACCCCTTACTGGATAGTCTGAATAAGATCACCCCGCGGTTGGAGCTAAAAACCGCCCACATAGCCGAAATAAGGGACTCAAGTGTGGGGAAATCGTACCCTAGTTGGGTGCTACCCACTCAGCCATGTTGCACCTCCCCTATTTTAGCAATTCTCGATTGATGAGGCTTGAGGCTAAGCGTTACCTTTTAAAGAGCACATTCACTTAGAATGCTCACCGTCCTCTTGAAGATGTTCCGATAGCATTCGTCCATACAAGTTGCCCTGGGTCTAGACAAACCGAACCACCGTCTTCATCATTTTCATGGTATTAATTCATAACCTTTAAACCAGATCGAAGTGGTTTTTGGATAATTAAATCTGATCCCGATCACTTTGAAACGATCAACGCATTGGCCAATAGTTATAGTCAGTTATTTAAATATCATATAACATCCACAAGCAACCATCAGTCCTTGAATAATTTTCCAAATTATTTATTACAAAATATTTACACAAGGTATTATTTTCATACTTTAACACTTTGAAAAATAGTTTTCAATTCCCTTTTCAATCCCATGGAACAAATTCCAACCCTTGCCCAATTCTTAACATATTTTTCCCAATTCCATTTGATATTCAATACTTGGAAAATATTCATTTATTCCCTATTTCCTTTCCTCAAAAATATTTACAGCTTTATTTTTAAATTTCCATACTCATTTTACACGAATTTTATAAATTCCATAATTCCTTACACAATTTCCTTTAATATTTTCAAAGCCATCTATGCTTAACTAATTCCAGTTTTCACCTCTACTTCCCTTATGAGTTTTTATTTCTGTGATGACTCGGAAATTTTAATGGATTTATTTACACATTTAACTGAATTTTTGTGAAATTTTAAATAATGAAATTTGGAAATAAAAATTTAATATTTGAAATACATCTATTTAAACATAGAAAGTAGTAAATTTTCATCTAAAAATATAGAAGTTTATTTTATTGTGTAATTTTATTTAAATTCAAATCAGTTAAAAATGATGATAATAAAATATATTCCAAACCTGAATATTTTTATACAGTAAATTTGTAAATCATCTTCTAAGTGAGACATCATATTTCATTTTCCCAAATTTTGACTGCTATTGCTTCATTTATCTTATTTCTGGTGTTTTAGCAGCATTTTCGGTACCGATATAGACTTTTGATAGAATGGTCGTACCATTAATATCTTTATACCATTTTGATCGTCTTGTCATGCTGATCTTTGTAGTATAATCCTTTGGGTATTACGGAGTCCGTGGTGCGGTGCAACCTGCGAAATGGTATCGATACTAGTTGAGTCTTTTTGAATCATGTGCCTCTTCAACTATCCAACGTGTAATATAAATGGCCTTTTGACTTTATTAATTACCAAATTGAACTCTTGCCCTTTTGATATTTACGTCAGATAATATATATGAATATCTATTCGACGTGAAGGGACAAGTCTCTTTCAGTTGCTCTATCTTTTGCCTTAAAACCTATTCATTGCCTATTTTATTTATTCCAGAGTAATTATATTTATGTCCTTCTGTATTGATGGGAAGTTGGAAGCCTGTATACATTTCTCATGCCTAGCCTAGCCAGATCATTCCTTATATACAAAATATATATAGAATAACATAAGCTTACATTAATACATAGATTTTGCATTATTCCTCCTTCTTTATGCCGATCTGCCACATAGGATTTTCCACCGCATCTCCCCACCTGATGTTAACTCCTTCCTACGACACAATCCATCGAGCTCCGGCAAACCTCCCCATGACAACCGCCTCGACAAGTTCAACTTGCAACTCCACCGACCATCCCACGCCCGAGGCCGAAGCCTATCTCCCTCTCTCCTATCTCATTTTCCCACCTGAGCAGGGCCTCATTCTCCGCCTTGCCGATGCCCACCTCCGTGACTTTGCTTCCAGTCCCCATCTTCTCCTTCATATAGGTAAGTTTGTGTATGTATGCCTTTTCTCTACTAGGCCTTTTTTCCGTTTCTTTTTGAATACAAGACTAAAATAAGTTGTATAATATATATAATCTATTAGTTTATGTATGCATATATACATTTATATATATATATATACACACACACTTGTTTATATAAATCTGTTTGCTTTTATATATATAAATTTTTATAGATTATTTATAAGTTACAGTATAAAAGCTTATATAGGTTATAAGTTATCTTTTGTTTTATATATGAGGGTATATAGTTGAATAGCATCTGCTATTATATATGTGTTTATAAACTATATATTTTTATGAATTTACTGGTGCTTGTTGAGTATACATCCTATATCACTTTTCTCTTATATATGCATAGTTGATAATCTGATCGTATATATATACCATGTTGATAATTGTTATGTGCCAACCTGTTTATTTACACCCATATAACAAAAATTCTTACATAAAGTAAACTATTTGGTTTGCAAAGGAGAAAAGGGTAACTTAAAAATATATATACGTGTCAAGGTGGTATAGTATACTGGTGTACAATATGTGAGTTATATATAAGTATAGACTCTATATATTACCGTAAATATATACGTGTCTTGCAATATATTATTTTATAAAGAATCATATGTTATCCAGTCCAGTATTTCTTTTGTTACAATTTTTATATCTGTATGTACTACACATATAGTTAAGAACAGAGTTGCTTTGACAAAACCTGTACACCTGATATTCATATATGCAACTTTGGGGGTCTATGGTATATCTTCTACTTATCATTATATATAATCTAATATATGCTGCTATGTATAGTATAGTGTAATAAAATAGTATATGCAAATTTTAATATCATATATTCCTAGTATATAATGTGAGCTATATATATCTACTTTTCGAGTTATATATACATATACAGTTTTCAATAAAGCATTATTTTATAATAAAGTATATTTATATTGATTTTATAAAAAAAATTAATCATAAAAATAATGTGTATGGTTATGTTTACATTTGAAATTTGATATTGATTTCAGAATATTATATGTATGCGAGGTTTATATATATTAGTTGGGATATAATAGTTACATGCATAAGTTCATGAGTTGGTTCCAAGTATATAGGATGGTTTTATTTTATATATGTGTTTTAAATGTAAACAATGATCTTATTATAAAAATATATTTTATTTCAATATTCGTCTTAAATTGATATTGATTTCATGGAAAATAATAGTATATTCTGTCTCTATCTAGATGATTCTAATTCGTTCTCATTAATTCAAATTATCATCTTTGTCCATCAAACTCGTATCCATCGTGCTTTGCTTTGGAATTCATGCTTGGATTCGTAACTCATCTTAATTTCGTTCATCTCTAGCCTCGAAAGGTGAGCAATCACTCACGATTAACGTTCTTATATTTATTAAATTTTATTTCAATTGAAACGACAATTGAAATATATTGCTAAATTGAACTGTTAATTATTTAAATTGTTACATATGATATGCATTTATATGTAATTGTTCACCTGTGGGATATGACACCTAATCCTGTTGTTTATATTATATTGTAATTGATGATATATGCTTATTATATTATTATCATATCTATTATCACACCTAATCCTAGTTAGTATAGAATTCTTTATGGGTTGAAATGATACATACCCGAAGGATCTGTAGAATAAGAGAAAATCGTTATGCGTTGAAATGATAAACCCAAGCGATATTCATTATAGTGAATTTGGGATTGCGGGTTGAAATGATATACATCCGTATATAAATTAAATTACGGATTGAAATGATAAATATCTGTATCACTTGACCATATGATAGAGAATTTTATACAAACACCGTTGGTCTATATATATAAATATTTTGAAAATGATTTCGATGGACTTGGAAAGAAATATATGGTTTAATAAATATTGATTTTTGGCTTAAAGTGATTAATGAATATTTCAAGTTTAAATAAATTGAAGTAAATATTTAGATTATTTGTAATTTGAGATTTATTTAAATGATATTGGATTTATTAAGTGGATATTTCAAAACAAAATAACAATGATTTTAAATTAAGATATATATATATATATATGAAATTATCAAATTCAGTTTTTAAGTTATGGATTATTTAAATCTTAGAAATATATTGGAACTGAAATGGTTTATTTTGTGCTTCGAATCTGTATTTGAAATCGATAAATTTTGAATGGTTTATTGAGAATGGAATTGAATTGAAATTGATGAATTGAGATTGAATTAAATTGGAATTTTGGAATGTGAGTTGATTTGAATCGATCCGTGAAATTTGAGGAAACTATTTTATTACACATAGTATTTTTATATTATATTTAAAAATATTTTTTTAATTTTACTCTATAAATTATTTTAATATAAACTATTTTAATAAAACATTTTTAATATAAATTATCTTTAATATAAATTATTTTAATATGCCAATTATTTTAATATAAACTATTTTAACTTATAATTATTTTTATATAAAGTATTTTATTTTAAACTATTTTATTATACATATATTATTTTTCTATATTTAAATGGTTTGAATAGGAAGTATTATGATTTCAATGTGTTATTTCAAAGTATTATAATTCTAAAGGTTTTGGTTCTGAAAGTGTTATTACTATGAATTACTATGATTTTGGGAATCCATATATTTGAAATGGAAATGATATCGGATCGATAGGGTTTTTGGTTTTGAAGTAAACTAATTTGAAATGACCGTAGTGTTATAATAACGATTGATTGTTAAATTAACCGGGATCGGATATTGTCATACTCTCTACTAGTACTGAAAATGATGCAGCCCAAAATGATGAAGTCTTAAGTCGCGAGCGACCTAACGTTCTATTAAGTCGAGTACGACCTAACGAGGAAGATAACGAGTTAAAATAGATCACATATCACTCATTTTCCTTAGGTCGCTCAACGATGCAACTCTACGACCTACGACTTATGATAAGTCGCGAACGACCTAACGAGTTAGCTTACTCAGCAATGCCACATTTTCCTTTAAGTCGCGAACGACCTAACTTAAGTCGCTCGATTTTAGGTCGCTCCGATATTTCGAGGGAAGACTGTCTCGAGCTACGACCTACGTTAGGTTGCGTGAACGAGTTACGACTAAGTTAGGTCGCGAGGAGAATTAGGTCGTGCGAAGAATTCCAGAAGCTAACTTCTTGGGTCGCTGAAGCTTAAGCCGCATCCATTTTAGGTCGCTTGACCTTATGTGCTGGGAAGTTAGGTCGCTACCTTGTTTTTAGGTCGCTCAAGTGTTAAGTCGTGTTGTTGTGACTGTTGTAAAAACTGTAAATCGTTTACTTGTTGTAATCTACTTGTTTTAGGTCGTGAAGGCTTTGTGATGTATGTTGTTGTGTTGTAATGTTGATCTGTTAGGTCGTTAACGATCTATACTAGGTCGTAAGTCGCGATCCATGTTAGGTCGTGCACTTTGTTAGGTCGCTGGTCTATGATAGGTCGTGAACGACCTATGTGTTGTACAAATTTGGGTTGTGTAAGTTGTAAGCCTATAAATAGGCGGGTGGTACCATTGGTAAAAGGTTGATTTTGAATAAAACTTTTGTTTGTTAGCTTTGTGCTTTCATTAAATTGGTAGTTGAGTGTAATCACCTATCTCCACTTTCGGTTAATCGAGTGCGCTCGATTCAACGACTGCTGAAGCCGATTCACGGAATCTAGTGTGCTAGATCAACGTGCAAAGAATCGTAGATCTTTAAACACGGTATCATGCGCGATCAATGTGTTTGGGATAGCTAAAATTCGATATCTTCGGATCAACGAATTTGGGCATTTCGGTATCTTCTACTTCATCGATTGCTACTTTCATCATCACATACATTTCTATTATTCCGCTGCTACGTCATTTGGTATCGGAGTTAGGTTTAGCTAATCATAGCTAAGCCGAGTCTTGGATCCAATTCTTATCGAAGAGTTTGAGGAGTTAGTGAAGCCGAGCTACATCAAGCGAAGCCGAGCTAAGTGAAGTGTTTGAAGCCGTGCATCATTTTGAAGATCATTTGAAGTCGAAGGCCGTACTTCATTTGGTATCTTTTGTAAATCTAAGCCGAGAATTGAAGTTGAAGTTTGTAAAGATTCAATCATGCCGCCGAGAAGAGCTAATCACCATCAAAATGTTGAAGCATTGTATTGAATAGAGAAGATGATGTTAGAGATGAATCAAAATCAGAGAAGGGTTTCACCTGAATCTAACCATGGGGGAAGTAGAGTTTCACCACATTCCAACCGAGAGAGAAGTGTCGATAGTGATCATAGAAGTATGGGTCGAGATGGTTATAGAAATGTTGATGATCGAAGTCGTGATCAGAATGTGAATGGTCGTGATCGGAGGAATGTAGATCGAAGGGATGTTGGTGGAAGAAATGATGGTAGTAGATATGTTGGTGGTCAGGATCGACATCAATATACATCAGATTTTGAAGAGGAGTTTGATGGTGGTAGTATTCGTGGAAAAGGACGAGGTCAAGGGAGAAATTATTCAAAGTATGATCACAAGTGGGAATCGGGAATGAAAACTGAAATTCCAGAATTCAATGGTGGTATGCAAGCCGAGGAGTTTTTAGATTGGATGTCTAATGTTGAAGATATTTTTGACTTCAAGGAGGTTCCAGTACATCGTCGAGTGAAGTTGGTTGCTACAAGGTTGAGGGGTAGAGCTTTGGCGTGGTGGCAGCAAACCAAACTTACACGTGAACGGATGGGGAAGTCGAAGATTGAATCATGGGAGAAAATGAAGAAGTTAATAAGAGCTACTTTCTTACCTTACAACTATCAGTCGCTTATGTATCAACATTTGCAAAACTTGAGGCAAGGAACAAAGACTGTTAATGATTATGCGGATGAATTTTA
This sequence comes from Allium fistulosum, assembly GCA_030737815.1. NCBI lineage: Eukaryota > Viridiplantae > Streptophyta > Magnoliopsida > Asparagales > Amaryllidaceae > Allium > Allium fistulosum. The sequence continues at coordinate 614,821,919 of CM060908.1, read as the reverse complement.
TCAACCTATTGCCAGAAATGATATCATGGAGACGGAGGAGCAACTGACAGCTAGGTTTGTTGGAGGGTTGAGAATACAGATTCAAGATATGGTGAATATGTTTGATCCCAGATCTGTTGCTGAAACACATCAGAAAGCGTTAGCTTGAGAGAAGCAAGGTAGACGAGGAGGTGGTGTGTTTACAAATTCCAACAATCAAGTGAAAGGGGCTAGTAGGAATGTGAATGGTTCCAAGGTTGTTGCAAAACCAGTTGTTAGTGAAGTCGCTAAGACCAAAGTCAATAGTGGTATCAAATGCTTTAATTGTCAAGAGGATGGTCACAAGAGCAATGAATGTCCGAAGTCGAAGAAGCAAGCGATGATAGCTGAGGTTAAGGATGAGGATGAGGAGGCTTAATATTATAATTCATTACCGGTTGAGGAGGAAGAATTATTGTTAGGAGATGATGGATATACATTAATGATGAGGAGGAATTGCTTGACACCGAAGCAGGAGGAAGAGACTAGCTGGTTGAGGAGTAACATCTTTCAATCAACATGTACTATCTTAGGAAGGGTTTGCAAGTTTGTCATCGATGCAGGAAGCTGTGATAATATTATCTCTACAGAAGCTGTGAAGAAGTTGGCATTGAAGATAGAGAAACATCTGAAACCTTACAAGTTAGCTTGGTTGAGGAAAGGTGGGGAGGTGAGAGTTAGTCGAAGGGCTTGTGTTAATTTTTCAATTGGGAAGAAATACAAAGATGAAATTTGGTGTGATGTGGTTGACATGGATGTCTGTCATTTGTTGCTGGGAAGACCATGGCAGTATGATAGAGTTGTGCAACATGATGGGCGTACCAATAGTTATAGTTTCATGTTTGAAGGCACCAAGATTACTTTAGTTCCCAAGAAGCGACAACAAGAAGAAAACAAGTTGGAGGAGATTGAGGAACTCAAAACTTTGTTATCTTTTAAGGAGTTTGTTAAAGAAGTCGAAGAGGAGCCTGAAGTATTCTTGTTAATCGAACGTGAGAGTCATGAAGTGGTTGAGATTCTTAAAGAAGTAAAACCAGTGCTGGAAGAATTTGAAGATGTATTTCCTGAAGAATTGCCAACGGAATTGCCGCCGTTGAGGGACATTCAACATAAAATTGATCTTGTTCCAGGAGCTGTGTTACGTCACAGACCACACTACAGAATGAGTCCAAAGGAGCATGAGGAGTTGCGAAGGCAGGTGGAAGAATTGCTTGAACAGGGGTGTGTGCAGGAAAGTTTAAGTCCATGTGCTGTACCAGCATTGTTAGTACCAAAGAAGGATGGAACGTGGAGGATGTGCACTGATAGTCGAGCATTGAACAAGATTACAGTGAGATACAGATTTCCTATGCCTAGATTGGATGACTTGTTGGATCAACTTAGTGGAGCTACTATATTTACGAAGATCGATTTGAAGAGTGGTTATCATCAAATTCGAATAAGACTAGAGGACGAATGGAAAACAGCGTTCAAGACACGTGAGGGGTTGTACGAATGGCTGGTAATGCCGTTTGGTCTTTCGAATGCACCGAGTACATTTATGCGGGTGATGAATCAGATTTTTAGACCATTCATTGGGAAGTTTGTGGTGGTGTATTTTGATGATATACTGATATACAGTGGAAGCGTAGAAGAACACTTGCAACATCTGAGAGAAGTGTTGATGGTACTGCGACAGGAACAATTTTATGCTGCAACGAAGAAATGCGTGTTCATGACGCATAGTGTTTTATTTTTGGGGTATGTTATATCGGGAGGAGGTATATAGGTGGATCAGAATAAAGTTGAAGCAATTAGAAATTGGCCACAGCCCAAGACGATAACAGAAGTTAGAAGTTTTCATGGTTTGGCATCATTCTACCGAAGGTTCATTCCACACTTCAGTAGTGTGATAGCAATAGTTACTGATTGTATGAAGGGGAAGCAATTTTTATGGTCAGAGGGAGCAAGGGTTGCTTTTGAAAGAATCAAAGAACTTTTAACGACAGCACCAATTCTAGTATTAGCAGATTTTCAGTTGTTGTTTGAGCTACATACTGATGCATCCAAGGTTGGAATTGGAGGGGTGTTGAGTCAGAAGGGACGTCCTATTGCATATTTCAGTGAGAAATTATCAGGAGCGAAGATGAGATATAGTACGTATGATGTGGAATTTTATGCTGTTGTGCAAGCTATTAAACATTGGAGACATTACTTATTTCACAAAGAGTTTGTGCTATACACTGATCATGAGGCTTTGAAACATCTGCAAGGATAGGAGAAAATTTCAGCAAGACATGCATCGTGGATTGCATATCTACAACAGTTTACATTTGTTGTGAAACACAAATCTGGAGTTACAAACCGTGTGGCGGATGCGTTGAGCAGAAGAAATCATTTATTAACTACAATGAAAGTTGAAGTGATGGGATTCGAAGTACTTCCAGAGTTGTGTGTTGAAGATCCTTACTTTGCAAAGTTTGTAGATGAAGTCAAGGAGGGAAAGACGGATGAGTTTGTATTGGTGAATGGTTTCCTATTTAATGGAAATCGACTATGTGTACCTAATTGCAGTTTACGGATGAAAATTGTAAAGGACTTACATGAAGAAGGCCATGTGGGTAGAGACCGTACATTGCAGCTGATTTCTCAATCTTACTTTTGGCTGTCAATGAGAAAAGAAGTGGAGAGGTTTGTGGAGAGATGTCATGTCTGTCAAGTGTCGAAGGGAACCGCTACAAATGCAGGATTATATATGCCGTTACCTGTGCCTACTAGACCGTGGGTGGATGTGAGCATGGATTTTGTTTTGGGATTGCCTAGAACTCAAAGGTGAAATGATTCTATATTTGTTGTGGTGGATAGGTTTTCGAAAATGGCACATTTCATAGCGTGTAAGAAGACAGCGGATGTCGTCCGTGTTGCACAGTTGTTCTTTAGGGAGATCTATCGCTTACATGGTTTACCAGAATCCATTGTTTCTGATCGGGATACTAGATTTTTAAGTCATTTTTGGCTAAGTTTGTGGAAGATGGTGGGAACAAAGCTAAATTTCAGTAGTGCTTATCATCCGCAGTCCGATGGACAGACTGAAGTTGTTAACAGATCCCTGGGAAATTTGTTGCGATGTCTTGTGAAGGATAATCTGAAGAGTTGGGATGTGAAGTTATGTCAAGTGGAGTTTGCTCATAATCATGCTATCAACCGAAGTACGGGTTTCAGTCCATATCAGATTGTCTATTCAAGTTTACCAAAGGGGCCGTTGGATTTGACGATAGTACCACAACCAAAGGGGACAGTTAAGCAGGCCGTTGATTTTGTTGATGGATTGGCCGAATGTCATAAAATCGTTCAGGAACGATTGGAGAAAGCAAATGAAAAGTATAAACGATCTGTGGATCTGAAGCGAAGAAATGTTGAATTTAATGAAGGAGATTTAGTGTATGCTGTACTAACGAAGGATCGTTTTCCAGTGGAAGCATAAAATGAACTTAAAGCTCGAAAGATTGGTCATGTAACGATTGTGAAACGGATCAATGAAAACGCTTATAGGTTGAAGCTGCCGGAGGATGTGTACACTTCTAACGTGTGTAATGTTAAACATCTTATACCGTATCATGGGGATGAGCTTGTTGTGGAAGAGGAGGGCGCAAATTCGGGGACGAATTTTCCCCAACCAGGGGAGGATGATGCAGCCCAAAATGATGAAGTCTTAGGTCGCGAGCGACCTAACGTTCTGTTAAGTCGAGTACGACCTAACGAGGAAGATAACGAGTTAAAACAGATCACATATCACTCATTTTCCTTAGGTCGCTCAACGATGCAACTCTGCGACCTACGACCTATGATAAGTCGCGAACGACCTAACGAGTTAGCTCACTCAGCAATGCCGCATTTTCCTTTAGGTCGCGAACGACCTAACTTAAGTCACTCGATTTTAGGTCTCTTCGATATTTCGAGGGAAGACTGTCTCGAGCTACGACCTACGTTAGGTCGTGTGAACGAGTTACGACCTAAGTTAGGTCGCGAGGAGAATTAGGTCGTGTGAAGAATTCCAGAAGCTAACTTCTTAGGTCGCTGAAGCTTAAGCCGCATCCATTTTAGGTCGCTCGACCTTATGTGCTGGGAAGTTAGGCCGCTACCTTGTTTTTAGGTCGGTCAAGTGTTAAGTCGTGTTGTTGTGACTGTTGTAAAAACTGTAAATCGTTTACTTGTTGTAATCTACTTGTTTTAGGTCATGAAGGCTTTGTGATGTATGTTGTTGTGTTGTAATGTTGATCTGTTAGGTCGTTAACGATCTATACTAGGTCGTACACGATCCATGTTAGGTCGTGCACTTTGTTAGGTCGCTGGTCTATGATAGGTCGTGAACGACCTATGTGTTGTACAAATTTGTGTTGTGTAGGTTGTAAGCCTATAAATAGGCGGGTGGTACCATTTGTAAAAGGTTGATTTTGAATAAAACTTTTGTTTGTTAGCTTTGTGCTTTCATTAAATTGGTAGTTGAGTGTAATCTCCTATCTCCACTTTCGGTTAATCGAGTGTGCTCGATTCAATGACTGTTGAAGCCGATTCACGGAATCTAGTGTGCTAAATCAACGTGCGAAGAATCGTAGATCTTTAAACACGGTATCGTGCGCGATCAACGTGTTTGGGATAGCTAGAATTCGATATCTTTGGATCAACGAATTTGGGCATTTCGGTATCTTCTACTTCATCGATTGCTACTTCCATCATCACATACATTTCTGTTATTCCGCTGCTTCGTCAGAAAACTAATTTAACAACTGTGTATGTGGTGGAGATTCCAAAAATGAAGTAGGATGGTTTGGCGACGATTCTATATGGTATGACGTGACCTTGACTCCCGTGAGTCAGCTTAGATGTGACCAAAATCAAGAGCTATACCGGGCAAAGTGAGTTCATTCCTCCTAGCGGGCACATTTCTTCGATACTATACTTTGATTTTGTGATTGTTTTGGTAGCCACCCCTCGATTTTGATTATGGGAGTTTGTCCGTAGTGGGCGGTAGTAGCTACTATGCGTTACCACTAATCCGGGAGTACAATTGGTATATCTACCCTGGCATCTCCTCGTGTGTCGTGTTCACATGCCCTAGCACGCCTTCTATGAGTTTGTTTTGTACCATACCTATGGGGTGCCCTCTGTGTAAACCTCTCGGAGGAGCGTACGGTATTGTATAGTCTATAGGAATATATAAAATGTGTTAAGGGGGATATGGGTAATGCCTTAACGCTATTTTAATAGTTTACTTTACTATAGACATATTATAATAGCGTATATTACTACATAGTAGATAGTTCCATGGATCCTTAGAAGATGGTTATCCTAAACATACTTTGAGTTACTTGTTTTTCGGCTGATATTTTACTTGAGTTGGATTTATTGATATAAGAATGTTAATCGTGACTCGAGTGTTTTGTATTTTGCTTTACGCTCGGGTCAGACTGAGTAACACAGCATTTGAGACCCACCATTGGAGCTGGAGCTTCATCTGGAGATCCATCTATATCTATTCTGCCTTTAGCTATCCAGTTGTGGTTCAGACTTGTCATATGTTTGTATTCGAGACAGCATTGTATTTGAGATATTCTATTGACTTCAACTATGTTATTTATCTATTCCGTTGCTTACTGTTGTAATATTCTGTGTCTGTGATTCTATGATTGATTTATTTACTGTATATACTGAGTTTTGCCAAATATATATTAACAATTCAATATTTTGAGCAATTCAAGTCCAACATGTGCGGGTGCGAATGGTTGAAAATACCAGGTCGTTACAATTTCGCTTCCCGAAGTTCGCCAACCTTATTCTTTGGAAATTTATTTATATTTCCATAATATCACCATAAGATCTTTCCGTTAAAATTTTATCCGATCAAATAAACTTAGCTTCCCATCTCAAGAGGAATTATAATTTAATTTAAAACATTTAAAATTTATATGTGAAATAAGAATAATGGTTTACTTTGAAAAACATGGTTTTAGATAAAACTAAGAGATCAACATCTTAAAAGCATTCAAGTTCATATCCATTTACTAATTAATTTACAAAGTTGATTTATAAACTTGGAATTTATTTCAATAAATATAAAGTATTATAATAACTAACTTTTGAAATATTCTAAATTCAAATAATAGCTCTTAAAGTCCTATAGTAAGGTAACATAAACTCCCATTTAAAACAATTTCGATTTACCTAACAAAAGTCTATTTTTCTTATAAAATCTAATATTCCCCAATTCAATTCATAAATTCCTCTTGATTCGTATCACATCAACCATATCACCATTTCTCACATTCAAATTATATTCCACTATTTCTTTTCAAAACAATTTTCATAACTCGATATAAGTTCATGCCATAACTTATATTTTAACATATCCACTAATATCAATCTATCTCATTTATAAACCTGTTTATAAAATTATAAACTCCCTTGAGCTTTCCACTTATTTATAAAAACATATTCTATTTAAAAGTATGATTTTAATTTCCTTCCCTAATAAATTTTGATTTATTCCAAATCTATTTTCAATTACCACTTAAGTTCTTTTCCATAATTTCAAAATATCCTTCAAGTTCCTTTATGTAATTTACTTCAAAAATTTCTACTTAAATCAATTTTATGAATGGTTACGTATTGCCCAAATTAGCTAATATATTTTTATCCTACTTAGTTTTCCTTTAGAATAAATCCAATTTACAATATAAATATTTACCTTTCAAATTTCTTTTTTAAATTTCTTCAAATTAATTAACTATGGTATTTAAAATGTCTATTTTACTCCCTATGTTATTTAACATTTAATAATCACACAATCCATATTAATTTGTCCCCCATATCATATATCAATATATATATATATATATGAATAATAAATATTTTTGAGGAATCATGTTGGATCCCTCCAACCTGTTTTTCCTACATCCATAGATGTTAGTCAACAAATATAATATCAATCCCATTTCAAGGGGGATATCGCGGTATATAGGGTCATCCACTATTATGCGGGGCGCATAGGGTCTCATCCGCTATATAATGCGGAAATATCAGTCACTCCAATATATACATACATATATATATCCTTCAACCGATAAATTATAAATTTGTCAATCAAATCAGGCATCCAGCAATTTAAATTTAGCATTTAAATTTAACTAAGGTTATCTAGATGAGTGAGAAATTTCCACCTTTATTTTTGTTTCGCAATCCCCTTCAATCTCGACTTAGTATCTTCATGATTTAAGACCTTGTATAACATTATATGGTTTATTAACATTTGGATAAATCAGACAAATCAATTACCATTTAATAAATTTAATTAACTAGTTTTAAATAATAATTAACCAACCTAATTATATAATTCAAGCTAATCACTTATCAGTGATGATTTTTTTCTTTTTTCCAATTATAGTAATTAGCAAAAATAATTGTTACTGTACTGTTAAAATTTTTCTTTCTTTCACATACAGTAAACATTTTTGACATAATTCTAAAAAAATGTTTTCAAAATCAACTACATCGACCATTAAAAAGAAGATCATCAGTCGCCTGCGAAAACCCCAATCCCCGCTGCCTCAATCACCCAAACTTCCATTGCAACCCTAGGCAGTGAACGACGTCGCTTGGTCTCTACACCATCAACAACACGAGCACCTTCCCACCCCGATCAATAGCCCTAAGCAGCCAACCACCCAAGACCTCGCGACCCTCCACTTCAAATCGAAACAACCCATTGCCAGAGTGAAGGGGAGCACACGGTTGATCTGCTCTCCTTCCTTTTTTTCGAAGTCGACCTCTAATCAAACTAGTGTCTCTACAAACATGCTGGAATCACAAGCCCTAGTCGACAATTTGCCATGTGAAACAAAGGTCGAACCCACCAATCACGATCGATCGATCTCCTCTTTTTTTTGAATCGAACTACTTCGATCATCTTGAACAACAAGAGAAAGAGGCACATGATTTGAACGACAGGGGATGAGAGGGATGCAACTTTGAATTTGTTAATTTTTTTCAAAGAGGAAGTGCCATTTTTTTTCGTTTGATTTTGTTTCTATTGATTTATGAAGGAAGTCATGATTTTTAAAAATGAGGGAAGATGTCTTGCGTGAAAAAGCGTTTTTGCATGTTGGGATAAACTTGCTATAGTGACTTCAAAAAGAGGTGAAAAGTATCAATATGAAGTTTATTTAACTCGTCAGACCAAGTATATATTATATTTAAATTTAAATTTAAATCGACTTGAATTCGTAGCTTAAAATCTCAAGCTCCTATCGAGGCGTGCTATTAGGTATTCATAATGTTATACCCCTATTCTGAACTCAATGGAAAAGGTTTTCGAGTCCTAACTCGATCGTATGGAGAAGATAGCTTTGTTGATCCACTAATTAAATTAAATTCAATATAAATTTCAGTGTGTTTCTATCCCGTACGATCAAACGTTGACTCCAAAAGCTCCGAAATCTGAAATTCGATAATAATACATTATTACGGATCCAATGGAGTTGGTTTGTCGAAATCCGATACTGTGTCCCGAAACACTATTTTTAAACATCAATTTAAACTATATATTTTCAAAACTTAACAATCTACTTCTAAATTTAATTTAAAAAGTTGCACTGTCCTGAATATTATTAATATACGTCTTGCAACCCTTCGAAATATTTTTAACAAGCTTAAAAACAAGATTCAATATTTTACTAATATTCAATTATAATTTAAACAATTAAATTATTAAATAAATTGCTCTATTTAAACTCTGAATCTATTTCTAAGAAACCAACCCCTTCATATCCAGAAATCAATTTATAATTCAAATTAAATATTTAAACCATTTAAATGTTCCAAATTCAACGTCGAAAAATCAATTTATTATATTTTAACTTCAATCAAATTCTTTTATTTGATTTAGAAGTTCTTATATTAAATCTATTATTACCATATGACTTAATTTGACATAGGTTTCCATCTTATTATTCTCATCACTCAACAGTTAATGTCTTTTCTTATATTAACTACAATACTTAATTAATTAAATTTCATTTATTTCTAAATAATTTCAACGGATTTAATACTAAGATGATAATTAAAATAAATGTTATACATTATTAACTCATATCTATTAACTCATTGTTTACAACCAAGGGTTATAAATTACCTACCCAAAACTGATTTCATATCCTATATTAACCAATTTGAATTAAATACATATTTTTTCTATTTTAATACAACACTTAATTTGTAAAGACCTAGAATTTCTATCAATTAAAATTCGAATATTTAATTGATTTCAAATATTAACAAATGAAATTTGTTAGTCGAATAATTTATTTTTCGAATAACTGGATTTAATTGGATAATTAAATCGATAATTTAATAATTTAAATTCCAGAAATAATTGAAATCTGGATTAAATGTGATTAAAAATGATTTACAAAGTTATATTAAATCATATTGGAGTTAGAATGATGTTATAGAACTTTTAAAATTGAATTTAGAGTTAATCTGTGAAAATTGAATATTTTAATATTTAATCGACTAGTGAAATTAGCCATTTTTCGAACAGTCTCAGAATTGGACGAAACTAGTTCCATTGGATCCGTAATAGATTGTTATTATTGGATTTCAATTTTCGTAGCAATCGGAGTTGTCGTTTGACCGTGGCAGCTCGAAACGCATCGAAATTGTTTTAATAATTAATTTGGCAAGTTAAAATAGTCATTTTACAAACAGTCTCAGATATCGACGAAACTTGTTTCATCGGATCCATAATGTGATATTATTGTATGGTTTCAAATTTCGTGTCAATCGGATATACCGTTTGTCCGAGGCAAGCCAAAACGCATCAAAATCGGTTTAAATCGGTTTAATTTAAAATTGATCGTTTAATTCTGTAACTCGCACAGATGACCGAATTAGCTCCCGAAACACGTTCCATTATGTTCGGAACGCGGGGTAAATCTTAGAAACACCAGTCGGCACGCTTCATTTGGAGTTCGGAAAAATTCGGGATGAATAGTGTCGTGTATTTTTCTATAAAAGGACCTCTATTATTCTCATTTGCAAACAAACCTAGATCAGAAACCCTAGCCGCCACCCTCTAGATTAATGGCCGAAATTTGATTATCTTCTCCCCTCAAAATCTTCAAATCTGTAAGCAATTTCAACAAACTTCCAACACGAAAGTTGAAGAGCACGACGAGATCTGTATTCTGAACGGTTATGATCGAAAATGGAACGGTGGATCACATGGAAATCGGCCGCGTTCTTCTTTGGTTCGAGCACGATTTTCAACGCTGGAGGGGGGCCGAGTTCGACGTCCTTCTGGCCGTGGAGAGCTGGCGTGATGAGCTTCGCGGTGAGGTTGTTCGATCGTCGCCAAAGTGAAGAACAAGTCGCGTATATTAGTGGATTAAATGGCGGCTATGGGTTGGGGGAACGCATGATTGTCCTGGAGGAAGAAGAAAGTTTTGGCGGCCCAGATTTTTGCATAAGGGAATGAACGGGCAGGATGAATTAGGTTAAGAAAATAAAAAGAAAATGGTTAATTTAATTATATTTAAATTCGTATAAACTTTAAACTATCATAACTCTTTCATACGAGGTCCGTTTCGGACGAAACTTTTTGCATTGGCTTCGTATTGACGAGCACTACGTAATGGAGCTGGATTGGAGTCATTTGGACTTAGTGAAAATTTTGAGTAAAATTAAACGCGTGTTTAATTTTATTTGAAATAAAACGCTACAGCTATTATCGGAAATTCAAGGTGAGAACTTCTCACTCAATCGAATGTATTCGATTTATATTTTAAATAGTTAGATTTAAAATCTTTGATTGTATACTTGGATGATAAATTATTATCTATTGATTGTTGAAATAGACATTATACGCCGTATATTAAGCGGAGGTTATTCATTAAAAACATATACCCCGAATATTCCAATGTTAGTGGAATTGGTATTATTTATGTACTTGGAGTTGATTTCCTGCATTTTATAGCGAATGAGACATTATTGCGCCGCATAATAGCAGATAATATTTTATAAATCCTATATACCGCGATATTTCTTACTGGAACGGAATTGGTATTGTGCTAACACCTATGGATGTAGGGAAACAGGTTGGAGGGATCCAACTGGATTCCTCAACTATATTGATTTATTTACAGATATGGTTGTATATTCTGTTATCATATTGATATATGATGTTTGAATGCCGTGATTGATATATTGTTGCCGTTGCAACATTGGCATTTTTTTGGAGTTTTAAAAAAAATATACTAAAGTAACGATTTTGAATTAAAAAGGATTTTCAAGTGATTTTCGAAAATATAATTAAATTTCGAATTGTTTAAAATAAATAAAAGTTATAATTTTATTTTTATAAAAGCTCTGATTTTTGGAAAATAATACTTAAATATGATTTTGGAGCTATATAAGCCTTAAATGACGATTTGTAAATTATTAAAAAGGTTGGCTTATTTAAATTGAGATTTTTGAATTATTTCAAATGGTTTATATAAAAGATTTATAAAATTTATATTTATAAATTAAAAATATTGGAATTATAAAACGAGTTTTTATAAGTGTTCAAATGAAGTATAAATGGATTTCGTAAGTGAATGAAATTAACAGATTTATAAATTATGAAGTTATAAAATGAATAGATTTTTGTAAAATAAAAGATTTATAAGTAATTAACTTATAAATTAGATTTTTGGTATAAAATTGAGTTATAAATTGAATTTTTTAATTCAGGGATTTTTATAAATCGAAGTTTTTATAAATAGAATTGGAATTTATAAACATTGTTTTATAAATCCGAAACCAATTGAATTTGATAAATTAAACATAGAAGTTTAATAAAGGAGATATATTCGTGATTCTGGACAACAAATTATCCCTTAAGTTAAATGTTGTAATAATAAGAGTTTAGTTGGGAATTTTATCCATGATTTTGGACAGTGGATAATCTTTTAAGTAAAATGTGTAGAAACATTAAATTAGTTAACGAAGTATATTTATGATTTTGGACAATGAATATATTATTAAATAAAATGGATATGTTTTGGAGAAGTGATATTATGAAATGAAGTAATTGTTTTAAAAGATGTTTTAAAACATGTTAAGTATCGAATACATAGATTTCAACATTTATTGTTGAAATAGACGTTTCGAGGGATAAGGAAATGGTGTGTTAACGCTGAAAAGTGAACGCTAACACCTTTGTGTGTGTAGTAAAGTTGTGAAAGCACCACCCGTGATACGGGAACAAGAAATAAGTAGTAAAATAGCAGGGAACGGTAAAAGACAGCGATTTTATAGTGGTTCGGCTTAAGACTGAGCCTACGTCCACTTTGAATTCCTTTATTGCTGATTTTGATTACAAATTCATACAATGCACTCTAAAACACGATACACTTCAATTACAGGAACACTCTAGACTAATAGCTCAAACTTCGATGATAAGATCTGTTGAATCCATGTTGGATGTGCGAAATCTCTTTCGAAGCTTGTTGTGGTCTCTTGAATGTTTGGAGTTCTTCAAGTGTTAGGTGAGCTAAGAATTCTGCAGAGTAATGACGCTTTAGGAAATGATCGGCCAAAAGTCCCCTCTATGTTGGAGCTAGGGTTGTATTTATAGAGAAGTCTAGACAGGAATTTTTGCAAAGTCCTAAGTCGTGGCCGACTTAAGATGAGTCGTAAGTCGTGGCCGACATAGCAGGTAACAGTATTAGTGAAGTGGAATAAGTGTCTCGGTATTGGATTTTATCTCGGTAGCTTTAGGTCGTGGTCGACTCAAACTAAGTCGTGTGTCGTGGTTCAACTGGTAGGCTTGCTCATTTCGAATAATAACACAAGTCCTAACTCGCTGACGAGCTAGGAGGCCACCGTGTTCAATAAGAAGCAGTGCTTCATTTACTTAAGTCGTTCACGACACATGCTAGGTCGTAAGTCGTAGATAGCCTTAAGTCGTCAACTGGTTGAGTCGACCAACACCTTTAAGTCGCCAAGGCCATTAAGCTGTTAACTCCTTAAACCGTTAAGTCATAGACTTCCTTAAGTCGTAAGTCGCCTTTGTAGTTGCCGTTGCCTTCTTTAGGTCGTTAAGCCGTCTTGTCCTTGACTCGTTAATTCTCTTAAGTCGTTAACTGGTAGCTTCCTTAAGTCGTGAACTACTTTAGATTGTTTCAATTCTTAGGTCGTCTAGACCTTAACTCGTTAGGTCGTTCACACCTTAACTCGTTAGGTCGTCCAGACCTTAAGTCGTTAGGTCGTCCAGACCTTAAGTCGTAGGTCGTGAAGTATTCTGAGTTGTTAGGTCGACCAATTCTTGACCCGTTAAATCGCGTACCCTGCTTGAGTCGCATACCTTGCTTGAGTCGTCCAGTTCTTAAGTCGTAAACAAATTGAGGGTTAACATTTACCCCTCGAAGTACACGCCTAAGTCGTAGGTCGTGTGCTTCGACTCATCTTAACTCGCGTGTGCCGATTCGAGTTCCACTGCCCTGAGATATAAAAGGCTTGAGTCGTTACTCCTACTTCCTTCTTCTCACTTGCTCTATCGTTTGAAATCACCATTGACATAATTCCGAGCTTTCAAAGACGAATTCCAACCACTCAGTCGCCGATCATCTTTTCGTTATACTTCGTAAGTAAATCCGGTCATCGTTCACCCACGTCCATTGTCGAATTGCTAACTCCCCATTTTTCGACTTCAATTCACTTTTTGGTGCCGCGTTTCATTACAAATAATGTTTCGATCGATCTGTGATTGCCATCGATCATGCTGTAGTTGTGATAGAGCAGCAGTGTGTCAGATTCATGGCAAATCTGAGGCGATTCGAGCTGGTTTTTTGGGTGATTCAATGGTGTGATGGAATGAGGATCGTTGTTGATTGAAAGGCTATTGGGTTAACGGGTTAGGAGTTAGAAGGGTAACGGGTTAGGAGTTAGGGAGAAAAGTCGGTTGGTCAAATGGAGTGAGATATTGGCTTGGTCACGACTTAGCAATTTCGTGCGACCCAGTGACTTCCACGACTTAACTCTGAACCGTCCTAGCAGCTTTAGCAACCTAAGCTTTGAGTCGTGGCCGAGTTAGGACTTCGAGAATTTTCTCACTGTTTTGAACCGAAGTTTTCCTTCTTTTCCACGACTTACGACTCAAAGCACTGCCGACTTAAAGCATCAACGACTTAAAATTGAAGCAACCTAAATTAACTTGCCTCATAATCCTTAGGTCGTGAACGAGTTAGCCAGAGAACCAATGACTTAACTTAACCCGTAGGAGAAATTCCTAAGTCGTCGGGGAGTTAACACTTGGTCTTCCTGGACTTTGGATTGCTTGAACCTTGAACTGTTTAGTCTTTAAACTGTTAAACTTTGCTGCATTCTTTCACATATCACTTTAACTTGCAAGCTAACAATCTGTTTAATACAACATTTACAGAAAATTGGGACGAATATACTGCCACTGACTGCCCACATCAAATGACAGATTAGTTAATAACGGATAATCAACTTAAATAGATTGTGTGAACGAGGTGCTTTGAACCATCAAATTCAAGCAAAGTATTAAAGCAACAATGGAATAGTCAACTAAAACTGACCTGTTTGCACTAATACTGTACCTGAACTTTAAATTAACAAGTTCTGAAATTTGATAATCGATCAATCGTCGACTAGCTTAATTCCAGTTATATTTACTTGTTGTTTTTATTAGTTCTGGACAACACTTCACACTTTTAGGAAACGTGCACCTTCACATTTGAATATCCAGTTGCTTGTGTAGAATGACTTCTCAGCAAGAAGATATAACAGTCCAGGCTGAAGAGGCCACTTTTATTCCTGCTCCATTAGTCAATCCTCCAGAAAGAGCCTCTACCACTTTATCGTACAAAGTTTTTCGTCAGTTGCGTGCTCATTTTGGCATTGCTTAAGCGGATGCCATTCTTCCTGAGAAAAGTAACACCGCTGATGTAGCACCTCCTGGCTTTGTAGCAGTTAATCGACTAATGTGCCTGAGCGGGGCCTTCCACCTTTCAACAACTTTTTCCAGCATCTTCTTCGTCGACTGGCCATCTCCCCATTCTAGCTACACCCTAATGGTTATGCCATTCTAATGGGGTTGTGTGTGCTATTCGGGAGAACTCTTGACCGACTTCCGAGTTTTGACGAGATCTGCTACTTATGTTCTTTTACCAAAACTAAAGATCATCCTTCGATCACTGTTGTGAGAAGTGCCGGAAATTGTAAATTGATTGTCGGCCTCCCTGATAGTGCTCATGGGTTCTTAACTCAGTACTTTTACGTTCGCTGTCCCCCGGGGTTTTATGCTGTGTGGAGGGAACGAAGTAAGATTATCTATCTTTACTTCTTCTATTTTCTGAGTTTTGTGAAGTTCAAATTGCCAAATGTTTTATTTTGCTTTTTCACTTCAGCGCTCCCCGCTCCTTCTAGGGATCCCAGCCACAAGCCAACTCTGGAGAGGCTCATGGCCGTACCAGTTGAAGAGCGGGATGCAAAATTTTTGTTGAAAGACGAATTTCTTCACCAGTTTGGACTTCTTCACCCTTCTCTCTCCACTCAGCCTCACGAAGTCCCCGACTCTCCTACGGAGGCACCAAATGCCCCAATTTCTATTGAGGAACTCACGCCGAAGGAGCCTGCTACTGAAACTTCATTGGTGAAGTGCCCCACTCTTACTGATGTTGTGGGACTGTCTAGTAAATCTACGCTCTCTCCGGTTATCGAAGAGGAGGAGCCTCCTCAATGCCCCGAGAAGGCGTCCAATGAAGGGGTTGAGAAAGGGAGTTCCGCCCTGCACGACGGCGAAGACATTTTTGGGGATCTTAGCGACTTAATGGTGACTTCACAAGAGCTATTTAAAAATGACACTTCAAAAGCTATTTCCGTTGCTGTCAAGGCGACTTCTTCTTTACAACAAGTTTCGACGCCTTCTATACAAGCCGTCGCTATTCCCACACCAAAGAGTGGTTTGTAGTCTGACGCGCGTAGCTTGCACGCCACACACACTTAGGATTTTTTTACAATTAAATGCACTCGGCTTCTTTACTTTGAAGATTTTTAACACCTATCTCTTTTTCATTTCCAGATTCTCCGATGGGTCGCAGCGGTTCCTACTATGACGACTTTCGACGCCATGGGGGGCGCGACTCTTATGACTTCAGATGCTACCTCCCTTCCCGCCAGGAGACTGATGAAGAAAGGGCCATTAGAAAAGCTCGCGAAAGGCGGGATTATGAAGAGCGTCGCAGAAGAGAAGATGAACACCGTGATTCACTGCGAAGAGAAGATGATTCTCATAAGAGGAAATCTTACGATGATAAAGGAAAAAGTCACGTTGCTGGTGATTCAAGTAAACGAACCAAGCTTAGTGATTCTTCCGTTATTTCTGAAAAGCCTGACGCTCCCATTCCCTCTGACTTGCCTGGTGATTCTCCCGCTCTTGAGAAGTCTGACATTCAAACAATCATCAACAGGCCTCAATATCAAGTCAAGGATGCCCCACCTACACTTCAGAGCCGATTTTCAAATTGGTGTTTAAAGGGGGTCCGTTTTGACTTAGACTTCGTGCCAATCGATAAGCAGGCGATGTTGAGAAATCTTGATGCTGTCAGACTTGATATCGAAAGGATGTCTGGGTGGTAGAAATTGGTTGATGAGCTTCAGAGAGTTAATCGCATGAACCTTGAAGCCATGCTGACCATGGAGAGCGACAAGTCAGAGTGGGATTAAATTTGCAAGCAGCATGATGCAGAAATGGCAAGTATTGCTGATGATCATGCAAGACTCGAGTCTGAAGTTGAGAGACTAAAAAATGAGATTGCTACTTCTTCCACTTCCTTTACTCAAAAGGAAGAAGTTCTTCAAAAGCAAGTACGAGATGCCCATGCTGCCCAGCGAGATGCTGAAGCAAAACTTGATGCGGAGCAGCATGTTACTAAAAAGTACCGCAATGACGCCATCCAGTTTCGGGAGAAAATCAGCTCCCAAGACTTGGAAATCACCAAGCTGCAATCTCAATTGTTAAGGGCTGAAAAGGAGCGCGATGAAGCTATCGCTGGTAAAGCTGCAGTCAAAAATCTCTTGAAGCAACCAAAGCTAACATTAGCTCCACTTTATTTGACTTTTATGTCCATAGCGTTTTGGGGCATGGAAGTCTCTCCTTTCTGGGGCCAAAATATGAAATTACTTTGGCTGAAGTGTGGGAAGTGATTATCGACATGCTCGGAGGGGCTGGCTACGGTGAAGCGGATCTTGAAGCCATTTATCTAAACAATGAGTCCCGTGCCGCTCTTGCTAAAGGAAAAGAGCAACTTGCCCAAGCACGAGCCGAAGCAACGGGAGATAAGCGTTCTAAAAAAGAAGTACTTCCTACTGCCCCTGTTCATTCTTTGGTTTCGGCTGATGTCGATATTCTTGGCTCCAGTTCACATTCTTCACCTCCTGCTAAAGTCGACGCTGAAATTGTGACTACTCCCACCGAGGAAGAGGATCAGGAAGATATTGAGGCTCAGAAATTCGAGATTGATCTTGCAAAACCGACTTCACCAGGTAACTTTGACGTTGACCCGGTTCCAGTCAATCACTTATTCGATTCAACTGAGCTTGATGAACTTCTTACTTATTACTTAAGCTTCGATGAGCCAACATCTTCTCTTTTTACGAAGAATACTGATTTTAACTTCTTTTCTTCTGTAGCGGTGGCACCGAATACTTCACAAACTTCCACTCCTCTAGTTGTTGTTCCTCCATCTTCTCAAGTTACTCCTCCTTCTGCTTCCCAACCGGGATCACAGGCAGAAAAAATTGAAGCTCTTCAAGGCCTGGACGATCCGGCTGCTTCGCAAGAGCAGAAGGCGGAAGATCTTGAGGACAGCGAGAAGACCCCGGAGCAGTCCCTTCATAATGACACAAAGCTTTCTACGCTGCTTACTACTCCGGGAAGTGAGTCTTCTTCGAAAAGGAAAGGGAAGCACGCCATGAGGAAGAAGAAGAAAAGCACTTCCGCTGGTAAAGAAAAGGTGGAAGCAGATCCGGCTATCCCTCCTTCTCCCTCCTCCCCGAACCGCCCACGCCGGCTTCAGAAATTAATCATCAGGCCAGGCAAGAGTTCTAAGGGTAGCGGAAAGAAGGAGTAGGGAGCTTGACTTTATGCTTCTCGTTTTTTGCTTTTTGCGTGTATTTACCCGTGATTGTGCGGGTACCGGTCCCTGCTTTTTTGAGATCTGCACATGTAAAGAATTTTCACAGTGTTGAATAAAACAATTCTTCTACTTGTCAAATTCTTATGTACTATTTCTTATTTTAGTGTAGAATAAACGATTCTTTTTATTTGTACAAACTTTTGTCTGTGTTAGAGAATTCATTTATTCCACACCTTTTTCGCATGATATTGTAATGAACTTGTGGTATGTTGCTTGAATACTACTTTTATTGATGTAGCTGTATTGTATAATGTTGCCCCTATACCACAAGTGCATTGCAATATCTTTCTGCTTTAACGAGACTTATACTCTTATTTTGGAGAATAACTATTCCATTTTTGAGGAAACAATTATTCATTTTCAATGGAGCGTGTTTCGTTTTTGGAGAAGTTTTTACGCTTCAACCTTCGGAGATGGTCACTTCATATTTCTGAGAAGTGTAGTCTCTTTCACGGCAAAGAGGGCCTCCGAAGAGGGCTTTATGTAGCATTTCAACTTTTACGAAGAACTTTTTGAGATGAATAAGTTAATCTCCCTTTGAGAGTTGAATTGTGCCTCCGGAGAGGGCTTTTTGTTTGAGCATTCTATTTTGGGACATGTCTCCGAAGAGGGCTCCTCTGAAGAGTTGTGCCTCCGAAGAGGGCTTGTGCCTCCGGAGAGGGCTTGTGCCTCCGAAGAGGGCTTGTGGTGCCTCGGGAGAGGGCTTTCGCCTCCGAAGAGGGCGTGTGCCTACGAAGAGGGCTTGTGGTGCCTCGGGAGAGGGCTTTCGCCTCCGAAGAGGGCGTGTGCCTCTGAAGAGGTCTTGTGCCTCCGAAGAGGGCTTGTGGTGCCTCGGGAGAGGGCTTTCGCCTCTGAAGAGGGCGTGTGCCTCCGAAGAGGGCTTCTTCCTCCGAAGAGGGCGTGTGGTGCCTCGGGAGAGGGCTTTTGCCTCCGAAGAGGGCGTGTGCCTCCGAAGAGGGCTTGTGCCTCCGAAGAGGGCTTTTTGACTGCATGGAAGTCACTTTCTCATGGTTGGATGGATCCATGGGGCGGACCCAAGTTGCTTGATTGGATGTTCGTTTGCACAAACGATCGCGATCAATTAACAAGGGCCCTGTTCCTTCAGCTTGGGAAGGTGCCCCTCCGGTGGTTCCACCAATCTTTTTTAATTGAGGAAAGTACTTTCACTTTTTGGCGTGCCTCGTTAGAGGGCTTTGTTGGCCTTCGGGGAGGAGCATCAGTTGGTTGGTGTGCCAGGAAGGTTGCGTCTCAGGGGCGAGTGGATCCACGGGACAGACGCAAGCTGCCTGATCGGATGCATCACGACCAGTTAGCAAGGGCCATGTTCCTTCTGCTTAGGAAGGTGTCCCTTCGGTGGTTCTACCGGCCCTTTTATTGAGAGGCATACCTCCTTTTGGCTGCTTCTGTGTTTGCCTGCCCATGTTTTCTCATCATCTGCTCATCATCGATCCTTTATTATCATTTCAAAGCGCACCTTCCTTTCTTTTGCAAGAAAATTGCTTTATCCGAAGAAGTGGACTTCACTGTTGAATAACTTCACGGGGCAAATGCAAGTTACCTAGTTGGATGTCTGTTTATATCGACGATCACAACTAGTTAACGAGGGCTTGATACAGTGGAGTCGCCAACTTTTTATGTGAAGTTCTTCATGTATGGGATTTGAATATGGAATTTTTCTTGCTTGGTATTTGCTTAATAAGTGATTTATAGGGCTCGCTTGGCCTTGTGACGAGTAAGCCTTGTTTTAATGGCCTGCAATTTTGAATCGACATTTTAGCAATACATTTAAAGCATTTACATATCGAAATGAAACAGGCATTAAACAATAGTAAAGAACACAAGATTTATAGTGGTTCAGCCAAGAATCGGGCTTACATCCACTTTATAGCTTTTATTGATCTGCACTGATTTACAATGTCTTACAGTACAAATGATACATCTATCATTATTTTACAATTTTGAGCAAAGCTTTTTTAAGTAAAATAAGGACGCAAATGGTTGATGTTCCAGGCTCTTGGAATTGGATCTCTTTCGACAGTTATGAGTTTGAAAGTGCCATCAAGGAGTTTATTGCCTATGACATATGGCCCTTCCCAGTTTGGCCCAACCACTCTAGTTGCTGTCATGATCCTTTTCAAGACTAAGTCTCCGACCTCAAAGCTGCGTTGGCGTACTTTAGAGTTGAAGTGCCTGGCTATTCTTTGCTGATAAGCTGAAACTCTGAGCCTAGCTTCTTCTCTTTTTTCATCAAGAAAATCAAGTGCTTCAAGTTGCAGTTTTTCGTTTTCAGCCTCGTTGAAATGAATTCTCCTGTGTGAAGGGACTTCTATTTCCACTGGGATCATTGCTACTGATCCGTATGCCAATGAAAATGGAGTGTGACAAGTCGTAGTTTTGTGAGTAGTTCTGTATGCCCATAGTGCTAGTGGTAGCTTATCGACCCAACCACCTTTTGCTTTTTCGAGTTGCTTTTTGATGGTTGACTTGATAATTTTATCCACTGCTTCCACTTGCCCGTTTGCCTACGGATGAGCCACTGCTGAGAAGCTTTTTCGAATTCTGAACCGTTTGCAAAAGTCCTGGAATTCTTTACTTTCAAACTGAGTACCGTTGTCTGTGATTATCTTCTGCGGCACACCATACCTGCAAATGATATTTTTAGTTACAAAATTTATCATCTTTTTAGAGGTAATAGTAGCCAAGGGTTCAACTTCAGCTCATTTAGTGAAATAATCAACAGCAACAATAGCATATTTGATTCCAGATTTAGCGATCGGTAAAGGTCCAATCAAGTCCATTCCCCAAATGGCGAACGACCATGGGCTGACCATTTGCGTGAGCTCGGTGGAAGGCGCTTTTGGGATCTTTGCAAATTTTTGGCACTTGTCGCACTTTCGGGAGTAAATAGCAACATCTCGATTAATGTCTAGCCAGAAATACCCATATCGGAGAACTTTCTTGGCTAGAGTTTGGCCACCTGAATGATCCCTACATTCTCCCCCGTGTACCTCGGCTAGAATCGTCTTGGCTTCTTCCTTGGTTACACATCGGAGTAATGGCATTGAGAATCCCCGTCTGTATAATCAGCCATCTTGAATTATATATCTTGACGCTTTCCTTAACAGCTTTCGGCGTTCTTTAGAACTTTCTGGCAAGGAACCATTGAGTAGATATTCTTTGATTGGAGTCATCCACGATTCATGCTCTTGAGATGCAGTCATGATCCAATCAATATCCATCTCTTCAATGCTTGGAGCTGACAAAACCTCCATAGGGACTAATCCCAATAATTGAGCCTCTCCGGAACTTGAGTACTTTGCTAGAGAATCCGCCTTCATGTTTTCTGTCCGAGGAATGTGACTTATCGTGTAATGATCAAAATCTTCGAGGAGCTCACATGCCTTTGACAAGTATGCGGGCAGATTTCCACCTTTAGCTTGAAACTCTTTCTTTACCTGGCAAACAATAAGTTGGGAATCGCTGAAAACTTGTAACACTTTGATGTTCAGTTCCTTGGCAATTTTTAAACCGGCAATAAGAGCTTCATACTCCGCTTCATTGTTCGTCGAAGGAAATTCCAGTCTCAATGCATAACACAATGATCGCTCTTTGGGGGTTTCAAGCACGACTCCTTCCCCCGAACAATAATCATTTCTTGCACCGTTGTTAATTCCTTTATCTCAGCGACCTAAAACTCTGCGACCTAAGAGAAGTTCACGACCTAACAAACTCTGCGACCAAAGAGAAGTTCGCGACCTAAGGAATTCTGCGACTCAAGGAACCTTGCGACCTAAGAACAGAAAGACCTTGCGACCTAACTACAAGAAGACCTTGCGACCTAACTACAGGAAGAGCTTGCGACCTAACTACAGGAAGAGCTTGCGACCTAACTACAAGAAGAGCTTGCGACCTAACTACAGGAAGAGTTTGCGACCTAACTACAGGAAGAGTTTGCGACCTAACTATTAAAGCAGCTTAACGACCTACGACCTAAGAGGCAAACGAGCTAAGACTTCAACAACTTAAAGCTCCCACAGCTATTCCTTAACTCGTCTGCGACCTACCACTTGTTCAAATGAAGCCAAGTGCAACTTCACCAGCTAATTTCTTAAGTCGCAAGTAGACTGCGACCTAGCTTAGGTCGCTTGCGACCTACGACCTAACTAAGGTCGTACGCGACCTAAGACTTGGGCAAATATTCTGCTCAGAAATCAGCTCCTATAAATAGGGCTCGAACTCCAACGAGGAGGGGACTTTGGACAAATCATTTGAAAACCGCCGTTACTCTGTCGAACTCTCCATTCATTCAGCAATCAAAGATCTTCAAACATTCGAGATGCTACAACAAGCTTCGAGAGAAATTCCTTACGTCCAACACGGATTCATCGAGTTTCGTCATCGAAGATTGAGCTAGTAGTCGAGATTGTGTTTTGTGATCAAATTGAACTATTTTCATAAGAGATTTGTATCGATTTGTAACCGAATTCAGTAATAAAGAGATTCAAAGTGGATGTAGGCAAAATCTCAAGCCGAACAACTATAAATTGCCATCTTTTACTATATTTCTGCTATTTTCCTGCTTAATTTATGTTCCCGTCACACGGATGGTGCTTTCACGATTCCAGTACACACACCGAGTGTTGACGTTCCACTTTTAACGTTAACATTTTGGTGCTTTCACTGAGAATCCAACTCAAGCGATCATTCACCATTGCTTCACGGAAGTTTGCTGAAAGAATTTCCTCCAAAACCAGAAGCCTATCAGACATAATGGCTCCTGGAAGAAAAAGAAAGTCTGTTAGGACTGATGATGACCGCGAGAATACTGCCACATCTCTTTCTCCAAATCGGGCAGCTCCAAGCGCCGGGGTGACGCGAGAGGAGCTAGATGCTGCTGTGTCCAGATTATACCAGCAGATTGAGAATCAGAATAATCTAATGATGGAAAAATTGAATGCTCTGCTCGGGGCTAATCAAAGACCAGTGAGTAATGAAGAAAACTTTGCTAATGCTGCTCCCAATTCCGAAGGGAGGAATATTCCTCAAGGAGGGTCAGGTGCTGTTGGAGGGGCACCCCTCCAGACTGAAGGATCCAGACCGTCACCGGTTCTCCGTGAGCATTTACCAGGACAAACCCCCGAGAAAGTGGCCGAAGTTTATTCTGCGAAGTCTCTGAATAATGAAGAATACCTCTCTAGCATGGTTCGGCAAATAATGAGGGAAAGCATGCAGAGAAACGATGATGAGAATGATTGGGGATTCGCTCCGAGTAAAACTCCATTTACTGAAAGAATCCTAAAAGCTGAATTTCCCAGAAAATTCGTTCCACCTACCATTCCTCCTTATCGAGGAACGAGTGATCCGAATCAGTTCCTTTACAAATATGATTGGCACATGACTGGTGCTAGAGCTACGGACGAGATTAAATGCCGGTATTTCCCGGTATACTTGGAAGGAGTGGCGTTACTTTGGTTTACCAAACTTCCTATGCGATCTGTTGACCAATTTTCTGATCTGACCCGAAAATTCAAGGAACAATTCAGATTGTACATTTCTAGAGCAAAGGATATAATATCTCTCTCAAGCATTGAGCAGAACCCTGGAGAGCCCATCAAGTCCTTCCTGAATCGCTTCAATCTAGCCCTGGCAGAAGTTGATAACGCGGAACCGCGAATGATCTTGACCTACTTAATGCGGGCTATCGACAAGTCTAGCGAGTTTGGAAAATGGTTAAAAATTAAAGAACCAAATTCGCTTGAAAAATTCTACAAAAAGGCTGACGAATTCATACGCCTAGAGAATCTTTCCGCATTAGCTAAAGTTGTGACAACAGTGGTGGAAAATAATGCTACAGTTCAGAACAAGAAAGAACCCGCAAATCAGAAAAGGGAAAGTAATGGTGGAAAGAGGCAAAAGGATCTCAAAAAGCCCCGCTTCCTCAAACCTTCAGACTTTACCCCTCTGACTGATACACCGGAGAATATTTTCATTGCTACTAAGGATGCTGTTGAATTTCCAAAACCACAGGCCGTAAAAGTTGGGAAAATGCTGTTCAGAGCGAAAGATTTTGTAAATTTCATAACCAACCAGGGCATGATACCAACGAGTGCTGCCACTTAAAAAGCCTGATTGAAGAATTGTTGAGAGAAAATAAGTTGCAGCAGTACGTCAAGAGGAATAGAAAGGACCCTTCTTCATCTAACCAAGGACAACTACCCCCAACTCATTCATCTGATTCGAGGGAGGGGCCTTCTGAGAACAAAAGACCTGTTATCAATGTGATCACAGGAGGACCTCATCCGGCCGGCAGGAGTTGGGGTGAGATGGAAAGGTACGATAGAGCTTTGAAGTATACCCCAACTGAAGAAAGTGTCTTAATCTTAGAAGATGCTTCACCTTTGAAGCAATAGAAAACCCTTCATGATGATATAATGTTCAGAGCCAGGGATTCTATTAATGTGGAAGCTCCTACAGAAGACCCTTTAGTTGTTTCTGTCGGTATTGGACCGGCTATTGTCAGGAGAGTGCTAATTGATAGTGGAGCCTCGTGCAACATACTCTTTAAAAAGACATTCGACCAAATGAAAATCCCAATGACAGATGTGCAAGCTTCTTCACACAAGATTGCTAGATTTACAGGAGAGTTGAAACAGCCAATTGGAACGGTGGACTTGTTTGTTGAAATGGGCGAAGGACATAAGAAATTGGTTCGGAAGCAAACTTTTGTAATCGTTGAGGGATTCTCAGCCTATAATGCTTTCTTGGGTCGGCCTACTCTTGCTGCTTTCAGGGCCGTCCTCGCTCCGTGGTGCTTAACAATGAAATTTCCCACTGATAATGGGGTTGCTGTCATTAAAGGCGATCAGATTGTGGGGCGAGAATGTTATCTTGTGGAGCTCCGAGAGGCTAGAAAACGAGAAATGGGGAAAGATGCGGCAGCTCCGCACCGCATCAAGAAGCCAACTTTGTAGCAACTATGGGGTGGCCCCTGTACTGTCGAACACAGCAATGCAAGAAAAGAAATGGACCCCAGGAAAGCCAATACAGGGGAGAATAGGGTGGTACCCGTGGAAACAATGGTACCAATATCTGTTGACTCAAAAGACCCAAACAAAGTACTCAATGTGGGTTCACAACTAAGCATAGTAGTTCAGAACACGTTGATATCTTTCTTAAAAGCCAACCTGGATGTGTTCGCTTGGTGTCATGCTGATATGTGTGGGATCTCCCGGGAAATTGCCGTACATACCCTGAACATCGATCCAAAATTCACACCAGTGAAACAAAAAAGAAGAACTCAAGGCCCAGAAAGGTCAACAGCACTGAAAGAAGAAGTCGATCGCCTTATGGAAAACGGCTTCATCAGAAACTCCACTTATCCCAATTGGGTTTCGAATCCAGTACTTGTTAAGAAGGCAAATGGAAAGTGGAGAGTTTGCATTGATTTTTCAGACCTAAACAAAGCTTGCCCTAAAGATTGCTTCCCACTACCCAGAATCGATCAATTGGTGGATGGAACAGCTGGGCATGAATTGTTATCATTTATGGATTCTTACTTCGGGTACAATCAGATTATGATGCATGAGCCGGATCAGGAAGACACAAGTTTTATCACAGATGTGGGCCTCTACTGTTACAAAGTTATGCCTTTCGGATTGAAGAATGCTGGGGCAACCTACCAAAGGCTCGTCAATGCGATGTTCAAACCTCAGATTGGCAGAACCATGGAAGTTTATGTTGATGATATGTTGGTAAAGTCAAAGAAAGCTGTAGACCATATGGGTCACTTGGAGGAAATGTTTGCAATTCATCGAAAGTATGGAATGAAGCTCAATCCGTTGAAGTGTTCATTCGGAGTAGAGTCCAGAAAATTCTTGGGTTTCATTGTGAGCGCTAGGGGCATCGAAGCCAATCCTACTCAAATCACAGCTTTAAGAGAGGTTAAAGCCCCTAAAACAAAGAAAGAAATGCAAAGTCTCAATGGAAAGGTTGCTGCTCTGAGTCGCTTCATTTCCAAAGCCACAGACAAATGCATTCCCTTCTTTGATGCTCTAAAGAAAGGAAGGAAATTTTTTGAATGGACTCCCGAATGCCAGAATGCTTTCGATGAACTTCTTCGTCATATGGAAACGCCTCCAGTTCTTTCCAAGCCTAGTGATGGTGAAGATCTTTTCATCTATTTAGCAATTTCATCTCATGCTCTCAGCGCAGCACTTGTACGGGAATATATGAAAGTTCAGCGTCCAGTCTATTACATCAGTAAACGGTTCACTGGGGCAGAGATGAATTATTCGAAGATAGAAAAGCTCGCCTACTGTTTGCTAATTGCTTCCAGAAAATTGAGACCATACTTTCAAGCTCATCCTATCAAAGTTCTTACTGATCAACCTTTAAAGCAAGTCCTGTTTCGTCCTGAAACTTCGGGTCGTCTTTTGAAATGGAACATTGAACTTAGCCAGTATGACATCACTTACCACCCCCGAAGAGCAATCAACGTACAAGCTTTAGCAGATTTCATTGCGGAGTCCACTGACAAAGGTGACAGTAAGGAAGAAACAACTGACTGCATTCCGATACAGTGGAAGTTGTATGTTGACGGCTCAAGAAATGATTATTGTTCTGGGGTAGGGGTTGTGCTTGAAACCCCCGAAGGACGATCATTATGTTATGCATTGAGACTGGAATTTCCTTCAACAAACAATGAAGCGGAGTATGAAGCTCTTATTGCCGATTTAAAAATCGCTAAGGAACTAAACATCAAACTGTTACAGATCTTCAGCGATTCCCAGCTCATTGTTTGCCAGGTGAAGAAAGAATTCCAAGCTAAAGGTGGAAACTTGCCTGCATACTTGTCAAAAACTTCCGAACTTCTCAATGACTTCGATCACTATTCAATAAGCCACATACCTCGAGAAGAAAATATGAAGGCAGATTCTTTAGCAAAGTACTCAAGTTTCGGAGAAGCTCAATTACTGGGATTAGTTCTTGTAGAAGTTCTATCAGCTCCAAGCATTGATGAAATGGATGTTGATTGGATTATGGCTACGTCTCAAGAGCATGAATCATGGATGACTCCAATCAAAGAATACCTACTCAGTGGTTCCCTGCCAGAAAGTTCTAAGGAACGTCGAAAACTATTGAGGAAAGCGTCAAGGTATATGATTCAAGATGGCCGATTATACAGACGGGGATTTTCAATGCCTCTACTCGGATGTGTAACTAAGGAAGAAGCCAAGACAATTCTAGCCGAGATACACGGAGGAGAATGCGAAGATCATTCAGATGGTCAAACTTTAGCCAAGAAAGTTCTCCGATATGGGTACTTCTGGCCTGATATTAACCGAGATGCTGCCATTTACTCTAGAAAGTGCGACAAATGTCAAAGATTTGCAAAAATCCCAAAAGCACCTTCCACCGAACTCACACAAATGGTCAGCCCATGGCCACTCGCCTTTTGGGGGATAGATCTAATCGGACCGCTCCCAGTTGCCAAATCAGGAATCAAATATGCTATTGTTGCTGTTGATTATTTCACCAAATGGGCTGAAGCTGAACCTTTGGCCACCATTACTTCTAAAAAGATGATAAATTTTGTAACGAAAAATATCATTTGCAGATATGGTGTGCTACAGAAGAGAATTACTGACAACGACACTCAATTCGAAAGTGAAGAATTCCAGGATTTTTGCAAACGATTCAGAATTCGAAAAAGCTTCTCAGCAGTGGCTCATCCGCAGGCAAACGGGCAAGTGGAAGCAGTGAACAAAATTATCAAGTCAACCATCAAAAAGCAACTCGAAAAAGCAAAAAGTGGTTGGGTCGATAAGCTTCCATTAGCACTATGGGCGTGCAGAACTACTCACAAAACTGCAACTGGGCACACTCCATTTTCACTGGCATACGGATCAGAAGCAATGATTCCAGTGGAAGTAGAAGTTCCTTCACACAGGAGAATTTATTTCAATGAAGCTGAAAACGAAAAGCTGCAACTTGAAGCACTTGATTTTCTTGATGAAAAAAGAGAAGAAGCTAGGCTCAGAGTTTCAGCTTATCAGCAGAGGATTGCTAGGCATTTCAACTCTAAAGTTCGCCAACGCAGCTTTGAGATCGGAGATTTAGTCTTGAAAAGGATCATGACAGCAACTGGGGTGTTTGGGCCAAACTGGGAAGGGCCATATGTCATAGGTAGTAAACTTCTTGATGGCACTTTCAAACTCATAACTGTTGAAGGAGATCCAATTCCAAGAGCCTGGAACAGCAACCACTTACGTCCTTATTTTACTTAAAAAAGCTCTGCTCAAAATTGTAAAATGATGATGAATGTATTAGTTGTACTGTGAAACATTGTAAATCAGTGTAAATGAATGAAAGCTATAAAGTGGACGTAGGCCCGATTCTTGGCCGAACCACTATAAATCTTGTGTTTTTACTATTTCATAATGCCTGTTTTATTTCGATATGTAAATGCTTAAATGTATTACTAAAATGTCGATTCAAAATTGCAGGACATTATAACAAGGCTTGCTCGTCACAAAGCCAAGCGACCTCTATAAATCAACTATTACGCAAATACCAAGCGACAAAAAATTCCAAATTCAAATCCTATACGAGGAGAACTTCACATAAAAAGTTGGCGACCCCACTGTGGCAAACCTTTGTTCATTGGTTGAGATTGTTGATATGAATAGACATCCAACTAGATAACTCGCGTTTGTCCCGTGAAGTCGTTCAACAGTGAAGTCCACTTCTTCGGATAAGGCAATTTATTTGTAAAAGGAAAGAAGATGCGCTTGGAGACGATGATAAAAGATCGCTAATGAGCAGATGATGAGAGAACATTGCCAAGCAAACAAAGAAGCAGCCAAAAGGAGGTATGCCTCTCAATAAAAGGGCCAGTAAGAACCACCGAAGGGACACCTTCCCAAGCAGAAGGAACAGGGCCCTTGCTAACTGATCGTGATGCATCCGATCAGGCAGCTTGCGTCCGTCCCATGGATCTACTCGCCCCTGAGACGCAACCAACCTGGCATATCAACCAACCAATGCTCCTTCCCAAAGGTCAACAAAGCCCTCTAACGAGGCACGCCAAAAAATGAAAGTACTTCTCTCAATCAAAAAAGATTGGTGGAACCACCGGAGGGGCACCTTCCCAAGCTGAAGGAACAGGGACCTTGTTAATTGATTGCGATCGTTTGTGCAAACGAACATCCGATCAAACAACTTGCGTCCGCCCCGTGGATCCATCCAACCACGAGAAAGTAACTTCCAGGCAACCAAAAAGCCCTCTTCGGAGGCACAAGCCCTTTTCGAAGGCACAAGCTCTCTTCGGAGGCACATGACCTCTTCGGAGGCAAAAGCCCTTTCCCAAGGCACCACAAGCCCTCTTCGGAGGCACATGACCTCTTCGGAGGCAAAAGCCCTTTCCCAAGGCACCACAAGCCCTCTTCGGAGGCACACGACCTCTTCGGAGGCAAAAGCCCTCTCCCGAGGCACCACAAGCCCTCTTCGGAGGCACAAGCCCTTTTCGGAGGCACAAGCCCTTTTCGGAGGCACAAGACCTCTTCGGAGGCACAACTCTTTAAGAGGAGCCCTCTCCGGAGGCATGTCCCAAAACAGAATACTCGAACAAAAAAGCCTTCTCCGGAAGCATAGTTCAACTCTCAAAGGAAGGTTAACTTGTTCATCTCAAAAAGTTCCTCCTAAAAAAGTTGAAATGCTACAAAAATTTTTCAGAAAAGTTCATTTCACTGCATAGGAAAATCCAATTTTTTAACAAATGGAAGCGATCATCCCCGATAGTTGAAGTGTTCTTCAGAAAGAAAGAGAAAGTAAAAATTTCTCCAAAAAAAAGAAAAGAAAAGAAAAGAACAAGATATGATCTATTAAAAGCAGAATAATTCTTCCCTTAAAAGTGGAATGGTTACTCTCTGAAATAAGAGTATCAGTCTTGTAAAAGCAAGAAATATTGCAATGCACTTGTGGTATGGGGGCAGCACTATACAATTCAAGTACATTAACAAAAGTAGTATGCAAGCAACATACCGCAAGTTCATTGCAATATCGTGAAAAATAGATGTGGAATAAATGCATTCTCAAACACAAGCAAAAAAGTTTGTACAAGTAAAAAGAATCGTTTATTCTACACCGAAAATGAGAAACAGATGCATTCTCACATACACAAGAGTTTGTACAAGTAAAATAATTGTTTTATTTAGTACTATGAAAATTCTTTACATGTGCAGATATCTCAAAAAGCAAAAGCAGGGACCGGTACCCGCACAATCTCCGGTCTATACATGTAAAAAGGAAAATAAGAAGTAAAAAGTCCAGCTTGTCATTCTTTCTTCCCACCACCCTTGGAGCCTTTGCTTAGCCTGATAGTTAATTTTGGAATCCGATGTGGGCGGGACGGAGAAGGAGGAGTAGTTGGGTCTTCTTCTATTTTGTCTTCCCCAGTTGAAGCACTTCTCTTCTTCTTCCTTATGCCACGCTTCCCCTTCCTCTTCGAAGAAGATTCGCTCCCCGGAGTAGCCAGCATTGTAGAAAGCTTTGTGTCATCGTCGAGAGACTGCTCCGGGGTCTTCTCGATGTCTTCAAGATCCTCCGACTTCTGCTCCTGCGAAGCAGCCGGATCGTCCAGGCCTTGAAGGGCTTCGATTTTCTCTGCCTGTGATCCCGGTTGGGAAGCAGAAGGAGGTGTAATTTGTGAAGACGGAGGAACGGCAACTGAAGGAGTGAAAGCTTGTGCAGTGTTTGGTACCTCCGTTGTAGAAGAAAAGAAGTTGAAATCAACATCCCTCGAAAATAGAGAAGGTATCGGTTCACCAAAGTTTAAGTAACTAGTAAGAAGGTCATCGAATTCGGTTAAATCAAATGACTGGTTCATTGGGCCCGGGACGACACCAAAATTACCTGGAGGAGTTGACTTTGCAAGATCAATCTCAAATTTATCGGCTTCAATATCGTCTGGTGCCTCATCCTCAGTAGGAGTGGTTGTAGTTTCTTGGGCAACTTTAGCTGGATGTGAAGAATGAGAGCTAGAATCCATAATATTAACATCGGCTGAAGTTGGAGTATGAACAGGGGCAGTTAAAGGAGCTTCCTCTTTTGGAAGCTCTTCTCCCGTTGATTCAGCTCGTACTTTAGCAAGCTGCTCCTTCCCCTTAACAAGAGCGGCACGAGCCTCATCATCAAGATAGCGCTCCT
Source organism: Allium fistulosum (assembly GCA_030737815.1). Classification (NCBI taxonomy): domain Eukaryota; kingdom Viridiplantae; phylum Streptophyta; class Magnoliopsida; order Asparagales; family Amaryllidaceae; genus Allium; species Allium fistulosum. The sequence continues at coordinate 614,790,456 of CM060908.1, read as the reverse complement.
CAAGTTCCGACTCATCATAGCCGGCCCCTCCAAGCATGTCAACTGCGACTTCCCACACTTCAGCCAGTGTAATTTCATAATCAGGACCCAGAAAAGAGAGGCTCCCACGACCCAGAACGCTATGCAGATAAAAGTCAAACACGGTAGAGCTGACATTGGCTTTTGTTTCCGCATGAGCTTGCTCGGCCGCTTCTTTTTCCGCAATGGATACAACTTGACCGGAAACAGCCTCGTCGCGCTCCTTCTCAACTTGAAGAAGCCTAGCTTTTAGTATCTCAATCTCTGCGTTCTGGGAGTGGACTTTTTCCCGCAGTTCAGCATTTTCTGTGCGATATTTCTCAGTAATGTGTTGTTCAGCGGCAAACTTCATTTCAACATCTCTCTGTGCAGCATGTGCATCCCGCACTTGCTTCTGAAAGAATTCTTCTTTTTGAGTATATGATGCAGAAGAAGAGGCGAGATTTTCCTTAAGCTGCTTAACTTCAGATTCAAGCCTTGCATTGTCATTCGCAATGCTCGTCATCTCCGCGTCATGCTGCTTGCACCATTTATCCCATTCAGCTTTATCATTCTCCAGAGTCAGCATGTTTTCAAGATTCATGTGGTTGACTCTCTGGAGTTCATCAACAAGTTTCTGCCATTGCGACATTCTCTCGATGTTAAGCCTAACTGCATCGAGACTTTTAAGCATGTCTTGCTTATCGATTGGGACCAAATCCAGGTCAAAACGCACTCCTTTTAAGCACCAGTTCGGAAACCGGCTTTGAAGTGTTGGAGGGCCATCTTTAACCTGATATTGGGGCCTACTGATGATCGTTTGGATGTCGGTTTTCTTTAAAGGAGGAGAGCCGGCCGGAATATCAGAGGGGATAAGAACATCAGTCTTCCTAGAAATTGCAGACACGTCACTTGGCTTGGACCGTTTGCTCGATTCGTCAGTAATATGAATCTTCCCCTTGTCATCATAGGATTTTCGCTTATGGGAATCGTAACTTCTGTGAGAAGAATCATATCGATCAGTGTCTCTTCTTCTCTACCGCTGTTCATAATCCCATTTTTCTTGAGCCTTCCTTTGGGCCCGTTCCTCATCTGTCTCTCTCTGGTCACCAAGATATTTCCTAAAGTCATAAGATCCGCGACCTCCATGGCGCTGAAATGAGTCATAGTATGAGCCGGTACGCCCCATCGGAGAATCTGAAAACAGAAAAGAAGTAAAGTTTAGAAATTTCCAAAAAAGAAGGATAAGTGCTTATAAGTGCTGAAAAATCCTAAGTGTGTGCGGCGTGCAAGCTACATGCGTCAAACTACAGACCACGCTTTAGTGTGGAAACAGAGACGACTGGAGTAGAAGGCGTCAGGACTTGTTTAAAGGTGGAAGTCGCTTCAACAACGGGAGAAGTCACTTTTGGAATATTATCCCTGAAAAGCTCTTGAGAAGTTATCATTATATCACTCAAGTCATCAAAGGTATCATCACCCTGGTGTTCAGCAGACTTCTCCTTTTCAACTTCCATATCAATTGGTTTTTCAGAAACTCGAGGATTTTCTTCCTCTTCAATAATTGGGGCAAGTGCCGACTTGCTGACTGACCCTACAACATCGGTGGATGCGGAACATTTTATCAAAGCAGCCTCTACGACGGGTGCTTCTGATGCAACTTCTTCTACAGAAGCTAGGGCATTCGAGGCCTCTGCTCGAGAGCCTGAAGCAGCTAACGTTTCCGCGTCAGAACTAGAGATTTCATGAATCTGAGTCGATCTGGAAGGATGTAAAAGACCAAACTGGTGCAGAAATTCATCTTTCAGCAAAAATTTGGCACTCCTCTCTTCAGCATCAACAGCAATCAAAGTATCTAAAATCGACTTGTGGCTGGTATCTCGAAGTGGAAGAGGAAGTGCTGCAAAAAGAAAGAATGGAGTTAAGCATTTGACAGTTCGAATTCTGAAAAGTCTAAAAAACAAATCGGAGAGAGGCAATGTACTTCCGACTCTCCGGATGGCATAAAATCTCGGAGGACAGCGGACGTAAAAGAATTGAGTCAAGAATCCATGGGCGCTTTCGGGCAAGTCCAGAATTAGTTTACGGTTCCTGGCACTCCTCACAAGTGTAATAGAGGGATGTTCTTTGTTCTTTGCAAATGTGCACAGGAAACGAATTTCTGCAAAACTGGGAAATCGGTCCAGCGTTCTCCTAAAAAGCACACACAGTCCTAGCAGGATGGCGAAGCCATTAGGATGTAGTTGAAAAGGGGAGATAGATAATCAGAGGAGAAGTTCTCGAAGACAGTCGTTAAATGGGGGAATAGCTCCACTCAAACACATTTGACGGTTAACTGCGACAAAGCCGTGGGGCGGCCTATCAGCAGTATCATTTATTCCAGGGAACAAAGCGTCAGCTTCGGCAATGCCAAATTGGATGCATAATTGATGGAAAACTTTATGACTCAGAGTAGTAGGAGTCCTTTCCGGAGGATCGTTCAATGGAGTAGCAATTGGAAAAGCTTCTCCAGCTATTTCCAGGTCTTCCTGTTGAGATGCCATTCTACACAAGGAACTGGACGATCAAATATTAAGGTGCACGTTTCCTAAAAAAGAGTGAAGTGTTGTGCAAAACTAACGCAATAACAAGCAAATATAAATGAATCTAAATTAATTGATACTTGTCGATTATAAAGTTTCAGGGCTTGATATCTTAAGTCCAAGAACAGTGTTGTGTTGATGCAAATAAATCAGCTTTAGTTGATCATTTCAATTGTGCTTTAATACTTCACTTAAATTTGTTAGTTCGCAGCATTTCATCCACGAAGTTCATTTAAGTTTGATATTCTTTGTCGACTAATCTGTCATTTGATGTGGGCAATCAATGGTAGTATATTCGTCCCATCTTTCTGTGAATGTTGCTTCTAAACAGGTTATCAGCATTAAAGTTAAGGTAATCTGAAAAGAAGTACAACAAAGTCCAAAACAATTCAAATTCAAAAAATCAGTCAAATTCTGCTCAAAATTCTAAGTATTAGGGCGCTCACGACCTAACATAGGTTGCAACATTCTTAAGTCATGTTGTTCAGATTAAAAGTTCAGGACTGTGAAAAATGTTTAAGTGCTAGGTCGCTCAGCGACCTATTATAGGTCAAGATGTCTGTAGGTCGCACATTGTAACTGAATGGATTAAGACGATGCAGTTTTCTCTAAGTCCTAGGTCGTGCATGACTGGGCTTAGGTCGAAGACTCTTTAGGTCGCAAGTGTTGTTAGATCGCAAAGGCTTAAGTCGCTAAGCATTCCCACGCAACCTAACTCTTAGGTCGTCCAAATCTGGTAGGTCGTTGACTTCCTCTCCAAGCAACATCATATTGGATCCGATAACCCAATACCGCCATTTCAGAAGAATTCATCTTCCCCTCCATTCTACCTCAACATACCACCAAATAACTAGCAAATCGATTGCAAACCCCGCAGATCCATAGTGAAAGCTTCCATATGATCGCGAATCACCACAACGCGTCAGACGACAAACAAAAGTCAATCAAAACCACTATTCAGAAAGCATGATGCATGAAATTAAGCTTAGGACAGGTAACAACGATTCGTGATCAAGCAGTGATTATGGATGAATAAAGATTGATCCACTTACGAATTATGTTGGTGAGGAAGAATCAACAACTGAATGGGTCGAATTTTTCATTGGAAGCTCGGAAAACCGTCAATGGCGATGGAGGCTTAAAACAGTAGGGTGAGGAAGAAGGAGCGACCTAACCAATTTATATGAAACTGAGAATGGGAGGCGAACAGGCATGCAAGTTCTAGGTCGTTCGTGACTTAGCAAGGTTGAGTCGAAGCATATGACCTATGGCAAAGTCATATACCTCGAGGGGCAAATGTTAATTCCTTTATCTCAGCGACCTAAAACTCTGCGACCTAAGAGAAGTTCGCGACCTAACAAACTCTGCGACCAAAGAGAAGTTCGCGACCTAAGGAATTCTGCGACTCAAGGAACCTTGCGACCTAAGAACAGAAAGACCTTGCGACCTAACTACAAGAAGACCTTGCGACCTAACTACAAGAAGACTTTGCGACCTAACTACAGGAAGAGCTTGCGACCTAACTACAGGAAGAGTTTGCGACCTAACTACAGGAAGAGTTTGCGACCTAACTACAGGAAGAGTTTGCGACCTAACTATTAAAGCAGCTTAGTGACCTGCGACCTAAGAGGCAAACGAGCTAAGACTTCAACGACTTAAAGCTCCCACAGCTATTCCTTAACTCGTCTACGACCTACCACTTGTTCAAATGAAGTCAAGTGCAACTTCACCAGCTAATTTCTTAAGTCGCAAGTAGACTGCGACCTAGCTTAGGTCGCTTGCGACCTACAACCTAACTAAGGTCGTACGCGACCTAAGACTTGGGCAAATATTCTGCTCAGAAATCAGCTCCTATAAATAGGGCTCGAACTCCAACGAGGAGGGGACTTTGGACAAATCATTTGAAAAGCGCCGTTACTCTGTCGAACTCTCCACTCATTCAGCAATCAAAGATCTTCAAACATTCGAGACGCTACAACAAGCTTCGAGAGAAATTCCTTACATCCAACACGGATTCATCGAGTTTCGTCATCGAAGATTGAGCTAGTAGTCGAGATTGTGTTTTGTGATCAATTTGAACTGTTTTCATAAGAGATTTGTATCGATTTGTAACCGAATTCAGTAATAAAGAGATTCAAAGTGGATGTAGGCAAAATCTCAAGCCGAACCACTATAAATTGCTGTCTTTTACTGCATTTCTGCTATTTTCCTGCTTAATTTCTGTTCCCGTCACATGGGTGGTGCTTTCACGATTCCAGTACACACACCGAGTGTTGACGTTCCACTTTTAACGTCAACAGCCGTCAACATACAACTTCCACTGGATTGGAATGTCATCAGTTGTTTCTTTCTCACTGTCACCTTTTTCAGTAGATTCCACGATGAAATCCGCTAAAGCTTTTTCGTTGATTGCTCTTCGGGGATGGTAAGTGATATCATATTGGCTAAGTTCAATGTCCCATTTCAAAAGACGACCCGAAGTTTCAGGACGAAACAGGACTTGCTTTAGAGGTTGATCGGTAAGGACTTTGATAGGATGTGCTTGAAAGTAGGGCCTCAACTTCCTGGAAGCGATTAACAAACAATAGGCAAGCTTTTCTATCTTTGAATAATTCACCTCTGCCCTAGTGAACTGTTTGCTGATGTAATAGACTGGACGTTGTATCTTCATATCTTCCCGTACAAGTGCTGCACTGAGAGCATGAGATGATATTGCTAAATAGATGAAAAGGTCTTCACCGTCAGTAGGCTTGGAAAGAACTGGGGGCGTTTCCATATGACGAATTAGCTCATCGAAAGCAGTCTGGCATTCGGGAGTCCATTCAAAATATTTCTTTCCTTTCTTTAGAGCGTCAAAGAAGGGAATGCATTTGTCTGTGGCCTTGGAAATGAAACGACTCAGAGCAGCGACTTTCCTATTGAGGCTCTGTAGTTCTCTCTTTGTTTTAGGGGCTTTGACCTCTCTTAGAGCGGTGATTTTTGTAGGATTGGCCTCAATGCCCCTAGCGCTCACAATGAAACCCAAGAATTTTCCGGACTCTACCCCGAATGAACATTTCAATGGATTGAGCTTCATTCCGTACTTTCGAAGAATTGCAAACATTTCCGCCAAGTGGTCCATGTGGTCTACTGCTTTCTTTGACTTTACTAACATATCATCAACATAAACTTCCATAGTTCTACCAATCTGTGGTTTGAACATAGCATTGACGAGTCTTTGGTAGGTTGTGCCAGCATTCTTTAGTCCAAAAGGCATAACTTTGTAGCAGTAGAGACCCACGTCTGTGATAAAGCTTATGTCTTCTTGATCTGGCTCATGCATCATAATCTGATTATATCCGGAGTAAGCATCCATAAAAGATAACAACTCATGCCCAGCTGTTCCATCCACCAATTGATCGATTCTGGGCAACGGGAAGCCGTCTTTGGGGCAAGCTTTGTTTAGATCTGAAAAGTCGATGCATACCCTCCACTTTCCATTTGCCTTCTTAACCAGTACTGGATTTGAAACCTAATTTGGATAAGTGGATTCCCTGATGAAACCATTCTCCATGAGCCGATCTACTTCTTCTTTTAGCGCTGCTGACCTTTCTGGACCTTGAGTTCTTCTTTTCTGTTTCACTGGTGTGAATTTTGGATCGATATTCAGAGTATGTACAGTAATTTCCGGAGAGATCCCACACATATCAGCGTGACACCAAGCGAACACATCCAGATTTGCTTTTAAAAATGATATCAACGTGTTTTGAACTGTTATGCTTAGTTGTGAACCCACATTGAGTACTTTGTTCGGGTCTTTCGAGTCAACAGGTATCGGTACCATTACTTCCACAGGTACCACTCTATTCTCCCCTGCACTGGCTTTTCTAGGGTCCATTTCCTTCCTTGCATTGCTGTGTTCACCAGTACAGGGGCCACCCCATAGTTTCTACAAGGTCGGTTCCTTGATGCGGAGCGGAGCTGCCGCATCTTTTCCCATCTCTCTTTTCCTGGCCTCTCGGAGCTCTACAAGATAACATTCTCGCTCCGCGTTCTGGTCGCCCTTAATAACAGCAACCCCATTGTCAGTGGGAAATTTCATTGTCAAGCACCACGTGGCGAGGATGGCCTTAAAAGCAGCAAGAGTAGGCCAACCCAAGAAGGCATTGTAGGCGGAGAATCCATCAACAATTACAAAAGTTTGCTTCCGAACCACCTTCATATGCCCATCTCCCAATTCAACAAACAAGTCCACTGTTCCAATTGGCTGTTTCGGCTCCCTTGTAAATCCGGCAATGTTCTGAGATGAAGCCTGTATGTCTACCATTGGAATTTTCATTTGGTCAAATGTCTTTTTAAAGAGTATGTTGCATGAGGTGCCGCTATCAATCAGCACCCTCCTTACAATAGACGGCCTAATTCCGACAGAGATGACCAAAGGGTCCTCGGTAGGAGCTTCCACACCAGCAGAATCCCTGGTTCTTAATATGATATCATCATGAAAAGTCTTTTGCTGCTTCAGAGGTGCAGCATCTTCCAAGACCAAGACACTTTCTTCAGTTGGGGCATACTGCAAAGCTCTAGCGTACCTTTCCATCTCACCCCAACTCCTGCCAGCCGGATGGGGTCCTCCTATAATCACATTGATAACAGGTCTTTCTGTTTCTTGTGCAGCAGGCCCCTCTCCTGAACCAGATGAATGAGTAGGAAGTTGCTGCCCCTGGTTAGATGAAGACGGGTCTTTTCTGTTCCTTTTAACGTACCGCTGCAACTTATTTTGTCTTAATAATTCCTCAATCAAGCTCTTCAGGTGGCGGCACTCGTTGGTATCATGGCCTGGTTGGTTATGAAATTGGCAAAATCTTCCGCTCTAAGCAGCATTTTTTCCAACCTTTACTGTCGGTGGCTTCGGATACTCAACAGCATCTTTAGTGGTGATGAAAATATTCTCCGATGTATCAATTAGAGGGGTAAGATCTGAGGGTTTGAAAAAGCGGGGTTTCTTAATGTCCTTCTGCTTCTTTCCACCATTACTCTCCCTCTTCTGATCTCCAGATTCTTTTTTGTTCTGAGCAGTAACATTATTTTCCACCTCTGTCGATGCAACTTTAGCTGTCGCGGGGAGATTTTCTAGGCGCATGAACTCATCAGCCTTTTTATAGATTTTTTCGAGTGAATTTGGTTCTTTCATTTTCAACCATTTTCCAATTTTTCTCGACTTGTCAATAGCCCGCATTAAGTAGGTTAAAACCATTCGCGGTTCTGCGTTATCAACTTCAGCTAGGGCTATATTGAAGCGATTCAAGAAGGATTTGATGGGTTCTCCAGGGTTGTGCTCGAGGCTCGAAAGAGACATTATATCCTTTGCTTTTGAAGCATACAATCTGAATTGTTCCTTGAATTTCTGAGTTAGATCGGAAAACTGATCAACAGATCGTACGGGAAGCTTGGTAAACCAGAGCATCGCCACTCCTTCCAAGTATACCGGGAAATACCGGCATTTAATCTCATCAGTTGCTCTGGCGCTAGTCATGTGCCAATCATATTTGTATAGGAATTGATTCGGGTCACTTGTTCCTCGGTAAGCAGGAATGGTAGGAGGGAAGAATTTTCTGGGAAACTCGGCCTTTAGAATCCTTTCAGTAAATGGAGTTTTACTCGGAGCGAATCCCTAGTCGCTCTCATCTTCATTTCTCTGCATGCTTTCTTTCATTATTTGTCTAATCATGCCAGAGAGATATTCCTCATTGTTTAGTTACTTTGCGGAGTATACTTCAGCCATTTTCTCAGAAGTTTGTCCGGGCAAATGCTCGCGGAGAACTGGCGAAGGTATGGATCCTTCAGCCTGGAGAGGTGCCCCTTCAGCGGCACCTGATCCCCCTTGAGGAATATTTCTCTCTTCGGAGTTGTGAACAGCATCAGTAAAGTTTTCTTCATTATTCAATGGCCTTTGATTGGCTCCAAGCAAAGCGTTTAACTTCTCCATCATTAGAGTATTCTGAGTTTCGATTTGCTGATACAGTCCAAATACAGCAGCATCTAGCTCCTCTCGCATCACTCCGACGCTTGGAGCCGCCTGACTTGGAGAAGGAGAAGTGGTTGTGTTGTCGCGAACATCATCAGATCTGATAGACTTGCGTTTTCTTCCAGGAGCCATTATGTCTGACAATCTTCTGGTCTTGAAAGAAACTCTTTCAACGAACTTTTGTGAAACAATGGTGAATACAATCCTGAGTTCAATTCTCAGTGAAAGCACCAAAATGTTAACGCTGAAAAGTGAACGCTAACACCCTGGTGTGTGTAGTAAAGTTGTGAAAGCACCACCCATGATACGGGAACAAGAAATAAGCAGAAAAATAGCAGGGAACGGTAAAAGACAGCGATTTTATAGTGGTTCGGCTTAAGACTGAGCCTACGTCCACTTTGAATTCCTTTATTGCTGATTTTGATTACAAATTCATACAATGCACTCTAAAACATGATACAATTCAATTACAGGAACACTCTAGACTAATAGCTCAAACTTTGATGATAAGATCTGTTGAATCCATGTTGGATGTGCGAAATCTCTTTCGAAGCTTGTTGTAGTGTCTTGAATGTTTGGAGTTCTTCAAGTGTTAGGTGAGCTAAGAATTCTACAGAGTAATGACGCTTTAGGAAATGATCGGCCAAAAGTCCCCTCTATGTTGGAGCTAGGGCTGTATTTATAGAGAAGTCTGGACAGGAATTTTTGCAAAGTCCTAAGTCGTGGCCGACTTAAGATGAGTCGTAAGTCATGGCCGACTTAGGAGGTAACAGTATTAGTGAAGTGGCATAAGTGTCTTGGTATTGGATTTTGTCTCGGTAGCTTTAGGTCGTGGTTGACTCAAACTAAGTCGTGTGTCATGGTTCAACTAGTAGGCTTGCTCATTTCGAATAATAACATAAGTCCTAACTCGCTGACGAGCTAGGAGGCCACCGTGTTCAATAAGAAGCAGTGCTTCATTTGCTTAAGTCGTTCATGACACATGCTAGGTCGTAAGTCGTAGATAGCCTTAAGTCGTCAACTGGTTGAGTCGACCAACACCTTTAAGTCGCCGAGGCCATTAAGCCATTAACTCCTTAAACCGTTAAGTCGTAGACTTCCTTAAGTCGTAAGTAGCCTTTGTAGTTGTCGTTGCCTTCTTTAGGTCGTTAAGCCGTCTAGTCCTTGACTCGTTAATTCCCTTAAGTTGTTAACTGGTAGCTTCCTTAAGTCGCGAACTACTTTAGATTGTTTCAATTCTTAGGTCGTCTAGACCTTAACTCGTTAGGTCGTTCACACCTTAACTCGTTAGGTCGTCCAAACCTTAAGTCGTTAGGTCGTCCAGACCTTAAGTCGTAGGTCGTGAAGTATTCTGAGTTGTTAGGTCGACCAATTCTTGACCTATTAAATCGCGTACCCTTCTTGAGTCGCATACCTTGCTTGAGTCGTCTAGTTCTTAAGTCGTAGACAAATTGAGGGTTAACATGGTGGACTATAACACTGTTGTTATAGTAAATGGTTTCTGAAAGGAAATGTTTTATATAGTATTGGGATTTATATATCTATCTAAATTTCGAATCCCTATACTAGTGATTTTGAGTTGTCATAACGATGTTTTATGTAACATTCGTTTTAACTTTAAAGAGAATGTTTTCCTTAAAGAATGAAATATATACTTAACTGTGATCTAAGTATATTGAATATTTTCCAAGAGTTGAAAATAAATGGATTGGTGAATTACTTATTATTTAATAAGTATGGAAATGATTTCCAATATGAAATGAAATGTTTTGAGATGATATCTTTTAAAGATAAATTGAAAATTGATTTGAAATTGTTTTCAAAGGATTGAAAAGTGGAAATTGATTTGAAATTGTTTTCAAATAGTTGGAGTGTGGAAATTATATATCTTGTAAAGATATTTTTGGAAAATAAATAATTTTGAAAATTATTTGGAATCTGATAATGCTGTGCAGACCTATTGACAGTTAAATAACCGACTATCAATAATTACCTTGAATGGGTATTTGTTGTGATTTGCTTGAATTTGAAAGCCACACTTATTTTCAAAATATTGTGCTCACTATTTGGGTTAGCCAGGAAAGGACCTATGGGTCGTATAACCCATTCCGAATATGTGATATGTCGTAATGGATTGCATTTGATGACCGGTGTTGAAGACCGAATATTTTTGAAAACGGAAGGATTACCGTCGAGTTACTCTACATCGGCTGATCTCCGGTATAGTGGTTTTATCACCCATAGTGACGGGAAGTCCGGACGTGATTTGTGAATATCTGGATTGCAAGGACTTCTTTGGAAGTGCCTTCGGTTCTGTTCGAGCCCGGAACAGACTTGTATGGATTGTATGTCTGACGTTACAAATTGAGATATAAAACTGATTTCTTTCAAATACGTATCTGTTGGTGGCGGAGAATTTATTCTCTTAGCTTAACACCCTTCTCTGAGACGTACGAGCTCAAAGGTTATGTAGTTGATGGTTATCAACGATATATTCCCAATTTGGTAATGTGACATGTTGAGTGTTGCTATGTGATGGTCATTGTTTGATCATTTGTGATATGATCATTTGTTTGATTATTTATCTTTGTGATCATTGTTTGATCATTTGTTGACCCAAAGCATGGCTTTGTACCAAAGCGTGGCTTTGTGGACGAGACTTCGTCGGACCTCACACCACGGAATGGTCAAAACAGGAAGGATGCAGCAAGGTTATTAGGGGGTAGCGCCCCTTTAGTGTATGTCATTCCTTCTGGATAGAGGTGGTATCATGGTATGAAGCCCAGATATTTAACCTATGTTGTTGCTGCAAATTTATTACGTTGTGGTTGTTGAAATCGAGGATCCTCGGATATAGATCGGTTACGATCGGGGGATGACATATTCGTGTCAGTAGTTACCTATTTTTGCAGAGGTTACCCGGCCTTGTGTTGGCAGAGATCCGGCTAGGTTCTCGGGTCGTCTTTCCAGAGGCGTACCTATGTGGAAATGGGAAGTTCCTTGGCCTGACCATTTGTTGGAAATCCAAAGAAACAATACGAGACTTGTACGGTTTTAGTTGTAGAACCTGCCATTTACTTATGGTGGTCACCACTGTTTAGATGGTAGCTATAGTAGGCATAAGTGTGGAATGCCTATGCTGGCTAAGATTTATATTATACTTTCGAAATGTTTTTCTACACTATGCACTAGAAATAATATCAAATGTTTCTTTTTAATGCGTATCAAGCATCTTTGACTATCATAAGGAGAAATCTCCTCCGATTCTGCGTTTGCATTGTGTGTGTAGCGGGAGGCCTTATGGTAGTTTCATTTTCCAAAAGCATTGCGAATTGACTTTAAAATTATCCTGTTGTTTTTTTAAATAAAAATAACTGTTTAAGTTCTCACACCAGTCTTGCTCATCTAGGTGAAATGTGATGGGGGATTCTCGCTTTGCGGTTTGGTGGCGAACGGGAGACTCTTACCCCTACACGTCCTCTTTACGGGGCTGGTTAGGCGGAGGCCGTGACAGTCGAGAGGCTGGTCGTAAAAGCAAGTTTGGGGTACCAGTTGTATGCCACGGTGGGTATGGGATGGTTGCAAAGCCTACCGGTCGTCACTGCCTCGGGTCTGACAATTTGGTATCAGAGCATATGGTTAAGCGACAACCATGGCTCTGTTGGGTGTTACTCATTAGAGAGAGAGTCAGTAGTACTCTAGAATTAGTTTGAGTGTATTAATAGATACGAGCGCGTATTTGTTAGTGAATATGAAATTATTTTATATTGTGGTGGTTGGTTTGTTGAGTGGTATATGGATTCTGGTCGGTATCGTCGGAACAACTTTATTGATAGGGATCTCTAAACACTTATTCAGAACAATTCGGCACGATATTGTTTTAAAATTTGGGTAAGTAAAATAATTTTACCTCGATTATATTTTATATATAAAGGAATAATTTTTCAAAATTATTAAAGTGTATATAATTGAATTGTTTGATTGTTTGAAAATATAAATATATAAGTCAATCAAAGATGTTTGAATAATCCAAGTAAAAATAAAAATTGTAAAAAAAAAGAATAAATTGTAAAGGAATGATGTATGAAGTTATAATTAAAATGATTTACAATTGTAAAATAATCTTATATATAAGAAGTGAAATTATAGGAGAAAAGATCTGTAAATGTGATTTATACTCTGAAATGAAATTCCAGAGAAGTGTTTTGAAAGGATTTGATAATTTTGGAAAATTGTTTTGGAGAGATGAAAGCTCTAAAATCTTTTCAGGTCGCTGGAAAATAATTCCGATGATGATTGCAACATCATTGGTGTTCATTTTAGGGTTTCCAAAAGAGGAATTGCTGCTGGATTATTTTAAATGAAAGTTGATTGGAAAATTTGGATTTGTCTTTAGAAATTTAAAAAAAAAATTTGAATTAATTTCAAAAAAAAAATAGTTTTTGAAAGGTTAAAAAGACTCTGGAATCCTATTTAAAATATTTATGGGAAGGATAAATGGGCTGATAACTTATAAAATTTGAATCCTGATAGGACAAATTTAACTTAAAGGATAGAGTTAAATTAAAGTAAGTATAAGTGAATCAATTAAATCCAAGCTGTAATTGTTAAATATTAGTAATCAAGTTTTGAACTTATAATATGAGATAATAAATTTGACTTTGGTAAAAGTTAAATAGAATTGGAATCTGAATTGGATTGATAAGTGGAAATTTAAGTTAAGTTAAACAAATGATGTTTGACATGGAATATAACTTAAATGATGTTGAATAAAGTTGATTTTGGTATCGAAGTAAAATAATCAAGTGAACTAAATGGATATGAACTTGAGATATATAAAGAAAATTCAACTTTAATTGTAAAATGAGTTGACAATTGAGTTAAGAAATGGATTGGATGTTAATCAATCTAATGTAAATAAGTTGATATGAAATAATGAATGTAAGTGTTAATTCATTAAAAGCCAATGAAATTGGAAATTGAATAATTGAATGAAAAATCAATAGAATATCAAACCAATTGGAATTAAAAGTGTTAAACCAAATTGAAAGTAAAGTGAATGATTTGGTTATGTTGGTTATACTTTGATTGTTGATTGATTGTATATAAATTCATTAAGTGTTAATGAAGTTGAATTGATTAAAATTGGAAGTAAATAAGTTGAATTGAATTTGATTTGAATTGAAAATGAACCAACTTGAATGTGAATTTAATTAGTGAATGTAAACTAATTGAATTGAAAATGAATGTTGATAAAATTCCAACATTAATGAATCAAATGTGATTTAAAGTGAAAATCAATTCAATGAATATTAATGAGAAGTGAATCTATATTGATTTAACTATGAATTGATTTGGATAGACATTGATTGTTGGATGTTAGTTGGATAGTTGTTTGATGGTTGCAATTATTTCTTTTGTTGCAATTGTTATATTGGCACATACTGTTGTTGCTTCTGGTATATGTTGTATATCGATATTATTTTCTATATACATGTTCTCATGTTGTTGTTGTGTGTTTAGTAGGTGCGGATGGTGTTTGCTTCGCATTTGGAGCTCGCTTTCGCGCTATATTAGCCGTATACGCTTGCTAATAATATATAAGGTACATATCTCGGATTAAATATCGTACTTTTACACTTTTTCCCTACGGGATGCCTCATCACTTGATGAGATGTATATTTGTGATATATATACACTGTCATTTTTTTTTTCGGATTGAGCCGCGCAAAGGAGGCTATAGCGAAATTTTCCGAATATTTAAGGCGTTAGAATATTTTTGAGAAATTTGAAAATTTTGAAAACTAGGTATGATTTGAAAATTTAGTAAAGTTATTGTAAGAAGTTTAACAATTGAATTTTGAAAGAGTTAAACACTTAAGAGATTTGTAAATCTAATTTGAACGGTTTGTTTTGGGGAAGTTAATGGATTTTGTGAATTTTTCTTACTTGGTAATTTCGAGGAAGAAATTCTTTTAAGGGGGAAAGTTTGTTCCTCCTACCATTCCAGCTTACCGAGGGACAAGCGACCCCAATCAATTTATGTACAAATACGACTGGCACATGACGGGTGCCAGGGCAATGGATGAAATTAAATACCGGTACTTCCCGGTATACTTAGAAGGGGTAGCACTACTCTGGTTTACAAAGTTGTCGGCCCGATCTGTAGACCAGTTCTTTGATTTAACTTGGAAGTTTAAAGAGCAATTCAGACTGTACGCTTCGAAGGCAAAAGATATAATGTCATAGTCTAGCCTTGAGCAGAATCCGGGAGAGCCTATCAAGTCCTTCTTGAATCGCTTCAATATAGCTCTGGCTGAAGTCAATAATGTGGAGCTGTTAACGCTAAAAGTTGAACGCTAACATCCGGTGTGTGTAATAAAGTTGTGAAAGCACCACCAGTGATACAGGAACAAGAAATAAGAAGTAAAAGAGAAGAAAACAGTAAAAGACAGCGATTTATAGTGGTTCGGCTTAAGATCGAGCCTATGTCCACTTTGAATTCCATTATTGCTGATTTTCGGTTACAAGTTGATACAATGCACTTGAAAATACAATATACTTTTATTCCAAAACACTCTAGACTAATAGCTCAAACTCCGATGTAGAAGATCTCCTCGAATTCATGTTGAATGCGGTAGATTCCTTTCGAAGCTTGTTGTAGTGTCGTGAATGTTTGGAGTTCTTCAAGTATCAGATGAGTTGAGAATTCTGCAGAGTAACGGCGCTTCAGAGAATGATCGAAAAAGTCCTCTTCAAGTTGGAGTTATGGTCGTATTTATAGGGAGGTTCTAGGCAAAATCCTTCTCCAAGTCTTAAGCCGGGTATGACCTAAGTTAGGTCGTAGGTCGCGAGCGACCTAAGATAGGTCGTGTGTCTTGCCTGAATTTCACCAAGTTATCTGAACGAATCAGTAGGTCGTGAGCGACCTAAGATAGGTCATGAGCGACCTAAGATAGGTCGTGAATCTTTCCTCTGTTTTAGCTTGCTAGGTCGGTAAGCTTTAAGTCGTAGGTCGCTGAGCCGCTTCAGGAGTTAGGTCGTTGAGCTCCTTTAGGTCGAAGGTCCTTTCAGCAGTTAGGTCGTGAAGTCTGCTAGGTCGGGAACTCTCTTAGGTCGTTAAGTCCCTTAGTCCGTTAGGTCGTGAAGTCTCTTAGGTCGTGAACCCCTTTAGGTCGTTAGGTCGTGAAGTTTTTAGGTTGTGGAGTTTTAGGTCGTGGAGTTTTAGGTCGTGGAGTTTTAGGTCGTGGAGTTTTAGGTCGCTCGAAAACTAGGAGTTAACATTTGCCCCTCGAAGTATACACCTAGGTAGTAGGTCGTATGCTTCGATCTAACTTTGCTAGGTCATGAGCGACCTAAAAACCGAGGTAACTCGCGTGCCTATTTGCCTTCCTTTCTCAGCCTCTTATAAATTAGTTAGGTCGCTCTTTCCTCCCTACCTTACTGCTCCGATCTTTTACTGCCATTGATGAATCTTCAAACTTCCGAAGGCGAATTCAATCCATTTACTCGTCGATTCATCTCTTCCAATCATACTACGTAAGTGAATTCATCATCTATTCCACTATAATCGCTGCTCAATCGTGGATACATGTTTTCCGACTCGAGTCCAATTTCATGTGTCTTGCTGCATTCTGAGTGATTATTATAATCGACTTCTGATCGTCGTTTAATATGTTGTTGTGATTCATGAAGGCATGGTGGTATTTATAATGGATCGGAGGGATTTTGGGGAATCGATTTTTTTTGGGTGATTTGGTATGTCGAGATGAATGAAATTCACGAAGAGGATGATAGATTCTTTTGTACTGGCGATATCGGGTTATTGGGTCTAGTAAGTTGTTGCGTGGAGAGGAAGTCAGCGACCTATCAGATCTGGACAACCTAAAAGTTAGGTCGTGTTTGGGATTTTTGCGACCTAAGTCTTACGACCTAAGAATTCTGACCGACCTAAGGATTCCTACGACCTAAGTGAAGCCGAACAACCTTTTGCGACCTAAGTAGTTTCCGACCTATGCTAGGTCGTGAGCGACCTAGGACTTGGATAAATTTGCATCGCCTTGAATCCTTTGACTTACACAGTGTGACCTATGAAGGTTCCGACCTATGCTAGGTCGTAAGCGACCTAACAGTCGGAAAATTGTGCAGAACTTGACTGAATTTCAAACTGTTTGAACTGCTTGGACTTTTTTGAACTTGATTGCACTCTTTTACAGATTATACCAACCTTTAAAGCTGTCAACCTGTTAAATACAACATTTGCAAAAAACTGGGACAAACGTACTGCCATTGACTGCCCACATCAAATGACAGATTAGTAGATAAAGAATAATCAACTTAAATGAACTGTGTGAACGAAGTGCTGTAAACCAACCAATTTAAGTGAAGTATTAAGGCACAACTAAAATAGTTAATTAAAGCTGATTTGCTTGCATTAACACTGCACTTGAGTTTGAAATTAACAAGTCCTGAAATCTTGTAATCGACCAATTGTCAACTAGTTTAATTTCAGTTATGTTTGTTTTCAATTAGTTCTGCACAACACTTCACACTTTTTAGGAAACATGCACCTTCACATTTGAATATCCAGTTGATTGTGTAGAATGACATCTCAACAAGAAGATTCAGGACCAGCTGGAGAAGCTTTCCTGATTGCTCACCCATTGATCGATCCTCCAGAAAGGACTCCGACCACTCTGAGCCATAAAGTTTTCAGACAACTGTGTATTCAGTTCGGTATTGCCGAATCAGATGCTATATTCCCTGCAGCAAAGGACACTGCCGACAGGCCACCTCTCGGTTTTGTCGTAGTGAATCGTCAAATGTGCTTAAGTGGATCTATCCCTCCCTTTAACGAATTTCTCCGAGAACTTTTTCTTCGATTAGCTATCTCTCCCTTGCAGTTACACCCCAATGGTTATGCTGTTTTGATGGGATTGTGTGTTCTGTTCAGGAGGACGCTCAACCGTCTTCCAAGCTTCGATGAGATTTGCTATTTGTGCACCTTTGCTAAGAACAAAGATCACCCTTCAATCGTGCTTGTAAGAGGCGCCAGAAATCAGAATTTATTTTGGATTTGCCAGATAGTGCCCACGGGTTTCTAAGTCAATTCTTCATTGTTCGATGTCCTCCGGGATTCTATGCTGTTTGGAGAGTCGGGAGTAAGATTGCTTTTCTCTGTAGGACTTGTGTTCTTATCTGAAATGAGCAAGCCTACCAGTTGAGCCACGACCCACGACATAAGTCTACCGAGTTAAAATCCAATGCCTGGACACTTATGCCGCTTGACTTATACTGTTACCTGCTAAGTCGGCCACGACTTACGACTTACTATAAGCCGGCCACGATTTAGGACATGGCAGAAATTCCTGTCCAGACTTCTCTATAAATACAGCCCTAGCTTCAACATGAAGAGGACTTTTGGCCGATCATTTTCTGAAGCGTCGTTACTATGCAGAATTCACAACTCACCTAACACTCGAAGAATTCCAAACATTCAAGACACTACAACAAGCTTTGAAAGAGATCTCGCACATCCAACATGGATTCAACCGATCTTATCATCGAAGTTTGAGCTATTAGTCTAGAGTGTTTCTGAGATCGAAGTGTATTGTATTTTGAAGTGCATTGTATGAATTTTTAACCAAAATCAGCAATAAAGGAATTCAAAGTGGACGTAGGCTCGATCTTAAGCCGAACCATTATAAAACCGTTGTCTTTTACTGTTTTTTGCTATATTACTACTTATTTCTTGTTCCCGTATCACGGGTGGTGCTTTCACAACATTACTACACACACCGGGTGTTAGCGTTCAATTTTTAGCATTAACATTTTGGTGCTTTCACTGAGAACCCAACTCAAGGCTGTATTCACCATAGCTTCCCGAAAGTTTGTTGATAAAGTTTCCTTCAAAACCAGAAGTCTGTCAGACATAATGGCTCCCGGAAGAAAACGCAAATATATTAGATATGAAGATGCTCGTGATAATACCTTCACTTCTCCTTCTCCAAGTCAGGCAGCTCCAAGCGTTGGAGTGACGCGAGAAGAGTTAGATGTTGTTGTGTCCGGGCTATATCAGCAATTTGAAACTCAGAATACTCTAATGATGGAGAAGTTAAGTGCTTTTCTTGGGGCCAGTCAAGGGCCAGTAAATAATGAAGAAAACTTTGCTGATGCTGTTCACAACTCCGAAGGGAGAAATATTCCTCAAGGGGGATCAGGTGCCGTTGACGGGGCACCTCTCCAGGCTGAAGGATCCAGGCCATCGCCAGTTCACCGCGAACATTTGCCCGGGCAAACCTCCGAGAAAATGGCCGAAGTATACTCTGCAAAGTCATTAAACAATGAGGAATATCTCTCTGGCATGATTCGGCAAATAATGAAAGAAAGCATGCAGAGAAATGAAGATGAGAGCGAGTGGGGATTTGCTCCGAGTAAAACTCAATTTACTGAGAGGATTCTAAAAGCTGAGTTTCCCAGAAAATTTGTTCCCCCTACCATTCCTGCTTATCGGGGGACAAGTGACCCGAATCAATTCTTGTACAAATATGATTGGCACATGACCGGCGCCAGAGCAACTGATGAGATTAAATGTCGATATTTCCCGGTATATTTAGAAGGAGTGGCACTTCTTTGGTTTACCAAGCTCCCCATTCGATCTGTAGACCAGTTTTCCGATTTAACCCGGAAGTTTAAGGAGCAATTCAGACTGTATGCTTCAAAAGCGAAGGACATAATGTCGTGGTCTAGTCTCGAGCAGAATCCGGGAGAGTCGATTAAATCCTTCTTGAATCGTTTCAACATAGCTCTGGCAGAAGTCGACAATGCAGAGCCTCGGATGATTTTGACTTATCTAATGCGGGCTATCGATAAGTCAAGCGAATTTGGAAAATGGCTGAAAATGAAGAAGCCAAATTCACTCGAGAAATTTTATAAGAAAGCTGATGAGTTCATACGCTTGGAAAATCTTCCGGCACCAATGAAAGTGGTGGTGGCAAGAGTGGAGAATAACGTTGCTGCTTCAGCTAAGAAAGATTCCGGAGGTCAGAAGAGGGAGAATAATGATGGGAAGAAACAAAAGGACATGAAGAAACCTCGCTTCTATAAACCCTCAGATTTCACTCCTTTAACCGACACCCCAGAGAATATCTTCTTTGCCACCAAAAATGCTGTGGAGTATCCCAAACCAACTGAAATAAAGCCTTGAAACAATGCTCTATGAAACGGAAAATTCTGTCGATTTCACAACCAACCCGGCCATGATACCAACGAATGTCGTCATTTGAAGAGCCCGATTGAAGAATTGCTAAGAGAAAATAAACTGCAACAGTATGTTAAGAAGAACAGGAATGACCCGACTTCGTCCACTCAGGGGCAGCAATCCCCTACTCACCCATCTGGCTCGGATGAAGGTACTACCGCACGTGAATCAGAAAGGCCTGTTATCAATGTGATTATAGGAGGCCCACACCCAGTAGGTAGAAGCTGGGGTGAGATGGAACGATATGCTCGTGCTTTGAAATATGCCCCAACAGAAGAGGAAGTTTTTGTTCTGCAAGACGCTGCACCCCTGAAACAGCAAAGAACTTCAAATGATGACATTGTGTTTAAAGCCAGGGATTCTATGGGTATTGAAGCTCCAACCATGGATCCCTTGGTCATTTCTGCATGAATTGGGCCAGCTATTGTAAGGCGAGTACTTGTAGATTGCGGCGCCTCTTGCAACATACTCTTTAAGAAGATATTTGATCAAATGAAGATTCCAATGACTGACGTTCAAGCTTCATCGCAGAAAATTGTTGGATTTACTGGGGAACCGCAGCAACCAATTGGAACTGTTGACTTGTTTGTGGAACTTGGAGATGGGCAGAAAAGGGTAGTTCGCAAGCAGACTTTTGTAATTGTTAACGGATTTTCTGCCTACAATGCCTTTCTGGGTCGGCCAACTCTGGCTGCGTTCAAAGCCATTCTTGCCCCATGGTGCCTAACAATGAAATTTCCTACGGATAACAGCGTTGGCGTCATTAAAGGGGATCAAAACGCTGGGCGGGAGTGTTATCTTATAGAGCTTCGCGAGGAAAGGAAGAGAGAGATGGGAAAAGATGCGGCAGCCCCGCTCCGCATCAAAAATCCAACCTTGTAGCAAGTACAGGGAGGTCCCTGCACTGGCGAGCATAGTGGTGCAAGGAAAGAAATGGATCCTAGAAAAGCCAGTGTAGAGGAGAATAGAGTAGTGCCGATGGAAGTAACGGTACCAGTACCTGTTGATCTTAAAGACCCGAACAAAGTGCTAAATGTGGGTTCGCAACTAAGTGTGGCAGTCCAGAATATGTTGATATCATTTCTGAAAGCAAATCTGGACGTATTCGCTTGGAGTCATGCCGATATGTGTGGAATATCTCCAGAGATTTCTGTACATACTCTGAATATTGATCCGAAATTCACGCCTGTGAAACAGAAAAGGAGATCCCAAGGTCCGGAAAGGTCAGCAGCGCTAAAGGAAGAAGTAGACCGACTCATGGAGAATGGTTTCATCAAAGAGTCCACATATCTGAATTGGGTTTCAAATCTAGTACCGGTTAAAAAAGAAAATGGAAAATGGAGAGTATGCATCGATTTCTCAGATTTAAACAAAGCTTGTCCCAAAGACTGCTTCACGTTGCCAAGGATCGATCAACTAGTAGATGGAACTGCTGGGCATGAATTGTTGTCTTTCATGGATGCTTACTCCGGGTATAACCAGATTATGATGCATGAGTCGGATCAAGAAGATACGAGCTTTGTCACCAATGTCGGACTTTACTGTTACAAAGTCATGCCCTTCGGACTGAAGAATGCAGGGGCAACATATCAAAGGCTTGTTAATGCAATGTTCAAATCACGTCTTGGGAAAACTATGGAGGTCTATGTTGATGATATGTTGGTAAAATCAAAGAAAGCAATTGACCATATGGATCATCTAGTAGAAATGTTTGCAATTCTCCGAAAGTATGGAATGAAGCTCAACCCTTTGAAATGTTCATTCGGAGTAGAATCCGGGAAATTCTTGGGATTTATCATAAGCGCTAGGGGCATTGAAGCTAACCCTGCTCAAATTACTACGCTGAGAGAGGTCAAAGCCCCTAGAATGAAAAAGGAACTGCAGAGCCTCAATGGGAAAGTTGCTGCTTTAAGTCGGTTTATCTCCAAAGCCACTGATAAATGCATTCCCTTCTTCGACGCTCTAAAGAAAGGAAAGAAAAACTTCAATTGGACTCCTGAATGACAGAAAGCTTTCGATGAATTAATCTGTCACATGGAAGCGCCCCCAATACTTTCCAAGCCCAACAACTGTGAAGATCTTTTCATATACTTGGCAGTTTCATCACATGCCCTGAGTGCAACATTAGTACGGGAGGATGCAAATGTTCAGCGCCCGGTCTACTATATCAGCAAAAGACTCACTGGGGCAGAAATGAATTATTCAAAACTAGAGAAGCTCGCCTACTGTTTACTGATTGCTTCCAGAAAGTTGAGGCCGTATTTTCAAGCTCATCCTATCAAAGTTCTCACTGACCAACCACTAAAGCAAGTCCTATTTCGCCCTGAAACTTCAGGCCGTCTTCTGAAGTGGAATATTGAACTTAGCAAATATGATATCACCTATCATCCCCGAAGAGCGATCAATGGACAAGCTTTAGCAGATTTCATCGCGGAATACACAGATAAGGGTGACAGTGAGGAAGAGATTACAGTGGACATCCCGACCAAATGGAAGTTATATGTTGATGGCTCAAGAATTGATTACTGTTCCGGAGCTGGGGTTGTGATTGAAACCCCTGAAGGGCGATCATTATGTTACACATTAAGATTGGAATTTCCTTCTACAAACAATGAAGCAGAATATGAAGCTCTCATTGTTGGATTAAAGATTGCAAAGGAACTAAACATCAAAGCATTGCAGATCTTCAGTGATTCTCTACTTATTGTATGTCAAGTCAAGAAGGAATTTCAAGCTAAAGGAGGGAATCTGCCTGCCTACTTGTCCAAGACTTGTGAGCTTCTCGATGACTTCGATCACTATTCGATAAGCCACATACCTCGAGAGGAAAATATGAAGGCGGATTCACTTGCAAAGTATTCAAGTTCCAGAGAAGCTAAATTATTGGGACTGGTTCCTGTAGAGGTCTTGTCAGCCCCAAGCACTGATGAAATGGATATCGACTGGATCATGGCTGTATCTCAAGAACAAGAGTCATGGATGACCCCGATCAGAGAATATCTACTCAACGGTTCCTTGCCAGAAAATCCTAAAGAACGTCGGAAACTCTTAAGAAAAGCATCGAGATATGTAATCCAAGATGGTCGGTTATACAGACGGGGATTCTCAATGCCATTACTCCGATGTGTAACCAAGGAAGAAGCTAAGACAATCTTAGTAGAGGTGCACGGAGGAGAATGTGGGGATCATTCAGGTGGCCAAACTCTTGCCAAGAAAGTTCTCCGGTATGGGTATTACTGGCCGAATATTAATCAAGATGCCGCTATCTTCTCCCGAAAGTGCGACAAGTGCCAGAGATTTGCTAAAATTCCAAGAGCACCTTCCACCGAACTAACACAGATGGTCAGTCCATGGCCATTTGCCATTTGGGGGATAGATCTAATCGGACCTTTACCAATTTCTAAGTCAGGGATCAAATATGCTATTGTTGCTGTTGATTATTTCACTAAATGGGCTGAAGCCGAACCTCTGGCTACTATTACCTCTAAAAAGATGATAAATTTTGTGACTAAAAATATCATTTGCAGGTATGGTGTGCCACAGAAAATAATCACAGACAACGGTACTTCATTCAAAAGTGAAGAGTTCCAGGACTTTTGCAAGCAATTCAAAATCCGAAAAAGCTTCTCAGTAGTGGCTCATCCGCAGGAAAACGGGCAAGTGGAGGCAGTAAACAAAATTATCAAGTCAACCATCAAAAAACAGCTTGAAAAAGCAAAAAGTGGATGGGTTGATAAGCTACCACTAGCACTATGGGCATACAGAACAACTCATAAAACTACGACTGGGCACACTACTTTCTCATTGGCATACGGATCAGAAGCAATGATTCTGGTAGAATTAGAAGTTCCTTCACATAGGAGAATTCATTTCAACCAGGCTGAAAACGAAAAGTTGCAACTCGAAGCACTTGACTTCCTTGATGAAAGAAGGGAAGAAGCCAGACTCAGAGTTGTGGCCCATCAGCAAAGGATAGCAAGGCACTTCAATTCTAAAGTCCGTCAACGAAGCTTTGAAATTGGGGACTTAGTCTTGAAGAGGATCATGACAGCAACTGGAGTGTTTGGACCAAATTGGGAAGGGCCATATGTCATAGGCAATAAACTTCTCGATGGCACCTTCAAACTCACAACTGTCGAAGGAGATCCAATCCCGAGAGCTTGGAACAGCAATCACTTGCGTCCATATTTTACTTAGAAGCAATGTTTGAAATTGTAAAAAATGGATGTATCAATTGTATTGTAAAATCAATGATAATCAATAAAAGAGCTATAAAGTGGATGTAGGCCCAGTTTTTGGCCGAACCACTATAAATTCTGTGTTCTTTATTATTATAAGATGCATGTTTCATTTCGATGTGTAAATACTTTAAATGTATTGCTAAAATATCGATTTAATATTGCAGGCCATTAAAATAAAGCTTACCCATCACAAGGCCAATCGAGCCCCGTAAATCACTTGATAAATGAGTTTCAAGCCACAAAAAGTTCCAAATTGAAATCCAACGTGAAATGAACTTCACACAAAAGATTGATAATTCCACTAAAGGGGCACTTTTCAAAAGAAAAGGAACCAGACACTTGTTAACTAATTACAATCGTCCGTACAAACAGACATGTGATTAGATAACTCGCGCCTGCCCCGTGGAATCACTAAACAGTGAAGTTCGTTTCTTCGGATAAAGCAAACTACTTGCAAAAGAAAGGAACACGGGCTCAGAAATGATAATAGTGGACCGCTAATGAGCAAACAACAAAGAGACATAGGCGAGCTAATCAACAAAAGCCCTCTTCAGAGGCACAAGACCTCTTCGGAGGCACAACTCTTCGGAGGATAAAGACCTCTTCGGAGGCACAAGCCCTCTTCGGAGGCACGCCAATAAATGGAATGCTCTTCTCAACAAAGAGGTTGGTTGAACCACTGAGGCACAATGCCTTTGTTAACTAATTGTGATCGTTTGTGCGAACGAACATCCAATTAAATAACTTGCGTCCGCCCCGTGGATCCATTTAACTGTGAGAAAGTAACTTCCAAGCAATCAAATAAAGACCTCTCCGGAGGCACAAGACCTCTTCGGAGGCACAAGACCTCTTCGGAGGCACAAGACCTCTCCGGAGGCATAAGACCTCTCCCGAGGCACCATAAGCCCTCTTACGAGGCACAAGCCTTCCCCAAAGGCACACACTGCCCTCTTTGGAGGCAGAAGACCTTCCCTAAGGCACACAAGACCTCTCCGGAGGCACAAGACCTCTCCGGAGGCACAAGACCTCTTTGGAGGCACGTCCCAGAATGAAATACTCTTCTCAAACAACAAAGTTAACAGAACCACCGGAAAAGCACCTTCACAACATGAAGGCGCAGGGTCCTTGTTAATTGGCTGTGATCGCTTGTACAAACGAACATCCAATCAAGAAACTTGGACCCGCTCCGTAGTTCCATTCAACTGCGAGAAAGTAATTTCAAGCAAACGTGACAAATATAAAAGAAGAAAGAAAGACCTCCTCAGAGGCACACTTCAACTCTCAAGGAAGATCTACTTGTTTATCTTGAAAAGTTCTTCCCCAGAAATTGAAGTGCTAAGTAAAATCCTCTTTAGAGGCCCGCTTTACCGCGTAGGAGAATTCACTTCTCAAAAATATGAAGTGACCATCTCCGAAGGTTGAAGCGTAAAAACTTCTCCAAAAACGAGACACGCTCCATTAAAGTAGAATAATTGTTTCCTCAAAAATGGAATGGTTATTCTCCAAAATAAGAGTACAAGTCTCGTCAAAGCAAAAAGATATTGCAATGCACTTGTGGTATAGGGGCAATGTCATACAATACAGCTACATCAATAAAAGTAGTATTCAAGCAACATACCACAAGTTCATTACAATATCATGCAAAAAAGATGTGGAATAAATGAATTCTCAAACACAGACAAAAGTTTGTACAAATAAAAAGAATCATTTATTCTACACTAAAATAAGAAATAGTACATAAGAATTTGACAAGTAAAAGAATTGTTTTATTCAATACTGTGAAAATTCTTTACATGTGCAGATCTCAAAAAAGCAGGGACCGGTACCCGCACAATCTCCGGTCGATACATACAAAAAGCAAAAAGCAAAATAAGAAAAGTAGAGTCCAGCTTATCACTCCTTCTTCTTGCCGCCTTTAGTACCCTTGACCGGTTTGATGACTAGTTTCGGAATCCGGCGTGGGCGGGTCGGAGAAGAAGGAGGAGAAGGTGTAGCCTGATCTTCCTCTGCTTTATCTTCTCCAGTGGAAATGCTTTTCTTCTTTTTCTTCATGACGCGCTTCCCTTTCCTCTTCGAAGAAGACTCCCTTACCGGAGTAGTAAGCAGCGCAGAAAGCTTTGTGTCATCATCAAGAGACTGCTCCGGGGTCTTCTCGCTGTCCTCAAGATCTTCCGCCTTCTGCTCTTGCGAAGCAACTGGATCATCCAGGCCTTGAAGAGCTTCAATTTTTTCTGCCTTTGATCCCGGTTGAGAAGCAGAAGGAGGAGTAACTTGAGAAGATGGAGGAACATCAACTAGAGGAGTGGAATTTTGTGCAGTATTCGGTGCCACCGCTACAGAAGAAAAGAAGTTAAAGTCAGTACTCTCCGAAAAAAGAGAAGATATTGGATCACCGGGACTTAAGTAATAAGCGAGAAATTCATCAAGATCAATTGAATCGAATGAATAGTCCACTTGAGCCAGATCTGAATCGAAGTTACCTGGAGAAGTTGGTTTTGACAGTTCAATTTCAAATTTTTCAGCCTCAATGTCTTCTTGGCTCTTCTCCTCGATTTGAGTAAGGGGAGACTCGGTAGTAACGAGCTTAGCCTCAACGTCTTTTGCAGGAGGTGGAGAGTGAGAGCTGGAACCGACGATATCAACGTCGGTCGAAGTCGAAGTGTGGACAGGGGCAGTCAGAGATATTTTCTTTTCTAGACGCTCCTCTGCCACTATTCCAGCTCTAGCTTCAGCGAGTTGCTCTTTTCCTCTAGCAAGAGCGGTACGAGTATCATCATTAAGGTAAAGTGCCTCAAGCTCCGTCTCATTATAGCCAGCTCCCCCGAGCATATCGATCGCAGCCTCCCATACTTCAGCTAGGGTGATTTCATATTTTGGTCCCAAGAATAAGAGACTCCCGCGCCCCAAGACGCTGTGGATGTAAAAGTCGAACAAGGTAGAGCTGATGGTTGCTTTAGTTGCTTCATGAGATTCTTCAGCTGCAACTTGACCAGCAACAGCATCATCGTGCTCTTTCTCAACTTTAAGAAGTCGAGCTTTTAACATCTCAATCTCCACGTTTTGGGAGATAGCTGTTTCTCGCAGTTGAGCAGTGTCATTGCGATATTTTTCGGTAGTAAGCTGCTCAGCCTCGAGTTTCAGTTCAGCGTCTCTTTGAGCAGCGTGAGCATCTCTCAATTGTTTCTGGAAGACTTCTTCTTTCTGAGAGTGCGATGCAGAAGAAGTAGCGAGATCTTCTTTAAGATTTTTGACTTCGGATTCAAGTCTTGCATTGACATCTGCAATACTCGCCATCTCCACATCGTGCTGCTTGCAAATTTTATCCCATTCCGTCTTGTCATTCTCCATAGTCAACATGGCTTCAAGATTCATATGATTGACTCTTTGGAGTTCATCAACGGGTTTCTGCCATTTGGACATCCTCTTAATATCGATCTTAACGGCATCAAGATTCTTAAGCATGGCTTGCTATGGGAACCAAGTCCAAGTCGAAACGCACCCCTTTTAAACACCAATTCGGAAATCGGCTTTGAAGAGTGGGAGGGGCATCTTTGACTTGATATTGAGGACTGCTAATTATCGTCTAGATGTCAGATTTCTTTAGAGCAGGAGAGCCGGGTGGGATAACAGAAAAGATAGGAGCGTCAGTCTTTTCAGAAATCGCAGACGCGTCCTTTTCGCTAAGCCTGGCCCGTTTATTGGGATCTTCAGAAATTTTGCTCTTTCCTCTGTCGTCATGCGACTTTCTCTTATGGGAAGCGTCATCTCTTTAAGAAGAGTCGTGACATTCTTCCCGCCTCCTTTGCTGCTCTTCATAAGCTCGTCTCTCTTGAGCTTTTCTAACTGCTCGCTCCTCATCAGATTCCCTATGAACAGGGAGATAGCGTCCGTAGTCATAAGAGTCGCACCCTCCGTAGCGCCGAAAGTTGTCATAGTGTGAACCGCTTCGCCACATTGGAGAACCTGAAATTGAAGAAAAGACAAGTCTTTAAAATCTTCAAATTAAAGGAGCTAAATGCGTATAAGTGCTATGCATCCTAAGTACGTGCGGTGTGCAAACTACGCGCGTCAGACTACGAACCACTCGTCGGCTTAGGGGTTATATCGGATTTAGCGATAGGAGTGAACTCTTGAGGTAGCGAAAGCGTTCGTAAAGCAGATGTCGCTTCAATCACTAGAGAGGCAACTTTAGCATTGACGACATCATCCTTAAAGAGCTCACATGAAGTCACTATTAGATCGCTTAAATCGCCAAAAATGTCTTCGCCATCATGCCGAGCGGAACTTTCTTTTCTAACTTCTTTATCAGCTGCCTTCTCGGAGTGTTGGGGAGGTTCCTCCTCTTCAATAACTGGAGAAAGTGTTAACTTGCTGGACGACCCCACAACGTTAGTAGAAGTAGAACACTTCACTAGTGAAGTCTCAGTGGTGGGTTCTTTCAGTATAAGTGCTTCGGCAGAAGCTGGGGCATTAGACGTCTTTCCTGGAGAATCAGGAACTTTGTGAGGCTGAGTGGAGCGAGAAGGGTGAAGAAGTCCAAACTGGTGAAGAAATTCGTCTTTCAACATAAATTTCGTGTCCCGCCCTTCAACTGGTACGGCCATGAGCCTCTCCAGAGTTGGCTTGTGGCTGGGATCCCTAAAAGGAGGGGGGAGCGCTGAAATGAAAAAACGAAATTAACATTTGGCAATTTGGACTTCACAAAACTCAGAGAAAGAAGAAGTAAAGATAGATAATCTTACTTCCTTCCCTCCATACAGCATAAAACCCCGTGGGACAGCGAACGTAAAAGTACTGAGTTAAGAACCCATGGGCACTATCAGGGAGACCGACAATCAATTTACGATTTCTGGCGCTTCTCACAACAGTGATCGAAGGATGATCTTTAGTTCTGGTAAAAGAACATAAGTAGCAGATCTCGTCAAAACTAGGGAGACGGTCAAGCGTTCTACTAAATAATACACACAACCCCATTAGAATGGCATAGCTATTGGGATGTAGCTGAAATGGGGAGATGGCCAGTTGTCGAAGAAGATGTTGGAGAAAGTTGTTGAAAGGTGGAATGGCCCCGCTCAGGCACATTTGTCGATTAACTGCTACAAAGCCAGGAGGCGCTGCATCAGCGGTGTTACTTTTCTCAGGAAGAATGGCATCTGCTTCAGAAATGCCAAACTGAGCACACAACTGACGAAAAATTTGTACGATAAAGTGGTAAGGGCTCTTTCTGTAGGATTGACTAATGGAGCTGGAATAAAAGTGGCTTCTTCAGCCTGGACTGTTATATCTTCTTGCTGAGAAGTTATTCTACACAAGCAACTGGATATTCAAATGTGAAGGTGCACGTTTCCTAAAAAGTGTGAAGTGTTGTGCAGAACCAATAAAAATAACAAGTAAATATAACTGGAATTAAGCTAGTCGACGATTGATTGATTATCAAATTTCAGAACTTGTTAATTTAAAGTTCAGGTACAGTATTAGTGCAAACAGGTCAGTTTTAGTTGACTATTCCAATGTTGCTCTAATACTTTGCTTGAATTTGATGGTTTAAAGCACTTCGTTCACATAATCTATTTAAGTTGATTATCTGTTGCTAACTAATCTGTCATTTGATGTGGGCAGTCAGTGGCAGTATATTCGTCCCAATTTTCTGTAAATGTTGTATTAATCAGGTTGTTAGCTTACAAATTGAAGCAATCTGTAAAAAAAAATGCAACAAAGTTTAACAAATTAAAGTCCGGACAATTCAGTATTCAGGCAGTTTGTTTCAGTAATTCAAGCCTATGCTGTCACCGTTTAGGCCGGTTAAGTACTAGGTCGTCTGCGACTTAGTGAATGTACAGTGAGTCAAGTTAAGTCGTCAACTTGTCAAGACGTTTGTCCTATGAGTCGTTAATCTTTAAGTCGCAAGGCATAGTAAGAAGGAAAAGGGCTTCAGTTCAAAGTGATGTAAAATTCTCCAAGTTCTAACTCGGCCACGACTCTAAACTTAGGTCGCAAAAGCTGCTAGGTCGGTTCAGAGTTAAGTCGTGGAAGTCACTGGGTCGCACGGAATTGCTAAGTCATGACCAAGCCAATATCTCACTCCATTTGACCAACCGACTTTTCTCCCTAACTCCTAACCCGTTACCCTTCTAACTCCTAACCCGTTAACCCAATAGCCTCTCAATCAACAACGATCCTCGTTCCATCACACCATTGAATCACCCAAAAACCAATTCGAATCGCCTTAGATTTGCCATGAATCCGAAACATTGCTGCTCTATCACAACCACAACATGATCGATGGCAATCACAGATCGATCGAAACATTATTTGTAATGAAACGCGGCACCGAAAAGTGAATTGAAGTCGAAAAATGGGGAGTTAGCAATTCGACAATGGACGTGGGTGAACGATGACCGGATTCACTTACGTAGTATAACGGAATGATGATTGGCGACTGGGTGGTTGGAATTCGTCTTTGAAAGCTCGAAATTACGTCAATGGTGATTTCAAAAGATAGAGCAAGTGAGAAGAAGGAAGTAGAAGAAACGACCTAAGCCTTTTATATCTCGGGGCAGTGGAACTCGAATCGGCACATGCGAGTTAAGATGAGTCGAAGCACACGACCTACAACTTAGGCGTGTACTTCGAGGGGCAAATGTTAACCCTCAATTTGTCTACGACTTAAGAACTGGACGACTCAAGCAAGGTATGCGACTCAAGTAGGGTACGCGACTTAATGAGTCAAGGATTGGGCGACATAACAACTCAGAGTACTTCACAACCTACGACTTAAGGTCTGGACCACCTAACAAGTTAAGGTCTACACGACCTAAGAGTTGAAACAGTCTAAGAAGTCTTCGACCTAAGGAAGTTGACGACCTAGGGGAGTTAACGATCTAAAGCAGTCAACGACCTAAAGAACTGGACGACTCAACGAGTCAAGGACTAGACGACTTACGACTTAAGGAAGTCTATGACTTAAAGGTTTAAGGAGTTAACGGCTTAATGGCCTCGGCGACTTAAAGGTGTTGGCCGACTCAACCAGTTAACGACTTAAGGCTATCTACGACTTACGACCTAGCATGTGTCGTGAACGACTTAAGCAAATGAAGCGCTGCTTCTTATCGAAAACGGTGGCCTCCTAGCTCGTCAGCGAGTTAGGACTTGTGTTATTATCTGAAATGAGCAAGCCTACCAGTTGAGCCACGACCCACGACATAAGGCTACCGAGTTAAAATCCAATGCCTGGACACTTATGCCGCTTGACTTATACTGTTACCTGCTAAGTCGGCCACGACTTACGACTTACTATATGTCGGCCACGATTTAGGAATTAGCAGAAATTCCTGTCCAGACTTCTCTATAAATACAGCCCTAGCTTCAACATGAAGAGGACTTTTGGCCGATCATTTTCTAAAGCGTCGTTACTCTGCAGAATTCACAACTCACCTAACACTCGAAGAATTCCAAACATTCAAGACACTACAACTTTGAAAGAGATCTCGCACATCCAACATGGATTCAACTGATCTTATCATCGAGGTTTGAGCTATTAGTCTAGAGTGTTTCTGAGATCGAAGTGTATCGTATTTTGAAGTGCATTGTATGAATTTTTAACCAAAATCAGCAATAAAGGAATTCAAAGTGGACGTAGGCTCGATCTTAAGCCGAACCACTATAAAACCGCTGTCTTTTACTATTTTTTGCTATATTACTGCTTATTTCTTGTTCCCGTATCACGGGTGGTGCTTTCACAACATTACTACACACACCAGGTGTTAGCGTTCAATTTTTAGCGTTAACACCTTTGTTAACTAGTTGTGATCGTTTGTGCAAACGAACATCCAATTAAGTAACTTGCGTCCGCCCCGTAGATCTATTTAACTGTGAGAAAGTAAATTTTAGGTAATCAAATAAAAAGACCTCTCCGGAGGCACAAGACCTCTCCAGAGGCATAAGACCTCTCCCGAGGCATCACAAGACCTCTTCGGAGGCACAAGCCTTTACCAAAGGCACATACTGCCCTCTCTGGAGGCAGAAGACCTTTCCCAAGGCACACAAGACCTCTCTGGAGGCACAAGACCTCTCCGGAGGCACGATACCTCTCCGGAGGCACAAGACCTCTTCGGAGGCACAAGACCTCTTCGGAGGCATGTCCCAGAATGAAATGCTCTTCTCAAACAACAAAGTTGGTGGAACCACCGAAGGAGCACCTTCACAATATGAAGGCACAGGGCCCTTGTTAATTGGCTGTGATCGCTTGTGCAAACGAACATCCAATCAAGTAACTTGCGTCCACCCCGCGGTTCCATTCAATTGTGAGGAAGTAATTTCAAGCGAGTCAAACAAAAAGCCCTCTAACGAGGCACAACAAGTAAAAAAAACCCCCTTTGGTGGCACACTTCAACTCTCAAAGGAAGATTAACTCGTTCATCTAGAAAAGTTGTTCCTAAAAATTGAAGTGCTACATAAAGTCCTCTTCAGAGGCCCGCTCTACCGCGTAGGAGAATTCACTTCTCAAAAATATGAAGTGACCATCTCCGAAGGTTGAAGCGTAAAAACTTCTCCAAAAACGAGACATGCTCCGTTAAAGCAGAATAATTTTTCCTCAAAAATGGAATAGTTATTCTCCAAAATAAAAGTCTCATCAAAGCAAAAGATATTACAATGCACTTGTGGTATGGGGGCAATATCATATAATATAGCTACATCAATAAAAGTAGTATTCAAGCAACATACCACAAGCTCATTACAACATCACGCAAAAAAGATGTAGAATAAATGCATTCTCAAACACAGACAAAAAGTTTGTACAAGTAAAAAGAATCGTTTATTCTATGCATTCGTACGTACACAAGAATTTGTACAAGTAAAAGAATTATTTTATTCAATACTATGAAATTTTTTTACATCGGCAGATCTCAAAAAAGCGGGGACTGGTACCCGCACAATCTCCGGTCAATACATGCAAAAAGCAAAACAAGAAGCATAAAGTCCAGCTTATCATTCCTTCTTCCTGCCACCCTTAGAGCTCTTTCCCGGCTTGATAACTAGTTTTGAAAGCCGTTGTGGACGGGTCGGGGGGAGAGGAGAAGGAGGATTAGTCGGATCTTCTTCTACTTTGTCTTCTCCAGCTGAAGTGCTTTTCTTCTTCTTCCTCATTGCGCGCTTCCCCTTCCTCTTCGAAGAAGACTCACTTCCCGGAGTGAGCAACGTAGAAAGCTTTGTGTCATCATCAAGAGACTGCTCC
This sequence comes from Allium fistulosum, assembly GCA_030737815.1. NCBI lineage: Eukaryota > Viridiplantae > Streptophyta > Magnoliopsida > Asparagales > Amaryllidaceae > Allium > Allium fistulosum. Next base: position 614,757,137 of record CM060908.1, on the reverse strand, counting down.
GGGGTCTTCTCACTGTCCTCAAGATCTTCTGCCTTCTGTTCTTGTGAAGCGGGCGGATCCTCCAAGCCTTGAAGGGCTTCTATTTGTTCTTCCTACGACCCTGGCTGAGAAGCAGGAGTGACTTGAAGGGATGGAGGAGGAACAGCTGGAAGAGGAGGAGAGTGCACAGCGCTTAGTGCTTCTGCTACAGAAGAAAAGAAGTTAAAATCAGTACTCTCCGAAAAAAGAGAAGATATTGGATCATCAGGACTTAAGTAATAAGCGAGAAATTCATCGAGCTCGGTTGAATCGAATGAGTAGTCAGACTTGAAGTTACCTGGAGAAGGCTTAATCACGACAACTTCGAAGTTTTCAGCTTCAGCATCATCCTGGGACTTCTCCTCGATTTGAATAAGGGGAGACTCGGTAATGACGGGCTTAACCTCAGCTTTTGCAGGAAGTGGAGAATAAGAGCTGGAACCGATGATATCAACGTCGGTTGAAGTCGAAGTATGGGCAGGGGCAGTTGGAGATACTTTCTTTTCCGGATGCTCCCCTACCGCTGCTTCAGCTCTCGCTCCAGCAAGTTGCTCCTTTCCTCTGGCAAGAGCGGCACGAGTTTCGTCATCAAAATAATATGCTTCAAGCTCTGCCTCATCATAACCGGCACCTTCGAGCATATCAACCGCGGCCTCCCACACTTCAGCCAAGGTGATCTCATACTTCGGGCCCAAGAATAAGAGGCTTCCGCGCCCTAGAACACTATGAAGATAAAAATGAAATAAAGTTGAGCTAACATTGGCCTTCGTCGCTTCGTGCGAGTGCTCAGCTGCTTCCTTTCAAGAGATGGCTTCATCGCGCTCTTTTTCGGTCTTTAATAACTGAGCTTGCAGCCTTATAATTTCCAAATCTTGAGAGCTGACTTTTTCCCGCAGCTGGATCGTGTCATTACGATATTTTTTAGTAACATGCTGCTCGGCTTCGAGTTTCAGCTCAGCATCTCTTTGAGCAGCATGAGCATCTCTCACTTGTTTTTGGAAGACTTCTTCTCTTTGAGAGTGTGAAGCGGAAGAAGTGGCGAGATTTTCCTTGAGTTTCTTGACTTCAGACTCAAGTCTCGCATTGTCGTCTGCAATGCTCGCCATCTCTGCGTCATGTTGTTTACAAATTTTATCCCACTCTGACTTGTCATTCTCCATTGTCAACATGGCTTCAAGATTCATACGGTTAACTCTTTGAAGCTCGTCGACAAGCTTCTGCCAGCCTGACATCCTCTCGATATGAAGTTTGACTGCATCAAGGTTCCTCAACATAGCTGGCTTATGAATCGGTACCAAGTCTAGGTCGAAGCGTACTCCCCTTAAGCACCAATTTGGGAATTGGCTTTGAAGAGTAGAAGGAGCATCTTTGTAACGACCCGTATTTTTACGGATCGAAAAGTTTGTCAAAATCTGGAATTTTAATGTTGTTAAGCCATTTCAGATTTTGATAAAATAGTGTTCTAGTCCTAGGTTGTACACGACCTAAGTGGTAGGTTGTGACCGACTTATAGAAGTTAGCGAGTTAAGTGAGTTGCGACCTAGTGGCTACTGAGTTAGTATAGTTAGGTCGGCAACGACCTAAGGAAGCTAGGGGATAAGCAGTGAGCGACCTAGGAGGTAGCGCGACCTAAGTTTGGGAGTTAATTGTTAGGTCGTCTAGATGACCTAAGGAAGTGAATTGGTTAAGTGTTAGGTCGGTTGGAGCGACCTATAGAATTAGGCGACCTATAGGAGAGCGACCTAAGGAACAGGCGACTTAAGAGATAGAGGTATAGGAAGCAGGGTAGGTTAGCGACCTAAGAGGGATAGGTCGGCAACGACCTAAGGAAGGAGTAGTTAGGTCGTAACACTGTTAGGTCGTAAGATGAAGAGCTTTGGTAGGTCGCTGGGTGCTTGGATGCGCAGAAGTGTTAGGTCGTAGGAGTGTTAAGCAGTTAGGTCGTTGAAGCGCCTGGGTTGTTAAGTCGTAGAGTCTTAGGTCGGTGGGGGTCTTAGGTCGTAGGTCGGAGACGATCTAATTCCGAGTTACGACTTAGGGTTTTCACCTATAAATAGAAGGGGGTTGGCTTCATTTTTGGGATCCGGATTTCGAAGCGACGAAGTGCTGCCATTTTGAGAGCTCGACTTCTACACTTCTTCACTTCTTTTCTCCACTCCAATCTAGTGATTCTATCCATCCAAGTTGAAGATCAAATTGAAGATTCAAGAGCTTAGATTGAAGATCTTCATCCGTCGAAGAGTGATTTCATCGTTTGAAGCGGATTCGTGATAGATCGAGCTTGATCCTTCGCTGTCCAGATCTGAAGTGTGTTGATTTGGGGTTGTTTAGGTGATTTGGTGAGTGGTGATTATCTCTCACACGGATCCAAAGGAGTATATCGGATTGTTGGCTTGGTTTGGTGTTAAAATAGTGATTTCCATGCATTTTCTTCATCCTAAGTGTAGATCCATGTAGATCCATTGTTCATGATGATTTGACAACCATTTTACTAAGTGTTAACCTATGCAAGTTCATTCATCAAGATTGTAGAGATATTTCTCATGTTTTCATGCTTGTTAGACTTTCAACTCTCTAATTACGAAATTGCCATTATTGTGATAATTGTCTACTTAGATCATATTGGAATGCTTGATTGCTTGGATTAATGTTTGATTTGATTGATTGCTATGAATTAGATGATTGATGATTTGATTTAGACCGAAGATGATTCAAAAGCTAAGGGAAAGGCTCTTGAATTGAGAAAGTTGTTCGTGGCATATATAGTGGGATGATGAAGCTCTTATGCATAGATTTGATGATATGATGTTGAGATGAGGCTTTGCGAGGATGTGATGAAGCGAGGCATCATGTGAGGAAGACTTGGTTTAATCCAGACGGGATCATTCCAAGCATGTTGATAACTCGGTGAAATGGTTCGAGTTGAGGATAATGGATGGATATGAGAATGGTCGTCAAGGATGATGACTAGGAGGCTTGGGTCTCATCGTTGTTGAAGGTTCTAGCATGCTCTAAGCAAGAGTACGTTTGGGAAGATTCGATAGTCCCAACAACCAACTGTTGATGGTCGAGTACTCTGGGCAGATTCGATAGTCCTAGGCACGGGTCACGATGACGTGCGGGAGTTATGTCTAGAACCGGGGTTACCATTAGCCCTTGACGGACGGCTGAAAGAATGTGGCAGTCATTCAATTAACGGTGAAACCGAAGCGATGATAACAGTGATAGCCAGAGTCATGGATGTTTGGTTGTATCGTCATTCGGTCTCAAGAGCGGTATTTTCTGGGTGCTTATCTGATCTTGGTTTAGGCCTTGGGGGTTTGTACCTGGAAAACATCACCCTTGACTCGAGTGATAATTGCTTTACTTTAAATTGTATGCTCTACTATGTTTGCTTCTGCTTAGTGTGGGTCTGGGGGCTATCACTGTAAAAAGAGGTTGGAGTGGGAGGGTTGTATTCCTATTCCTTTTCCTTTATGCTCTTTTGGTATGTTGTTAGTTAATTTACTGCTCACTAAGACTGTTGTCTGACTCAAGGCTTTATGTTTTAATTCTTATTGCCTTGGGCTGTTCGTCCATTTTGGGACGGGCAGACTAGGTAGTAGGTGACAGGTGCTGTTCTAGCTTTTCACGGTGCTGATATCGAAGACGAGCTGGAGTACTGCATATTGTTTCTTTCTTACTATATGTACTGGATGTTCCGCTGCTTTGTAATCTCTGAGTGTTGTAGTGAGGCTTGTTGTATTGACTATTCAGATGTTTGTATTCAACTATTATGAAGTTTTATTGATGAGATTCTATTCTGTGAAGCTTCACTATGTATATGTTCTATTGTATTTTGTCCATGCGCTGTGAGTAATACGATAGATTCTATTGTTTTAATTTACCTTGGCAATCGTCCATGGTCGCCTGGCACACTTTACAGCGCACTATCTCTAGATTCGGTGCAGGGGTCATGGGCGGTCGTCACATTTGGCATCAGAGCATTGGTTAATCGATTTTACCCAACGCTCCCTGACGTAACTACGTATGAGAGACGTAATTGTAATTTTGATGGATGACTACTATATATAATATAGTAGATTAGTAGAGTTTGAGTCCTTTATGCAGTTGTTTCTCTAAGATGTTCTGATCATTCCTTTTTATAGATATTGAGAATGAGTCGAAGAGGGAGACCAACTGCTAGGGAAGGCTGTGCTGCTGAAGGAACTGCGGATTATGCAGCTATGTTCGAAGCTATGATGACTTCAATCATGAGAAGGATACCAGTTTCGGGGACAGCAGTTGATGTTGGAGTTCAAGTCCAAACTCCAAAGCCAGTGGATTTTGCTAAGTTGTGTAAGGACTATACTGCTCTTGGAGGAAAGGTTTTCTTAGGAACAGAATCAACCATTGAAGTCCAGAGGTGGATAGATGCTTGTAGAAGGATCTTTGGTGATTTGGGAATTGATGATGCAACTAAGAGGAAGTTGGAATCAAGGCAGCTTCAAGGGAGAGCCTCTGATTGGTGGAACTCTATTACCATCAATACTCCGGAGGATGAGATTACTTGGGAGCAATTCCAGGCTAGATTTGAAGCTAAGTTCATTTCTACAGCTCAGAAGTCTGTCCTGTTCAAGAAGTTTGTGGAGCTCAAGCAAGGTGGAAGATCTGTTCTTGAGTATGTTTCTGAGTTCGAAGCTTTGTCCAAGTATGCCCGGTCATATATTGAATCTGCTTATCAGAAGAATGAGAAGTTTGTGACAGGCTTGGATAGTTATCTTGGGAGACAGTTGGTGGATCATTTGGATGATTCATTTGAGAAGCTTGTGGAGAAAGCTCTCAGGCATGAGAGTCTGTTTCCTAAGGAAGGATATGTTGTTGCTGTTACCAGGGGAGAGTCTAAACCACAGCAGAGTGGAAATCAGAAGAGGAAGCAGCAGCAGCAGAAGGGTAAGGATGGCCAGAAGAAGCCGAAAGGCGAGGTGACTTGCTACAATTGTCAGCAGAAGGGCCATTTCTCGAAGGATTGTAAGAATCCGAAGGCACCGATGAAGTGTCACAACTGTGACAAGCCGGGGCATTTCAGGAAGAATTGTCCAGAACCGAGGAGGGACAAGTAGATTGTGCAAGCTTATGCTTTGGGAGCTGTTCCGTCGTCTTCGAAAGCTCCTACTGCTGAAGAGAAGGGAAAGAGTGTGGTGGTTCAAGGTACTCTTTTCCTATGTGGTGTTCCAGTTAGAGTTCTGTTTGATACTGGGGCGTCGCATTTGTTTGTTTGTAGTGAACTTGTAGGCCGGTTGGGTTTGGAACCGGATATTGTCGATAGGCCATTGGTTGTGACTAATCCAATTGGGGGTTCGTCTTGTTTGTGTATGCTATGCCGTGGTCTAGTTGTATCGAGTCATGATTGCTCTTTTGTTTGTGATTGCTATGTTCTGAACTTTGCGGGGTTCAGAATTATTTTGGGTATGGACTGGCTTAGGAAGTATGCGGCAAAGGTTGATTGCGAGAGGTTGGAAGTGACAGTCGAGAATGTGGAGGGGCGAAAGATTGTGATACGATGTAAGCATGAAGAAGGCGTCTTCATGAGCTTCATGTATTCGCTGGTTGTTCCACGGGATGGACTGTCATCAGTGCCGATCGCGAATGGATTCGAGGATGTCTTTGACGAAGTCAAAGGGTTGCCGCCGCATAGAGAGATCGAGTTTCATATAGATCTAGTAGAAGGAGCCAGACCTGTTGTGATGCCTCTTAGGCGGATGGCGCCTAGGGAACAGCAGGAGTTGAGGGTGCAGGTTGATGATCTTTTGCAGAAAGAATTCATTCGGCGTAGTGTGTCCGAATGGGGTGCACCAGTTGTGTTTGTAACCAAAGCAGATGGATCGCTGAGGTTGTGTGTGGATTATCGTGAGCTGAATAAGGTGACTAAGAAGAACAAGTATCCATTGCCGAGAATAGATGACTTGTTTGATCAGCTTCACGAAGCTAAGGTGTTTTCTCAGATGGATTTGGCAACGGGATTTCACCAGTTGAGAGTAGCTAAGGACAGTGTGCCGAAGACTGCTTTTAGGACACCATCCGGTTTCTTTGAGTGGCTGGTAATGCCGTTTGGATTGACTAACGCGCCAGCTTATTTTGTGGATCTTATGAATAGAGTGTTCAGAGATCAGTTGAACAGGTTTGTGCTTGTGTTCGTGGATGATATTCTGATTTATTCCAGAAATGAAGAAGAGCACAAGACGCATTTGTGTATTGTTTTGGAAATCTTGCGGAAACATCAGCTGAAGGCTAAGTTTTCGAAGTGTCACTTCTGGAAGAGTGAAGTGAGGTTCTTAGGCCATGTGATTTCTGGAAATGGAATAGCGGTTGATCCCGCTAAGGTAGCAGCAATCCAGGATTGGGTTAGACCTAAGAATGCATCTGATGTGAGAAGTTTTCTTGGATTAGCAGGATACTATCGACGGTTTATCAAAGACTTCTCCAAGGTGGATGCACCGTTAACAGGATTGACAAAGAAGAACCTAGTGTTCAGATGGGATGATAAGTGTGAGCAAGCTTTTGGAATCCTGAAGGAGAGATTGACAAGTGCTCATGTTTTGACTATTCCTTGTGGGAATGATGAGATGGTGGTTTATACCGACGCATGTGGTACTGGACTTGGAGCAGTGCTGATGTAGAGAGATAAAGTTGTTGCGTATGCTAGTCGACAACTGAAGCCGCATGAAAGGAATTACCCGACTCATGATTTGGAGTTAGCGGCGATTGTTTTTGCTCTGAAGATGTGGAGACATTATCTATTGGGAGTTCGATTCGAGTTGTTTACAGATCATAAGTTGTTAAAGTATCTTTTCTCCCAAAAGGATTTGAATCTTCGGCAGCAGCGTTGGCTAGAGTTTTTGGCATCATATGATTTTGGTATAGCTTATACTCCGGGAAAAGGTAACGCAGTGGCAGATGCATTAAGTCGAAGACATGCAGGACTGGGAGCCATGTTTTCTGAATGGAAGAATCTCGAGTATTTAGCTGGATTTGACTTCAGGCCTAGATGCGAATTGGAACCTGAGATGTTGGCAAACTTATCAATAAGATCGACTCTTGTGGAAAGGATTAGCGAGAGTCTAAAGAGAGATGATAAGATTGTCAAGATTATCCATGATTTAGAATCTGGATTGGATCCAGAAAAGGGTAAGGGATTCGAGGTCGATCGAGTGGGTTGGCTTCGAAAGCAAGGACGACTAGTTGTTCCCGATATAGATGGATTGAGAGATGAAGTTCTGAAGGAAAGTCATCACTCGAAGTTGACAATTCATCCAGGTGGAAATAAAATGTATCGGGATATGAAGAGAACCTACTACTGGGAAGGTATGAAGAAGGATGTTGGAAATTTTATTTCCAAGTGTATGAACTGCCAGTTGGTAAAAGCCGAACAGAAGAAGCCAAGTGGATTGCTTCAGCCATTAGAAGTTCCTACATGGAAGTGGGAACAAGTGTCGATGGATTTTATCGATGGATTGCCTAGAACCAGAACGGGAAATGAAGGGATTTGGGTCATTGTAGATCGTTTGACTAAGAGTGCAAGATTCATTCCTGTTCGATCGACTAGGACTGCATCAAAGTTGGCTGAGTTGTATGTTAAGTGGATAGTTCGATTCCATGGAATTCCGAAGAGTATAGTGAGCGATCGAGACCCATTGTTCACTAGTGGATTTTGGAAGAGCTTCCAGGAAGTTTTGGGAACCGAGTTGTGTTTGAGTACAGCTTATCACCCTCAAACAGATGGTCAGACCGAGCGAGTCAACCGAGTTTTGGAAGATTTTCTCAGAGCTTGTATTTTGGACTTCGGAGGATCATGGGAAGATCACCTTCATTTGGTGGAGTTTGCGTATAACAACAGTTATCAGTCAAGCATTGGTATGGCACCGTTTGAGGCATTGTATGGAAGACCGTGTAACTCTCCGACATGTTGGATGGAGACTGGAGAAAAGTTGATACTTGGGCCAGAGATGATTCGACAGACTTCGGATTGCATAGAGATCATTCGGCAACGAATGAAGGCAGCCCAAGATCGTCAGAAAAGTTATGCCGATAAGCGTCGTAAGGATTTGGAATTCGACGTAGGAGATATGGTTTTTGTGAAGATTTTTCCACTAAAGAGTGTTATTCGATTCGGGAAGAAAGGAAAATTGACTCCGAGATTTGTTGGACCATTCCCGATCATTGAGCGAATTGGAAAGCTCGCCTATAGATTGGAGTTACCGGAGAAGATGTCGGGTGTGCACAATGTTTTTCACGTATCGTATCTACGGAAGTATGTGCACGACTCGAGTACAGTGGTTTCTGCCGATAACTATGAAGATTTCGAAGTTGATCCAGTCGATAAGAGACCTTGTAAGCCGCTTCGTGTTGTGGAAACCAACACGAAACAGCTTAGGAGGAAGGTAGTTAAGTTACTCAAGATACAATGGAGTGATGATGATAACGACTGTACGTGGGAGGTGGAAGAGAGGATGAAGGCAGCTCATCCTGAACTCTTCGAGGTATGGCCCTAAGGTGTCGTGTCATCTAACGAAGTTGTAGCTTGTTCTAGTTTTAGAATTCTGTACGGTAAGCTAGAATTAGATGCATGGTTTGTTGATTGTTATGGATGGTAGGCGTGTAGAATAGTCTTTGATTGCTTTGATTGTTTGGAATTTCGAGGACGAAATTCCTAAGGGGGAGAGAATGTAACGACCCGTATTTTTACGGATCGAAAAGTTTGTCAAAATCTGGAATTTTAATGTTGTTAAGCCATTTCAGATTTTGACAAAATAGTGTTCTAGTCCTAGGTCGTACACGACCTAAGTGGTAGGTTGTGACCGACTTATAGAAGTTAGCGAGTTAAGTGAGTTGCGACCTAGTGGCTACTGAGTTAGTATAGTTAGGTCGGCAACGACCTAAGGAAGCTAGGGGATAAGCAGTGAGCGACCTAGGAGGTAGCGCGACCTAAGATTGGGAGTTAATTGTTAGGTCATCTAGATGACCTAAGGAAGTGAATTGGTTAAGTGTTAGGTCGGTTGGAGCGACCTATAGAATTAGGGGACCTATAGGAGAGCGACCTAAGGAACAGGCGACTTAAGAGATAGAGGTATAGGAAGCAGGGTAGGTTAGCGACCTAAGAGGGATAGGTCGGCAACGACCTAAGGAAGGAGTAGTTAGGTCGTAACACTGTTAGGTCGTAAGATGAAGAGCTTTGGTAGGTCGCTGGGTGCTTGGATGCGCAGAAGTGTTAGGTCGTAGGAGTGTTAAGCAGTTAGGTCGTTGAAGCGCCTGGGTTCTTAAGTCGTAGAGTCTTAGGTCGGTGAGGGTCTTAGGTCGTAGGTCGGAGATGACCTAATTCCGAGTTACGACTTAGGGTTTTCACCTATAAATTGAAGGGGGCTGGCTTCATTTTTGGGATCCGGATTTCGAAGCGACGAAGTGCTGCCATTTTGAGAGCTTGACTTCTACACTTCTTCACTTCTTTTCTCCACTCCAATCTAGTGATTCTATCCATCCAAGTTGAAGATCAAATTGAAGATTCAAGAGCTTAGATTGATGATCTTCATCTGTCGAAGAGTGATTTCATCGTTTGAAGCGGATTCGTGATAGATCGAGCTTGATCCTTCACTGTCCAGATCTGAAGTGTGTTGATTTGGGGTTGTTTAGGTGATTTGGTGAGTGGTGATTATCTCTCACACGGATCCAAAGGAGTATATCGGATTGTTGGCTTGATTTGGTGTTAAAATAGTGATTTCCATGCATTTTCTTCATCCTAAGTGTAGATCCATGTAGATCCATTGTTCATGATGATTTGACAACCATTTTACTAAGTGTTAACCTATGCAAGTTCATTCATCAAGATTGTAGAGATATTTCTCATGTTTTCATGCTTGTTAGACTTTCAACTCTCTAATTACGAAATTGCCATTATTGTGATAATTGTCTACTTAGATCATATTGGAATGCTTGATTGCTTGGATTAATGTTTGATTTGATTGATTGCTATGAATTAGATGATTGATGATTTGATTTAGACCGAAGATGATTCAAAAGCAAAGGGAAAGGCTCTTGAATTGGGAAAGCTGCTCGTGGCATATGTAGTGGGATGATGAAGCTCTTATGCATAGATTTGATGATATGATGTTGAGATGAGGCTTTGCGAGGATGTGATGAAGCGAGGCATCATGTGAGGAAGACATGGTTTAATCCAGACGGGATCATTCCAAGCATGTTGATAACTCGGTGAAATGGTTCGAGTTGAGGATAATGGATGGATATGAGAATGGTCGTCAAGGATGATGACTAGGAGGCTTATGTCTCATCGTTGTTGAAGGTTCTAGCATGCTCTAAGCAAGAGTACGTTTGGGCAGATTCGATAGTCCCAACAACCAACTGTTGATGGTCAAGTACTCTGGGCAGATTCGATAGTCCTAGGCACGGGTCACGATGACGTGCGGGAGTTATGTCTAGAACTAGGGTTACCATTAGCCCTTGACAGACGGCTGAAAGAATGTGCCGGTCATTCAATTAACGGTGAAACCGAAGCGATGATAACAGTGATAGCCAGAGTCATGGATGTTTGGTTGTATCGTCAGTCGGTCTCAAGAGCGGTATTTTCTGGGTGCTTATCTGATCTTGGTTTAGGCCTTGGGGGTTTGTACCTGGAAAACATCGCCCTTGACTCGAGTGATAATTGCTTTACTTTAAATTGTATGCTCTGCTATGTTTGCTTCTGCTTAGTGTGGCTCTGGGGGCTATCACTGTAGAAAGAGGTTGGAGTGGGAGGGTTGTATTCCTATTCCTTTTCCTTTATGCTCTTTTGGTATGTTGTTAGTTAATTTACTGCTCACTAAGACTGTTGTCTGACTCAAGGCTTTATGTTTTAATTCTTATTGCCTTGGGCTGTTCGTCCATTTTGGGACGGGCAGACTAGGTAGCAGGTGACAGGTGCTGTTCTAGCTTTTCACGGTGCTGATATCGAAGACGAGCTGGAGTACTGCATATTGTTTCTTTCTTACTATATGTACTGGATGTTCCGCTGCTTTGTAATCTCTGAGTGTTGTAGTGAGGCTTGTTGTATTGACTATTTAGATGTTTGTATTCAACTATTATGAAGTTTTATTGATGAGATTCTATTCTGTGAAGCTTCACTATGTATATGTTCTATTGTATTTTGTCCATGCGCTGTGAGTAATACGATAGATTCTGTTGTTTTAATTTACCTTGGCAATCATCCATGGTCGCCTGGCACACTTTACAGCGCACTATCTCTAGATTCGGTGCAGGGGTCATGGGCGGTCATCACAATCTTTGACCTGATACTGAGGCCTGCTGATAATCGTCTGGATGTCAGATTTCTTTAGAGAAGGAGAGCCGGATGGGATATCAAGAGAGATAGGAGCATCGGTCTTTTCAAAAATCGCAGATGCGTCCTTTTCGCTAAGCCTGGCCCGTTTATTGGGATCTTCAAAAATATGGCTCTTTCCTCTGACGTCATGCGAATTTCTCTTATGGGAAGCGTCATCTCTTTGAGAGGAGTCGTGACGTTCTTCCCTCCTCCTTTGCTGCTTCTCATAAGCTTGTCTCTCTCGAGCTTTTCTAGCCGCTCGCTCCTCATTAGTTTCCATTTGAACAGGGAGATAGCGTCTATGGTTATAAGTGTCACGCCCTCCATAGCACCGAAAAGTCATCATGATGTGAACCACTTCGCCCCATCGAAGAACCTGAAATTGAAGAAAAGACAATTCTTGAAAATCATTAAATTGAAGAAGCTAAGTGCATATAAGTGCCAAAAATCCTAAGTGTGTGATGTGCAAGCTACACGCGTCAAACTACAAACCACTCTTTGATTGGGGAGTAATAACAGATTATGGAGCAGGAGTCAATTTTGGAGCTGATGAAATTTGCTGCAAAGCGGATGTCACTTCAGTTGCAGGAGATGTAACTTTAATTATATCATCTTTGAAGAGCTCCTGTGAGTAATCATCAGATCACTCAATCCCTCAAAGGTATCGTCACCGTCATGTTTAGCGGGACTTTCTCTCTCAACTCCTCTATCATCAGCTTTCTCAGAATGTTGAGAAGTTTCTTCTTCTTCAATTACTGGAGAGAGTGTGAGTTTGCCGGATGATCCCGCAACATCAACAGTGGTAGAACATTTCATCAGTGCAGCCTCTATAATAGGTCCTTCCGATACAATTTCTTCTGCAGAAACTGGGGCCTTTTATGTCTCTGCTTGAGAACCTGGGGCACCCAATGTTTCGGTCTCAGAACTAGAAATTTCATGAATCTGAGTAGATCGGGAGGAGTGTAGAAGCCCGAACTGATGCAAAAACTCATCTTTCAACAAATATTTAGTGCTTCTCTCTTCAGCAGCCACAGCATTTAGAGTTTCAAAGATTGACTTGAGGCTGGGATTTCTAAGCGGAGGAGGAAGTGCTACAAAAAGTAATGAATGAAGTTAAGCATTTGACAATTTGAGTTTCAAAAAGCTCATGAAGTGAACGGAGAAAGGCAGTCTTACTTCCGACTCTCCAGATGGCATAGAATCCCAGAGGACAGCGGACGAAGAAGAATTGATTTAAAAACCCGTATGCACTCTCGGGCAAGTCAAGAATCAATTTGCGGTTTCTCGCACCTCTTACAAGTATAATTGAAGGGTGATCTTTGTTCTTCGCAAAGGTGCACAAATAACAAATCTCTTCAAAACTTGGAAGGCGATCGAGTGTCCTTCTGAACAAAACACACAACCCCATCAAGACGGCATAACCGTTGGGGTGTAGCTGGAAGGGAGAGATAGCCAATCGAAGAAAAAGCTCTCGAAGAAAATCATTAAAGGGAGGAATAGCTCCACTTAACACATCTGATGATTAACTGCGACAAAACCAAGAGGTGGCCTGTCAGCAGTATCGTTTGCTCCAGGAAATAAAGCATCTGCTTCGGCAATGCCGAACTGGATGCACAATTGTCTGAAAACTTTGTGGCTCAAGGTGGTTGAAGTTCTTTCTAGTGGATCAATCAATGGGTTAGCAATTGGAAAAGCCTCTCCAGCTGGTCCTATATCTTCTTGTTGAGATGTCATTCTACACAAGGAACTGGATATTCAAATATGAAGGTGCACGTTTCCTAAAAAGTGTGAAGTGTTGTGCAGAACTAATAAAAATAGAAACCAAACATAACTGAAATTAAACTAGTTAACGATTGGTCGATTACAAGATTCCAAGACTTGTTAATTTAAAACTCAAGTGCAGTGTTAATGCAAACAAATCAGCTTTAGTTAACTATTCTAGTTTTGCTTTAATACTTCACTTGAATTGGTTGGTTTACAACATTTCGTTCACACAGTTCATTTAAGTTGATTATTCTTTATTGACTAATCTGTCATTCGATGTGGGCAGTCAATGACAGTATATTCGCCCAAGTTTTCTGTAAATGTTGTATTTAATAGGTCGACAGCTTTAAAGGTTAGTATAATCTGTAAAAAAGTTCAATCAAGTTCAACAAAGTCCAGGCAGTTCAAAGTTCAATCAAGTTCAACAAAGTCTAGGCTGTTCAAAGTTCAAAGTTCAATCAAGTCCAAACAGTTCAAGTCCTAGGTCGCTCACGACCTAGCATAGGTCGGAAATTCCTCAGGTCGCACTGTGCAAATTAAAAGGTTCAAGTGTTAGCTCGGCCGCGACCTAAAGCCTATGCCGCTAAAAAGTTAAGTCGTAGAGGGTTGTTCAGCTTTACTTAGGTCGCAGGAATTCTTAGGTCGGCCAGGTTTCCTAGGTCGTAAGTCTTAGGTCGCGAGAATCCCAACACGACCTAATTTTTAGGTCGCTCAGATCTGTTAAGTCGTTGACTTCCTCTCCATGCAATCCATCTCGTCAAACTGAAACCCAATAACCCATTATCAACTACACATAGAAATCCATCATCCTCTTCATGAAATTCTCCATCCCTTCATACCGCCAAATCATCCCAGGAACAATTCAAAACATCCCTAATCCATTGTAGATCCAACGCATCACCGTGCCTTCATAAATCAGTCAAACAGCGATCCAAAGTCGATCGCAACAATCACTCAAAATGAAGCACGACACATGGAATTGGACATAGGTCGGAAAATGGGGATTCATAATTCAACATTGATTATGGTGGGATGAAGATCGAATTCACTTATGAGATATAATGGTAAAGATGAATCGGTGATTAAAAAGGTTTGAATTCGCCTTTGGGAGCTCGAAGATTCGTCAATGGTAGAGCGGGAAATCGAAGTAGTTAAGTGAAGAAGAAGCAGCGACCTAACAAATTTATATGGGGCTGAGAGAAGAAGGCAAACAGGCACGCGAGTTAGCACAGTTTTTAGGTCGCCCACGACATAGTAGAGTTGGATCGAAGCACACGACCTATGGCATAGGTCTGTACTTCGAGGGGCAAATGTTAACTCCTCTTTTCAAGCGACCTAAAACTATGTGATCTAACGCTCAGCGACCTAGCAACCTAGCTTCTCCAACGACCTAGCGACCTAACTGCTTAGGGACTTAAGGAGTTAGCGACCAAACGACTTAAAGAGTTAGCGACCTAACGACTTAAAGAGTTAGCGACCTAACTGCCTAGCGACTTAAAGAGTTAGCGACCTAACGACTTAAGGAGTTAGCGACCTAACGACTTAAGGAGTTAGCGACCTGATGACTTAAGGAGTTCATGACCCAACGCCCTAAGAAGATCAGCGACCTAGCAATGTAACGACCTAGCGAGCTAAAGCAGAGAAATGTTTCACAACCTATCTTAGGTCGCTCATGACCTATCTTAGGTTGCTCACGACCTACTGACTCGTTCAGACAAGACTCAGTGCAGTTCAGACAAGACCCACGACCTATCTTAGGTCGCTCGCGACCTACGACCTAACTTAGGTCGTTCACGACCTAAGACTTGGAGATAGAATCTTGCCCAGAATCTCCCCTATAAATACGACCTTAGCTCCAACTAGAAGGGGACTTTTGGCTGATCTTCTAAAGCGTCGTTACTCTGCTGAATTCTGAACTCATCCAACACATCAAGCATTCCAAACATTGAAGACACTACAATAAGCTTCGAAAGAGATTTAGCACATTCGATATGGATTCAAAGAACCTTATCACATCGAAATTTGAGCTACTAGTCTGAAGTGTTTTGAGATCGAATTGTATTGTATTCTTGAAGTGCGTTGTATCAACTTGTAACCAAATCAGCAATAAAGGAATTTAAAGTGGACGTAGGCTCGATCTTAAGCCAAACCACTATAAAATCGTTGTCTTTTACCGTTTTCTGTTATTTTTCTGCTTATTTCTTATTCCTGTATCACGGGTGGTGCTTTCACAACATTACTACACACACTAGGGTGTTAGCGTTCAATTTTTCAGCGTTAACAGCGTATTTTTCTATAAAAGGACGTCAATTATTCTCATTTGCAAACAAACCTAGGTCAGAAACCCTAGCCACCACCCTCTAGATTAATGGCCGAAATTTGATTATCTTCTCCCCTCAAAATCTTCAAATCTGTAAGCAATTTCAATAAACTTCCAACACGAAAGTTGAAGAGCACGACAAGATCTGTATTATGAAAGGTTATGATCGAAAATGGAACGGTGGATCACTGGGAAATCGGTCGCGTTCTTCTTTGGTTCGAGCATGATTTTCAATGCTGGAGGGGGGCCGAGTTCGACGTCCTTCTGGCCGTGGGGAGCTGGCATGATGAGCATCGCGGTGAGGTTGTTCGATCATCGCCAAAGTGAAGAACAAGTCGCGTATATTAGTGGATTAAACGGCGGCTATGGGTTGGGGGAACGCGTGATTGTCCTGGAGGAAGAAGCAAGTTTTGGTGGCCCAGATTTTTGCATAAGGGAATGAACGGCCAGGATGAATTAGGTTAAAAAAATAAAAAGAAAATGGTTAATTTAATTATATTTAAATTCGTATAAACTTTAAACTATCATAACTCTTTCATACGAGGTCCATTTCGGACGAAACTTTTTGCGTTGGCTGCGTATTGACAAGCACTACGCAATGGAGCTGGATTGGAGTCCTTTGGAGTTAGTGAAAATTTTGAGTAAAATTAAATGCGTGTTTAATTTTATTTGAAATAAAATACTACAGCTATTATCGGAAATTCAAGGTGAGAACTTCTCACTCAATCGAATGTATTCGATTTATATTTTAAATAGTTAGATTTAAAATTTTTGATTATATGCTTGTATGATAAATTATTATCTATTAATTGTTGAAATAGACATTATACGACGTATATTAAGCGGAGGTTATTTATTAAAAACATATACCGTGAATATTCCAATGTTAGTGGAATTGGTATTATTTATGTACTTGGAGTTGATTTCCCGCATTTTATAGCGGATGAGACATTATTGCGCCGCATAATAGCGGATAATATTTTATAAATCTCATATACCGCGATATTCCGTACTGGAACGGAATTGGTATTGTGCTAACATCTGTGGATGCAGGGAAACAGGTTGGAGGGATCCAACTGGATTCCTCAACTATATTGATTTATTTACAGATATGGTTGTATATTCTGTTATCATATTGATATATGATGTTTGAATGCCATGATTGATATATTGTTGCCGTTACAGCATTGGCATATTTTTGGAGTTTTAAAAAAATATATTAAAGTAACAATTTTGAATTAAAATGGATTTTCAAGTGATTTTCGAAAATATAAGTTTTATTAAATTTCGAATTGTTAAAAATAAATAAAAGTTATAATTTTATTTTTATAAAAGGTCTGATTTTTGGAAAATAACACTTAAATATGATTTTGGAGCTATATAAGCCTTAAATGACGATTTGTAAATTATTAAAAAGGTTGGCTTATTTAAATTGAGATTTTTGAATTATTTCAAATGGTTTATATAAAAGATTTATAAAATTTATATTTATAAATTAAAAATATTTGAATTATAAAATGAGTTTTTATAAGTGTTCAAATGAAGTATAAATGGATTTCATAAGTGAATGAATTAATAGATTTATAAATTGTGAAGTTATAAAATGAATAGGTTTTTGTAAAATAAAAGATTTATAAGTAAGTAACTTATAAATTAGATTTTTGGTATAAAATTGAGTTATAAATTGAATTTGTTAATTCAAGGATTTTTATAAATCGAAGTTTTTATAAATAGAATTGGAATTTATAAACATTGTTATATAAATCCGAAACCAATTGAATTTGATAAATTAAACATAGAAGTTTAATAAAGGAGATATATTCGTGATTTTGGACAACGAATTATCCCTTTAGTTAAATGTTGTAATAATAAGAGTTTGGTTGGTAATTTTATCCATGATTTTGGACAGTGGATAATCTTTTAAGTAAAATATGTAGAAACGTTAAATTTGTTAATGAAGTATATTTAAGATTTTGGACAGTGAATATATTATTAAATAAAATGGATATGTTTTGGAGAAGTGATATTACGAAATGAAGTAATTCTTTTAAAAGATGTTTTAAAACGTGTTAAGTATCGAATACATAGATTTCAACATTTATTGTTGAAATAGACGTTTCGAGGGATAAGGAAATGGTGGACTATAACACTGTTGTTATAGTAAATGGTTTCCGAAAGGAAATGTTTTATATAGTATTGGGATTTATATATCTTTCTAAATTTCGAATCACTATACTAGTGATTTTGAGTTGTCGTAACGATGTTTTACGTAACATTCGTTTTAACTCAATTAAATGTGTTTAAAGAGAATGTTTTCCTTAAAGAATGAAATATATACTTAATTGTGATTTAAGTATATTAAATATTTTCCAAGTGTGGAAAATAAATGGATTGGTGAATTACTTATTATTTAATAAGTATGGAAATGATTTCCAATATGAAGTGAAATGTTTTGAGATGATATCTTTTAAAGGTAAATTGAAAATTGAATTGAAATTGTTTTCAAAGGATTGAAAAGTGGAAATTGATTTGAAATTGTTTTCAAATAGTTGGAGTGTGGAAATTATATATCTTGTAAAGATATTTTTGGAAAATAAATAATTTGGAAAATTATTTGGAATCTGATTATGCTGTGCAGACCTATTGATAGTTAAATAACCGACTATCAATAATTACCTTGAATGGGTATTTGTTGTGATTTGCTTGAATTTGAAAGCCACACTTATTTTCAAAATATTGCGCTCACTATTCGGGTTAGCCGGGAAAGGACCTTTGGGTCGTATAACCCATTCCGAATATGTGATATGTCATAATGGATTGCATTTGATGACCGGTGTTGAAGACCGGATATTTTTGAAAACAGAAGGATTACCGTCGAGTTACTCTACATCGGCTGATCTCCGATATAGAGGTTTTATCACCCTTAGTGACGGGAAGTCCGGACGTGATTAGTGAATATCTGGATTGCAAGGGCTTCTTTGGAAGTGTCATCAGTTATGTTCGAGCCCGGAATAAACTTGTATGGATTATATGTCTGACGTTACAAATTGAGATATAAAACCGATTTCTTTCAAATATGTATCTGTTGGTGGTGGAGAATTTATTCTCTTAGCTTAACACCCTTCTCTGAGACGTACGAGCTCAGAGGTTATGTAGTTGATGGTTATCAGCGATATATTCCCAATTTGGAAATGTGACATGCTGAGTGTTGCTGTGTGATGGTCATTGTTTGATCATTTGTGATATGATCATTTGTTTGATCATTTATCTTTGTGATCATTGTTTGATCATTTGTTGACCCAAAGCATGGCTTTGTACCAAAGCGTGGCTTTGTGGACGAGACTTCATCGGACCTCACACCCCGGAATGGTCAAAACAGGAAGGATGCAGCAAGGTTATTATGGGGTAGCGCCCCTTTAGTGTATGTCATTCCTTCTGGATAGAGGTGGTATCATGGTATGGAGCCCAGATATTTAACCTATGTTGTTGTTGCAAATTTATTACATTATGGTTGTTGAAATCGAGGATCCTCGGATATAGATCGGTTACGATCGGGGGATGACATATTCGTGTCAGTAGTTACCTATTTTTGCAGAGGTAACCCGGCCTTGTGTTGGCAGAGATCCGGTTAGGTTCTCGGGTCGTCTTTCCAGAGGCATACCTATGTGGCAATGGGAAGTTCCTTGGCCTGACCATTTGTTGGAAATCCAAAGAAATAATACGAGACTTGTACGGTTTTAGTTGTAGAACCTGCCATTTACTTATGGTGGTCACCACTGTTTAGATGGTAGCTATAGTAGGCATAAGTGCGGAATGACTATGCTGGCTAAGATTTATATTATACTTTCGAAATGTTTTTCTACACTATGCACTAGAAATAATATCAAATGTTTCTTTTTAATGCGTATCAAGCATATTTGACTATCATAAGGAGAAATCTCCTCCGATTCTGCGTTTGCATTGTGTGTGTGGCGGGAGGCCTTATGGTAGTTTCATTTTCCAAAAGCATTGCGAATTGACTTTAAAATTATCATGTTGTTGTTTTAAATAAAAATAACTATTTAAGTTCTCACAACAGTCACCATGACTGACCTGGAGTTTATTGTTCCCTTCCTAAACTCTGGGTGCCCACCAATTTCCACACGGGTAGTCTACAGTCAAGATATCAGGTTATTCTGGATTAGATGCTATGGAGCTCAAGTGACGAGCTGGATGCCGAGACGTATCACTTATACTATGTATTATTCCGCTGTGTATTCTATATGAGGACAGGTTTATATAACTGTCCATTGATGTATTGTGCTGTATATTGACTCTGATGATATGATATAATGTATAAACTGATATAGTTCTTTTGATTAAAGATTATTCATTTATCTATTATATGTTGTTCCGCTGCGATATGTGAGATTCTGATGTTGTTCTGTTGTTCTTCTTTCCTTTCTTCTATCGTTTTCTTCTACCTCTTCTTCTTAAACCCTAAGAATCCGGTTTTTCGGCCTTCGATTGTTCGGCAGTGGATACAGTGGACGTATCGATGTCGATTTTCGGAAGTCGAAGAAATGGGTCCTGACATAATTTAATTCTTATTAACCTATAATTATATCCTAATTAACCTCTACCATTATATTTCTGTTGGAATAACACTAAATTCATAATTATAACATTGGAATTTATTATTTATAGTCGATCGGATATATGCTTAAATAGTTGTCAATTACACTCAATCAATATTACTATATTATATTCAAATAATTTTTCTCATTAATAAATCATAATTTTAATTTTTGACAATATTAAATTCCAAAATCTTACTAAATTGAATATTTTTAATTATCAAAAATACGGGTTATTGCAATCTGCCCCATTAAAAAGTTTTCGTCCCCGAAAAGGAACAAGAAAGAATCAAGAAATTTGGTATATTTATTTAAATAGTCACTTTATAAACAATTTTACTTACATGCTCAAGTTTAACAAAATTTGAGAATAGCTCGACATATATAAAAATGTTCTAAGTCCTAAAATTAATAAAATTTTCGACAAAGTCTCTTTTGCGTGGTTATGACTAGAAAATAGTAATATCGATAATTACAATATATAAATATATATAATATTTCAATGATAAAATATTACAAACCATGGGAAAAAGAATAAAACTATAACATCCTGCCTTTTTGTACGTTTAGGCAGACACACATGTCGACTCAAACCATGCATAAGGGCGAATTGTTATTGGGGTGAAAAGAAAAAGTGGAGAAATAAAAAAACAAAATAGAATCTTACAGCAGAACGATAAATATAATAATCAAATAAACAGTTCATAAAGCTGTTTTACAAAACATTTTATTATACTAATAAAATATATATCAGAGTTACACATACCAAAGAATAATAATTAATGCAGCGGAATACAATAGTGTAGTGGATATATAATAAATAGTAGTAATGAAATCTTCGTCTTCATCCTCCAGAAATAAATTCTTCAAATCCAAAAATAAATAGTAGTAAATTAGAAGATGTTTGGGATTCACATCTCTCAAGGATCCGTTAAACTATTTACTATGTAGTAATATTCATTATTATAATAATGTCTAATAGTAAAATAAACTTACTTTTAAATAGCGTTAAGGGGTTACCCATATAGCACTTACCACGTAATAGTCCCAGTAGTCCGTCCAGTATCATAGTTCCTCCTAATCGGGAAGACACCAGAGGATACTCCACGGGCTACGGGAGAAAACAAAACTCGTACAAGGCTCGCTAGGGTAGGTGACACGGCACAACTATGCAATCCCATGGTAGATATACCAATTACGCATCAGGGCTGGTGGTAACGCACAGCCGCAGCTACCGCCCACCTCAGGCCACGCTACCAAAAATCAAAGGTGCGCACCAATCAATCACAAGGTAATAGAATGGCATACGAAGAAGTGTGTCCGATGGGAGGGGATACCTCACTTGGCCCGTCGATCGCTCCTATTTTAGCCACCATATGCCAACTCAAGAGAGTCGGGTCCACATTCATACCTTAATAGGATCGTCGCCACCATCCTACTTCATTCTGGAATCTCCACCGCGTACACGGTTGTCAAGGTGGTTTTCGGTATCGACAGAGAGTATGCTCATATCCGATCTCGGTCTCTTTAATAACCAATCATTATTATAACACCGTGGTCACTTCAAAATAGTATATACTTTCAAAACCAAAATATCATTGCCATTTATTTCAAAATATTTATACTCCGAAACCAAAATATCATATCTATATATTTCGAAAATAATTTATACTTCCAAACCAAAATATCATATCAATTTATTTCAAAATAATTTATACTTCAAAACCAAAATATCATATCCATTTTTATTTTTCAAAATAATTTATAATTCAAAACCAAAATATCATATCCATTTATTTCAAAAATAATTTATACTCCGAAACCAAAATATCATATCCATTTATCTCGAAAATAATTTATACTTCAAAACCAAAATATCATATTATTTTAAATCACTTAAATCCAAAACCATGTTATAAAGTCATATCCTTAAATCCACAAATCAATAAATTTCAAATCGATAAATCTAAATACAACTCTTAATCAAATACCTTTCCAAATAAATTCTAAACTCACTTTAAATTTAAAACTTATAAAAGTAATTTCAATATCCAGATAAACCATATATATCTTTTCACAACCATAGAAATCATTTTAAATATATATATATATATATATATATTGACCAACGGTGTCTGTATATAATTTTCTATCCTATGGTCAAGGGATATGGATATTTATCATTTCAATCCGCAATTTAAAATAAAAATACAGTTGTATATCATTTCAAACCGCAATCCCGAATGATAATGGATCCATAACGAACTAGCAGATTATAATGATATAAAATAAAACATCCATTCATCCATCATCAAAATCACACATCCATCATAATCATTATCCAAAACAATCAATCAATATCAATATATAACTGATAATAGATAACATGTATTTAACTAGCTGTTATATTCAATAATAATTTAAATAACGATTTAATTTAAATAAATGCAATTAACTGAGATGATGATTAAAAATATACCAAACAGTCATAAATAATTTCATTATCACAACGTAAATTAAATTTAACAAACAGAAGAAATTTTACAAGTTGTGAGTGGGTTAAAACACTAACCTTTGAATTTAAATTGAATTTAAATTTAAAATAAGTCCAAAATTCAAACTGTCTCCGAATTCATCCAAACCAGCGCCAAAATGTCCGAAATTTCAATACGATCCTAACAAAAGAAACAGCGCGCAAATCAGATATCGTATGAGAAATTATGTAAGTTAGAACATTTATACGAATTAAAATTCTTAAACAAATAAAATAATAATATACCTTGCACACGTCAGCGTGCCCTTCTTCCTTACGCGAAATTCTCGTTCGAACCCTAATACCACCTGTAGCCCCCATGAAACCCTACTGCCGCTCGTCGTTTGGAGGTACTTTTCCACGATCAAACATTACCTCCAACACCACCTAGCCACGCCGCACGCCATACCTCGGACCGACCATCCAAGATGTTGTCGCCACTCCTCAGGCCAAGCACGAGATCGGCCCATTCATCCTCGATTTTTTGAAACTCGAGATGTTAAAGGCAAGATGTAACCGTACCGATTGAAAGCACTCGGCCTCCTCTACGCGCCTAGACTTCCTGATCGACGAATCATGGAAGATCCACTGTTGATTGAGCATCCATACAATGTACGGCCGAAACTAAATTGCAATCTCCTGGATGAACGATGACTCCAATCGAAAAACAAATCAAATATCTGACTTGCGCTCGTCGAGGGCTTTAAATCCATATATAATTCGATATAGTTTTAAGGAGGTTGAATTTTGAAGTTGGATTTTGATTTGAAATTGAATTGGGAATTTGGTTTGGATTTGTTTGCCATTGAAATGAGGAGGTGAAAAGAAATTTTACGTACAGACAAATGACAATGAGGAACAATTAGGGTTTATAACAGGGTATTTATAGACAAAGCTGAAAATAGAATAGATGGATAAGTTTGATTTACACGATGAACGATAAATGGCCCGAAAATCCCGTTTCGACTCCGGAACGAACATGGGTCAACCCATATATCAAGATATATGTTTTAGAACATTTTAAAATCAATGGAACGGTTTCAAGCCCAAATTCCATCGTATGAAGAAGTTATGCTATAAACAAATTATTTCAAATTTGTTTTAATTGATTTCAATTTAATTTATTTCAATGCGTTTCAAGCCCGTACTATCAAACAACAAGCCCGATCATTATGAAACTTGAAATCCTACAATAATTAACCGTTACGGATCCGATCAAACTAGTTTTGTCGAAATCCGAGTCAGTGGCCAAAATGGCTATTTTCACATTAATTAAATTAATTAAAATTTAATTAATTAAATCCCATTTCACTAAAATCTTATATATTTCAATTTCTATCAATTTTGTTTACTTAGAAATTTTTAGTCCTTCGTAACAATTTCCATATAGATTAAATGTTGCATATTCCATAAATCTCAAAGCTTCAAATTTCAATTTGAATTATTTACAGATAATAAATCAAATTCCAATAATTCAATGAAATTAACTTTCCATTTATTATTCACTAAATTTCACCATATGGTATAAATATTATGATTCATATCCATTACATTAGTACTTCCCAGTTTCAATTAGTATAGTATTTAATTCCAATTTCTTACAATAACCCATTTATTATAATTTGAATTCCAATTAATTAGTTTCAAAAAAATTGATTGATTCAATTCAAATCCTTTATTAAGTCTATTATTAATCTATAAACTTACTATTTGTTTTATATTCCATTACACTATATAGCCCTATTTATATCTTAAGTTTGTATTAATGGCTGTATTTCAAAAATGTGAAATCTTATCAATTACACACATTTATTAAGGTTTTAAAACCAATAAATTACTTTACTTTAGTTCCATTCTTTTTACCAATTAATTACCGATGAATAATTTCATGTTTCTATTTATTTATTACATACACACCTTCAGTCATTGCATTAATCCTCATAAACATGACAGTGTAGATTTCCTATTTATTTTATAGACTAAATATGCAACTTATAATAGCTGTTACCATTACCCTTTAATTCACACTTAAGATTATTATATATTCAACTAATTAATATAATTACTTACCAAATATTGAATTCATTCAATCTCTATTAATTATACCAATTCATTTATTTATACACCACTTACCCTTATTTACTTATATTCAAATTTATACTCAAATATAACAGTTACAACTAAATTAATACACTAATTAAATAGTAACTTACAACCGTTACTACAACCTTAAATTTGCATTTATAAATTAATTATTTACACACAAAATTTTACCATTCTTATATAGCCAATCTTTATTCAATGTTCATTTATTTCCTATTATCTCATTTATAAATTTTAATGTTTGCATTTGTTTTCTTGCATTAATTCATAGCCAAGTATAACAATTTTCATTACTAAATTTCAAAGTATTTTTTTTATTTCTTCTTAATTTATTTACCAAAATCTTAATAAATTAACAAATTTAATTATTAAAAATTTACGGGTCGTTACACTCTCCCTTACTCAAAACTTTTCATCCCCGAAAAGGAGAAAGAAGGAAAAAGAAAGAATTAAATAAACAATACATCTTATTTAAATATTAATTTTATAAACAAATACATTTCAAAATTAATTTATATAAAATATATCAATTTATAACCATTAAAATTTTTATACTCAAATTAATATAGTTTGGAAAACATTTTCAAAATATTCTAAGTCCAAAATTTTACGGAAAATTTTGGTAGAGTCTCCTTTGTACGGAGAGGCTCGGGGAAAATATAATATCAAATATAACAATATATAACATATATTTTCAAAAATAATATATCCCTACACGGGAAAACAATATATATAATATCGCTAGAAAACTGTAATCTGAGAACGTACCTATTGGTCGGGCAAACAACGTTTAATTATGAAACCAAAAGCAGTAGCAATTGCTTCCATAACCTGTATTTCACTTATATAATCTAAAAAGGGTTAATAATTATAAAAAATGAAATATTCAAAGTTGTTTCAACCAATTTCAAACAAATCATTATAAACAACAATCACTTGCAACCAATAGACAATCATCTGATAATAATCAACACAATCAATTATCAATTCATATCAAACAAAACCAATAGTTGTTTGGGTTCAGAAACTTCAAATTATTTAGAATGAAAAATAAACTACTAAGTGTACCATTTACTCAACAGTCTTAGATGAAACTAAATAGATTATTCATACATCCAAGCAATTAAAGGTATCCTTTAACCAAACAAACCAAACAAATAACAATTTCAAGCAATAGATCAAGTTCATTCTTATTAATTCCCTTTCATAACATTTATTGTTTCATTTCCTTTTCATTCATATAATAATTCATCCTTTAATTTATAGTTTTATTTCTTACAGTGTGACGCCCCACCTCTATACCCACGCTAACCAAGAACACTACGGTGTAGTGCTGTCAATTAGCACGGAGAATAAGGCTATTGAGGAGCGACCATCCATGTAACTTCTTTGTGCGAGCACCGATATGTCAGATAGTATAGCATGCATGTCATTTAAGGAGGAAATCCGACACACCGACACAGACTCAAAGCTATCACACGGTGGCTATATAATCTTTGGAAATGAATATTGAAATAAACATAACACAATCAGTCATAGACATCCATATCACAAAGGCGGAAGAATAAATATATATCACATGAAAGTGTACATCAGAGTAGTGGTCAGAAAGATCCACGATAATACAAAAGAATAGCAACACGTGCTATACAAAAGAATAAGTATACAACAAAAACTATCTCTCAAACGTGTACATCCAAAAACTACTAATCTAAGTAGTTAGCCAAAAGTCAGAATAATCCAGAAGAGAAGTCAAGCAGAAGCACCTGTAACATCTCGGTCTGACCCGAGTATTATTTATAAGAAAATAATAAACGGATCAGTCTAACTATAAATATCCGATGATAAGGTATAGAATGGATAACATGGCATAAACATGTAATAACAGTAAAGGGCATACTACTATAAGTATGTAAATGATAATCAACAAGAGATTAATCAATATCACAAGAATCTTCTCAAAGATAAAATAGGGTATCATACCCTAAACTTGTATTCATAACAAGTCGATAACACATGAATTCACCAATGCATAAAAACTGATATCATATCAATGAAAATCATGGAAATTGGTGAAGCACAAATTCCAGAAATCAACACAAGAAATCCAGAAAACACTTAAAAAGGGTGAAAAGGCCTAACACATGAACGGGAGCATGAAAACTCACCAACGCGTATAACACATGACGAGAAGCTATCTCATGGAAGCTATCCATTAAATTTTCACATAGGAATGGCCCGAAGACCATGGGGTTTTCACACAGGAATGGCCCAAAGACCATGGGGTGCTACCCCATATATGTGATGGCGAAACATCACAAAAGCGAGGTCTAGTCTCCCTCGTAGACAAAGAGACATCGCTCAATCGCTAGTCTAAATCATAGAAATGATCGTTATGATCATAAGGAAGTGTCAATTACACTAAGCTAGTAAATATATAAGTTCCCATAACCACTAGCTTAACTTAAATATTTACAAACAAACTGTAGATCTTCACTAGGAAATTGTCACAAAATGTTCAGTCGAACAAGTCCAAGAATTAACCGACGAAGTAAACGCAAGCGTTTCATACCACCTGTTTTGCTAAGCCGTTTAATTAAATTTCTCATCCGAGTGAAGTAAAGGCTTGTATATACTAATAGATTGGAAAACGGTTTTGGAAAAAGAGCTTTGTAATAAAATAGAGTTGAAATCGTTTGATGAAGTTTTGATATTTACTACTAGTATTGAAACCTTTATGTTTTTAAAGTGACAAATCATAGAAGTGATTGTAGAAACAATCAATCATAAAAATTCACATTCGAAGACGTGAATGAAATCTAAAGAAATCGATTCTGAATCCATCAAAATGGATATTCCAAAGATCCCAAAGAAAAGAAGTCATCAAAGTTGGCAATAATGATAACAACAAGTGGGGAAGTAACACGAATCGATTAAATTTGGAAACCACGCAAAACTGGAGAAATAGGCAAAATAGCAGCAGGTCAGTCGGCCTGCTACAGGGCTCGGTCGACCGGACCCTGTTCTGAAAAATTCTCGGGAAGCATGTCGGTCGACCGAGCTCTGCAGTCGGTCGACCAAACCCAAAACAGAGAAGTGCTTAGCACTTTTGGAAGCAGGTCGGTCGGCCGGCTACAGAGCTCGGTCGGCCGGACCTGTTTCCAGCACTGCCCAACTTACCAAGTTCAATGGCCAAATCTCGACCAAATTGCATTTTCGCGAGCAACGACAATAAGGATTTAAGCCAAATGACAACCCGGCCTTATAAGCTCTTCAATGCATCACAAAAATCATGATCAAAGATCAAAGTTTGGATTTTTAAAGAATTGAACTCAAAACACTAAAAATTGGAATATTTACCAAATCAATCCAAACCAAGTGCAATTGCACAAGAATAAGTGTTAGGAATTCATACCTAACAATCGAAGATAAATATAGTTTAAGATGTGAGATAAAAATCTCACCTTTGAACCCAAACAAATGAAGAAGAAGCTTGAAAGCAAAGGGAGAATCAACCACTCCTCAACTCAACCCAAATGAGCTTGAATCTATGCTCAAAAAGGAGAACATTCCCAAAGTTAGGTTTAGGAATTTCTGAAATTTATAAAAGAATGAGTTGGAGAAGAAGAAGAGGAGGCTTACCTAAGCTTCTTCTTGAATTTGGAGCTAGAACTAGGATTTGCAATGGAACTAGGGCTTGGGAATTTCCTAATTCTTTTTCTCTTCCACCATTTTTATCTAGAGTTTGAAAGTGTTAGGAAAATGAAGTGAATGAAGATAAGTGGGAGTGGGGCTAAGGGCTTGAGTTAGGATATAGGGCTGAAACCAAAACCAAAGCCCAAAGTGAAAAAGTAGCAAAATTCCACTATCTCCAAACATATCGAAGTTTACACTCAAAAAGATCGCAAACGTCATTTTGAACTCAATGGAAGTGGTTTCGAGTCCTAATTTGACCGTATGCAAAAAGTAGCTTTTTGGACTAAAATCCTACTAGCGATAAAATATTTAAATATAAAATCGATAAATATGCGGGTTGTTACAGACTCCCCCTCTTAAAGAAATTGCGTCCTCGCAATATATAAGATGGAAATAAAAAGTAACAACCATAAAAGCATATTAACATAAAAGAAATTTGAAATAAGAAGTTCACCTCAAAGAGCACAAGAAAGTAAGTCCGGATGTGTTCGCTCGATGAATTCTCTGGATTCCCAAGAGCAATCCTTAGGATTTAAGGACTATTGAACCTTCACAAGCGGGACATCTTTATTCCGAAGGCGTTTGAACTCCGAAGCAATAATTCGAATAGGATGTTGCTCATAAGTTAAGTTAGGTGAAACTTCAATCTCTTCCACAACACCGGGCTCAAGAATAGAATCGGAATCCCGAAGGCACTTCCATAATTGAGAAACGTTAAACACGTCATGCATAGCAGAAAATTGAGTCGGTAACAAAAGATGATAGGCCATGGAACCAATACGCTCGGTGATAGGAAATGGCCCAATATATCGAGGCGCTAACTTTCCCGATCGACTAAAACGTACCACACCCTTCATAGGGGAAACATGAATAAATACAAGATCTCCAACAGAAAATTCTAATTTCCTTCTTCGATTATCGGCATAGGATTTTTGTCTACTCTGGGCTTCTTTCATCCTATGGCGAATAAGATCAATCTTTTATGTGGAATCACGGATAAAGTCTGGACCTAAAACCAGCTTCTCACCGGCTTCAAGCCAACAAGAAGGAGAACGGCATGGCCTTCCCTAGAGTGCCTCAAAAGGTGCCATACCAATAGTAGATTGGAAGCTATTATTATAGGAAAATTCAACAAGAGAAATATGATCTTCCCAACTTCCACCAAAGTAAAGAACACAAGCACGAAGAAGATCTTCAAGAGTTTGATTCACTCGCTCAGTTTGTCCATCGGACTGCGGATGATAAGCGGTGCTAAAATTAAGCTTCATTCCCAAAGCTTTTTGAAGACTCTTCCAAAATCCACTAGTAAACAATGGATCACGATCACTAACAATAAAAGTAGGTATTCCATGCAATTTAACAATTTCTTTAATAAAAAGTTTGGCCAAAAGAGGAACGATCTGATTTGACCGAACGGGAATAAAGTGGGCAGATTTAGTAAGTCTATCAATAATCACCCATAAGCTATCATGACCCGAACGAGAACGGGGAAGGCCGTCAATAAAATCCGTGGAAATTTGATCCCACTTCCACATAGGGATGTCTAAAGGTTGCAATAACCCACCGGGCCTTTGATGCTCGGCCTTAATGAGTTGGCAAGTCATGCAACGCTTAACGAAGTTAGCGATATCAAATTTCATTCCCTCCTAATAATAAAGTCGCTTCATATCCGCGTACATTTTACTGCTACCGGGATGAATGGAATATTTGGAACGATGAGAATCTTCTAATATGTCTTTGCAAAGATCACTAATATTTGGCACGACAAGTCTACCAAATTTTCGAATACCGCCACGAGAATCAATACCAAAGTCTTTCATACCCTCAATAACAATTTTATCCCTAAAATTTTGGCCAAGAAGAGCCAATTCGGGATCTAGCTTTTGAGCTTCAAGAATGCGGTCCAAAATAGATGGATGAGCCTCAAGGCTACATAAAACAAGAGATGAACACAAATCGGATACACGATCTCGAATCTCACAAGTAGACAAAGTTTCAAGATCGTTCCATTCAGATATCATCATAGAAACAACCGCTTGTTGCTTTCGGCTAAGGGCGTCAGCAACACGATTTCCCTTTCTAGGAGTATAAAGAATATCAAGGTCATATGATGCAGGGAACTCGAGCCAACGTTGTTGATGCAAATTAAGCTCCTTTTGAGAAAATAAATATTTCAAAGACTTATGATCAGTATAAAGTATAAATTTCTCTCCCAAAAGATAATGTCGCCAAATTCGAAGGGCGAAAACGATAGCCGCGAGTTCTAAATCATGTGTGGCATATCTAGTCTCAGCCGGCTTCAACAGCCTAGAAGCATAAGCAATAACACGTTCTTTTTGCATAAGAACGGCACCCAAACCAACGCGACTAGCATCGGTATAAACAACAAAATCTTGATTCCCTTCGGGAATAATAAGAATAGGAGCATCAGAAAGGAGTTCTTTTAATTTCTGAAAAGAAGTTTCACATTTGTCCGACCAAATGTATTTAACACCTTTCTTCGTTAAGCTAGTGAGAGGCACGACAATTTTAGAAAAGTCCTTGATAAAACAACGGTAATAACCGGCCAATCCAAGGAAGCTATGGATTTCCGTTACACTCTCCGGTCTCTTCCAATTTTGAATCGCTTCAATCTTTGAAGGGTCCATTGATATTCCGGATTCGAAAATAATATGACCGAGAAACTTCACACTAGATTGCCAAAAGTGGCATTTAGAAAATTTTGCTTTTAATTGATTGCTCCTAAGAGTTTCCAATATAATCCGAAGATGCTTTTCGTGCTCCTCCTCGGTTTTAGAATGCACAAGAATATCATCAATAAAGATGAGAACAAACCGATCGAGGAAATCTTTGAAAACTCGATTCATATGGTCAACAAAATAAGCTGGAGCATTTGTTAAACCAAATGGCATAACAAGCCATTCATAAGATCCATAACGAGTACAGAACAAAGTCAAAGGAATACTATCCTCTGTAATACGAAGCTGATGAAAACCGGTAGCCAAGTCCAATTGCGAAAAGACTCTAGCACCACTAAGTTGATCAAATAGATCATCAATCCGAGGCAATGGATATTTATTCTTAATAGTGAGATCATTAAGCTTGCGGTAGTCAACGCAGAGCCTAAGTGTACCATCGGATTTCTTTACGAAACTTGCTGAAGCTCCCCAAGGCGAGGAACTAGAGCAAATAAATTGCTTCGTCTCCAATTCGGATAATTGTTTGCGCATCTCTTCATTCTCCTTATTGGACATGCTATAAGGAGGACGAGTATAGGTTGAGCTCCAGGTATAAGATTAATTCTGAACTCAATGCTCGCTTAGGCGGTAGTCCTAAGACGGGCTCGAATATGTCGGAAAATTCACGAACGACGCGAATACGAGAAATGACATCCTCCTCGTCATCAACATCATTATCACGAGGATTTAAAGAATATAAAGATGCAACTAAAGCGGAATCCGAATCTTTAAGAATAATAGAAATCTGCTTTACAGATTGCGGATGCCGGAGATAAATAATCCGCTCAGGACATAGGATATGAGCTTCATAACGGTTAAGCCAATCCATTCCCAAAATCATTCCAAAGCCCAAATAACGCATGACATGCAAGTCGGCTAGGAAAGGAAAATCACACAAAATAATCTCCACATCTTTACAAAGCAAACTAAGAGTTGCGGATCTACCAACCGGATTCGAAATTCTTAAAGAAGTCATTAAAGCAACAACACTTAAAGAAAAAGTGTCTACTAGTTCTTTTGATATAAAAGAATGGGATGCATCCATATCAAAGAGAACTCTTATGGGTTGATCATGAAATATAATAATGCCATCAAGGACAGAATGAGACATACCTTGACCGCGAGATGTGTTGCCAGGGGCTTGAGCAACGTTTAACGTTCCCTCCTTGCCTTCAAGCCTAGGGCATAGATGCATGAAATGATCTGGACTTTTACAATAGCGACAAGAGCGGGGCTTTGAACACTTGTTCGAAAAATGGCCCTTAGCACCACAGTTGAAGCATTTCCTATCACTGGGGGAAAATGCCTTTGCAACAGTAGTTGCTTGCTTACCCTTTTTGTTGGGATAAGGACCTTTGAATTTATTTGACCTCTTCTTGTTGTTGAAGTTTGGTTTGGAAGCCACCACTTCAACATCACTGTCCTTATCAGGCTCTTCAAGACGAAGAGCGATATCAATAAGTTGATCGAAAGGAACTTCTAACTTTAGAAGTAATGGCTTCTTGAGATTTTTGTTTAAGCCATAGACAAATCTTAGATTCTTCTTCAATGGGGTGTTGATGTATTCAACCCCATATTTGGAAAGCGACTCGAATGATGCGACATAATCTGTCACGGAGGACTCACCTTGAACAAGGTCTATGAACCGTCGAGCCAATGTCACTTTCTCTGCTTCTGGCATAAATTTTAATTCGAAGCGTTCCCGGAATTGTTCCTAGGTAAGATCTGCTTCATTAATCTCAGAAATAAGAAGTTCGTACCAGTCCAATGCTCATTCTTGGAGCATACTAGAAGCCACCTGAACTCGGTGAAGATCGATAAGGTTCAATGCGAGAAAAGATTCGATCGCATGTTCGTAGCCAAGCCTGGACTTCAATAATGGTTTCCGAACCTTTGAATGGCTTCCCACCCAAGTTGGTATAATCGCTGCACAAGCGTGCAAACCCAGACATAGGATGGGTAGGTTCCGGATTAGTTCCAACTGCTTGAGCATTTGTTACCAAATCAAGAAGCTACTGGGTAGTCATAAAAACTCCATCCTGGGGAGCAGCACTAGATGATCCGGCTCTAGGGCAGCCTGATCTAAACATTCTCTTCTTTAAGAAAGAGAGAAGAAGAAAAGTTATTCTCCAAATAAATATCAAGCAAATCTTGATAAATAAAACAAGGATACATAAAAGGAAATAGGATGAATCGGTACGAAGACTCGAATTACATCCTAAGGCACGACTCCTAAGTTGGACTTTGGACGATGATCCTTGCTATGTTATTCTACATTGTTCCGATGTTTGGCTTCGATACCAAGCTGTGACGCCCCACCTCTATACCCACGCTAACCAAGAACACTACGGTGTAGTGCTGTCAATTAGCATGGAGAATAAGGATGTTGAGGAGCGACCATCCATGTAACTTCTTTGTGCGAGCACTGATATGTCAAATAGTATAGCATGCATGTCATTTAAGGAGGAAATCCGACACACCGACACAGACTCAAAGCTATCACACGGTGGCTATATAATCTTCGGAAACCAATATAGAAATAAACATAACACAATCAGTCACAGACATCCATATCACAAAGGCGGAAAAAGATAAGAATAAATATATATCACATGAAAGTGTACATCAGAGTAGTGGTCAGAAAGATCCACGATAATACAAAAGAATAGCAACACATGCTATACAAAAGAATAAGTATACAACAAAAACTATCTCTCAAACGTGTACATCCAAAAACTACTAATCTAAGTAGTTAGCCAAAAGTCAGAATAATCCAGAAAAGAAGTCAAGCAGAAGCACCTGTAACATCTCGGTTTGACCGGAGTATTATTTATAAGAAAATAATAAACGGATCAGTCTAACTATAAATATCCGATGATAAGGTATAGAATGGATAACATGGCATAAACATGTAATAACAGTAAAGGGCATACTACTATAAGTATGTAAATGATAATCAACAAGAGATTAATTAATATCACAAGAATCTTCTCAAAGATAAAATAGGGTATCATACCCTAAACTTGTATTCATAACAAGTCGATAACACATGAATTCACCAATGCATAAAAACTGATACCATATCAATGAAAATCATGGAAATTGGTGAAGCACAAATTCCAGAAATCAACACAAGAAATCCAAAAAACACATAAAAAGGGGGAATAGGCCTAACACATGAACGGGAGCATGAAAACTCACCAACGCGTATAACACATGACGAGAAGCTATCTCATGGAAGCTATCCATTAAATTTTCACACAGGAATGGCCCGAAGACCATGGGGTTTTCACACAGGAATGGCCCGAAGACCATGGGGTGCTACCCCATATATGTGATGGCAAAACATCACAAAAGCAGGGTCTAGTATCCCTCGCAGACAAAGAGACATCGCTCAATCGCTAGTCTAAATCATAGAAATGATCGTTATGATCATAAGGAAGTGTCAATTACACTAAGCTAGTAAATATATGAGTTTAGCTTCATGTCCCATAACCACTAGCTTAACTTAAATATTTACAAACAAACTGTAGATCTTCACTAGGAAATTGTCACAAAATGTTCAGTCGAACAAGTCCAAGAATTAACCGACGAAGTAAACGCAAGCGTTTCATACCACCTGTTTTGCTAGGCCGTTTAATTAAATTTTTCATCCGAGTTAAGTAAAGGCTTGTATATACTAATAGATTGGAAAACAGTTTTGGAAAAAGAGCTT
Source organism: Allium fistulosum (assembly GCA_030737815.1). Classification (NCBI taxonomy): domain Eukaryota; kingdom Viridiplantae; phylum Streptophyta; class Magnoliopsida; order Asparagales; family Amaryllidaceae; genus Allium; species Allium fistulosum. The sequence continues at coordinate 614,722,287 of CM060908.1, read as the reverse complement.
TGTAATAAAATAGAGTTGAAATCGTTTGATGAAGTTTTGATATTTACTACTAGTATTGAAACCTTTATGTTTTTATAGTGACAAATCATAGAAGTGATTGTAGAAACAATCAATCATAAAAATTCACATTCGAAGACGTGAATGAAATCTAAAGAAATCGATTCCGAATCCATCAAAATGGATATTCCAAAGATCCCAAAGAAAAGAAGTCATCAAAGTTGGCAATAAATGATAACAACAAGTGGGGAAGTAACACGAATCAATTAAATTGGGAAACCACGCAAAACTGGCGAAATAGGCAAAATAGCAACAAGTCGGTCGGCCTGCTACAGGGCTCGGTCGACCGGACCCTGTTCTGAAAAATTCTCGGGAAGCAGGTCGGTCGACTGAGCTCTGCAGTCGGTCGACCAAACCCAAAACAGAGAATTGCTTAGCACTTTTGGAAGCAGGTCGGTCGGCCGGCTACAGAGCTCGGTCGGCCGGACCTGTTTCCAGCACTGCCCAACTTACCAAGTTCAATGGCCAAATCTCGACCAAATTGCATTTTCGCGAGCAACGACAATAAGGATTTAAGCCAAATGACAACCCGGCCTTATAAGCTCTTCAATGCATCACAAAAATCATGATCAAAGATCAAAGTTTGGATTTTTAAAGAATTGAACTCAAAACACTAAAAATTGGAATATTTACCAAATCTATCCAAACCAAGTGCAATTGCACAAGAATAAGTGTTAGGAATTCATACCTAACAATCGAAGATAAATATAGTTCAAGATGTGAGATAAAAATCTCACCTTTGAACCCAAACAAATGAAGAAGAAGCTTGAAAGCAAAGGGAGAATCAACCACTCCTCAACTCAACCCAAATGAGCTTCAATCTATGCTCAAAAAGGAGAACATTCCCAAAGTTAGGTTTAGGAATTTCTGAAATTGATAAAAGAATGAGTTGGAGAAGAAGAAGAGGAGGCTTACCCAAGCTTCTTCTTGAATTTGGAGCTAGAACGAGAATTTGCAATGGAACTAGGGCTTAGGAATTTCCTAATTCTTTTTCTCTTCCACCATTTTTATCTAGAGTTTGAAAGTGTTAGGAAAATGAAGTGAATGAAGATAAGTGGGAGTGGGGCTAAGGGCTTGAGTTAGGATATAGGGCTGAAACCAAAATCAAAGCCCAAAGTGAAAAAGTAGCAAAATTCCACTATCTCCAAACATATCGAAGTTTACACTCAAAAAGATCGCGAACGTCATTTTGAACTCAATGGAAGTGGTTTTGAGTCCTAATTTGACCGTATGCAAAAAGTAGCTTTTTGGACTAAAATCCTACTAGCGATAAAATATTTAAATAAAATATTTAAATATAAAATCGATAAATATGCGGGTTGTTACATACAGTTTTCATTTATTTTCATTAATTGCTTACAAATATTGATTTTCATTTATTCAGGTCATGTCAGTTTCTTCGTTATTGCATTATATTTATTCATACATTATGTAACGACCTGTAAATTTAAGTAGTTTTATTTATTTAATTAATTGAATTTTATGAAATTTTAAATATAAAATTTTGAAATAAAAAAATTGATATTTGGAATGCGTCTAATTAAACCTAGCAACTGGTAAATTTTCATCTGAAAATATGGAAGTTAGTTTTCTTATGTAATTTTATTTCAATTCCAATCAGTTCAAATTGATGGTAAGAAAATATTTTCCAAACCTGACTATTTTTACATAGAAAATTTGTAAATCATCTTCTAAGTAAGACCTCATCCTTCGTTTCATCAAATTCGGACTGTTGTTGCTTCGTCGATCTTATTTTTGACGAAATAACATCATTTTTGTTACTGATTATCGACTTTTGATCGGATAATTGTATCACTTATATCTGTATATCGTTTTGATCGTCTCGTCATGTTGATCTCCGCGGTATATTCAATTCTGTGTTTTGAAGTCCTATACGCAGCGGAATCCGTAAAAAACAATTTCGTATCGGTACCGGGTTTTTTTAAATCTTTTGGTTTCTTTGTCTTTTCGGTTACCCACGTGAAATTGAAGAGCTTAATAATTTCAGCCAGCTGTTCGATTGATGATTCCAGTTGTTCCATTGATGATTCCAACTGTTCAAACTTTTGGTCTCATTCACGTTCAAATTGTTTTTCCCACTGACTCCTCATTCTTCTAGTCCCATTTTCTTCCTCATCTTTTCACTTTCTTTCTTCTTCTGCAAAACAAATTTACACACGCATGACCTTGCCAAGCCTCCTCAAACTCGAACTTCATGGCCTTGTCCTCCTCACTTCATGAGACATGCAAGTTCTCCCTCCTTACCACAAACCGAGCACCATACTTGAACCGAACCATTGGCCACTGCCTTTCCCTCCACAATCTCCTTCCTTTTCGAGCCTACCCAAGGCAGCCCACGCACCCGCCACCCCTCCGGCCTGGGGCAAGCATACCCACTCGATGGCAACCCACATGTGCTGCCTTTCTTCTTCCCAATTGCAGCCCTCCCCTCTGTTGCAGCATCATCTGGTAATTACTCATATATATCCTATTTATATATATAAAGAATGGGTCTATTGTTTTATATATAAAAGGTTGTACAAGTTATATAAACTGAACTGTTGTATATATTCACATAGTTGTATACTTGTAACAACGCTAGATTTTTGCATATATTTTTGATTTAAAAACTTTATTTTATTTTGAAATTATTTTTAAACTTGTTTTATTTCAAACATTTCATTTTCAAATATAAATTTGGATTTTTGTGTGAATTATAATCTCAAACTAGTATAAATTGGATATTTTACTGAAAAGTGAATTTCTGGTCAAACTGTTCAAATTTTAACTTTTGAACTTCAAATTTAAATTATTTTAAATCTTAAATTTTATCTTTTATAATTAAAATAGATGAAATAACTTGAACACTGCTTTTCGTTTTGTTGGAAATGGACTTAAACTGTGAAAGTTATGTACATTTCAATTTTGAGTATAAGTTGATTTATTTGGCAATATTATCAATTTTAAATCATATAAATTATATTTTTATTGTCATATTTTATTTTAATATGTGTTAATATGTTATTTTATGTATATTTTTGTCTTTTATTATTTTTAAAGTGATTATATAATTTTTCCAAAGCTTGTTGAATTTATTTTCTAATTTTAAAGCCTAGTTTCTATTTTCTTTGCTATTTTCTTAATTTAATTATATAGAATTAAAATTTATTTATTTTATACATTCACTTTTATTTGTTGTGTTTTTACTTTATTTATATTCATTTTACATGTATTTAAATTAAAATAAATTTTTCCAATGTGTATTGAAGTTATTTTCAATTTATTTAGCCTAGTTTTATATATATTGTTATTTTCTTCATTTAAATTATATAATTTAATATTTATTTATTTATTTGTCTTATTTACTTTATTTCTGAGATTATTTATCTTTATTATCAGCCTTTTAAATATATATATAAGTTAAAAAGAAATAAAAAAATTTGAAAGGTTTTAAACTCTTGAAATTCCAAAGTCTTTTTATCTCCCGACCTTTCATTTTCTCAACCTCCTCTTCATTGCTTTTGGCCGTATATCTTCTTTTCATTTTCAATCACTTCTTCATTTTCACGTGAAAAACACTTTCTCAAACTTTCTCAAATAAAAAAATCATGGCTACCATATTTTTATCAAAAGTTTTTAGGGAAATTCTTCTTCTCTTTCTTGTTTTCTATATTTTCTTAATTGACTCGCATTGTGTTCTCACCTTCATAGTTTCGCACCTCGTCCACCGGCCCTTGGATGACCTCCACCACCTCATAGCCTGATCATCAACCACCCAAGATCACCACCATGGTAGGCCGACCACCCTAGGCAAGAGAACCACCACCAAAATCCACAAATCCATCACCGATGCACTCAAACCGACCTAGTTTTGGTACCATCACCTTCATCCATCTTTTTCCGCCACTTCCTCCACCACCACCACCTCTGACCTGACCTACACCCTCTGCCACATCACCCACCAGCACCTGCACCTCTAGCTGGGCCGACCTAGCCTTTGGCCGAGCACATTACGAGCTTAGAGATGAAGTTGTTGCCTTGTATTTACCTTGTTTTGTAAATTGTTGCACCTATATTCATCACCATTCAAATCAACCTAGGCCGACCACTATTGTGACATCCCAAAAATTTAGCAATATTAATTTAATACAAATTTAATCTAGATAATTAAAATATAAACTTAAACAGAGATTTATATATGGAATTGTACAGTTAAATAGGAAATGTTCAAAATACCCAAATTTGAAATCTAGCTTATTCACTAAAAATGTTTTAATGGAAATTTAATATATTGTATTAATTTAAAGACATAAGTGAAAATTATAATATGGTTATAGAAAAATAAATATATAAACCCCAGAAATTATGAATTTGACATGAATATTGAATAGTAAGTAATAGTTAAGTAAATTATTTTGGGTAATTAACTTTTATAAGAAATATAAGTAGGTATTATATTAGATATGAATAAATCTCAAAATAAATTTTGGTAAGTTGTATGTAAAATAAAATATATCTTATCAATAAATTGACATACGTGTAATACAATATGGTTAAATAAATATATAATATATATATATATATATATATATATATATATATATATTAATATGAGAACTAAATGACTTAAGTATTGGTATTTAAGTGAAAATAGGAATGAATATCTAAAATATAATAACATTATGAAAGCACATAAAATACATGAAGTATACAATGAAGAGTGAAGCAAAGCATAGTCAGATTGAAAAGAAAAAGAAATGCTAAGTATGAAAATTAACAAAGATAAGTTGAATATATAAATATACTCATCAAAACCCAAACCAGGCTGCCTTTTTTTAAAAACAAAATATATAATTGAACAAGCTTCTTAAATAAGGCAAGGTAATATAGCTAGGCATTGTTTTCAAAATCAGTTGAACAAACCTGGAAAATGTATAAGTACCAATGTGATAATAAAACAGGACAAAACTAATTAATGAAGCCACACATTCTTCTTTTCAACCTACTATTTCAAATAAAATCTCTGGCAAAGTAAAATATATATATATATATATTATAGTAAATTAAAATATCTGGTATCAATGTCACAGCCAGTATATTTCCTTCCATATATCATTTCATATACTCTGTTTGGTCACCAAATTAAAAAAAAATTATAAACAATATATTTCCAGAATTATCTGGTATCAGACATATCTCTCTTTTATATATCATCAGCCAGTATACTTTTCTATGAATCATCTTATACATTTCAAGTAACCAATATCATCAACTACAAAAAAAAATGGGAAAAGGCAATCAAATAAAGACCAGGCTGTGATCAAATAAAGACCAGGTGAGTAAACAAGTAAATTAGAACTTAAGTTATTTTAATTTATATATATCTGGATGTTGCTTGTATATTTCCCTGTAATCAATGCTCTGTTAATTTATCATTCTCTCTATTAACTCACAAGGTAGCAACAACTAGGAATTTAAAAGTTCTTCCTTTCTAGCTAGTATTAGACTTTGGATTCTAAGCAAGATAAGTGTGTTTAGGCAAGCATGATAATCCAAAAATAGAATTATGAAGAATTAAGAGATACAAGATGTAAATTAATTTTTTTTTACAGAGGATCATTTTAACTTTTGGAAATTTCGAATTTAACAAAACCTTGATTCAAGTTTGTAGCTTGAATCCATACCTAAAATGATGATTTTTAAAATGAATTGGGTAATTTTTAGTATAGTGTTTTGGTAGCAATTCCTGGTTGAACTGAAAACATGTTTTCACCAATTTCGAGTGATCAAGCAAAGTTTGGATATTGAATTTTTGTTTTAACTTAGCCTGATAATTAATGGTATCAGGAAAATTACTAAATCATTTTTCTATTGTAAGGATTGAAGGAACGAGGCGAGTTTAGGGTTTAGGCTCGAGTTTTTGGACGTGGTCGGAAAAAAGGGGATTGTGTTTTCCCTGATCGATCGAGCTGTATGAAATTTAGGGAAGGAGTGGCGTAGAGGATGGACGAGGTGAGGCCGGAGTGGTGGATTTTCTGGTGGTCAGTTTTCACTTGGACGAGGCGGTTTAGATGAAGAGGGGAGTTCGAGTTTTTCGAACTGGAAGCTCATTTCCACCAGGGGTTTGATCGCATCGAATTGAACTTTGATATCGGGTATAGTATCGTTTCGCGACTTGTTGAGTGTAGCGTGGTTCGCCAGAGCACCGGCGCCGCCGTGTGCATGTGCACGGTTGGACTGTTGTGCCTGGGTTATAGTTCGCATGGTGGTCTCGGGGAAGAACTCGAGCTAGAGCATTTTTCGTGAGGGTTTCACGTGAGGTCGCGAAGTAAACTAACAGTTTAACTTAAACAAAACTTAAGTTTTTTTAAAAAAAAAAGTGAGAAGAGGAACGAGGAAGAAGGAACTCGAGAATTTGGAGGGGAATCTCGGGGGATAACTCGAGTAGCACTGGAATTTTACTCGGGTCTGGCTTTTAAAGGTTAGCTTAACAAAAATTTAGTAAATTCATTTAAGTTAACATTTAAGTTAATAACTGATTTATTTAATGTTATCAAGAAAGATATTTAAATGTAAGATAGATGATTTTCATTTAATTAATTTATATTACTAGGTAATTAAGAATATTAATTAAATATTAATTATAATTACCTAAGTAACTTGAGATAAATTTGTAATTAAAAATTTATATCAAAAATTAAGTATTTAATTAATTTGTATTCGAGAATCTTTAACTTAGTAAATTAAGATGAATTAATTTATGATTAATAGTGGTAACTAAATTAGTAATTCAACTAAAGACTACATAAATGGTTAATTAAGAAATTATTAAGGAACTAGTGAAAATGAAGTTATAAATTAATAAATAAGGGTATTAACTGATAATTCATTAACAATTATTACTTGATTTAAATATAATTAGAAGTGGTCAATTTAATGTTTAGAATTAGAAATAAATTTGTGACTGATTTATAGATCAAATTTTATTAAGTCTTAAGAAACAAATTTATATAAGTTGATCAAACCAGTCAATAAACATGGATAAATTGTGTTTTGATTGACTTTTGAAATATCTGAATTGTGATAACTTTTCTGTGATATTACCCTGTGATATATCTGTTCTGATTGTATATGATTTATCTGTAATCAATATTATATAAATTGAATTGTTTAGTTAATTAGACAACTTGACCTTTAAAACACGATTGGATTTCGATGAGACCAGGATCGGAATAATCAGTTTTGATTTTCCGAAAACCACATCGATCCAAATAAATGATAGGTCGTAACTTATCAAGTGAAGAACGAGATGAAATTTCAGACTGTAAGGGTTATCGTCGTTAATTCTAAGTGTGATTCCAAAACGAGTGTAACGAGATAATGCCTTCGGTTTCGTTCGAACCCAGAACGAACTTGTATGGATTGAATGCTTTCAACACATCGTCAGGCGGATGATGAGCATTCTAAGTTATGTATTCTATAAAGGTAATCATGACCTCAAGCCTCATCGACCGGGAATGGCTAAAACAAGGGAGGTGCAGCAAGGCTTCATAGGTAGCACCCACTTGAGAGCGAGATATACCCCTGTCTAGATGTCCCTTTTTATTTCGGTTTAGTGGGCAGTTGTTGGCCACAACTACGGAGAGGTTGAATCGAGTTTCAGAGGATATGCTGTGAGCTTGTGTTTTTTATTTTGGTGGATCGTGGGAAGACCATCTTCATCTAGTGGAGTTTTCTTATAATAACAGTTACTAAGCAAGTATTAAGATGGCTCCTTACGAAGCTTTATATGGAAGACCGTGTAGATCCCTATCTTGTTGGATAGAATCAAATGATCGTCTTGTGTTGGGACCAGATCTGATTTGTGAAGCTTCTGCCAAAGTGGAACTTATTAAGAAACGGATGAAAGCTACTTAGGATCGACAGAAGAAATATGCAGATAGAAGACGAAGACCATTGGAATTTGAGATTGGAGATTTAGTTTTCGTCAAAGTTTCTCCGATCAAAGGAGCAGTGAGATTTGGGAAGACAGGGAAACTTCCACCGAGATATATTGTACCATTTCGAGTGCTAGAAAGAATTGGAGCTGTGGCATATAGAATTGAATTGCCGGAACGGATGTCTGGAATTCATAATGTGTTTCATATATCTCATCTCAAGAAGTTTGTTCATGATCCATCACTAATTGTTGAACCAGTTGTCCAGGAAGATTTAGAAGTCGAGCCAAACTTGACTGTAGTCAGAAATCCTATTCAGATTATGGAACGGGACGAGAGGCAACTCAGGAACAAATCAGTGAAGCTTGTCAAAGTCCAGTGGAGCGAGGATCCCAGAGAGTGTACCTGGGAAACACTGGATAGTTTTAGGAAAGCTTATTCGGATTTGTGTCCGGATAGCTAGTGATGTTTGTTTGGATGTTTTACTTGGGTAGTTGTTATGTATGGATGTTATATATGTTTGAATGGTTGATATAAAAAGTTTGAAATGTCTTTGTTTTAAATTTCGGGGACGAAATTCTTTTAAGGGGGGAGGAATGTGACATCCCGAAAATTTAGCAATATTATTTTAATACGAATTTAATCTAGATAATTAAAATATAAACTTAAACAGAGATTTGTATATGGAATTGTACATTTAAATAGGAAATGTTTAAAATACCCAAATTTCAAATCTAGCTTATTCACTAAAAATATTTTAATGGAAATTTTATATATTATATTAATTTAAACACATAATTGTAAATTATAATATGGTTATAGAAAAATAAATATATAAACCCTAGAAATTATGAATTTGACACGAATATTGAATAGTAAGTAATAGTTAAGTAAATTATTTTGGGTAATTAACTTTTATAAGAAATAAAAGTAGGTATTATATTAGATATGAATAATATCTCAAAATATATTTTGGTAAGTGGTATATAAAATAAAATATATCTTATCAATAAATTGACATAAGTGTAATACAATATGGTTAAATAAATATAATATATATAGATTAATATGAGAAATAAATGACTTAAGTATTGGTTGTTAAGTGAAAATAGGAATGAATATCTAAAATATAACAACATTATGAAAGCACATAAAATACATGAAGTATAAAATGAAGAGTGAAGCAAAGCATAGTCAGATTGAAAAGAAAAAGAAATGCTAAATATGAAAATTAACAAAGATAAGTTGAATATATAAATATACTCATCAAAGCCCGAACCAGGCTGCCTTTTGTTAAAAACAAAATATATAATTGAACAAGCTTCTTATTTAAATAAGGAAAGGTAATATAACTAGGCATTGTTTTCAAAATCAGTTGAACAAACCTGGAAAATGTATAAGTACCAATGTGATAATAAAACAGGACAAAACTAATTAATGAAGCCACACATTCTTCTTTTCAGCCTACTATTTCAAATAAAATCTCTGGCAAAGTAAAAAATATATATATATTGTAGTACATTAAAATATCTGGTATCAATGTCACAGCCTGTATATTTCCTTCCATATATCATTTCATATACTCTGTTCGGTCACCAAATAAATAAATAAAATTTATAACCAACATATTTCCAGAATTATCTGGTATAAGACATATCTCTCTTTTATATATCATCAGCCAGTATACTTTTCTATGAATCATCTTATACATTTCAAGTAACCAATATCATCAACTACAAAAAAAACTGGTAAAAGGCAATCAAATAAAGACCAGGCTGTGATCATCTGGAAGGCAAGTCAGTTCTTTCCAAATCTAAGGAGTACTCTGTTAATTTAGAGTCAGGTGAGTAAACAAGTAAATTAGAACTTAAGTTATTTTAATTTATATATATATGGATGTTGCTTGTATATTTCCCTGTAATCAATGCTCTGTTAATTTATCATTCTCTCTTTAACTCACAAGGTAGCAACAACTAGGAATTTAAAAGTTCTTCCTTTCTAGCTAGTATTAGACTTTGGATTGTAAGCAAGATTAGTGTGTTTAGGAAAGCATGATAATCCAAAAATAGAATTATGAAGAATTAAGAGATACATGATGTAAACTAATTTTTTTTTACAAAGGATCATTTTAAATTTTGGAAATTTCAAATTTAATAAAACCTTGATTCATGTTTGTAGCTTGAATCCATACCTAAAATGATGATTTTTAAAATGAATTGGGTAATTTTTAGTATAGTGTTTTGGTAGTAATTCCTGGTTGAACTGAAAACATGTTTTCACCAATTTCGAGTGATCAAGCAAAGTTTGGACATTGAATTTTCGTTTGAACTTAGCTTGATAATTAATGGTATCAGGAAAATTACTAAATCATTTTTCTATTGTGAGGATTGAAGGAACGAGGTGAGTTTAGGGTTTAGGCTCGAGTTTTTGGACGTGGTTGGAAATAAAGGGATTGTGTTTTACCTGATCGATCGAGCTGTACGAAATTTAGGGAAGGAGTAGCGTAGAGGATGGACGAGGTGAGGCTGGAGTGGTGGATTTTCTGGTGGTCAGTTTTCGCTTGGATGAGGTGGTTTAGATGAAGAGGGGAGTTCGAGTTTTTCGAACTGGAAGCTCATTTCCACCAGGGGTTTGATCGCGTCGAATCGAACTTTGATATCGGGTATAGTATCATTTCGCGACTTGTTGAGTGTAGCGTGGTTCGCCAGACCACCGGCGCCGCCGTGTGCACGTGCATGGCTGGAATGTTGTGCCTTGGTTATAGTTCGCATGGTGGTCTCGGGGAAGAACTCGAGCCAGAGTATTTATCGTGAGGGTTTCACCTGAGGTCGCGAAGTAAACAAACAGTTTAACTTAAACAAAACTTAAGTTTTTTTTTAAAGAAAAAAAGAAAAAAAAAAAAGAGAAGAGGAACGAGGATGAAGGAACTCGAGAATTTGGAGGGGAATCTCGGGGGATAACTCGAGCAGCACTGGAATTTTACTCGGGTCTTGCTTTTAAAGGTTAGCTTAAAAAAAATTTAGTAAATTCATTTAAGTTAACATTTAAGTTAATAACTGATTTATTTAATGTTATTCAAGAAAGATATTTAAATGTAAGATAGATGATTTTCATTTAATTAATTTATATCACTAGGTAATTAAGAATATTAATTGTAATTACCTAAGTAACTTGAGATAAATTTGTAATTAAAAATTTATATAAAAACTTAAGTATTTAGTTAATTTGTATTCAAGAATCTTTAACTTAGTAAATTAAGATGAATTAATTTATGATTAATAGTGGTAACTAAATTAGTAATGCAACTAAAGACTACATAAATTTTTAATTAAGAAATTATTAAGGAGTTAGTGATAATTAAGTTATAAATTAATAATTAAGGGTATTAACTGATAATTCATTAAGAATTATTAATTGATTTAAATATAATTAGAAGTGGCCACTTTAATGTTTAGGATTAGAAATAAATTTGTGACTGATTTATAGATCAAATTTTGGTAAGTCTTAAGAAACAAATTTATATAAGTTGATCAAACCAGTCAATAAACTTGGATAAATTGTGTTTTGATTGACTTTTGAAATATCTGAATTGTGATGACTTTTCTGTGATATTACCCTGTGATATATCTGTTCTGATTGTATATGATTTATCTGTAACCAATATTATATAAATTGAATTGTTAAGTTAATAAGACAACTTTCCCATTAAAACACGATTGGATTTCAATGAGACCGGGATCGGAATAATCAGTTTTGATTTTCCGAAAACCACATCGATCCAAATAAATGATAGGTCGTAACTTATCAAGTGAAGAACGAGATGAAATTTAAGAATGCAAGGGTTACCGTCGTTAGCACTAAGGGTGATTCCAAAACGAGTGTAACGAGATAATGCCTTTGGTTTCGTTCAAACCTTGAACAAACTTGTATGGATTGAATGCTTTCAACACATCGTCAGGCGGATGACGAGCATTCTAAGTGATGTATTCTATAAAGGTAATCGTGACCTCAAGCCTCATCAACCGGGAATGGCTAAAACAGGGTAGGTGCAGCAAGGCTTCGTGGGTAGCACCCACTTGAGAGCGAGATATACCCCTGTCTAGATGTCCCTTTTTATTTCGGTTTAGTGGGAAGTTGTTGGCCACAACTGCAGGGTTATCTTGTTTGGAACTATTCAGTAAGGAATGGTTCCGGTCTTGTGTTGTAGGGGATTGGGCGTAATGATCTGTACTCTAATCTAGGCCAGGTACTGTGACGGGCGGTACCCCAGTAGCTCAGCCATTGTTGGAAACCCATTTTCCCTACGAGACCCTACGGTTTTTATTGTATTACCCACTTTGTGACTAGTATGCTGGAATTTAATAGATGTAACAATTTCAGCTATTTTCTATTTACTTGAAAACCCTAGACACTATTATAATATCACTGGATTTCCTATAAAACTGTTTTGGTTAGCTTAAGGTAAAAGCTTACCCGTATTTATTTCTGGGGAGTCTTACGTGATACCTTTATTTTTAAATGTTTTCAAAGTTAAACAACTTTAACCGTTTACTCACACCAGACCCATGTCTGTCCCGGAGTTTATTTTGTTTTTCTTAAACTCTTGGATACTCAAATTTTTATGAGTAGCCAAGTAGACAGGTTATGGATTACTGATATCAGGAGGAGCTTGGAGCCGGAGTCCAGGCGTATCTATACATATTTTGTCCGCTGTAGTAGATAGTGTATGTGATGTATTTTGGATATGTGTCGACTGATATGTATATGTATATGTATGACTGTCTTATGTATATGATGTTATGTGACTCTGATAATGTGTATCACTATATAGTAGTTATGTGATGTATTATATTTTGTTCCATCCCGCTGTGAGATTCTCATATTGCATTGTTCTTTCTTCTTTCTTTCTATTTCCTAACTATTTCTTTCTTAACGATGATACGTCTTTCTGGGTTAGAAAGGCAGGTCGTCACAACTATAGATCCAAACCCAGCACCAAATCCATGCCTTGGCTGAGCTTATCCAACCTATAACTGTTCCATATGAAGTTGAGAACAAGTGCAATGAATTTGACATCGTTTTGGGCTTTGATTTCTAGTGTTGTTCTAGTGTAAATTGTTTTGAACTTATATTGTTGTATTGTATTGTTTAAATGTTTGATCAAAGCTATTAACTTTGGTTTTCCACTCTCAAGTCATATCCATGTTGTCATGCCTTTGTTGTGTCAGTGTTGTGTGCTTTGGTGGATATCTCCAGCTCTGAACAGGTGAGTTATTCTCACCAGACAATATGTACCTATATATTGATAAAATGACACCATTTGAATCTGTAATGTATATCATCATGTTATATATGCTTAAATTATTACCATATGATATTCACACCTGTTATTACACCTGTTATATCATTTGTCACTGTTATTTCATATTATTCTGCTACTTATATCTGTTATCACCATTGCAAGTTCCCTGTATACTAGAATCACTATGGGTTGAAATGATACATACCCGAACGGACTTTAGAATAAGGGAAAATCATTATGGGCTGAAATGATAGGCTTGAGTAGTTTTCATTTCATTCAATTCCTTGGGACTGCGGGTTTGAAATGCTAGAACCCGGTTTTCTTTGTAAATTACAGATTGAAATGATATATATCCGTATCACTTGACCTAGGTTAGAAAACTATATACAGACCCGTGGTTTATAAAATATTTTTTGGAATGTTTTTAAAATACTATTAAAATGTAAAATTTATAATATTTTGATTTAAATTTAATTAAAAATGATTTTTATAGAAATATTAGTGACTTTCTATAAATTAAATAATGAATTAAGTAAATGGTACATATCTGTAAGTTCGATCATTGAGAAGGTTCAAAGAAAGGTTGGGCCATTGAAAAAAAAGAGATTCAAAACCGCTAGGGAAGGAACTAGAGCGACCGATAGGGAGCGAAGTGAGAGTACACTTCGACCTCTAACCTAGAGGTCCAGTAAAGTAAGAAAAATATAGTATTTTGATTTAAAAATGTATTTTAAATGATTTTATAAAATTTATGATGGTTTTTGAATAAGTTAAAATGTTGAATAACTGAATGTTTAAGTTAATTTTTGAAATATAACTTAAATTGGGAAATTTTGAATTTGGTTAAAAGGTGAAATTTTATTTAAGTAAAATAAAGTGGAATAAGTTATATTTTGGGAATGTAAACTTAAGTGTTAAGTGAAATTTTTATTAAAGAAAATGGAAATTTAATAATTGGATTTAAATAAGTAAATTATTACTTAATTTGATTTTTGTAAGGAAATTTGACTTTGTAAAATCATAAAAATAAGAGTATTGAAATGATGGTTTTAAAATGTGAAAATTTATGATTTTATAAATTAAAATGATTTATATTAATAGTTAATTGATGGGAAATGATAATTAAAACTCTGAATTTGATTTGACAGTAATTTTAAATGTAATGTAAAGGATATTACAACATTTTGTAAATGTTGTAGTTGTTTAAATGAACTAAAAGTTAATTTGAAATAAAGGCTATTATAGCACTTTGTAAGTGCTGTAGTGGTTAAACTTAACATTAAAGTTTATTTGAAATTTAAAGGAAATCTATTACAACATTTAAATGCTGTCTTTTGTAAAATGAAATGTTTTAAACAAAACTTTCCGCAGCATTTTCTAGGTGCTGCGAAAAATTGAATTTTCAATGTTTTAATGAATTTTAATGAATAAATGACCTTTGAAAGGTTAAAACTTTGGAAATTTAAATATTTAATTTTAAATATAAGGAATTGACTTTATGGATCTAAATGGAAAGATTTAGTTTTGTAAATATAAACTCCTGTGAAATGTAAGTTTGATGATGGTAATTAAATTTTATATAAAAGAAAGGGATTTAAAAGGTATTTAATTGAATTAAAAATGAATGATGTTTTTGAATAATATTTTGATATTTTGAAATGGATTTAAATGATATTTGATTTCTGATTTATTTAATTTATTTGATAAATGAATATTTGAAGTATATATTATTTAAGTTATTTAAAAGATATTGTATTTATGAAATGTGGGATATTTAAGTTATGAAATATAATAAAGATTGAATATTGTATTTCGTGGATTAAATCTATATTTGAAATTGATAAGATTTGAAATGGTTTGTTGGTAAACTATAATAGAATTGAAATTGATGGTTTGAATTAAATTTAAATTAAATTTGGAATTTGGGTTTAATTTAATAAATTTGTAAACGTGTAGAATTAAAAGATGATTTCAAATATATGATTTCGAAATGTTGTGATTTTCAAAGTATAATGATTTCAAATGTTTTAGTTTCAAAAGAGTTATAACTTTGAAAGTATAAACTATTTGAAAAGGTGAATATATGTTTGAAATGGAAATGATATTGTTTTGAAATGAATATAGTTTTGAAATAAAAATGATTTTGGTTTCGAAGTATAACTATCAGAGATATGATGATATTAAATGATTTGAAAATGAAGTTTGAAAGGATATGATATTTTGATATATTAAAATGATTTGAAAGGAAGTTTTGGAAAGGTATTATATCTTAATATATTGAAATGATTTAGAAATGATTTAATCTTTATTTGGATAACGGTTTGGATTGGAAATGATATTTTATTTCGAAGTATAAAGTATTATTTTAAAATTATAACCACGGGTTATAATAACGATTGGTTGGCAAAGAGACCGGGATTGGATATCAGGCATACTCTCTGTCGATACTAAAAACCACTTTGACAACCGTGTACGCGGTGGAGATTCTAGAATGAAGTAGGATGGTGGCGACGTTCTTGAGGTATGTTACGTGGACCCAACTCCCGTAAGTCGGCTTAAGGTGGCTAAAATAGGAGCTATCTCGGGCCAAAAGGGGTAGCTCCTCTAGTCGGACGCATTTCTTCGATACCATTCTTTTGCTTTTGTTATTGATTCGGCACGCCCCACTGATTTGGGAATGTATTCCAAGGTGGGCGTATGTGGCTGCTACGTTACCACCTGCCCGTGTGCGTCATTGGTATATCTATCTGGCATTGCCTTGTGTGCCGTGTCACCTACCTTATCGAGCCTTTACTACGAGTTTGGTTTTCTCCCGTAGCCCGTGGAGTATTTAGGGTAGTCTCCCGATCTGGAGATATGCTGATACTGGATGGACTACTGGGACTATTATGTGTGAGGCTATATGGGTAACCCGGAATGCTATCAAAAGTATGTTTATTTTACTGTTAGGCGTTATTATAATAGCGTATATTACTACATAGTAAATAGTTTAACGGATCCTTAGAGGATGGGCGGTCCCAAGCATCTTCTAAGTTACTTGTACCTTATTACAGTTCACTTGAGTTAGTTTACATTATATAAGTATATATTGTCCTGACTCGAGTGTTTTGTGTTTTGCTTTACGCTCGGGTCAGCCTGAGATATTCACAGATTTGGATTTCCACCTTCTGGAGATTTGAATCGCTGGAGATTATCTACTTGTCTTGTTCTATCTATTTTAGTTTTGTTGTTCTACTCAGCTTGTACTTTGTTATTATATTGAGACTTCTGTTATACTCTATTTCTTTTGTTGTATCTTATGTAACTCTGATATATTTATATAGTATTTTCATGAACTACTGTTTCTTTTACTTCCGATGCATTATTTTACTCTGTGTCTGTGATATGTGATTATATTTATTTACTGTATATTCTAAGATTTGCCAAATTTTATTTACAATGCGATATTTTGAGCAATTCAAGTCTGGCATGTGCGGATGCGAAATGCATGAAAAACCGGGTTGTTAAAATACTATGTATATACTGAGTTTACATATATAGTCGTAGTTTATAAAAAATAGAGTTTGCATATCAGAGCTTATATACCCAGATTTGTAGTTGATGAGTCTGCATATATATGTACTGGTGTTGGTTGTATATAATATGTTGATTTGAGTATATATATGTTTCTCTAATCTTATTTAATGATCTGTTTTCCTTTATATATATTTGAATTTATATGAGCCTTATGTCAGTTTATGATTTAAAGTGTGTATATATATATATATATGTGTTTATTTGTATAGCTTACATTATAGGTTTATATGGGTCGTATTACATATAATATATAGATATATAGGAATGGTTTGAAGTGTGTGTATATATATCTTTTACTTTAATTGATTAGAAACTTTATATTTTGTTTTGCTGATTTCGGTTTATTAATGGCAAGCTAATATACATTATATTATACCAGTTATGTTCTGATGTTATATGTGTGTATTCTTATAAAGCATGCTATACAACTTATTTTGGTTACTAATATGTATTTTTATATTATTATGTCAGTTTATATTATACTGGATATTACTAGCTATAGTTATATATATAGTCCGATTGTATAAGTTAAGTATATATATGTGTCCTCTGTTGTACAGTTTTAAAGTTTATAAAAATTTATAAAGTTGTTCATATACTAGTCTCTGTTTGTTTAAAGGTTATATTATACAATAGTTGTATATGCTATTTTATATAAACTGATACTTATATGTTGTATAGTATATAAAAATTTAATAATGTAAGTTTTGTTAACAGTATGTGATCTATATGCTATTATATAAACTTATGTTGATATGCTGTATGCTTGAAAACAGTTGACAATAATGTATATGGTACATATGTTCCAGTATGTATGCATGCGAAGCTTTTATATATTTTAGTTTATAAGTGTTTGTTTGAATATAGATATATATATCATGATTTTATTTCATCATGTGTTCAAGTATGTATATATAGTGTAGTTTTATAATATTAGTTATGTATTTTGATGGTATAATATATATATATATTGTTTATAATGCATATAAATATAAATATTTTATTTTATTTATTTGTATATATATAAATATTTATAGTCTATTACAGATTGTATGTAAATGGTGATATGTTTATATGTATAAGTTATAATCTGTTTTAGAAAAAAAATATATATATAAATTTTAGAACAGTTCTGTATACTGGTGGATAAGATTTTATATATATTAGTTAGTTATATATATTGTGTATATATGTTTGATTTTTATATATGTGTTTAATTTAAAACAATGATTTTGAAATACATATATATTTAAATTTAAAATGTGTTTGAATATATAATATGTTTTTGTACAAAATTATATATATATATATATTCATTTATACCATTGATCTTCATCGATCTAATCTAATTTGATTTCATCAATTCCTTATCTATCAGCTTGTCCATCGAATTGGTATCCATCTAGCTTTGCTTTGGAATTTGTAACTTATTATGTTGTCAAACTCCTCTAGCCTCGAAAGGTAAGAAATCACTCACGATTAACATTCTTATATTTATTAAATTTGATTTCAATTGAAACGACAATTGAAATATGTTGTTGTTAGTTTATTTACATTGCTATATATATGTCATTATCTGTATATGTTCACCTATGATATCTGACACCATTATCTGTTATTTATATTGATGATATATGTCTGTTATATTATTATCATATCTATTATCACTCTGCAAGTTCTCTGTTAGTATAGAATTCACTATGGGTTAAAATGATACATACCCAAACGATCTGTAGAATATGATAAAATCGTTATGGGTTGAAACGATAAACCCAAGCGATTTTCATTTGAATTGAATTTGGGATTGCGGGTTGAAATGATATATACCCGTATATGTGTTTAAATTGCGGATTGAAATGATAAATATCCCTATCACTTGACCATAGGATAGAAAATTATATAGACACCGTGGTCTATATATATATATAAATATTTTGGAAATGGATATATTTGAAGTGAAAAATGATATCGTATTGATATGGTTTTGAAATGGATATGATATTTTGGTTTTGAAGTATAAATTATTTTTGAAATGACCACGGTGTTATAATGACATTTGTTGTTAGTAGCGTATATTAATACATAGTAGACAGTTCCTGGATCCTTAGAGGATGGGTATCCCAAACATCCTTTAAGTTACTTGTATTTCGGTTAATATTTCATTTGATTTGAATTTATTGATATAAGAATGTTAGTTCTGACTCGAGTGTTTTGTGTTTTGCTTTATGCTCAGGTCAGACTGAGTGTCACTGCATTTGAGGCTCACATTTGAAGTTGGAGCTTCGCTTGGAGATCCAACTGCATCTTTCAGCTTGCAGTTATTCAGTTGATTTCAGTGATGTATTCTGATCTTGTATTTGACTATGGTATTCGAGACTTCTGTTGTATCTTATATAACTCTATTATATATATATATATAGTAGCTTCATGAAGTGCTATTCTTTTTTTCCCGCTGCATTATTGTTATATTACTCTGTCTATGATTTTATGATTATTTATTTACTGTATATGAGGAGTTTTGCCAAATATAAATTAACAATCTGTTATTTTGAGCAATTCAATTTCCATCATGTGCGGATGCGAATGGTTGAAATTATCAGGTCATTACAGTTGGTACCAGAGCTTTGGCTCTAATCAAAACTTTGCATATATGGTAAATTTATTTATAGAATCACTTTCGTTCGAGTATGAATCTCTTCCTTTTGACTCGATTTCCTTTGAACTTTGGAACATTCCCTGCAGTTCCAAAATTCATTATTGTCTTCCCCTATTTGTATTTTTTTATTCTGGAGCATCCCATAGCTCTGCGATATGACTTGTAAATGTTGAATATGCGTGTATATGATTTTTTTGATGATAATAAACATATATATTCATTTAAATGTATTTGCTATTATACTATTTTATTTTCATAGATTAAATAAATATTTGCTGAATAAAATAAATAACACGGTGTTTAAATTCAAACAGATATTTTATTCAAACAAATATTTATTACAACTTTTGAATAGTACAAATTCAAGCTCTCACTATATATACATCACTTCAATTACAATACAATTTTGATTACATCACAATTCATATTTACATTAGCACCTCACTACATATCACTCACACTCGTATTTATCTTCAACTTCATTCCAAGGTGAATCCACCATCTGAGCAATCTGCAAAAATATATACTTACACAGTAAAATTGAAAATAAAATATTTTTGCAGTACAAAATAAAATGTGGTTTTAAAAATTTTATTTGCCTCAGTTATTTGGGTTGTTCGTCATTATTTAATTTTTGAATTCATCATACACGAACAACTTGTGAAATACACATTGTATCACTGTATATGCCATAAGGCTGTGCACACCAATATATACACTTGATACAATTACAGGGACAGGTGAGCATAGGTCAAACCCAAACCAAAAGTCGGGTTCAACTCAAGTGCAATATAAGTAAAGTCATGTCACAAGCACAAGGTCAAACTCGAGTTTTGAAACTGGATTCGACAAAGGTGCAAATTGTCAAAACTCAAAAATCAAGTCCAGACCACACAACTCAAAGTCAAGCTACATGAAGATCAGACTTCAAGACAACATGGCTGCATCAAGAAATCAAATCCAGTCTAAAACAGCATGCACAAAAGTGGAAACAACAACCAGTGATACATAGTGCATACAGCTATATGTTTTGAATGTCAACTCAATGCTACAAGTGACTCAAAGCAACACAAACAAGATGATCAAACTAGACTCAAATGGTAATGTGCAAAATGTAAACAAGACTCAAGACAGTGAACACCATACCAATATACATTAAGTGGAAGTGAAACAGTGTCAACTAATTGAAACTGGAAAATGCAAACAACAAATGTATAGCCACAGAATACAGATGCAACTCATAGACTACAAAGAGATGAGGCTGTGTACACTTCGACCTGTGAACCATGAAGTGTATCAAGACTCGGTGCAAACTTACTCAAAGTTACAACATGGAAAGAGCAATGCATCAATAACGCTAACAGGTTCAGCCTCTTCATCAAGCAACAATGGTATGCACACACAATCCAGAGAAACCAGCCATGACTAGAAAGTAGCATGACAGTGAAATAGGCCATCTACAACCTTAAGTAAAACAAATAACATTGACTCAAATGGCCGAGAACTGATACAAGTGACTCAGGCAAATACAACATGAATGAACTAGCTTGAAACAACATGCATAAGCCTGGAAACATGATTATCAAAGTAAACTACATGACTCAAGCTACTTGAAGTGTGTCGACCAGTTCACAATGAATACATGTATATGCAACAGAGCATCAGAGTCGAAGCACACATGAACCAGAATCTAGCGACAACACCGACTACAGGCAAAGTAAAACATGCCAAAGAATTCAAAGTAGTAGTCTTGGCCCAAGTCAAAGCAAGGTGTAACCAAAGTCACAGTGAAATCAACATCGTCAGAAATCATCAAAGCCGTGGTAACAAAAATCGAAGCCATGAGTGTCAAGCAACGAAAATATATACGAGTTAAAGAAGTCAGAGATCAATCTCAACTTCCAAACGGGAATCGAACAGCAAGCAAAAACAGTTGACAAATTCAAATAATATTATACGAACGAAAATAAAGGGATTCGAACCCTATATAAGTAATCAACATCATCGACAAAGAAATCGGTCGAGTTCAAGCAAGCAAATCAGAAGAAACAAAAGTAACAAATCACATACCAGATTGTTGAATTGAACTCGATCATCGAATCATCCAAAACTGAGCTACGAAGAAACGATTGATCAACAAAGCTACATGCAAATATCCACTTAATTGATCAACAAAATCGGTAGCTTCGAAAATAATCACGAAGCCCTAGATCGGAATGAACGAGAACGAGCAACAGGAAGCCGCCATTTTCACAAGAAAAGTAACGGGCCGGAGATAAAAGGAGAAAGGGATTAATTTGTTTAAGCCGGCCTTTGTTTTTTGTTGGGCTTTAATTTTAAAGGCTTTAAATTATTTAAATTAGGGTTTAGTTATTTATTGTTTTTAAAGCGTTTTTAATTTCTTTCTTAAACCGTTGTAATTTCAAGTTGTGTGACTAGGGCACAAACTACATGGCGTAGTTTGAGAATTCGCAACTCAATGGCTGAGTTGTGGCAGAGTTTTGAGCATAGAGTTAGGTTACTCAATAGCGGGTGTCCCGAGTTTACGTGTGTAAGCATGGGACTATCTAATTTCTAATAGAAACCATAGGGGCAGCTCGTAGGCAGGGTTTTGCCGAAGTTGGGTAAATTCTGTGATGTTCTATTTCTGCATTTATTATTCTGCTATTAATTGTGCTGCTATTATTATGATATATCTGTGTTGAGAATATTTTATAAACTTCCGCACTAAATTTTTATAATTGATAGTATCACCCTATTCACCTCCCCTCTAGTGTGAAATCGATCCTACAAGTGGTGTAACGTCCAGTGATTTTTCGACTTTCGAAAATCGACATTGATACTTCCACTTTATCGAATGTCGCCCAGTCGAAGGCCAGAAAACCCAACCATTATGTTTAAAAGAAGGGGTAGAAGGAAAAGACAGAAGAAAA
Organism: Allium fistulosum; assembly: GCA_030737815.1. Classification (NCBI taxonomy): domain Eukaryota; kingdom Viridiplantae; phylum Streptophyta; class Magnoliopsida; order Asparagales; family Amaryllidaceae; genus Allium; species Allium fistulosum. The sequence continues at coordinate 614,699,826 of CM060908.1, read as the reverse complement.
AGAAAAGAAGAACAACAGAACAACATAAGAATTTCACAGTCGCAGCGGAACAACATATAATAGATAAATGAATAATCTTTAATCAAAAGAACTATATTAGTTTATACATTACATCACATCATCAGAGTCAATATACAACACAATACATCAATGGACAGTTATATAAGCCCGTCCTCATACAGAATACACAGTGGAATAAATACTATAAGTGATACGTCTCGGCATCCAGCTCGTCACTTGAGCTCCATAGCACTCCAATATCCAGAATAACCTGATAACCTAACTCTAGACTGCCCGTGTGGAAATTGGTGGGCACCCAGAGTTTAGGAAGGGAACAATAAACTCCAGGTCAGTCATGGGACTGGTGTGAGAACTAAAACAGTTATTTAATCTTTAAACAAACAACAGGATAATTTTTAAAGTCAATTCGCAATGCTTTTGGAAAATGAGACTACCATAAGGCCTCCCGCACACACACACAATGCAAACGCAGAATCAGAGGAGATTTCTCCTTATGATAGTCAAAGATGCTTGATACGGAGAATCAAATCATTTTCTATATTATTATTAGTGCATAGTGTAGAAAACATTTCGAAAGTATAATATAAATCTTAGCCAGCATAGACATTTCGCACTTATGCCTACTAGATCTACCATGTTCAATAGCAGGTTACCGCCACATTCCATGGCAGGTAATACAACTAAAACCATACAAGGATCGTATTGTTTCTTTGGATTTCCAACAAATGGTCAGGCTAAGGAACTTCCCATTGCCACATAGGTACGCCTCTGGAAAGACGACCCGAGAACCTAACCGGATCTCTGCCAACACAAGGCCGGGTTACCTCTGCAACAAATAGGTAACTACTGACACGAGTATGTCATCCCCCGATCGTAACCGATCAATATCCAAGGATCCTCGATTTCCAACAACCACATAATAAATTTGCAGCAACAACATAGGTTAAATATCTGGGCTCTATACCATGATACCACCTCTATCCAGAAGGAATGACATACACTAAAGGGGCGCTGCCCCCTAATAACCTTGCTGCATCCTTCCTGTTTTGACCATTCCGGGGTGTGAGGTCCGACGAAGTATCGTCCACAAAGCCACGCTTTATACAAAGCCATGCTTTGGGTCAACAAATGATCAAAGTAATGGTCACAAAGATAAATGATCAAACAAATGATCATATCACAAATGATCAAACAATGATCATTACACAGCAACACTCAGCATGCCACGTTACCAAATTAGGAGTATATCACTAATAACCATCAACTACATAAACACTGAGCTCGTATGTCTCAGAGAAGGGTGTTAAGCTAAGAGAATAAATTCTCCGCCACCAACAGATATGTATTTGAAAGAAATCAGCTTTATATCTCAATTTGTAATGTCAGACATACAATCCATACAAGTCTGTTCCGGGCTCGAACAGAACCGAAGGCACTTCCAAGAAGTCCTTGCAATCCAGATATTCACTAATCACGTCCGGACTTCCCATCACTATGGGTGATAAAACCTCTATATTGGAGATCAGCCGATGTAGAGTAACTCGGCGGTAATCCTTCTATTTTCAAAAATATCCGGTCTTCAACACCGGTCATCAAATGTAATCCATTATGACGTATCACATATTCGGAATGGGTTATACGACCCAAAGGTCCTTTCCCGGCTAACCCGAATAGTAAGCGCTTATTCAAAAATAAGTGTGGCACTTAAATTCATCCAATTCACAACAAATACCCGTTCAAGGTAATTATTGATAATCAGTTATTTAACTATCAATAGGTCTACACAGCATCATCAGATTCCAAATAATTTTCCAAATTATTTATTTTCCAAAAATATCTTTGTAAGATATATAATTTCCACACTTCAACCATTTGAAAACAATTTCAAATAACTTTCCAATTTATCTTTAAAAGATATCATCTCAAAACATTTCACTTCATATTTGGAAAAACATTTCCATACTTATTAAATAATAAGTAATTCACCAATCCATTTATTTTCAACACTTGGAAAATATTCAATATACTTAAATCATAATTAAGTATATATTTCATTCTTTAAGGAAAACATCCTCTTCAAACACATTCATTTGAGTTAAAACGAATGTTATGTAAAACATCGTTACGACAACTCAAAATCACTAGTATAGCGATTCGAAATTTAGATAGATATATAAATCCCAATACTATATAAAACATTTCCTTTCGGAAACCATTTACTATAACAACAGTGTTATAGTCCACCATTTCCTTATTCTTTGAAACGTCTATTTCAACAATAATGTTGAAATTTATGTATTCGATACTTAACACATTTTAAAAACATCTTTAAAACAATTAACTTCGTTTTAATTCTATTTAAAATATCACTTCAAAATATTTCTTAAATATATTATTCACTGTCCAAAACCGTGAATATACTTCATTACCCAAATTCAACATTTCTACACATTTTATTTAAAGAATTATTCACTGTCCCAAATCGTGAATATAATTCCCAACCAAACTCTTATTATTACAACATTTAATTTTAAAGGATAATTCGCTGTCCAAAATCATGAATATATCTCCTTTAATAAACTTATATGTTTTAATTTATCAAATTCAATTAATCTCGGATTTATAAAACAATGTTTATAAATTCACGTTTATATTTTATAAAGACTTCAACTTATATAAAATAGTCGTATTAACAAATTCTATCCATTTCCCATTTATATGCTAAAATCCAAATTTTTAAGCAATTTACTTAAAATTCTTTATTTGCCAATTCATTCTTTTTATAACTTCACAATTTTAAATTCTATCCTTTTATAAAACCCATTTTAACATCAGTTTAAAACGTATTTAAAAATCCCTATTTTTTAATTTCATCACTTTGATTTATAAAGATCAGATTTTATAAATCTTATATATAAAGCTTTTATAATAAATTCAAAATTCTCTATTTAAACTATTTTATAAAAATCAATAGCTCCATATTTCAAAAATCACATTTCAACTATATTTCTCAAAAATCATAATTTTATAATATTAAAATTTAAAAATGTTTATTTATTTAAAATGAATCAATTCAAAATTTTAATAAAACGTATAATCTCAAAAATCACTTTAAAAATCTCTTTAAAATCAAAACCGTTATTTTTAAACTTCAAAAATGGATCCGATGATGCAACAGCACCAAATAATCAATCACGGCATCCAAACATCATATATCGATATGACAATAGAATATATATAACAGTATCTGTAAATAAATCAATACGGTTGAGGAATCCAGTTGGATCCCTCCAACCTGTTTTCCTGCATCCATAGATGTTAGCACAATACCAATTCCGTTCCAGTACGGAATATTCGCGGTATATGTTTTTAATAAATAACCTCCGCTTAATATACGGCGTATAATGTCTATTTCAATAATCCAGATAACAATTTATCATCCAGGCATACAATCAACAATTTTAAATCTAACTATTTAAAAATTTAAATCGAAACTGATTCGATTGAGTGAGAAGTTCTCACCTTGATTTTCCGATAATAGTCGTAGCGTTTTATTTCGAATAAAATTAAACGAGCGTTTAATTTTACTCAAAATTTTCACTATCTCCAATCGATTCCAAACCAGTTGCATTGCGTAGTGCTCGTCAATACGATTCCAACGCAACTTGTTTCGTAATTTTCTGATAATGTATGACAAAGTTATGGCATTACAAACTTTATACAATTTAATATATACTCAATTTCAATTTTAATTTTTTTTTATTCACAAACCCTATCATCATCTGCCGTTAGATCCACTACTTCACATCAGGCCCGTTGTTTGCACTTCTTCCACGCGACATTCCCCCAGGCCACGCGACCCATTAGCCGCCTCCTAGGGTTCCAAAACGCGACCCCACCGATCATCTAGCCTTCGATCAACCACCACCACCACGAAGCGCACCACTAACTCCATCACCGCCTGAATTTTGAGAGAGCCCGGTCGCCCCTATCACGTGAAAACTGAGCTCGAACGCACGTCATTCACGAGCGATTTGCCGATGATCCATTTCTCGAATCACGATCATAACCGTTGAGATCGGAGATCTCACGTAGCTCTACAACTTTCGTTTAGGAAGTTTGTTGAATTAAGATGTGGATTTGAAGAAAATTGGAGGAGAAGGGGTGAACATTTTGGCCATTGAAATATAGAATGGCGGCTCTCAACTAGAGTTAGGGTTTTGAGAAATGAACAAATGGGGGGGGGCCTTTTATAGAAAATTCAACGAAAACACTATTCACTCAAAATTTTCTGAACTCCAAATCGAGCGTGCCGGCTGGCATTTCTAAGGTTTACCCCACGTTCCAAACAAAATGGAATTGGTTTCGGAAGTTAATTCGATCATCTGTGCGAGTTACGGAATTAAACGATCAAATTTAAATTAAACCAATTTAAAACGATTTCGATGCGTTTTGGCTTGCCCCGGACAAACGGTAAATCCAATTGACACGAAATTTGAAACTATACAATAATTTCACATTACGGATCCGATGAAACTGGTTTCATCGAAATCCAAGACTGTTTGAAAAATGACTATTTTAACTCGCCAAATTAATATTAAAACAATTTCGATGCGTTTCGAGTTGCCACGGTCAAACGATAACTCCGATTGCTACGAAACTTGAAATCCAATAATAACAAACTATTATGGATCCAATGGAACTAGTTTCGTCCAATTCTGAGACTGTTCGAAAAATGGCTATTTTCACTAGTCGATTTAATATTAAAATATTCAGTTTTCACAAATTAACTCTAAATTCAATTTTAAAAGTTCTATAACATCACTATACCTTCAATATGATTTAATATAACTTTATAAATCATTTTTAATCACATTTAGTCCAGATTTCAATTATTTCTGGAATTTCAAATATTAAATTATCGATTTAATTACCCAATTAAATCCAGTTATTCGAATTTTAAATTATTCGACATATTAATTTTACTTGTAAATATTTAAAATCAATTAAATATACGAATTTAAATTGACAAAAATTCTGGGTCGTTACAATCTTCCCCCCTAAAAGAATTTCGTCCTCGAAATTACCAAGTAAGAAAAATTCACAAAATCCATTACTTTTCAAAACAAACCTTTCAAATTAGATTTACAAATCTCTTAAGTGTTTAACTTTTCCAAAATCCAATAGTTAAACTTCTTTCAACAACTTTTACTATGTTTTAAATCAACTTAGTTATACTTTTCAAAGTTTTCCAATTTTCTCAAAATTATTCTAACGCCTTAAATTTTCAGAAAAATTCGCCATAGCCTCCTTTGCGCGGCTCGATCCGAAAAAAAATGACAGTGTATATATATCACAAATATACATCTCATCAAGTGATGAGGTATCCCGTAGGGAAAAAGTGTAAAAGTATGATATTTAATCCGAGATATGTACCTTATTTATAATTAGCGAGCGTATACGGCTAATATAGCACGAAAGCGAGCTCCAAATGCGAAGCAAACACCATCCGCACCTACTATACACTCAACAACAATGTAAGAAACTTGCATATATGAAAATAATATTAATATACAACATATAGCAATATAACAACTACATGTGCCAACACAGCAAATGCAACCAAAGCAACAAATGCAACCATCAAACAATTATCCACCCAATAATCATCCAACAAATCAATGTCTATCCAACAAATCCATAACCAAATCAATATTCTCATTAATATTCATTGAATTGGTTTTCACTTTAACCACATTTGATTCATTTCCATTGGATTTTACTAATATTCATTCATTTAATTAGTTAGATTCTCTAATTCACATTCAAGTTGGTTCATTTTCAATTTAAATCAAATTCAATTCAACTTATTTACTTCACTTTTCAATTTGACTAATTTGATTTCATTAACACTTAATGAATTTATATACAATCAACCAACATCCATATAACAACCAATGTATATTCAACATAACCAAATTATTTAATTTGGTTCAACATTTTTTTTATTCCAATTGGTTTAATATTAAATTGACTTCCATTCAATTTATTTAATTAGCTTCAATGAATTAACACTTAAATCCATTATTCCATATCAATTCATTTACATTAGACTGATTAACATTCCATCCATTTATTAATTTAATTGCTAATTCATTTCACAAATAAAGTTGAATTTCATTTATATAACTCAAGTTCACATTCATAACTTCCCTTTATTATTTAACTTCGATACCAAAATCAATTTCATTCAACATCACTTAAGTTATATTTCATTTCAAACATCATTTGTTTAATTTAACTTAAGTTTTCACTTATAAATCCAATTCAGATTCCTAATTCTATTTAACTTTTACCCAAGTCAAATTTTTTTATCTCACTTATAAGTTCAAAACTTGATTACTTATATTCAACAATTACAGCTTGGATTTATTGATTCACTTATACTTACTTTAATTTAACTCCATTCTTTAAGTTAAATTTATTCTATCAGGATTAAAATTATATAACTTATCAACTCATTTATCATTCCTATAAATATTTTAAAAAGGATTCCAGAGTCTTTTCAACCTTTCAAAAACCATTTTTGAAATCAATTCAATTTATCTTTTGAATTTCTAAAACCAAATCAAAATTTTCCAACCAACTTTCATTTAAAATAATCTGGCAGCAATTCCTCTTTTGGAAACCCGAAAATGAACACCAATGATGTTGCAATCATCATCGGAATTATTTTCCAGCGACCGAAAAGAGTTTAGAGCTTTCATCTCTCCAAAATAATCTCCCAAAATATTAAATCCTTTCAAAACATTTCTCAGGGATTTTACTTTAGATTATAAATCGCATTTATAAATCTTTTACTTATAAAACTTCACTTCTAATTTATAAGATTATTTTGCCATTGTAAATCATTTTAATTATAACTTCGTATCTATAATTCATTTGCTTATACAATTCATTCTTTTATAATTGTTGTTTTATTTAACTTACTCAAACAACTTTTATTAACTTGTATATATTTACATTTTTAACACCCAAACAATCAATTCTATACACTTTAATAATTCTAAAAAATTATTTCTTTTATATACAAAATATAATCGAGGTAAAATTATTTCATTTACCCAATTTAAACAATATCATGCTGAATTGTTCTATATAAGTGTTTAGAGATCCCTATCGATAAAGTTGTTCCGACGATACCGACCAGAATCCATATACCACTCAACAAACCAACCACCACAATATAAAACAATTTTATATTCATTAACAAATACACGCTCATATCTATTATTACACTCACACTTATTCTAGAGTACTACTGACTCTATCTCTAATGAGTAACACCCAACAGAGCCATGGTTGTCGCTTAACCATAGGCTCTGACACCAAATGTAACGTCGAGTAATTTTTCGACTTTCGAAAATCGACATTGATACTTCCACTTTATCGAATGCCGCCCAATCGAAGACCGGAAAACCCAACCGTTATGTTTAAAAGAAGGGGTAGAAGGAAAAGACAGAAGAAAAAGAAAAGAAGAACAACAGAACAACATCAGAATCTCACAGTCGCAGCGGAACAACATATAATAGATAAATGAATAATCTTTAATCAAAAGAACTATATCAGTTTATACATTACATCACATCATCAGAGTCAATATACAACACAATACATCAATGGGCAGTTATATAAACCTGTCCTCATACAGAATACACAACGGAATAAATACTATAAGTGATACGTCTCGGCATCCAGCTCGTCACTTGAGCTCCATAGCACTCCAATATCCAAAATAACCTGATAACCTAACTCTAGACTGCCCATGTGGAAATTGGTGGGCACCCAGAGTTTAGGAAGGGAACAATAAACTCCAGGTCAGTCATGGGACTGGCGTGAGACCTAAAACAGTTATTTAATCTTTAAACAAACAATAGGATAATTTTTAAAGTCAATTCAAAATGCTTTTGGAAAATGAGACTACCATAAGGCCTCCCGCACACACACACAATGCAAACGCAGAATCGGAGGAGATTTCTCCTTATGATAGTCAAAGATGCTTGATACGCAAAATCAAATCATTTTTGATATTATTATTAGTGCATAGTATAGAAAACATTTCAAAAGTATAATATAAATCTTAGCCAGCATAGACATTTCGCACTTATGCCTACTAGAGCTACCATGTTCAATAGCAGGTTACCGCCACATTCCATGGCAGGTAATACAACTAAAACCGTACAGGGATTGTATTGTTTCTTTGGATTTCCAACAAATGGTCAGGCCACGGAACTTCCCATGCCATATAGGTACGCCTCTGGAAAGACGACTCGAGAACCTAACCGGATCTCTGCCAACACAAAGCCGGGTTACCTCTGCAAAAATAGGTAACTACTAACACGAGTATGGCATCCCCCTATCGTAACCGACTTATATCTGAGGATCCTCGACTTCTAACAACCACATAATAAATTTGCAGCAACAACATAGGTTAAATATCTGGGCTCCATACCATGATACCACCTCTATCTAGAAGGAATGACATACACTAAAGGGGCGCTACCCCCTAATAACCTTGTTGCATCCTTCCTGTTTTGACCATTCCCGAATGTGAGGTCTGACGAAGTCTCGTCCACAAAGCCACACTTTATACAAAGCCATGCTTTGGGTCAACAAATGATCAAAGTAATGATCACAAAGATAAATGATCAAACAAATGATCATATCACAAATGATCAAACAATGATCATTACACAGCAACACTCAACATGCCACGTTACCAGATTGGGAGTATATCACTAATTACCATCAACTACATAACCTCTGAGCTCGTACCTCCTAGAGAAGGGTGTTAAGCTAAGAGAATAAATTATCCGCCACCAACATATATGTATTTGAAAGAAATCAGCTTTATATCTCAATTTGTAACGTCAGACATACAATCCATACAAGTCTGTTCCGGGCTCGAATAGAACCGAAGGCACTTCCAAGAAGTCCTTGCAATCCAGATATTCACTAATCACGTCCGGACTTCCCGTCACTAAGGGTGATAAAACCTCTATATCGGAGATCAACCGATGCAGAGTAACTCGACGGTAATCCTTCCATTTTCAAAAATATCCGGTCTTCAACACCGGTCATCAAATGCAATCCATTACGACCCAAAGGTCCTTTCCCGGCTAACCCGAATAGTGAGCGCTTATTCAAAAATAAGTGTGGCATTCAAATTCATCCAATTCACAACAAATACCCATTCAAGGTCATTATTGATAGTCGGTTATTTAACTATTAATAGGTCTGCACAACATCATTAGATTCCAAATAATTTTCCAAATTATTTATTTTCCAAAATTATCTTTACAAGATATATAATTTCCACACTTCAACCATTTGAAAACAATTTCAAATCACTTTCCAATTTATCTTTAAAAGATATCATCTCAAAACATTTCACTTCATATTTGGAAAAACATTTCCATACTTATTAAATAATAAGTAATTCACCAATCCATTTATTTTCAACACTTGGAAAATATTCAATATACTTAAATCATAATTAACTATTTATTTCATTCTTTAAGGAAAACATCCTCTTCAAACACATTCATTTGAGTCAAAACGAATGTTACGTAAAACATCGTTACGAAAACTCAAAATCACTAGTATAGGGATTCGAAATTTAGATAGATATATAAATCCCAATACTATATAAAACATTTCCTTTCGGAAACCATTTACTATAACAACAGTGTTATAGTCCACCATTTCCTTATTCTTTGAAACGTCTATTTCAACAATAATGTTGAAATCTATGTATTCGATACTTAACACATTTTAAAAACATCTTTAAAACAATTAACTTCATTTTAATTCTATTTAAAATATCACTTCAAAATATTTCTTAAATATGTTATTCACTGTCCAAAACCGTGAATATACTTCGTTACCCAAATTCAACATTTCTACACATTTTATTTAAAGAATTATCCACTGTCCCAAATCGTGAATATAATTCCCAATCAAACTCTTATTATTACAACATTTAATTTTAAAGGATAATTCGCTGTCCAAAATCACGAATATATCTCCTTTAATAAACTTCTATGTTTTAATTTATCAAATTCAATTGATCTTGGATTTATAAAACAATGTTTATAAATTCACGTTTATATTTTATAAAGACTTCAACTTATATAAAATAGCCGTATTAACAAATTCTATCCATTTCCCATTTATACGTTAAAATCCAAATATTTAAGCAATTTACTTAAAATTCTTTATTTGCCAATTCATTCTTTCTATAACTTCATAATTTTAAATTCTATCCTTTTATAAAACCCATTTTAACATCAGTTTAAAACATCTTTAAAAATCCTTTTTTTTAATTTCATCACTTTGATTTATAAAGATCAGATTTTATAAATCTTAGATATAAAGCTTTTATAATAAATTCAAAAATCTCTATTTAAACTATTTTATAAAAATCTTTAACTCCATATTTCAAAAATCACATTTCAACTATATTTCTCAAAAATCATAATTTTATAATATTAAAATTTAAAAATGTTTATTTATTTAAAATGAATCAATTCAAAATTTTAATAAAACGTATAATCTCAAAAATCACTTTAAAAATCCCTTTAAAATCAAAACCGTTATTTTCAAACTTCAAAAATGGATCCGATGATGCAACAGTACCAAATAATCAATCACGGCATCCAAACATCATATATCGATATGACAACAGAATATATATAACAATATCTGTAAATAAATCAATACGGTTGAGGAATCCAGTTGGATCCCTCCAACCTGTTTTCCTGCATCCATAGATGTTAGCACAATACCAATTCCGTTCCAGTACAGAATATCGCGGTATATGGGATTTATAAAATATTATCCGCTATTATACGGTGCAATAGGGTCTCATCCACTATATAATGTGGTAAATCAACTCCAAGTACATAGATAATACCAATTTCACTTTGCAGTGAAATATTCGCGGTATATGTTATTAATAAATAACCTCCGCTTAATATACGGCGTATAATGTCTATTTCAACAATCCAGATAATAATTTATCATCCAGGCATACAATCAACAATTTTAAATCTAACTATTTAAAAATTTAAATCGAAACTGATTCGATTGAGTGAGAAGTTCTCACCTTGATTTTCCGATAATAGTCGTAGCGTTTTATTTCGAATAAAATTAAACGAGCGTTTAATTTTACTCAAAATTTTCACTGTCTCTTATCTATTCCAAACCAGTTACATTGCATAGTGCTCGTCAATACAATTCCAACGCAACTTGTTTCGTAATTTTCTGATAATGTATGACAAAGTTATGGCATTACAAACTTTATACAATTTAATATATACTCAATTTCAATTTTAATTTTTTTTATTTACAAACCCTATCATCATCTGACGTTAGATCCACTACTTCACATCAGGCCCGTTGTTTGCACTTCTTCCACGCGACATTCCCCTAGGCTACGCGACCCATTAGCCGCCTCCTAGGGTTCCAAAACGCGACCCCACCGATCATCTAGCCTCCGATCAACCACCACCACCACGAAGCACACCATCAACTCCATCACCGCCTGAATTTTGAAAGAGCTCGGTCGCCCTATCACGTGAAAACTGAGCTCGAACGCGCGTCATTCACGAGCGATTTGCCGATGATCAATTTATCGAATCACGATCATAACCGTTGAGATCGAAGATCTCACGTAGCTCTACAACTTTCGTTTAGGAAGTTTGTTGAATTAAGATGTAGATTTGAAGAAAATTGGAGGAGAAGGGGTGAACATTTCGGCCATTGAAATATAGAACGGCGGCTCTCAACTAGGGTTAGGGTTTTGAGAAATGAACAAATGGGGGGCGGGGGGCTTTTATAGAAAATTCAATGAAAACACTATTCACTCAAAATTTTTCGAACTCCAAATCGAGCGTGCCGGCTGGCATTTCTAAGGTTTACCCCACGTTCTAGACACAATGGAATAGGTTTCGGAAGCTAATTCGATCATCTGTGCGAGTTACGGAATTAAACGATCAAATTTAAATTAAACCGATTTAAACCGATTTCGATGCGTTTTGGCTTGCCCTGGACAAACGGTAAATCCAATTGACACGAAATTTGAAACAATACAATAATTTCACATTACGGATCCGATGAAACTGGTTTCGTCGAAATCCGAGACTGTTTGAAAAATGACTATTTTATCTCGCCAAATTAATATTAAAACAATTTCGATGCGTTTCGAGCTGCCATGGTCAAACAACAACTCCGATTGCTACGAAAATTGAAATCCGATAATAACAAACTATTACGAATCCAATGGAACTAGTTTCGTCCATTTCTGAGACTGTTCGAAAAATGGCTATTTTCACTAGTCGATTTAATATTAAATTATTCAATTTTCACTGATTAACTCTAAATTCAATTTTAAAAGTTCTATAACATCACTATAACTTCAATATGTTTTAATATAACTTTATAAATCATTTTTAATCACATTTATTCTAGATTTCAAATATTAAATTATCGATTTAATTACCCAATTAAATCAAGTTATTCGAATTTTAAATTATTCGACTTATTAATTTTACTTGTTAATATTTAAAATCAATTAAATATACGAATTTAAATTGACAGAAATTCTGGCTTGGTACAAGTGGTATCAGAGCTAGGAATAGAAGTCAAATTTTTTGTTTTAAAAATTTGATTTTTTCAAAAATCAATTTTTATTTTAAAAATTTGAAATTTTAAAATGGCTTCTTTAAATAAAGCTTTTGTTGAGGGTCATTCAATAGTTAGACCACCAATGTTCAATGGTGAATATGCTTATTGGAAAAATAGGATGAAATTTTTTCTAGGAACCATTTACACTTGGAATATTGTTGAGACAGGGTATAGAGCACTAAGTATAATTGTAGATAATCAGGAAATAGAAAAATCGAAAAATCAATGGACAGAGCTGGAAAATAAACTGCAGAATATTAATGTTAAAGCTATGAATTCTATTATTTGTTCATTGGTCAATTTGAATTTAATCGTGTCTCAGATTGTCTAACTGCGCAGGAAATATGGCACACACTCGAAGTGACTCACGAAGGAATGTCTTAAGTCAAAGAATCTCGCTTTGCCATGCTAAGCAGCGAATATGAGAACTTCACAATGTCCAAGGAAGAAAATGTCAAAGAGATGTTCGGACGACTTTCCTATATTGTATACAAATCAAAAGCTCTTGGAAAATCATACACCGAATTGGAAATAGGCCGAAAAATCCTCAAAATCCTTCCACGAAGTTTTGAAGCAAAAGTAACTGCCATTCAAGAATCAAAAGATTTGAAACAAATGAAAGTTGAAGAACTCATCGGAAATCTCACCACTTACGAGCTTGAGATGAAATTCATGGAAGAGCGTGAAGGAGGTGATACTCGAAAGAAACCGATAGCTCTCAAAGGAACAACTGAATGTGATAATGATGATGATGATGACGGTACAACAGAACTAGAGCTGTTAATAAGGAAATTCAAAAAGTGGAATCAAAAATATGGAAAGTCAGCTCTAAATCAAAAATTAAAAAGCAGAATAGCCAAAGCACTAGACTAATCAGAAGAACAGAAGATCATCTATTACAAGTGCAACAAACCCGGTCATATCAAGCCCGATTGCCCACAAAATAAATTCAGCCACGAAAAGAAACAAAAAAAGAAAAGTTTTGCAGCCACTTGGGATGAAACAGACGAGGATGATGAAAGCACTGGCAGTTGCTTATTTATTTCCACGAAGTAAACGATTGTTTTAAACGACTTAGGGAAAGACACGCTAAACTAGAATCACAAAAAGATAGTTTGATAGAATTAAATGAACAACTTGATCAATTTGTTAAAAACTATCAAAGTAGAATCCCTAAGTGTGATAAGTGTCCAACATTCGAAGAAGAGATTAAAAAATCAGAAATTAAAATTAAATCGCTTGAAAATGAAATTCTGATTTTAAAAGAGAGTGAAAATTCGAGAAGAGAAAACTCTATTAAAAAGTGCACGCAATTATTGAATGAAAACGAACCACTCAAATCACAAGTCCAACAATTGTCTACTACTTTAGATAAATTTTCGAAAAGTGAAAAATCATTGAATATGCTATTAGGGAAACAAACTGTCAATATTGATAGACAAGGACTTGGGTATACTCAAACAGAACGGTATAGAACTGAAATTAAACAGGTCAATTCAATGTGCACTATTTGTAGAAAAACTGGACACGATCAAAATAATTGTTGGTATAGACCCAAACATGTGAAAACAATTCCAATTTGGGTTCCAAAAGGCACAAATATAGAATCCCTCAAAGTTAAACAAATTTGGGTGCCAAAAGGAACATATATAAATAGTTATGGGTCTCCACAAAATTATTTTTCAAAATATTCTGCCACTAACAACCATGAACCTATAAAAACAAATAGGTCACAAAAATCTTTTACCGTGTAGGTGTGGTGGCAGGCTAAGGAACAACATCGGTGTTATCTGGATTCTGGCTGTTCCAAACACACAACTGGCGATAAATCAAAGTTCCTTAGCCTAGTATAAAAGTGACAGATTCACAATGGGCAACAACGAAAGATTATCATAAAGGTAAAACAGGTAATGGTAATTATTTTGAACGATATATTCAATGTGATAATCTGCACCATAATCCGAATTAAATCAGCTAGTTATGTGAAATGATGGATGATGTTGATTCTGAATTATTCAAAAAGTTGACTAATCATATTTGAATTGCTTGTATTAATTATGATGTTTGACTGATTATTGATGCTACAAGAGGATATATTTGTTTACTTGTTTATTTCAACGGCTTCAATTCAACTTCAAGAGAACTTCTTTTAAAAGCTGTTAAAAATGATTTTGAGATATTTTGTTGAAACATCACAGTCTGGTCTATAACATTGATAATGTTGAGTGAAAAATTCAGATGCAGATTACACTGGCAATCTAGTTGATGAAAAATTACTAGTGGAACGTGATTTAACATTCAGTAATTGCATCGTTTTTTCAAAGAAAATATCTGCATATTTTATATTTCAAATAATTTTCAATTAACAGATTTTTTTCTTAGAAAACCCTCTAGAAAATCATTATTTTAGTTGACCTTGTTTCAAATTAGTTATTTTCGAAAAATTGATTTTATAATTCTTTTTGAAATTGATTTTTAAATCACTACATTAACTAATCTTACCCCCTACTAATTATCGAAAAGATAAATAGTGATTGAAAAAGTGATGAGTGTTGATATTAATCATATATTATAACTCGAGATAGTATATTTAATAAATTTCTTTAGAAATTTAAACAAGAGTTATAAAAACTTTCATTTGGCAAAAATTTCATGACCAATTCTATTTCTATCATTTTTCTATCGACCATCACTCATCAAAATCCAATATAGTAAGTCAATATGTGGTAATTTAAACGGGAATCATTCATTTTTCATTTTATTATATTTTAACAAATAATAAAAAATATAAAAATAAGAACATCCAAAGAATTCACTCTCATTTAAAAATCCTCACGGTTATGTGTAATGACCCTAAAATAAAATAAAAATAAAATAAAATAATATGTATGTATTTATATTAGAAAATTCTGAGATATATATATATATAAGTATATATATTGTATTAAAACAGAAAAGAATTTGGCAATAAATAAAATTAAATGGGAGCTTCTGTTTGATAAATTAAGGTAATTAGAAGAAAAATTGGAACTCAAAATAAATAGAGCTTTATGTTCAAAGAATTATGTAAATATATACACATTTAATATATATGGGGTGTTTGCTGTTTTATATGGAGATAAAATAAAATGAAGTTTAATATAAAGGTTTATATGTCTTATAATTGTGCCAGAAAATAATTAGCATAATATATGTGATTTTTAATTTAAAAGGAAGTTGACTGATTTGACATAAAGGCAAAAATATATTTATATACACATATACAGAATCCAATAAAATTTCCATACCATATTTATTCCAAGCAAATAATTTGTGTAAATGATTTTACATTACAAAGTATGGTAGTATGTCTGATTTAATGGAGGTAATAGATAGGTAGAAAAAAAAATATACAAAGTAGATTTTCAGATTTCCTTAAAACTTATAAAAAGAAATAATGAACTGGGGGTCACATGCTTATTGCATGAGTAGAAAAGAGTCATGAAAATAGTATTGAGTGTCTAAAAATGCATGATCCCCGAAATAGCTAATTAAAGTGTGCATTTCCAATTTATGATCACACAGAAATATGATGTGTACATAAACATCTAAGGGTATCAGGGGAATTACCCATTTTCTAAAACCCTAGAATGGATTTATAAATAACTGCACATAGCCAAAACCATCACTCTCTCGGGATCAAAAACAAAATAAAATAAACAAGGAGAAACACTAGCTTGAGGCTTTGGGGGATTTGCTGTTCTAAGAAATTAAGGCAGTGAAAGGAGAAACATTATGTGAGTATTTATCTTTTGTATGCAATGGCATTAAGTCCTATTGCAGGCAGCCTAAAAATATTATGAGTTCTTTGAATCTCTGAAATGATTTGTTATGGGTGATATGGATGTTTGTTTGTGCATTTTTGTTTGGAGCATTGATCTGTAATTTGGCTTTCAGTGTTAACATGTTTTAAGTATTCTTGTTCTATCTTATCATCATTAAACATGGATAAAGATTAATAGGGGAACATGGGGTTGAGCCAGAAAATATGCATGCAGTCATATTTCTCTGATATATGAATGAAAGAAAAACTAAACTGGTCACTTGGGGGTAGTCAATGATCTACTTACTTCAGGTGGAAGCAAGTATATGCATGGTGCAATCTGCACCCTGAGGCCTTTGTGTGTTGGGATAATTTAAACAACCTGGGAGTTTCCTTCACAATGCATACATAGTGTTCATTTGACAAGGAGTTAAAGACCACAAAATAAATGGGGGTAGGGGTTTAAAAATCTGGGTTATAGACTTTCAGATTTGGTGATAGATTTAATCAAGATAAATATTGTTCAATGATTAATTGCTGGGTGGAAGTTTGGAGTACAAATCAGAGATTACTTATCCAAGATTTGATGAGGATGAATTAAAATTGTACACATGATTAATCTTAACTGACTGTTGTGCATTGTTTAATTTGTTGAATGTGATATTGTGTCTTCTTGAATGAACCAAAACTTGCTAAGTATAAGACCTGTTAATCTAGGAAGGCATTGCAAGATCACTAAAATTATGTACATATATACAAAATTGATAAATGCTCATACCAGTGTAAACTGACCCTTTTGGTTGCCCTTGCAATCATCTGGGTGTCTCAAAAATTATTTGGGGTAGCTAAATGATTTGCTTGCAGGAAATTGAAGTTGGCTTGATGAGTAGAGAAGGCATTGGCTGCTAGTATAAATAAGAGAGACTTGTTTTAAATTTGAAGTTGCATTGTAATGGAATTACTAGACAAATTCTATTTTCTGTAATTGAAGTACTTGTAGGAAACTTTCTAAGTATTTGGGATTGAAAACTTGTACTTAAGCAAAAATTCATTTTGAATGATATTTGATGGGGTTTGATTTTTATTGATTCTATGATCATCTGATTTGGAGAAAACAAGGGGATGGATATAACACATAAATATAAAATGTGAATGTAATGATCTATGGTTTTATTGCCTGAGTTTATTCTATGATTTCCTTTAAATAAAATTACAATAGATTTGACAAGATTTGAATAAGAAATACTCAAGTGAAATAAATGTATGCATGTCAGATAATTGATACTGAGATATATATATATATACATTTGAATCTCTGATTTCTATTGTTTCTATTTTGTCTTATGGAAATTAAACAGCTAAGGGGATCTAATTTTTGAAATGAACAATTAAGATTTTAGTAGAATATTCAAGTGAAATGAATTTGTGTATGGCAAGTAAATGATACTGGCATGTGCATGAGTTCTGGAAATTTGTATGGATCTGAGTATTCAAATTTCAAAAAAAGAAATCTTTGAGAATAGTAGACTTGAAAGGTACTGAATTTTGGATAAATGATTGAACACTTATAAGACTGATTTTTTTTAGAAAACTTGAACTGGACATAAAAAGGCTTGGAAATTTAGGAGTAGCACTTTGTAGAAGTTTGTTAACATGAGGGATATGGGTTTACAAGTGGTAAGGGAGGGACTATGGGCGGCCTAGATGGCCATGGGTCAAACCCTTGGAGCCTGGAATCTCTTCATTTCAATTGATGAAGTGTGAGTGCATCCGGGACAAAACCAAGAAAAACACCAAGCAACCCTCATATAACACCAAGAAATTATAGTGATATACCAAGCAACTAAAAATCTGTACCATGTCAAATATAGAAATGCAAATCTAACTTCAATTGTTTAATGCGGGACAGTGATTAGGAAATCACTTTTGATGTTCCTAACTACAAGTAGGATCTTGAAATAATTTTATGCATAAGCCTAATAACTGACACAAGAACAAATAAATGCTAATAGCCTTATTTAGGCAGATTAGTATTTATATATAGTCAGATAACAAGTATAGGTATTATAATTTGCTATAAATATACCTCTGGCAGTAGAATAGGATCTAAACAGGAAATCAGTGGCTTGTTAATAGCTTGTATGATATTTTGTTTTCAAATTGATTTAAATTGACTCTGATGTATATATTTAAATATATATATATAATAATAAAGGAACAATTGTGTATCATCAAATATATAATTGGTTTAATCTTTGTATACTGATATGATTATATTAGTAATTCCAGGGTCTTGGGAAAAATATTTGGAAACTATATAAACTTTTAAATATAAAAGTATTTGGGGTTTAGTGGTGAGTTCCTCTGGAATAAAAAAAAACTAAGTATAATTGAGTGAGGGTCACCACATTATGCATGGGTGAATTACTTTGAATTTGTTATCTGTTTCCATGCTTATTTAAAAGTCCTCACGGTTATGCATGTATGGAATGCATATCAAAAATTGATTGATTAAATAGACAAGTTGATTCTAATCCCATTTAAAAGTCCTTACGGTTATGCGTGGTTAGAAGATTCTTGAATTCATTTTAAAAAAAATTGGAATACTACTAATCTCATTTAAAAGTCGTAACGGTTATGCATGGTTAGTAGATATTCAAATTCCCGATAAAAATATATCATAAATAGACGCAACTATATGGTTTTATATGATGATATCATCTCTATCATTCTAAAGTGGAATATGCATCAAATAGAGTATTTATGATTTGTGTTTAATTTTTATTGAAATTTAATATTTATATTCGATTGAGTTTTAATATTGTACTAATATCTATCACTTTATCTCTATTTTTCTAACACTATTATTCTTCTACTGATAACAGAAGAGGGAGAGAAAAGTTAAGATATTGGTGAATATAGGTCGAATATTTTCTAATTGCATCAATGCTCATTTTAATATTTGTATTCCTATGCAACTATGAAGGGGGAGTATTGTGTAGAGAGGGAGCATTCAAATAGGGGGAGCAAACTAAATAATTAAATACATTTAATATATTCAAAATCTTAAATATATGTTTGTTATCATCAAAAGGGGGAGATTGTTGAATATGCGTGTATATGATTTTTGTTTGATGATAATAAACATATATATATATATATTCATTTAAATGTATTTGCTATTGTACTATTTTATTTTCACAGATTAAATAAATATTTGCTCAATAAAATAAATAACACAGTGTTTAAATTCAAACAGATATTTTATTCAAACAAATATTTATTACAACTTTTGAATAGTACAAATTCAAGCTCTCACTATATATACATCATTTCAATTACAATACAATTTTGGTTACATCACAATTCATATTTACATCAGCATCTCACTACATATCACTCACACTCGTATTTATCTTCAACTTCATTCCAAGGTGAATCCAGCATCTGAGCAATCTGAAAAAATATATACTGACACAGTAAAATTGAAAATAAAATATTTTTGCAGTACAAAATAAAATGTGGTTTTGAAAATTTTATTTGCCTTAGTTATTTGGGTTGTTCGTCATCATTTAATTTTTGAATTCATCATACACGAACAGTTTTTGACATACACAGTGTATCACTGTATATGCCACAAGGCCATGCAACCCAATATATACACTTGATACAATTAAAGGGACAGGTAAGCATAGGTCAAACCCAAATCAAAAGTCGGGTTCAACTTAAGTGCAATATAAAAAAATTCACGTCACAAGCACAAGGTCAAACCCGAGTTTTGAAACTAGATTCAACACAGGTGCAAATTGTCAAAACTCAAAAATCAAGTCCAGACCACACAACTCAAAGTCAAGCTACATGAAGATCAGACTTCAAGACAACATGGCTGCATCAAGAAATCAAATCCAGTCTGAAACAGCATGCACAAGAGTGGAAACAACAACCAGTGATACACAGTGCATACAGTAGTTTGTTTTGAATGTCAACTCAATGCTACAAGTGACTCAAAGCAACACAAACAAGAATGATCAAACTAGACTCAGGTGATAATGTGCAAAATGTAAACAAGACTCAAGACAGTGCACACCATACAAATATACATGAAGTGGAAGTGAAACAGTGTCAACTAAGTGAAACTGGAAAATGCAAACAACAAATGTATAGCCACAGAATACAGATGCAACTCATAGACTACAAAGAGACGAGACTGCGTACATTTCGACCTGTGAACCATGAAGTGTATCAAGACTCAGTGCAAAATTACTCAAAGTTACAGCTTGGAAAGAGCAATGCATTAATAACACTAACAGGTTCAGCCTCTTCATCAAGCAACAATGATATGCACACACAATCCAGAGAAACCAGCCATGACCAGAAAGTAGCATGACAGTGAAACAGGCCATCTACAACCTCAAGTAAAACAAATAACATTGACTCAAATGGCCGAGAACTGATACAAGTGACTCAGGCAAATACAACATGAATGAACTAGCTTGAAACAACATGCATAAGCTTGGAAACATGATTATCAAAGTAAACTACATGACTCAAGCTACTTGAAGTGTGTCGACCAGTTCACAATGAATACATGTATATGCAATAGAGCATTAGAGTCGAAGCACACAGGAACCAAAATCAAGCGACAACACTGAGTACAGGCAAAGTAAAACATGATAGAGAATTCAAAGTAGTAGTCTTGGTCAAAGTCAAAGCAAGGTGTAACCAAAGTCACAGTGAAATCAACATCGTCAGAAATCGTCAAAGCCGTGGTAACAAAAATCGAAGCCGTGAGTGTCAATCAACGAAAATATATACGAATTGAAGAAGTCAGAGATCAATCTCAACATCCAAACGGGAATCGAACGGCGAGCAAAAACAGTTGACAAATTCAAATAATATTATACGAATGAAAATAAAGGGATTCGAACCCTATATAAGTAATCAACATCATCAGCAAAGAAATCGATCGAGTTCAAGCAAGCAAATCAAAAGAAACAAAAGTAACAAATCACATACCAGATTGTTGAATTGAACTCAATCATCGAAGCAGCCAAAACTAAGCTACGAAGAAACGATCGATCAACAAAGCTATATGCAAATATCCACTTAATTGATCAACAAAGTCGGTCGCTTCGAAAATAATCACGAAGCCCAAAATCGGAACGAATGAGAACGAGCAACATGAAGCCGCCATTTTCACAAGAAAAGAAATGGGCCGGAGATAAAAGGAGAAAGGGATTAATTTGTTCAAGCCGGCCTTTCTTTTTTGTTTGGCTTTAATTTTAAAGGCTTTAAATTATTTAAATTAGGGTTTAGTTATTTATTTTTTTTAAAGCGTTTTTAATTTCTTTCTTAAACCGTTGTAATTTCTAGTCGTGTGACTAGGGCACAAACTACGTGACGTAGTTTGAGAATTCGCAACTCAGTGGCTGAGTTATGGCAGGGTTTTGAGCGTAGAGTTAGGTTAGTCAATAGCGGGTGTCGCGAGTTTACGTGTATAAGCGTGGGACTATCTAATTTCTAGTAGAAACCTTGGAGGCAACACGTAGGCAAGGTTTTGCCGAAGCTGGGTAAATTCTGTGTTGTTCTATTTCTGCATTTATTATTCTTCTTTTATCCGTGCTGCTATTATTCTAATATATCTGTGTTGAGAATATTTTATAAACTTCCGCATTAAATTTTTATAATTGATAGCATCACCCTATTCACCCCCCCCTCTAGGGTGAAATCGATCCGGATAAGGTCGCCCACGATTTATATAAGTATATCCATCTTCTTTTTTGATGTTTAATTATCTCATCTTCGATCGAGCCTATCTTCGAATCAAGGTTCTATTTTATTAGAGTCCCTCTAATTTGAATCTCTATCTTTGTTTTGAAATCCACCCTTGAATCATCCTTTGAAAAGTCGGGCTTGTTTGTATTTTATAAATTGTTTTATATATCAAAATTATTATTTTACTAAGTATGATTATATTATATAAATAAAAGTGAAAATGTTTTCGATAAAGATTATATACTTTTTCAAAAACGAGAATTTATAGTTTCAAAAGGATTTGAAATTTTGAAATTTTATTTAAGAAATTGGTTTGTATAAAATGATTTATAACTGTAGGGTTTTGAATTTGAATTTCGAGGAATCGAACTCCGGTGTTTTGAAAATGATTTAAAGATTTTGGAAATTATATAATAATAATATGATATTTTTTGAATAAGAAATATTTAAAATGTATTCGAATGAATTCTAATGATTTCGAAGAGATCTCAAAGAAGTTTCAAGAAAATGGAAGTCCAAACCTCACTTGTGTCGCGGGAAAATAATTTTGGTGATGAGTGCATGCATCATCGATATTGATTTTCGAGTTTCTGAGTGAGGGAGAGGCCACTCTAGTAGCTTTGTTATGTGAGTGATTTTGTGAAACAAATTTTATTTCAGGTTTCAAAGAATGATTTGATATTCGAAAGATATATATATATATATATATGTATATGTTTGAAATGATATAAAGTAAGCTAGTGTTCAGTCCTCGAGATTCATATTTTTTTTGGTATAACCTTATCTATTGAAATTGATTTACTGATTGGATTAGTGATTTCCAACTTTTGGATTTTTAAATATGATTTCTTCGACTATTTTTAAAGTTCGAGCACTTCCAAATAAAGGTTTAAAATTTTTGAGCTAAGAAATTTTCAAAGGGGTAAATTGGATCTTCCATTTATAATAATAAATAGTTTAAAGGTTTTAAAGTGGATTAAACTTGGAAATCATTTTGGGTAAAATTGATTTTTGAGGTAAATATTTGGTTTTGAAAAATAGATTGAAATTTAAACCAGTATTTATATGATGATTTCAGAAATGAATTTGTTTGACTTAAATTTTGTTGATTTGGAAACTAGGATTATTTTCTAAACCTATTGTTCTAAGAAACTTTGAAACTGAATATATATAATTTGAAAGAAATGATTGGTGAATTCATATATGATTTTGAAACTGAATTGATATTGAAATGGTTTGAAATTGAGAACCTTGTTTATTTAAATACTTTGATTTGGGAGTTATCGAACTTATATAATATGAATTTGTATAAGTATGAAGTTGATTTGAAACTAATGATTTGGAAAGGTACTCAATTTGAAAGTGAAATCTTATATAATCGAAGTCTATATAAGTATGATTTGATATACTACTTATTTTGGAAAGTATTCAATTTGAAATGGATTCTTATATATGATGAATTTTATATAAGTATGATATTTGAAAGTGACTTTGAAAGGAACTATATGATAGGTATTTTCGAAGAAAAGATATGGAAAGTGCCTTCTGCTTGATATCCGCTTTGTGGCCACACTGTGGATTCATTCTATCGATATTATTCTCTCTCTAATTTGGGTTTTCCGGATATGATACTCGAGTGTCCATCGACTTCCATGGAGATCTCCATGGTTTTTCTTATGACCGCCACTACATCGCGTAAATCACAAGGGCTGCGAGAGCCTAAGGGTACGGATGTTTCCTGGGGGATCCAGGTGTAACCATTGTGTATCTGTGATCTATTGGGTCGCTTGGTAGCGTAATCCGCAGGGGCTGCGAGAGCCTATGGGTACGGATGTTTCCTGGGGGATCCAGGCGCAATCATTGTGTATCTGCGGTACTACCAGTCTTCATGGCGTAATCGCAGGGCTGCGGTAGTCAGCCTATGGGTACGGATGTTTCCTTGGGGATCCAGGCGTAACCATTGTGTATCCGCGATCCATGATCGACATGTTTGGGTTTTGTTGTTTTGTTTTGATTGTACTTTCCATATCTGTTTTAAAAGGTTTTACAGTATTTTCACTGGGTGTTGAAACAGGTTTACTAAGCACTTGAAGAAGTATAGCTTTGCGCCAGAGCAATGCATGGCCAGAATTTGCAAGCACGAGGATAAACTTGTTGAAACATCGAGTTATAAAAGTATTTTCGAAAGGAAAATTTTGTTTCGATATATATTTTATTATAAAAAGTATTTCAAACAAAGAAATTTGGTATTAATATTGTGATGCAGCCCAGAATGATATTCAGAAAGCTGAAGTCGTAGGTCGTGTACGACCTAACAAGTTGGTAAGTCGGGTACGACCTAAGGAGGAAGCTAGCGAGCTAAAGCAGATGAATAGGTCGCTGGAATGACCTAACAGGTTGCTCATTGATAAAGGACAAACTGACAAAGTCTTAAGTCGCATACGACCAAACATGCTCTTAAGTCGCGTACGACCTAACATGCTCTTAAGTCGCGTACGACCTAACAAGAAGGATAACCAACTGGAGCAACCCAGCGACTTACGAGCTAACGAGTTTAAGAATAAGGTGCTACGACCTAACGAGTTACGACCTAAGTTAGGTCGCGAGATTGCAGTACGACCTATGATAGGTCGCGAAGAAGAACTACGACCTAAGATAGGTCGTGGGAAGATGGGCCTCTTATTCTTAGGTCGCTGGGAAGATAGGTCGTTGGAAGATAAGTCGTGTGAAGGGACCTGAAGCTGGATTGGTCTAGTTACCGCTTATTTTTTAGGTCGTGAAGGTGCTGTGTTGTCTGTTAAGTCGTTAACGACCAATAGTAAGTCGTAAGATGTAAGTCGTCTATTTTTTAGGTCGTGTGTTTTTAGGTCGTGATGTATAGGTCGTAGCCGACCTATGTGTTGTAATGTGTTGTATTGTTTTTCTTTATGTGAGTCGCTGTTGCTTTAGGTCATAGGTCGTCTCTGAGTCAAGTCGTGAACGACCTAAGTGTTGTACAGTTTTCTTTTGTTGAGTGAGTTGTAAGCCTATAAATAGGCGGGTGGTTTCATTGGTAAGGTGGTTGATTTTTGGAATAAAACTTTGGTTTTGAGAGCTTTGTGCCTCTTCTTAAATTGGTAGTTGAGTGTAATCTCCTATCTCCACTTTCGGTTAATCGAGTGTGCTCGATTCAACGACTGCTGAAGCCGATTCACGGAATCTAGTGCGCTAGATCAACGTGCAAAGAATCGCAGATCTTTAAACACGGTATCGTGCGTAATCAACGTGTTTGGGATAGCTAGAATTCGGTATCTTTGGATCAACGAATTTGGGCATTTCGGTATCTTCTACTTCATCGATTGTTACTTTCATCATCACAATCATTTTGTTATTCCGTTGCTGCGTCATTTTGGTATCAGAGCTAGACTTAGCCAATCATAGCTAAGCCGAGTCTTGGATCCAATTCTTATCGAAGAATTTGAGGAGTTAGTGAAGCCGAGCTAAGTGAAGAGTTTGAAGTCTAGATTCGAGCAAGTGAAGCCGTGCATCATTTTGAAGTTCATTTGAAGTTTGAAGTGTGGAGACAGATTTGCATCATTTGGAGGAGTTTGGTGTTCATCGTGTTCATCATAAAGTTGCAACAAATGGGGAATTTCCGATCCATAGCATTTTGGATCTAAGGAGGAAAGGTGTTTGAATTTTGCGCGGGAAATTGTTTACGTGCCGAAAGTGAACTTGAGTTGTGCGAGCTAAGTTGGGTCGTTTCAGTTTGGAATCGAGCTAGTAGAGTTGAAGTTTTGAAGATTATCTTTGCATTTGTTGAAATATTTGTGAACCTTCAATCATGCCACCGAGAAGAGCTCATCGCCATCAAAATGTTGAAGCATTGTACAGAAGAGAAGAGGCCGATGAAATGGAGCAAAGAATTAATGAAAACTTTAATGAGAAACTTAATGAAGGGATTCGTCGAATAGAGAAGATGATGTTAGAGATGAATCAAAATCAGAGAAGGGTTTCACCTGAATCTAACCATGGGGAAGTAGAGTTTCACCACGTTCCAATCGAAAGAGAAGTGTCGACAGTAATCATAGAAGTATGGGTCGAGATTCTTATAGAAATGTAGATGATCGGAATGTGAATGGTCGAGAACGGAGGAATGTAGATCGAAGGGATGTTGGTGGTAGAAATGGTGGTAGTAGAGATGTTGGTGGTCAGGATCGACATCGATATACATCAGATTTTGAAGAGGAGTTTGATGGAGGTAGTGTTCGTGGGCAAGGACGAGGTCAAGGAAGAAATTACTCAGAATATGATCACAAGTGGGAGTCAGGAATGAAGACTGAAATTCCAGAATTCAAAGGTGGTATGCAAGCTGAGGAGTTTTTGGATTGGATGTCTAACGTTGAAGAGATTTTTGACTTTAAGGAAGTTCCAGAACATCGTAGAGTGAAGTTGGTTGCTACAAGGTTGAGGAGTAGAGCTTTGGCGTGGTGGCAGCAAACCAAACTTACACGTGAACGGATGGGGAAGTCAAAGATTGAATCTTGGGAGAAGATGAAGAAGTTGATGAAAGCAACATTCTTACCTTACAATTATCAATCTCTTATGTATCAACGTTTGTAAAACTTAAGGCAAGGAACGAAGTCTGTGAATGATTATGCTGATGAATTTTACCAACTTATTGCCAGGAATGATATCATGGAGACAGAAGAGCAACTGACAGCTAGATTTGTTGGAGGGTTGAGAATGCAGATTCAAGATATGGTGAATATGTTTGATCCCAGATTTGTTGCTGAAGCACATCAAAAGGCTCTAGCTTGGGAGAAGCAAGGAAGGAGAGGAGGTTGTGTGTTTACAAATTCCAACAATCCAGTGAAAGGGGCTAGTAGCAATATGAATGTTTCAAAGACTGTTGCAAAACCAGTTGTTAATGAAGTTGCTAAGACCAGGGTCAACAGTGGTATCAAATGTTTCAATTTTCAGGAGGTTGGTCACAAGAGCAATGAATGTACAAAGCCAAAGAAGCGAGCGATGATTGTTGAACTTGAGAACGAGGATGAGGAGGCTGAATGTTCTACTTCATTACCGGTTGAGGAGGAAGAGTTATTGTCAGGAGATGATGGATATACTTTAATGATGAGGAGGAATTGCTTGACACCGAAGTAGGAGGAAGAGACTAGCTGGTTGAGGAGTAACATCTTTCAATCATCATGCACTACCTTGGGAAGGGTTTGCAAATTTGTCATTGATGCTGGAAGCTGTGATAATCATTTCGACAGAGGCTGTGAAGAAATTGGCATTAAAGACTGAGAAGCATCCGAAGCCTTACAAGTTAGCATGGTTGAGGAAAGGTGGGGAGGTGAAAGTTAGTCGAAGAGCTTGTGTTAATTTTTCAATTGGGAAGAAATACAAAGATGAAATTTGGTGTGATGTTGTGGACATGGATGTATGTCATCTGTTGTTGGGGAGACCATGGCAGTATGATAGAGCTGTGCAACATGATGGGCGTACCAACAGTTACAATTTCATGTTTGAAGGCACCAAGATTACTTTAGTTCCCAAGAAGCGACAACAAGAAGAAAGCAAGTTGGAGGAGATTGAAGAGCTGAAAACTTTGCTATCTTTGAAGGAGTTTGTTAAGGAGGTAGAAGAGGAGCCTGAAGTATTTTTGTTGATTGGACGTGAGAGTCAAAAAGTGGTTGAAATTCCTGAAGAAGTAAGGCCTGTGCTGGAGGAATTTGAAGATGTATTTCCAAAGGAGTTGCCAACGGAGTTGCCGCCGTTGAAGGACATTCAACATCGAATTGATCTTGTTCCAGGAGCCGTGTTACCTCATAGACCACACTACAGAATAGTCCAAAAGAGCACGAGGAGTTACGAAGGCAGGTGGAAGAATTGCTTGAACAGGGGCGTGTGCAGGAAAGTTTAAGTCCATGTGCAGTGCCAGCATTGTTAGTACCAAAGAAGGATGGAACGTGGAGGATGTGCACTGATAGTCGGGCATTGAATAAAATAACTGTCAGATACAGATTTCCAATGCCGAGGCTTGATGATTTGTTGGATCAGTTGAGCGGGGCTACTATATTTTCGAAGATTATTTGAAGAGTGGTTATCATCAAATTCGAATCAGACCAGGGGATGAATGGAAAACAGCGTTCAAGACACGTGAGGGGTTGTACGAATGGCTGGCGATGCCGTTTGGTCTTTCGAATGCACCGAGTACATTTATGCGAGTGATGAATCAGATTTTTAGACCATTAATTGGGAAGTTTGTAGTAGTGTATTTTGATGATATTCTGATATACAGTGGAAGCGTAGAAGAACACTTGCAACATCTGAGAGAAGTGTTGATGATACTGCGACAGGAACAATTTTATGCCGCAACGAAGAAATGCGTGTTCATGACGCATAGTGTCTTATTTTTGGGATATGTTATATCGGGAGGAGGTATACAGGTGGATCAGAATAAAGTTGAAGCAATCAAAAATTGGCCACAACCCAAGACGATAACTGAAGCAAGAAGTTTCCATGGTTTAGCATCATTCTACCGAAGGTTCATTCCACACTTCAGTAGCGTGATGGCACCAGTTACTGATTGTATGAAAGGGAAGCAATTTTTATGGTCAGAGGAAGCAGGGGTTGCTTTTGAGCGAATCAAGGAACTTTTGACGACAGCACCAATTCTAGTATTACCAGATTTTCAGTTGTTGTTTGAACTACATACTGATGCATCCAAGGTTGGAATTCGAGGGGTGTTAAGTCAGAAAGGACGTCCTATTGCATATTTCAGTGAGAAGCTATCAGGAGCAAAGATGAGATATAATACATATGATGTCGAATTTTATGCTATCGTGCAAGCTGTGAAACATTGGAGGCATTATTTGTTTCATAAAAAATTTGTTTTATATACTGATCATGAAGCGTTGAAGCATATGCAGGGATAGGACAAGATTGCAGCAAGGCATGCTTCGTGGATTGCATATCTGCAGCAATTTACATTTGTTGTGAAACACAAATCTGGAGTTACAAACCGTGTGGCGGATGCGTTGAGCAGAAGAAATCATTTATTAACTACCATGAAAGTGGAAGTTATGGGGTTCGAAGTACTTCCAGAATTGTGTGTTGAAGATCCTTACTTTACAAAGTTTATAGATGAAGTCAAGGAGGAAAAGACGGATGAGTTTGTATTGGTGGATGGTTTTCTGTTTAAAGGAAATCGATTATGTCTACCAGATTGCAGTTTACGGATGACAATTGTCAAGGAGCTACATGAGGAAGGACATGTGGGTAGAGACCGTACATTGCAGCTGATTTCTCAATCTTACTTTTGGTCGTCAATGAGAAAAGAAGTGGAGAGGTTTGTGGAGAGATGTCATATCTGTTAAGTGTCGAAGGGAACCGCTACAAATGCAGGATTATACATGCCTTTACCAGTTCCGACAAAACCATGGGTGGATGTGAGCATGGATTTTGTGTTGGGTTTGCCTAGAACTCAAAGGGGACATGATTCTATATTTGTTGTAGTTGACCAGTTTTCGAAAATGGCACATTTCATAGCATGTAAGAAGACAGCGGATGCCGTCCGTGTAGCACAATTGTTCTTTAGAGAGATATATCGTTTGCATGGTTTACCGGAGTCCATAGTTTTCGACAGGGATACCAGATTTCTGAGTCATTTTTGGCTAAGTTTGTGGAAGATGGTGGGAACGAAGCTGAATTTTAGTAGTGCTTATCATCCGCAGTCGAACAGACAAACTGAAGTTGTAAACAGCTCACTGGGAAATATATTACGATGTCTTGTGAAAGATAATCTGAAGAGTTGGGATGTGAAGTTATGTCAAGCGGAGTTTGCTCATAATCATGCTATAAACCGTAGTATGGGTTTCAGTCCGTTTCAGATAGTGTATTAAAGATTACCAAAGGGGCCGTTGGATTTGACGATAGTACCACAACCAAAGGGAACCGTTGAACGGGCTGTAGATTTTGTTGATGGATTGGCGGAATGCCATAAAATCATTCAGGAACGACTGGAGAAAGCAAATGCAAAGTATAAACGATCTGCGGATTTGAAGCGAAGAAGCATGGAATTTAATGAAGGAGAATTAGTATATGCTGTGTTAACAAAAGATCGTTTTCCAGTGGGAGCATACAATAAACTTAAAGCACGAAAGATTGGTCTTGTAACGATTGTAAAGCGGATCAATGAAAACGCTTATAGATTGAAGCTGCCGGAGGATGTGTACACGTCTGACGTGTTTAATGTTAAATATCTTATACCGTATTATGGGAATGAGTTTGTTACGAAAGAGGAGAGCGCAAATTCGAGGACGAATTTTTCCCAACCAGGGGAGGATGATGCAGCCCAGAATGATATTCATAAAGATGAAGTCGTAGGTCATGTACGACCTAACAAGTTGGTATGTCGGGTATGACCTAAGGAGGAAGCTAGCGAGCTAAAGCAGAGGAATAGGTCGCTGGAACGACCTAACAGGTTGCTCATTGATAAAGGCCAAACTGACAAAGTCTTAAGTCGCGTACGACCTAACATGCTCTTAAGTCGCGTACGACCTAACGAGAATGATAACCAACTAGAACAACCCAGCGACTTACGAGCTAACGAGTTTAAGAATAAGGTGCTACGACCTAACGAGTTACGACCTAAGTTAGGTCACGAGATTGCAGTACGACCTATGATAGGTCGTGAAGAAGAAATACGACCTAATTTAGGTCGTGGGAAGATGGGCCGCTTATTCTTAGGTCGCTGGGAAGATAGGCCGTTGGAAGATAAGTCGTGTGAAGGAACCTGAAGCTGGATTGATCTAGTTGCCGCTTATTTTTTAGGTCGTGAAGGTGCTGTGTTGTCTGTTAAGTCGTTAACGACCTATAGTAAGTCGTAAGACGTAAGTCGTCTATTTTTTAGGTCGTGTGTTTTTAGGTTGTGATGTTTAGGTGGTAGCCGGCCTATGTGTTGTAATGTGTTGTATTGTTTTTCTTTGTGTGAGTAGCTGTTGCTTTAGGTCGTAGGTCGTCTCTGAGTTAAGTAGTGAACGACCTAAGTGTTGTACAGTTTTCTTTTGTTGAGTGAGTTGTAAGCCTATAAATAGGCGGGTGGTTTCATTTGTAAGGTGGTTGATTTTTGGAATAAAACTTTGGTTTTGAGAGCTTTGTGCCTCTTCTTAAATTGGTAGTTGAGTGAAATCTCCTATCTCCACTTTCGGTTAATCGAGTGCGCTCGATTCAACGACTGCTGTAGCCGATTCACGTAACCTTGTGCGCTAGATCAACCTGCAAAGAATCGTAGATCTTTAAACACGGTATCGTGCGCGATCAACGTGTTTGGGATAGCTAGAATTCGGTATCTTTGGATCAACGAATTTGGGCATTTCGGTATCTTCTACTTCATCGATTGTTACTTTCATCAGCACAATCATTTTGTTATTCCGCTGCTGCGTCATATTGGAAATTGGAATTCTTGTGGTTTGAATTAACTATTCATGCCCGATACTATCTTTTGAATCTACCTTATCTGCTCATCTTTATTTGTTCACCTATCATCTATCTTCGGAATCTACCTTCCTTTCCTTGTTGACTATATTCTTTAAATATTGTTTATTTATATACTACATGGTTTAATAGAAAATTTTAGTGTTATAAATATTTTAGAGGTTATTAATTAAATACAACATATTTAAAGAAATGATTATTAATTTATTAATACTGTTTGAAAGGTATCTTGTCTTTCAATCTATTTTTTTCTTTCTGGTAGTTTCTATTCTCCTACCTCCTTCCTTTTCGGGGATGAAAAGTTTTGAGTGGAGGAGAGTGTAACGACGCGTAAATTTAAGTGGTTTTATTTATTTTATTAATTGAATTTTGTGAAATTTTAAATATAAAATTTTGAAATAAAAAAATTGATATTTGGAATGCGTCTACTTAATTACATTTAGTTACATTCATTTATTTATAGTATTCATGTTTAATTCAATTTCTCAGCATATCAATTCCTCTACTTAAGTTTATAATCATTTATTTATAATACTTACCTTTCTATTATATTAAATTAGTAGCATTTCAATTATAACTTAAGTTTATAACAACTACAACATCAAACCCTTATATTTATTAAAGAATTTTGTTGAATACTTTCATTATTTCCAGTTACTTGTATGATATCCATTACATTTTCTTATTAAACATTAGAACTTTTAACATTTGGTAAGTTATATATATATGCTTTTAAGGATGTAATTGAAAATTACACAAGTTTATTTTATTTCTTTTAAATTAACTTAATATTCAGTAATAATATTTGTGACGGCCCTGACTCAACCTTCGAAAATCGGCACGGAATACGTCACTCATATTCAAATGCGGCAGATCCAAACATCGAATCTGGTTCGCCAAAGCTTATAACACCATTAAGTAAAACAACACAGTGGAAGAAATGAATAATACATTTGATATACAACATTTGATACAATATTCAGATACAATGATGATACAATGAATATCAATATACATCAGTGATATGATACAAGACAATAGCAGCGGAATGAAAAGATAACATCAACAGCGGAACAATAACTCCAATAGAGAAGATAGTCTTTAAAAGAGAACTCCAATAGAAGCAACTTCACCTCCAAAGCTCTAACTCCAAAGATAGCTCGAATGCTCCAATCCAAATAGCCAAATCCAAAAGCACCAAAGATAACTAATCTACACCTACTATCTGAAAAACCCAACTCTAGACTGCCCGTGTGGAAAATTGTAGGCACCCAGAGTTTAGGAATGAAACAAGTAAAAATGAAATCCGTAATGCTTTTTGGAAAAATTAAACTACCATAAGGCCTCCCGCCACACACACAATGCAAACGTAGAATTGGAGGAGATTTCTCCTTATTATAGTCAAAAATGCTTGATACGCGAAAACCATTTTGATATTATTATAAGTGCATAGTGGAAAACATTTTGAAAGTATAATATTAATCTTAGCCAGCATAGGCATTCCGAACTATGCCTACTATAGCTACCATCTAAACAGTGGTGACCACCATAAGTAAATGGCAGGTTCTACAACTAAAACCGTACAAGGCACGTATTGAATGATGGATTTCCAACAAATGGTCAGGCTAAGGAACTTCCTACTGCCACATGGGTACGCCTCTGGCGGGACGTCCCGAGAACTTAACCAGTTCTCTACCAACACAAGGTCGGGTTACCTCTTACTAGGTAACTACTACACGACTATGTCATCCACCGGTCCTTTGGGACCTTTATCCGAGGCGCCTCAACAAAGCAACAATCACACAGTAATGAAACCGTAGCAACCACATAGGTTAAATAACATGGCTCCATACTTGATACCACCCTTTTCCAGAAGGAAAGGACATACCCTAAAGGGAGCGACCCTCATAACCTTGCCGCATCTTTCCTGTTTCGACCATTTCCAGGGTGTGAGGTCCTGATGCAGTCTCGTCCACAAAGCTACGCTTTATACAAAAGCCATGCTTTGATCAAACACAATCAGTAGTACTTAGCATGCCACATTACCAAATTGGGAGTATATCGCTGATAACCTTCAACTACATAACCTCTGAGCTTGTTCGTCTCAGAGAAGGGTGTTAAGCTAAGAGAATAAATTCTCCACCACCAAATAGAAATGTATTTTAAAGAAATCTTCTTTATATCTCAAAGTGTAATGTCAGACACACAACCATACAAGTCTGTTCCGGGTTCGAACAGAACCGAAGGCACTTAAAAAGAAGCCCTTCAATCCGGGTATTTACAATCCCGATCTGACTTCCCATCACAGAGGGAAAACTCTATACTGGAGCAACTCGGTGTAGAGTCAATCGATAGGTTATCCTAACGTTCTTGCAAATATCCGGTCTTCACCACTGGTCTTCAATTGCTATCCATAACGTCGTATCATTATTTCGAATGGGTTATCTGACACAAGGTCCTCTCCTGGCTAAACCGAATAATGAGCGCAATATCTTAAAACATATGGATAATGGGATTTTAATTAAGTCACAACTTTAAACCCAAAAACTTTTCTTTTCAAATGGTTTAAATAAATTACCATTTCCAAATTTTTAAACAAAAAGATTTACATCACAAAGTTCACCCATTTTTCACAAAGATCCATTCATAGATTTTCAAACAATTTCTATTACAATTAGGATTGATTTTAAGTGAAGGATTTAACTTATAGCTTTCAAACCCGTTTCCAAAGATTTATTCATAACTCAAAAAACCATTTTCATTTCAAACTTGAGAAAATCCCTTTAACACAATGATGCAGCACATACCTCGATTCATCAAATTCCTAAATCGCGAACCCTGGATCCCAAAGAAGATGAGCCGCTCCAGAACTCTTTAGGTCGCGAGCGACCAACCAATTTCCTAAGTCGCGAACGAGCATCGCAAATGAAGTACTAAATCGCGTAGACGAAGCAGTTCCCAATTTCCTTAGGTCGCGGAGCCTAGATCGCGAACGACAGAAACCTTATATCGTAGGTCGCGAATCGCAAACTTCCAATTCCTTAGGTCACGCGCGCGAAGCTCTAGGAGGTCGCGATTGTTTCCAACAGCGTATGTCGCGAGATGCTCCAACAAGCTATGACCTATCTCCAATAAGTCGCGAATTCTTAGGTCGTTGATGAAGTTAGGTCGCGAAGATTTTTAAGTCGCTCCATGATTAGGTCGCGAGAAGTTTAAGTCGCCTGAAGATGAACTGTTTTGTTAAATCGCTAATGTTTTAGGTTGCTCAAGTGTTAAGTCGCGTGATGTACTATTGTGATGTAATTTTCTTAGGTCATTTGCTGTATTTTGTTAAGTCATTTGTATTGGGTTATGTCATACTTGCTTAAGTCGTGTGTCTTGGTAAGCGTCGTGCTGAAGTATGTAATTTTAGGTCGTGATATTTTTAGGTCGTGTACGACATATGCTATGTTGTAGCGTGTGTGGTTGTAAACATCTATAAATACCGGGTCGAGTGCTCATTTGTGAGAGAGTTGATTTTGGAATAAAATTTGGTTTGTGCTTTGTGCCTCCATTTTTAAATCGGTAGTTGAGTGTTATCTCCTATCTCCACTTTCGGTATTCGAGTGCACTCGAATCAACGATCGTTGAAGCCAATTCACGGGTCAAGTGCGCTTGATCAACGTCCGAAGAATTATAGATCTTCTTTCACGGCATCGTGCGCGATCAACGTGTCGAAGATTGCTAGAATCTGGTATCTTCGTGATCAACGGATTTGGGTGTTTGGGTATTCCTAAACTCATCGATTTATCATCGATTCATCGATTATTTCCGCTAATCGTGTGAGATCCTGGACGGATTCGATTCACATCATCGAATTCGCTTCTGAGTCTGCGTCAGTTTGGTATCGGAGCTAGATCGCAAGAAGTTTGCATCGTTTGGAGATCAGATTTGCATTGTTGAGGAAGTTTGGAGTTAGAGCCGAACCGTCAAAGCTAAGTCAAGAATTTGAAGTTTGAATTTTTGAAGATTGATTTGAAGTCCAATCATGCCACCGAGACGAGCTCAACATCATCGCAATATCAATGCTTTGTATGGAAGAGAAGAGGCCGATGAAATGGAGCAACGAATCAATGGGAATTTCAATGAGAAATTGAATGAGGGAATTGGTCGATTAGAGAGAATGATGCTTGAAATGAATCAAAATAGAAGAAGAGTTTCACCTGAATCGAGCCATGGGGGAAGTAGAGTTTCACCACATTCAAACCGAGAGAGAAGTGTTGATTGTGATCATAGAAGTGTGGATCGAAATCGTGATAGAGATGTGATTGATCGTGATTGGAGGAATATAGAACGAAGGGATGTTGGTGGAAGAAATGGTGGTGGTAGATATGTTGGTGGTCAGGATCGACATCGATATGCATCAGATTTTAATGAGGAGTTTGATGGTGGTAGTGTTCATAGTCGAAATCAAAGCCAAAGAAGAAATCATTCAGAGTATGATCACAAATGGGAGTCCGGGATGAAAACTGAAATACCGAAATTCAAGGGAGGTATGCAGGCCGAGGAATTTCTTGATTGGCTAGCTTATGTTGAGGAAATTTTTGACTTCAAAGAGGTTCCGGAAGATCGTAAAGTGAAATTGGTTGCTACTAGGTTGAGGGGGAGAGCTATGGCGTGGTGGCAGCAAACCAAACTTACTAGAGAGCGGATGGGGAAGTCAAAGATTGTTGTTTGGGAGAAGATGAAGAAGTTGATGAAGGCTACTTTCTTGCCCTACAACTACCAATCATTGATGTATTAGAGATTACGGAACCTGAGGCAAGGGACGAAGACCGTTACTGATTATGCTGATGAGTTCTACCAGTTGATTGCTCGAAATGACATTATGGAGATAGAAGAACAATTGACCGCTAGGTTTATTGGGGGACTTAGAACACAGATCCAGGATATGGTGAACATGTTCAACCCTAGATCTATGGCAGAAGCACATCAAAAGGCGTTGGCTTGGGAGAAACAAGGTAGACGTGGGGGAGGTGTGTTTCCAAGTTCTACGGGGCAGAACAAAGGAGCGGGTAGTAGTTCTAATGTTCCTAAAACATCGAGTTAGCCGGTTGTTCATGAAGTGGCTAAACCAAAAGTCAACACCAATTTCAAATGCTATAATTGCCAGGAAGTGGGTCACCAGAGCAACGAATGTCCGAAACCGAAGAAGAGAACTATGATTACTGAAGTGGAAGATAAGGATGTAGAAGAAGATCTCAATTCACACCGTGATGAGGAGGAAGAAGAGGTGTCGGGAGATGAGGGATGTAATCTGATGCTACAGAGATCTTGTTTAACCACGAAGCAGGAAGAGGAGTCGAGTTGGTTGAGGAGTAACATTTTTCAGTCAACGTGCACTATTTTGGGGAAAGTCTGTAAATTTGTCATTGACGCTGGGAGTTGTGATAATATCATTTCAATGGAAGCTGTGAGGAAGTTGAAGTTGAAAACGGAGAAACATCCTAGTCCTTATAAACTTGCTAGGTTTAGAAAAGGAGGAGAAGTGAAAGTAGAGAGGCGAGCTCATGTTCCATTTTCTATTAGGAAGAAATACAAAGATGAGATTTGGTGTGACGTGGTTGACATGGATGTTTGCCATTTGCTGTTGGGAAGGCCGTGGCAGTACGATCGGGAGGTACAGCATAATGGTCGAACAAATAGCTACAGTTTATTGTTCGAGGGCACAAAAATCACTTTAGTTCCGAAGAAGCGACAAATGAGAACAAGCTGGAGGAGATTGAGGAATTTAAGACCTTGTTGTCCTTGAAGGAGTTCATGGAAGAGGTAGATGAGAGCCCTGAAGTTTTTATATTGATTGGGCATGAAAGCAGTGAAGTTACTGAAATTCCAGGGGAAGTGAAGCCAGATTCTAAGGAATTCAAAGATGTGTTTCTAGAGGAGTTACCGAAGGAGTTACCACAGCTTAGAGACATACAACATC
Source organism: Allium fistulosum (assembly GCA_030737815.1). NCBI lineage: Eukaryota > Viridiplantae > Streptophyta > Magnoliopsida > Asparagales > Amaryllidaceae > Allium > Allium fistulosum. Next base: position 614,662,033 of record CM060908.1, on the reverse strand, counting down.
AGATTGACTTCGTACCAGGTGCTGCATTGCCTCATAGACCGCACTATCGGATGAGTTCAAAAGAACACGAGGAGTTGAGAAGACAGGTGGAGGAATTACTGGAACAAGGGCGTGTTTAGGAGAGTTTGAGTCCTTGTGCAGTGCCAACTTTGTTGGTGCCGAAGAAGGATGGAACGTGGAGAATGTGCACAGATAGTAGAGCATTGAATAAGATTACGGTGAGATATTGATTTCCTATGCCGAGTGTAACGACCCACCTTTTTGGACAGTTTAAATCAACAATCAAATACATATGTCAACTCAAACCATTCAAAAGGGGAGATTGTTAATGGGGTAAATAAGAAAAGAAGAGAAAGGAACAAGAAACAACCACAGAATCTCGCAGCGGAAAGATAAAATATAATAATCAAATAAACAGTTCATGAAGCTGTTTAATATACTTTTGATTATCATTTATACATCATTTATCAGAGTTATACATATACAACAGAACAAATAAAATAATGCAGCAGACAACATGGTGCATGGATAATAATAGTAATAGTATACCAAATCTTCGTCTTCGTTCTCCAGAATAGATCTTCAATAAGCTGAAAAACTCAGGACTGACCCGAGCGTAATGAAAAGACAAAACACTCGAGTCAGGACTAAAATATCCTTATGTAAGTTAAATCAATCGTAAATAAAGATTAGTGTAACGGCGTCAGAGATGTTTACGGGGTTAGACATCTCCTATCCAGTGTCGACGTGCGTGCAATAACTCAAGAGATGTTACGGGATTTCCGTCTCTTAAGGATCCGTTAAACTATCTACTATGTAGTACAATACGCTATTATAATATGTCTATAGTAAAATAAACTATTAAAATAGCGTTAAGGCGTTACCCATATCCCCCTTAACACAATTTTATATATTCCCATAGTCTATACAGTACCGTAATTCCTCCGTAAACTGGAGGGCTATCAGAGGGCACTCCATAGGTATGGTACAAAACAAACTCGTAGAAGGCGCTCTAGGGCATGTGAACACGGCACACGAGGAGATGCCAGGGTAGATATACCAATTGCACTCCCGGACTGGTGGTGACGCATAGCAGCTACTACCGCCCACCTCGGACACACTCCCAAACAATCGAGGGGTGGCCACCAAATTGAATCACAAAAGCAATAGAATGGTATCGAAGAAATATGCCCGATAAGAGGAATGACCTCACATTGGCCCGGTATAGCTCCTGATTTTAGTCACATCTAAGCTGACTCACGGGAGTCAGGGTCACGTCATACCATATAGAATCGTCGCCAAACCATCCTACTTCATTTCTGGAATCTCCACCACGTACACAATTGTTAAAGTGGTTTTCGGGATCGACAAAGAGTATGCCCATATCCGATCCCGGTCTCTTTAACAACTGAACGCTTATTACACACCGGATGGTTCTTTTACATTTTCAAAATCAATTCATAATTGATATCAAAATATCAAGTTCGCTTCAAAATCAAATCCATTTCAAAATCATCGTATCTACGCAAAATATACGATTTCATTTCAAAAATCATTTCGCCCAATATCTCATTTCAATTTCAAAAATCGTCACATTTCAATTTAGGTTGTAACTTTATTTAACCCACTTCATATTTAAATCCAAGATTTAAATATAAACATTTCACCTTATTTACCAGTTGGAAATTTTGGAAAATAGTTTTGAATAGTTTAAAGTAGCTTAAATAATTGAAAATAGTTAAAATACTCTAAATATTAAAGATAGATTTCAAAATAGTTTTAAATTGATTTAATATAGTTAAATAGATTTAAAATAGATTTAATATAATTAAATAGGTTAAATAGCTTTAAAATAGATTAAATATGATTGAAATAAATTAAAATAGGTAAATTACTTTAGATAAATTAAATTGGGTTAAGTAGATTTAAAAATAGATTAAAATAAGTTAATATGTTTAAATAAGTTAAAATAACTTAATATAATTAATATAGGTTAAAATAGTTTAGTATAAAATAGTTTAAGTATTTAAAATAGTTTATATAGCAGAATAACTTAAGAAAACCAAATTTGAAATAGCTTCAAAGTCAACCATTTTAATTTCCAACTTACCAATCTGAATCAAATTCAAATTCCATTCAGTCGATTAAATCTCAATTTCAATTCAAATCAAATTTTTGATTTCAAGTTTAAATTTAATTCCATCTCAAATCCAATGGTCTCAATTTCGATTTCAAAATGTTGTCTTTATCACACTTTTACTTAATAATATTCAAAGTCCGAATAAACGTTTAATTCTTTAAAATCAAATCAATTAACGAAATTCAATCATATCACAATTTTAATTTCAAAGTCTTAACTTTAATTATTAACCAATTTGTTTAACAAAATTTATTTCAACATCCAATTCGCGATGAATTCAATTTCTATAAAATTTGATTTTTAAATTCCTTTAAATCAAACCATTTAAAGTAATTCCAAATCTAAGACTTTAAAAATTATTTAATTTAACCAATCCGGTGCCCATATATAATTTTCTATCCTATGGCCAAGTGATCAGTTATTTCAATTAAATTTCAGGAATAGAGATATATCATTTCAATTCAAATCATAGTGTCATAGGTATATATCATTTCAACCTATTTGTCAATTTATTCAAAATGATTTAATTTACAACTGTAAATAATACACAGGGTGATGACAGGATATATACAACAAATAAACATCCAAACATTCAAATATCAATCAATAGCATCCATCGCAACCAATCATCCAAACAGACAATATAAATCACGAAAATTTAATAGTTATAGATGTTCGGTAATTTAATTGCGATTAAATTTCAATTCTAATATGACTGTCAATTTCAATTTCTAACATTAATTCGATGACAATCTAGATGACAGTTAAATTTTATCAATAATGACTAATAAAAATCATATCACTTCATAATATCAAATTCAACCAGCATCAAGATATTCTAGTACGTTGTGAGCGTTATAAAACACTCACCTTGAGTTTACGTTGCCAATCATTCAAATTTTTAATTAAATCGAGCGTGTTCGATTTAACCAAAAATTTTAACGACCACGAAACAGTCCCGGATCTGCACTGCAACGAAGCTCTCATCTCTGCGATTCCAACGCAAAAAGATTCGCCTGATTCTGATAACGTATGAATGAGATACGACTAGTTAAAGTTTGAATATATATTAATAAAATTTAAACAAGATTTATATTTTTCCACCTAAACAAATCGTGGCCACACGTCTAGACCCAAAGCCCCACAATCATCTTCTCCAAATCGCGTACGCAGGCAAGACGAACCAAACGTTAGCCGCCATCCAACCCTAGATGTCGCGCCCCAACACCACGCCTAGTCATCGATCAGGCGACGCCAACACGAAGCCCCACACCTCCTCTTCCTTCGCCCCAAACCAAGTGGAGCTCGGTGCCCCCATTGCCTCGGAAAGTGCGAACGAACGGCCACCCTTCCTCGCCCAATTGCCGTCAACTCCGATCACCAACGGTGATCTCCACCGGTAGATGTGCTCGCCTCCTCGAGTTCTTCCTATGCCTAGTTGAGAGCTTTCGATGAAATGGCCTGGATTACAAGAAAAACGAGGGGGAAAGGGGGTTGCTTATCGGCCATTAAATGAATAGAGGCGGCCACGAAAGAAAGTAGCTAGGGTTACGGGATGAATGCGTATATACACATATAACTAATTATTTTAATATTATTCTCACTTTTAAACAACATTTTCAAACGATTTCCAAACGACGCATGCCGACAGGCGTTCGTAATGTTTTACCCGCCTTCCGAACTCAATGGAACGTGTTTCGAAAGCCAATTTGATCGTATGTGGAAGATAGCTTTTTGAATCGAATTAAAATATTAAATTTTCGATATTTATTTCAGCGCGTTTCTAACCCGTACAACCAAACGATAATTCCAAACACTACGAAATTTGAAATCCGATAATAATACACTATTACGGATCCAATGGAACTAGTTTCATCGAATTCCGAGACTGTGCCTCGGAAGGCTATTTTTACTCGTCGATTAAATCGACGACTTTTCAAAATTTACAGAATTTCTAACAAATCCAATTTTAAATGTTAACAAATTCATTGTTGTTTAAATAAAATTTTATATCAATCTTCGATATCATTTTTAATCATATTATAATCAAAATTCAATTATTCAAATATTTGCAAATTTAAATTTTTAAACAATTTAGATTATCCGAAATTCATTATCTTGAAATATTTGAAAATGAACTTATAAAATTTAACTTTAAAACGAATTCAAATTATGGAACAATTATTTCCGTTATACAGTTATTCAATTCCCATTATTCAATCTATTCAATTATTTAATTTATTTCCAATATTAAATTTAAACAATTTAATTGATCCATATTCAACAAATTTCAATATTAGATTTTAAATGAATTCTCATTACTAATCAATTACTTTATTTACATCCAAAGCATCCAACATTTATTATTCGACTTCAGTTATTGATTGTAAACCCAGTTAATATATAAAATTTCATTTCATTTACAATTGGTTTCTAAATTCAATTCGACTGACAAATAAACAAGTAACTTATAATAATTATCACCATTTTCTTTTAATCACACTTGTAAGTTTATTATTTACTAACAACTGTCACAAATTTCCTATATAAGACAAATTAGATTCCATTACCATTGACTACATCTTATTTCATTAGTTAACCTAATATTTACATTTGTTTTTCTTATATTCCCTTATAACCAAGTTATAATATTTAAGTCATTTCAATTGATTGGAATATCATTTAATTCATTAATAATTAACTTAGATAAATATTGTGATAATTCATTCTAGTTATTATTATCATAAATAAATTACAAAATTTTAATTCTTCCAACATTAAACCATGAAATCTTATTAAATTAACTATTTTAATTATCGAAAATTTACGGGTTGTTACACTCTCCCCCACTCAAAACTTTTCGTCCTCGAAAAGGAAAAAGAAGGGAAAAGGAACTAAGTCAAGAGTTCAACATTTGATATATTTTCCAAAATTATCAACTTATAGAACAATGAAAATTTAATTTATAAAGTCGTTACTACACTTCCACTACGCTACTCCGATAAGCTTACGAAATTTACAAGTGGGTTATCCAAATGAGTTATAAAATTTTAAAACTTGAAGAAAAAAAATTCTAACACCCGGATTTTATGGAAAATTTCGGCAGCGTCTCCTTTGCGCGGCTCGATCGGTACAGCTACAAAACGCCTCTACGGGCCCTAAACCAATAAAAGAAAACAAAAGCCAAGTGGCTCCATTCAAAAACCATCAAATCCAATGACAAAATAAACACGTACCTTTTTGTCGGGCAATCCAAATTTCTTGATTTTAAATACCTGCATCTTATTTATCAATGATATCCAATCATATAATTTAAAATCAATTTATAATTTGCATTTTCAATTTTCAATTTAGTTTTACTTAAACTTGTACGAAGTACATATACCATCCGTACGCAATATCAAATCTGATCACTCATTCGATCACAAAATTTCACTTCCAAACTAGTATCGTTCACACGACTCTCTAGTGCGGACTCAGATTTGGTTCCTTGATCGGAAACTGTTATTCTCCTTGCATAGCCATATACTATGATAGAGAATTCCAGAATCAAATCAAAAACCCATATCCATGGTTCGCCGTCGAGAATGGGGTGAAAAATCCTAACTCGGATCGATATGAATTATCTCGAAATTCTGTGCTCGAGTTCGGGTCAAATTGTTATGCGAATAAAATAATATACGTACAACTTACGTATTACCTTCCAATATATTCCTATACAATTCATCTATATTCAATTAATTTACTTATCTTCATTTCATTTACAATTTATTATTCTTAGTGCATTATTCATATCCCTTATTTACTTGGTATCTCCATTTCTTTACATAGCATATTCTTTAATACTATTATTTCTTATTCATCATTTCATACAATTTGCTTAGTTAAGTTCAATTTAACCATTCCATGTAATTTGATTAAATTCAATTTCATTCTTCAATTGATTCTTAGCTATACCAAATTCTTCTGTTTACATTTACTTCATTTTCATAATTTCAGTTAATTACAGATTTATTGGTGGAACATTTTATTAATCATCACTTTAGTTTATTAATCATCCTATAAAAGGTATATATATAAGAAGTTGGACTTTATCTAAGTTTATAATTATCTCAAAAGCTACAAATTTCAATTTCACAATTTCTTTGCAAATTTATATTCAATTCTATAACAAATTTACAAAGATATTATTTGGTTCATTAGCCGGTTTTCTTAAGTTCTACTTACTTATTCCATTTAGCCATTCATCATTTCATATTATACATAAGTATATAACATTTTTTCTTTATCACAACCAAATTTCCATTTATACACATTTTAATTACTTTTAAGTTTTGCTTTCTTGTATATTTCAATTACTTTTAGGTTTTGCTTACTTGTATAATATCTCATTACATTCCTAAAACATCATTTTATCTTTTAAACATTTGGTAAGTCATATTATATGTTATTAGAATGCAATTTGATACAATACAAATTTATAGGATTCATTTTACTTAATTAGAATGTTCAAAATTTTAACTCGTTTAAATTTTCTTTACTTTTCAATTTCAAGAGTTACAACTTCTTAATCCTAAAGTTTTTCAAAACATTTAGCTTAGAGTTTTTATCCTCTTGTTATATAAGTTCTGATTATTCATATCTCATTCATAGAATTTGAAAAATATCAATTAACAGAACTTGAAAATTTAAATGCCCGGTTCATTTCAAATCATTTTAAATAAATATATACATTTATATCTTATATATATCAAATCATACCTTTGGTGTTTAACCCAAAATGCATTTTTCAAAACAGTTTCGAAGCAAAGCAAAGCTTCGCAGAAGTCTCCTCCACTTTGAGACTCGAAAATGAACGTCGATGATGCTGCGCAGTCATCACCGAAATTATTTTCCAGCGACATAAGAGAGGATTACTGAATTTATTCCATCTTAAAAATCCTTTCAAAATATTTCCCATAAATATTTTTCAACTCATATCACTACATTTTTCTTCTTCAAAGTTTTGAAAACCCTTTTCAAAATCCGCGGGTCTTAAATTCAATATTTCACAATTTAAATCTATCTTGATTTATAAGTCACATTTATAAATTATTCTTACAAAATTTTTACCTTCTTAAAACATTCCACAAGTTGTTTTATCATTGTTTATTTTGTAATAAACCTTATTTATTAAAACACAATATCCAATTTATGATAACCATCCATATTATCATTTCTAACAATCAAACAAACTGGATGAATCATAATAATTTCTGAAAATTATTTCTTTTATATGTAAAATATAATTAGGGAAAAATTATTTCATTTCCCCAATTTCAAAACAATACTATGTCGAATTGTTCTGTTCAAGTGTTTAGAGATCCCTATCAATAACGTTAATTACTCGTATTGACCAGAATCCATATGCCACTCAAAAAATCAACCAACACAATATAAAACAATTTTATATCACTAACAAATACGCTCTCTTATAAATATACACTCAATGACTCATCATAGGGTATTACTACCCTATTCATAAAGAGTTAGACCCCACAAAGCTAAGGTTATCGCTAAACCAAAGCTCTTATACCAACTGTAACGACCCACCTTTTTGGACAGTTTAAATCAACAATCAAATACATATGTCCACTCAACCCATTCAAAAGGGAGGATTGTTAATGGGGTAAATAAGAAAAGAAGAGAAAGGAATAAGAAACAACCACAGAATCTCGCAGTGGAAAGATAAAATATAATAATCAAATAAACAGTTCATGAAGTTGTTTAATATACTTTTGATTATCATTTATACATCATTTATCAGAGTTATACATATACAACAGAACAAATAAAATAATGCAGCAGACAGCATGGTGCATGGATAATAATAGTAATAGTATACCAAATCTTCGTCTTCGTTCTCCAGAATAGATCTTCAATAAGCTGAAAAACTCAGGACTGACCCGAGCGTAATGAAAAGACAAAACACTCGAGTCAGGACTAAAATATCCTTATGTAAGTTAAATTAATCGTAAATAAAGATGAGTGTAACGGCGTCAGAGATGTTTACGGGGTTAGACATCTCCTATCCAGTGTCGACGTGGGTGCAATAACTCAAGAGATGTTACGGGATTTCCATCTCTTAAGGATCCGTTAAACTATCTACTATGTAGTACAATACGCTATTATAATATGTCTATAGTAAAATAAACTATTAAAATAGCATTAAGGCGTTACCCATATCCCCTTTAACACAATTTTATATATTCCCATAGTCTATACAGTACCATAATTCCTCCGTAAACTGGAGGGCTATCAGAGGGCACTCCATAGGTATGGTACAAAACAAACTCGTAGAAGGCGCTCTAGGGCATGTGAACACGGCACACGAGGAGATGCCGGGGTAGATATACCAATTGCACTCCCGGACTGGTGGTGACGCATAGCAGCTGCTACCGCCCACCTCGGACACACTCCCAAACAATCGAGGGGTGGCCACTAAATCGAACCACAAAAGCAATAGAATGGTATCGAAGAAATATGCCCGATAAGAGGAATGACCTCATATTGGCCCGGTATAGCTCCTGATTTTAGTCACATCTAAGCTGACTCACGGGAGTCAGGGTCACGTCATACCATATAGAATCGTAGCCAAACCATCCTACTTCATTTTTGGAATCTCCACCACGTACACATTTGTTAAAGTGGTTTTCAGTATCGACAGAGAGTATGCCCATATCCGATCCCGGTCTCTTTAACAACTGAACGCTTATTACACACCGGATGGTTCTTTTACATTTTCAAAATCAATTCATAATTGATATCAAAATATCAAGTTCGCTTCAAAATCAAATCCATTTCAAAATCATCGTATCTACGCAAAATATACGATTTCATTTCAAAACTCATTTCGCCCAATATCTCATTTCAATTTCAAAAATCGTCACATTTCAATTTAGGTTGTAACTTTATTTAACCCACTTCATATTTAAATCCAAGATTTAAATATAAACATTTCACCTTATTGACCAACTGGAAATTTTGGAAAATAGTTTTGAATAGTTTAAAGTAGCTTAAATAATTGAAAATAGTTAAAATACTCTAAATATTAAAGATAGATTTCAAAATAGTTTTAAATTGATTTAATATAGTTAAATAGATTTAAAATAGATTTAATATAATTAAATAGGTTAAATAGCTTTAAAATAGATTAAATATGATTGAAATAAATTAAAATAGGTAAATTACTTTAGATAAATTAAATTGGGTTAAGTAGATTTAAAAATAGATTAAAATAAGTTAATATGTTTAAATAAGTTAAAATAACTTAATATAATTAATATAGGTTAAAATAGTTTAGTATAAAATAGTTTAAGTATTTAAAATAGTTTATAAAGCAAAATAACTTAAGAAAACCAAATTTGCAATAGCTTCAAAGTCAACCATTTTAATTTCCAACTTACCAATCTGAATCGAATTCAAATTCCATTCAGTCGATTAAATCTCAATTTCAATTCAAATCAAATTTTTGATTTTGTTAACCCTGAATTCTCCACGACTTAAGAAGTACACGACTCAAGACTTAACGAGTTAAGGGATTGCAAGACTTAACGAGTTAACTTAGATGATCTACGACTCAATAGGCTACGACCTAAGATATGGTGCGACTTAACGGTTTACGAGTTAAGAGGAGTTCTGACTTAATGGGTTGCGACTTAAGAAAGACCGCGACCTAAAGGTATCTGCAACCTAAAAGTCATGCCGATCTAATGGTTGCCGACCTAACGAGTTTAAGAGCTAACGACCTAATTGCTGAAAGGACCTACGAGTTAGCAGGCCTACGACTTAAGGGGGGTCTCCGACTTAACTACTCAACGAGTTAAAGTTTATACGACTTACGACTTAGCTGTTGAAAGAGGATCTATGGCTTGAACGACTTACGACCTACCGGGTTAGGGAGCTACAACCTAAGAGAAGTTTGCGACCTAACTACAAGAAACGTTGCGACCTAGCAATGTTGCAACCCAGCAATGTTACGGCCTAAAAGCTTCCGAGTTATGAAGTGCTCCGAGTTATGAAGTGCTCGGAGTTATGAAATGCTCCGAGTTAGGAAATGCCACGACTTAGGAGTCTACGAGATAAGGGATTGACTTAGGACAGTTATTGAAGACCTACGACTTATACTAAGTCGCGCACGATCTCTTGAGTCGTCACCGACTTACCCTTTAGAGGAAACCACGTACAACACTGCATTTCCTAAGTCGCTCGCGACCTACGACCTAGCTTAGGTCGTACGTGACCAAGGACTTAGCATGTTTTCGGCCCAGAACTCAGAGCTGCTCCTATAAATACCCCATCACTTCCAACATTGAGGAGACTTTTGGCCATTCATTCCTTCAAGCGCCGTTACGCTGCCGAACTCTCAACTCATCCAAACTGGAGAAGCTCCACACATCGAAGAGGCTACAACAAGTTTGATCGAGATTCTACACATCCGACACGGATTCATCAAATCTCACCGTCAAAGCCTGAGTCATTGATTCGAAATGTTCGAGTGATCGAAGTGAATTGTATTGAGAGTGTATTGTATAATATTGTAATCATATCAGCAATAAAAGACTATAAAGTGGATGTAGGCTCAATTACGAGCCGAACCACTATAAATCTGTTGTTCATTTACTGCTTTACTGCTAGTTTCTGCTTATATTTTGTTCCCGTACCAACGGGTGGTGCTTTCACAACTCAACCACACACACCGGGTGTTAGCGTTCATATTTTAGCGTTAACATTTTGGTGCTTTCACTGAGAATTGAACTCAGGCGATCATCCACCGTTGCTTCGCAAAGATTCATAAAAAGAACCTCTCTTAGAAACCTGAAGTTGATCCAAAGTAATGGCTCCTGGAAGAAGAGGTAGACCTATCAGATCCAGAAATGCTCATGAAGAGACTTCCGCTTCCCCAACAACGGACCAAGCAACTCCTATCGCTGGAGTTACCAGGGCTGAATTGGATGACGCAGTTTCTGGATTATACCAACAAATTGAAACTCAAAACGCTTTGATGATGGATAGAATAACTGCTCTGCTCGGGGAAAATCGTCAACCAGGAAACCATCAAACAACCCTTCCTGAAGTGCCACCTTTCCAAGCTGAGGGTTCCATGCCGCAACCAACTTGTCGTGAACATATGCCGGGGCAAACTTCCGAGGGAAGAACTGATGCTTGCCCGGAAGCGTCTTTGAACAATAGGGAGTACTTGTCCGAAATGGTTGGCCGCATCATGAAAGAGAGCATGCAAAGGGAAGAGGATGAGGCTGACTGGGGATTCGCGCCGAGCAGAACTCCGTTTACTGAAAGGATCTTAAAGGCGGAATTTCCAAGGAAATTTGCACCTCCTACTATCCAAGCCTATAGGGGAACGAGTGACCCTAATCATTTCCTGTACAAATACGATTGGCATATGACCGGTGCAAGAGCGTCAGACGAGATCAAGTGTCGATACTTTCCAGTATACCTGGAAGGTGTGGCTTTACTTTGGTTCACAAAACTTCCAGTTCGGTCTATAGATAAGTTCTCTGATTTAACGCATAAGTTCAAAGAACAGTTCAGATTGTATGCTTCCAAAGCTAAGGATATAATGTCACTGTCTAACCTTGAACAAGCGCCCGGGGAATCAATCAAATCTTTCTTAAGCCGTTTCAATATAGCTTTAGCCGAAGTAGAAAATGCAGAACCACGCATGATCCTGACTTATTTGATGTGAGCCATTGATAAATCAAGCAAATTTGGAATTTGGCTAAAGATGAAGGAACCGAACTCGCTTGAAAATTTTTATAAAAAGGCCGACGAGTTCATTCGCCTTGAAAGCCTTTCTACGACATCAAAAGTAGTTGTTGCTCAAGCTAATAATAACAGTGTCCCATCTAATAAAAGAGAATCTGGAAGTCAGAAAAGGGAAAACGACGGAGGAAAGAATCAGGGGAATGAGAAGAAACCCCGCCGTTTCGATCTTTCAGATTTCACTCCTTTAACTGATACACCAAGAAATATCTTTTTCGCAACAAAGGATGTTGTCAGGTATCCTAAGCCAACTGAGATGAAGAGAGGTGCAATGTGTAATGGAAAATTCTGCCAATTTCACAATCAACCTGGCCATGACACTGACCAATGTCGCCAGTTAAAAGGTGTGATTGAAGAATTGTTGAAAGAGGGTAAACTCCAACAATACGTTAAGAGAAGCGGAGTCGATCCAACCTCCTCCACTCGGGGTCAACAACGTCCTACCCATCAATCTGATTCTCGCAACAACACTGCAGAACAGGATTCAGAAAAACTTGTCATTAATGTTGTCATAGGAGGACCACACCTAGCAGGCAGAAATTGGGACGACTGCTAATTGTCCACAAAACTACGACTGGGGCATCTTTCACTTTCCCTGGCATATAAATCCGAAGCTATGAATCTAGTGCAAATAGAAATTCAACCCGGAGATTCTGAGACAATAATCACTAGCGTCCATTCTTTACTTAACAGTATTGCTTAAATTTGTAAAACAATAATGGATATGTGATTTTTGCATTGTGAACTGCCGAGAAATTTGTATAACTGAATAATGGAAAAATTATGAATTCTATGTTTTCGCTTACAAAATGCCTGTTATATTTCGATGTGTAAATACTCTAAATGTATTGCTAAAGTGTCGATCTAATATTGCAGGTCATTAATGCAAGATTCACCCATCGCAAAGCTAAGCGAGCTCTACAAATCACTTATTACGCAAATACCAAGCAACCAAAAATTCCATATTCAAATCCTACATAAGAAGAACTTCACATAAAAAGTTGGCAACTCCACTGTGGCAAACCTTCGTTAAGTGGTTGTGACTGTCGATAAAAATAGACATCTAACTAAGTCGCGTTTGTCCTGTGAATTTATTCAACAGTGAAGTCCACTTCTTTGGATAAGGCAATGTACTTGCAAAAGAAAGGAAGACACGCTTGGAAGCAATAATAAAGGGTCACTGATTAGAAAATGATGAGGAAACATGGGCCACCAAACATAGAAGCAGCCAAAAGGAGGTATGCCACTCAATAAAAGGGCCGGTAGAACCACTGAAGGGACACCTTCCCAAGCAGAAGGAACAGGGCCCTTGCTAACTGATCGTGATGCATCCGATCAGGCAGCTTGTGTCCGTCCCGTGGATCTACTCGCCCCTGAGACGCAACCTTCCTGGCACACCAACCAACCGATGCTTTTTCCCAAAGGTCAACAAAGCCCTCTAACGAGGCACGCCAATAAATGGGAGTACTTTCCTCAATCAAAAAGATCGGTGGGACTACCAAAGGGGCACCTCGTTGTTTAACTGCGATCGTTTGTGCAAACAAACATCCAATCAAGCGACTTGCGTCCGCCCCGTGGACCCCTCTGACCATGAGAAAGTAACTTACTTCCAGGCAATCGACAAGCCCTCTTCGGAGGCACAAGCCCTCTTCGGAGGAACAAGCCATCTTCGGAGGCACGCTTCACCATGCTTGAAGCATAAAATAAAAAGCCCTCTTCAGAGGCACATTTCACCAAGGTAGAAGTGCAAAATGCTTCTCTTTGGAGACCCACTTCACTAGAGTAGAAATACAAAAATTGCTTCTCTTCGGAGACCAAAATTGCTTCTCTTCGGAGACCAACATTGCTTCTCTTCGGAGACCAAAATTGCTTCTCTTCGGAGACCAAAATTGCTTCTCTTCGGAGGCCAACATTGCTTCTCTTCGGAGACCAAAATTGCTTCTATTCGGAGACCAAAATTGCTTCTCTTCGGAGACCAAAATTGCTTCTCCTCGGAGACCAAAATTGCTTCTCCTCGGAGACCAAAATTGCCTCTCTTCGGAGACCAAAATTGCTTCTCTTCGGAGACCAAAATCAAGACTTCTTCGGAAGCACAAGACCTCTCCAGGGGCACAATAATATTTCACAAAGCATAATGCTACTCTTCGGAGTCCAAATGCTACTCCTCAAAAATACCAAAAAAAAAGCCCTCCTTAGAGGCACACTTCAGTTCTTAAGGAAGACCTACTTGTTCATCTTGAAAAACTCTTCCCCGGAAATTGAAGTGCTAAGTAATATCCTTTTTTGAGGTCCGCTTTACCGTGTAGGAGAATTCACTTCTCGAAAACATGAAGTGAACATCTCCGAAGGTTGAAGCGTGAAAACTTCTCCAAAAATGAGACACGCTCCATTTAAGTAGAATAATCGTTCCCTCAAAGACGGAATAGTTATTCTATGAAAAATAAGAGTACAGGTCTCGCCAAAAGCAAAAAGATATTGTAATGCACTTGTGGTATAGGGGCAACATCATATGATACAGCTACAACAATAAAAAGCAGTATTCAAGCGACATACCACAAGCACATAACAATATCACGCGAAAAGATGTGGAATAAATGCATTCTTAAACACAGACAAAAAGTTTGTACAAGTAAAAAGAATCGTTTGTTCTACTCTACAAATAAGAAACAGATGCGTTCTCACATACACAAGAGTCTATACAAGTAAAATAATTGTTTTATTTAATACTGTAAGAATTCTTTACATGTGCAGAATATCTCAAAAGAGCAAAAGTAGGGACCGGTACCCGCACAATCTCCGGTCAATACAAGCAAAAAAGCAAAACGGAGAGAATAAAGTCAAACTCACTTCTCCTTCTTTCCTCCTTTGGAGCTTTTGCCCGGCCTAATGATTAGTTTCTTAGGCCGCTGTGGATGAGTTGGGGAGGAAGGAGGAAGAGGAGCAGCTGGATTTTCTTCAACGTTTTCTTCATCGACCAAAGCGCTCTTCTTCTTCTTCACTGCGCTTTTCCCCTTCCTCTTGGAAGAAGACTCACTTCCCGGAGTAAAGAATTCAGAAAGCTTTGTATCATCATCAAAAGATGGCTCCGGGGTCTTCTCACCTTCTTCAAGCTCTTCAGTCTTCTGCTCTTGCGAAAAAACCGGATCGTCCAAGTCTTTAAGGGCCTTTATTTTCTCTTCTTGCGATCCTGGTTGAGGAGCAGATAGAAGAGTGACTTGTGAAGGCAGAGGAACAACAGTTGAAGAAGAAGAAATGTGCGCAGCACTAGGAGCTTCCGCTACAGAAGAAAAGAAGTCAAAATCGGTATTCTCCGAGAAGAGAGAAAATGTCAGATCATCAGGGCTTAAGTAATAAGCAAGAAATTCATCGAGTTCGATTGAACCAAATGAACAGCCCACTTGAGAAAAATCTGAATCAAGGTTACCTGAAGAAGTCGGCTTAATCGCGACAATTTCAAATTTTTCAGCTTCAACATCGTCCTGGGTCTTTTCGTCAATTTGAGTAGTGGGAGGCTCGGTCGTCGTAGTTTTAACTTCGGCTTTTGCGGAAGGGGAAGCGTAGGAGCTAGAGCCAGTGTTATCAGGATCGATCGAAGCTGGAGGACGAGCAGAATCAATTACAGTCACTTTCTCCTGGAGCTCTCCTTCCGCTGCTTCAGTTCGCTGCCTAGCAAGTTGCTCTTTCCCCCTAGCAAGGGCGGCGCGGGCTTCACTATCCAGATAGGTTGCCTCAAGATCCGCCTCTGTGTAGCCAGCACCTACAAACAAGTCAACTATCACCTCCCACACTTCGGCCAGGGTGACTTCATAGTCCTCTCCCAAAAATGAGAGACTTCTGTGCCCCAAGATGTGTGCATATAAAAGTCAAATAAAGTCGCGTCAATGGTGGCTCTGGTTGCCCTATGGGATTCTTCAGCTGTGGCTTTACCAGAAAAATCTTCGTCACGCTCTCTTTCAGCCTTCAATAACTGAGACTGTAGCCTCGTAATTTCTAAGTCTTTAGAGCTGATTTTCTCCTGAAGTTGAGCAACGTCATCACGATATTTTCTAGTAACATGTTGCTCTGCTTCAAGTTTCACTTCAGTATCTCGCTGAGCAGCATGGGCGTCTCGAACTTGTTTTTGAAGCATTTCTTCTTTCTGAGAATAAAGAGTGGAAGAAGTAGCAAGCTCATTTTTGAGTCTTTGAACTTTAGCTTCGAGCTTCCCATAACCATCACTAATGCTTTTCATTTCAGCATCGTGCTGCTTGCAGACTTTATCCCATTCAGATTTATCGTTTTCCATGGTCATCATGGCCTCAAGGTTCATATGGTTGACCCTTTGAAGTTCATCAACCAGCTTCTACCATCCAGACATTCTTTCAATGTCAAGCTTGACAGCATCGACATTTCTCAGCATCGCCTGCTTATCAATGGGAACCAAATCTAAGTCAAAACGGACTCCTCTTAGACACCAATTTGGAAATCGGCTCTGAAGTGTGGGAGGCCCGTCCCCGGCTTGATACTGAGGCCTATTAATAATTACCTGGATGTCAGACTTCTTAAGAGCAGGAGAACCGGACGATGTGTTAGGAGGAATAGGAGCGGTAATCTTTTCCGAGATACTAGACGCATCTTTCTCGCCATGTCTGATCCGTTTGCTGGAATCATCGGAAGTATGACTCTTCCCCTTGTCGTCATAAGATTTCCTTTTGTAAGGATCGTCGCTTCTGCGGGAAGAGTCACGTCGCTCGTCCCTACTCCCATAATGCTCTTCATCTTCTCTTCGACGATGTTCTTCATGAGCTCGCCTTTCGTGAGCGTTTCTGGCAGCCCTTTCCTCATCAGTTTCCTTCGGGGCACCGGTATAACTCCTAAAGTCGTAAGCATCGCGGCTTCCATGATGCTGGAATCTGTCAAAGTAAGAGCCACTTCGCCCCATTGTAGAACCTGAAATTGAAGAAGAAAGGCAAGTCTTAGAAATTCTCAAATTAAAGAAGCTAAGTGCATATAAGCGCCAAAATCCTAAGTGTGTGTGATGTGCGAACTACGCGCGTCAGACTACAAACCACTTTTGGGTGTGGAAATGGCAGTAACTTGTGTAGAAGGCGTTGTGATTTGTTGCAAGGAAGAAGTTGCTTCGATAACAGGAGAGATCACTTTAGAAACGTCATCTTTAAAAAGCTCTTGAGAGGTTATCATGATATCGCTCAGACCGTCAAAAGTATCATCACCGCAGTACACGGGAGAATTATCTTTTTCGACTTCCGCCTCAGCCGTCTTTCCAGAAACGTAAAGATTTTCCACTTCTTCAATAATCGGGGCAAGCGCTAATTTACTGGACAACCCAGCAATGTCGGTATGAGTAGAACACTTTACCAATGAAGTCTCAATGGTAAGTTCTTTCGATGAAAGTTCCTTAGCAGGAGCGGGGGCATCTGACTCCGTAGCTGGAGAATCAGGAATTTCATGCACCTGAGTAGAGCGAGAAGGATGTAAAAGTCCGAATTGATGGAGAAATTCATCTTTCAATAGAAACTGAACACTTCTCTCTTCAACTGGCACGGCCATAAGCCTCTCGAAAGTTGTTTTGTGACTGGGGTTCCTAGAAGGAGGAGGGAACGCTGAAAAAAGTAGAAAAAGAAGTTAATGCTTGACAATTCGGACTTCGAAGAATTCAGAAAAGATAAAGAGCAAAGACAAAAGGTCGTACTTCCCACTCTCCAGATGGCGTAAAATCCCGGGGGACAGCGGACATAGAAAAACTGGCTCAAGAACCCGGGAATGCTTTCGGGAAGACCAGTAATCAATCTACGGTTCCTGGCACTCCTTACAAGTGTGATAGAGGGATGGTCTTTGTTCTTTGCAAATGAACACAGGAAGCGAATTTCTCCAAAGCTGGGAAAGCGGTCCAGCGTTCTCCTAAAAAGCACACACAACCCTAGCAGGATGGCATAGCCATTAGGATGTAGTTGAAAAGGGGAAATAGATAGTCGAAGGAGAAGTTCTCGAATACAGTCGTTAAACGGGGGGATAGCTCCACTCAAACACATTTGGCGGTTAACTGTAACAAAGCCCTGTGGCGGCCTATCAGCAGTATCATTTATTCCAGGGAACAAAGCATCAGCTTCAGCAATGCCAAACTGGATGCATAATTGACAAAAGACTTTATGACTCAGAGTGGTGGAAGTCCTTTCTGGAGGATCATTCAGTGGAGTAGCAATTGGAAAAGCTTCTCCAGCTAGTTCCGAGTCTTCTTGTTGAGACGCCATTCTGCATAATCAACTGATGATCAAATATTAAGGTGCACGTTTCCTAAAAAGTGTGAAGTGTTGTGCAGAGCCAATAAAAATAACAAGTAAAAACAACTGGAATTAAAGTAGTCGACAATCGGTCGATTATGAGATTTCAGGACTTGTTAATATCTAAAGTACAGTGTTAATGCAAACAAATCAGTTTCAATTGGTTATTACAATTTTGCTCTAATACTTCACTTGAATTGGTTATTGTACAACATTTCGTTCATACGGTTCTAATTTGATTTTTTCTTTATCAACTAATCTGTCATTTAATGTGGGCAGTCAGTGGCAGTATATTTGTCCCAGTTTTTTGTAAATGTTATAACAGGTAATTAGAATTATTGACAATCTATAAAAGAATGCAACAAAGTTCAACAGTCCAAAGTTCATACAACTCAAGTCTTAACATTCAAGGCAGTGAAAAATTTGCTCAAGTTCTAACTCGTTCACGACTTAGCATGGGTCGGATTTTCCTCAAGTTCTAGCTCGATCACGGTCTAAAAGATATGCCATGAATCAAGTTGAGTCGTAACTCTCCAATCGTACTACACATTCAAGCAAAGTCTGAACAAGTACTAAGTCGCGAACGACTCAAATGGTTCCTGCGAGCTAGGGTCAACTATTCTCTAAGTCGTAAGTCATGAGGTTTAAAAGGGGGCTTCAATTCTCTAAGTCGTAACTCGGCTACGACTCAAGGCTTAGGTCGCAGTAAGTGATAAGTCGGTCCAAAGTTAAAATTGCTGGATTGCGCGAAATCACCAGTCCATCTAACTCCTGACTCGTTTGATCCTTAACTCGTTAACCATATATCCATCCAACTCCTAACCCTTAACTATCCAACCCGTTAACCCATTAACCAGTTAGCTTCTTCATCAACCCTATTTCTAAACCACCACAAATCACAAATCGTTGCAAGCCATATCAAGCCACCTTAATTCCATGAATATCCTGCATAACAGTATTCGCAAGGACCAAGGGGAGAATTCATGGAGAAAGGTCGATAGCAATGGTCGACGATTGGGAAAAGGGAGAAGATGCTTACGCGGTGTAACTAGGAGCGGTTGGAAGTAAATCGAGTCGAAATCGCCTTTGGAAGCTTGAAGTTGCGTTAATGGCAGATACGGCTTAAAGAACGAGTAATAGGAAGAAGGAGATAAGAGGTACGACTTAAGCATTTTATACCTCAGGTCGAAGGAATTGGAATCGACTCACACGAGTTAGAATGAATCGAAACACACGACCTACGACTTAGGCGTGTATTTCGAGGGGCAAATGTTAACCCTGAATTCTCCACGACTTAAGAAGTACACGACTCAAGACTTAACGAGTTAAGGGATTGCAAGACTTAACGAGTTAACTTAGATGATCTACGACTCAATAGGCTACGACCTAAGATATGGTGCGACTTAACGGTTTACGAGTTAAGAGGAGTTCTGACTTAATGGGTTGCGACTTAAGAAAGACCGCGACCTAAAGGTATCTGCAACCTAAAAGTCATGCCGATATAATGGTTGCCGACCTAACGAGTTTAAGAGCTAACGACCTAATTGCTGAAAGGACTTACGAGTTAGCAGGCCTACGACTTAAGGGGGGTCTCCGACTTAACTACTCAACGAGTTAAAGTTTATACGACTTACGACGTAGCTGTTGAAAGAGGAACTATGGCTTGAACGACTTACGACCTACCGGGTTAGGGAGCTACAACCTAAGAGAAGTTTGCGACCTAACTACAAGAAACGTTGCGACCTAGCAATGTTGCAACCCAGCAATGTTACGACCTAAAAGCCTCCGAGTTATGAAGTGCTCCGAGTTATGAAGTGCTCCGAGTTATGAAATGCTCCGAGTTAGGAAATGCCACGACTTAGGAGTCTACGAGATAAGGGATTGACTTAGGACAGTTGTTGAAGACCTACGACTTATACTAAGTCGCGCACGAACTCTTGAGTCGTCACCAACTTACCCCTTAGAGGAAACCACGTACAACACTGCATTTCCTAAGTCGCTCGCGACCTACGACCTAGCTTAGGTCGTACGCGACCTAGGACTTAGCATGTTTTCGGCCCAGAACTCAGAGCTGCTCCTATAAATACCCCATCACTTCCAACATTGAGGAGACTTTTGGCCATTCATTCCTTCAAGCGTCGTTATGCTGCCGAACTCTCAACTCATCCAAACTCGAGAAGCTCCACACATCGAAGAGGCTACAACAAGTTTGATCGAGATTCTACACATCCGACGCGGATTCGTCAAATCTCACCGTCAAAGCCTGAGTCATTGATTCAAAATGTTCGAGTGATCGAAGTGAATTGTATTGAGAGTGTATTGTATCAGATTGTAATCATATCAGCAATAAAAGACTATAAAGTGGATGTAGGCTCAATTACGAGCCGAACCACTATAAATCTGTTGTTCATTTACTATTTACTGCTAGTTTCTGCTTATATTTTGTTCCCGTACCAACGGGTGGTGCTTTCACAACTCAACCACACACACCAGGTGTTAGCGTTCATATTTTAGCGTTAACAGATTTCAAGTTTAAATTTAATTCCATCTCAAATCCAATGGTCTCAATTTCGATTTCAAAATGTTGTCTTTATCACACTTTTACTTAATAATATTCAAAGTTCGAATAAACATTTAATTCTTTAAAATCAAATCAATTAACGAAATTCAATCATATCACAATTTTAATTTCAAAGTCTTAACTTTAATTATTAACCAATTTGTTTAACAAAATTTATTTCAACATCTCAACATCCAATTCGCGATGAATTCAATTTCTATAAAATTTGATTTTTAAATTCCTTTAAATCAAACCATTTAAAGTAATTCCAAATATAAGACTTTAAAAATTATTTAATTTAACCAATCCGGTGCCCATATATAATTTTCTATCCTATGGCCAAGTGATCAGTTATTTCAATTAAATTTCAGGAATAGAGATATATCATTTCAATTCAAATCATAGTGTCATAGGTATATATCATTTCAACCTATTTCTCAATTTATTCAAAATGATTTATTTTACAACTGTAAATAATACACAGGGTGATGACAGGATATATACAACAAATAATCATCCAAACATTCAAATATCAATCAATAGCATCCATCGCAACCAATCATCCAAACAGACAATATAAATCACGGAAATTTCATAGTTATAGATGTTCGGTAATTTAATTGCGATTAAATTTCAATTCTAATATGACTGTCAATTTCAATTTCTAACATTAATTCGATGACAATCTAGATGACAGTTAAATTTTATCAATAACGACTAATAAAAATCATATCACTTCATAATATCAAATTCAACCAGCATCAAGATATTCTAGTACGTTGTGAGCGTTATAAAACACTCACCTTGAGTTTACGTTGCCAATCATTCAAATTTTTAATTAAATCGAGCATGTTCGATTTAACCAAAAAATTTAACGAGCATGAAACAGTCCCGGATGTGCACTGCAACGAAGCTCTCATCTCTGCGATTCCAACGCAAAAAGATTCGCCTGATTCTGATAAAGTATGAATGAGATACGACTAGTTAAAGTTTGAATATATATTAATAAAATTTAAACAAGATTTATATTTTTCCACCTAAACAAATCGTGGCTACACGTCCAGATCCAAAGCCCCACAATCATCTTCTCCAAATCGCGTACGCAGGCAAGACGAACCCAACGTTAGCCGCCATCCAACCTTAGATGTCGCGCCCCACCACCACGCCTAGTCATCGATCAGGCGACGCCAACACGAAGCCCCACACCTCCTCTTCCTTCGCCCCAAAACAAGTGGAGCTCGGTGCCCCCATTGCCTGGGAAAGTGCGAATGAACGGCCACCCTTCCTCGCCAAAATGCCGTCAACTCCGATCACCAACGGTGATCTCCACCGGTAGATGTGCTCGCCTCCTCGAGTTCTTCCTATGCCTAGTTGAGAGCTTTCGATGAAATGGCGTGGATTACAAGAAAAACGAGGGGGAAAGGGGGTTGCTTATCGGCCATTAAATGAATAGAGGCGGCCATGAAAGAAAGTAGCTAGGGTTACGGGATGAATGCGTATATACACATATAACTAATTATTTTAATATTATTCTCACTTTTAAACAACATTTTCAAACGATTTCCAAACAACGAGTGCCGACAGGCGTTCGTAATGTTTTACCCGCCTTCCGAACACAATGGAACGTGTTTCAAAAGCCAATTTGATCGTATGTGGAAGATAGCGTTTTGAATCGAATTAAAATATTAAATTTTCGATATTTATTTCAGCGCGTTTCTAACCCGTACAACCAAACGATAATTCCAAACGCTACGAAATTTGAAATCCGATAATAATACACTATTACGGATCTAATGGAACTGGTTTCGTCGAATTCCGAGACTGTGCCTCGGAAGGCTATTTTTACTCGTCGATTAAATCGACGACTTTTCAAAATTTACAAAATTTCTTACAAATCCAATTTTAAATGTTAACAAATTCATTGTTGTTTAAATAAAATTTTATATCAATCTTCGATATCATTTTCAATCATGTTATATTCAAAATTCAATTATTCAAATATTTGCAAATTTAAATTTTTAAACAATTTAGATTATCCAAAATTCATTATCTTGGAATATTTGAAAATGAACTTATAAAATTTAACTTTAAAACGAATTCAAATTATGGAACAATTATTTCTGTTATACAGTTATTCAATTCCCATTATTCAATCTATTCAATTATTCAATTTATTTCCAATATTAAATTTAAACAATTTAATTGATCCATATTCAACAAATTTCAATATTAGATTTTAAATGAATTCTCATTACTAATCAATTACTTTATTTACATCCAAAGCATCCAACATTTATTATTCGACTTCAGTTATTGATTATAAACCCAGTTAATATATAAAATTTCATTTCATTTACAATTGGTTTCTAAATTCAATTCGACTGACAAATAAACAAGTAACTTATAATAATTATCACCATTTTCTTTTAATCACACTTATAAGTTTATTATTTACTAACAACTGTCACAAATTTCCTATATAAGACAAATTAGATTCCATTACCATTGACTACATCTTATTTCATTAGTTAACCTAATATTTACATTTGTTTTTCTTATATTCCCTTATAACCAAGTTATAATATTTAAGTCATTTCAATTGATTGGAATATCATTTAATTCATTAATAATTAACTTAGATAAATATTGTGATAATTCATTCTAGTTATTATTATCATAAATAAATTACAAAATTTTAATTCTTCCAACATTAAACCATGAAATCTTATTAAATTAACTATTTTAATTATCGAAAATTTATGGGTTGTTACACCGAGACTGGATGATCTGTTGGATCAGTTGAGCGGTGCTATTGTGTTTTCAAAGATTGACTTGAAAAGTGGATGTCATCAGATTTGTATTAGATCGGGTGATGAGTGGAAGACTACTTTTAAAACTCGGGAGGGTCTGTACGAATGGTTGGTTATGCCGTTTGGCTTGTCAAATGCTCTGAGTACATTCATGAGAGTCATAAACCAGATTTTTCGACCGTTTATCGGGAAGTTCGTAGTGGTATATTTTGATGACATCTTGATCTACAATGGAAGCACTAAAGAGCACCTACAGCATTTGCGGGAAGTGTTGTTGGTTTTACGACGTGAGGAATTTTATGCTGCAATGAAGAAGTGTACCTTCATGACTACAAATATTCTATTCTTGGGCTATATTGTGTCAAAGGATGGTATTCAAGTTGATCAAGGTAAAGTTGAAGCTATTCGAAATTGGCCACCGCCTAAGACGATAACAGAAGTGAGGAGTTTTCATGGTCTAGCATCATTCTACCGATGATTCATTCCACACTTCAGTAGCGTGATGGCACCAGTTACGGAATGTATGAAAGGGAAGAAGTTTGTTTGGACTGAAGAGGCTGATTCTGCTTTTCAGAGAATCCAGACACTCTTGACCACAACGCCCATTCTTAAATACCCGGACTTTCAGATGCTCTTTGAGCTAAATACTGATGCGTCCAAGGTCGGAATTGGGGGAACGTTAAGTCAAAGGGGTCATCCTATTGCCTACTTTAGTGAGAAACTGACGGGAGCTAAAACGAGATACAGTACTTATGACTTGGAATTCTATGCTATAGTCCAAGCCATAAAGCATTGGAGACACTATCTATTTCATAAAGAATTTGTGCTATACACTGACCATGAAGCTTTGAAACATTTGCAGGGGCAAGATAAAATTTCAACAAAGCATGCTTCGTGGGTTGCTTATTTATAACAGTTTACTTTCGCTGTGAAGCACAAATCAGGAGTTACTAACCGAGTTGCCGATGCATTGAGCCGTAGAAATCATTTGCTGACAACTATGCGAGTGGAAGTAGTAGGATTTGATTTGTTGCCAGAGTTGCTTATTTCAGATTCTTATTTTGCGAAAGTGCTGGATCAGGTGCAGGAAGGGAGTTCTGATGATTTTGTGATGAAAGATGGATTCTTGTTCAGAGGAAATCGATTGTGTATTCCGGATTGTAGCTTGAGGTTGAAGATTGTCAAAGAATTGCATAAAGAGGGTCACGTGGGCAGAGATCGTATCTGGCAATTGGTGTCACAATCTTATTTCTGGCCGTCGATGAGAAAAGAAGTTGAAAGATTTGTGCTGAGATGTCACATATGTCAAGTTTCCAAGGGGACAACTGCAAATGCGGGTTTGTATATGACTTTACCTGTGCCTACAAAACCGTGGGTTGATGTAAGCATGGATTTTGTGTTGGGCTTGCTAAGGACTCAACGGGGAAATGACTCTATATATGTTGTGGTGGACCGTTTCTCGAAAATGGCACATTTCATAGCCTGTAAGAGACCGCGGATGCAGTCCGTGTTGCTCAGTTATTCTTTAAAGAGATTTATCGACTGCATGGTTTACCAGAATCTATAGTTTCGGACAGGGATAACAGATTTCTGATTAATTTTTGGATAAGTCTGTGGAAGATGGTTGGGACGAAGCTGAATTTTAGTAGTGCATATCATCCTCAGATGGATGGGCAAACTGAAGTTGTGAATAGATCATTGGGAAATCCGTTGAGATGTCTTGTGTCCGACAATTTGAAGAATTGGGACTTAAAGTTGTGTCAGGTAGAGTTTGCTCATAACCATGTTGTTAACCGAAGCACTGGTTACAGTCCATTCCAAGTTGTATATTCAAGCTTGCCAAAGGGGCTGTTGGATTTAACGACAGTGCCACAACCGAAAGGAGTGATTAAGCGGGCGTCAGTTTTCGTTGATGAGTTGAAAGATTGTCATAGAATCATTGAGGAACGTTTGGAGAAGACGAATGAGAAGTATAAACGAGCTGCAGATAAAAAGATAAGAAGTTTGGAGTTCAACGAGGGTGATTGGGGGTATGCTGTATTAACGAAGGATCGTTTCCCAGTTGGTGCTTATAACAAGTTGAAAGCCCGAAAGATTGGTCCTATAAAGATTGTAAAATAGATCAATAAAAATGCTTATAGGTTGAAGCTGCAAAAGGATGTGTACACTTCTGACGTGATTAATGTTAAACATCTTACACCTTATTAAGGAGATGAACAACCCAATGGGGAAGTACTTTTAAATTCAAGGACGAATTTTTCTCAACCAGGGGAGGATGATGCAGCACATACCTCGATTCACCAAATTCCTAAATCGCGAACCCTAGATCCCAAAGAAGATGATGCCACTCCAGAACTCTTTAGGTCGCGAGCGACCTACCAATTTCCTAAGTCGCGAACGAGCATCGCAAATGAAGTACTAAATCGCGTAGACGAAGCAGTCCCCAATTTCCTTAGGTCGTGGAGCCTAGATCGCGAACGACAAAACCTTATACCGTAGGTCGCGAATTGCGAACTTCCAATTCCTTAGGTTGCGCGCGCGAAGCTCCAGGAGGTCGCGATTGTTTCCAGCAGCGTATGTCGTGAGATGCTCCAACAAGCTACGACCTAATTCCAGTAAGTCGTGAATTCTTAGGTCGCTGATGAAGTTAGGTCGCGAAGATTTTTATGTCTCTTCATGATTAGGTCGCGAGAAGTTTAAGTCGCCTGAAGATGAACTGTTTTGTTAAATCGCTGATGTTTTAGGTCGCTCAAGTGTTAAGTCGCGTGATGTACTGTTGTGATGTAATTTTCTTAGGTCATTTGCTGTATTTTGTTAAGTCGTTTGTATTGGGTTATGTCGTACTTGCTTAAGTCGTGTGTCTTGGTAAGTCGTCGTGCTGAAGTATGTAATGTTAGGTCGTGATATTTTTAGGTCGTGTACGACCTATGCTATGTTGTAGCGTGTGTGGTTGTAAACATCTATAAATACCGGGTCGAGTGCTCATTTGTGTGAGAGTTGAATTTGGAATAAAATTTGGTTTGTGCTTTGTGCCTCCTTTTTTAAATCGGTAGTTGAGTGTTATCTCCTATCTCCACTTTCGGTATTCGAGTGCGCTCGAATCAACGATCATTGAAGCCAATTCACGGAATCAAGTGCGCTTGATCAACGTCCGAAGAATTGTAGATCTTCTTTCACGGCATCATGCGCGATCAACGTGTCGAAGATTGCTAGAATCCGGTATCTTCGTGATCAACGAATTTGGGTGTTTGGGTATTCCTAAACTCATCGATTTATCATCGATTCACCGATTATTTTCGCTAATCGTTTGAGATCCTGGACGGATTCGATTCACATCATCGAATTCGCTTCCGAGTCTGCGTCACACAAATTGGAAATTCATATTTTATATGAAAACTTTTATTATTTAAAAACAAATAGTTTTTGTTTCGGAAAAGTCCGATTTCATTTATACAAGTTAAAATCTTTGGGTTAAATTCAAAGTCCTAAAACAACACTTTTAAAAGGGTTTAATACCCATATAATCTTGTATAATCTTTTTAAGTCATAATTAGAATTCAGTTTCAAATTTTGATTTTAAAGTTAAATCAGATTATTTAAACTTCAAAACTTTATTAAGTTATTCAAAATAACTTTTATCTTTGAAAATTCCTTTTCAAAAGCCTTTTTATTTTTAAACCCAATCCATTCACAAAATCCTTTGAATTCAAAAATTCAATTTTAAAACTATTTCAAAAATCTTTGACTTAACCAATTCCCACGTGCAATCCATATTTGTGTGTGTAAAGGTGTGGTCCAGGATTTTACACAATAAAAGTGCAACATCATCAACTAGTACATAATCCAATACAACAATATATATTTGATAAGCAATTTATTTATTCTTTAAATTAATTCCTAATCATGGTTAATTAATAATCAATAAATTAATTACCCTTAAATCAACAATTAATTATTCTTAATTAATTGCAAAAATTGATTAACTACTCCTTAATTAATAATTATCTCTTAATTACTTTAATTAATTACCATAAGTGATTATCCTAACAAATCACAATTACATTAAGTAATCATCCTCTTATTCCTTGATTAACCATCTTAATTGTTGATAAATTTTTCTTAATTACTTTTATTAAGCAATTCTTCTTTTTTTTTAAAGAATTTTTTTTAAGAACCTTTTTATGTAATACTTAATTTATTTCAAAACCTGGTAACATATTTTTTCATTTTAAAACCTGACCAAGATTTGAAAACCTGTTCCATTCAAATTACCCGAGCCCACAACTAAATATCCCTAAGAAACTACTAAGGTCAATTCATCATGAACCCGAGCTATACATCACGTTTGTAACAGCCCGACTTTTCAATGCTAGAAGAGTCGAACCATTAGTGCTAATGAAGAAGAGGTAGAAGAAGAAGGTAGAAAACAACATCAGAATCTAACCATCGCAGCGGATTAAAATATAATATATACTAACAGATCTTTACACAAATTAAAACTATATTTGTTTTATACAATACATCATCAGAGTATACATCAGAGTACACATAACATACAACTGGGCAATAATCTTATCCTGTCCTCAATACAACAAAGTACACAGCTAAACAATACAGCGGAATATATATACACAAGTACGGAAGTACGTATCTCCATCCAGTACGTCTCCTGAGCTCCACAGCATCATATCCTGTATCCTATAATACTCGGTCTGACCCGAGCATCATAATAAAACAATACCCGAGTCGGTCTGGAAAACTAGCATGAGAAAATCACACTCAAATTTATTATTAAAGTTTCAAAAATCCTTTGAAATAAAAGCATCTCGTAAGACCACGCCAAAAATAAACATGTTGGGTTTTTCCCTTACAATAGCTAAAACACTTTTTATTAAAATCCTATGATATTATAATAGTGTCTATAGAAAGTAAAATAGAATCTAGCTAAAATGCTTGCATCTCACGTTTCAGCAATAGTTGGGCACAATCAAAACCGTACAAGCGTGTAGGGAGAATGTATTTCCAACGAATGACTAGGCACTGGGGTACCACCTGTCATAGTACGTGGCCTAGATCACAATACCGAGTAGTACGGCCGCTCCCCTGCAACACAAGGCTGGAACTACCCTTTACTGGGTAATTCCAAATAAGATCACCCCACGATTGTGATCAGCAACCGCACCACTAAGCCGAAATAAAAAGGGACATCTAGACAGGGATGACCTTACTCTCAAGTAGGGGCTACCCACGAAGCCTTGCTGCATAACCCCTGATTTTCAGTCATTCCTGGTTGATGAGGCTTGAGGCTAAGCGTTACCTTTTTATAACATATCCCTTAGAATGCCCATCGTCCACCTGACGTTGTTTCGAAAGCATTCATCCATACACGTCCGTTCCGGGTCCGAACGGAACCGGAGGCACTATTCCTACTACATCCATTTTGGAATCACCCTCAGGATTAGTAGTGACTAGCCCTTGCACTTCACTGTACCATCTTCGATTTCAAACTCGTTTCCCACGA
Organism: Allium fistulosum; assembly: GCA_030737815.1. Lineage (NCBI taxonomy): Eukaryota > Viridiplantae > Streptophyta > Magnoliopsida > Asparagales > Amaryllidaceae > Allium > Allium fistulosum. The sequence continues at coordinate 614,632,899 of CM060908.1, read as the reverse complement.
AACGTATAAAACTGGATCGAAGTGGTTTTCGAGAAATTAATCTCGATCCCGGTCTCTTCGAAACGATCAGCGCATTTGGCCAATATTGATAGTGGGTGATTTAACTATCAATTAACATTCTCAAACAACCATCAATCAATAAATAATTACTCCAAATTATTTATTATTCTCAAATATCTTCATACGATATTATTTCCATTTTCACCTCTTTTGAAAACGATTTCAAAACATATTCCTCTCACGAAATAATTTTCCAAATATTTCCACTGAAACACCAAGTACAAAAGACTTTTAGATTTAAAATAATTTAAAAGTACTTTATTATAAAATATACTTTGTAACATTGAAATTAAAACTACATCAATACTTTATAAAAATATATATCTTAAGAATATTTAAAATGAAGTCACTTTGAAAATATCTACTAAATTTCCTTTTTTAAAAACATAATACCAAGTCACTTTTATATATTTATTACAATAATAGATTTGAAAAACACTTACTTTATAGTTTAACATTTAGAAATAATAGATTTTCAAAAACATGCTTTTTAAACTACATTAAAACTTTTAATTTATACTTAAAAATTTCTTTTGAAAACATACTTGGCTATCCAGAGAAATACACTTCTCTTTCACATTTTTAAAAATAAATCATTATTTATTTTTAAACGAATTTACGTACCTTTATAAATTTGCACCTTGAATTTATATTTAAAATATCCACTGATATTTTGTTCTACCATATAAACCCAGTTTATAAATTTCAAAATCTAATTCCCTTTTTAAATTCTAATTCCAAACACTTAATCAATTTACAATTTATTTCCAATTTACTTCACTTTGAAATAAATTTCTTTACTTACTCCATTTATTCCAAAATTCATTAACTTCCAGATTTTATTTCTTAATTAAGATTAAAAATCCCTTTCAATTGAAAATAACAATTTCAGATTTTCCCACATTTTTTTCCCTTGAATAAATTTTAATCCTTGAATTTTTAAGGTAAATTCTTTATTACTTTAAATAATATCACTTTAGGTTAAAATTCATTATTTCTTTGTTTATTAAAATCCCCCTTTTCCCATAGTTGGAATTTATTTATTTGAATTTTAAAATCACTTTTATTTCTTTCAATTTAACCTTCAATTTATTCAAGCTTCTATAATTATTTTACTTAAGATTTTCTCTTTTATTTCTTTTCTAAAAATCCAATTCTAGGAATTTTGATAACTCAGTGTACCAAAATATTTAAACAAATCATAATATTCAATATTTCAATTATCAATAAAATCATCATAGGGTATCAATGTTTATAACATGGAATATCAAATAATCTAGATAATTTTAAGGAATCCAATTGGATCCCTCCAACCTGTTTCCCTCCATCCATAGATGTTAGCACAATACCAATTCCACTTCGAGGTGGAATATCGTGGTATATGGGATTAATATAATATCATCTGCTATTATGCGGCGAATAGGGTCTCATCCGCTATATAATGTAGGAAATCTATCACCCAATATATACTATATATATACTACTATATATAATATAGTACATCAAAACAATTCAATCATTCAACCAATTATTTAAATTTAAATATTTAAAATTAAATAACCCAGATGAGTGAGATTAACTCACCTTTGATTTGGTTTACAATCCCCCTCCAATCCGGCATGCTTTCTTTAAGATTTTTGACCTTGTACAAACATTTATGATTTATTAATATTTGAACCAATCGAACAATCAATTTCTTTTAAATAAATTTAATTAACCCATAATTTTATTTAAACTAATTTTTTCCAAAGTCCTATTTATATATAAATATAAATATAAATATGTGTATAAAAAAATTGTTTTCTTTTTCTGTAAATATCAACAACACTTTACTTTAATATATATATACATATATATACATAGATCTCTAAATTGAAGAAATAAAATTGTTTTATGAATTTACTGTAGTATTATAAAATTCTTTTTTCCCAATCTGTAGTTATATATCCTTATTAAATTAAGTTGATAAACAAGTAAGTTACTATGATCCATTATATATATCTTAATTATGATAAACAAGTAATTTATATATATATACATATATACCTATGTACTATAAAATATGATTTAAAGCTTTCTTTCTTTAATTTAACAGCAAGCAATTATATAATTATCTAAACCCATCCTATATATATATATATATATATATATATATATATCTCCATATTTTTTTTACCAAAAAAAACTGTAAGTGTATATATAATTATTAAGTCAAAAATAAAATGAGCAATACCTTACTGACGAAACCCTACTGCAACTCCATCTCGACCTCGACCAAGAAATTGGCCTCCCACAAAGTCGCACCGCCACCTGAGTAACCCCACGAACCCCCTGACAACACAACCACGTCCAATGCCTAGCTCGTCGCTGCACCTTCACGCCTTCGCTTGTATCCTAACGATCTTTGTCCTCATCGTCGCTCGCCAGTCGTCGGCGCCGCACGCTCCTTCCAATTGGCCACGCCCTCGAGCACTCGCCAATTGATCGACCTCGTCGTCCCCGCGTCGCCGTAGACCCCTCCACACCTCGAGCTCGAGCAAACGAGACGACCCTGAATCGCCGAGCCTTTTTCTGGATTGACGAATTGAGGATCGACTTGATTGATTTGATTTGATTATTTTTCTTATGAATGAATCGATTTCGTTCTGTCAATTTGTTTTGTTTGAACGAATTGAAAGAAGGAGGTTTCGGCCGAATTGGTAAGAGAGGAACAATGAAACTTCCCGACGAATCTACTTGCCTTCATTATTATTATATATATATATATTTATTTATTTGAACCCAGTATTTATATTAAATTTTCGATATTAATTTTAGCGCGTTTCTATATCGTACGCTCACACAACAACTTCAATCACTATGAAATTTGAGATCCGGTAATAATACAATATTACGGACCCAATGACACTAGTTTCGTCGAATTCCGAGACTGTGCCCCGGATTGCTTTTTTTAAATTCAATTTAAACAATATAATTTCAAAACTGAACAAAACACTTTTAAATTCAATTTTAAAAGTTCTATCACCTTCAGTTTTATTAATGTGAATTTTATAAGCCTTCAAATTATTTTTAACAGGCTTAAGCTTCAGATTTCATATTTTACCCAATTATCAATTTGGTAAATTCAATAATTTAATTATCCAATAAATATTGATATTTGAAATTCAAGTTAAAAATTTACCTTTAAATACTTAAAATCAATTTAATATTCCAATTTCAAATATCCTAAAATTACGGGTCATCACATTCCACCCCCCTTAAAAGAATTTCGACCCCGAAATTGCTAGTTGAGAAGAATGATCCATAACCCATTAACTATTTCCTCAACCCATATAGTTTCTACAACTTGCCAAAACAAATCTTTTTATCAAAGACACACTATCCCTCTTATTAACTTTCCAAACCTGTCCATAAGTCCCAAACAATATCATTTACTTATCAATTCAAATTTAAATTTGAATTCAAAATTTAAATTATCAAAATTTCCCAAAATTTTTCTAACTCCCTAAATTTCCGAAATTTTTTGCCAGCATCTCCTTTGCACGGCTAGCTCGGTACTACTACAAAAATGCCTCTACGGCCCCCAAATTCCAAAAGAAAACAAAATGCCAAGTGGCAAAATCAAAACCCAATCAAATTTCATACAGAAATTTAAATACATACATTTTGTTGAGAAATTTTATTTATCTTCTGAAATCAAAATCCCACTTTCTCTTGCTTTTAAATTACCTATATACAACTCTGTAATAATACCAATCACAACATTCCAATTTGATTTTCATCCAATTATTAACTTAGTATACTTCCAATACCAAATTTTCTTAAGAACTTCACCACGTTGGTTTTCCCATACTTTCATTCAAATTTTCATTTCAAATTCATTTTAATTCAATATCCTTTTCATTTAAATATTGAATTTCATTCACATTACCTCGTTCATTTTAATTTCCGAACTTTTGATATTCTAGTGCATTTTGAATTAATTCTTCAACTTAACTTGACCCAATTCAAAATGAATTCCAATACATCAGTTTTCAATTTTATTTGCTTACAAATTTTAAATCATTTTTCGTTAATGAAAATTTTGAAAAATTTCAAAAATTTTCTAACTCCCCAAATTTTCGGAAAATTTTGGCAGAGTCTCCTTTGTACGTAGGAGCTTTTACAATTTGGCAAAAGAGATAAGTATATATACATCGACCCACCTGTACACAACATCAGAATCTAACCATCGCAACGGAATAAAATATAATATATACTAACAGATCTTTACACAAATTAAGACTATATCTATTTTATACAATACATCATCAGAGTATACCTAAGAGTACACATAACATACAACTGGGCAATAATCATATCCTGTCCTCAATACAACAAAGTACAAAGCTAAACAACACAGCGGAATATATATACACAAGTACGGAAGTACGTATCTCCATCCAGCTCATCTCCTGAGCTCCACAGCATCATATCCTGTATCCTATAATACTCGATCTGACCCGAGCATCATAATAAAACAATACCCGAGTCAGTCTGGAAAACCAGCATGAGAAAATCACACTCAAATTTATTATTAAAGTTTCAAAAATCCTTTGAAATAAAAGCATCTCGTAAGACCACGCCACAAATAAACATGTCGGGTTTTTCCCTTACGATAGCTAAAACACTTTTTATTAAAATCCTCTGATATTATAATAGTGTCTATAGAAAGTAAAATAGAATCTAGCTGAAATGCTTGCATCTCACGTTTCAGCAATAGTTGGGCACAATCAAAACCATACAGGCGTGTAGGGAGAATGGATTTCCAACGAATGGCTAGGCACTGGGGTACCACCTGTCACAGTACGTGGCCTAGATCACAGTACCGAGGAGTACGCCCGCTCCCCTGCAACACAAGGCCGGAACTACCCCTTACTGGGTAATTCTGAATAAGATCACCCTACGATTGTGATCAGCAACCGCACCACTAAGCCGAAATAAAAAGGGACATCTAGACAGGGATGACCTTACACTCAAGTGGGGGCTACCCACGAAGCCTTGCTGCATAACCCCTGATTTTCAATCATTCCCGGTTGATGAGGCTTGAGGCTAAACGTTACCTTTTTAGAACATATCCCTTAGAATGCCCATCGTCCACCTAACGATGTTCCGAAAGCATTCATCCATACACGTCCGTCCCGGGTCCGAACGGAACCGAAGGCACTATTCCTACTACATCCATTTTGGAATCACCCTCAGGATTAGTAGCGACTAGCCCTTGCACTTTACTGTACCATCTTCAATTTCAAATTCGTTTCCCACGAAACATACAAAACCGGATCGAAGTGGTTTTCGAGAAATTAATCTCGATCCCGGTCTCTTCGAAACGATCAACGCATTTGGCCAATATTGATAGTCGGTGATTTATCTATCAGTTAACATTCTCAAACAACCATCAACCAATAAATAATTACTCCAAATTATTTATTATTCTCAAATATCTTCATACAATATTATTTCCATTTTCACCCCTTTTGAAAACGATTTCAAAACATATTCCTCTACTGGAATAATTTTCCAAATATTTCCACTAAAACACCAAGTACAAAAGACTTTTAGATTTAAAATAATTTAAAAGTACTTTATTATAAAATATACTTTATAACATTGAAATTAAAACTACTTCAATACTTTATAAAAATATATATCTTAAGAATATTTAAAATGAAATCACTTTGTAAATATCAACTAAATTTCCTTTTTAAAAAACATAATACAAGTCACTTTTATATATTTATTACAATAATAGATTTGAAAAATACTTACTTTATATTTTAACATTCACAAATAATAGATTTTCAAAAACATGCTTTTTAAACTACATTAAAACTTTTAATTTATACATTAAAATTGCTTTTGAAAACGTACTTGGCTATCCAGAGAAATACACTTGTCTTTCACATTTTTAAAAATAAATCACTATTTATTTTTAAACGAATTTACATTCCTTTATAAATTTCCACCTTGAATTTATATTTAAAATATCCACTGATATTTTATTCCACCATATAAACCTAGTTTATAAATTTCAAAACCTCATTCCCTTTTTAAATTCCAATTCCAAACACCTAGTCAATTTACAATTTATTTCCCATTTACTTCACTTTGAAATAAATTTCTTTACTTACTCCATTTATTCCAAAATTCATTAACTTCCAGATTTTATTTCTTAATTAAGATTAAAAATCCCTTTCAACTGAAAATAACAATTTCAGGTTTTTCCCAAATTTCTTTTTCCCTTGAATAAATTACAATCCTTGAATTTTTAAGGTAAATTCTTTATTACTTTAAATAATATCACTTTAGGTTAATTCATTATTTCTTTGTTTATTAAAATCCCCCTTTTCCCATAATTGGAATTTATTTATTTGAATTTTAAAAATTACTTTTATTTCTATCAATTTAACCTTAAATTTATTCAAACTTCTATAATTATTTTACTTAAGATTTTCTCTTTTATTTCTTTTCTAAAAATCCAATTCTAGGAATTTTGATAACTTAGTGTACCAAAATATTTAAACAAATCATAACATTCAATATTTCAATTATCAATATTCATAACACAGAATATCAAATAATCTAGATAATTTTTAGGAATCCAGTTGGATCCCTCCAACCTGTTTCCCTGCATCCACAGATGTTAGCACAATACCATTTCCACTTTAAGGTTTAATATCGCGGTATATGGGATTAATATAATATCATCCGCTATTATGCGGCGCATAGGGTCTCATCCGCTATATAATGCGGGAAATCAATTTCCCAATATATACTATATATATACTACTATATATAATATAGTACATCAAAACAATTCAATCATTCAACCAATTATTTAAATTTAACTATTTAAATTTAAATAACCCAAATGAGTGAGATTAACTCACCTTTGATTTGATTTACAATCCACCTCCAGTCCGGCTTGCTTTCTTTAAGATTTTTGACCTTGTAAAAACATTTATAATTTATTAATATTTGAACAAATCGAACAATCAATTTCTTTTAAATAAATTTAAGTAACCCATAATTTTATTTAAACTAATTTTTTCCAAAGTCTTATTTATATATATAAATATAAATATGTGTATAAAAAAATTGTTTTCTTTTTCTGTAAATATCAACAACACTTTACTTTACTATATATACACATATATATACATAGATCTCTAAATTGAAGAAACAAAATTGTTTTATGAATTTACTGTAGTATTATAAAATTCTTTTTTCCCAATCTGTAGTTATATATCCTTATTAAATTAAGTTGATAAACAAGTAAGTAACCATGATCCATTATATATATCTTAATTATGATAAACAAGTATTTTATATAGACATATATACCTATGTACCATAAAATATTATTTAAAGTTACCTTTCTTTAATTTAACAGTAAGCAATTATATAATTATATGAACCCATCCTATATATATATCTCCATTTTTTTAACCAAAAAAAACTGTAAGTGTATAAATAATTATTTAGTCAAAAATAAAATGAGCAATACCTTACTAACGAAACCCTACTACAACTCCACCTCGACCTCGACCAAGAAATTGGCCTCCCTCAAAGTCGCACCACCACCTGAGTAACCCCACGAACCCCCTGACAATACAACCGCGTCCAATGCCTAGCTCGTCGCTGCCGTTTCACGCCTTCGCCTGCAGCCTAACGATCTTTGTCCGCATCGTCGCTCGTTAGTCGTCGACGCCACACGCTCCTTCCAGTTGGCCACGCCCTCGAGCACTCACCGATTGATCGGCCTCGTCGTCCCCGCGTCGCAGTAGACCCCGCCACACCTCGAGCTAGAGCAAACGAGACGACCCTGAATCGCCGAGCCTTCTTCTGAATTGACGAATTGATGATCGAGTTGATTGATTTTGATTTGATTTTTTTTCTTATGAATGAATCGATTTCGTTCTACCATTTTTTTTGTTTGAACGAATTGAAAGGAGTTTTCGGCCGAGTGGATAAGAGAGGAACAATGAAGCTTCCCCACGAATCTACTTGCCTTCCTTATTATTATTATATATATATATTGTAACGACCCGTATTTTCACGGATCGAAACATCGTAAAGGAGTTGACCTTTGGTTGCATTTCTGTTAAGTTTCAGGTTTTGGCAGAATTTTGTCTATGTCCTAAGTCGTAGCCGACTTATGGGTTCTGGACGAGTTAGTGTTAGGTCGGCAGGGTGAGTTAGCGACCTAGTGGTTACCGGGTCAGCATAGTTAGGTCGGCAACGACCTAGGGGAGCTGGGGTAGCAGGTTAGCGACTTAGTAGTTAGGTCGTATCCCAGTTTGTTCGCGACTTATGTTAGGTCGCGTAGATGTTTTAAGTTGTTAGGTTGTGGGTTGGCCTAAGCGTTAGGTCGCGTGGGAGTCTAAGGTATTAAGTCGTAACCTCGTTATGTCGAAGGTCGGCAAGGCAGTTAAGTGTTTGGTCGCGTTAAGACGTGTGTTTTGTAGGCAGTTAGGTCGGCAACGACCTAAGAAGTTGAGTCGTATCCCTTGATGAGTCGGAGACGATTTAGGAGAGCTGATAAGTCTTGAGTCGTAGTGGGTCTGAGTGTTGAGTCGGAGTTAGGCTTAAGTCGGAAGACTGTTATGTCGCGTGTTTTCTTAAGTCGTAGGATGCCATAGCTGTAAGTCGTAGTTCGTATGGGGTATAAGTCGGAGACGACTTAGGAGATAGCCGAGTTACGACTTAAGTAAATTTCTGCTATAAATAGGAGGGGTTGTTCTCACTTTTTGGGATCCGGATTTTTGAAGCTACGAAGTGCTGCCATTTTGAGAGCTCGACTTCTACACTTCTTCACTTCCTTTCTCCACTCTAATCTAGTGCTTCCATCCATCCAAGTTGAAGATCAAATTGAAGATTCAAGAGCTTAGATTGAATATCTTCATCTTTTCAAGAGAGATTTCTTCGTTTGAAGCGGATTGGTGATAGATCAAGCTTGATCCTTCGCTGTCCAGATCTGAAGTGTGTTGGTTTGGGTTTGTTTTGGTGATTTGGTGAGTGGTGATTATCTCTCACACGGATCCAAAGGAGGATATCGGATTGTTGGCTCGATTTGGTGTTAAAATAGTGATTTCCATGCATTTTCTTCATCCTAAGTGTAGACCCATGTAAATCCATTGTTCATGATGATGTTACATTCATTTTATCATATGTTAACCTATGCAAGTTCATTCATCATGTTTGTAGAGATATTGTTCATGTTTTCATGCTTGTTGGACTTTCAACTCTTTAATTACGAAAATGCCATTATTGTTATAATTGTCTACTTAGATCATATTTGAATGCTTGATTGCTTGGATTAATGTTTGATTTGATTGATTGTTATGAATTAGATGATTGATGGTTTGATTTAGACCGAAGGTGATTCAAAAGCTAAGAGAAAGGCTCTTGAATTGGGAAAGCTGCTCGTGGCATATGAAGCGGGATGATGAAGCTCTTATGCATAGATTGATGATGTGATGTTGAGATGAGGCTTTGCGAGGATGTTATGAAGCAAGGCAATCATATGATGAAGACTTGGTTTAATCCAGACGGGATCATCCCAAGCATGTTGATAACTCGGTGATATGATTCGAGTTGAAGATAATGAATGGATATGAGAATAGTCGTCGAGGAGGATGACTAGGAGGTTTGGGTCTCATCGTTGTTGAAGGTTCTAGCATGCTCTAAGCAATGGTACGTTTGGGCAGATTCGATAGTCCCAACGACAAACTGTTGATGGTCGAGTACTCTGGGCAGATTCGATAGTCCTAGGCACGGGTCACGATGACGTGCGGGAGTTATGTCTAGAACCGGGGTTTCCATTAGCCCTTGACGGACGGCTGAAAGAATGTGCCGGTCATTCAATTAACGGTGAAACCGAAGCAATGATAACAGTGATAGCCAGAGTCATGGATGTTTGGTTGTATCGTCATCCGGACTCAAGAGCGGTATTTTCTGGGTGCTTATCTGATTTAGGCCTTGGTACTTGGAAAACATCGCCCTTGACTCGAATGATTAGTACTCTACTCTAAATTGTATGCTCTGCTATGTTTGTTTCTGCTTAATGTGTGTCTGGGGCTATCACTGTAGAACGAGGTTGGAGTGGGAGGGTTGTATTCCTATTCCTTTTCCTTTATGCTCTGTTTGGTATGTTGTTAGTTAATTTACTGCTCACTAAGACTGTTGTCTGACTCAAGGCTTTATGTTTTAATTCTTATTGCCTTGGGCTGTTCGTCCATTTTGGGACGGGCAGACTAGGTAGCAGGTGACAGGTGCTGATCTTGCTTTTCACGATGCTGATATCGAAGACGAGCCAGAGGGTTGCATATTATTTCTTACTATATGTACTGGATGTTCCGCTGCTTTGTATTCTCTGAGTGTTATGTAGTGAGGCTTGTTGTATTGACTATTCAGATGCTTGTATTCAACTATTATGAAGTTTTATATGATAGCATTCTATTCTGTGAAGCTTCTCTACATATATTTTCTATTGTATTTTGTCTATGCGCTGTGAGTAATACGATAGATTCTGCTGTTTAATCTTACCTTGACAATCGTCCATGGTCGCCTGGCACACTTTACAGCGCACTATCTCTAGATTCGGTGCAGGGGTCATGGGCGGTCGTCACATTTGGTATCAGAGCATTGGTTAATCGATTTTACCCAACGCTCGCTGTCGTAACTACGTATGAGAGAAGTAATTGTAATTTGATGGATGATTACTATATATAATATAGTAGCTTAGAAGTAAGTTAGTCCTTTATGCAGTTGTTTCTCTAGATGTTCTGATCATTCCTTTTTATAGATATTGAGAATGAGTCGAAGAGGGAGACCAGCTGCTAGGGAAGGCCGAGCTGCTGAAGGGACTGCTGATTATGCAGCCATGTTCGAAGCTATGATGACTTCGATCATGAGAAGGATGCCAGCTCCAGGGCCGTCAGTTGATGTTGGAGTTCAAGTACAAACTCCGAAACCGGTGGACTTTGCTAAGTTGTGTAAGGACTATACTGCTCTTGGAGGGAAGGTTTTCTTGGGAACAGAATCAACCATTGAGGTCCAGAGGTGGATAGATGCTTGTAGAAGGATCTTTGGTGATTTGGGAATTGAGGATGCAACTAAGAGGAAGTTGGCATCAAGGCAGCTTCAAGGGAGAGCTTCTGATTGGTGGAATTCTATTACTATCAATACTCCGGAGGAAGAGATTACTTGGGAGCAATTCCAAGTCAGATTTGAAGCTAAGTTCATTTCTACAGCTCAGAAGTCTGTTCTATTCAAGAAGTTTGTAGAGCTCAAGCAGGGAGGAAGACCAGTTCTTGAGTATGTTTCTGAGTTTGAAGCTTTGTCCAAGTATGCCCGGTCATATATTGAGTCTGCATATCAGAAGAATGAGAAGTTTGTGACAGGCTTGGACAGTTATCTTGGGAGACAGTTGGTGGATCATTTGGACGATTCATTTGAGAAGCTTGTGGAGAAAGCTCTCAGGCATGAGAGTCTGTTTCCTAAGGAAGGATCTGTTGTTGCTGTGACCAAGGGAGAGTCTAAACCACAGCAGGGTGGTAACAAGAAGAGAAAGCAGCAGCAGTATCAGAAGGGTAAGGATGGCCAGAAGAAGCCGAAAGGCGAAGTGATCTGCTACAACTGTCAGCAGAAGGGCCATTTCTCTAAGGATTGTAAGAATCCGAAGGCACCGATGAAGTGTCACAACTGTGACAAGCCGGGGCATTTCAGGAAGGATTGTCCAGAACCGAGGAGGGATAAGCAGATTGTGCAAGCTTATGCTTTGGGAGCTGTTCCATCATCTTCGAAAGCTCCTACCGCTGAAGAGAAGGGAAAGAGTGTAGTGGTTCAAGGTACTCTTTTCCTATGTGGTGTTCCAGTTAGAGTTCTGTTTGATACTGGAGCGTCGCATTCGTTTGTTTGTAGTGAACTAGTAGGCCGGTTTGGTTTGGAACCGGATATTGTTGATAGGCCATTGGTTGTGACTAATCCAGTTGGGGGTTCGTCTTGTTTGTGTATAAAATGCAGTGGTCTAGTTGTGTCGAGTCATGGTTGCTCTTTTGTTTGTGATTGCTTTGTTCTGAACTTTGCGGGGTTCGGAATTATTTTGGGTATGGACTGGCTTAGGAAGTATGCGGCGAAGGTTGATTGCGAGAGGTTGGAAGTGACAGTCGAGAATGTGGATGGGCGAAAGGTTGTGATACGATGTAAGCATGAAGAAGGCGTCTTCATGAGCTTCATGTATTCGCTTGTTGTTCCACGGGATGGACTGTCATCTGTGCCAATCGCGAATGGATTCGAGGATGTCTTTGACGAAGTCAAAGGGTTGCCGCCGCATAGAGAGATCGAGTTTCCTATAGATCTAGTTGAAGGAGCCAGACCTGTTGTGATGCCTCTTAGGCGGATGGCGCCTAGGGAACAGCATGAGTTGAAGGTGCAAGTTGATGATCTTTTGCAGAAAGGATTCATTCGGCGTAGTGTGTCCGAGTGGGGTGCACCAGTTGTGTTCGCAACCAAGGCAGATGGATCGTTGAGATTGTGTGTGGATTATCGTGAGTTGAATAAGGTGACTAAGAAGAACAAGTATCCATTGCCGAGGATAGATGACTGTTTGATCAGCTTCACGAAGCTAAGGTGTTTTCTTAGATGGATTTGGCAACGGGATTTCACCAGTTGAGAGTAGCTAAGGATAGTGTGTCGAAGACGGCTTTTAGGACACCATCCGGTTTCTTTGAGTGGCTTGTAATGCCGTTTGGGTTGACTAACGCGCCAGCATATTTTGTGGATCTGATGAATAGAGTGTTCAGAGATCAGTTGAACAAGTTTGTGCTTGTGTTCGTGGATGATATTCTGATTTATTCCAGAACTGAAGAAGAGCACAAGACGCACTTGCATATTGTTTTGGAAATCTTGCGGAAACGTCAGCTGAAGGCTAAGTTTTCGAAGTGTCACTTCTGGAAGGGTGAAGTGAGGTTCTTAGGCCATGTGATTTCTGGAAATGGAATAGCGGTTGATCCCGCTAAGGTGGCAGCAATCCAGGATTGGGTTAGACCTAAGAATGCATCGGATGTGAGAAGTTTCCTTGGATTAGCAGGATATTATCGACGGTTTATCAAAGACTTCTCTAAGGTAGCTGCACCGTTGACAGGATTGACAAAGAAGAACCTAGTGTTCAGATGGGATGATAAGTGTGAGCAGGCTTTCAGAATTCTGAAAGAAAGATTGACGAGTGCTCCTGTTTTGACTATCCCAAGTGGGAATGATGAGATGGTGGTTTACACTGACGCATGTGGTACTGGACTTGGAGCAGTGCTGATGCAGAGGGATAAAGTTGTTGCGTATGCCAGTCGACAACTAAAGCCGCATGAAAGGAATTACCCAACTCATGATTTGGAGTTAGCGGCAATTGTATTTGCTCTGAAGATGTGGAGACATTATCTGTTGGGAGTTCGATTCGAGTTGTTTACGGATCATAAGTCGTTGAAGTATCTTTTCTCCCAAAAGGATTTGAATCTTCGGCAGCAACGTTGGCTAGAGTTTTTGGCAGCGCATGATTTCGGTATAGCTTATACTCCGGGAAAAGGTAACGCAGTTGCAGATGCGTTAAGTCGAAGACATGCAGGATTGGGAGCCATGTTTTCAGAATGGAAGAATCTCGAGTATCTAGCCGGATTTGACTTCAGGCCCAGATGCGAATTGGAACCTGAGATGTTGGCAAACTTATCGATAAGACCGACTCTTGTGGAGAGAATTAGCGAGAGTCAAAAGCGAGATGATAAGCTTGTCAAGGTTATCCATGATTTGGAATCTGGACTGGAACCAGAAAAGGATAAAGGATTCGAGGTCGATCGAGAAGGTTGGCTTCGAAAGCAAGGACGACTAGTTGTTCCCGATATAGATGAATTGAGGAGTGAAGTTCTGAAGGAAAGTCATCACTCGAAGTTGACAATTCATCCAGGTGGGAATAAGATGTATCGGGATATGAAGAGAACCTACTACTGGGAAGGCATGAAGAAGGATGTTGGAAATTTTATTTCCAGATGTATGAACTGCCAATTGGTAAAGGCTGAACAGAAGAAGCCAAGTGGATTGCTTCAGCCGTTAGAAGTTCCTACATGGAAGTGGGAGCAAGTATCGATGGATTTTATTGATGGATTGCCTAGAACCAGAACGGGAAATGAAGGAATTTGGGTCATTGTAGATCGTCTGACTAAGAGTGCAAGGTTCATTCCTGTTCGATCGACTAGGACTGCATCAAAGTTGGCAGAGTTGTATGTTAAGTGGATAGTTCGATTCCATGGTATTCCGAAAAGTATAGTGAGCGATCGAGATCCATTGTTCACTAGTGGATTTTGGAAGAGCTTCCAAGGAGTTTTGGGAACCGAGTTGTGTTTGAGTACAGCTTATCACCCTCAGACAGATGGTCAGACCGAGAGAGTCAACCGAGTTTTGGAAGATCTCCTCAGAGCTTGTGTTTTGGATTTCGGAGGATCATGGGAAGATCATCTTCATTTGGTGGAGTTTTCATACAACAACAGTTACCAGTCAAGCATTGGTATGGCACCGTATGAAGCATTGTATGGAAGACCGTGTAATTCTCCGACATGTTGGATAGAGACAGGAGAAAAGCTGATGCTTGGGCCAGAGATGATTCGTCAGACTTCAGATTGTATAGAGATCATTCGGCAACGAATGAAGGCAGCCCAAGACCGTCAGAAGAGTTATGCCGATAAGCGTCGAAAAGATTTGGAATTTGACGTTGGGGATATGGTTTTTGTGAAGATTTCTCCTCTGAAGAATGTTATCCGATTCGGGAAGAAAGGGAAATTGACTCCGAGATTTTTTGGACCATTCCCGATTATCGAGCGAATTGGAAAGCTCGCTTATAGATTGGAATTACCAGAGAAGATGTCGAGTGTGCACAATGTTTTTCATGTATCATATCTACAGAAGTATGTGCACGACTCGAATACGGTGGTTTCTGCTGATAGCTGTGAAGATTTCGAAGTTGATCCAGTCGATAGAAGACCTCGTAAGCCGCTTCGTGTTGTGGAAACCGACACGAAACAGCTTAGGAGGAAGGTAGTTAAGTTGCTCAAGATACAATGGAGTGATGATGATAACGACTGTACGTGGGAGGTGGAAGAGAGGATGAAGGCAGCTCATCCTGAACTCTTCAAGGTATGGCCCTAAGGTGTCGTCTCATCTCACGAAATTGTAACTTGTTCTAAGTCTTAGAATTCTGTACGCTAAGCTAGAATTGGATGTATGGTTTGTTGATTGCTATGGATGGTAGGCGTACAGAATAGTCTTCGATTGCTTTGTTGCTTGGAATTTCGGGGGCGAAATTCCTAAGGGGGAGAGAATGTAACGACCCGTATTTTCACGGATCGAAACATCGTAAAGGAGTTGACCTTTGGTTGCATTTCTGTTAAGTTTCAGGTTTTGGTAGAATTTTGTCTATGTCCTAAGTCGTAGCCGACTTATGGGTTCTGGACGAGTTAGTGTTAGGTCGGCAGGGTGAGTTAGCGACCTAGTGGTTACCGGGTCAGCATAGTTAGGTCGGCAACGACCTAGGGGAGCTGGGGTAGCAGGTTAGCGACTTAGTAGTTAGGTCGTATCCCAGTTTGTTCGCGACTTATGTTAGGTCGCGTAGATGTTTTAAGTTGTTAGGTTGTGGGTTGGCCTAAGCGTTAGGTCGCGTGGGAGTCTAAGGTATTAAGTCGTAACCTCGTTATGTCGAAGGTCGGCAAGGCAGTTAAGTGTTTGGTCGCGTTAAGACGTGTGTTTTGTAGGCAGTTAGGTCGGCAACGACCTAAGAAGTTGAGTCGTATCCCTTGATGAGTCGGAGACGATTTAGGAGAGCTGATAAGTCCTGAGTCGTAGTGGGTCTGAGTGTTGAGTCGGAGTTAGGCTTAAGTCGGAAGACTGTTATGTCGCGTGTTTTCTTAAGTCGTAGGATGCCATAGCTGTAAGTCGTAGGTCGTATGGGGTATAAGTCGGAGACGACTTAGGAGATAGCCGAGTTACGACTTAAGTAAATTTCTGCTATAAATAAGAGGGGTTGTTCTCACTTTTTGGGATCCGGATTTTTGAAGCGACGAAGTGCTGCCATTTTGAGAGCTCGACTTCTACACTTCTTCACTTCCTTTCTCCACTCTAATCTAGTGCTTCCATCCATCCAAGTTGAAGATCAAATTGAAGATTCAAGAGCTTAGATTGAAGATCTTCATCTTTTCAAGAGAGATTTCTTCGTTTGAAGCAGATTGGTGATAGATCAAGCTTGATCCTTCGCTGTCCTGATCTGAAGTGTGTTGGTTTGGGTTTGTTTTGGTGATTTGGTGAGTGGTGATTATCTCTCACACGGATCCAAAGGAGGATATCGGATTGTTGGCTCGATTTGGTGTTAAAATAGTGATTTCCATGCATTTTCTTCATCCTAAGTGTAGACCCATGTAGATCCATTGTTCATGATGATGTTACATTCATTTTATCATATGTTAACCTATGCAAGTTCATTCATCATGTTTGTAGAGATATTGTTCATGTTTTCATGCTTGTTGGACTTTCAACTCTTTAATTACGAAAATGCCATTATTGTTATAATTGTCTACTTAGATCATATTTGAATGCTTGATTGCTTGGATTAATGTTTGATTTGATTGATTGTTATGAATTAGATGATTGATGGTTTGATTTAGACCGAAGGTGATTCAAAAGCTAAGAGAAAGGCTCTTGAATTGGGAAAACTGCTCGTGGCATATGAAGCGGGATGATGAAGCTCTTATGCATAGATTGATGATGTGATGTTGAGATGAGGCTTTGCGAGGATGTTATGAAGCAAGGCAATCATATGATGAAGACTTGGTTTAATCCAGACGGGATCATCCCAAGCATGTTGATAACTCGGTGATATGATTCGAGTTGAAGATAATGAATGGATATGAGAATAGTCGTCGAGGAGGATGACTAGGAGGTTTGGGTCTCATCGTTGTTGAAGGTTCTAGCATGCTCTAAGCAAGGGTACGTTTGGGCAGATTCGATAGTCCCAACGACCAACTGTTGATGGTCGAGTACTCTGGGCAGATTCGATAGTCCTAGGCACGGGTCACGATGACGTGCGGGAGTTATGTCTAGAACCGGGGTTTCCATTAGCCCTTGACGGACGGCTGAAAGAATGTGCCGGTCATTCAATTAACGGTGAAACCAAAGCAATGATAACAGTGATAGCTAGAGTCATGGATGTTTGGTTGTATCGTCATCCGGACTCAAGAGCGGTATTTTCTGGGTGCTTATTTGATTTAGGCCTTGGTACTTGGAAAACATCGCCCTTGACTCGAATGATTAGTACTCTACTCTAAATTGTATGCTCTGCTATGTTTGTTTCTGCTTAATGTGTGTCTGGGGGCTATCACTGTAGAACGAGGTTGGAGTGGGAGGGTTGTATTCCTATTCCTTTTCCTTTATGCTCTGTTTGGTATGTTGTTAGTTAATTTACTGCTCACTAAGACTGTTGTCTGACTCAAGGCTTTATGTTTTAATTCTTATTGCCTTGGGCTGTTCGTCCATTTTGGGACGGGCAGACTAGGTAGCAGGTGACAGGTGCTGATCTTGCTTTTCATGATGCTGATATCGAAGACGAGCCAGAGGGTTGCATATTATTTCTTACTATATGTACTGGATGTTCCACTGCTTTGTATTCTCTGAGTGTTATGTAGTGAGGCTTGTTGTATTGACTATTCAGATGCTTGTATTCAACTATTATGAAGTTTTATATGATAGCATTCTATTCTGTGAAGCTTCTCTACATATATTTTCTATTGTATTTTGTCTATGCGCTGTGAGTAATACGATAGATTCTGCTGTTTAATCTTACCTTGACAATCGTCCATGGTCGCCTGGCACACTTTACAGCGCACTATCTCTAGATTCGGTGCAGGGGTCATGGGCGGTCGTCACATATATATTATTTTTTTGAACCCAGTATTTATATTTAATTTTCGGTATAAATTTTATAGCATTTCTATATCGTACGCTCACACAACAACTTCAATCACTACGAAATTTGAGATCCGGTAATAATACAATATTATGGACCCAATGACACTAGTTTAGTCGAATTCCGAGACTGTGCCCCGGATGGCTATTTTTAAATTCAATTTAAACAATATAATTTCAAAACTGAACAAAACACTTTTAAATTCAATTTTAAAAGTTCTATCACCTTTAGTATTATTAATATTAATTTTATAAGCCTTCAAATTATTTTTAACTGGCTTAAACTTCAGATTTCATATTTTACCCAATTATCAATTTGGTAAATTGAATAATTTAATTATCCAATAAATATTGATATTTGAAATTCAAGTTAAAAATTTACCTTTAAATACTTAAAATCAATTTAATGTTCCAATTTCAAATATCCTAAAATTACGGGTCGTCACAACGTTTCTCGAGAGCAACTTCGAGTGCAATCTTCATCTTCTTCCTAACATCAAACCGCTGACACCATTTCACCATCGTGCACGTGCATGACCATCCCAGTCGCCTCCGACCACCTTTGTCGTTGCCAACAAATCGCCGTTGACCTCCTCCATCGTTCCCGATCACCTAAGTATCGATTCGAACATGAAATCGAAATCGAGCTAGCCTGATCTTCCTGGAACCCAAAACCTCTGACCAAAATGCCTCACTCCATCACGACCAATAACCCGACCACCTGCCACTTCAACCAGAATCTCTTCGACGACCTACGAACCAACCTCACTAGTCCGATCCCCTATAATCCACCATCGAAGACGTAATCTGTGACGACCGCCCATGACCCCTGCACCAAATCTAGAGATAGTGCGCTGTGAAGTGTGCCAAGTGACCATGGACGATTGTCAAGGTAAATTAAAAACAACAGAATCTATCGTATTACTCACAGCGCATAGACAAAATACAATAGAAAATATATATAGAGAAGCTTCACAGAATAGAATGTCATCATATAAAACTTCATAATAGTTGAATACAAGCATCTGAATAGTCAATACAACAAGCCTCACTACATATCACTCAGAGAATACAAAGCAGCGGAACATCCAGTACATATAGTAAGAAATAATATGCAATACTCCAGCTCGTCTTCGATATCAGCACCGTGAAAAGCAAGATCAACACCTGTCACCTGCTACCTAGTCTGCCCGTCCCAAAATGGACGAACAGCCCAAGGCAATAAGAATTAAAACATAAAGCCTTGAGTCAGACAACAGTCTTAGTGAGCAGTAAATTAACTAACAACATACCAAAAGAGCATAAAGGAAAAAGGAATAGGAATACAACCCTCCCACTCCAACCTCGTTCTACAGTGATAGCCCCCAGACACACACTAAGCAGAAGCAAACATAGCAGAGCATACAATTTAAGTAAAGCAATTGTCACTCGAGTCAAGGGCGATGTTTTCCAAGCACAAACCCCCAAGGCCTAAACCAAGATCAGATAAGCACCCAGAAAACACTGCTCTTGAGACCGAATGACGATACAACCAAACATCCATGACTCTGGCTATCACTGTTATCATTGCTTCGATTTCACCGTTAATTGAATGACCGGCACATTCTTTCAGACGTCCGTCAAGGGATAATGAAAACCCCGGTTCTAGACATAACTCCCGCACGTCGTCGCAGCCTGTGCCTAGGACTATCGAATCTGCCCAGAGTACTCGACCATCAACAGTTGGTCGTTGGGACTATCGAATCTGCCCAAACGTACCCTTGCTTAGAGCATGCTAGAACCTTCAACAACGATGAGACCCAAGCCTCCTAGTCATCCTCCTCGACGACTATTCTCATATCCATTCATTATCTTCAACTCGAATCATATCACGGAGTTACCAACATGCTTGGGATGATCCCGTCTGGATTAAACCAAGTCTTCATCACATCCTCGCAAAGCCTCATCTCAACATCACATCATCAAATCTATGCATAAGAGCTTCATCATCCCGCTACATATGCCACGAGCAGCTTTCCCAATTCAAGAGCCTTTCTCTTAGCTTTTGAATCACCTTCGGTCTAAATCAAACCATCAATCATCTAATTTATAACAATCAATCAAATCAAACATTAATCCAAGCAATCAAGCATTCAAATATGATCTAAGTAGACAATTATAACAATAATGGCATTTTCGTAATTAAAGAGTTGAAAGTCCAACAAGCATGAAAACATGAACAATATCTCTACATACTTGATGAATGAACTTGCATAGGTTAACATATGATAAAATGGATGTAACATCATCATGAACAAAGGATTTATATGGATCTACACTTAGGATGAAGAAAATGCATGGAAATCACTATTTTAACACCAAATCGAGCCAACAATCCGATATACTCCTTTGGATCCATGTGAGAGATAATCACCACTCACCAAATCACCAAAACAAACCCAAATCAACACGCTTCAGATCTGGACAGCGAAGGATCTAACTCGATCTATCACCAATCCGCTTCAAACGATGAAATCTAACTTCAATGGATGAAGATCTTCAATCTAAGCTCTTGAATCTTCAATTTGATCTTCAACTTGGATGGATGGAAGCACTAGGTTAGAGTGGAGAAAAGAAGTGAAGAAGTGTAGAAGTCGAGCTCTCAAAATGGCAGCACTTCGTTGCTTCGAAATCCGGATCCCAAAAAGTGAGAAAACCCCTTCCTATTTATAGCTGAAAATCCACTAGGTCGCTCGAAGTTAGGTCATCCACGAACTACGACCTAGCAACATCTTCGACCTAACCAAAGCCAACAACCACAACCTAACAGACCCAGCCTACGACCTAACACGTGAGTGCTTCCTTGCGACCTACGACCTAACGACTTAGCATGTGCGCACCTCTTCAACCTAACACATGCGCGTCCGCGACCTAACTGCTAAGCCCTTACGCGACCTATCACTCACGCGACCTAGCACTTAGGCAAAACCCAGCGACCTAACAACTCACGCGACCTAACACTTATGCGACCTAACTCCTTAGGTTGCTAACACGCTAACTCCTTAGGTCGCTTAACACGCTAACTCCTTAGGTCGCTAACACGCTAACTCCTTAGGTCGCTTAACACGCTAACTCCTTAGGTCGCTAACACGCTAACCCAAACCACTTCGCGACCTAACATTTAACTCGGTCACGACTTAACCCTTAGGTCGCCTACGACCTAACCATGATAACACTGGTCTTTCTTAAGTCGTCTAACGACCTAACAAACCAAGCTACCAGACGACCTAATACATAGCGACCTATCTCTTAACTCGGTCAAAACCTTAAGTCGTCTACTATATCTTAAGTCGGTCACTACGACCTAACTCTATCCTTAAGTCGTTCCAAACTATCAACCGACTTAACCCACTTCCCTCTTCCTTAAGTCGTCGCCGACCTAACCCTTAAGTCATCAACTCGCCCAGACTTATCACTTAACTCGTCCAAACTCCTAAGTCGGCTACGACCTAGGACTTAAGCAAAATTCTGCCAAAACCTGAAACGACTTAACAGCAATGCAACCAAAGGTCAACTATTTTACGTTGTTTCGATCCGTAAAAATACGGGTCGTTACATTCTCTCCCCCTTAGGAATTTCGCCCCCGAAATTCCAAACAAACAAAGCAATCAAAGACTATTCTGCATGCCTACCATCCATAGCAATCAACCAACCATGCATCCAATTCTAGCTTAGCATGCAGAATTCTAAATCTAGAACAAGTTACAATTTCGTTAGATGACACGGCACCTTAGGGCCATACTTCGAAGAGTTCGGGATGAGCTGCCTTCATCCTCTCTTCCACCTCCCACGTACAGTCGTTATCATCATCACTCCATTGTATCTTGAGCAACTTAACTACCTTCCTCCTAAGCTGTTTCCTGTCGGTTTCCACAACACGAAGCGGCTTACGAGGTCTTCTATCGACTGGATCAACTTCGAAATCTTCACAGCTATCAGCAGAAACCACTGTATTCGAGTCGTGCACGTACTTCCGTAGATACGATACGTGAAAAACATTGTGCACACCCGACATCTTCTTCGGTAATTCCAAACTATAAGCGAGCTTTCCAATTCGCTCGATAATCGGGAATGGTCCAACAAATCTCGGAGTCAATTTCCCTTTCTTCCCGAATCTAATAACATTCTTCAGTGGAGAAATCTTCACAAAAACCATATCTCCTACGTCGAATTCCAAATCTTTTCGACGCTTATCGGCATAACTCTTCTGACGGTCTTAGGCCGCCTTCATTCGTTGCCGAATGATCTCTATGCAATCTGAAGTCTGACGAATCATCTCTGGCCCAAGCATCAGCTTTTCTCCTGTCTCTATCCAACATGTCAGAGAATTACACGGTCTTCCATACAACGCCTCATATGGTGCCATACCGATGCTTGACTGGTAACTGTTGTTGTATGAAAACTCTACCAAATGAAGAAGATGATCTTCCCATGATCCCCCGAAATCCAAAACACAAGCTCTGAGGAGATCTTCCAAAACTCGGTTGACTCGTTCGGTCTGACCATCTGTTTGAGGGTGATAAGCTGTACTCAAACATAACTCAGTCCCTAAAACTTCCTGGAAGCTCTTCCAAAATCCACTAGTGAACAATGGATCTCGATTGCTCACTATACTCTTCGGAATACCATGGAATCGGACTATCCACTTAACATACAACTCAGCCAACCTTGATGCAGTCCTAGTCGATCGAACAGGAATGAACCTTGCACTCTTAGTCAGACGATCTACAATGACCCAAATCCCTTCATTTCCCGTTCTGGTTCTAGGCAATCCATCAATAAAATCCATCGACACTTGTTCCCACTTCCATGTAGGAACTTCTAATGGCTGAAGCAATCCACTTGGCTTCTTCTGCTCAGCTTTCACCAACTGGCAGTTTATGCATTTGGAAATGAAATTTCCAACATCCTTCTTCATTCCTTCCCAGTAGTAGGTTCTCTTCATATCCCGATACATCTTATTTCCACCTGGATGAATTGTCAACTTCAAGTGATGACTTTCCTTCAGAACTTCACCCCTCAATTCATCTATATCGGGAACAACTAGTCGTCCTTGCTTTCGAAGCCAACCTTCCCGATCGACCTCGAATCTTTTATCCTTCTCTGGTTCCAATCCAGATTCCAAATCACGGATAATCTTGACAATCTTATCATCTCGCTTTTGACTCTCGCCAATCCTTTCCACAAGAGTCGGTCTTATCGATAAGTTTGCCAACATCTCAGGTTCCAATTCACATCTAGGCCTGAAGTCAAAACCAGCTAAATACTTGAGATTCTTCCATTCAGAAAACATGGCTCCCAGTCCTGCATGTCTTCGACTTAACGCATCTGCCACTGCGTTACCTTTTCCCGGAGTATAAGCTATACCAAAATCATATGATGCTAAAAACTCTAGCCAACGTTGCTGCTGAAGATTCAAATCCTTTTGGGAGAAAAGATACTTCAACGACTTATGATCAGTAAACAACTCGAATCGAACTCCCAACAGATAATGTTTCCACATCTTCAGAGCAAAAACAATCGCCGCTAACTCTAAATCATGAGTCGGGTAATTCCTTTCGTGCGACTTCAGTTATCGGCTAGCATACGCAACAACTTTATCCCTCTGCATCAGCACTGCTCCAAGTCCAGTACCACATGCATCGGTGTAAACCACCATCTCATCATTCCCACTAGGAATAGTCAAAACAGGAGCACTCGTTAATCTTTCTTTCAGGATTCTGAAAGCTTGCTCACACTTATCTTCCCATCTGAACACTAGGTTCCTCTTTGTCAATCATGTTAACGGTGCAGCCACCTTGGAGAAGTCTTTGATAAACCGTCGATAATATCCTGCTAATCCAAGAAAACTTCTCACATCAGATGCATTCTTAGGTCTAACCCAACCTGGATTGCTGCCACCTTAGCGGGATCAACCGCTATTCCATTTCCAGAAATAACATGACCTAAGAACCTCACTTCACTCTTCCAGAAGTGACACTTCGAAAACTTAGCCTTCAGCTGATGTTTCCGCAAGATTTCTAAAACAATACGCAAGTGCGTCTTGTGCTCTTCTTCAGTCCTGGAATAAATCAGAATATCATCCACGAACACTAGCACAAACTTGTTCAACTGATCTCTGAACACTCTATTCATCAGATCCACAAAATATGCTGGCGCGTTAGTCAATCCAAATGGCATTACCAGCCACTCAAAGAAACCGGATGGTGTCCTAAAAGCAGTCTTCGGCACACTATCCTTAGCCACTCTCAACTGGTGAAATCCCGTTGCCAAATCCATCTGAGAAAACACCTTAGCTTCGTGAAGCTGATCAAACAAGTCATCTATCCTCGGCAATGGATACTTGTTCTTCTTAGTCACCTTATTCAGCTCACGATAATCCACACACAATCTCAACGATCCATCTGCCTTGGTTGCGAACACAACTGGTGCACCCCACTCGGACATACTACGCCGAATGAATCCTTTCTGTAAAAGGTCATCAACTTGCACCTTCAACTCATGTTGTTCCCTAGGCGCCATTCGCCTAAGAGGCATCACAACGGGTCTGGATCCTTCAACTAGATCTATACGAAACTCGATCTCTCTGTGCGGCGGCAACCCTTTGACTTCGTCAAAGACATCCTCGAATCCATTCGCGATTGGCACAGATGACAGTCCATCCCGTGGAACAACAAGCGAATACATGAAGCTCATGAAGACGCCTTCTTCATGCTTACATCGTATCACAATCTTTCGCCCCTCCACATTCTCGACTGTCACTTCCAACCTCTCACAATCAACCTTTGCCGCATACTTCCTAAGCCAGTCCATACCCAAAATAATTCCGAACCCCGCAAAGTTCAGAACAAAACAATCACAAACAAAAGAGCAACCATGACTCGACACAACTAGACCACGGCATAACATACACAAACAAGACGAACCCCCAACTGGATTAGTCACAACCAATGGCCTATCAACAATATCCGGTTCCAAACCAAACCGGCCTACTAGTTCACTACAAACAAACTAATGCGACGCCCCAGTATCAAACAGAACTCTAACTGGAACACCACATAGGAAAAGAGTACCTTGAACCACCACACTCTTTCCTTTCTCTTCAACGGTAGGAGCTTTCGAAGACGACGGAACAGCTCCCAAAGCATAAGCTTGCACAATCTGCTTGTCCCTTCTCGGTTCTGGACAATTCTTCCTGAAATGCCCCGGCTTGTCACAGTTGTGGCATTTCATCGGTACCTTCGGATTCTTACAATCCTTAGAGAAATGGCCCTTCTGTTGACAGTTGTAGCAGGTCACTTCGCCCTTCGGCTTCTTCTGGCCATCCCTACCCTTTTGCTGTTGCTGCTTCCTCTTCTTGTTTCCACCCTGCTGTGGTTTAGATTCTCCCCTGGTCACAGCAACAACAGATCCTTCCTTAGGAAACAGACTCTCATGCCTAAGAGCTTTCTCCACAAGCTTCTCAAATGAATCGTCCAAATGATCCACCAACTGTCTCCCAAGATAACTGTCCAAGCCTGTCACAAACTTCTCATTCTTCTGGTACGCAGACTCAATATATGACCGGGCATACTTGGACAAAGCTTCGAACTCAGAAACATACTCAAGAACTGGTCTACCTCCCTGCTTGAGCTCCACAAACTTCTTGAACAGAACAGACTTCTGAGCTGTAGAAATGAACTTAGCTTCAAATCTGACTTGGAATTGCTCCCAAGTAATCTCTTCCTCCGGAGTATTGATGGTAATAGAGTTCCACCAATCAGAAGCTCTCCCTTGAAGCTGTCTTGATGCCAACTTCCTCTTAGTTGCATCCTCAATTCCCAAATCACCAAAGATCCTTCTACAAGCATCTATCCACCTTTGGACTTCAATAGTTGATTCTGTTCCCAAGAAAACCTTCCCTCCAAGAGCAGTATAGTCCTTACACAACTTAGCAAAATCCACCGGCTTTGGAGCCTGAACTTGAACTCCAACATCAACTACTATCCCCGGAACTGGTATCCTTCTCATGATCGAAGTCATCATAGCTTCGAACATAGCTGCATAATCAGCAGTTCCCTCAATAGCATGGCCTTCCCTAGCAGCTGGTCTCCCTCTTCGACTCATTCTCAATATCTATAAAAAGGAATGATCAGAACATCTAGAGAAACAACTGCATAAAGGACTAACTTACTTCTAAGCTACTATATTATATATAGTAATCATCCATCAAATTACAATTACGTCTCTCATACGTAGTTACGACAGCGAGCGTTGGGTAAAATCGATTAACCAATGCTCCGATACCAAATGTGACGACCGCCCATGACCCCTGCACTGAATCTAGAGATAGTGCGCTGTGAAGTGTGCCAAGTGACCATGGACGATTGTCAGGTAAATTAAAAACAACAGAATCTATCGTATTACTCACAGCGCATAGACAAAATACAATAGAAAATATATATAGAGAAGCTTCACAAAATAGAATGCCATCATATAAAACTTCATAATAGTTGAATACAAGCATCTGAATAGTCAATACAACAAGCCTCACTACATATCACTCAGAGAATACAAAGCATCGGAACATCCAGTACAAATAGTAAGAAATAATATGCAATACTCCAGCTCGTCTTCGATATTAGCACCGTGAAAAGCAAGATCAGCACCTGTCACCTGCTACCAAGTCTGCCCGTCCCAAAATGGACGAACAGCCCAAGGCAATAAGAATTAAAACATAAAGCCTTGAGTCAGACAACAGTCTTAGTGAGCAGTAAATTAACTAACAACATACCAAAAGAGCATAAAGGAAAAAGGAATAGGAATACAACCCTCCCACTCCAACCTCGTTCTACAGTGATAGCCCCCAGACACACACTAAGCAGAAGCAAACATAGCAGAGCATACAATTTAAGTAAAGCAATTGTCACTCGAGTCAAGGACGATGTTTTCCAAGCACAAACCCCCAAGGCCTAAACCAAGATCAGATAAGCACCCAGAAAACACTACTCTTGAGACCGAATGACGATACAACCAAACATCCATGACTCTGGCTATCACTGTTATCATTGCTTCGATTTCACCGTTAATTGAATGACCGGCACATTCTTTCAGCCGTCCGTCAAGGGCTAATGAAAACCCCGGTTCTAGACATAACTCCCGCACGTCGTCGCAGCCCGTGCCTAGGACTATCGAATCTGCCTAGAGTACTCGACCATCAAAAGTTGGTCGTTGGGACTATCGAATCTGCCCAAACGTACCCTTGCTTAGAACATGCTAGAACCTTCAATAACGATGAGACCCAAGCCTCCTAGTCATCCTCCTCGACGACTATTCTCATATCCATTCATTATCTTCAACTCGAATCATATCACCGAGTTACCAACATGCTTGGGATGATCCCGTCTGGATTAAACCAAGTCTTCATCACATGATTGCCTCGCTTCATCACATCCTCGCAAAGCCTCATCTCAACATCACATCATCAAATCTATGCATAAGAGCTTCATCATCCCGCTACATATGCCACGAGCAGCTTTCCCAATTCAAGAGCCTTTCTCTTAGCTTTTGAATCACCTTCGTTCTAAATCAAACCATCAATCATCTAATTCATAACAATCAATCAAATCAAACATTAATCCAAGCAATCAAGCATTCAAATATGATCTAAGTAGACAATTATAACAATAATGGCATTTTCGTAATTAAAGAGTTGAAAGTCCAACAAGCATGAAAACATGAACAATATCTCTACAAACTTGATGAATGAACTTGCATAGGTTAACATATGATAAAATGGATGTAACATCATCATGAACAAAGGATCTGTATGGATCTACACTTAGGATGAAGAAAATGCATGGAAATCACTATTTTAACACCAAATCGAGCCAACAATCCGATATACTCCTTTGGATCCGTGTGAGAGATAATCACCACTCACCAAATCACCAAAACAAACCCAAATCAACATGCTTCAGATCTGGACAGCGAAGGATCTAACTCGATCTATCACCAATCTGCTTAAAACGATGAAATCTAACTTCAATGGATGAAGATCTTCAATCTAAGCTCTTGAATCTTCAATTTGATCTTCAACTTGGATGGATGGAAGCACTAGATTAGAGTGGAGAAAAGAAGTGAAGAAGTGTAGAAGTCGAGCTCTCAAAATGGCAGCACTTCGTCGCTTCGAAATCCGGATCCCAAAAAGTGAGAAAAACCTTTCCTATTTATAGCTGAAAATCCACTAGGTCGCTCGGAGTTAGGTCGTCCACGACCTACGACCTAGCAACATCTTCGACCTAACCAAAGCCAACAACCACAACCTAACAGACCCAGCCTATGACCTAACACGTGAGTGCTTCCTTGCGACCTACGACCTAACGACTTAGCATGTGCGCACCTCTTCAACCTAACACATGCGCGTCCGCGACCTAACTGCTAAGCCCTTACGCGACCTATCACTCACGCGACCTAGCACTTAGGCAAAACCCAGCGACCTAACAACTCACGCGACCTAACACTTATGCGACCTAACTCCTTAGGTTGCTAACACGCTAACTCCTTAGGTCGCTTAACACGCTAACTCCTTAGGTCCCTAACACGCTAACTCCTTAGGTCGCTTAACACGCTAACTCCTTAGGTCGCTAACACGCTAACCCAAACCACTTCGCGACCTAACATTTAACTCGGTCATGACTTAATCCTTAGGTCGCCTACGACCTAACCATGCTAACACTGGTCTTTCTTAAGTCGTCTAACGACCTAACAAACCATGCTACCAGACGACCTAATACATAGCGACCTATCTCTTAACTCGGTCAAAACCTTAAGTCGTCTACTATATCTTAAGTCGGTCACTATGACCTAACTCTATCCTTAAGTCGTTCCAAACTATCAACCGACTTAACCCACTTCCCTCTTCCTTAAGTCGTCGCCGACCTAACCCTTAAGTCATCAACTCGCCCAGACTTATCACTTAACTTGTCCAAACTCCTAAGTCGGCTACGACCTAGGACTTAAGAAAAATTCTGCCAAAACCTGAAACGACTTAACAGCAATGCAACCAAAGGTCAACTATTTTACGTTGTTTCGATCCGTAAAAATACGGGTCGTTACATAATCTCCTCGAAAAAACTCGCGATCAATATTGGGTTTAAAACCCTACTACCTCACCGTTGCGCCACCTTGCCTATCTAAAAATCATCACCTTATTTTTCCTATGATCGACAACTCCCAGACAAGCTACGACCACGACCATGATGAACATCATCATGTTGATCAACAGAATTCAATGGAAACCCACAAAATGATCATCTCAAAAAATCTCAATCTTCACATGTTTAAAAATCGTGAAATTCCCTTCTAAAATCATTGTTTGTTAATAAGAACCTAATTATGGAATTCTAACACGAAATTTAATTCATTGATTTTCAACCTATAATTTGTTCATTACTGTATTTTCCTTATGTTAACCCTCTTTTTGATTCGCGACCTAGCTACCTAAGGAGGCTAACGACCTAACTACAGAAACGACCTAACAAGCTAACGACTTAAGGATTCCACGACCTACCGACCTAAGAAGCTACCGACCTCACAAGCTAACGACCTATGGGAAGTTACGACCTAACGACCTATGGGAAGTTACGACCTAACAAGTTAAGAAGTTAGCGACCTAACTAACAGAAGTGGTCTCAACGACCTACGACCTATATTAGGTCACGCGCGACCTAATAATTTGCTCAGAAGAAACTAAGCGCAATCAAGATAAGACAGACCCCATCTTCTAGGTCGATGCCGACCTATGACCTACCTTAGGTCGTGAACGACCTAGGACTTGTGCAATTGGATTCTGCCCAGATTTCTCCCTATAAATACAAGAGCTACTCCAACGGCAAGGGGACTTTTCCGATCATTCTCTAAAGCGCCGTTACTCTGCAGAACTCTTAACTCATCCAACACTTGAAGAACTCCAAACATTGAAGATACTACAACAAGCTTCGTAAGAGATTTTGCACATCCGATATGGATCCAAAGAACTTGATCACATCGAAGTTTGAGCCACTAGTCTGAATTGTTTTGGAATCAAAGTGAATTGTATTTTGAAGTGTATTGTAACAACTTGTAATCAAAACCAGCAATAAAGGAACTCAAAGTGGACGTAGGCTTGATCTTAAGCTGAACCACTATAAAATCGCTGTGTTTTACCGTTTTCTGCTATTTTACTGCTTATTTCTTGTTCCCGTATCACGGGTGGTGCTTTCACAACATTACTACACACACCAGGGTGTTAGCGTTCAATTTTGAGCGTTAACATTTTGGTGCTTTCACTGAGAACCCAACTCAGGAGTATTGTCATCATTGCTTCATGAGAGTTTGTAGAGAAAGTTTCTTTGAAAACTAGAAGTTTGTTGGAAATAATGGCTCCCGGAAGAAAGTGCAAGTCTACAAGATCCGTCGATGCTCATGATAACACTGCTACTTCTCCTTCATCATGTCAAGCAGCTCCAAGCATTGGAGTGACACGAGCGGAGTTAGATGCTACTGTATCTGGGTTATATCAGCAGATTGAAACCCAGAACACCTTAATGCTAGAAAGGTTGAATGCTGTGCTCGGAGCTAACCGTCAACCAATGAATAATGAGGAAAACTTTGCTGATGCTGTTTACAACTCCGAAGGGAGGAACATTCCTCAAAGGACAGCTGGCACTGCCGAAGGGGCACCTCCCCAAGCCGGAGTGACAAGGTCGCAATCAACTCTCCACGAACATTTGTTTAAGCAAACTTCTGAGAAAATGGTTGATGACTGCCCCGCAGAGCCTCTGAACAACGAAGAATACCTCTCGGAAATGATACGACAGATCATGAAAGAGAGCATGCAAAGAAATGAAGATGAGAACGACTGGGGGTTCGCTCCAAGTAAGACTCCGTTCACTGAGAAAATTCTGAAAGCTGAAATCCCAAGAAAGTTTGTTCCTCCGACCATTCCAGCTTACCGAGGGACAAGCGACCCCAATCAATTTATGTACAAATACGACTGGCACATAATGGGTGCCAGGGCGACGGATGAAATTAAATGCCGATACTTTTGGTATACTTAGAAGGGGTAGCACTACTCTGGTTTACAAAGCTGCCAGCCCGATCTGTAGACCAGTTCTCCGATTTAACCTGGAAGTTTAAAGAGCAATTCAGACTGTACGCTTCAAAGGCAAAAGACATAATGTCATTGTCTATCCTTGAGCAGAATCCGGGAGTGTCTATTAAGTCCTTCTTGAATCGCTTCAACATAGCTCTAGCTGAAGTCTACAACGCGGAGCCACGGATGATTTTGACTTATCTGATGTGGGCTATCGATAAGTCAAGTGAATTTGGTAAATGGCTGAAAATGAAGGAGCCGAATTCGCTCGAGAAGTTTTATAAGAAAGTTGACGAGTTCATACGCTTGGAAAATCTTCCTGCACCAATGAAAGTGGTGGCGACAAGAGTGGAGAATAGAATTCCTGCTTCATCTAAGAAAGATTCCGGAGGTCAGAAGAGGGAGAATAATGATGGGAAGAAACAAAAGGATATAAAGAAACCTCGCTTCTTTAAACCCTCAGATTTCACTCCTTTAACCGACACTCCGGAGAACATCTTCTTTGCCACCAAAAATGCCGTGGATTATGCTAAACCAGCTGAGATAAAACCTGGAAAGGGTGCTATGCGGAATGGAAAATTTTGTCGATTTCATAACCAACCCGGCCACGATACTAACGAATGTCTTCATTTGAAGAGCTTGATTGAAGAGTTGTTAAGAGAAAATAAGCTGCAACAGTATGTTAAAAAGAATAGGAATGACTCAACTTCGTCTGCTCAGGGGCAGCAACCCCCTGCTCACCCATCTGGATCGGGTGAGGGTACTACCGCGCAGGAATCTGAAAGGCCTGTAATCAATGTGATCATAGGAGGCCCACACCCAGCGGGCAGAAGCTGGGGTGAAATGGAAAGATATGCTCGTGCTTTGAAATATACTCCAGCGGAGGAAGATATTTTTGTTTTGGAAGGCGCTGCACCCCTGAAACAGCAGAGAACTTCTAACGAAGACATTGTGTTTAAAGCTAGGGATTCTATGGGTATTGAAGCTCCAACCATGGATCCCTTGGTCATTTCTGCAGGAATTGGGCCAGCTATTGTAAGACGAGTGCTTGTTGATTGCGGCGCCTCTTGCAATATACTCTTTAAGAAGACATTTGATCAAATGAAGATTCCAATGGCTGACGTTTAGGCTATATCGCAGAAGATTATTGGGTTTACAGGGGAACCACAACAGCCAATTGGAACTGTCGATTTGTTTGTGGAACTTGGAGATGGACAGAAAAGGGTGGTTCGAAAACAGACTTTTGTAATTGTTGACGGATTTTCTGCCTATAATGCCTTCCTGGGCCGGCCAACTCTAGCAGCGTTCAAGGCCATCCTCGCCCCATGGTACCTAACTATGAAATTTCCCACAAATAATGGTGTTGGTGTCATTAAAGGAGATCAAAACGCTAGGTGGGAGTGTTATATGATAGAGCTTCGAGAGGCAAGGAGGAGAGAGATGGGAACGCGGCAGCTCCGCTCTACATCCAAAAGCCAACCTTATAGCAAGTACAGGCTGGCCCCTGCATTGGCGAACATAGTGGTGCAAGAAGAGAAATGGATCCCAGAAAAGCCAGTGCAGGGGAGAATAGAGTGGTGCCGATGGAAGTAACGGTACCAGTACCCGTTGATCTTAAAGACCCAAACAAAGTGCTAAATGTGGGTTTGGAACTAAGTGTGACAGTCCAAAATATGTTGATATCATTTTTGAAAGCAAATATGGACGTATTCGGTTGGAGTCATGCCGATATGTGTGGAATATCTTTGGAGATTGCTGTACATACCCTGAATATAGATCCGAAATTCACACCTGTGAAACAAAAAAGGAGAACTCAAGGTCCAGAATGGTCAGCAGCGCTAAAGGAAGAAGTAGATCGGCTCATGGAGAATGGTTTCATCAAAGTGTCCGCCAATTCGAATTGGGTTTCAAATCCAATACTGGTTAAAAAAGCAAATGGAAAATAGAGAGTATGCATCGATTTCTCAGATTTAAACAAAGCTTGTCCCAAAGACTGCTTCCCGTTGCCAAGGATTGATTAACTAGTAGATGGAATAGCCGGGCACGAATTGTTGTCTTTTATGGATGCTTACTCCGGATATAACCAGATTATGATGCATGAGTCGGATCAAGAAGATACGAGCTTCGTCACCGATGTTGGTCTTTACTGCTACAAAGTCATGCCCTTCGGACTGAAGAATGTAGGGGCAACATTTCAGAGGCTCGTTAATGCAATGTTCAAATCACAGCTTGGGAAAACTATGGAAGTCTATGTTGATGATACGTTGGTGAAATCAAAGAAAGCAGTTGACTATATGGATCACCTAGCAGAAATGTTCGCAATTCTCCGAAAGTATGGAATGAAGCTCAACCCTTTGAAATGTTCATTCGGAGTAGAATCCGGAAAATTCTTGGGATTTATCGTGAGCGCTAGGGGCATTGAAGCTAATCCTGCTCAAATTACTGCTCTGAGAGAAGTCAAAGCCCCTAGGACGAAGAAGGAACTGCAGAGCCTCAATGGGAAAGTTGCTGCTTTAAGTCGGTTCATCTCCAAAGCCACTGATAAATGCATTCCCTTCTTCGACGCTCTAAAGAAAGGAAAGAAAAACTTCGAATGGACTCCTGAATGCTAGAAAGCTTTCGATGAACTAATCCGTCACATGGAAGCGCCTCCAGTACTTTCTAAGCCCAACAATGGCGAAGACCTTTTCATATACTTGGCAGTTTCGTCTCATGCCCTGAGTTCAGCATTAGTGCGGGAGGATGCAAAAGTTCAGCGCCCGGTCTACTATATAAGCAAAAGATTCACTGGGGCAGAAATGAATTATTCAAAGCTAGAAAAGCTCGCCTATTGTTTACTGATTGCTTCCAGAAAGTTGAGGCCGTATTTTCAAGCTCACCCCATCAAAGTTCTCACTGATCAGCCCCTAAAGCAAGTCCTATTTCGCCCTGAAACTTCGGGCCGCCTTCTGAAATGGAATATTGAACTTAGCCAATATGATATCACTTATCATCCCCGAAGAGTGATCAATGGACAAGCTTTAGCAGATTTCATTGCAGAGTACACAGATAAGGGTGATAGTGAGGAAGAGGTTACAGTTGACATCCCAACCAGATGGAAGTTATATGTTGATGGCTCAAGAAATGATTACTGTTCCGGAGCTGGGGTTGTGCTCGAAACCCCCAAAGGGCGATCATTATGTTACGCATTAAGATTGGAATTTCCTTCTACCACTATAAATTCTGTGTTCTTTATTATGGGAAGTTACGACCTAACGACCTATGGGAAGTTACGACCTAACGACCTTTTGGAAGTTACGACCTAACGACCTATGGGAAGTTACAAGCTAACAAGTTAAGAAGTTAGCGACCTAACTAACAGAAGTGGTCTCAGCGACCTACGACCTATATTAGGTCGCGCGCGACCTAATAATTTTCTTAGAAGAAACTAAGCGCAATCAAGATAAGACAGACCCCATCTTCTAGGTCGCTACCGACCTATGACCTACCTTAGGTCGTGAACGACCTAGGACTTGTGCAATTGGATTCTGCCCAGATTTCTCCCTATAAATACAAGAGCTATTCCAACGGCAAGGGGACTTTTCCGATCATTCTCTGAAGCATCGTTACTCTGCAGAACTCTTAACTCATCCAACACTTGAAGAACTCCAAACATTGAAGATACTACAACAAGGTTTATAAGAGATTTTGCACATCCGATATGGATCCAAAGAACTTGATCACATCGAAGTTTGAGCCACTAGTCTGAATTGTTTTGGAATCAAAGTGAATTGTATTTTGAAGTGTATTATAACAACTTGTAATCAAAACCAACAATAAAGGAATTCAAAGTGGACGTAGGCTTGATCTTAAGCCGAACGACTATAAAATCACTGTCATTTACCGTTTTCTGCTATTTTACGGCTTATTTCTTGTTCCCGTATCACGGGTGGTGCTTTCATAACATTACTACACACACCAGGGTGTTAGCGTTCAATTTTTAGCATTAACACCTTATTTTCAAAAGTTTTTCTCAATATTTTCATTTGAATTTATTTTTAAAATAAAGTTATACATCTACAAACACTTTTCATCCAGAGATCAAGGTCTAAAACTGTTTGGGTATAGAATGATTTGAATTTTTTTTTTCTTTTTAACTAAACTTTCAAAACCTGTTAGTTAAACAGAAGCACTACTCTTCTGTTTCCCAGACATGCATATAAAAAACCTCATACATATATTCACATAGGCATCATTCATATCAAATTTCAAAGGAAATCACATGCATATGTAGATATAAACAGATTCAACTCAAGATAGGTCAGTTTTGCTCACCTGTAGTATCTGGAAGTACAGAGAAAAGCATAGAACTGGAAATTTGCAAACTGGGAGATGGCCTGCTCCTGTTTGAAACTTGATGTTGATCCTATTTATTTGAATTGTTTTTAATTAAATTTTCTTTACCCTCTGATCTTTGCTTTAGTCGAGTTAGGTTTGAATTCCCTTTGCTTAATCTTTTGATGATTCCAGACTACATTTTTTCCCTAGACTAGAAAACTGAAGCTTGATCTTGCACTTCATTTGCATTGCTCTAGATCAAATTGTTATCTGATCTAAATGCTTGCTTTTCATTTCCAGGTTTGTGAAAATTTGGTTACAGGTTTCGATTTGAAGCTGTTTAGTTTGAACTGTATATTTTTCCTTCTTTTGGTTTAAACTGAGTTGTTTTCTTGGTTCTAGTTTTTGAACAGCTTAATGTTGAGATGTGTGATGCTAATCTTTTTGTTACTGTAGTTTCAGATTTTTGCTGAGATATTATATGATTGCATATGGGGAAATGGAAAGTTTTTATGATTTTTAATTTGAATATTTTATTAAGGTAATTATGCCATTTGTATATACATATACAATGTAAGATCTCAATGCATGTTATTCATTTGTATATATATGTATCTTATTTTATTCTAGTTTATCTCAATTGTTTTTCATAATATAATCTTAATATACTCATACATTTTCCTACCATTTATATATATATTTGTATTATCTTATAGAAAAAGAATATTAAACTTATTTCAAACTATTATACTTTTAAATAAATAACTATCCATATATCTATATGTATGCAGTTCATACTTTTCAATACTTATAAATGTATTTAAATTTACAATTTCAAAATACATGTATATATATATAACTTAAAGAATCTAATTTTAAAATTTATTATACATTAATAAATAAACATGCATATATGTACATATTAAAATTTAATTCTTTAAATAGCCTTTGTAAATTAATTTCAAAATATTTATTCTTAACTTTCAAATCAAATTTCCAATTATAATTCATTTATATAACTATATATCTTATTTAAATTGGGAGAATTCAAATATACCCAAAAGTATATTTACAAGATATTTTATTTATAGAATTTCCAACTTAAATTTCAATTCAATTTTATTTTATTTTTTTATATTTCAAACCCAAATAAATTCACAATTAAATCCAAAGTTTAATTTAATTACCAATTATTTAAAAATTTAATACCAAAGATTAAATCAATTATCAATTCATTTTAGTTAAAATTCAGGGATGTTACAGATTCCTCCCCTTAAGAAATTTCGTCCCCGAAATTTGCCAAGGAGACAACAAAGAAAAGATGAAAGATAGAGAAATATATTTCCAGATCAAACTGAATAATTATTCTGCATTTGGCTTACCAAATCAGAATATCAACAATATGAGAACAAACTCATACAATTATTTCACAAGGTATTCGGGTCTGCCGGTCTACGAATATGCAAGGGCATTGATTAGATCGAAGGGATAACTAATCGTTCGTAAAATATATCGAGACCCAGACTATAGATAAATGGATTTAATCTTCCATATTTCTCAAACACTAGTTATGGATTCCAATTTAGGTCGGAACACCCCAAAGTATATACCAACTTGCACCTCTCCGGACATCGATCAACACATGAAATTATAATAGAATTTCGAATTTGGTTTTAATCGATATCATTTTATTGATACAATTCAAATTTAGCTTCATTTTCTATTAACCAATTTAAATCAATTTAAAATTCCAATTTATTTAAAATTTTCAATTTCAAATTCCAAATTCATTAAAGTTTATGTCGAAAAACTGATAAGAAACCGATGAAGATATGAAGTAAGGATTTTATACAATGATTCGTAGGGCCACCATCACACCGAAACTTCTTTCTGGAGCTGCCACGATGCAATCAAAAGAATTTTGAAATCGAATCAAAGGAGATTGATAGAGAAATTTTTTTCCGCTATTGCAGGGTATTGACCATTTGTAGTGGTACTCCCCTGTCCCCTATTTCGTTCTCTTCTCGCACTCATACTTACTATCAATGAATAGTAAGAGAATTTACTGAGGCATTCGAACAGATATCTTAGGGATGTACTCATTCTAGGGTATACTTCACCCTATCTCTAATGAGTTACTTAATGTGTTATACTCCTGAGCTAAAGTTTCAACCTTCAGCTCTGATACCACTTTTGACGGACCAGACTCAATCTTCGAAAATCAGCACCGAATACATCAGTCGTATTCAAATGCCGCAGATCCAAACATCGAATCTGGTTCGCCAGAGCTTATAACACCATAAAGTAAAACAACACGGAGGAAGAAATGAATAATACATTTGATATACAACATTTGATACAATATTCAGATACAATGATGACACAATGAATATCAGTATACATCAGAGATATGATACAAGACAATAGTAGGGGAATGAAAAGATAACATCAACAGCAGAACAATAACTCCAATAGAGAAGATAGTCTTCAAAAGAGAACTCCAATAGAAGCAACTTCACCTCCGAAGCCCTAACTCCAAAGATAGCTCGAATGCTCCAATCCAAATATTCAAATCCAAAAGCACCAAAGATATCCAATCTGCACCTACTATCTGAAAAACCCAACTCTAGACTGCCCGTGTGGAAAATTGTGGGCACCCAGAGTTTAGGAAAGGAACAATAAACTCCAGGTCAGTCGTGGGACTGGTATGAGCAAACAAAACATTTGGGTTGAACAAAACAATTAAAATGGAAATCCGTAATGCTTTTTGGGAAAATGAAACTACCATAAGGCCTCCCGCCACACACACAATGCAAACGCAGAATTGGAGGAGATTTCTCCTTATGATAGTCAAAAATGCTTGATACGAGAAAACCATTTTGATATTATTATAAGTGCATAGTGGAAAACATTTTGAAAGTATAATATTAATCTTAGCCAGCATAGACATTCCGAACTATGTCTACTATAGCTACAATCTAAACAGTGGTGACCACCATAAGTAAATGGCAGGTTCTACAACTAAAACCGTACAAAGCGCGTATTGAAAGATGGATTTCCAACAAATGGTCAGGCTAAGGAACTTCCTACTGCCACATGGGTACGCCTCTGGTGGGACGTCCCGAGAACTTAACCAGTTCTCTGCCAACACAACACCGGGTTACCTCTTACTACGTAACTACTACACAACAATGTCAACCCCCAGTCCTTTGGGACCTTTATCCGAGGCGCCTCAACAAAGCAACAATCACAAAGTAATGAGATCGTAGCAACCACATAGGTTAAATATCAGGGCTCCATACCTGATACCACCCTTTTCCAGAAGGAAATAACATACCCTAAAGGGAGCGACCCTCATAACCTTGCCGCAACTTTCCTGTTTCGACCATTTCCGAGGTGCGAGGTCCTGATGTAGTCTTGTCCATAAAGCTACGCTTTATACAAAAGCCATGCTTTAATCAAACACAATCAGCAGCACTTAGCATGCCACATTACCAAATTGGGAGTATATCGGAGTATATCGCTGATAACCTTCAACTACATAACCTCTAAGCTACGTCTCAGAGAAGGGTATTAAGCTAAGAGAATAAATTCTCCGCCACCAAACAAAAATGTATTTAAAAGAAATCTGCTTTATATCTCAAAGTGTAATGTCAGACACACAACCATACAAGTCTGTTCCGGGTTCGAACCGAAGGCACTTCAAAAGAAGCCCTTGCAATCCGGGTATTCATAATCCCGATCGGACTTCCCATCACATAGGGAAAACTCTATACTAGAGCAACTCAGTGCAGAGTCCATCGATAGGTTATCCTAACGTTCTGGCAAATATACGGTCTTCACTACCGGTCTTCAATTGCTATCCATAACGTCATATCATTATTCGGAATGGGTTATATGACACAAGGTCCTCTCCCGGCTAAACCGAATAATGAGTGTAATATCTTAAAACATATGGATAATGGGATATCAATTAAGTCACAACTTTAAACCCAAAAACTTTTCTTTTCA
This sequence comes from Allium fistulosum, assembly GCA_030737815.1. Taxonomy (NCBI): domain Eukaryota; kingdom Viridiplantae; phylum Streptophyta; class Magnoliopsida; order Asparagales; family Amaryllidaceae; genus Allium; species Allium fistulosum. The sequence continues at coordinate 614,593,322 of CM060908.1, read as the reverse complement.
AACGGTTTAAATAAATTACCATTTCCAAATCTTTAAATAAAACGATTTACTTCACAAAGTTCACCCATTTTTCACAAAGATCCATTCATAGATTTTTAAACAATTTCTATTACAATTAGGATTGATTTTCAGTTAAGGATTTAACTTATAGCTTTCAAACACGTTTCCAAAGATTTATTCATAACTTAAAAAACCATTTTCATTTCAAACTTGAGAAAATCCCTTTAACACAAATTGGAAATTCATATTTTATATGAAAACTTTTATTATTTAAAACCAAATAGTTTTTGTTTCGGAAAAGTCCGATTTCATTTATACAAGTTAAAATCTTTGGGTTAAATTCAAAGTCCCAAAACAACACTTTTAAAAGGGTTTAATACCCATATAATCTTGTATAATCTTTTTAAGTCATAATTAGAATTCAATTTCAAATTTTGATTTTAAAGTTAAATAAAATTATTTAAACTTCAAAACTTTATTAAGTTATTCAAAATAACTTTTATCTTTGAAAATTCCTTTTCAAAAGCCTTTTTATTTTTAAACCCAATCCATTCCCAAAATCCTTTGAATTCAAAAATTCAATTTTAAAACTATTTCAAAAATCTGTAACTTAACCAATTCCCACGTACAATCCATATTTGTGTGTGTAAAGGTGTGGTCCAGGGTTTTACACAATAAAAGTGCAACATCATTAACCAGTACATATTCCAATACAGCAATATATATTTGATAAGCGGTATAAACTATAACGCTTATCTTTCATTCATAGATCACAGATATATATCACAGATAATAAATTACATTTAAATACAGCTTAAATAAAAAAAAAGCATCACATATTAGGAATATCAAACAACTCAATCATCCAATAGAATCCAAACATCCATAAGTAAGATCAATTAATTGTCTAATTAATTCAAATCAGATTAATTACTTATGAATTACTAATCCTGGTTAATTAACATTAATAAATTACAAATCATTTTGATTAATTTTTTCTTTAATCATTTATTAATTAACCATTAATAATAAAATAATTAACCTTTAATTATAATTCATCAAATTTTAATTATTAATAAATTAACCTTTAATTATTTGATTCGCCATTTAATTAATTATCTTTAATTAATTAATTAACCCTTAATTAATTAATTACTATTAAATTAATTATCCTTAATTAGTTACAAAAATTATTGATTAACCTTAAGTTAATTACAAAATTAATTAATTCATAATTAATAATCATTTCTTAATTACTTTTGCTAATTAATTAACCTTTAATTAATTAACTATTCTCAAATTAATTATCTTAATTAATTAATGTTAACCCCCTTTCGACTCACGACCTAGCAGGAGCCGAGTTAAGATGTTTGCCGACTTAAGATTACAGCCGAGTTAAGATGTTTGCCGACTTAAGATACCAGCCGAGTTAAGATGCTTGCCGACTTAAGAAGATACCGATTCAAGGGGTAAGGGGTTAACTCTGTACCGACCTATAACCTAGAGTGTGCCGACTTAACACTGTACGACTTAAAGTAGCATACGACCTAAGCTACAGGTCCGACTTAAGTATGCTACCGACTTGATAAAATTAACAGGAAGCAACCACTTAAGTCACAACCGACTTACGACTTATGATAAGTCGCTGCCGACCTATCACTTGGCTGGACAGCTTGTATTCAGGAATGATTAAAGGCAGCTCCTATCTCGTCGCCGACCTAAGACCTACGACTTTCTATAAGTCGGCCGCGAGTTATGACTTAGAGAGATTTCCAGATTCAAGCCTGACTCCTATAAATACCCCATCACCTCCAACATGAAGGGGACTTTTTGGCAATTCATTTCTAAAGCGCCGTTACTCTGTCGAACTCTTCAATCATTCAGCAAACAAGGATCCTTCAAGCATTCAAGACACTACAACAAGCTTCGAGAGAAATTCCTTACATCCGACATGGATTCATCGAGTTTCATCGCCGAAGATTGAGCTAGTAGTCAAGATTGTTTCTTGTGATCAAGTTGTACTATTTTTATAGGAGATTTGTATCAATTTGTAACCGGATTCAATAATAAAGAGATTCAAAGTGGATGTAGGCTAAATCTCAAGCCGAACCACTATAAATTGCTGTCTTTTACTGCCTTCCTGCTATTTTCCTGCTTGATTTCTGTTCCCGTTACACGGGTGGTGCTTTCACGATCTTACTACACACACCGGGTGTTAGCGTTCACATTTTAACGTTAACATTTTGGTGCTTTCACTGAGAACCCAACTCAGGTAATCATCCACCATTGCTTCGCGAAGATCCATAAAAAGAACCTCTCTTAAAAACCAGAAGTTGATCCGAAATAATGGCTCCTGGGAGAAGAAGTAGACCTATCAGATCCAGAAATGCTCATGAAGGGACTTCCGCTTCCCCAACAACAGACCAAGCATCTCCTACCGTTGGAGTCACTAGGGATGAATTGGATAACGCAGTTTTTGGATTATATCAACAAATTGAAACTCAAAACGCTTTGATGATGGATCGAATAACTGCTCTGCTCGGGGCAAACCGTCAACCAGAAAACCATCAAACAACCTTTCCTGAAATGCTACCTTTCCAAGCTGAAGGTTCCATGCCGCAACCAACTTGTCGTGAACATATACCGGGGCAAACTTCCGAGGGAAGAACTGATGCTTGCCCAGAAGTGTCTTTGAACAATAGGGAGTACTTGTCCGAAATGGTAGGCCGCATCATGAAAGAGAGCATGCAAAGGGAAGAGGATGAGGCTGACTGGGGATTCGCGCCGAGCAGAACTCCGTTTACTGAAAGGATCTTAAAGGCGGAATTTCCGAGGAAATTTGCACCTCCTACTATCCAAGCCTATAGGGGAACGAGTGACCCTAATCATTTCCTGTACAAATACGATTGGCATATGACCGGAGCGAGAGCATCAGACGAGATCAAGTGTCGATACTTTCCAGTATATCTGGAAGGCGTAGCTTTACTCTGGTTCACAAAACTTCCAGTTCGGTCTATAGATAAGTTCTCTGATTTAACGCATAAGTTCAAAGAACAGTTCAGATTATATGCTTCCAAAGCTAAGGATATAATGTCACTGTCTAACCTTGAACAAGCGCCCGGAGAATCAATCAAATCTTTCTTAAGCCGTTTTAATATAGCTTTAGCCGAAATAGAAAATGCAGAACCACGCATGATTCTGACTTATCTGATGCGAGCCATTGATAAATCAAGCAAATTTGGAATTTGGCTAAAGATGAAGGAACCGAACTCGCTTGAAAAAATTTATAAAAAGGCCGATGAGTTCATTCGTCTTGAAAGCCTATCTACGACATCAAAAGTAGTGGTTGCTCAAGCTAATAGTAACAGTGTCCCATCTAACAAAAGAGAATTTGGAAGTCAGAAAAGGGAAAACGACGGAGGAAAGAACCAGGGGAATGAGAAGAAACCCCGCCGTCTCGATATTTCCGATTTCACTCCTTTGACTGATACACCAAGAAATATCTTTTTCGCAACAAAGGACGTTGTCAGATATCCTAAGCCGCCTGAGATGACGAGAGGTGCAAAGCGTAATGGAAAATTTTGCCAATTTCACAATCAACCGGGCCATGATACTGATGAATGTCGCCAGTTAAAAAGTGTGATTGAAGAATTGTTGAAAGAAGGTAAACTCCAACAATACATCAAGAGAGGCGGAGTCGATCCAACATCATCCACTCGGGGTCAACAACGTCCTGCCCATCAATCCGATTCTCGCAACAACACTGCAGAACAGGATTCAGAAAAACTTGTCATTGATTAATGTTGTCACAGGAGGACCATGCCCAGCAGGCAGAAATTCGAATGACTACTAATCGTCTACAAAACTGCGAATGGGGCATCTCTCATTTTCTCTGGCATATTAATCCGAAAAGGACAATCACTAGTGTCCATTCTTTACTTAACAGCATTGCTTATATTTGTAAAACAATAATGGACATGTGACTTTTGCATTGTCAACTGCTGAGAAATCTGTGTAACTGAATAATAATAAAAAATTATGATTTCTATATTTTCTCTTACTAAATGCATGTTTTATTTCGATATGTAAATACTTTAAATGTATCGCTAAAATATCGATTCAAAATTGCAGGGCATTATAACAAGGCTTGCTCGTCACAAAGCTAAGCGACCTCGATAAATCAGCTATTACACAAAAACCATCCGACACAAAATTCCAAACTCAAATCCCATGCAAGGAAAACTTCACATAAAAAGTTGGCGACTCCACTGGGACAAACCTTCGTTCACTAGTTGAGATTGCCGTTATGAATAGACAACCAACTAGATAACTCGCGTTTGTCTCGTGAAGTCATTCAACAGTGAAGTGCACTCCTTCGGATGAGGCAATTTACTCGCAAAAGGAATGCGGTTGCGCTTGGAAACGATAATAAGAGATCGCTAATGGGCAGATGATGAGGGAAAATTGCCAAGCAAACAAAGAAGCAGACAAAGGGAGGTATGCCTCTCAACAGGAAGCCCGAGAGATCCACTAGAGGGATACCTCCCCAAGCGGAAGGAACAGGACCTTCGCTAACTGATCGTAATGCATCCGATCAGATAGCTTACGTCCGTCCCGTGGATCCACTCGCCCCTGAGACGCAACCTACCTGGCGCACCAACCAAAGCCCTCTAACGAGGCACGCCAATAAATGGGGGTGCTTTACTCAACAAAAAAGATCGGTGGGATTACCAAAGGGGCACCTTGTTAGTTAATTGCGATCGTTTGTGCAAGCAAACATCCAATCAAGCAACTTGCGTTCGCCCCGTGGATCCCTCCGACCATGAGAAAGTAACCTCCAGGCAATCACAAGCCCTTTTCGGAGGCACAAGCCCTCTTCGGAGGCACAAGCCCTCTTCGGAGGCACAGGCCATCTTCGGAGGCACGCTTCACCATGCTTGAAGCACAAAATAAAAATCCCTCTTCGGAGGCACATTTCACCAAGGAAGAAGTGCAAAATGCTTCTCTTCGGAGACCCACTTCACCAGAGTAGAAATACCAAAACTGCTTCTCTTCGGAGACCAAAATTGCTTCTCTTCGGAGACCAAAATCAAGACCTCTTCGGGGGCACAAGACCTCTCCGGAGGCACAACAATACTCCACAAAGCATAATGCTACTCTTCGGAGTCCAAATGCTACTCCTCGAAAATACCAAAAAAAAAAAGCCCTCCTTAGAGGCGCACTTCAGTTCTTAGGGAAGACCTACTTGTTTATCTTGAAAAAACTCTTCCCCAGAAATTGAAGTGCTAAGTAATATCCTTTTCTGAGGTTTTCTTTACCGCGTAGGAGAATTCACTTCTCGAAAACATGAAGTGAATATCTCCGAAGGTTGAAGCGCGAAAACTTCTCCAAAAAATGAGACATGCTCCATTTAAGTAGAATAATCGTTCCCTCAAAGACGGAATAGTTATTCTATGAAAAATAAGAGTGCAGGTCTCACCAAAAGCAAAAAGATATTGTAATGCACTTGTGGTATCGGGGCAACATCATATGATACAGCTATAACAATAAAAAGCAGTATTCAAGCGACATACCACAAGCACATAACAATATCACGAGAAAAGATGTGGAATAAATGCATTCTTAAACACAGACAAAAAGTTTGTACAAGTAAAAAGAATCGTTTGTTCTACTCTACAAATAAGAAACAAATGCGTTCTCGCATACACAAGAGTCTGTACAAGTAAAATAATTATTTTATTTAATACTGCAAGGATTCTTTACATGTGCAGAATATCTCAAAAGAACAAAAGCAGGGACCGGTACCCGCACAATCTCCGGTCAATGCAAGCAAAAAAAAGCAAAATGGAGAGAATAAAGTCAAACTCACTTTTCTTTCTTCCCGCCTTTGGAGCTTTTGCCAGGCCTAATAATTAGTTTCTTGGGCCGCTGTGAATCCGTTGGGGAGGAAGGAGAAAGAGGAGCAGCTGGATCTGGATTTTCCTCAATGTTCTCTTCATCAACCAAAGCGCTCTTCTTCTTCTTCTTTCTTACTGCGCTTTTCCCCTTCCTCTTGGAAGAAGACTCACTTCCCGGAGTAAAGAATTCAGAAAGCTTTGTATCGCCATCAAAAGATGACTCCGGGGTCTTCTCACCTTCTTCAAGCTTTCCAGTCTTTTGCTCTTGTGAAGAAACCGGATCGTCCAAGTCTTTAAGGGCCCCTATTTTCTCTTCTTGCGATCCTGGTTGAGGAGCAGATAGAAGATTGACTTGAGAAGGCGGAGGAATGGCAGTTGAAGAAGAAGAAATGTGCGCAGCACTAGGAGCTTCTGCTACAGAAGAAAAGAAATCAAAATCAGTATTCTCCGAGGAAAAAGAAGACAATGGATCGTCAAAGCTACCTGGAGAGCTCGGTTTGGTAAGATCAATCTCAAAATCCCGAGCTTGAAAGTCTTTCATTGCCTCTTCCTCTGTAGGGGTGGTCACAGTTTCTTTGTCAACCTTAGTGGGAGGTGTGGAATGAGAGCTAGAACCGATAATATCAACATCGGTCAAGGTCGGGGCATGGACAGGGGCAGTTGAAGATGCTCTCTTTTCCGGATGCTCCTCTGCCACTGTCCCGGCTCTAGCTTCGGCAAGTTGCTCTTTGCCTCTGGCAAGCGCGTCACGTGCTTCATCATCCAGATAGAGCACCATAAGGTCTGCCTTCGCATAACCAACAAAGGTATCAACTATAGCCTCCCAAACCTCGGCCAGTGTAATCTCGTATTTGGGACCCAGAAACGAAAGGCTGCCGCGGCTCAGAATATTGTGCATATAAAAGTCAAATAAGGTAGAATCGATGCTAGCTTTAGTGGCTTCGTGAGACTCTTCGGCCGCAACTTGTCCAGCAACCGCGTTATCACGCTCCTTCTCAACTTTAAGAAGCTTGGCTTTCAGCATCTCAATCTCCACATTTTGGGATATATTTGCTTTCCGCAACTCAGCATTCTCTGTGCGGTAATTCTCGGTAATGCGCTGATTGGCCGCCAGCTTCATTTCTACCTCTCTTTGTGCGGCATGTGCGTCCCGCACTTGTTTCTGCAGGACCTCCTCTTTCTGAGTGTGTGAAGCGGAGGAAATGGCAAGATCGTCTTTCAATCGCTTGACTTCGGATTCAAGCCTTGCATTGTCATCCGCAATGCTTGTCATTTCCGCATCATGCTGCTTACACCATTTATCCCATTCAGCTTTGTCGTTCTCCAGAGTCAACATATTTTCGAGGTTCATGTGATTGACCCTTTGGAGTTCATCGACAAGCTTTTGCCACTGCGACATCCTCTCGATATTAAGCCTGACTGCATCGAGACTGCTGAGCATGTCTTGCTTGTCGATCGGAACTAAATCCAAGTCAAAGCGCACTCCTTTTAAACACCAATTCGGAAATCGGTTCTGAAGCGTTAGAGGGCCGTCTTTAACTTGATATTGTGGCCTTGAAATGATTGCTTGAATGTCGGTTTTCTTTAAAGGAGGGGATCCGGCCGGGATATTAGAAGATATAGGAGCGTCGGTTTTTTCAGGGATTTCTGCCGCGTCTTTTTCATCAAGTTTAACCCGTTTACTTGGGTCATCGGAAGCATGCCTCTTCCCTTTATCATCATGATATTTTCTTTTATGAGAGTCATCGTCTCTCCTTCTTTGCTGCTCTTCGTAAGCACGCCTCTCCTGAGCTTTTCTAGCTGCGCGCTCTTCGTCAGATTCTTTGCGGGAGGGAAGGTAACGCCCATAATCGTAAGAATCACGTCCCCCGTAGCGCCGAAAGTTGTCATAGTACGAGCCAGTTCGTCCCATCAGAAAACCTGAAATTGAAGAAAAAGACAAGTCTTAGAAGAGTAGCAGTTGAAGAAGCTAAGCGCATATAAGTGCCAAAATCCTAAGTGTGTGTGACGTGCAAACTACGCGCGTCAGACTACAAACCACTTTTGGGTGTGGGAATGGCAATAACTTGTGTGGAAGGCGTTGTGGTTTGTTGCAAAGAAGAAGTTGCCTCGATGACGGGAGAAATCACTTTAGAAACATCATCCCTAAAGAGCTCCTGAGAAGTTATCATAATATCACTCAGACCGTCAAAAGTATCGTCGCCACGGTGCACGGAAGAATTATCTTTTTCTGTTTCCGCCTCAGCCCCCTTTTTAAGAGCATGAGGGTTTTCCTCTTCTTCTATAACCGGGGCAAGCGCTAGTTTACTAGACGACCCCGCAATGTCAGTAGAAGTGGAACACTTTATCAATGAGGACTCAATGGTGAGTTCTGTCAGTGAAAGTTCCTTAGCAGGAACAGGGGCATCTGATTCCGTAGCTAGAGAATCAGGGACTTCATGCAGTTGAGTAGAGCGAGAAGGATGTAGAAGTCCAAATTGATGGAGAAACTCATCTTTCAATAAAAACTGAACACTTCTCTCTTCGACCGGCACGGACACAAGCCTTTCGAAGGTTGTTTTTTGGCTAGATTTCCTAGAAGGGGGAGGGAATGCTGAAAAAGCAGAAAAAGAAGTTAGTGCTTGACAATTCGGGTTTCGAAGAATTCAGAAAAAAATAAGGAGCGAATACAAGTGATCTTACTTCCTACTCTCCAAATAGCATAAAACCTAGGAGGGCAGCGAACATAGAAGAATGGGCTCAGGAAACTATGAACACTTTCAGGGAGACCGGTAATCAACTTACGATTTCTCGCACTCCTTACGACTATGATGGAGGGATGATCTTTATTTTTGGCAAAAGTACAAAGATAGCGAATTTCTCCGAAGGTAGGAAAGCGGCCCAGCGTTCTCCTAAAAAGCACGCATAGTCCCAGCAAGATGGCGTAGCCATTGGGATGTAACTGAAAAGGGGAAATAGATAGTTGGAGAAGAAGTTCTCGAATGCAGTCATTGATTGGGGGGATAGCTCCGCTCGAGCACATTTGGCGATTAACTGCAACAAAGCCACGGGGCGGCCTGTCAGCAGTATCATTTATTTCGGGAAGCAAAGCGTCAGCTTCAGCAATGCCAAACTGGATGCATAGTTGACGAAAGGCTTTATGGCTCAAAGTAGTAGGAGTCCTCTCTGGAGGATCGTTTAGCGGGATAGCAACTGGAAATGCATCTTCAGCTTGCTCTGTTCCTTCTTGTGGAGAAGACATTCTACACAATCAGCTGAATGTTCAAATGTGAAGGTGCACGTTTCCTAAAAGTGTAATGTGTTGTACAGAACTAGTAAAAGTGAATGAAATTAACAAACAGACATAACTGAAATTAAACTAGTTAATAATTGGTTGGTTATGAAATTTCAAAACCTGCTAAGTACAGTGTTAATGCAAACAAATTGGCTTCAGTTAGCTAGTTTTAAATTTGCTCTAATACTTCACTTAAGTCAGTTGGTTTACAGTATCTCGTTTTCACAGTTCATTTAAGTCAGTTTTTCTTTATCAACTAATCTGTCATTCGATGTGGGCAATCAATGGCAGTATATTCGTCCCAATTTTCTGCAGATATTGTATTTAACAGGTCATTAGCGTTGGAGATAATCTGTAAAGAAGTATGGACAATTCAAAGTTCAAGACAATGCGAATATGCCAAGTTCTAACTTGGCTGCGACCTAAAGCCTTGTTGTAAAAAACAAGTCGTTGAAATTATTCCAAGTTCTAGGTCGGTCACGACCTAATACAAGAAGCTATGAGATAAGTTAAGTCGGGCTGCGTGCGAAAGGTCTCAAGTCAGAACGGCGTGAATTTCTAAGTCCTAACTCGGTCACGACCTAAGGCTTATGTCGGCGAATAGTTAAGTCGCAAGAAAAACTGGACTGTTGAGATAGTTAGGTCGCATGAATGTTTTGAGTCGTCTCAAGCTACTTCTCCTCCACCAAAAATTTCACCTCCTTCCACCAATCAACTCGAAATTCACCAACCCAATAACCCGTTAACACCAACATCGTAAAATCCATTATCCTCTTCGTGAGATTCACCGTTCCCTTCATATCACCAAGTCGCTGGAACAACAATTCAACACATCTCCGATCTGTCATAAACCTGACCTACTGTCATGCGTTCGTGAATCACATCAACAATTAGTGACGATTAAAAATTGATCACAGCACGATTCAAAGTGGAGCGCGACGTATGATTCCGATTCGGGGTTCGGAGGTTAGAATTCATGGTTCAATGGCGAACGTGAAATGGAAAAGGATCGGAAACGCTTACGCAATTAGATAGCAAGGGTGAATCGCTGGGTGGTGAACTTGAACTTGTATTTGAAATTGAAGAACTCTGTTAATGGCGGCACAGGAAGTTGGAACAGGTGAAGGAAGAGAAGGGACGACTTAAGCTATTTATAATTTGGGACAGTGAAATGTGAATCGACATGTCCGACCTACGACTCATCTTAAGTCGGTCACGATCTAACAAGCGAGCTAAAGAAAATCGAAGCACACGACCTACGAATTAGGCGCGTACTTCGAGGGGCAAATGTTAACCCCCTTTCGACTCACGACCTAGCAGGAGCCGAGTTAAGATGTTTGCCGACTTAAGATTACAGCCGAGTTAAGATGTTTGCCGACTTAAGATACCAGCCGAGTTAAGATGCTTGCCGACTTAAGAAGATACCGATTCAAGGGGTAAGGGGTTAACTCTGTACCGACCTACAACCTAGAGTGTGCCGACTTAACACTGTACGACTTAAAGTAGCATACGACCTAAGCTACAGGTCCGACTTAAGTATGCTACCGACTTGATAAAATTAACAGGAAGCAACCACTTAAGTCACAACCGACTTACGACTTATGATAAGTCGATGCCGACCTATCACTTGGCTGGACAGCTTGTATTCAGGAATGATTAAAGGCAGCTCCTATCTCGTCGCCGACCTAAGACCTACGACTTTCTATAAGTCGGCCGCGAGTTATGACTTAGAGAGATTTCCAGATTCAAGCCTGACTCCTATAAATACCCCATCACCTCCAACATGAAGGGGACTTTTTGGCAATTCATTTCTAAAGCGCCGTTACTCTGTCGAACTCTTCAATCATTCAGCAAACAAGGATCCTTCAAGCATTCAAGACACTACAACAAGCTTCGAGAGAAATTCCTTACATCCGACATGGATTCATCGAGTTTCATCGCCGAAGATTGAGCTAGTAGTCAAGATTGTTTCTTGTGATCAAGTTGTACTGTTTTTATAGGAGATTTGTATCAATTTGTAACCGGATTCAATAATAAAGAGATTCAAAGTGGATGTAGGCTAAATCTCAAGCCGAACCACTATAAATTGCTGTCTTTTACTGCCTTCCTGCTATTTTCCTGCTTAATTTCTGTTCCCGTTACACGGGTGGTGCTTTCACGATCTTACTACACACACCGGGTGTTAGCGTTCACATTTTAACGTTAACAATTAATTAGTTAATTTATTCTTTAAATTAATTCCTAATCATGGTTAATTAATAATCAATAAATTAATTACCCTTAAATCAACAATTAATTATTCTTAATTAATTGCAAAAATTGATTAACTACTCCTTAATTAATAATTATCTCTTAATTACTTTAATTAATTACCATAAGTGATTATCCTTACAAATCATAATTACATTAAGTAATCATCCTCTTATCCCTTGATTAACCATCTTAATTATTGATAAATTTTTCTTATTTACTTTTATTAAGCAATTCTTCTTTTTTTTAAAAGAATTTTTTTAAGAACCTGTTTAAGTAATACTTAATTTATTTCAAAACCTAGTAACATATTTTTTTCATTTTAAAAACCTGTCTATGATTTGAAAACCTGTTCCATTCAAATTACCCGTGCCCATAACTAAATCTCCCTAAGCAACTACTCGAGTCAATTCATCACGAACCCGAGCTATACATCACGTTTCTCGAGAGCAACTTCGAGTGCAATCTTCATCTTCTTCCTAACATCAAACCGCTGACACCATTTCACAATCGTGCACATGCATGACTATCCCAGTCGCCTCCGACCAACGTGCTGACCTCCTCCATCGTTCCCGATCACCTAAGTAACGATTCGAACGTGAAATCAAAATCGAGCTAGCCTGATCTTCCTAGAACCCAAAACCTCTGACAGAAATGGCTCAGGCAATCACCACCAACAACCCAACCACCTGACACTTCAACCAGAATCTCTCCAACGACCCACGAACCAACCTACACTGGTCTGATCCCCTATAATCCACCATCGACGCCGTAATAACCTCGAAAAAACTCACGGTCAATATTGGGTTTAAAACTCTACTACCTCACCGTTGCGCCACCTTATTCATCTAAAAATCATCACCTTATTTTTCCTATGATCGACAACTCCCAGACAAGCTACGACCACGACCACGATGAACATCATCATGCCGATCAACAGAATTTGATGGAAACCCACAAAATGATCATCTCGAAAAATCTCAATCTTCACATGCTTAAAAATCGTGAAATTCTCTTCTAAAATCATCGTTTGTTAATAGGAACCTAATTATGGAATTCTAACATGAAATTTAATTAATTGATTTTCAACCTATAATTTTTCATTACTGTATTTTCCTTATTTTCAAAAGTTTTTCTCAATATTTTCATTTGAATTTATTTTTAAAAATAAAGTTATACATCTACAAACACTTTTTGTCTAGAGATCAAGGTCTAAAACTGTTTGGGTATATAATGATTTGAATTTTTTTTTCTTTTTAACTAAACTTTCAAAACCTGTTAATTAAACAGAAGCACTAATCTTCTGTTTCCCCAGACATGCATATAAAAAACCTCATACATATATTCACACATGCATCATTCATATCAAATTTCAAAGGAAATCACATGCATATGTAGATATAAACAGATTCAACTCAAGATAGGTCAGTTTTTCTCACCTGTAGTTTCTGGAAGAACAGAGAAAAGCATAGAACTGGAAATTTGCAAACTGGGGGATGACCTGCTCTTGTTTGAAACTTGATGTTGATCCTATTTATTTGAATTGCTTTTAATTGAATTTTCTTTACCCTCTGATCTTTGCTTTAGTCGAGTTAGGTTTGAATTCCCTTTGCTTAATCTTTTGATGATTCCAGACTGCATTTTTTTCCTAGACTAGAAAACTGAAGCTTGATCTTGCACTTCATTTGCATTGCTCTAGATCAGATTGTTATCTGATCTAAATGCTTGCTTTTCATTTCCAGGTTTGTGAAAATTTGGTTACAGGTTTCGATTTGAAGCTGTTTAGTTTGAACTGTATATTTTTCCTTCTTTTGGTTTAAACTGAGTTGTTTTCTTGGTTCTAGTTTTTGAACAGCTTTATGTTGAGATGTGTGATGCTAAATCTTTTTGTTACTGTAGTTTTAGATGTTTGCTGAGATATTATATTATTGCATAAGGGGAAATGGAAAGTTTTGGTGATTTTTAATTTGATTATTTTATTAAGTTAATTATGCCATTTGTATATACATATACAATATAAGATCTCAATGCATGTTATTCATTTGTATATATATGTATCTTATTTTATTCTAGTTTATCTCAATTGTTTTTCATAATATAATCTTAATATATTGATACATTTTCCTACCATTTATATATATATTTGTATTATCTTATAGAAAAAGAATATTAAATTTATTTCAAACTATTATACTTTTAAATAAACAACTATCCATATATCTATATGTATGCAGTTTATACTTTTCAATACTTTTAAATGTATTTATGTTTACAATTTCAAAATACATGTATATATATACCTATAACTTAAAGAATCTATTTTTAAAATTTATTATACATTAATAAATAAACATGCATATATGTATATATTAGAATTTAATTCTTTAAATAGCCTTTGTAAATTAATTTCAAAATATTTATTCTTAACTTTCAAATCAAATTTCCAATTATAATTCATTTATATAACTATATATCTTATTTAAATTTGTTGAATTCAAATATACCCAAAATTTTATTTACAAGTTATTTTATTTATAGAATTTCTAACTTAAATTTCAATTCAATTTTATTTTATTTTTATATTTCAAACCCATATAAATTCACAATTAAATCCAAAGTTTAATTTAATTACCAATTATTTCAAAATTGAATCCCAAAGATTAAATCAATTATCAATTCATTTTAGTTAAAATTCAAGGATGTTACAATATCCTTTGTTTTATAGGTTACAAATTTCAAGTTTCTTTTAATTCCATTTATAACTTAGCATTAAATCTCTTACTTCATTTAGTGGTTTCAATTGTTAGTTGAATTCCATTTCACTATACTACTTGAAACCATTATTTAACAGAAACTTAAGCATTAAATACCGGGTTTTATTCAAATCATTGTTAAAATAGTAGATAAATGTATATACTTGCAACTTATATATCCAATTATGTTTAAAACAATTTAAAATTTATATTTGTTTATCAAAATAAATCTACAGTAAAACTACATTGAAACTCAAAATGAACGTCGATGATGCGTGCTCACATCATTGAAATTATTTTCCAACGACAGAGAAGGGAGTACTAAACTTATTTCTTTCCAAAATTTCTTTAAAGCTATTCTTTCAAATCATATTGAAATATTTATATTAGAAAATACTTCTAAATAATATTATTACCATATTCCAAAACCACTCGAAAGAAATTTTCAAAACCCTAGAACTTATATTCTACATTTCCAATTTCGTTAATTTTATTTTTAAATTCTTTTTTTTTCAACTATTATATATAAATTTAACTAACTATCTAACTAATATATTACAACCAAATATGCTATTTATAAAATATATTATTTTACATATAAAAATATACAATAGGAAAAATTATTTCATTCACCTATATTTCAAAACAATTATTGTGTCGGTCTGTCCCCTTAAGTGTTTAGAAATCCCTAGTGGTGTCATAGTGTCCTATGCACCAACCAGAATTTATAAATACAAAACGGAACAAATCAACACAATATAAATCCTTTTTATAACACTAACAAATATGCTCTCTCATATATATACTCTCAGTGACTCATCATAGGGTACTACTACCCTGTTAATAAAGAGTTGGACCCCACAAAGCTAACGTTTATCGTTAAAGAAAAGCTCCAATACCAAATGTAACATCCCGCCTCTTTGTACATTTAGACAGTGTAACGACCCACTATTTTGTACCATCCAAATCCGGAAATAATCCACACATGTCAGGCTTGAATGATGCAAAATAACAGACTGTAAATAAATTTGGAGCAAATAAAATCAAACACACAGAATCACAGACACAGAGCATATCAGAATAACTCGCAGCGAAATATAAAACCATAGTAGTTCATTAAGCTACTAATACAAAGTCTTAAAACAAATACATAATATCAGTCACAGAACAACATAATAGAAATCCCAAATACATAGAGTTCTTTATTACATGAATAAACTAGAACAACTAAACAGAAATAGATAAATAAGCAGAAAGATAATCAGAATCTCCAGCGAAGATCAGCTCTAGAAAGAATCCAAAGCTGTAAATACTCAGGCTGACCCAAGCGTAAACCAAAACACAAAACACTTGAGTCAAGACAATATATACTTATATAGTATAAACCAACTCAAATGAACTGTAATAAGGTACTAGTAACTTAAAGGATGCCTGGGACCGCCCATCCTTTAAGGATCCGTTAAACTATTTACTATGTAGTAATATCACGCTATTATAATAATGTCTACAGTAAAATAAACTTACTTTAAAATAGCGTTCCGGGCTTACCCATATCATTCTTCACACATAATAGTCCAATAGTCCATCCAATATCATGATATCTCCATATCGGGAGACTATCAAAGGATACCACACAGGCTACGGGAGAAAACCAAACTCGTACAAGGCACGCTAGGGTAGGTGACAAGGCACACGAGGCAATGCCAGGGTAGATATACCAATTACGCTTCCGGGCTGGTGGTAACGCAGCAACCACATACGCCCACCTCGAGCCACACTCCCATATCAAAGGGTGCACCCAATCAAACACAAAAGTAACAGAATGGTATTGAAGAAGTGTGTTCGACCAGAGGAGCTACCTCTTTTGGCCTGGTAATCACTCCTGTTTTAGCCACCTTAACCCAACTCACGGGAGTCGGGTCCACGTTCATACCAAAATAAGATTGTCACCACCATCCTACTTCGTTCTGAAATCTCCACCGCGTACACAGTTGTTAAAGTGGTTTTCGGTATCGACAGAGAGTATGTCCATATCCGATCCCGGTCTCTTTAACAACCAATCGTTATTATAACCCGTGGTTATAATGTTAAAATGTTATTATATTTAAAAATCAAATATCATTTCATCCATTCAATATCATTTCAATATTCATTTCAAATTATCAAAATATCATTCAAAACCTCATTCATTTTCAACATCAGTTATTTTATTTAATTCAAAATACAATTTAAATCATGTTCCAAAATAGTTGTATTTCAAATCAATATTTCCATTTAAATCAATAAAGTCAATTCATTTTATTTAAAATTTAAATATTTAATTTCCAAAATTTTATCTTTTCCCAAATATTATTTATTCTTTTAAATTGATTAAATAAATGAAAATTCAGTTTTCGTGGCACTTAGAAAATGCTACGTAAAGTTACCGTTTTAAAACAGTTCATTTAACAAAAAAAACAGCATTTAAGTGTTGTAATAGGTTTCTTTTATATTTCAGTTAAACTTATGTTATCTTTTTCAACTATAGCACTTACAAAGTGCTATAATAGCTTTTAGTTCAATTTTAGACCTTTAGTTCCATTTAATTTAACTACAGCATTCACAAATGCTGTAACATCCACTTTATTTAAAATTTGAGAATTTAAATATAATTTTATAATCAAATTAATTTTTATTTCAACTATATTTAACTTCTAAAATCATAAAATTTCACATTTTAAAACCATTATTTCAATACTATTATTTCTATGAATTTTATAGGTTTAATTTCCTAAAAATCAAAATTTAGTCAAATCTTCCTATTTAAATTTCAGTATTAAATTTCCATTTCTGTAATTAAATTTTTAACTTAACAATTAAATTAAATTTCCAAAATATAACTTATTACCATTTATTTCACTTAATTAAAATTTAACTTTCTAAATCAAATTTCAAAATTTTCCCATTTAAGTTATATTTCAAAATTTACTTAAATATTCATTTATTTTACAATTTTACTTATTCCAAAAATCATTTTAATTTTTATAAAAATCATTTAAATTCATTTTTAAATAAAAAAATATAAATTTTCATTTAAAATATTTTTAAAACTTTTTAGAAAATATTTTATAAACCACGGGTCTGTATATAGTTTTCTAACCTAGGTCAAGTGATACAGATATATATCATTTCAATCCGTAATTTACAAAGAAACCCCGGGTTCTATCATTTCGAACCCGCAGTCCCAAGTAAAATGAATGAAATAAAAACCGCTCAGGCCTATCATTTCAGCCTATAATGAATTTTCCCTATTCTAAAGTCCTTTCGGGTATGTATCATTTCAACTCATAGTGATTTTAATCTACAGGGAACTTGCAGTGTGATAAACTGATAAAAATAATTGAATAGCATGATATGACAGTGATATAGGGTATAACAAGTTTAAATATAAGTATGAATATAATATGGCGGTTAAAACAGGATGATGTAAATTACAGATTCAAGTGTGATCAGTTTATTACTTATATAAGTATAAATTGTCTGGTGAGATGTACTCACCTGTTTGAAGCTGGAGATTGACACCAAAGCACACAATACAGACACAACGAAAGCACGACAACACCACTACAATTCGAGAGTGGAGAGCCAAAGCTATATACCTTGAATTCATTTACATAAACAATACATATATACATAAGATTTCAACCCAAAGTTTCCATAAACAATGTTAGAAACAATTGTATAAAACCAATCCAAAATCATTGCACTTGCTTTCAACCTCCTGTACTTCAGCTACAGGTCTGAAATGTACTATTAAATGTTGAATTTGGGTTTGGTCTTGGGTCCATAAGGTCGTCTTAACATAGTTTAGAAGATGGTGCAAGAGGTAGGAGCCTAGATCTACAACTACAAAGCAACTATCATTATTTCAAGGCACAACTAGGTTCGACCATGGGTCCTATGGGTTAGGCCTGGTGCTCAGGTGGTGGTAGGTGATGTGGCAGAGGGTGGTGGTCAGGTTAGAGCTGGTGGTGGCGGAGGAAGTGGCGGCAAAGGAGGTGGAAGTGGTGATAGAGGAAGGGAAGGCTTGGCTTGAACATATGGTGATGGTTTGTGTGAAGTAAGGGTGGTTCTCTTGCCTAGGGGTGGTCGGCCTGATGGGATGGTGATTTGGAGGTGGTGGTGGATGGTTATGGTGGTGGTGGGGTCGGCCTAGCTGCTGGAGTAGGTGGGGCCGGTCACAACAAGTTGAAAACAAGTGCAAGATCCATAGAAAAACAAGGCAAATCAAGATAAAAGAAGAGAAACTTTTACCAAATCTTTTGATCAAAGGAGAAGAGATAGCCGTGCAAAAATTTTTTGTTGAGAAGTTAGTTTTCACGTGAAAAGAGAGAGAGAGGTACGGCAGAAATGAGAAAAGAAAGTGAACGACAAAAAAAATTGTAAAGGTGGTTATTGAAAATGAAGAGGTGGAAGATAAAAGGCCATAGGAAGATAAAAGGTTTAAGGCTTTTCAAATTTATTTTTATATTTTGTAATACATAAAATGCCTGATAATATAAATAGATGATCTCCGAAATAAAGTGAATACGAAAAAAATATATTTAAATTATATAATTTAAATAAAGAAAATAACAATATATATGAAACTAGTCTTTAAAATTTGAAAACAGTTCAAATAATCTTTGAAAAATTATATAATCACTTTAAAAATATTAAAAGACTAAAATATACATAAAATAACATATTAATACAAATTAAAACAAAATATGACAATTAAAATATAATTTATAAAATTTAAAACAACAATAATGCTAAATAAATAAGTTTACACACGATATTGAAAAATCTATAACTTTTACAATTTAAATCCATTTTCAACGAAACGAAAAGCAATATTCATGATATTAAATCTATTTTCATAATAATATATAAAATTAACAAATTTAAATATTTAAATTTAAAATTTAAAAAATCAAAGTTTGACTCAATTTGACCAAAATCAGCTGTTAACGCTAAAAATTGAACGTTAACACCCGGTGTGTGTTGTGCAGTTGTGAAAGCACCACCCGTGATACGGGAACAAGATATAAGCAGTAAAATAGCTAAAAGCGGTAAAAGACAACAGATTTATAGTGGTTCGGCCCGTAATTGAGCCTACTTCCACTTTATACTCTTTTATTGCTGATTCTGGTTACAAAATGATACAATCCTCTTCAAAATACAATATATTTCGATTCCTAAACACTTTAGACTATTAGCTCAAGCTTCGATGTTGAAGATCTCCTCGAATTCATGTTGAATGCGGTAGATTTCTCTCAAAGCTGGTTGTAATGTCTTGAGTGATTAGAGTTCTTCAAATGTTGGATGAGTTGAGAATTTGGCAGAGTAACAGTGCTTCAGAAAATGGTTGGCCAAAAGTCCTTTTGCCATTGGAGTTAGGGGGTATTTATAGGAGTTGATTCTGGATGGAAATTTTCCCCAAGTCTTAGGTCGTGTACGACCTAAGTTAGGTCGTAGGTCGCGAGCGACCTAAGGTAGGTCGTGATCCACTCGCGACTTAGGAAGTTCGACTGATGGAGTTGCACTCGGTTTCATCTGAAGTGGTAAGTCGTAAGCGACCTAAGATAGGTCGTGAGCGACCTAAGATAGGTCGTGCACCCTTTCTCTTCTTTTAGCTCGTTAAGCTACTTGGTGAAGTTAGGTCGTGAAATCTTTAGGTCGGGAACTCCCTTAAGTCATGACATTCCTTAGGTTGAGACATTCCTTAGGTCGTGACATTCCTTAGGTCGTGAAGTCTGCTAGGTCGTTAGGTCGTCTCTGCAGTTAGGTCGTGAAGTCTGCTAGGTCGTTAAACCCCTTAAGTCATTAGCTCCCTTAGGTCGTTAACTTTCCTTAGGTCCTTAACTTAGTTAGGTCGTTAGCTCCCTTAGGTCGTTAGGTCGTATCTTGTTAAGTCACGGAGTCATAGGTCGCAGAGTTTTAGGTCGCGTACGAGTTAACATCAGCATTTCAGGAAAATGATCAATTTACACAAATTTGATATTATAATTCACATAATAATCAAGATTGATATTAAAAACGAAAAATTTAAATAAAACAATTTAAAAATAATTTCCGGAGAGATCCCACACATATCAGCGTGACACCAAGCGAACACATCTAGATTTGCTTTTAGAAATGATATTAACGTGTTTTGAACTGTTATGCTTAGTTGTAAACCCACATTGAGTACTTTGTTTGGGTCTTTCGAGTCAACAGGTATTGGTACCGTTATTTCCACAGGTACCACTCTATTCTCCCCTACACTTGCTTTTTTGGGGTCCATTTCTTTCCTTGCATTGTTGTGTTTGCCAGTGCAGGGGCCACCCCGTAGTTGCTACAAGGTCGATTCCTTGATGCGAAGCGGAGCTGCCGCATCTTTTCCAATTTCTCTTTTCCTGGCCTCTCGTAGCTCTACAAGATAACATTCTCGTCCCGCATTCTGATCTCCCTTAATGACAGCAACTCCATTATCAGTGGGAAATTTCATTGTTAAGCACCACAGAGCGAGGACGGCCCTGAAAGCAGTAAGAGTAGGCCGACCCAAGAAAGCATTATAGGTGGAGAATCCATCAACAATTACAAAAGTTTGCTTCCGAACCACCTTCTTATGCCTTACGCCCATTTCAACAAACAAGTCCGCTGTTCCAATTGGCTGTTTCAGCTCCCCTGTAAATCCGGCAATCTTGTTTGATGAAGCTTGTACGTCTGCCATTGGAATTTTCATTTGGTCAAATGTCTTTTTAAAGAGTATGTTACACGAGGCGCCGCTATCAACCAGCACCCTTCTTACAATAGCCGGCCCAATACCGACAGAGACAACCAAAGGGTCCTCGGTAAGAGCCTCCACATCAATAAAATCCCTGGTTCTGAACATAATATCATCATGAAAAGTCTTTTGCTGCTTCAGAGGTGCATCATCTTCCAAGATCAAGACACTTTCTTCAGCTGGGACATACTTCAAAGCTCTAGCATACCTTTCCATCTAACCCCAACTCTTGGCAGCTGGATGAGGTCCTCCTGTGATCACATTGATAACAGGTCTTTCCTTTTCAGCAGGCCTCTCTCCTGAACCGGATGAATGAGCTGGAGGTAGCTGCCCCTGGTTAGATGAAGATGGGTCTTTTCTATTCCTTTTAACGTACTGCTGCAACTTATTCTCTCTTAACAATTCTTCAATCAAGCTTTTTAAGTGACGACACTCATTGGTATCATGGCCTGGTTGATTATGAAATTGGCAAAATCTCCCACTTAGCAGCATTTTTTCCAACTTTTACTGATGGTGGCTTCGGATATTCAACAGCATCTTTAGTGGCGATGAAAATATTCTCTGGTGTATCAGTTAGAGGGGTAAAATCTGAGGGCTTGAGAAAGCGGGGCTTTTTGAGATCCTTCTGCTTCTTTCCACCACTACTCTCCCTCTTCTGATTTCAGATTCTTTTTTGTTCTGAGCAGTAGCATTATTTTCCACCACTGTTATCACAACTTTAGCTGATGCGGAGAGATTTTCTAGGCGCATGAACTCATCAGCCTTTTTGTAGAACTTTTCGAGCGAATTTGGCTCCTTCATTTTTAACCATTTTCCAAATTCGCTTGACTTGTCAATAGCCCGCATTAAGTAGGTTAAGACCATTCGCGGTTCCACGTTATCAACTTCAGCTAAGGCTATATTAAAGCGATCCAGGAAGGATTTGATGGGTTCTCCAGGGTTCTATTCGAGACTTGAAAAAGACATTATATCCTTTGCTCTCGAAGTGTATAGTCTGAATTGTTCCTTGAATTTCCGAGTTAGATCGGAAAATTGATCAACAGATCGTATGGGAAGTTTGGTAAACCAAAGTAGCGCCACTCCTTCCAAGTATACCGGGAAATATCGGCATTTAATCTCATCAGTTGCTCTGGCGCCAGTCATGTGCCAATCATATTTGTACAAGAATTGATTCGGGTCACTTGTTCCTCGATAAGCAGGAATGGTAGGAGGAACGAATTTTCTGGGAAACTAGAATCCTCTCAGTAAATGGAGTTTTACTCGGAGCAAATCCCCCATCATTCTCGTCTTCGTTTCTCTGCATGCTTTCCTTCATTATTTGCCGAATCATGCCAGAGAGATATTCCTCATTGTTTAGTGACTTTGCGGAGTAGACTTCTGCCATTTTCTCGAAGGTTTGCCCGGGTAAATGCTCACGGAGAACTGGTGATGGCCTGGATCCTTCAGCCTGGAGGGGTGCCCCTTCAGCAGCACCTGATCCCCCTTGAGGAATATTTCTCCCTTCGGAGTTGTGAACAGCATTAGCAAAGTTTTCTTCATTATTTACTGGCCTTTGACTAGCCCCAAGTAAAGCATTTAACTTCTCCATCATTAGAGTATTCTGAGTTTCAATTTGCTGATACAGTCCAGACACGGTAGCATCTAACTCTTCTCACGTCACTCCGATGCTTGGAGCCGCTTGACTTGGAGAAGGAGAAGTGGCAGTATTATCGTGAGCATCTTTAGATCTGACAGATTTGCGTTTTCTTCCAGGAGCCATTATATCCAACAGACTTCTGGTCTTGAAAGAAACTTTTTCAACGAACTTTCACGAAGCAATGGCGACAATAGTCCTGAGTTGGGTTCTCAGTGAAAGCACCAAAATGTTAATGCTAAAAATTGAACGTTAACACCCGGTGTGTGTTGTGAAGTTGTGAAAGCACCACCCGTGATACGGGAACAAGATATAAGTAGTAAAATAGCTGAAAGCGGTAAAAGACAACAGATTTATAGTGGTTCGGCCCGTAATTGAGCCTATGTCCACTTTATACTCTTTTATTGCTGATTCTGGTTACAAAATGATACAATGCTCTTCAAAATACAATATATTTCGATTCCTAAACACTTTAGACTATTAGCTCAAGCTTCGATGTTGAAGATCTCCTCGAATTCATGTTGAATGCGGTAGATTTCTCTCAAAGCTTGTTGTAATGTCTTGAGTGATTAGATTTCTTCAAATGTTGGATGAGTTGAGAATTCGGCAGAGTAACAGTGCTTCAGAAAATGGTTGGCCAAAAGTCCTTTTGCCGTTGGAGTTAGGGGGGTATTTATAGGAGTTGATTCTGGACTGAAATTTTCCTAAGTCTTAGGTCGTGTACGACCTAAGTTAGGTGGTAGGTCGCGAGCAACCTAAGGTAGGTCGTGATCCACTCGTGTGACGACCCGCCCTTCTATCCACTGAAGGACGCATCGACAATAAGAAAGAAAGAGGTAGAAAATAGAAAAGAAGAGAAGAAAGAAAGAAACTACAACAAAGATCTCACAGCGGAACGAATAAACTATATTAATAACATAAACTATTTCATTGTATACAACACTTATCAGAGTTTACACAACTAAACAACACATACTAGACAGTTATAAACATCTGTCTAGATATTACAACTCAAATACAATACAAGACTCTAACACAGATATCAACACAGCGGAATACTATATCTACGAACGCCGAAGCCTCCTGCTCCATTGCTCCTCCACAATTCGTCAAAGCTAAACCTGAATCCCTTGGCTACTCGTAAAAATTTGAGTACCCAAGAGTTTATAAAACAGAAATAAACAACTTGGGTCAGACATGGGTCTGGTGTGAGTAACAGGTTAAACTTGTTTAACTTCAAAACCTTTTGAAAGAAAAGGTATCACGTAAGACTCCCCACAAATAAACATGGGTAAGTTTTTACCTTACGCTAACCAAAACATTTGATAGGAAATTCGATTGTATTATAATAGGGTCTAGGGTTTTCAAATAAATATGAAATAGCCGAAATTGTTACATTATTAAATTCCAGCATACATAAGTATACAATCAAGTCCGTTAGCACTTATTGGAATTTGGATTTCCATACAATGGCAGAGCTACCGGGGTACCGCTCATCACAGTACGGGGCCTAGATCACTGTACCGAGGATCACTCCCAATCCCCTGCAACACAAAGCCGGAACCATCCCTTACTGGATAATTCCGAATAAAATCACCCCACAGATGGCCGTCGTCAACTGCACCACTAAGCCGAAATAAAAGAAGGAACTTCTCTAGACAGGGATGACCTTACTCTTAGTGGGTGCTACCCACGAAGCCTTGCTGCACCTCCCCTGTTTTAGCCATTCCCGGTTGATGAGGCTTGAGGCTACGATTTACCTTTAAATCAGAACACACCACTTAGAATGCTCATCGTCCACCTGACGATGTTCTGATAGCATTCAATCCATACAAGTTCGTTCCGGGTTCGAACGAAACCGAAGGCATTATCTCGTTACACTCGTGTTGGAATCACCCTCAGAGTTAACGACAATAACCCTTGCACTCTGAATCTTCATCTTCACTTGAGATTCACGACCTATCGTAAATTTGGATCGATGTGGTATTCGGGTCTCCAGACCTGGAATTCCGGTATACGGAAACCCGATCCCGGTCTCATCGAAATCCAAAACGTATCTTTTAAGGCCAAGTTGTTTTAAGGTTAAAACAATTCAATTCTTATCTATATACACAGATAGATAACTCAATAGATAATCTACATTATCATCCAAACAGAAAATTCATATTATCATTTCAATTCAACCAAAGCATCTATATCATAGATCAATCGTATCTCATCAGAGATATCAAACAATGCAAAGCATTCAATATCATTCATCATCCTTAAGTAATGATTTATCATCTCTAATCAATTTAAAGTGAATTAAATTAATTATTTCATTTTATAAATCCTTCTTACTTAATTATTAATTAAACCAATTAATTAATCATTATTCTAAGTATCTATCTTAATTAATCATTCCTGATTAATTACCCTTTAATTACTTTAAGTAATTAATACTTAATTAATCTCACAAATTAATTATCTTAAACCATTTCAGTAATTAATCTTTAATTACTTCATTAATTAATTAACTATATTTAATTACATTAATCCTTAATTAATTAAAATTAATTAATTACTTTAATCACTCATTATTTATTAATTAATCTTCATTAATCAATTCTTAATTACATCATTAATTATATTAATTAATGATCCTTAATTTTTCTTAATTAATTATCTTATTCAAATTAATAATTAATTAGTCCCATTTATTAATCACCTTTGATTAATCTCATTTAGTAATTAACTACCCTTAATTACTCTTCCATAAATTAATTACTCATTAATTAATTATCTTTTAATTAATCCCTTGATTAATTATTCAAAAGTAATTAACTCAAATTACTTTTATTATTAAATCATCTTCAGTTAATTGCATCCACTAATTAACTTAATTACTTTCCTAAGTAATTACACTTCATTAATTACATTTAAGTAATTATATTTATCACATCTCTAAATGATTATCTTAAATAAATTTAACTAATTAATTTAACTTAATCAAATTTATTTAATTAATTACCTTAAGTAATTAATTTCTTTAATTACTTTTATTAAGTAAATTATACTTAACAAATTTTACAAATGATTATCATTTATTAATTAATAAAATTGATTATCAAAATTAATCACATTAATTAATTATTCAAAAATCCCTAATTAATGATCCCTCATTAATTATTAACAACCTTTTAATTACTTCTTAATTACCTTATTAATTTAATGACTCCTATATCATTAAATCTCCAAATTAAAGCATTAACATTTTAATTATCATTTACAAAAGGTTTTGAAATCCTTTACTTTAAATCTTCTTTTTTTTTCTCTTATTTCAAATTAAAGATTTAAATTAAATTTCAAATTCAACTTTAACCAAATTTAAATCAAATTTTACAAACTCTTTTTAAACCAAATGTTAAAGAACACTTAACATTTAATTTATTTAAATTCAAAACCTTTTTTTTTAATATACTTTAAAACATTTAAATTTGTTTAAACATTATAATTTATAAAATTATTTTATCTCAATTAGGATACAAATTAAATTGAATCCATACTTTAAAATTTTTGATTTAAGCTTTGCTTTAAATCCTGCTTAACCCTTTAAACTTCAATTTAAAGTTTAAACCCTGTCAGCCTTTTTAAACTGAACCCAATAGCCTACCTGAGCCCATCTCAAAATTACCCGAGACAAAACCCCATTTCTCCGAGTACTTCTTCAAGTTTTCCCTCTATTTTATTTTCAAAAAAACTGTTAAACCCCACGTGAGTCTCCCCTAACATCTTCGAGTCAAACTCACAAATCCTCGAGCCATTCACGAAATTCCTTCGAGTACCCCTCTCTCCTTCAAACCCAACTTACCAGTATCCACATCATCACCGTGCACGTGAACGGTGACGCCGCTCCACTTCGATCACCGGAGATGATCTCCCCAAGTCATCGATCATCCTCACACCTAAATACGATCATCAGATCAATCGCACCATCAGGAAATCGAGTTTGGGCATTTAACTAAAACCTGGAACATTTAAAACAACACCAAACCCAAACCTGTCATCGCCTCATCCAAGAAATTCCAACCATCTGATCACCTGCACCTCCGTTTACTTCATCGCCGTCTCATCTACTTCCAATCCCCTGAGTTACGTAGCACTCGATCCACTTGGAAGGTCGAACCAATCAAAAACACTACCCAGATAAAATTTAGGGTTCCAGACAAGAAGTCAACACCGCTGCCTCCTTGATGATTTTCATCGCCATCCAATATTTTTCCGATCTTCGTTGGTCATGGTCACTTCTTCATCCACTAGAAGAAACCCGATCCTTCCAATCCCATAGATCACCAGAAATCTCCTAATTTCCATTTTATGTTCATTCCCGAACTACACCTTCCTCCTCAAGCTATAAATTATAATTTTATTCTTAAAAATCATGATTTATGTTAAGGATTTAGTTTAGGTTCCTGAATTAATGAACTAAAATGCTTGGATTTTCACTTATTCAAACTTGCTCTGTTATTATTGATTTTTACAGACAATTCAAAATTGTCTTATCTCGAATAAATTTTTAAACTTAAATTCATGGTTCAACAAACATTTTTTTATATGAATCTTAGACAATAACATAGATTACATTATGTGATAATGGGGTTTGAACAAAATTCTTGAACCTAGGAACTTAAGAATAGTATAATGCAGAGACAATAGCATGTATAAAATTTTCTATTCATATGTTCACAGAAGATCTACTTATATATATACATATCATTCATACTTAACATATAAATCAACATGCAACAGATTAAATACTTAAACTCATTTAAAAATGATGTTACTCACTTGATAAATAACAGGGAATAGGTTTTTATATGTACACAGACAGGCTCACACACATATTCCTACCAATTCATATAAATTCAAATTAGAAACTTCAATTCCAGCCAATATCATCACATGCAAACATATATCATATCCTTAAGTTTTGGAAAATGTAAATTACTCACCTATTTTATGATGAACAGAGCCCTCTTTTAGAAACAGTTTTGAAAAGCCTTAGCCTCTGGTTTTTGATTTAAAACTTGAGTTATTAGCTTTATAAACTTGCATGCAGACTTGATTTCTTGAAATGTTGCTCTAAATCAGGTTGCTTACTTCAGATTCGAAAAGAAGAAATTGCAGGCTTCCAGATTTTTGAAAATGGTTTCAGGCTAAAGACTTTGATCCCAGGTTTTTGCTTATTTTGAACATGCTTCCAGATTACAGAAAAATGATGAAGAAGATTTTACAGGCTTTGTTTTGATTTGGAAAATGCAGGCTGAAGACTTTCAGATTGAAGAAATGCATTGTAGAATTGAAGGGGCTTTTAGGTTTGAGAGGAATGTAAATTTACTAATTTGTCTTTGAGAGATTTAGTTCAGATTTGGTTTACAAATTGAAGAATGTATTACAGATCTTTGTTTTGAGATTGAGGAATTTGTTATAGATTTGTTTAGAGAATTTTATTGCAGGCTGAAAGTTTCTTTTAAGATTTGAAAAGAAATAGAAAAAGGAAAGAAGATGAGAACATATACATATATAGGTAGATATGATTTATTCAAATAAAAAGAAAAAGAAAAATCTAAAACTTGACATTTGTCTCTCTCATTGTCTTATTAGTGTACACATGTTTTAAACAAGCCTTAATATGATAACACTTGTATTTTAAATAATTTTATTTATTTTAAATGTAAATAAAAAGCCTTTACTTAGTTTATAAATTACTTACCTATATATATAAAAGCTTATACATATATTTATAAAATTCAAAACTATTTGAATATTACCTCCTTTTGAATTTCAATTTTAATTTAAATTCAAATGCAAATTATATTTTAAAATCCAATTTAAATTCAATTTATAACATACATTCAATTTGAAATAAAAATCTTATTTCTATTAAAGTCTATTTATATAAAAACAATACACTATTAATATTGTTTGAAAATAACTTATTTATCAATTTTAAAATAATTTATAAAAGTGATTATAAATTATCACTATTACTAATTGAATTAACATATCATATGCAAATTATATTTTAAACATATATACATTCTTAAATCATATTTATTAACAATATTTAAAAAGGAAATAAAATAAATCTTATTATAATTCATATTTTAAACCATATAGTTATTTTGTTTTAAATAGCTTTGAAAAGTTAATATTAATTAAATCATAATTTCAAAATTATCAATATATATATTAGAAATATAAAAACAAGATTTCATTTATTTATTAAATATCAAATCAAAGGCAATCTATTTACAATATATACTCATATATATATATATATATATATATTGTAATATAGAAATCATTTTATTGGTTTTTAAAAGATAAATTCACTAATTAAATATTTATTTAATTAGATTATTAAACCAAATTCAAATTTTATTATCAAAGATTAACAAATCAATTTAATTATTTAAACAGATTATTAAATTGATATTGTCCCAAATTTCCGGGATATTACATTCCTTCCCCCTTAAAATAATTTCGTCCCCGAAATTTAAAACAAAGGTAATTTAATAATCTATTTAAATCACAAACATATATTAATATCCATATGCTAACAACCATAGCAAACAATTCATACAAACAAACAATTTTAATTATCCAGACGAAATTCTGAATAAAATTTCCTCGAGTTTCCCCAAGTATATATATACCGGGATACTCGCTCTACAAACAATCCAAACAACCAATACTACTAAGCTATAAAGCTTTAACTCATCTGGATCTACAAAACTAAACAAGATATCAGACTACAGACGAATCTGACTCAACAACCAAATCTTCCGGAACTGCTGGTTCCAAAACCAGAGATAGATTAAACACGTACTCCCTCAGAGATACGTAAAATATATTGAATTCTAGTTATCCAAACTGACAATTCAATCCAGTAGATCAAACTCTTACCCAAATCAGAACATAGAAGAGATTCAAAATAACTCAGAGCTGACTTCCCAGACTTACCAAATCTTATAGCTCCCTTTAACCAGAGAAAAACTCCACAACAACGAAGTCTCCAACTTCGAATTTCAAATTCCTTTGTTTCTTATCCACAAAATCCTTCAGACGATCCTGGCTGTCTACAGATCCTTCTTGATCAGTTCAACCTTCGCTGATACTTCTAGAAACAAACTAGACTAAGAATAACTCCACACAATGATCTTCTCAAGATCAACCCAATCCAAAACAAAACTCTACTTCTCAAACATCAGAAGATTCCAAACTAACTTCTCCTATCTGGAAAAGACGAACAAGAGCACTCGCCAAACTGCTTCTGCTGCACCACTCTGATCTGGAGTAGAATGAAAATGCTGATGATGAACACAAGCACAGACTGGGCAACATATCCCAGAAAATCTCAGATAACTCAAAAGAATACTCAAACTATCGCAAGTCACTTTTGCGATCAACCCAGCCAAAATGCAAAGAAAACTGTTCTCTCTTTACCAATCAAAACAGTTCATACTTAATTATCCAATCCATCGAAGAAATGGATCCACTCTGCTGCTTCTGAACTTCACCTTCAGAAAACTGCTCAGCCAGAAAAACTTCCTGCCAATACAGAACACTCCGAGCTGCACTGCTGCCCCAGATGCCAAAGATTTCCTAACCAAAGTTCTTTGAGAAACTCGGACCCGAACAAAACAGAAACACCATGCTGAACTCAGCCACAACACCGAAGCAGACACACTTCATTAACTTGTTCCAAAGAAAACATCTTCGGGAACATCCATAGTCACTGCATCTCATCACGCAGCTACTTCTTCCAGAAGTATCAAGATACCATCACTCGCTTCTGTCCTAACCAACAGATCCAACTTTACTTATCCAAACTACAAAGATAAACTCCGAACCATAACAGTTTCCTTCGGAGATCGATGAAATCCTTTACCACAGTAAAGTTTACTCGAGACGGTATTAGGTCTACAGTCTCGACAGATATTTCCAACCTCAACACTCAGACTCCTAATCCTAGATGATAAATTATTATCATCTCAACCAATCATTACAAATACCATATACATTTAAAATGATACTTTTTATATATAGAAAATATATCTGGGTAAAATTATTTCACCTTCCCTTTTAAAACAATATTGTGTCCGTTGGCCTGATCCAAGTGTTTAGAGATCCCTATCGATAACGTTAGCTACTCGTATTGACCAGAATCCATATACCACCCAACCGATCAATTAACACAATATAAAACCATTTTATATAACTAACAAATACGCGCTCTCGAATATATATACACTCAGACTCAAACAGGTTGCTACAGATCCTATCTCTAATGAACAACCCTTCCGAACCTAGGTATTCACTCAACCTAGCGCTCTGATATTCACTTAACCAAAAGCTTAGGTATTCGCTCAACCTATGCTCTGATACCAACTGTGACGACCCGCCCTTCTATCCACTGAAGGACGCATCGACAATAAGAAAGAAAGAGGTAGAAAATAGAAAAGAAGAGAAGAAAGAAAGAAACTACAACAAAGATCTCACAGCGGAACGAATAAACTATATTAATAACATAAACTATTTCATTGTATACAACACTTATCAGAGTTTACACAACTAAACAACACATACTAGACAGTTATAAACATCTGTCTAGATATTACAACTCAAATACAATACAAGACTCTAACACAGATATCAACACAGCGGAATACTATATCTACGAACGCCGAAGCCTCCTGCTCCATTGCTCCTCCATAATTCGTCAAAGCTAAACCTGAATCCCTTGGCTACTCGTAAAAATTTGAGTACCCAAGAGTTTATAAAACAGAAATAAACAACTTGGGTCAGACATGGGTCTGGTGTGAGTAACAGGTTAAACTTGTTTAACTTCAAAACCTTTTGAAAGAAAAGGTATCACGTAAGACTCCCCACAAATAAACATGGGTAAGTTTTTACCTACGCTAACCAAAACATTTGATAGGAAATTCGATTGTATTATAATAGGGTCTAGGGTTTTCAAATAAATATGAAATAGCCGAAATTGTTACATTATTAAATTCCAGCATACATAAGTATACAATCAAGTCCGTTAGCACTTATTGGAATTTGGATTTCCATACAATGGCAGAGCTATCGGGGTACCGCTCATCACAGTACGGGGCCTAGATCACCGTACCGAGGATCACTCCCAATCCCCTGCAACACAAAGCCGGAACCATCCCTTACTGGATAATTCCGAATAAAATCACCCCACAGATGGCCATCGTCAACTACACCACTAAGCCGAAATAAAAGAAGGAACTTCTCTAGACAGGGAGGTCTAGGCTTTTCAACCATCGACAGCGGCCTCAACTGGTAGGCTTTTCAACCATCCCAGCCCCACCGTGGCTTACATTGGTACCTCGAATTTGCTTTTACGGCCAGCCTCTCGACTCGCAACCAACCCCTCAATGGGACATGTAGGGGTAAGAGTCTCCCGTTCGCCACCAAACCGCGAAGCGAGAACCCCCTATCATGCTGTACTGTAGCAAACCCGATCCCGGTCTCATCGAAATCCAAAACGTATCTTTTAAGGCCAAGTTGTTTTAAGGTTAAAACAATTCAATTCTTATCTATATACACACAGATAGATAACTCAATAGATAATCTACATTATCATCCAAACAGAAAATTCATATTATCATTTCAATTCAACCAAAGCATCTATATCATAGATCAATCGTATCTCATCAGAGATATCAAACAATGCAAAGCATTCAATATCATTCATCATCCTTAAGTAATGATTTATCATCTCTAATCAATTTAAAGTGAATTAAATTAATTATTTCATTTTATAAATCCTTCTTACTTAATTATTAATTAAACCAATTAATTAATCATTATTCTAAGTATCTATCTTAATTAATCATTCCTGATTAATTACCCTTTAATTACTTTAAGTAATTAATACTTAATTAATCTCACAAATTAATTATCTTAAACCATTTCAGTAATTAATCTTTAATTACTTCATTAATTAATTAACTATATTTAATTACATTAATCCTTAATTAATTAAAATTAATTAATTACTTTAATCACTCATTATTTATTAATTAATCTTCATTAATCAATTCTTAATTACATCATTAATTATATTAATTAATGATCCTTAATTTTTCTTAATTAATTATCTTATTCAAATTAATAATTAATTAGTCCCATTTATTAATCACCTTTGATTAATCTCATTTAGTAATTAACTACCCTTAATTACTCTTCCATAAATTAATTACTCATTAATTAATTATCTTTTAATTAATCCCTTGATTAATTATTCAAAAGTAATTAACTCAAATTACTTTTATTATTAAATCATCTTCAGTTAATTGCATCCACTAATTAACTTAATTACTTTCCTAAGTAATTACACTTCATTAATTACATTTAAGTAATTATATTTATCACATCTCTAAATGATTATCTTAAATAAATTTAACTAATTAATTTAACTTAATCAAATTTATTTAATTAATTACCTTAAGTAATTAATTTCTTTAATTACTTTTATTAAGTAAATTATACTTAACAAATTTTACAAATGATTATCATTTATTAATTAATAAAATTGATTATCAAAATTAATCACATTAATTAATTATTCAAAAATCCCTAATTAATGATCCCTCATTAATTATTAACAACCTTTTAATTACTTCTTAATTACCTTATTAATTTAATGACTCCTATATCATTAAATCTCCAAATTAAAGCATTAACATTTTAATTATCATTTACAAAAGGTTTTGAAATCCTTTACTTTAAATCTTCTTTTTTTTCTCTTATTTCAAATTAAAGATTTAAATTAAATTTCAAATTCAACTTTAACCAAATTTAAATCAAATTTTACAAACTCTTTTTAAACCAAATGTTAAAGAACACTTAACATTTAATTTATTTAAATTCAAAACCTTTTTTTTTTAATATACTTTAAAACATTTAAATTTGTTTAAACATTATAATTTATAAAATTATTTTATCTCAATTAGGATACAAATTAAATTGAATCCATACTTTAAAATTTTTGATTTAAGCTTTGCTTTAAATCCTGCTTAACCCTTTAAACTTCAATTTAAAGTTTAAACCCTGTCAGCCTTTTTAAACTGAACCCAATAGCCTACCTGAGCCCATCTCAAAATTACCCGAGACAAAACCCCATTTCTCCGAGTACTTCTTCAAGTTTTCCCTCTATTTTATTTTCAAAAAAACTGTTAAACCCCACGTGAGTCTCCCCTAACATCTTCGAGTCAAACTCACAAATCCTCGAGCCATTCACGAAATTCCTTCGAGTACCCCTCTCTCCTTCAAACCCAACTTACCAGTATCCACATCATCACCGTGCACGTGAACGGTGACGCCGCTCCACTTCGATCACCGGAGATGATCTCCCCAAGTCATCGATCATCCTCACACCTAAATACGATCATCAGATCAATCGCACCATCAGGAAATCGAGTTTGGGCATTTAACTAAAACCTGGAACATTTAAAACAACACCAAACCCAAACATGTCATCGCCTCATCCAAGAAATTCCAACCATCTGATCACCTGCACCTCCGTTCACTTCATCGCCGTCTCATCTACTTCCAATCCCCTGAGTTACGTAGCACTCGATCCACTTGGAAGGTCGAACCAATCAAAAACACTACCCAGATAAAATTTAGGGTTCCAGACAAGAAGTCAACACCGCTGCCTCCTTGATGATTTTCATCGCCATCCAATATTTTTCCGATCTTCGTTGGTCACTTCTTCATCCACTAGAAGAAACCCGATCCTTCCAATCCCATAGATCACCAGAAATCTCCTAATTTCCATTTTATGTTCATTCCCGAACTACACCTTCCTCCTCAAGCTATAAATTATAATTTTATTCTTAAAAATCATGATTTATGTTAAGGATTTAGTTTAGGTTCCTGAATTGATGAACTAAAATGCTTTGATTTTCACTTATTCAAACTTGCTCTGTTATTATTGATTTTTACAGACAATTCAAAATTGTCTTATCTCGAATAAATTTTTAAACTTAAATTCATGGTTCAACAAACATTTTTTTATATGAATCTTAGACAATAACATAGATTACATTATGTGATAATGGGGTTTGAACAAAATTCTTGAACCTAGGAAATTAAGAATAGTATAATGCAGAGACAATAGCATGTATAAAATTTTCTATTCATATGTTCACAGAAGATCTACTTATATATATACATATCATTCATACTTAACATATAAATCAACATGCAACAGATTAAATACTTAAACTCATTTAAAAATGATGTTACTCACTTGATAAATAACAGGGAATAGGTTTTTATATGTACACAGACAGGCTCACACACATATTCCTACCAATTCATATAAATTCAAATTAGAAACTTCAATTCCAGCCAATATCA
This sequence comes from Allium fistulosum, assembly GCA_030737815.1. NCBI lineage: Eukaryota > Viridiplantae > Streptophyta > Magnoliopsida > Asparagales > Amaryllidaceae > Allium > Allium fistulosum. The sequence goes on along the minus strand of CM060908.1, from coordinate 614,558,281 downwards.
TCACATGCAAACATATATCATATCCTTAAGTTTTGGAAAATGTAAATTACTCACCTATTTTATGATGAACAGAGCCCTCTTTTAGAAACAGTTTTGAAAAGCCTTAGCCTCTGGTTTTTGATTTAAAACTTGAGTTATTAGCTTTATAAACTTGCATGCAGACTTGATTTCTTGAAATGTTGCTCTAAATCAGGTTGCTTACTTCAGATTCGAAAAGAAGAAATTGCAGGCTTCCAGATTTTTGAAAATGGTTTCAGGCTAAAGACTTTGATCCCAGGTTTTTGCTTATTTTGAACATGCTTCCAGATTACAGAAAAATGATGAAGAAGATTTTACAGGCTTTGTTTTGATTTGGAAAATGCAGGCTGAAGACTTTCAGATTGAATAAATGCATTGTAGAATTGAAGGGGCTTTTAGGTTTGAGAGGAATGTAAATTTACTAATTTGTCTTTGAGAGATTTAGTTCAGATTTGGTTTACAAATTGAAGAATGTATTACAGATCTTTGTTTTGAGATTGAGGAATTTGTTATAGATTTGTTTAGAGAATTTTATTGCAGGCTGAAAGTTTCTTTTAAGATTTGAAAAGAAATAGAAAAAGGAAAGAAGATGAGAACATATACATATATAGGTAGATATGATTTATTCAAATAAAAAGAAAAAGAAAAATCTAAAACTTGACATTTGTCTCCCTCATTGTCTTATTAGTGTAAACATGTTTTAAACAAGCCTTAATATGATAACACTTGTATTTTAAATAATTTTATTTATTTTAAATGTAAATAAAAAGCCTTTACTTAGTTTATAAATTACTTACCTATATATATAAAAGCTTATACATATATTTATAAAATTCAAAACTATTTGAATATTACCTCCTTTTGAATTTCAATTTTAATTTAAATTCAAATGCAAATTATATTTTAAAATCCAATTTAAATTCAATTTATAACATACATTCAATTTGAAATAAAAATCTTATTTCTATTAAAGTCTATTTATATAAAAACAATACACTATTAATATTGTTTGAAAATAACTTATTTATCAATTTTAAAATAATTTATAAAAGTGATTATAAATTATCACTATTACTAATTGAATTAACATATCATATGCAAATTATATTTTAAACATATATACATTCTTAAATCATATTTATTAACAATATTTAAAAAGGAAATAAAATAAATCTTATTATAATTCATATTTTAAACCATATAGTTATTTTGTTTTAAATAGCTTTGAAAAGTTAATATTAATTAAATCATAATTTCAAAATTATCAATATATATATTAGAAATATAAAAACAAGATTTCATTTATTTATTAAATATCAAATCAAAGGCAATCTATTTACAATATATACTCGTATATATATATATATTGTAATATAGAAATCATTTTATTGGTTTTTAAAAGATAAATTCACTAATTAAATATTTATTTAATTAGATTATTAAACCAAATTCAAATTTTATTATCAAAGATTAACAAATCAATTTAATTATTTAAATAGATTATTAAATTGATATTGTCCCAAATTTCCGGGATATTACAACTCGTGACTTAGGAAGTTCGACTGATGGAGTTGCACTCGGTTTCATCTGAAGTGGTAAGTCGTAAGCGACCTAAGATAGGTCGTGAGCGACCTAAGATAGGTCGTGCACCCTTTCTCTTCTTTTAGCTCGTTAAGCTGCTTGGTGAAGTTAGGTCGTGAAATCTTTAGGTCGGGAACTCCCTTAAGTCGTGACATTCCTTAGGTCGTGACATTCCTTAGGTCGTGAAGTATGCTAGGTCGTTAGGTCGTCTCTGCAGTTAGGTCGTGAAGTCTGCTAGGTCGTTAAACCCCTTAAGTCGTTAGCTCCCTTAGGTCGTTAACTTTCCTTAGGTCCTTAACTTAGTTAGGTCGTTACCTCCCTTAGGTCGTTAGGTCGTATCTTGTTAAGTCGCGGAGTCATAGGTCGTAGAGTTTTAGGTCGCGTACGAGTTAACATCAGCATTTCAGGAAAATGATCAATTTACACAAATTTGATATTATAATTCACATAATAATCAAGATTGATATTAAAAATGAAAAATTTAAATAAAACAAGTTTAAAAATAATTTCAAATTTAAATAAATTCAAATTCAAATTATTTAAAATCTAGGGTTGTTACACTCTCCCCCACTCAAATCTTTTCGTCCTCGAAAAGAACGGAAAGGAAAAATAAAAGGAACAAGACAGAAAACAAAATAGTACCTGAAACAAATAATTTCGGATTTGAAGCACGAATGCTCTCCTCCGTTTCCCAGTTACAGTCTCGATCATCAGTTCTCCACTGTACTTTTGACAAGATTTACAGATTTCCTTCTGAGCTGCTTCGTACCTCTATCGACAATACAAAGTGGCTTCCTCTCAACAGTCAGGTTAGACTCAATATCCAAACTATCAAGATCAGAAGGTTGGACAATAAGAGTTGGATCATGAAGATATCGACGAAGATGCGAGACATGGAACACATTATGCACTCCCGAAAGCTTTTCGGGCAAATCTGGATGATAAGCCAAAGAACCAATTCTTTCCAAAATGCGGAAAGGACCAATGAACCTAGGAGAAAGCTTTCCTCTACGACCAAAGCGAATGACATTCCTCAAGGGAGAAACCTTAAGGAACACCTGATCACCAACAGCAAATTCCAAATTCCACCTGCGCCTATCAGCATACTTCTTCTGCCTATCCTAAGCGGCTCTCAACCTTTTCTTAATCTCTTCAACTCTCTCAAATGCTTCCAAAATACATCAGGACCAACAACAAGACGATTACCGGATTCAATCCAGCAAGATGGGGATCTATAAGGTCGTCCGTATAAAGCAGCAAACGGAGACATTTTGATACTGGCCTGAATGTAAAATGGAATGAGATAGATAAAGGGATTAAAATAGGTTGAAACAGAAGATAAGATTATACCTAATAGCTATTGTTGTAGGTGAATTCGGCAAGATGGAGATGATCATCCCAAGATCCTCCATAATCAAGCACACAAGCACGAAGGAGATCTTCGAGAATCTGATTCACTCTTTCCGTTTGACCGTCGGTTTGAGGATGGTAAGAAGTGCTCAGATTCAATTGAGTACCCAGAGATTCCTAAAAAGCTTTCCAAAACTGACTGGTGAAAATAGGGTCACGATCACAAACAATACTGAGAGGAACACCATGGAGACGAACGATCTCTCTCATGTAGATCTTAGACAAACTAGAAGCAGAACGAGTAGACTTGACCGGAATGAAATGAGCAGACTTGGTCAGTCTATCCACAATAACCCAGATACTCTCATTACCCCTCCGAGTCCTTGGTAAACCATCGATGAAATCCATGGAAACCTGTTCCCACTTCCAATTGGGAATCTCGAGAGGCTGCAACAAACCAGGGGTCTTATGGTGATCGGCTTTGACTTGCTGACAAGTCGCACACCGACAAACAAAGATAGAGATATCCCTCTTCATCCCCTTCCACCAATAAAGCTTCTTCATATCCTGACACATCTTCGACACACCAGGATGAATAGAAAGTCTGGATCAATGACTCTCCTAAAGCAACTCCTGCCTTAAACCATCAACATTCGGGACACAAATCCTGCCATTGATCCTCAAGGTCCCTCTATCATCGATCTGAGCTCCACTACTACTACCACCAACCCTACTACGAAAATGCTCCTTCATCAATCTAAGCATCTCATCCTCATCATGCTTAGCAATGATACGATCCATAAGGGGAGAAGAAGAAACAACAAGCTGACACTCCAAAGCCTTCTTCCGACTCAAAGCATCGGCCACAACATTAGCTTTACCGGGCGTATAGCTAATATCGAGGTCGTAAGAAGCCAGAAACACAAGCCGATGAACTTGCCTCTGATTCAAGTCCTTTTGGGAGAAGATATATTTAAGAGACTGATGATCTGTGAAAAGCTCAAATTTGGCTCCAAGAAGAAGATGCCTCCAAAGCTTCAAAGCAAAGACAACTGTAAGCAACTCTAAATCATGAGCAGCATAATTTGCCTCATGGGTTTTCCACTGTCGGCTGGCATAGGCAATGACCCTACCATCCTGCATGAAAACAGCACCCAAACCCTCACCACTAGCATCAGTATATACCGTCAATCCTTCACTTCCATTTGGAATGGTAAGAACTGGTGCGGAAGTTAGCTTTCTCTTTAACTCATTGAATGCAGCTCTACACTTCTCATCCCAAATAAACTTAACATTCTTCCGAGTCAAAGCAGTCAGAGGTGCAGCAATCCGAGCAAAATTCTCAATAAATCTCCGGTAATAACCGGCAAGGCCCAGAAAACTACGAATATCAGATGGAGTCTTTGGAGTTTCCCAATCCTGCACAGAATAGGGAGTGCATCAGGACACCAAAAAATAGAGTTATAAGGTGATAAAAGAAAAGAGAAGAAAGAAAATTTACATTGATCGCAGCGATCTTGACTGTATCAACAGAAACTCCATTACTAGAAACAATATGCCCGAGAAATCGGACTTCATCCTTCCAGAAATGGCATTTAGAGAATTTAGCCTTCTGTTAATGATGTCTGAGAGTCATCAGAACATATTTCAAATGGGACTTATGCTCATCCTTAGTCTTAGAGAAGACAAGGAGATCATCGACAAAGACTAGAACAAATTTATTAAGCACATCACAAAAAACACGATTCATCAAATCAACAAAGAAAGCTGGAGCATTAGTCAAACCAAAAGGCATGACTAACCATTCACAGAATCCATTCTTGGTGTGGAAACAAGTCTTGGAAATGCTACCCTCAGCAACCCTGAGCTGATGAAAACCTGTGGCAAGATCAAGCTAAGAGAATACAGTGGCACCATAAAGCTGATCAAACATATCATTGATATGAGGCATTGGATATCTGTTTTTCATAGTGAGCTTGTTCATCTCTCTATAATCAACACACGTCCTCAATGATCCATCAGACTTGGTGACAAAAACCACCACTACCCCCATTCAGAAAAACTAGGTCTGATCAGACCCTTGGAAGATAAGTCCAAAATTTGCTTCCGTAACTCAACCTTCTCACGGGGTGCCATTCTTCTAGGAGAAAGAACAACAGGTCGAGCGCCATGAATAAGGTCAATTCAAAAATCAATTTCCCGCTTAGGAGGCAAAGAAGTGACATCACCAAATACATCGAGATATAGTCTAACCACAGGAGTTGAGTCCAAATCACTAGGAGAAGAATCCAGTGAATAAACAAAACTACCAGCAAATTCCTGAGGCATGCGGCACTGAATAGCCAAAGAATCACCCTATCATCGAAAACGGTGACAATTCTGGATTTACAAGAGATACGTGCATCGTGATTCCTTAGCCAATCCTGACCAAGCAATAAATCAAAAAGCATCGAAGCCCAAAACATAGAAATCACCAGAGAAACAATAGCCAGAATGGAAGAGTTTCACATATTGGCAAATCCTATTAAGGTTAGCGGGACCTCCAATAGGACTAGAAACACACAATGGAACAGAAACATATCCAGGAGATAGAAGATCTTCAAACTTGTTACACAAATCAACAGATATAAAACTATGGGAAGCTCCAGTATCAAATAACACATGAACAGGATGACGAAATAAAATAAAAGAACCTTGAAGTGTACCTTGGTCATCAGTGGGAGTAGGAGCATGTACAGGAGCAGGTGGAGGAACAGGAGATTATGCGATGAGACAGCAAAAATACCAGAAGGCCTACCCTTCTGCTGGGTAGGACAGTCCTTCCTAAAGTGACCAGGCTGGAGAAAGATATGGCAAAGATCTTGCCTAGCCAACTGAGCAGGTGGAGGAACAGCAGCACCAGATAAATTAGGGCGACTATTAGCATAGTGTCCCTTCTGATCACATCGGAAGCAAGTGATAGCCGAAAGATCAACGGGTTGCCTCTGTGAAGGAACAGATGATGAAGATCCCAAGCCAGGACGCTTTTGCCAATTCTTCTTCTGTTGGTGGAAATTAGGCTTACGCTTCTTGGAATTAGCAGAGGAAAACTGAGATGAAGGAGCTCCAGAAGCAGCTGGACCCTTGGAGGTAGGGTTCTCATATCGAATAGCCATATCCATCAACTGAGTGAAAGAACCATGAACATGAGCAATAAGACGACTGTAGTACTCTGGACGAGCACCGATAATGAATTTCTCATTCTTCTTAAGAGGAGTATTAATAAGACCAGGGCCAAACTTAGAAAGCTCGTTGAATTTCCTCTCATACTCAGCAAAAGACATGGTACCCTACTTGAGATCCATAAATTCACGATGGAGCTGAGATTTCCAATCTTCGGGCATCCATTTTGCCACAAAAGCCTCCCTGAAAAGAGATATAGAACAACTTAAGATAGATTCAAGATAAAAGTGGAAATAAGAACAAAAAAAGGACAAAGTTCAAGATAAAAGAAGGATACCTAAACTGATCCCAAGTAATATCAACTTCTTCGGTGTTCGCCGTAACAGACTCCCACCAATCAAGAGCAGCCCCATGCAACTGCCAAGCTGCTAACTGACGCTTCTGGGCATCAGTAATCTCGAGACTAGTAAATATCCTCTCTAAACTCCACAACCATTGCTGAGCCTCAATGATGCTCTCTAAACCAGTGAATGGAGTTCCACCTAGTTGAGAGAATTCCTTACAGAGAATAGGAAATCTAACAGGAACAACAGGTTAAGGAGCTAAGGCAATACCACGACACCTACCTCGACCTCTACCTCTGGCATTTCCTCAATTCATCCTGAAAAGATCAAGAATGAATTTAAGACAAGATAAAGAAATACCAAAGATAATTACGATAAGACAAGATAAATACATTTGGATGAATATCCTAAAGAAAGAAACACTACAAGGGTAGGCACGAAAGGAAGAGAATTAGAAACATTTGAAAAATCCTTTAAACAAGAAAAAAAATTTATATCAAAATAATGATTGGAAAATCCTTTGAAAAACATTTTGAAAATCATTTATACTTCGAAAATACGTTCTCTCACAAAGATAGGATTCTGAGATTTGACTTCACTCATTTTAGGATATTTCTACCCTATCTCTAATGAGTTTTTGCTCCTCAGGCAATGGTTTGCCAAAACCAAAGCTCTGATACCAAATGTAACGACCCACTATTTTGTACCATTCAAATCCGATAATTATCCACACATGTCAGGCTTGAATGATGCAAAATAACAGATTGTAAATAAATTTGGAGCAAATGAAATCAAACACACAGAATCACAGACACAGAGCATATCAGAATAACTCGCAGTGGAATATAAAACCATAGTAGTTCATGAAGCTACTAATACAAAGTCTTAAAACAAATACATAATATCAGTCACAGAACAACATAATAGAAATCCCAAATACATAGAGTTCTTTATCACATGAAATAAACTAGAACAGCTGAACAGAAACAGATAAATAAGCAGAAAGATAATCAGAACCTCCAGTGAAGATCAGCTCTAGAAAGAATCTAAAGTTGTAAATACTCAGGCTAACCCGAGCGTAAAGCAAAACACAAAACACTCGAGTCAGGACAATATATACCTATAAAGTATAAACCCACTCAAATGAACTGTAATAAGGTACAAGTAACTTAAAGGATGCTTGGGACCGCCCATCCTCTAAGGATCTGTTAAACTATTTACTATGTAGTAATATCGCGCTATTATAATAATGTCTACAGTAAAATAAACTTACTTTAAAATAGCATTCAGGGCTTACCCATATCACCCTTCACACATAATAGTCCCAATAGTCCATCCAATATCATGATATCTCCAGATCGGGAGACTATCAGAGGATACCACATGGGCTACGGGAGAAAACCAAACTCGTACAAGACACGCTAGGGTAGGTGACAAGGCACACGAGGCAATGCCAGGGTAGATATACCAATTACGCTTCCGGGCTGGTGGTAACTCAGCAGCCACATACGCCCACCTCGAGCAACACTCCCATATCAAAGGGTGCACCCAATCAATCACAAAAGTAACAGAATGTATCGAAGAAGTGTGTTCGACCAGAGGAGCTACCTTTTTTGGCCTGGTAATCGCTACTGTTTTAGCCGCCTTAAGCCAACTTATGGGAGACGGGTCCACGTTCATACCAAAATAAGATCGTCACCACCATCCTACTTCGTTCTGGAATCTCCACCGCGTACACAGTTGTTAAAGTGGTTTTCGGTATCCACAGAGAGTATGTCCATATCCGATCCCGGTCTCTTTAACAACCAATCGTTATTATAACCCGTGGTTATAATTTTAAAATGGTATTATATTTAAAAATCAAATATCATTTCATCCATTAAATATCATTTCAATAATCATTTCAAAGTATCAAAATATCATTTGAAAACCTCATTCGTTTTCAACATCAGTCATTTTATTTAATCCAAAATACCATTTAAATCATGTTCCAAAATAGTTGTATTTCAAATCAATATTTCCACTTAAATCAATAAAGTTAATTCATTTTATTTAAAATTTAAATATTTAATTTCCAAAATTTTATCTTTTTCAAAAGATTATTTATTCTTTTAAATTGATTAAATAAATGAAAATTCAGTTTTCGTGGCACTTAGAAAATGCTACGTAAAGTTACCATTTTAAAACAGTTCATTTAACAAAAAAAACAGCATTTAAGTGCTGTAATAGGTTTATTTTATATTTCACTTAAACTTAAGTTATCTTTTTCAACTATAGCACTTACAAAGTGCTGTAATAGCTTTTAGTTCAATTTTAGTCCTTTAGTTCCATTTAATTTAACAACAGCATTCACAAATGTTGTAACATCCCCTTTATTTAAAATTTGAGAATTTAAATATAATTTCATAATCAAATAAATTTTTATTTCAACTATATTTAACTTATAAAATCATAAAATTTCACATTTTAAAACCATTATTTCAATACTATTATTTCTATGAATGTTATAAGTTCGATTTCATAAATATCAAAATTTAGTCAAATCTTCTTATTTAAATTTAAGTATTAAATTTCCATTTCTGTATTTAAATTTTTAACTTAACAATTAAATTTAATTTCCAAAATATAACTTATTACCATTTATTTTACTTAATTAAAATTTCACTTTCTAAATCAAATTTCAAAATTTTCCCATTTAAGTTATATTTCAAAATTTACTTAAATATTCATTCATTTTACAATTTTACTTATTCCAAATATCATTTTAATTTTTATAAAAATCATTTAAATTCATCTTTAAATCAAAATAATATAAATTTACATTTAAAATATTTTTAAAACTTTTTAGAAAATATTTTATAAACCAGGGGTCTGAATATAGTTTTCTAACCTAGGTCAAGTGATACGGATATATATCATTTCAATCCGTAATTTACAAAGAAACCCCGGGTACTATCATTTTGAACCCGCAATCCCAAGTAAAATGAATGATATAAAAACAGCTCAGGCCTATCATTTCAGCCCATAACGATTTTTCCCTATTCTAAAGTCCATTGGGTATGTATCATTTCAACCCATAGTGATTCTAATCTACAGGGAACTTGTAGTGTGATAAACTGATAAAAATAACAGAATAGCATGATATGATAGTAACATAGGGTATAATAGGTGTAAATACAAGTATAAACATCATATGAATATAATATGGCAGTTAAAACAGGATGATGTAAATTACAGATTCAAGTGTGATCGGTTTATTACTTATATAAGTATAAATTGTCTGGTGAGATGTACTCACCTGTTCGAAGTTGGAGATTGACACCAAAGCACACAATACGGACACAACGAAAGCACGACAACACCACTACAATTCGAGAGTGGAGAACCAAAGCTATGTACCTTGAATTCATTTACATAAACAATACATATATACATAAGATTTTAACCCAAAATTTACATAAACAATGTTAGAAACAATTGTATAAAACCAATCCAAAAACATTGCACTTGCTTTCAACCTCCTGTACTTCAGCTACATGTCTGAAATGTACTGTTAAAGGTTGAATTTGGGTCTGGTCTTGGGTCCATATGGTCGGCCTAACATAGTTTAGAAGATGGTGCAAGACGTAGGAGCCTAGATCTACAACTACAAAGCAACTATCATCATTTCAAGGCACAACATGGTTCGGCCATGGGTCCTATGGGTTAGGCCTGGTGCTTAGGTGGTGGTAGGTGATGTGGAAGAGGGTGGTGGTCAGGTCAGAGCTAGTGGTGGTGGAGGAAGTGGCGGCAAAGGAGGTGGAAGTGGTGATAGAGGAAGGGAAGGCTTGGCTTGAACATATGGTGATGGTTTTTGTGAAGTAAAGGTGGTTCTCTTGCCTAAGGGTGGTCGGCCTGATGGGATGGTGATCTGGAGGTGGAGGTGGCTGGTTGTGGTGGTGGTGGGGTTGGCCTAGCTGCTGGAGTAGGTGGGGGCGGTCACAACAAGTTGAAAACAAGTGCAAGATCCGTAGAAAAACAAGGCAAATCAAGATAAAACAAGAGAAAGTTTTACCAAATCTTTTGATCAAAGGAGAAGAGATTGCAGTGCAATATTTTTTGTTGAGAAGTTAGTTTTCATGTGAAAAGAGAGAGAGGTACGGCAGAAATGAGAAAAGAAAGTGAACAGCAAAAAAAATTGTAATGGTGGTTATTGAAAATGAAGAGGTGGAAGATAAAAGGCCATAGGAAGATAAAAGGTTTAAGGCTTTTCAAATTTCTTCTTATATTTTGTAAATACATAAAATGGCTGATAATATATATAGATGATCTCAGAAATAAAGTGAATAAGAAAAAAAAATATTTAAATTATATAATTTAAATAAAGAAAATAACAATATATATATGAAACTAGTCTTTAAAATTTGAAAATAGTTCAAATAATCTTTGAAAAATTATATAATCACTTTAAAAATATTAAAAGACAAAAAATACTTAAAATAACATATTAATACAAATTAAAACGAAATATGACAATTAAAATATAATTTATAAAATTTAAAACAACAATATTGCTGAATAAATCAGTTTACACACGATATTGAAAAATCTATAACTTTTACAATTTAAATCCATTTTCAACGAAATGAAAAGCAATATTCATGATATTAAATCTATTTTCATAACAAAATATAAAATTCACAAATTTAAATATTTAAATTTAAAATTTAAAAATCAAAGTTTGACTCAATTTGATCAAAATCAGCATTTCAGGAAAATGATTAATTTACACAAATTTGATATTATAATTCACATAATAATCAAGATTGATATTAAAAATGAAATATTGAAATAAAACAAGTCTAAAAATAATTTCAAATTAAATAAATTCAAATTTAAATTATTTAAAATCTAGGGTTGTTACAGGCAGACACACAAGTCGACTCAAACCATACAGAAGGGCGGATTGTTATTAGGGTGAAAAGAAAAGGTGGAGAAATAAAAAAAACAAAATAGAATATTGCAACGGAAAAATAAATATAATAATCAAATAAAAATTTCATGAAACTGTTTTACAAAACATTTGATTATACCAATACAATACATATCAGAGTAACACATACCAGAGAATAATAATTAATGCAGCGGAATACAATAGTGTAGTGGAATATAAAAAATAGTAGTAATGAAATCTTCGTCTTCATCCTCTAGAAATAAATTCTTCAAATCCTGAATTGCTCAGGCTGACCCGAGCGAATTGAAAAGACAAAACATGTAACATCCACCTTTTTGTACCCTTAAGCAGACACATGTGCCAACTTAAACCATACAAAAGGGCGGATTGTTGTGGGGTAAATAAGCAAAAGTGGAGAAATAAAAGAAACAAAATAGAATCTTGCAGCGGAACGATAAAATATAATAATCAAATAAACAGTTTATGAAGCTGTTTTACAAAATATTTGATTATACTTATAAAATACATATCAGAGTTACACATACCAAAGAATAGTAATCATTATAGCGGAATACAATAGTGGTGGAATAAAATAAATAGTAGTAGTAAAATCTTCGCTTTCGTCCTCCATAAATAAGGCCTTCAAATCTTGAAATGCTCAGGCTGACCCGAGCGAAATGAAAAGACAAAACACTCGAGTCAGAACTAAAAGATCTTTTGTAAGTTAAATCAACAGAATAGATATGAGTGTAAACGGCGTCAGAGATGTTTACGGGTTTTGACATCTCCTATCCAGTGTCTAACATGGGCGTAGTAACTTAAAAGATGTTCGAGATTCACATCTTTTAAGGATCTATTAAACTATTTACTATGTAGTAATATTGTGCTATTATAATAATGTATAATAGTAAAATAAACTTACTTTTAAATAGCGTTCCAGGGTTACCCATATAGCCCTTCACACGTAATAGTCTCAGTAGTCCATCTAGTATCATAGTTCCTCCAGATCGGGAAGACACCAGAGAATACTCCATGAGCTATGGGAGAAAACCAAAGTCGTAGTAAAGCTCGCTATGGTAGGGGACACGGCAAAACTAGGCAATGCCAGGGTAGATATACCAATTACGCTTTCGAGCCGATGGTAATGCGTAGTAGCCACTACCGCCCACCTCGAGCCACACTCCCAAAAATCAAAGGTGCACACCAAACAATCACAAAGTAATAGAATGGCATACGAAGAAGTGTGTCCGATCAAAGGTGCTACCTCATTAGCCCGTCAATCGCTCCTGTTTTAGCCACCTTATGCCAACTCACGGGAGTCAGGTCCACATTCATACCTCAATAGGATCGTCGCCACCATCCTACTTCAGTCTGGAATCTCCACCGCGTACATGGTTGTCAAAGTGGTTTTCGGTATCGACAGAGAGTATGCCCATATCCGATCCCGGTCTCTTTGCCAACCAATCGTTATTATAACACCGTGGCCATTTAAAAATAGTATATACTTTAAAAACCAAAATATCATTTCCATTTAAAACCATATCCTTTACTTCAAAATAATATATACTTCAAAACCCAATTAAATAATATATCATTTCTATTTCAAAAACAATTCAATAATATATTATTTGAATAGAACCCGATTTTCAATCACTAAATCTTCCTTTAATTTCTATAAACTTGAAATGTTCTTTTAAAACATCTTAAACCCAAACCACATTATGAAGTCATATTCTTAATCTTCAGTTTCAATAGGTTTCAAAGCAATATATCCAAAGATAATTCTTTAATTAAATCAAATTTTCAAATAACTTCATTTCCAAAACCATAAAACTTTAAAATACTTTAGTTTCGATAAAACATTTCAATTTTGATATATTTAAAGTCTTTAAATATTCCATAATTTTCAAAACTATATCTGATAAATTTATTTATATCTTAATTCAATTTATTATTATTTAGTTTTAAAATCTTATTCAATAGATTCAATATCATTTAAAATATAAATCAAACTAAAAATATTTGTTAATCACTTTAAACCATCATCAAGTTATATAATCATACCCCTTAAAATCCCAAATTCAATAAGTTCCAAATTTCTTTAATTAAATAACATTCTTAATTAAAACAATTTTAAACAGATTTCAAATCCTTCTTCTCAACCTTAATTTATCAATATCATTATAAACTATATATATATCAAAATATAATTTAACTAAATACTTAATCATATTATATTTTTCATAAAGCCCAACTTTATTATTAAACTTATTTTATAATAAACAAAATTACACAGAGCTTAAATTTAGAATTTAACTATATATGAAATAATATTTATAATATCAAAAATAAATATTTATATAAACCCATATATTTCTTTCCAAAACCATAGAAATCCTTTCAAATATTTAAATATAGGTCAATGGTGTCTTTATAAAATTTTCTATCCTATGGACATGTGACGACCCTGAATTTTAGACATTTAAAACTGAAATATTTAATTATTTTTTTAATATTTGGGGAGTTAATTTAACTTGAATTTCAAATATCACTATCTATTTGGCAATTTAAATCATTAAATTTAATTTTTGAAACTGGGTAAAATATTGTAACTTCAGTCGTATGCTTGTTGAAAATATTTTCAAGGCTTAGAAAATTCATATTGATAATACTGAAGATAATGAAAGCTTCAGAATTGGATTTGGAAATGATTTGTTCAGTTTTGAATTTATATCATTTAAATCAATATTTAAAAATAGGCTTCCGAGGCATAGTATCAGAATTTGATGAAACCAGTTCCATTGGATACGTAAAATGGTATTATTATCGGATTTCAATTTTCGTAGCATTCGGAGTTGTGGTGTGGCCGTACGATAAGCAAACGCGTTGAAAATTTTATCGAAATTTAATTTAATAGTTGGGTTCAAAAAGCTATCTTCTCCATACGATCGAATTTGGACTCGAAACCTTTTCTAGTGTGTTCGGAATAGGGGTTTAACATTATAAACACTTGGCGGCACGCCTCGATTGGAGGTCGAGATTATGAATTGCAAAAAATCGAGATGATTTAAATTTGAACTTTATTTTAAAATTTAAAATAATATATATATATATATATATATATATATAGGATATAATGTTTTCTCAGGGCAATTTTTACACGTATATGATTTTCAACATGTGTTCATCTTCATGCCTCTACGTTTACATGCATTCGTTCGGTTCAAAATAACAAAGAAAAAAAGAAGAACCATCTCGTTCAAAATCAAACGAAGAAAACAAAATCATGGTCGAAGCCCTATTTTTCGTTTGAAATAAAAAAAACAAAGACTATTCGATAATCTCAATTCTTTTTCCTTAAAATCAATTTGTATCCATAAATCGATTTCATGGCCGCGATTCAGAAAGTACGGCCGCGTGAAATCTGCGCCTCGGGTCTCGGCTCGTTCTCGAGGAGGCACAGCGTCTTCTCGCACGAGGAGGCAGAGCAGTGTAGCGACAACAAGTGCTAGGGTCGTGCGCCGTCTTAGTCGTGGTAGCGTGGAAGAGAGGAAGTCGTGATTTTTCGAATGGGCGAGCAGATGGTCGGCGAGAAGGAGAATCGACTTTGACTTCGGCATTTAGGCGCAGCAGCGTAGGCATCTCAGCATGCGGTCAAGCTCGAGCAATGCCGTAGGGATTGCAAGGTGGGGCGAAGCTTCGATCGAATCGCGAGGAGGGGTCGTTCAGTGAATTTACAGTAAGGTAATTGTGAACTCATTTTTAATATATGTATATATTTATTTAGGTTATAGAAAATTGATTACAGCTAATTATAAAAAAATAATATGTCTAATTCAATATATAAAAGCTTGAAACTGTATATACACATAGGACAAATTTTTAAAAGAAAATATAGGAATTTAAACTAGTAAAGTTTATGTAAAATTTGATTTTTGAAATCAATAATTTATTTTTAAGTATATAGTTTCAAAAGGAAATAGATATACACATTTTTAAAATCCATTGGTTTATTTTTAAAATAATGTATTATAGAGATTAAATTATTCAATAAACTTATTTAATTATTATAGTTACTAAAATATTTTTAAATGGAAAATTATTAGTTTAAAATTTTAATCATTAGTTTAAATTAAAATCATCGGTTAATTGAATTTATCAAATGGAAATTTAATTGTTCAATTTATTCGAATATTAATAAATTGCAAATTATTTATACAAGGTCTAATTTTGTGAAGAAAATAAGTTGGGATGGAAATGGATTGCATGCGTAAGCAAAATGTGAGATCTTCTCACTCAAATTATAATAATTGAAAACTTCAGTTATTGATTGATTGTTGAATTGTGATAGTTAAATTAAAATTGTTGATTGTGTGCTTGGATGAAAACTATTATCAGTTATATTGAAATAGAACCTATGCGCCGCATAATAGCGGATGATATTATGTAATCCCATATACCACGATATTGCACCTCGAAGTGGAATTGGTATTATATATGTATTTGGAGTGATTGATTTCCCACATTATACATCGGATAAGACCCTATGCGCCGCATAATAGCAGATGATATTTTATAAATCCCATATACCGGGATATTCCACCATGAAGTGAAATTAGTATTGTGCTAACGTCTGTGGATGCAGAGAAACAGTTTGGAGGGATCCAACTCGATTCCTCACATTGTAGAATTTATTTCTGTTGTGATGTGATAATCCGTGAATGGTTATATTGGTGTGAATGATTGTACTGATGAAATGGAATTTATTTGAAGGCTATAATTTAGCTGAATGTATTTTTGGTATCGTTGGATACCAGAAATAAATAAAATTGGATTTTGGAAATTAAAGTAGAAAACTTTAAGAAAAATTATTTTAGAGAATTGAATAAATTTGAAAGAAGGATTTTCAAAATATTAAAGCTGATTTTTGAAATCTTATCGAATTAATTCCAAAATACGGGTAAAAGATTTTAATAAATGGATTTTGGGTAATATTGTTTAAAAGTTAAAGAATTTACTTAAAATTCAGATTTTAAATAAATTGATTTTGGGTAATATTGTTTAAAAGTTAAAGAATTTAATTTGGTGTTGAAATAAATTTTTGAAATAAATTTGGAAATTGATTTGGTGTTTGAAAATAAATCTTTAGGAAATCAATATGAAAATTTATTTAGGGTTTTGAATGAAAATTGTTTTGGTGTTTGAAATAAATTTAGAAATCAAATTTGGGATTTGATTTGGTGTTTTGAAAATTTGGAAATCAATATGAAATTGATTTGGTATTTGAAAGTGAATATTTGGGAATCAATTTGGAAAATATGTATAAATGGATATTTGGAAATTTAAATTCACAATGGAATTTATATATAAAAGGGAAATTTGTTTTTAAAATAAATGTTGATTTATTTTTAAAGTGTGGAAAGGAATTTACGGATTGAAACGTTAATTTAAAATAAATCGAGAAGGGTTTATAATTGGTTTAAATGGACCATTTTGAAATAGAGAGTGTATTTCATCTGAAAAGCCGAGTATGTTTTCAAAGCAGGTTTTAAAATAAAAATTAAAAAGATGGTTTTAAAAGAATATTTTGAGAAATTATTTTCTTAGTTGATTATAAAAGTGATTGTTTTAAAGATTTAATCTACACTTGATTTAGAAAATGGTTATTTTAAATAATATACTCTATCTAAAAAATTTATTTTTGAAATTTATTTTGACGTATGTTTTATATGAGATATTAGTATAAAAATTTTCATAGCTAAAATTTTAAATAAAGTGTTTAAAAATAGTTCTAATTTTTAAAGTGTTTTCCAAATATATTTTGGTAAGTGATTTAAACTATTTTGAAGTATTTAGACTTGGCAGATTTTCAGTAGAAATAAATAATATCGGGAATCTCATTCCGCGAGTGAAAAAATATTTGAAATTCATTAAAAAAACGGGTTGAAATGTGAAAATATATCTTGCGAAGATATTTTGAAATTAAATAATTGGGTAAAATTATTTAAATAATATGATGATGATTGTGAATGTTGTTGATAGTTAAATAACCGACTATCAATATTGGCCTTTGAAATGGCACTTAATTTGTTTTCAAAAATAAGCGCTCATTATTCGATTAAGCCTTGAGAGGACTTTATGTCATAAAACCCATTCCGAATAATGATACGACGAAATGGGTTTACATTTGAAGATGGTGTTGAAGACCGGGTATTTGTGAAAACAAAAGGATTACCTGTCAAATGACTCTGCACTCAGTTGCTCCGGTATAGAGATTTTGTCACCCATTGTGATTGGGAGTCCGAACGTGATTAGTGAATATCCGGATTGCAAGGGCTTCTTTTGAAGTGCCTTCGGTTCTGTTCGATCCCTTAACAGACTTGTATGGATGCATGTCTGACGTTATACTTTGAGATGTAAAGCTGGTTTCTATAAAATACATTTCTGTTGGTGGCGGAGAATTTATTCTCTTAGCTTAACACCCTTCTCTGAGGCATACGAGCATAGAGGTTATGTAATTGATGGTTACAAGTAATACATTCCAAATTTGGTAATGTGGCATACTGAGTGTTGCTGATCATTGGTTGATCGAAGCATGGCTTTTGTGAAAAATGTAGCTTTGTGGATGAGATTTCGTCGGACCTCATCCCCTGGAAATGGTCGAAACAGGAAAGATGCGGCAAGGTTATAGGGGGTAGCGCCCTTTAGTGTATGACTATTTCCTTCTGGATAGACGTAGTATCATGGTATGGAGCCTAGATACTTAACCTATGTGGTTACTGCAAATACATTACTTTGTGGTTGTTGGTTGCGAGCGCTCGGATATGGTTGGTTACAACCGGGGGATGACATACTCGTGTCAGTAGTTATCTACTTTTGCAGAGGTAGCCCAGCCTTGTGTTGGCAGAGATCCGATTAGGTTCTCGGGTACCCATGTGGCAATAGGAAGTTCCTTAGCCTGACCATTTGTTGGAAATCCAAAGAAACAATACGCACCCTATATGGTTTTAGTTGTATTACCTGCCTTTTACTTATGGTGGTGACCCGCCGTTTAATTGGTAGCTATAGTAGGTGTAACGTCCCCGCCTTTTTGTACGCTTAAGCAGACACACTTGCCGACTTAAACCATACAGAAGGGCGGATTGTTATGGGGTAAATAAGAAAAAGTAGAGGAATAAAAGAAACAAAATAGAATCTTACAGCGGAATGATAAAATATAATAATCAAATAAACAGTTCATGAATCTATTTTACAAAATATTTGATTTTACTTATACAATACATATCAGAGTTTCACATACCATGGAATATTTATAATGCAGCGGAATAGTATGAATGTAGTGGAATACTATAATATATAATAGTAATACAGATCTTCGTCTTTATCCTCCAAATACTGTCTTCTAAATCTTGAAATGCTCGGACTGACCCAAGCGAATTGAAAAGACAAAACACTCGAGTTAGAACTAAAATATCTTATGTGAGTTAAATTAACAGAAATAAATATGAGTGTAGAAACTTAAGAGATGCACGGGATTCACATCTCCTAAGGATCCGTTAAACTATTTACTATGTAGTAATATTTCGTTATTATAATAATGTCTAATAGTAAAATAAACTTACTTTTAAATAGCATTAAGGCTTTCCATTTTCCACCTTAACACGTAATAGTCCCAGTAGTCCATCCAATATCATAGTCCCTCCTGATCGGGAAGCCACCAGAGGATACCACATGGGCTACGGGAGAAAACCAAACTCGTACAAGGCGCAATAGGGTAGGTGACACGGCACAACTAGGCAATTCCAGGGTAGATATACCAATTACGCATCCAGGCTGGTGGTAACGCATAGCCGCAGCTATCGCCCACCTCGAGCCACACCCCCAAATCAAAAATCAAAAGTGGCCACCGTATCAATCCAAAAATCAAAGTATAATATCGAAGGGATGTGTCCGATCAAAGGTACTACCTCATTGGCCCGAGAATCGCTCCTGTTTTAGCCACCTTAAGCCAACTCATGGGAGTCAGATCCACGTTCATACCTCAAAGGAACGCCGCCACCATCCTACTTCATTCTGGAATCTCCATCGCGTACATGGTTGTAAAGTGGTTTTCGTAGGTTGCAGAGAGTATGACAACTTCCGATCCCGGTCTCTTTTACTACCAAACGTTATTATAACACCGCGGTCTTATCAACATAGTTTAAACTTTTAAAACCGAAATATAATATCCTTTTCAAAAATTGTAAATACAATATCATTTCATCTATTAAAAACCCAAATCAAATTTGATATCATTTTCAAATATATCCTTTTCCAAACCATAACATTTCAAAGTTATAATATTTCGAAACCAAATACCTGAAATATAACCTTTTAAAAACATAAAATTTTGAATTTCATACTTTGGAATATAACTATCCCACTTCAATGGTTTAAATATTAAATTACTTTACAAAATAAAATAGCTTTTCAACCTTCATAAATCAATTCCAAATACATATTTAAATTCCCAAATAAACCATTTCAATTTCAAAAAATATTTCAAAACTTACTTGTTCAATATTTATAACCAAATTTTATAATTCCTATATATATATACCAAATTCACCTTTACCATTATTTAGTTTCGAAATATTTGCTTACTAAACCTAATATCCTTAAAATAAAACTTCACATTTCAATAACATAATATTCCTCAAAAAATTTCACTTAATTCACCTTACCCCGAAATAAGTTATAAAACCATATTCTTTTAAAATCTCAATTCCAATAAGATGTTAATTAAATAAATATCAAATCAATTTCAAAACTATCTTCCCAACTATGATTTTTTTTAAAAATCAATTGTAACGACCCGATATTTTCAACCATTCGCATCCACATATGTCGGAATTGAATTGCTCAAAATACCACGTTGTATATAAAGATTTGGCAAATCTCAGAACATACAGTAAATAAATAATCACAGAACACAGACACAGAGTAATACAATGCAGCGGAAGTAAAGAAATAGTAGTTCATGAAGCTATAATATAAATACATCAGATTTAAATAAGATACACCGAAAGTAACAAGGTGATAACCAAGTACACAGTTGAATCATCACAGGAACCAATCAGATAACTGAAAGTGGAATGATAGCTGGATCTTCAAGCAAAGCTCCAACTCCGAAGCTGAGTCTCAAATGTTGTACCATTCAGTCTGACCCGAGCGTAAAGCAAAACACAAAACACTCGAGTCAGGACATACATACTTCTACAATGTAAACCAACTCAAGTGAACTGTAATACAACTGTGCAAGTAACTTAAAGGATGCTTGGGACCGCCCATCCTCTAAGGATCCGTTAAACTATTTACTATGTAGTAATATTCGCTATTATAATAATGTCTATAGTAAAATAAACTTACTTTTAAATAGCGTTAAGGCTTTACATTTTCCACCTTAACACGTAATAGTCCAAGTAGTCCATCCAATATCATAGTCCCTCCTGATAGAGAAGTCACCAGAGGATACCACACGGGCTACGGGAGAAATCCAAACTCGTACAAGGCTCGCTAGGGTAGGTGACACGGCACAACTAGGCAATGCCTGGGTAGATATACCAATTACGCTTCCGACCGGTGTTAACGCGTAGCTGCTACTACCGCCCACCTCAAACAACACTCCCAAAATCAAAGATGCGCACCAAACAATCACAAAGTAATATAATAGCATATGAAGAAGTGCGTCCGATCAAAGGTGCTACCTCATTAGTCCGTCAATAGCTCCTGTTTTAGCCACCTTATGCCAACTCAGGGGAGTCGGGTCCACATACATACCTTAAAAGAACGTAACCACCATCCTACTTCATCCTGGAATCTCCACCGCATACACAGTTATCAAAGTGGTTTTCGGTATCGACAAAGAGTATGCCCATATCTGATCCCGGTCACTTTGCCAACCAATCGTTATTATAACCTATGGTTATAACTTTTAAAAATATTTTATCCCTCAAAATATGATATCATTTCAAATCCAAATCTTTATCAAAATAAGGATTAATCATTTCCAAACCATTTCAATATATCAAAATAACATATCTTTCCAAAACTCATTTCAAATTATTATTGAATTCACATTCCAAATATTCAACTTTAAATACCTTTTCAAATTCAAAGATATCATTCATTTATTAACATTCCAAATCACTTTTTAAATAGCTTATATTTCAATCAAAATAATTCATTTAAACCATTTAAAAGTGAAGTTTGTATACTTTCAAATCAAGTATTAAATTTCCAAAGTTTAAACCATTCTAAGTTCATTTACTAAGTTAAACCATAAACATTGAAAATTTCAGCCTTTCACAACATTCAAAAACTGCTGCAAGTTATACTTGATACGTTTCAATTTAAACCTTTTAAACGTTATAAAAATCATATTTTAACATTCAAAAAAGTTCATTATAATACTCTTTTAATTTATGATTTTTATAAAGTAAATTCTTATAATAAATCAAATTTTTCAATAAATTTGCTTAACAAATTCAAGTGCATTATTTACTTTTCTTCACATAGGCAATTTATTAACACTTTCTGATGAAGTCACGGAAGTAGATCTGAACCAGCGATCAAATCTATCCAGGAACCAATGATATATTGCGGAAAAATAAATCGATGAAACAAGATAAAATGATGAATTAATGATACACAAATGCCCAAATCTTTTGATCTCTCGAGATACTGGATTCTAGCTACCTTAAACACATTGATCGCGCACGATACCGCGTTAGAAGATCTACGATTCTTCGACGTTGATCTCGCGCACGAGATTCCGTGAATCGGCTTCAAGTTTGTTGATTCGAGCGCACTCGAATAACCGAAGATGGAAGAAGAAGGAGATCACACTCAACTTCAACAGTGGTGGCCAAAGCACACACGAAATTTTATTCAAAATCGAACTCCTTTTACAAGTGACCATACAATCGTATTTAAAGAAGTTACAACACACAGCACTGGCGCACACAGGCGACCAACGACCTAACACTTACGAATTACAACACGTGTGACATAACAACAGACAACCTAACAAAGTTACAACAGCAAGCGACTTACGACTTACGACATAAGAAAATAATAACTAACGAGTTACAATACATCACGCGACACAACTTCATGCAACATAAGAATGAGCGACATAACTTCAGGACGACCTAACATGTACAACCATGCGACTTAGCAGAATGCATCATAAGAGAGCAACTTATATTCCAATGCAGTATAAGGAAGCGACTTAAGAATGAGCGACATAAGAGAGCTACGGCATAGTTAAACGACTTATGGATTTGTGACATATGCGACCTAACTTGCTAGATCGTAGCTCGTTAGGTCGTAGCTCGCTAACGACCTAAAGACATGTGGCAGTAGTGGTTTGGTGCGACTCGCTAGGTCGCTTATCCAGTTGCTTGAGTTACTTAACTCGTTGGCCTTGCTTCCTTGAGTTGTTAACTTACTGGGTCGTCGGTGCGCTGTAAGTTGACATAACTCGCTCGAGTTAGGTCATGACTCAAGGCAAATCTCGTGGTGCACTGCATCATCCTCCCCTGGTTGAAAAGAATTCGTCCCTGAATTTGCACTTTCCTTTTCTTCAACATGCTTATTCTCATTATACGGAATCAAGTGTTTGACGTTGAAAACGTCAGTAGTATGGATATGATCCGGCAATCTCAACTGATATGCATTCTCAATAATCTTCTTCACGACTTCCAAAGGACCAATCTTTCTAGCAGCTAGTTTGTTGTAAGTACCAACAGGAAATCGATCCTTGGTCAACACTGCATACACAAAATCTCCTTCTTTGAATTCAACATTTCGTCGTTTAATATCTGCGGATTGCTTATATTTCTCATTCGCCTTAAGCAATCGTTCCTGCACAACCTTGTGGCATTCTTGCAACTCATTCACAAAATCAATAGCTCGTTTGATCACTCCTTTCTGCTATGGTACTGCAGATAAATCTAACGGTCCTTTAGGGATTGTTGAATAAACGATCTGGAATGGACTAAACCCAGTGCTACGATTAAATGCATGGTTGTGTGCAAACTCAGCTTGACACAGCTTAGAATCCCAACTCTTCAAATTGTCATTCACGAGGCATCTCAATAGATTACCTAGGGAGCTATTCACAACTTCTGTCTGTCCATCCGTCTGCGGATGATAAGCACTACTGAATTTCAGCTTTGTCCCGACCATTCTCCATAGACTCATCCAAAAATGTCTCAGAAAACGAGTGTCTCTATCCGATACAATAGATTCAGGCAACCCATGAAGACGATAGATTTCTCTGAAGTATAACTGTGCGACATTAACTGCATCTGTCGTCTTGTTGCATGCGATAAAATGTACCATTTTCGAAAACCGATCAACCACCACGAAGATAGAATCATTGCCACGTTGCGTCCTTGGCAAATCCAATACAAAGTCCATACTAACATCCACCAATGGTTTAGTAGGTATAGGCAACGACTTACATTAACCTGCATTTGTCACTGTCCCCTTTGAAACTTGACAAATATGGCACCCCTGAACAAATCTTTCAACTTCTTTTCTCATTGACGGCCAAAAATAAGACCTTGAGATCAACTGCAAAGTACGATCACGACCCACGTGTCCTTCCTCATGCAATTCTTTGATAATCTTCATTCACAAACTGCAATCTAGAATACACAACTGATTTCCTTTGAATAGAAAACCATCAACCAGCATATATCCATCCATGCTTCTCTACTTGACTTTGTCTAGGATCTTGGAAAAATAAGAATCTGAAGTAATCAATTCTGGAAGTAAATCGAAACCTATCACCTCTACTCGCATAGTTGTCAGTAAATTCTCCCTCCGACTCAATGCATCAGCGATGCGATTAATTACTCCATACTTGTGCTTTACGATTAATGTAAATTGCCGCAAATAAGCTATCCACGATGCATGCCGAGCTGCAATTTTATTCTTTCCTTGTAAATGTTTCAATGCTTCATGATCCGTATACAAAACAAATTCTTTGTGGAACAAGTAATGTCTCCAATGCTTCACGGCTTGCACAATAGCATAAAACTCCACATCATAAGTATTGTATCTCATCTTTGCTCCAGAAAGTTTTTCACTGAAATAGGCAATTGGACGACCCTTCTGACTCAACACTCCTCCAATTCCAACTTTAGATGCATCTGTATGTAACTCAAATAGTAATTGAAAATCTGGCAACACTAGAATCGGTGTTGTCATTAAAAGTTCCTTGATCTGTTCAAAAGCAGATCCTGCCTCTTTCGTCCATGAAAATTGCTTTCCTTTCATACAATCAGTAACAGGAGCCATCACACTACTAAAGTGCGGTATAAATCTTCAATAAAATTAAGCTAACCCATGAAGACTTATGACTTCTGTTATAGTTTTGGGTTGTGGCCAATCTCTGATTGCGGCTACTTTACTCTTGTCCACTTGTATCCCTTCCTTGGACAAGACATATCCTAAAAATAAAACACTCGACGTCATGTACACGCATTTCTTTATTGCTGCATAGAATTGTTCTTGACAAAGAATAGTTAACACCTTTCGCAAGTGTTGAATGTGCTCCTCTGTACTTGCACTATATATCAAGACATCATCAAAGTAAACTACAACAAACTTCCCGATGTAAGGTCTGAAAATTTGATTCATCACTCTCATAAATGTACTTGGTGCATTAGATAAACCAAATGGCATGACCAGCCATTCATATAGTCCTTCCCGAGTCTTGAATGTTGTCTTCCACTCATCACCTGGTCTTATGTGAATCTGATGATAACCACTCTTAAGATCGATCTTCGAAAAGATTACAGACCCACTGAGTTGATCAAATAGATCATCAAGTCTTGGCATAGGAAATCTGTATCTAATAGTTATTTTATTGAGTGCCCTGCTGTCCGTACACATTCTCCATGAACCATCCTTCTTTCGCACTAACAAAGCTCGTACGGCACAAGGACTGAGACTCTCTCGAACACGCCCTTGCCTAAGCAATTCCTCCACCTGTCTCCTCAACTCTTCATGCTCTTTCGAACTTATACGATAATGTGGCCTACGTGGTAAAACAGCACCTGGCACTAGATAAGTTTAATGCTGTATGTTTCTTAGTGGCGGTAATTCCTTGGGTAATTCCGCAGGAAAGACATCTTCAAATTCATTTAACACCGGTTTAACCTCCTCAGGAATTTCATGATCTTCACTTGTTTCATACCCAATCAACATAAACACTTCAGCACTATCTTTTACTTCTTTAACAAATTCTCTTGTAGACAATAGACTAGTTGATTCCACTTTCGTCTCTGACTCGCTCTCACTTTGTTCACGTTTCTTAGGAACTAAGGTGATTTGAGCCCCTTCAAACATGAAACTATATTTGTTGGTGCGACCATTATGTTGTACAGCTCTATCACAGCTCCCCGCATCAATAACAAATCGACAAACTTTTCCCAAGATAGTACATGTAGACTGAAAGATATTGCTTCTTAGCCAACTAGAATCATTCTCTTGCTTTGGCGTTAAACAAGACCTCCTCATCATCAAGTTACACCCTTCGTCTCTCGACACAACTTCTTCATCTTTATCAAACTTCGATGGTTGAGAATAATTAATTTCAGCTTCCACATCCTCATACTCACATTCTTCTACAACTAATGCTCTCTTCTTTGGCTTTGTACATTCATTACTTTTATGGCCAAACTTCTAACAATTGTAGCACTTAATACTGTTATTGACCTTTTCTTTAGTGGCTTCATTGACAATTGGTTTATTGACGGCCTTGGTAACATTTGCACTGCTACTAGCACCCTTAATCTGATTATTGGAACTCGTAAACACACCACCTCCTCGTCTCCCTTGTTTCTCCCAAGCTAGAGCTTTCTGATGTGCTTTAGCAACAGACATTGGATTAAATATATTAACCATGTCTTGAATTTGCATTCATAACCCTCCAATATATCTAGCCGTTAATTGTTCCTCAGTTTCCATAATATCATTCCTTGCAATCAATTGATAGAATTCATCTGCATAATCATTCACTGTCCTCGTCCCTTGTCTCAAATTCTGCAAACGTTGATACATAAGAGATTGATAGTTGTACGGCAAGAAAGTTGCTTTAATCATCTTTCTCATCTTCTCCCAAGTAACAACTTTTGATTTTCCCATTCTCTCCCGAGTTAGTTTAGTTTGTTGCCACCAAGCCATAGCTCTTCCCCTTAGTCTTGTAGCAACTAATTGAACTCTACGATTCTTTGGCACCTCCTTGAAATTCAAAATTTCTTCAACACTACACAACCAATCAAGAAATTCTTCTGCTTGCATACCACCTTTGAATTCTGGAATTTCCATCCTCATACCAGATTCCCATTTTCGATCACTTTCTGAATCCATATATCGATCTCGCCCTTGGCCTCGATCTCGATAATGAATACTACCTCTATCACCATATTCTTCAAAATCAGATGTACTTCGATATCGATCGTGACCATCGATGTCTCTACATCCACGAATATCCCTTCTACTATGTCTTTCAACATCATGATATGGTTCTTCCTCAAATCCCCAATGATTTCTTCTCTCTTCATCTCGATAGCCATGATGATCTTTCATTATTGAAACTGATGACTCTCTTCTATCCCGATGAGATTATGGTGACATTCTCCTTTCTTCCGAAACCGACGGCGAAACCCTTTTTCTACCTTGGTTCGAAAACTGGTGAAGTTCTCTTTTGACTTTGATTCATATCATTCATCAATTTCTCCAAATTCTCAATACCTTCATTAAATTTTTCATTGATACGCTGCTCCATCTGTTCATCTTCTTGTCTTCTATACACATCGTCAACATTTTGATAGCGGTTAGCATGTCTCGGAGGCATGATCAAATCTTCAACAAATCCAAACACAAACTTCACTTTGATTCCAAAAATTCTCGAATCAAAACTTCCCAACCTGTTTGAAATCTCACTAGCACCCAAATGAACAAACAACTCAATTCGATCTCCAAAGCTTCAAATCTCGAAACTTCACACCCAACAAACTTGGAAATGTTCGTTCCCTTGCTCTGATACCAAACTAACGCAGTCACGGAAGTAGATCTGAACCAGCGGTCAAATCTATCAAGGATCCAATGATTTATTGCGGAAAAATAAATCGATGAAATAAGATAAAATGATGAATTAATGATACCCAAATGCCCAAATCCATTGATCTCTCGAGATACCGGATTCTAGCTACCTTCAACACGTTGATCGCGCACGATACCGCGTTAGAAGATCGACGATTCTTCGACGTTGATCTCGCGCTCAACTTCAACTTCAACAATCTAAGAAAACAATGGTGGCCAAAGAAAACAAACTTATTCGAATAACCATTGTTTTCTTAGATTATTCGACGTTTGATTATTCGACGTTAGATTAGTAAGTCGTAAGAAAACAATGGTGGCCAAAGAAAACAAACAATGGTGGCCAAAGAAAACCATTGTTTTCTTAGATTGTTGAAGTTGAAGTAACAAACTTTTGATTATTCGAATAACCGAAGATGGAAGAAGAAGGAGATCACACTCAACTTCAACAATGGTGGCCAAAGAAAACACGAAATTTTATTCAAAATCCAACTCCTTTTACAAGTGACCATACATCCCTATTTATAGAAGTTAAAACACACAGCACTGGCGCACACAGGCGACCAACGACCTAACACTTATAAACTACAACACGTGCGACATAACAACAGACAACCTAACAAAGTTACAACAGCAAGCAACTTACGACTTACGACATAAGAAAATAACAACATACGAGTTATGATACATCACGCGACATAACTTCATGCGACATAAGAATGAGCGACATAACTTCAGGACGACCTAACATGTACAACCATGCGACTTAGCGGAATGCATCATCAGAGAGCGACTTATATTCCAATGCAGTATAAGGAAGCAACTTAAGAATGAGCGACATAAGAGAGCTGCGGCATAGATAAACAACTTATTGATTTGTGACATATGCGACCTAACTTGCTAGGTCATAGCTCGTTAGGTCGTAGTGGTTTGGTGCGACTCGCTAGGTCGCTTATCCGGTTGCCTGAGTTACTTAACTCGCTGGGCTTGCTTCCTTGAGTTGTTAACTTTCTGGGCCGTCGGTGCGCTGTAAGTCGACATAACTCGCTCGAGTTAGGTCGCGACTCAAGGCAAATCTCGTGGTGTGCTGCATCACTTTGATTTTTAAATTTCCATTTCACAAATTAAACTAAATTCCCAATTTATTTAATTTACTTAACCTTTAAATAAAACCAAATTCCATATTTCCAAGCCAAGTTATCATTTAAAATTATACATTTAAGCATTCATTTATTTAACCATTTCATTTAATAGAAAAATCAATAATACTTTATTAAATTACTTAAATTCCATTTAAATCAAATTATCATATTCACCATTTTCCAAATATAATTAAATTTCCATTTTATTTATATATATAACTCAAATTCTCTTTTAAACCAAAAACCAAATTTCCAGACTTAAGTTATATTTCAAAAATTCACCATTATCATTCATTTAATTACATTTTTAACTCATTGAAAAATCATAATTTCTTTATTTTAAACATTTTCAAAATCTACTTAAATCAAGTTTCATAAATTTACATTTTAAAAATACTTAAAAATATCCAAAACACTTTATAAAATAACCACAGGCCTGTATATAGTTTTCTAACCTAGGACAAGTGATACAGATAGGTATCATTTCAATCCGTAGTTTACAAAAAAAATCTGGGTTCTATCATTTCAAACCCGCAATCCCAAGTTAAATAAATGAATAAATAAATAAATAAATCAATCAATGAACAAATATCGTTCAGGCCTATCATTTCAGCCCGTAACGATTCTATTCTACAGGGAACTTGCAGTGTGATAAACAGTATAACAACATAAATATAATAGTATATAATATAACTGATGATGTGTCAATTTAATAACAGTGTTTTTAACATCATAAATTTATATTACTAGCAAGTAAAATAAAATATAACCATTTTACAATTACACTTGTTATTAATTTACAGATCTATAAGTATGTTTGTCAGGTGAGAATACTCACCTCTACGCTGTTGAAGATTTAGATTCAAAACTACAATAACCACGCCGGATGTAACGTCTCGAGATTTTGCCTGCTCGAAAATCGACATCCATACTTTACATCGTACTCGAATGTCGTAGATTCGACCGTTCAAATCCGAGTCGCCGGAGCTTATAACACAATTAAGTAAATAACACATCAGAAGAAAAAGAATAATACATTGATATACATATCTGATACAACAGAGTGATACAATGAATATCAATATACATCAGAGATATGATACAAGAAAATAGCAGCGGAAAGAAAATAGATAACACTAGCAGCGGAACATCTCCATCTTCAAAACACCAATCCAGAAATAATAGCTTGAACTCCCAATAACGATACACCAAGATGAGCAAGGCTGGTGCGATCCCAAAGACTGAACTAACTCCAGATAATCTACTAAACCTGACTATTTGAAAAACCCAACTCTAGACTGCTCGTGTAGAAAAATTTTGAGCACCCAGAGTTTAGGAAAGAAACAATAAACTCTAGATCAGTCATGGGACTGGTATGAGTAACAAAAACAGTTTATCTTTAAAACAACAACAGGAAATTTTTAAAGTCAATTCGCAATGCTTTTAGAAAATATAACTACCATAAGACCTCCCACCACACACACAATGCAAACGTAGACTTGGAGGAGATTTCTTCTTATGTTAGTCAAAGATGCTTACTACGCAAAATCAAATAATTTAATTATTATTATTAGTGCATAGTGTAGAAAACATTTCGAAAGTAGAATATAAATCTTAGCCAGCATAGGTACCATTATATTATGCCCGCTATAGCTACCTCTTGAGGAGGCAGGTTCTATAATTTGCAATCGTAAAGGTTCGTATTGTTTCTTTAGATTTCCAACAAATGGTCAGGCCAAGGAACTTCCCATTGCCACATGGAAACGCCTCTGGAAAGTCGCCCCGAGAACCTAACCGGATCTCTGCCAACACAAGGCCGGATTACCCCTAACTGGGTAACTACTGACACGAGTATGCCATCCCCTGGTTGTAACCAACCTGTAACAACCCGCCTATTTATCGATTTTATATTTAAATATTTTATTTAAATATTTTAATCATTAGTTGGATTTTAGTCCAAAAAGCTACTTTTTGCATACGGTCAAATTAGGACTCGAGACCACCTCCATTGAATTCAAAATGACGTTTGCGATCTTTTTTAGTATAAACTTCGATATGTTTGGAGGTAGTGGAATTTTCGCCACTTTTTCCCGCTTGTGACTTTGGTTTGGACTGCACCCTTCATTAGCTCAGCCCAACCCTCCTTTTCATTTCATTCATCAATTCCTAATACTTCAAGCTTCTTCAAAAATGGTGGTGGGAATGGGAAATTAAAATTCCAAGCTCAAGTCTTCATTGCAAATCCATCATTCAACTTCAAATTCAAGTGAAGACTTTGATTCGAGCTAGTGGTTGACCTTTGCATAGCATTTCAAGCTTCATCTTCATCCATTTTAGTGAAAAGGTGAGATTTTTATCTCACATTCTTACCTATATCTATCTTGGATCTGTTGGGGATGATTTCCTATCATTTTAGCATGCACGATTGCTTTTGGTTTGAATCGAATCGGCGAAAAACTCCAATTTTCAGTGTTTTGGCAAAAAACTGGGCTTAGGTCGTTCTGCCTGTGCTAGGTCATTCGGCATGGAAAAGTCTCTGCCTGCATAAACAACGTTCTACGCTTAGGTTGTAGGTCGCTCGAGGGAGTTAGGTCGTAGGTCGCTCGGCTTCGTGAAGCCATTAGGTCGCCCGGCCCGCCCTCATGTTAAGTCGCACACTCTTTGCAACGTTAGGTCGTGTGCCCAGTTAGGTCGCGAACTCTTTAGGTCGCGTATCCCTTTAGGTCGCGTGCCCAGTTAGGTCGCGAACCCTTTAGGTCGCGTACCCCTTTAGGTCGCATGACCTGGTTTTATGTTAGGTCGCTCGGCCCTATTAACCTCGTTAGGTCGCTCGGCTCCTCTCTGTTAGGTCGCTGGCCTTAGGTCGCTTCCTCCTTTAGGTCGTTTGACCTATTTGCTTTTAGGTCGTTCGACAATTAGGTCGTTCGATAGTCCTTAGGTCGCGAGTCCCTTAGGTCGCTCGCCCCTGTTTTGTCGTTCCACTGTTTAGCTCGGCCATGAGTTAGGTCGCTCGACCTGTTTACCCCTTAGGTCGCTCAGACATTATAGGTCGCGCCTTATGCTTAGGTCGCTCACCTAGGTCGCTCGACATGCTGTCCTTAGGTCGTTCGACCTATTTTACTTTAGGTCGCTACCTTTTTAGGTCGTGCACTTTAGCTCGGCTATGATTAGGTCGCGTGGGAACTTCCACTTGATGCATTTTGAGCTGATTTCCTTGGATTTTATTCGCGTCTTCGAATATGAATTTCTGTGATTGATTGTTCTACAATCATTTTTGTATTTGTCACTTTAAAAATATGAAGGTTTCAATACTAGTAGTAAATATCAAAACTCTTTCATCAAAACGATTTCAACTCTATTTTATTACGAAAGCTCTTTTCCTAAATTGTCTTCTAATCTATTAGTATATACAAGCCTTTATCTCACTCGGATGAGAAATCTAATTAAACGGCTTAGTAAAACAAGTGGTATGAAATGCTTGCGTTTACTTCGTCGGTTAATTCTTGGACTTGTTCGATTGAACCTTTTGTGACAATTTTCTAGTGAAGATCTACAGTTGGTTCGTAAATATTTAAGTTAAGCAAGTGGTTATGGGACATGAAGCTAAACTCATATATTTACTAGCTTGGTGTGGTTGACACTTCTTGATGATCATGACGATCATTTTTGTGATTTAGACTAGCAATTGTGCAATGTCTCTTTGTCTGCGTGGGAGACTAAACCCCGTTCGAGTGTCATGGTCTTCGGCCCGTTTCGTGTGTCATGATACACGGGCCGAACGTGTGGAATTTCGGCTCAAAATTTAATGGTTAGCTACCATGAGATAACATCTCGTCGTGTGATACATATGTTGGTGAGTTTTCATACTCCCGTTTTGTGATAGGCCTCCCACTTCTTGTGATTTCTGGAATTTTGTGCTTCACCAATTTTCGTTATTTCCATTGATAAGTTTTATCAATTTTTGTGCATTGGTGAATTTGTGTGCCGTTGACTTGTTGTGAGTACAAGTTTTGGGTATGATACCCTTTTCTATCTTTGAGAAGATTCTTGTGATATTGATTAATCTCTTGTTTATTATCATTTACATACTTATAGTAGTATGCCATTATGGTTATTACCTGTTTATGCCATATCTTTTATTCTATATATCATGTCATCTGATATTTATAGCTAGACTGATCCGTTTATTATTTTCTTATAAATAATACTCGGGTCAGACCGAGATGTTACAGATGCTTCTGCTTGACTTCTCTTCTGGGATTACTCTAACTTTTGGTTAACTACTTAGATTAGTAGTTTTTGTTGTATACATTTGAGATATAGACTCTGTGATGTATACTTATTCTTTTGTGTAGCTTGTAGCTACTCTTTTGTGTTATTGTGGATCTTTCTGACCACCACTCTGATGTACACTTTCATGTGTTATCTATTCATATCTTTTTCCGCCTTTGTGATATGGATGTCTGTGACTGATTTGTGTTATGTTTACTTCTATATTTGTTTCCGAGGATTATATACAGCCACCGTGTGATAGCTTTGAGTTTGTATCGGTATGTCGGACTTCCTCTTATGCATGTTATTCTATCTGACATATCGGTGCTCGCACAAAGCAATTACATGGATGGTCGCTCCTCAACAGCCTTATTCTCCGTGCTAGTTGACAGCATTACACCGTAGTGTTCTTGGCTAGTGTGGGTATAGAGGTGGGGCGTCATAGCTTGGTATCAGAGCCAAACTTCGGAACAATGTAGAATATTGTAACAAGGATCATCGTCCTAAGTCCATCTTAGGAGTCATGCCTTAGGATTAATTCGAGTCTTCGAACCGATTCATCCTATTTTCTTTATGATTCCTTGTTTCACCTATCAAGAATGTTTGATATTTATTTGTTGAATAACCTTTATCTTCTTTCTCTTCTCTCTTCCTTAAAGAAGAGAATGTGTAGACCAGGCCGTCCCAGAGCCGGACCATCTACTGTTGCTCCCCAGGATGGAGTTTTTATGACTGCTCAGCAGCTTCTTGATCTAGTAATGAATGCTCAAGCAGTTGGTTTTAATCCGGAACCTACTCATCCTAAGTCTGGATTTGCACATTTGTGCAACGATTATACCAACTTGGGTGGAAAGCCATTCAAAGGCTCTGAAACTATTATTGAAGTCCAGGATTGGCTAAGAACATGCGATCGAATCTTTTCTCGCATGAATCTTATTGATCTTCACCGAGTTCAGGTGGCTTCGTCTATGCTCCAAGAAAGAGCATTGGACTGGTACGAGCTTCTAATTTCTAAAATTAATGAAGCGGATCTCACCTGAGAGCAATTCCAGGAACGCATCGAATTGAAATTTGTACCAGAAGCTGAGAAAGTGACATTGGCTCATCGTTTCATAGACCTTTTTCAAGGTACATCCTCTGTGGCAGATTATGTCGTATCCTTTGAGTCACTGTCTAAATATGGAGTCGAATATATTAACACTCCATTGAAGAAGAATC
This sequence comes from Allium fistulosum, assembly GCA_030737815.1. Classification (NCBI taxonomy): domain Eukaryota; kingdom Viridiplantae; phylum Streptophyta; class Magnoliopsida; order Asparagales; family Amaryllidaceae; genus Allium; species Allium fistulosum. Next base: position 614,524,103 of record CM060908.1, on the reverse strand, counting down.
AAAGATTTGTTTATGGCTTAAACAAAAATCTCAAGAAGCCATTACTTCTAAAATTAGAAGTTTCTTTTGACCAGCTCGTCGATATCGCTCTTCGTCTGGAAGAGGCTGATAAGGAGAGTGATGTTGAAGTTGTGGGTGCCAAACCGAACTTTAACAACAACAAGAAAAGGCCTAACAAATTCAAAGGTCCTTATCTGGTGCAGCAACGGAATAACAAAATGATGATTCTGTGAAAGTAGCAATCGATGGAATGAAGAATACTGAAAGGCCCAAATTCGTTGATCCGAAGATACCGAATTTTAGCTATCTTCGTCACGTTGATAGCGCACTATACCGTGAAAGAAGATCTTCAATTCTTCAAGCGTTGATCAAGCGCACTTGATACCGCGAATCGGCTTCAACAATCGTTGAATCGGCGCACTCGATTATCCGAAAGTGGAGATAGGAGATTACACTCAACTACCAATTTGGTGAAAGCACAAAGATAACAAAACAAATGTTTTTATTCAAATCAACTAAACTATTACAAATGGCACCACCGGCCTATTTATAGAAGTTACAACTCACGCAATACAAAAATGCACAACACTTAAGTCGGCGACGACCTAACAGTCCCACGACTCACGACCTACGACTTAGTATAAGTCGTCAACGACTTAACATCCCAACACAACACGACATACCGACATAGCGACTCAACGAGTGACAACACAAATATTTACAACACTTACAAACATGGTGACTCAACACTATGCGAGTTACGACCTAAACAACAACCGACTTAACCTTTCAGTGACTTAAGAAAATGAACGACTTAAAGAAATACAGACTTATTACAACACTTAGGTCGTAGATGACCTAACGACTCACGACTCAAGAAACGAAAGGCTAACGACTTAAGCGAATGCAACTTCCCGACTTACGACTTAGCATTCAACGACTCAACTAAGTTGTAACCCGCTTCTTCTTCCTGCTTCTTGTTAAGTCGTGGACGACTTATAGCCGTGTCGTTAGATCGTGTGCGACTTATCAAACCCGAACGACTTAAGCTCTCGTTACGTCGTAACTCCTTTTCATCTGATCTGTTAGGTCGTAGTTTTTTTTCCCGAGCTTTGTTAAGTCGTAACCCATTGGAATTAAGTCGCAGCTTCCCTTTACGTGACTCCTTAGGTCGTGGACGACCTATAACTTCTTCCTTAAGTCGTGTGCGACTTAAACCTTCATCTCTGGCCTGAGCTGCATCATCCTCCCCAGGTTGAGAAAAATTCGTCCTCAAATTTGTAAACTCTTCCACATCAGATTGTTCATTCCCATAATATGGTACGAGATGCTTAACATTGAACACATCAGAAGTGTAGACATCCTCCGGTAGCTTCAATTTATAAGCATTTTCGTTAATTCGTTTCACAACTTGCACAGGACCAATTTTTCTGGCTTTTAACTTGTTATAAGCGCCCAATGGAAAATGATCCTTTGTTAACACAGCATATACCATATCTCCTTCATTAAACTCAACATTTCTTCGCTTCAGATCTACAGATCGTTTACACTTCTCATTTGCCTTCTCCAATCGTTCCTGAACGATTTTATGACATTCAGTCAATCCATCAACAAAATCTACAGCTCGTTTTACCATCCCCTTCGGTTGTGGTACTACCGTTAGGTCCAACGGTCCCCTTGGCAAACTTGAATATACAATCTGGAATGGACTAAAACCCGTACTACGATTCACTACATGATTATGTGCAAACTCCGCTTGGCATAACTTCATGTCCCAACTCTTCAGATTGTCCTTCACAAGACATCGCAACAAATTCCCCAATGATCTATTCACAACCTCGGTCTGACCGTCTGTCTGCGGATGATAAGCGCTACTAAAGTTCAACCTTGTTCCCACCATCTTCCACAAACTTAGCCAAAAATGACTTAAAAATCTAGTATCCCTGTCTGAAACAATCGATTCAGGTAGCCCATGCAATCGATATACCTCCTTAAAGAATAACTGAGCGACTTGGACGGCATCCGCTGTCTTCTTACATGCGATGAAATGTGCAATTTAGAAAACCTGTCCACCACAACAAATATAGAATCATTTCCCATTTGAGTTCTAGGAAAACCCAAAACAAAATCCATGCTCGCATCCACCCACGGTTTAGTTGGTACAGGCAATGGCATATATAATCCTGCATTTGTAGCGGTTCCCTTCGACACTAGACAGATATGACATCGTTCCACAAATCTTTCCACTTCTTTCCTCATTGATAGCCAAAAATAAGATTGGGAAATCAACTGTAATGTACGGTCTCTCCCCACATGACTTTCTTCATGTAGCTCCTTTAAAATCTTCATTCTCAAACTACAATCAGGTATGTACAATCGATTTCCTTTGAACAGAAAACCATCTACCATCAAAAATTCATCCGTCTCTCCCTCCTTGACTTTATCAACAAACTTTGCAAAGTAAGGATCATCGACAAATAATTCTGGCAACACATCAAACCCCATTACTTCAACCTTCATTGTGGTTAACAAATGATTCCTTCGGCTCAACGCATCTGCCACACAGTTTGTAACTCTAGATTTATGTTTCACCACAAATGTAAATTGTTGCAGGTATGCAATCCACGATGCATGTCTCGCTGAAATCTTGTCTTTCCCTTGTAAATGCTTCAACGCCTCATGATCAGTGTAAAGAACAAACTCTTTCTGAAATAGATAGTGTCTCCAGTGTTTAATAGCTTGTACAACAGCATAAAATTCCACATCATAAGTACTATATCTCATCTTCGCTCCTGACAACTTCTCACTAAAATATGCAATAGGACGTCCCCTCTGACTCAACACTCCTCAAATCCCAACCTTGGATGCATCAGTATGTAGTTCAAATACTAACTGAAAATATGGTAATACTAGAATTGGTGCAGACGTCAGCAACTCCTTGATCTTCTCAAAAGCATTCCCTGCTTCCTCTAACCATGAAAACTGTTTACCCTTCATACAATCAGTCACAGGCGCCATCACGCTACTAAAGTGTGCAATAAACCTTCGATAAAATGAAGCCAACCCGTGAAAACTCCGAACCTCCGTTATCGTCTCGGGTTGTGGCTAATCTCTGATAGCTTCAATTTTACTTTGGTCCATCTGTATTCTTTCTCCGGACACAACATACCCCAGAAATAAAACACTATGCATCATGAACACGCATTTCTTCGTTGCAGCATAAAACTGTTCCTGTCACAGTACCATCAACACTTCTCTCAGGTGTTGCAAGTGTTCCTCTGCGCTTCCACTGTATATCAGAATATCATCAAAATACACCACTACAAACTTCCCAATGAATGGTCTAAAAATCTGATTCATCACCCGCATAAATGTACTCGGTGCATTCGAAAGACCAAACGGCATCACCAGCCATTCATACAACCCTTCTCTTGTCTTGAATGCTGTCTTCCATTCGTCCCCTGGTCTGATTCGAATTTGATGATAACCACTTTTCAAATCAATCTTCGAAAATATAGTAGCTCCGCTTAATTGATCCAACAAATCATCAAGCCTTGGCATCAGAAATCTATATCTCACTGTAATCCTGTTTAGCGTCCGACTATCGGTGCACATCCTCCATGAACCATCCTTCTTCGGTACGAGTAATGCTGGTACAGCACATGGACTCAAACTCTCCTTTATTCGTCCCTGTTCAAGCAATTCTTCCACCTGCCTCCTTAATTCTTCATGTTCCTTCGGACTCATTCGATAATGTGGTCTGTGTGGCAACACTGCTCCCGGAACAAGATCAATTTGATGTTGAATGTCTCTTAGTGGTGGTAACTCCTTTGGTAGCTCATCTGGGAATACATCTTCAAACTCTTTCAACACTGGTTTCACTTCTTCTGGAATCTCAACCTCTTCACGACTCTCTCGTCCAATCAATAAGAATACTTCAGGCCCCTCTTCAACTTCCTTGACGAACTCCTTCAAAGATAACAAAGTTTTCAGTTCTTCGATCTCTTCCAACTTGTTTTCTTCTTGTTGTCGCTTCTTTGGAACTAGAGTAATCTTCGTGCCTTCAAACATGAAACTGTAACTGTTGGTACGCCCATCATGTTGCACCGCCCTATCATACTGCCACGGTCTTCCCAGCAACAAATGACAGACATCCATATCTACCACATCGCACTAGATTTCATCCTTGTATTTCTTCCCAATTGAAAAATTAACACAAGCTCTTCGTCCAACTTTCACCTCCCCACCTTTCCTCAGCCAAGCCAACTTGTACGGTTTCGGATGTTTCTCAGTCTTCAATGCTAACTTCCTCACAGCTTCTGAAGAAATGATATTATCACAGCTTCCAGCATCAATAACAAATTTGCAAACTTTCCCCAGAATAGTACATGTTGACTGGAAAATATTGCTCCTCAACCAACTACAATCCTCCTCTTGTTTTGGTGTCAAACAAGACCTCCTCATCATCAGATTACAACCTTCGTCTCCTGACACTTCTTCTTCCTCCTCATCAGGTGGTGAATTGGAACATTCAGCTTCTTCATCCTCATCCTCAACCTCTACTACCATAGCTCTCTTCTTCGGCTTTGGACATTCATTACTTTTATGGCCCACTTCTTGGCAATTATAGCACTTGAAACCATTATTGACTTTCGTCTTTCCAACCTCATTCACAACTGGTTTTGCAACAGCTTTTGAAACATTAGAACTTCCACTAACACCCTTCACTTGATTGTTGGAATTTGTAAACACACCACCTCCTCGTCTTCCCTGTTTCTCCCAAGCAAGTGCTTTCTGATGTGCTTCAGCGACAGATCTGGGATCAAACATATTCACCATATCCTGTATCTGCATTCTCAACCCTCCAACAAATCTAGCTGTCAGCTGCTCCTCCGTCTCCATGATATCGTTTCGTGCAATCAGTTGATAGAACTCATCTGCATTATCATTCATTGACTTCGTCCCTTGCCTCAAGTTCTGCAAACGTTGATACATAAGAGATTGATAGTTGTAAGGTAAGAACGTAGCTTTCATCAATTTCTTCATCTTATCCCATGATTCAATCTTTGACTTCACCATTCTCTCCCGTGTTAGTTTAGTTTGCTGCAACCATGCCATAGCTTTCCCTTTCAAACGGGTAGCAACCAACTTAACTCTTCGATGTTCTGGAACTTCCTTCAAGTCAAAAATTCCTCCACATTAGACAACCAATCCAAAAATTCTTCAGCCACCATTCCACCCTTGAATTATGGCATTTCAGTTTTCATTCCTGACTCCCAACGTCGATCATCTTCAACAACCCGGTACGTATTTCGTACATGGTCTCGATCTCGTGAATAAACACTACATCTACCACCTTCTTCATCAAAAACAGATGTACTTCGATATCGATCTTGACCACCCATATCTCTTTGATCTCGCATATCTCTTCTACTTTGTCTTTCATCATCACGGTATGGTTCATAATCAAAATCACGTGGAGTTCGTCTCTCTTCCTCTCTATACTCGTGAGGTTCTCTTCTCATTGAAACTGACGATTCCCTTCTGCCCCGATTAGATTGCGGCGACACCCTCCTCGCTTCCATAACCGATGGTGAAACTCTGTTTCCTCCATGGTTCGAGAATGGCGATCTCCTCCTTTGACTTTGATTCAAATCATTCATCAGCTTCTCTAACTTTCCAATGCCTTCATCAAACTTCTCATTGATACGTTGTTCCATCTGCTCTGCTTCTTCTCTTCTATACAACGCTTCAACGTTTTGATGTCGATTAGCTCTCCTTGGTGGCATGATTGAATTTTCACAAATGCTTCAACAAATTCAAAATTTAAATTTCACAACTTCAAAAATTCACAACACTTAGCTCGGTTTGGCCTTGAACGACTTAACTTGACTCGGCACAAACTTAGATCGGTTCCGACTTTAACTCGCTCAAACTCGTCACTAGCTCGGCAAACTTGACTCGGCTGGCCCTAACTCGTACACGGCTTAACCGGCACAGTTCAAATTCCTCTTGGCACGCAAATACTTCCACGGCCAAACTCAAACACTTTGCCAACTTTTGATCCAAAGTGAAATGGATCTGAATCTTCACACTTGTTGCTACCTCGCAATGAACTCGATGAACACCAAGCTCCTCCCAAAAATAAGATCCGATCTTCATACTTCAAAAGTATGCACAACCCAATACTTCAAACTCTCGGCCTTGATCAAATGGCACGATCCAACACTTTAACTTCGAAATTCTTCAATATAATTGGCTCCAAGACTCGATTTAGCTATGATTGGCTAAAACAGGCTCTGATACCAAATGGTGCAGCAGCGGAATAACAAAATGATGATTCTGTGAAAGTAGCAATCGATGGAATGAAGAATACTGAAAGGCCCAAATTCGTTGATCCGAAGATACGGAATTTTAGCTATCTTCATCATGTTGATAGCGCACTATACCGTGAAAGAAGATCATCAATTCTTCAAGCGTTGATCAAGCGCACTTGATACCGCGAATCGGCTTCAACAATCGTTGAATCGGGCGCACTCGATTATCCAAAAGTGGAGATATGAGATTACACTTAACTACCAATTTGGTGAAAGCACAAAGCTAACAAAACAAAAGTTTTTATTCAAATCAACTAAACTATTACAAATGGCACCACCGGCCTATTTATAGAAGTTACAACTCACGCAATACAAAAATGCACAACACTTAAGACGGCGACGACCTAATAGTCCTACAACTCACGACCTACGACTTAGTATAAGTCGTCAACGACTTAACATCCCAACACAACACGACATACCGACATAGCGACTCAATGAGTGACAACACAAATATTTACAACACTTACAAACATGGCGACTCAACACTACGCGAGTTACGACCTAAACAACAACCGACTTAACCTTTCAGCGACTTAAGAAAACGAACGACTTAAAAAAATACAGACTTATTACAACACTTAGGTCGTAGACGACCTAACGACTCACGACTCAAGAAACGAAAGGCTAACGACTTAAGTGAATGCAACTTCCCGACTTACAACTTAGCATTCAACGACTCAACTAAGTTGTAACCCGCTTCTTCTTCCTGCTTCTTGTTAAGTCGTGGACGACTTATAGCCGTGTCGTTAGATCGTGTGCGACTTATCAAACCCGAACGACTTAAGCTCTCGTTACGTCGTAACTCCTTTTCATCTGATCTATTAGGTCATAGTTTTTTTTCCCGAGCTTTGTTAAGTCGTTACCCGTTGGAATTAAGTCGCAGCTTCCCCTTACGTGACTCCTTAGGTCGTGGACGACCTATAACTTCTTCCTTAAGTCGTGTGTGACTTAGACCTTCATCTCTGGCCTGAGCTACATCATCATCCCAACAAAAAGGGTAAGCAAGCAACTCCTGCTGCAAAGGCTCCTACTCCTAGTAGTGGGAAATGCTTCAACTGCGGTTCTAGGGACCATTTTGCGAACAAGTGTTCAAAGCCCCGTTCTTGTCGCTATTGTAAAAGCCCAGATCATTATATGCATCTATGCCCTAGGCTTCAAGACAAAAAGGAGGGAAAGCTTAATGTGGCTCAAGCCCCTGGCAACACATCTTGTGATCAAGGTACACCTCATTCTATCCTTGATGGTATTATTACATTTCATGGTCAACCTATTCGAGTTCTTTTTGATACGGGTGCATCCCATTCTTTTATATCAAAAGAACTTGTTGATACCTTTTCTTTAAATGCTGCTGCTTTAATGACTTCTTTGAGAATTGCGAATCTCGTTGGTGGATCCGCAACACTTAGTTTGCTTTGTAAAGATGTGGAGATTATTTTGTGTAATTTTTCTTTCCTAGCCGATTTGCATGTCATGCGTTACTTAGGCTTTGGAATGATATTGGGAATGGATTGGCTTAACCGTTATGAAGCCCATATCCTATGTCCCGAGCGGACTATTTATCTCCGACATCCTCTATCTGTTAATCAGATTTCTATTGATCTTAAAGATTCGGATTCCGCTTTGGTTGCATCTTTATATTCTTTAAATCCTCTTGATGATGACAATGATGATGAGGGAGATGTCATTTCTCTTATTCACGTCGTTCGTGAATTTTCCAACATATTTGAGCCCGTTTTAGGACTACCACCTAAACGAGCAATTGAGTTCAGAATTAATCTTATTCCTGGAGCTCAACCTATTACTCGTCCTCCTTATCTCATGTCTAATGAAGAAAACGAAGAGATGCACAAACAATTATCCGAATTAGAAACGAAGCAATTTATTCGCTCTAGTTCCTCGCCTTGGGGAGCTTCAGCTATTTTTGTGAAGAAATCTGATGGTACACTTAGGCTTTGCGTTGACTACCGCAAGCTTAATGTTCTCACTATCAAGAATAAATATCCTTTACCTCGGATTGGTGATCTATTTGATCAACTTAGTGGTGCTAGAGTCTTTTCACAGTTAGACTTGGCTACCGGTTTCCATCAGCTTCATATTGCTGAGGATAGTATCCTTTTGACATCGTTTCGTACTCGTTATGGATCTTATGAATGGCTTGTTATGCCATTTGGTTTAACGAATGCTCCAGCTTATTTCGTTGACCTTATGAATCGAGTTTTCAAAGATTTCCTCGATCGATTTGTTCTCATCTTTATCGATGATATTCTTATGTATTCTAAAACCGAGGAGGAACATGAAAAGCATCTTCGGATTGTATTGGAAACTCTTAGGAGCAATCAATTAAAAGCAAAATTTTCTAAATGCCACTTTTGGCAATCTAGCGTGAAGTTTCTCGGTCATATTATTTCCGAATCCGGAATATCAGTGGATCCTTCGAAGATTGAAGCGATTCAAAATTGGAAGAGACCGGAGAGCATGACTGAAATCCGTAGCTTTCTCGGATTGGCAGGTTATTACCGCCGTTTCATAAAAGACTTTTCTAAGATTGCCGTTCCTCTTACTGGCTTAACAAAGAAAGGTGTTAAATACATTTGGTCGGACAGATGTGAAACTTCTTTCCAGAAACTTAAAGAACTCCTTTCTGATGCTCCTATTCTTGTTATTCCCGAAGGGAATCAAGACTTTGTTGTTTATACCGATGCTAGTCGCGTTGGTTTGGGTGCCGTTCTTATGCAAAAAGAACGAGTTATTGCTTATGCTTCTAGGCAATTGAAGCCGGCTGAGACTAGATATGCCACACATGATTTAGAACTCGCGGCTATCGTTTTCGCCCTTCGAATTTGGCGACATTATCTTTTGGGAGAGAAATTCGTACTTTATACCGATCATAAGTCCTTGAAATATTTATTTTCTCAAAAGGAACTTAATTTGCGTCAACAGCGTTGGCTCGAATTCCTTATCTCTTATGATCTTGATATTCTTTATACTCCAGGAAAGGGAAATTGAGTTGTGCTCTTAGTCGTAAGCAACAAGCGGTTGTTTCCATGATGATATCCGAATGGAATGATCTCGAGGTTCTATCCACTTGTGAGATTCGAGATCATGTTTCCGAGTTATGTTCGTCTCTTGTTTTATGTAGCCTTGAGGCTCATCCTTCTCTTTTAGATCGCATTCTTGAAGCTCAAAAGCTAGATCCCGAATTGGATCTTCTTGGCCAAAATGTTAGGGAAAAAATTGATATTGAAGGTTTGAAAGACTTTGATATTGATTCTCGTGGCGGCATTCGAAAATTTGGTAGACTTATCGTGCCAAATATTCGTGATCTTCGTAATGATATTTTAGAAGATTCTCATCATTCTAAATTTACCATTCATCCCGGTAATAGTAAAATGTACGCAGATATGAAGCGACTTTATTATTGGGAGGGAATGAAATCAGATATTGCTAACTTTGTTAAGCGTTGCATGACTTGCCAACTTGTCAAGGCCGAACATCAAAGGCCTGGTGGGTTGTTGCAACCTTTAGAGGTTCCAATTTGGAAGTGGGATCAAATTTCCATGGATTTTATTGATGGCCTTCCCCGTTCTCGTTCGAGTCATAATAGCTTATGGGTGATTGTTGATAGACTTACTAAATCCGCCCATTTTATTCCCGTTCGGTCTAACCGAACCGTTCCTCTTTTGGCCAAACTCTTTATCAAAGAAATTGTTAAACTACATGGAGTTCCTACTTCTATTGTTAGTGATCATGATCCATTGTTTACTAGTGGATTTTGGAAGAGTCTTCAAAAAGCTTTGGGAACGAAGCTTAATTTTAGCACCGCTTATCACCCCCAGTCCGATGGACAAACCGAGCGTGTGAATCAAACTCTTTAAGTTCTTCTTCGTTCTTGTGTACTTGATTTTGGTGGAAGTTGGGAAGATCATATTTCGCTTGTTGAATTTTCCTATAATAATAGCTTCCAATCTAGTATTGGTATGGCACCTTTCGAGGCACTCTATGGAAGGCCATGCCGATCTCCTTCTTGTTGGCTTGAGGCCGGTGAGAAGCTGGTCTTAGGTCCAGATTTTATTCGAGATTCCACGGAAAAGATTGATCTTATTCGACATAGGATGAAAGAAGCTCAAAGTAGACAAAAATCGTATGCTGATAACCGAAGAAGGATATTGTGGTGACCCTCACTCTAAAACACATAGATTTTTTTTTTCTAAACATTCAAGAGGAATTCACCACTAAACCCCATTTCTTTTATATTTGAATATTTATATAATTTCCAAATATTTTTCCCAAGACCCTGGACTTACCAATATAATCATATCAGTGTACAAACAAATTAAGACAATCATATATTTGATGATATACAATTGTTTCTTTTTTTTATCAGAGGGAATTTAAATCAAACAGAAATCAAAATACCATACAAGTTATTGACATAGGCATTTATTTCTTTTCTAGGTCTTGTTCTACTGCTAGAGGTACATTTTGGCAAATTATAACACTATATATATATTTGACTTGCAGAGCACAGTACATCTTTTTTTTTATGCCATCTAGGCTTTCTGCCTAACTAATTCTATTAACACTAAATAATATTTAATTGACCTTATGATAGTCATCAAGTGTTTACATGAGATTTCTTAAAAATTATACTTGCAGGCATGGATATTGGAACTAATTTCCATTTATCATTTCAGGTTGAACAATTGAAGTCATTTTGCATTTTTAAGTTTAACATGGTGCAAACTTAAATACTTGGTGTTTTACTGGAAATGCTTGGTGTTATTTAAGGGCTGTTTGGTGTTTTCTTTGTTTTGTCCCGGGAGCACTTACACTTCATTAATTGAAATGAAGTGGTTCCAGGCTCAAAGAGTTTGACCCATGGCCATCTAGGCCGGTCATAGTCCCTTATTTACCACTTTCAGACCCATGTTTCTCTAATAAACTTCTTCAAAAGCTTCTCCTAACACCAGCATATTTCTTCCTTATATATGTTCCTGGGAATTCATCCATTTATGCTAACAACCAAAAACACAAAATGCTTCCAGGTTTGTTTCTTTTATAATCTTTTTATCTTGAAATCAGGTACATTAATGCAATGTTATAGACTCATCAGAATATATGCACAAATCAGTATCAATTATCTGCCATGCATACATTTATTCCACTTGAATAATTCTTATCCAAATCTTGTCAACTCCATCATTTTTTTTAAAAATTATATAATAAGCTCAGGCAATAAAACCAGAGATCATCACATACACATTTTATATTTATGTGTTATGTCCATCCCCTTGTTTTCTCCAAATGAGATAATCATAAAATCAATAAGTAATCAAACTCCATCAAAGATCATTTAAAATAAGTTTTACTTAAGTACAAGTTTTAATCCAAATACTCAAAAAAAACTCCCTACAATTAACTCCAACTACCACATGGGATCTGACTATTAACATCATTACAAGCATCTGCAAATTTAAAACAAGTCTCTTTTATTTATACTAGCAGCTAATGCTTTCTTCACTCATAAAGCCAACTTCAATTTTCTGCAAGCAATTCATTGAGCTGCCCCAAAATATTTTTGAGACACCCAGATGATTGCAAGGGCAACCAAAAGGGTCAGTTTATACTGGTATGAACATTAATCAAAAATTTTATACACATATTCATACTTCCATTTCTCGATAAATAAACTCAGATTTTATTCTCCCAATCTCACCCAGCAATTAATCAGAACATTACATTAATCCTGATTAATTTAACTCCCTGTCTAGATATTCATAACCCAAATTTATAAATCCCATTCCTTATTTATTTTATGGTCTACATCTCCCTGTCAAATGAACACTATGTATGCATTGTGAAGGAAACTCCCAGGTTATTTAAATTATTCCAACACACAAAGGCCTCAGGGTGCAGTTGCACCATGCATATACTTGCTCCCACCTGAAGCAAGCAGATCATTGACTAACTCCCAAATGACCAATTTAGTTTCTCTTTCATTCATTCATATTTCAGAAAGATATAACTGCTTTTATACTTTCTGGTTCAACCCCATGATTTTTATTTATTAGCCTTATTACAGGAAATACAACATTCCTTTGGTCTTCCTAAAAATAATTTGAGCATCATGATCCTGCTATATTATTGTGAATAAATGGATAAGGGTTTTATTAAGGAAGCCCCTCAAAAACCCAGAAATTCTCTTCTGACTTGTGATATGAATATTGAGTTTCATGCTTCATTGTCTAAGAAATAGACATAAGCTAGATCACTGTCTTGCTGCCTATTCCCTAAATAATGTAGATCCATACTTCATAATAATAAAGCAGAACAAAAGTGCCCAAACCATTTTGTCTTTGAAAAACCTACATATAGATTAAAAACTCCAAACAATAAAGCACAACCAAACAAGAATACACAACCAAACATCCATCTCACCCATAATAAATCATTTCAGGGATTTTTTTTTCTTTTAAATGAATCATAACATTATAGGCTGCCTACCAGAGGACTTAGTGCCATAGCATAAAAAAGGATTAATGCTCACCTAGTGTTTTCTTTTACTGTCTTGCTCCTCTGAACAGCAGATCCTTTCAGTGTTTTAAGCTATTGCTTCTCCAATTTTTTTTTTTGTTTTGATCCCGGGAGAATGATGGATATGGTTATGTGCAGTTATTTATAAAATCATTCTAGGGTTTAAGAAAATGGGTAATTCCCCTGATACCCTTAGATGTTCATATACATATCACATTCCTGTGTGGTCCTAAATAGGAAATGCACACATTAGGTTACTTTAATTGGTTATTTCGGGAATCAAACATTTTAAACACTGCATGCTATTTTCATGTCTCCATTTTATTCATGCCATATGCATGTGATCCTTTATTCATTTTTTTTTCTAAGTTTAAAGAATTTGTAAACTTCTTGTGTTTTCTCTCTAGCTATTATCTCCATTTAATCATGCATATTATCATACCTAATCATGTAATGTAAAATCATTCACCCATATTATTTGCTTGAAATAAATATAAGATATGGAAATTTTTATTTGATCCTATATGTATATATATATATATCTCTGCCTCTTTGTCAAAACAGTAACTCCTCCTATATCTAAATAAAAATCACATATATTATGCTAATTATTTCTAGCACAATTATAAGACATGTAAACCTTTTTATTAAACTTCATTTTATTCTATCTTTAAATAAAACAGAAAACACTCCATATATATTAAATGTATGTATTTATATAATTCTTTGGACATAGAGCTATATTTATTTTGAGTTCCAATTTTTCTTTTAATCACCTTAATTCCTTGCATTTTATCAAACAGAAGCTCCCATGCAATTTTATTTATTGCCAATTTTTTTCTTTTCTGTTTTAATGCATTATATATATATATATTTATTTATTTATTTATTTATTTTATAATTTCAGAATTTCTTAATATAAATGTATATTTTTCATTTTATTTTTATTTTATTTTAGGGTCTTTACATACCCTCCCCCTTAAAGGAATTATGTCCCCATAATTTCTCTCCAATCCCTCAAATAAAAGCACTAATTCATAGTCTGTTTAACTCCATACTCACACTTTTATGATAGTAAGCAGTATATATATAAAATTATTCAGAAAGCTTTTCATAAAGCTACTTAAAACATACCTCTTCATCAAAAACAAATTGGGGTATTTAGCCCTCATTTTGTCTTCAACCTCCCATGTACAATCATTAGTGTCCAAGCTCTATTGAATTTTTACCAGTTTGATCACCTTGTTCCTCCACTTTTTCTCTTCCTTGGCAACTATCCCTACTGGTTCATTTGTTTAAACCAAATTCTTTTGGACTTGAATTTGAGTAGGTGACTCCAGAATTGCCCCTTCATCATGCACCCATTTTCTCAATTGAGAAATATGAAACACTGGATGCACACCACTCAACTCCTCAGGTAACTTAAGTCTGTAGGCCATAGCACCAATTCTTTGCATAATTTCATATGGTCCTACAAATCTTGGTGATAGCTTACCAGATTTCCCAGACCTGAACACCTTCTTCATTGGTGATACCTTCAGAAAAACATGCTCTCCTACTTCAAACTCCATTGGCTTTCTCTTTCTATCTGCATAAGACTTTTGTCTTGATTGTCCTGCCTTCATTCTATGCCTAACTAATTCAATCATGTTGGAAGTTTCCTTAACATGATCTGGCCCCTATATTACACCCTCTCCTGCTTCCAACCAACAGGCAGGAGACATGCAGGGTCTCCCATACAAGGCTTCAAAGGGAGCCATTCCTATTGTTGATTGATAGCTATTGTTGTAAGTGAATTCTGCCAGGTGGATATGATCCTCCCAATTACCCCCAAAATCAAGCACACATGCTCTAAGTAAATCTTCCAATATTTTATTCACTATCTCTGTTTGCCAATCACTTTGAGGATGGTAGGCAGTGCTTAAACAAAGTTGTGTTCCCATTGCTTCTTGAAAGCTCTCCCAAAATCTTGAGGTGAACAAAGTGTCTCTATCACTTACAATGGTCTTTGGTATGCCATGCAATCTCACTACTTCCTTAATAAATAATTGTGCAAGCCTATGTGCATTCCTATCTGACCTGACAGGGACAAAGTGAGCTGATTTGGTTAGTCTATCAACAATTACCCATATACTATCATTGCCTTTCTTAGTTCTAGGAAAACCATCCACAAAATCCATGGAAATGCTTTCCCATTTCCACTGAGGTACCTCCAAAGGTTGCAACATGCCAGAAGGCTTTTGATAGTCTACCTTGACTTGCTGGCAGGTTAAACACTTTGCCACATATTTTGCCACTGCTTGTTTCATTCCTGGCCACCAGTAGCTCCTTTTCAAATCATGATACATTTTGGTACCACCAGGGTGTATGGTGTACTTGGTTTTGTGATGCTCATTCATGATTTCTTCCTTTAATTCCACAAAGTCTGGTACACAAATCTTATCATTTTTCCTCAAATAACCCTTGCAATCTATTTTAAAATTCTCTGACTCAATGTTATTTAATAACATTTCTTTCTTCTCCTTTAGACTTTGATCTTGATCTTGCATGCTACCAATTTTCTCCACCAGATTAGACTTCACTGTGATTATTCCCAGTGTACCATACTCCACCATATCACCATGTTCTTTAAAATCCACTTCATCCTTGCTGTATATATCTGCCTCCCCAAGCACTGCAAGGTTTTTAAATTCATCAATCATCAAACTGGCTAATCTAATATGATTTCTGCTCAAAGCATCTGCCACTCTATTAGCTTTTCCAGGAGTGTACAAAATATCTAAATCATATGCAGCTAGAAACTCCAACCACCTTGCTTGCCTCATATTTAAATCTTTTTGAGAAAATAAATATTTCAATGCTTGATGATCTGTGAATAATTCAAATTTTGCCCCAAGCAAATAATGCCTCCATACTTTTAATGCAAACACTATTGCAACTAGTTCTAAATCATGAGTTGCATATTTGGTCTCATTGGGTTTAAGTTGCCTTGATGCATATGCCACCACCTTGCCATGTTGCATGAGCACTGCACCTAACCCAGATCCACTAGCATCAGTGTATACAACCATTCCTTCATTTACCTCTGGGATTTGCAAGACAGGAGCCTCCACCAATGCTTGTTTCAATTTTTCAAAGGCTTGATCACACTGCTTAGTCCACACATATGGTTGGTTCTTCTTGGTTAGTTTGGTCATTGGTGCGGCTATTCTTGAAAAATCCTTGATGAACCTCCTATAGTACCCTTCCAAACCTAAGAATGACCTCACCTCGGTCACTGTCTTGGGTCTACTCCATGATTGAACTGCAATGACCTTGCTTGGATCTACACTTACTCCCTGCTGTGACACTATGTGTCCTAAGAATTTCACTTCATGTTGCCAAAATGTACACTTTGAATACTTGGCTTTTAATTCATGTTCTCTAAGTCTGGATAATACTAAATATAGGTGCATGGCATGATCATTTTCTGTCTTTGAATAAATTAATATGTCATCTATAAATACCAAGACAAACTTATCCAAAAAGTCTCTAAAAATTCTATTCATCAAGTCTACAAAATAGGAGGGAGCATTGGTCAAGCCAAATGGCATTACTAGAAATTCATAAAGGCCATATCTTGTGTTAAAGGCTGTGTACTCAATGCTTTCCTCTGCAACTTTCATTTGGTGAAATCCAGAGGCTAAGTCTAGCCTTGAAAATATTTTAGCTTCATGTAATTGGTCAAATAGATCATCTATTCTAGGCAGTGGGTACTTTTTCTTAATGGTCACCTTATTTAAATCCCTGTAATCCACACACATCCTCATTGTTCCATCATGCTTCTTAACAAAAAGCACTGGGGAACCCCAACTAGAACTGCTTGATCTTTTGAACCCCTTTTCTTCTAACTCTTCTAGTTGGTGTTTTAATTCTACTAACTCTTTTGGACCCATTCTATAAGGCTTCTTAATGATTGGGTTAGTCCCTGGCATTAATTTTATTTTAAATTCAACTGGTCTATTTTAAGGAATTCCCTTCACTTCTCCAAACACATCTATATATCCATTGACTACTGGGATTTCCTCTATTTTTAATTCCTTTTGGACTTCATTAATACTCCAGATTTTATTAAAACATGTATTCTTTGCTATTTCACTTAAGATGGTAATTCTTTTGCCTTCATTTGTCTCCAAAGAAATAGTTAGATTTTCTAAATTTAAAATTGCTTTGTTTTCAATTAACCAATCCATCCCCAAAATTACTCCAATACCAGGATAATTTAAAGTATATAGATCTGAATTAAATTCATAACCCCCTATAATTAATTTCAGACCCATACACTTCATCCCTAACATACAATGACTCCCTATGGGACTGTGTACAATTAAGGGCTGATCAATAGAAACACATGCAAGTGCTAATTTCTTTGTAATTTCCAGAGATATTAGTGAATGTGAGGCACCAGTGTCATATATTACTGATATTGGTTTGGTATGAATAAAAATTATACCTTCAAGTTGCCCAACATTCCCAGTGTTGTTGGCTGCCAAAGCTCCTATCCTTGCTGTTCTTTTATTACTCTCTTGGCAAACCTTCTTTAGATGACCCATCTTTCCACAATTATAGCAGCCTACTCTAGGTATTTTAGGGTCAGGGCATTGGTTACTATAATGTCTAGCTTTTCCACAATTAAAACAATGAGTGAGTTTCTTGCTTTAGGTGCTACTGCTCCTTCCCCCTTCTTAAGTCCTTTGTTTGCCTTGTTCTTGTCATAAGGTTGTACTTTGTTCTGTCCTCCCTTCTTCTTGTTGAACTTCATGTTCCTGAATTTCTCCCTTGCAGTGTCATGTTGCTCAAATGAGAGAGTTAGATCAATTACTTGATCAAAGGTTTTGTCCTTGTATGGCAACATTGCCCTTGACACACTAGGGTTCAAGCCTTGAATGTACCTTGCATTCTTTGCTTCTACATTCCCTATTAACACCATTCCATACTTGGATAATGTTTCAAACTTCTGAGTGTATTCATTCACACTCATGCTTCCTTGCCTTAATCTAATAAAGTCTTCTAGCAGTGTGGCCTTGGTAGATGCTGGGACAAATCTGGCCTCAAGCATGTCCTTGAAATTATTCCAAGTGATGCTATCTTCTTGTCTTCCTGCTGTCACAACCTCCCACCAATCCAATGCAACCCCCTTCAATTTCCTTGAAGCTATCTGTCTCTTCCTTTGGTCATTGATTTGCATATCTGTGAAGACCCTCTCCATAGTTCTTATCCAAGTTTGAACACCTATAGCTCCTTCAGTGCCTTCAAAATCCTTTCCTCCTAAAGTGGTACATGTCTTAAGCAGTTTGGAGAGTTCCTCATGAGGATTGTCTTGCCTTGGTGCCATTCCATCCCTTAAAGCTCTCACAAAATCCACCATGCTCATCACAGGTGGCTCACATGATGATCCTGCACCTGTGTGATGCCTTGGTCCTACCATAATACTATAAATGTGATTTTTATGTTAGTTTATTTACCCCCATCATTCTTGGTGTCTTTACTTTTGTTCATTTTTATTTCTGTGCACACTGTGCATGTATCACATGCACTCACATATATTTTTTGACATAAAACAAAAGCATTCAACACCAATAATTCAAACAATGCATTCAAACATCCATATGCATACAACAACATTTACTATGTTATTTAAAACATAGCTCTGATACCAACTGTGGTGACCCTCACTCTAAAACACATAGATTTTTTTTTTCTAAACATTCAAGAGGAATTCACCACTAAACCCCATTTCTTTTATATTTGAATATTTATATAATTTCCAAATATTTTTCCCAAGACCCTGGACTTACCAATATAATCATATCAGTGTACAAACAAATTAAGACAATCATATATTTGATGATATACAATTGTTTCTTTTTTTTATTAGAGGGAATTTAAATCAAATAGAAATCAAAATACCATACAAGTTATTGACATAGCCATTTATTTCTTTTCTAGGTCTTGTTCTACTGCCAGAGGTACATTTTGGCAAATTATAACACTATATATATATTTGACTTGCAGAGCATAGTACATCTTTTTTTTTATGCCATCTAGGCTTTCTGCCTAACTAATTCTATTAACACTAAAATAATATTTAATTGACCTTATGATAGTCATCAAGTGTTTACATGAGATTTCTTACAAATTATACTTGCAGGCATGGATATTGGAACTAATTTCCATTTATCATTTCAGGTTGAACAATTGAAGTCATTTTGCATTTTTAAGTTTAACATGGTGCAGACTTAAATACTTGGTGTTTTACTGGAAATGCTTGGTGTTATTTAAGGGCTTGCTTGGTGTTTTCTTTGTTTTGTCCCGGGAGCACTTACACTTCATTAATTGAAATGAAGTGGTTCCAGGCTCAAAGAGTTTGACCCATGGCCATCTAGGCCGGTCATAGTCCCTTATTTACCACTTTCAGACCCATGTTTCTCTAATAAACTTCTTCAAAAGCTTCTCCTAACACCAGCATATTTCTTCCTTATATATGTTCCTGGGAATTCATTCATTTATGCTAACAACCAAAAACACAAAATGCTTCCAGGTTTGTTTCTTTTATAATCTTTTTATCTTGAAATTAGGTACATTAATGCAATGTTATAGACTCATCAGAATATATGCACAAATCAGTATAATTTATCTGCCATGCATACATTTATTCCACTTGAATAATTCTTATCCAAATCTTGTCAACTCCATCATTTTTTTTAAAAATTTTTTATATAATAAGCTTAGGCAATAAAACCAGAGATCATCACATACACATTTTATATTTATGTGTTATGTCCATCCCCTTGTTTTCTCCAAATCAGATAATCATAAAATCAATAGCTAATCAAACTCCATCAAAGATCATTTAAAATAAGTTTTACTTAAGTTCAAGTTTTAATCCAAATACTCAAAAAAAACTCCCTACAATTAACTCCAACTACCACATGTGATCTGACTATTAACATCATTACAAGCATCTGCAAATTTAAAACAAGTCTCTTTTATTTATACTAGCAGCTAATGCCTTCTTCACTCATCAAGCCAACTTCAATTTCCTGCAAGCAATTCATTGAGCTGCCCCAAAAATTTTTTGAGACACCCAGATGATTGCAAGGGCAACCAAAAGGGTCAGTTTATACTGGTATGAACATTAATCAAAATTTTTATACACATATTCATACTTCCATTTCTAGATAAATAAACTCAGATTTTATTCTCCCAATCTCACCCAGCAATTAATCAGAACATCACATTAATCCTGATTAATTTAACTCCCTGTCTAGATATTCATAACCCAAATTTATAAATCCCATTCCTTATTTATTTTATGGTCTACATCTCCCTGTCAAATGAACACTATGTATGCATTGTGAAGGAAACTCCCAGGTTATTTAAATTATTCCAACACACAAAGGCCTCAGGGTGCAGTTGCACCATGCATATACTTGCTTCCACCTGAAGCAAGCAGATCATTGACTAACTCCCAAGTGACCAATTTAGTTTCTCTTTCATTCATTCATATTTCAGAAAGATATAACTGCTTGTATACTTTCTGGTTCAACCCCATGATTTTTATTTATTAGCCTTATTACAGGAAATACAACATTCCTTTGGTCTTTCTAAAAATAATTTGAGCATCATGATCCTGCTATATTATTGTGAATAAATGGATAAGGGTTTTGTTAAGGAAGCCCCTCAAAAACCCAGAAATTCTCTTCTGACTTGTGATATGAATATTGAGCTTCATGCTTCATTATCTAAGAAATAGACATAAGCTAGATCACTGTCTTGCTGCCTATTCCCTAAATAATGTAGATCCATACTTCATAATAATAAAGCAGAACAAAAGTGCCCAAACTATTTAGTCTTTGAAAAACCCACATATAGATTAAAAACTCCAAACAATAAAGTACAACCAAACAAGAATACACAACCAAACATCCATCTCACCCATAATAAATCATTTCAGGGATTTTTTTCTTTCTTTTAAATGAATCATAACATTATAGGCTGCCTACCAGAGGACTTAGTGTCATAGCATAAAAAAGGATTAATGCTCACCTAGTGTTTTCTTTTACTGTCTTGCTCCTCTGAACAGCAGATCCTTTTAGTGTTTTAAGCTATTGCTTCTCCTATATTTTTGTTTTTGTTTTGATCCCGAGAGAATGATGGATATGGTTATGTGCAGTTATTTATAAAATCATTCTAGGGTTTAAGAAAATGGGTAATTCCCCTGATACCCTTAGATGTTCATGTACATATCACATTCCTGTGTGGTCCTAAATTGGAAATGCACACATTAGGTTACTTTAATTGGTTATTTCGGGAATCAAACATTTTAAACACTGCATGCTATTTTCATGTCTCCATTTTATTCATGCCATATGCATGTGATCCTTTATTCATTTTTTTTTCTAAGTTTAAAGAATTTGTAAACTTCTTGTGTTTTCTCTCTAGCTATTATCTCCATTTAATCATGCATATTATCATACCTAATCATGTAATGTAAAATCATTCACCCATATTATTTGCTTGAAATAAATATAAGATATGGAAATTTTTATTTGATCCTGTATGTATATATATATATCTCTGCCTCTTTGTCAAAATAGTAACTCCTCCTATATCTAAATAAAAATCACATATATTATGCTAATTATTTCTAGCACAATTATAAGACATGTAAACCTTTTTATTAAACTTCATTTTATTCTATCTTTAAATAAAACAGAAAACACTGCATATATATTAAATGTATGTATTTATATAATTCTTTGGACATAGAGCTATATTTATTTTGAGTTCCAATTTTCTTTTAATCGCCTTAATTCCTTGCATTTTATCAAACAGAAGCTCCCATGCAATTTTATTTATTGCCAATTTTTTCTTTTCTGCTTTAATGCATTATATATATATATTTATTTATTTTATAATTTCAGAATTTCTTAATATAAATGTATATTTTTCATTTTATTTTTATTTTATTTTTGGGTCATTACAGATATTAGAATTTTCTATTGGTGATCTCGTATTTGTTCGTGTATCACCTATGAAAGGTGTTGTACGCTTCAGTCGATCGGGAAAATTAGCGCCTCGATATATTGGGCCATTTCCTATCACTGAACGTATTGGTTCCATGGCTTATCACCTTTTATTACCGGCTCAGTTTTCTGCCATTCATGACGTGTTTCACGTTTCTCAATTATGGAAGTGCCTTCGGGATTCCGAATCTATTCTTGAGCCTGATGTTGTGGAAGAGGTTGAAGTTTCGCCTAATTTAACTTATGAGCAGCATCCTATTCGAATTATTGCTTCGGAGGTCAAACGACTTCGAAATAAAGATGTTCCGCTTATTAAAGTTCAATGGTCCTCAAATCCTAAGGATTGCTCTTGGGAATCTAGAGAATTCATCGAGCGTACACACCCGGACCTTCTTTCTCATGCTCTTTGAGGTGAACTTCTTATTTCAAATTTCTTTTGTGTTAATATGCTTTTATGGTTGTTACTTTTTATTTCCATCTTATATATTGCGAGGATGCAATTTCTTTAAGGAGGGGAGTCTGTAACAACCCGCATATCTATCGATTTTATATTTAAATATTTTATTTAAATATTTTAATCGTTAGTTGGATTTTAGTCCAAAAGGCTACTTTTTGCATACGGTCAAATTTGGACTCGAGACCACCTCCATTGAGTTCAAAATGATGTTTGCGATCTTTTTAGCATAAACTTCGATATGTTTGGAGTTAGTGGAATTTTCGACACTTTTTCCCGCTTGTGACTTTGGTTTGGACTGCACCCTTCATTAGCTTAGCCCAACCCTCCTCTTCATTTCATTCATCAATTCCTAATACTTCAAGCTTCTTCAAAAATGGTGGTGGGAATGGGAAATTAAAATTCCAAGCTCAAGTCTTCATTGCAAATCCATCATTCAACTTCAAATTCAAGTGAAGACTTTGATTCAAGCTAGTGGTTGATCTTTGCATAGCATTTCAAGCTTCATCTTCATCCATTTTAGTGAAAAGGTGAGATTTTTATCTCACATTCTTGCCTATATCTATCTTGGATCTGTTGGGGATGATTTCCTATCATTTTAGCATGCACGATTGCTTTTGGTTTGGATCGAATCGGCGAAAAACTCCAATTTTCAGTGTTTTGGCAAAAATCTGGGCTTAGGTCGTTCTGCCTGTGCTAGGTCGTTCGGCATGGAAAAGTCTCTGCCTGCATAAACAACGTTCTGCGCTTAGGTCGTAGGTCGCTCGGGGGAGTTAGGTCGTAGGTCGCTCGGCTTCGTGAAGCCATTAGGTCGCTCGACCCGCCCTCATGTTAAGTCGCACACTCTTTGCAACGTTTGGTCACGTGCCCAGTTAGGTCGCGAACTCTTTAGGTCGTGTACCCCTTTAGGTTGCATGCCCAGTTAGGTCGCGAACCCTTTTAGGTCGCGTACCCCTTTAGGTCGCATGACCTTGTTTTATGTTAGGTCGCTCGGCCCTATTAACCTCGTTAGGTCGCTCGGCTCCTCTCTGTTAGGTCGCTGGCCTTAGGTCGCTTCCTCCATTAGGTCGTTTGACCTATTTGCTTTTAGATCGTTCGACAATTAGGTCGTTCGATAGTCCTTAGGTCGCGAGTCCCTTAGGTTGCTCGCCCTTGTTTTGCCGTTCCACTGTTTAGCTCGGCCATGAGTTAGGTCGCTCGACCTATTTACCCCTTAGGTCGCTCGCCTAGTTAAGTCGCTCAGACATTATAGGTCGCGCCTTATGCTTAGGTCGCTCACCTAGGTCGCTCGGCATTCTGTCCTTAGGTCGTTCGACCTATTTTACTTTATGTCGCTACCTTTTTAGGTCGCGCACTTTAGCTCGGCTATGATTAGGTCGTGTGGGAACTTCCACTTGATTCATTTTGAGCTGATTTCCTTGCATTCTATTCGCGTCTTCGAATGTGAATTTCTATGATTGATTGTTCTACAATCATTTTTGTGTTTGTCACTTTAAAAATATGAAGGTTTCAATACTAGTAAAATCAAAACTCTTTCATCAAAACGATTTCAACTCTATTTTATTACGAAAGCTCTTTTCCTAAACTATTTTCTAATCTATTAGTATATACAAGCCTTTATCTCACTCGGATGAGAAATCTAATTAAACGGCTTAGTAAAACAAGTGGTATGAAACGCTTGCGTTTACTTTGTCGGTTAATTCTTGGACTTGTTCGATTGAACCTTTTGTGACAATTTTCTAGTGAAGATCTACAGTTGCTTCGTAATCATTTAAGTTAAGCAAGTGGTTATGGGACATGAAGCTAAACTCATATATTTACTAGCTTGGTGTGGTTGACACTTCTTGATGATCATGACGATCATTTTTGTGATTTAGACTAGCAATTGTGCGATGTCTCTTTGTCTGCGTGGGAGACTAAACCCCGTTCGAGTGTCATGATCTTCGGGTCGTTTCGTGTGTCATGATACTCGGGCCGAACGTGTGGCGTTTCGGCTCAAAATTTAATGGTTAGCTACCATGAGATAACATCTCGTCGTGTGATTCATATGTTGGTGAGTTTTCATACTCCCGTTTTGTGATAGGCCTCCCCCTTCTTGTGATTACTGGATTTCTTGTGATGATTTCTGGAATTTTGTGCTTCACCAATTTTCGTGATTTCCATTGATAAGTTTTATCAATTTTTGTGCATTGGTGAATTTGTGTGTCATTGACTTGTTGTGAGTACAAGTTTTGGGTATGATACCCTTTTCTATCTTTGAGAAGATTCTTGTGATATTGATTAATCTCTTGTTGATTATCATTTACATACTTATAGTAGTATGCCATTATGGTTATTACCTGTTTATGCCATATCTTTTATTCTATATATCATGTCATCTGATATTTAAAGCTAGACTGATCCGTTTATTATTTTCTTATAAATAATACTCGGGTCAGACCGAGATGTTACAGGTGCTTCTACTTGACTTCTCTTCTGGGATTACTTTGACTTTTGGTTAAGTACTTAGATTAGTAGTTTTTGTTGTATACATTTGAGATATAGACTCCGTGATGTATACTTATTCTTTGTGTAGCTTGTAGCTACTCTTTTGTGTTATTGTGGATCTTTCTGACCACCACTCTGATGTACACTTTCATGTGTTATCTATTCATATCTTTTTCCGCCTTTGTGATATGGATGTCAGTGACTGATTTGTGTTATGTTTACTTCTATATTTGTTTCCAAGGATTATATACAGCCACCGTGTGATAGCTTTGAGTTTGTATCGGTATGTCGGACTTCCTCTTATGCATGTTATTCTATCTGACATATCGGTGCTTGCACAAAGCAATTACATGGATGGTCGCTCCTCAACAGCCTTATTCTTCGTGCTAGTTAACAGCATTACACCGTAGTGTTCTTGGCTAGCGTGGGTATAGAAGTGGGGCATCACACAACCTTTATCCGGGATCCCGTTAACCAACAACCACAAAGAAATAAATTTGCAGCAACCACATAGGTTAAGTACCTGGGCTCCATACCATGATACCACCTCTATCCAGAAGGAAATGCACATACCCTAAAGGGCGCTACCCCCAATAACCTTGCTGCATCTTTCCTGTTTTGACCATTCCGGGGTGTGAGGTTCGACGAAGTCTCATCCACAAAGCTACGCTTTTCACAAACCCATGCTTTGGGTCAACAGATGATCAAAGTAATGATCAAAAAGATAAATGATCAAACAAATGATCATATCACAAATGATCAAACAAATGATCATCACACAGCAACACTCAGCATGTCACATTATCAAATTAGGAATATATTGCTGATAACCTTCAACTACATAACCTCTGAGCTCGTACGTCTCAGAGAAGGGTGTTAAGCTAAGAGAATAAATTCTCCGCCACCGAACAGAAATGTATTTGAAAGAAATCGGCTTTATATCTCAAAGTGTAATGTCAGACATGTAACCATACAAGTCTGTTCCGGGTTCGAACAGAACCGAAGGCACTTCTTACGAAGCCCTTGCAATTCTGGTTATTCACAATCCCGATCGGATTTCCCATCACAAATGTAGATCTCTAAACCAGGGATCAGCCAGTGTAGAGACAATCGACAAGAAACCCTTTCGTTTTCGAAAATATCCGGTCTTCAACACCGGTCATCAAATGCAATCCATTTCGACGTATCACATATTCGTAATGGGTTATACGACCCAAAGATCTTTTCCCGGCTAACCCGAATAGTGAGCGAAATATTTAAAACATATGGATATGGGATTTCAATTAAGTCACAACTTAATAATTTAAAACTTTCTTTCAAATATTTTAAACAAATTACCATTTTCAAATCTTTTAAACAAAAAGATTCAATTCATAAAGTTAACCCCATTCACAAAGATTCATTCATGGATTTCAAAACAATTTCTATTTCAATTGAATTAACTCGTTAAATCTTTAAGTCAAGATTTAACTTATAGCTTTCAAAACTCGTTTCCTAAGATTCATTCATAGCCTTTCAAAACAATTTTATTTCAAGTCGGATTAACTCATTCGGTCTTTGAATCAAAGACTCATTTCATAGTTTTCAAAACATTTCAATTTTATTTTAAACTTGAAACCTTTCAACACAATTTGGAAATTCATTTCTTAAAATGAAAGCTATTATTATTTGAAAACAAGTAGTTTTCGTTTTGGAAAAATCCAGTTATATTTGCTCGAGTTAAAGCCTTTGAATTAAATTCAAATTCCCAAATCAAAACCTTTAAAATGGTTTAACCCATATATAACTTGTACAACATCTTTAATTCCTAGTTTCAAATCATACGATTCAATTTCAAACTTGAATTCAAATTTAAATCAAATTATTTAAATTTCAAAACTTAATTAAGTTATTCGAAATAACTTTTATCATTGAAATCCTATTTCATTAGCTTTTCACTTTAAACTTGAATTTCCAATTTCAAAATCAATTGAAATTAAAATTTCAATTTCAAAAACAGCAAATTTAAATCATCTATGACTTAACCGATTTCCACGTGAAATCCATATTTGTGTGTGTAAATGTGTAGTCCAGGGGTTTCACACAGTAGTGCAATATCATTCAATCATCACAGATCAGAATACAGAAATATAGTTGATAAGCGGTATTAACTATCACGCTTATCGTTCATTCACAAATCACAGATATATATCACAGATAAGTAAATTACAAATCACAACATAAATCAGGATGTATCACAAAGCATCACAAATCAGGGATATCAAACAATCAAATCATCCAGTCAAATCCAATCATCTATAAGTAAGGTCTATTTATTTATCTGATTAAATTAAATCAGATTAGTAACTAATCCTGGTTAATTAACATTAATTAATTACAACCATTTTAATAAATTATCTTATAATCATTTATTTATTTAACCTTTGATAATAAATTAATTAACCTTCAATTATAATTCATCAACCTTTAATTAAATAATTAACCTTTAATTATTAAATTCACCATTTAATTAATTATCTTTAATTAATAAATTACCCTTAATTAATTTATTACCACTTAATTAATAAAATTTCAATAAGTGATCATCCCTAACCACTTACATTAATTAATTAATCTTTGATTAATTATCTTCAAATTAATTACTTTAATTTATTAACCATATTACTAATCATTTGATAAATTAATCAACTTTAATCATTTAGTAATTATCTTTCAGTTAATTTATTATCCTTAAATTAATTACCTTAATTAATAAATCATATTAATTAATTATCCTTAATTAATTACCATTTAATTAATTATCTTAAATTAATTATAATAATTATCATTAACTCTTATTTTAAATAACCTTTGAGATGAATTAACATAATCATATAATTTAACTTAAACTCTTTAAGTTAATCAAAATCATTATTCAAGATAAACCGCTTATCTTTTAAAATCTTATTTAAATAATCCTTGACATTTAAACATATGAATCTAACTTAAAATACTTTAAGTTAATTTAAAACCATTATTCTTTAATTAACCTTTTATTAATACTTTTATTTGAAATCTTGTTAAATTTTTCTCTTTGAAAAATGTTTGCTTTGAACACTTGTTTTAAAAAACTTCTTTTTTAAAGCATGCCAACAGAATTCACTCCCATCAGGAAACCCGAGCCCAAACTAGGATTTTCCCGAGCAAAACTCGAGTATCTTCGTCCCTCAAAAACTTCGAGACCAACCATCATCATTTTCGAGCACGTCTTCGAGTTCCCCCCCTTCTTCCCCGACTAACAACACAACCCAGACCTCCAACAAGCACGTGCACACTAACTACGATCGCCTCCGATCACTGTCGTGATCACGAGCAAGTCAACAACGATGCTCTCGAGCCTCGCGACCACCCAAACTCGTGAAAAAAAATCCATCAATCAAAATCTAAGGTTTTGAAACCTGACAAAACGAAACCCATTGACTGGAAACGCCACGCATCACCACCACCATCGATCTGAGGCCCCGCCACTGCATCCTGACTCTTGCCGAAGTTCATTGCACCGATCCCCCAGGTGCGGTAGCACTCGATCCTCCCCTGCCAGCGTGCGAACCCCAAAACATCAACTTGAATCGGAATGCCACTAAACCCTACAATCGCGTCGCTAGATCACGCTAGTCAATTTAAAAATACCACACCATTTTTCCAATGATGCCTGACCATCCACCATCCTCCAGCCTTAACCATGGCCTTCATCCATCTCGCAATCACCCGCAAATCAACCTAAACCCAAATTCGAACAACATCCAAATTCTCTTCCAATACTAGATTAAAAATCACAAAATTGGTATTAAAATTCATGATCTTGATTAGAGATTTGATATATAACCCTGAATTAATATATAATGAAATTTGGATTTTTGACTTAGCTTGATCATCTCTGTTCTTTTAATTTTCCAAAGCCATATCTAACTCGTTTTTGTTTACTTAAATTTTTAACCTCTAATCTAGTATAAAACAAATAGCTTTTGTTTATAAACTAAATCCTAACAGCAAATGGTTCAATAGAAAAAGATTTTTGATTTAAATCTTGAGCTAAAAATAAACTGGTAACAGAGATGATACAGGAGATATACATATACCCATATTCACACATCCATATATATTCATACCAGACAAATACATTTCCAAAACTTAACATACATCCAAAACAATTTAAAGCATTTTAAGATGTGATGTTACTCACTTTGAATTGAAGACAGAGGGCAGAGCAGACTTTGAAAATGAAACTGGAATGCTTTTAATGGTTATTAAGTTGATTTGGATCTGATCCTTGCATTTTCTTTGCTTTCCAGACTAAAGACTTTGCCTTGTTTCCAGATTTTAATCTTTGGTTTACAGGGTTTGAATTTTGTTTTAGTTTTCAAAATGATGTTTCCCTTAGTTTCGAATGAATGAAATGAAGATGTTTGATATATAAAAGAGGTGTACAGCAGTGTATGTTTATTTGTACAATGGTAGGCATGGCTGAAGATATTTTTGTTTGTAGAATAGCATGGGTGAAGTTGCTTGCATTATGGAGAAGTTACCATTTTCTTGTACTTGTTAATTTCGGCTGAGATGATGTTATTTCCTTTGTGTGCATGGTTGATTGAATACAGCAGTTTTTTTATAATTAAACTAAACATAAGAGAAAGATTTGTTTGTACTGATATTTTCATTTGACTTCGGCTAATAGATATTGTGGTGGCTAAAGATACTTGTATTTATTACTTTGTTTGTTTATTTGCCTAGACTTATTTTCTATTACTTGTTCAGTGGCTGATATGATTTATATTTTGTTGTCTTTGCTTTGTATTTCTTCTTTCTTTTTGTCTTTACAATATTAATTTAAAATATGTTGTTTGAATTTTAACTAATTTGTTTCTAGCTTAAATATTTATTTTATTTTGTTGTTAGATTTTATTTAAGTGTTACTTTTATTTTTATAGTTCATCTCTTATTTATTTATTTCTATTTATACTCAATTATTTATTTTTCTTTAATATTTATTGTCTTATATTTAATTTATAAATTCAAATTATTATTAACCATAAATTCTAAATTTTAAATCTTTTATTTATCTGGTATCCAAAGTATATATATATATATATCCCCATATTTATTTTTAGAACCATTTATTTTAAGATTTTATTTCAAATCCAATATATACATATATATATAATTAAATTCAAATTTATTCATATATATCAATACACATATATATTCACATATATACAAATTTTTATGATTTATACAGAATTTATTCAAATTCGGGGAAACTCGCTTTCATTGATAATTAATTTTACAAATTTTTTTATTCAAAAATTCATTTAATTATCAATTTAAATTAAATTAAAATCTAGGATCGTTACTCCGGAACAACTTACAGAAAGCACGATCAAATATTGGAAGATGAGACAAACTGATTCCAATCTTGAAACAAGATAAATAAATAAAACTAAGCATTCGAATTTTATCACGAACATAGCAAATTTGAAACAAGATTTAATTAGGGGAAATTGACACAATGGCTCGACCACTCACCACACGACTTGACGTATATATCAAAGGCTCGCCCTGTTTATATGCACGCATTCATGCAGACCAAGGGAAATTGAAGATATAGGTTGCGTTCAATATACCAAGTTGGCAAATGAAACTTGGTTCACGGTTGGTCAAATGCATGTCGATGCACGGTCTGTGCACGCACACGTCGTGTGTATCATTATGAAGGCAAAGTATGGGCTATAGCTGTAAGTGGCGCAGGCATCAACTTTATATATTTTTTTCTCTTTATATATATATATACATTTTTATATATATAAAAGAAATTATTATTAGTGAGTTGAATTTCAAGCTCACACAGGCCCCCTTGAAATTTGGCAACTGAACAGTCGCATTTTTAATTTCTTTATATTCCAAACTTTAAAATGTGATAGCTTTTTCTACATTGATTGGATTTAAGAATCGTTTTCACTATTAAATCTCAAATTTAATTTCCTTTCCAATGATATCCATTGTTGATAACTAAAAATAAATTTTTTAAAATCATAATTTTATATAGCAGCTTTAATTGCACAATTATTTTGTGTCACCGCTATGTACCGCGTTTCTGTAACAACATTATTATGATGATCATAAACATTACATAGTAGTTTTACCTAGATTATTATAATGTATTTATTATCTTTTAACATATTTGAAAGGAATATTTTTTTTTGAATTATACAATTATGGTTGCCTTTGAATATTGTAACTAAATTATGTAATAAAGTAATAATCTTGATTGTGTTTGATAGTATTCAAACTTAGTGCAGTTATAATTTAACCCCATCAAAAAATGGTGTAATAATTTATAGGCATTTTTTGAATTAATTTAAGTACGTTAGCACTTTTTATTGCATTTACTATTGATGATTTTGACTATATTTGATAATTTTATTCAATTTTAAAACAATTATAAATTAATGAAATTAAGAAAATGCAATTATAATTTACCAGCAAGTTTTAGGTAAATTTAACTATATTTGAATATTTTTAACCACATTTATGTGATGAAGTAATAAATTTGGCCATATTTCAGGAATTTATTCAATCTTAATACAATTAAAATTTAACTATATTAATAAAATGCTGTTATAATTTAATGACAATTTTGAATTATGCATGGTAGAAATTGAATATTTCAGCTATATTTATGTGATGTAGTAATAATTTTGGTTGTACACGATGATTTATTCGAGCTTACTGTAGTTAAAATTTAAACGCATTAAGCAAAAGCGGTTATTATTTTGCAGTATTTTTGGAATTAAGCAATTATTGGTTTTGAATATTTTAACTGCATTTGTGTGATGCAATACTAATTTAGCTGTAGTAATAATTTTGTTTGATGTTAACGATAGTTATTTAACCGCATTATGAAAATATAATTGAAAAATGAATTTTGATTTTTGATAGCTTGAGATGATTAAATAATGACTTCACATAATTAATGCTTGATTCAACCGTGCAGCTCAGCGTTTAATACATTGCTTCCAGGTTTGATGACATAATTTGGCTAAGTTTACTCAATTTCTTTTACAATTACGATGATCAATAATACAATAAGCATATAAGTTGTTGTATTCGGGCTTAAGGTAGATGCACAGTTTAAGTGCTGGGTCAAAACATGTGTTGTAGTGAGAATATGTTGATAACCACCTAAAAGAGTTTATTTTTTATTTTTTTGCAGTAAATTCTAAAATCACTTGCACCACCACCGTCGGAAAACTTCTAGAAAACAATTGATGAATGTATCTTTGTGTAGATGATTATGTAGTCATAGTTTGATTATTAGATATAGTTAATAGGTCAGACGAGCAGTGAGAGAATTTAGTAATAATACTGCATCAATGACACTTTTGCCTTTTTTGGATGCAGGTACAAATACCTTCAATGGTTAAAATAATTGACTGATGTAATGCATCTATTAAGGCCAAGAAAACATCACCTACTTGCGCTCAAGCCAATATCATACACGCGTTGCTAGCAGTTATTTCTGAGGCTAAAAAATGAATGGACTTCTCACAATTGTTCTCTTCTGTATTGGATATTTTCAAATATTGGTTACTGCGACCAGCTGTATGCCGTGTTTTGTACCCTGCATCGACATAGATCAGATTCGGTGAACAATAGTAATTTATATTGGAACCCATGTTATTTTCTTATTGCATCATCATTTCTATTTCAATTGAATCTTCTGTTTTACTACTTTTCCCCTGTACTACATCTGTTGCTTTTTTCTTTTTTCTTTTGCTCCCTTTTTCAGCTGTTGATAAATACTTTTCCTGACTTTTTACAAATTTCATCATATTACTATATTTCTCTCCATTGCAAAAAATATTTTGTTATTTTTATTTAATTGAATCGAACTGCACTGTGTCTTTGTGTCTGGAGTTCACAGTGAATACTTCAACTATATCTATGCACATTGAAGCAGCTGTGTAATTGCAAAAGCAACAACATTGGCGTTATATGCCACAGTGAATATATCTATGCATTAGCGGATAAATTTTTAACATATTATCCTCTAAATAGTCTGTCAACTTTAACATATTAACTGTAATTGTTTCATTCGATTTTAATTGTGATTATCGTAACCAAATATATCTATGTATTCTTTATCCTACCAAATTGTTATTCATGATGTAACACTATCGTTCAACAATGTTTTTTCATTACTACCGTATTAAATTTCTTATACATTTGGATATGACCTATGCAACAACAATATTTTTTCAACATCCGTGTGCGAAGCACGGGTTCACACTAGTATAAAAGAAAAGTGGTGCCTGAATAATATTTTCTCATTCTCCTAGAGCACAGGTGACTAACAAAACACGCATGGTCTAACATGAGATAACATTTATTTTCTATTTTTATAAAAGTGGTGCAAACATATTTACTCTATCTTAGAGTACAGCTGTACAGGTGGCGCAAATGATTTTTTTTTTAAGGCCTTAGCCAAATGCATTTTTTCTCAAACCAAAATACTGATTAACGTTGAGAACTTGAACAAACAAAGCTGAGTAGAATATTTTCACTGATTTAAAACCTGAAGTAAAACAGCGTTGCCACCTACATCCTTTTCCAACGTGTTTATAAATGATATAAGCAAGAATCTGTCTATACTATGGAGGGTGCTCTTGATTGTGGAGGAGGGTAGGTGTCATGTGGTGAAATAGTAGAGCCAAAAATTTGAACAGAACAATGAAGAAAAGAAAAGAACAAAAGGAGGAGGAAAAATAATTCGGCCATTACCCGATGCTTTGCTCACACGCAAGGAAGAGGGAGAGGAACCCAAAATGAGATGCAGGTGAAGTTTGATACGTGGTTTGTATTTATTTGTGACAACACAGGTTGTTAAAGTGGGAAAGCAAAAATCAAGGCATGCAAATTTTAAAGCAAGGAAGAAAACGTGTTTAGCATTTAAAGAAAAGCTTGCGTGCATCAAGGGAAAAATGGAAAGAAATTTAAAGATTTTGGAAGGGTTAGCAATTTGTGGATCACGTTCCTATTAAATCAGAAGGCAAAAGGAAAGTGAATATAATTTGCACGTAAATGGTGAGGCATGTTTTATATTTAAAGGGAGTAATTTGTATTTATTGAGTGGAGGAAACGGTATGAAATAAATTGCTTTAGGAACGGTAAAGAAGTATGAAATGAATCGTGTTTTATAATCAAACACGCATTGATAACGGTGAAAGGAAAAGGCAGGAGGAAAGTTGATTTTGAACCCGATTGGATTTTAAGGATTTTATACCAATTTTAAACAACAGGCAATTGGAAAGAGTAGAAAAATTTCTGCGTGAATCCAAGGCAAACATTTAAAACTAAATTGAATGGTTAGGGAATTTATTTCTTTCCCACTTAAAAAAAATACGCCTATGGATTAATTTAATTATTATCCTAGGTAAGAAAATGAGACATGCATAAAACTGACGTAAAAATATACGCCCAATGTATAAGAAAGAAACGCTTTTAAATTTGTACGTTTTTCTTATGTAGTAAATATACGTTAAAATATTACATCAAATCCGTACCATTTGTATGCCAACTAAATTGTACAAATTAAAACGTGTATCTTAAATAGCTTATTTACACTATTAACTTAAAATTTATTACTGAATTAAAATATGATTTGTTTACATCCTTTTGATTTACTTAACATTTAACAAATAAACTGTTGTATATACGTATAAAAGAAAACGTAGAATTTATTTCCTATATATTACTGAATTTAAAATTTTATTTATAAATCATTTAACTAAGAAACAATGTGTACACGTATAAAATTTATTTCTTTTACAGAATATTAATTACTTGATTTAAATGTGTATACCCAAATTTTAAAAGAACAAAAGTGAAATAAAATGTTGTTACCAATATATCCAGTTAAATTAAAGATTTGTAAGTTAGAATTTAAAGATTCAATTTATGTTAAACTTTAACCAAAATAAAATTATAGAAATTGCTTAAATTTATAAAAGGTTGGGTGGTTCTTTAAAATTAAATTTAAAATTCAACTTGATATGCATGGTTCTGAGTAGAGTAATTCATGGCTAGGAATGTGAATGGCTAGGGTAAAAAATAAAGAGGGTAGGTAAATAAAAGGCAAGCATTAAAGAAATGTAACGTATGTCTCCTTGATTTCTTCCAAGCTATTTATGAAAAGATATACACATAATTAAAATCCAATAAATAAAGTTTAGATAAACAAAATAGAAAAATAAAATAAAATAACCTAGAAAATAAAAATATAGAAATGAACATAGAAAAAAATAGAAATTAAAATACAGAAAATAACTACGTGTAAAACGCTGTAATTTATCTAATTTAAAAAGTATAACTCAGAATTTAACGAAACGAAAATCAGAACGGATATCATAAATATATTCTACTTAAAAGATTAAAATTTAAAAATTCAAATTTTTTTTTAAAAAAATTTAAACAAAAAATTCAAATTTTGACCAAAATATAAAATTTTCCAAAATTGTTTATTTATTGCATTTGGAAGATAAATTACAAACAAATTCCAAACTTACATTGGAAAAATTCTAAAAATTCACTTTTAAATGATTAAAAATCAAAATTTCAAATAAAAATATTCATAAAATTATGGGTTGTTACACTCTCCCCACTCAAAACTTTTCGTCCCCGAAAAGGAACGAGGCACGGAAAACAGAGACAACGGATAGAATGAGATAAAATTAAGACAAGATAAAGAAGATTGAAATTATACATGGTAACTGTCATTATAGGTAAATTCAACAAGATGGAGATGATCCTCCCAAGATCCTCCGTAATCAAGGACACAAGCACGAAGAAGATTCTTGAAAAGTTTTCCAAAAAAGACTGGTAAAGGTATTCTGGGTGGAAGAACTACAGATCGAACTTTAGAAAATAAGATCAATTTGGAATTCAATTCCATGCTTAGGATGCAGGAGAATAGGAACAACCGAAGGAAAAGAGATTAGAAAACAAAATAAGATAATAAATTTTAAAACCATGAAAGTTTCAACTTAAATTAATAATTGATTTCATCCATTTGATTTTTCCCTAAGTTAATTAAATCTTATCTGTTCATAATTTCATTATCTTATCACCTAATTAACAATTTCTAAAATCGTGAATTTGAAATCATTTATTATACTCATAATTTTATTCAATAAGTTTCATTCTTCCTTATTCTAGATGCTTATTACATTTATTCCACTTAATATATGGCTAATCACATATATTAAGTATACTTACACTTATTATGACTTACTCCCATTTATTTATAAATTCCTTTAACATCAGTTTATATTGTATATTATTCAATTAACTTTTTATTCTATTTACCCCTATTAATCTTTTATAACTAAACTTTAAGTGTATAACATTTATTATAGTCACTCAAATTTTATTTATAAAATCCCTTTTATATTGTATATTATCAAATTACATTGTTAACTTTTGAAAATTAAAGTAAGTTATATTGGAATGCAATAAAACTTTCTAATTCAATTATCTCAAGTTCAAAATTCTGATTTTCTTTTTATAATTGAAATTATTATTCAAGATAAAATTTAGGAATTAAATTTTCGATTCCCTTCAAACCATTTAGGGATAAATAAATATGTATACATAATGTGTCAAATCAAATTTAAATCATATATCTATATATATTATAAATCAAGCCATATTTTAGAAATTCAAATCAATTTAATTCTTCAAAGCAAAAACTGAAGCAAGACTACAGAATGGTCTCTCCACTTCGAAACTCGAAAATGAATGTCGATGATGCTGAAGCCATCATCGAAATTATTTCTCAGCGACAAAGAGAAGAGCACTGATTTTCAAACTTTTAAAATTCTTTAGAAATAAATTTCTATTCTGAAATACTTTAAATAATATATCCCTTTAAAACTTTAAACACAAGGTTTGAAACCATCGGAAATTGAATTCTCAAATTCTTGTTTTAAATTCATTTCGGTTCCCAAATCAATTTAAAAACAACTATTTATAAATTCATTTCTAGAATAATAAATGATAAATCAAGTATTATCATTTCAAATGATCAATTTAATCAATTTATTAAATTCCATAAAATTTACATATATATCAAAATTTATTTCATTAACCAAATTTTAAAGTAATATTATGTCAGTTTGTTCTGTTCAGGTGTTTTGGAAATTCCATCGATAGCGTTGGTTAGACGAATCGATCAGAAACCCATATCAACATCAACAACCCAAACAACATAATATAAAAGAACATTAATTATAGATTTACAAGTACAATTCAAAAATAGTTGGAGATAGGTTAGAAAAAAAAGAAAAGATGATTAATTAACAAAATAGGAATATGGATAAGCTTATGTAAATCGCAGGCAAACTTAACCTGGTCAACCGTGACTTAATGAATAAGATCAATGTGGATTTTCTGGGGTAGATCTACATTCAATCTCAAGAGATAGAGTTTGGAATAATAAAAGATATTAGCATCTAAACCAAGGATAGATATAAATCTTTGGTGAATAAATGCCATTGTAAAGGAGTTTCACCCCTTTACAAGTCATTATGAATGTTGACGAGACCGCCAATTCATTATAAAGATCATTCGAAGTGGAGTTATGGGATACTCCAAAATAAAAAGAAGACGAATAGTGAGGGACAAGAATGAATTTTGGAACTGCATGGAACGTTCCAAAATTCAAAGGAAATCGAGTCAAAGGAAGAGATTCAAGCTCAAATGAAAGTGATTCTGTAAATCAATTTACCATATATTCTAAGTTTTGCCTCAAAGCCAAAGCTCTGATACCAACTGTAATGACCCGATATTTTCAACCATTCGCATCCGCACATGTCGGACTTGAATTGCTCAAAATACCACATTGTATTTTAAGATTTGGCAAATCTCAAAACATACAGTAAATAAATAATCACATATCAAAGACACGGAGTAATAAAATGCAGCGGAAGTAAAGAAATAGTAGTTCATGAAGCTACTATATAAATACATCAGATTTAAATAAGATACACCAGAAGTAACAAGGTGATAACCAAGTACAAAGCTGAATCATCACAGGAACCAACCGGATAACTGAAAGTGGAAGGATAGCTGGATCTTCAAGCAAAGCTCTAACTCCGAAGCTGAGTCTCAAATGTTGTATCGCTGAGTCTGACCCGAGCGTAAAGCAAAACACAAAACACTCGAGTCAGGACATACATACTTCTACAATGTAAATCAACTCAAGTGAACTGTAATATAATTCTGCAAGTAACTTAAAGGATGCTTGGGACTGCCCATCCTCTAAGAATCTGTTAAACTATTTACTATGTAGTAATATTTCGCTATTATAATAATGTCTATAGTAAAATAAACTTACTTTTAAATAGCGTTAAGGGGTTACCCATATAGCCCTTAACACGTAGTAGTCCCAGTAGTCCATCCAATATCATAGTCCCTCCTAATCAAGAAGCCACCAGAGGATACCACACGGGCTACGGGAGAAGTCCAAACTCGTACAAGGCTCGCTACGGTAGGTGACACGACACAACTAAGCAATGCCAGGGTAGATATACCAATTACGCTTCCGGACCGGTGGTAACGCGTAGCTGCTACTACCGCCCACCTCGAACAACACTCCCAAAATCAAAGGTGTGCACCAAACAATCACAAAGTAACAGAATGTCATACGAAGAAGTGCGTCTGATCAACGGTGCTACCTCATTAGTCCGTCAATCGCTCCTGTTTTAGCCACCTTATGCCAACTCACAGGAGTTGGGTCCACGTACATACTTCAAAAGAACGTCACCACCATCCTACGTCAAAGTGGTTTTCGGTATCGACAGAGAGTATGCCCATATCCGATCCCGGTCTCTTTGCCAACCAATCGTTATTATAATCCGTGGTTATAACTTTTAAAAATATTTTATCCCTTAAAATATGATATCATTTCAAATCCAAATCTTTATCAAAATAAGGATTAATCATTTCCAAACCATTTCAATATATCAAAATACCATATCTTTCCAAAACTCATTTCAAATTATTATTGAATTCACATTCCAAATATTCAACTTTAAATACCTTTTCAAATTCAAAGATATCAATTCATTTATTAACATTACAAATCACTTTTTAAATAGCTTATATTTCAATCAAAATAATTCATTTAAACCATTTAAAAGTGAAGTTTGTATACTTTCAAATCAAGTATTCAATTTCCAAAGTTTAAACCATTCTAAGTTCATTTACTAAGTTAAACCATAAACATTAAAAATTTCAGCCTTTCACAACATTCAAAAACTGCTGTAAGTTATACTTCAAACATTTCAATTTAAACCTTTTAAACGTTATAAAAATCATATTTTAACATTCAAAAATGTTCATTATAATACTCTTTTAATTTATGATTTTTATAAAGTAAATTCTTATAATAAATCAATTTTTTCAATAAATTTGCTTAACAAATGCAAGTGCATTATTTACTTTTCTTCACATATTTATTTATTAACACTTTCAATTTTAAATTTCCATTTCACAAATTAAACTAAATTCCCAATTTATTTAATTTACTTAACCTTTAAATAAAACCAAATTCCACATTTCCAAGCTAGGTTATCATTTAAAATTATACATTTAAGCATTCATTTATTTAACCATTTCATTTCATAGAAAAATCAATAATACCTTATTAAATCACTTAAATTCCATTTAAATCAAATTATCTTATTCACCATTTACCAAATATAATTAAATTTCCATTTTATTTATATATATAACTCAAATTCTCTTTTAAACCAAAAACCAAATTTTCAGACTTAAGTTATATTTCAAAAATTCACCTTTATCATTCATTTAATTACATTTTTAACTCATTGAAAAATCATAATTTCTTTTTTTAAAACATTTTCAAAATCTACTTAAATCAAGTTTCATAAATTTACATTTTTAAAAATACTTAAAAATATCCAAAACACTTTATAAAATTACCACATACCTGTATATAGTTTTTTAACCTAGGGCAAGTGATACAGATATGTATCATTTCAATCCGCAGTTTGCAAAAAAAAATCCAGGTTCTATCATTTCAAACCCGCAATCCCAAGTTAAATAAATGAATAAATAAATAAATAAATAAATCAATGAACAAATATCGTTCAGGCCTATCATTTCAGCCCGTAACGATTCTATTCTACAGGGAACTTGCAGTGTGATAAACAGTATAACAGCATAAATATAACAGTATATAATATAACTGATGCTGTGTCAATTTAATAATAGTGTTTTTAACATCATAAATTTATATCACAGGCAAGTAAAATAAAATATAACCATTTTACAATTACACTTGTTATTAATTTACATATCTATAAGTATGTTTGTCGGGTGAGAATACTCACCTCTACGCTGCTGAAGATTTAGATTCAAAACTACAATAACCACACCGAAACAGCTTACAGAAAGCATGATCAAATATTGGAAGATGAGACAAACTGATTCCAATCTTGAAACAAGATAAATAAATAAAACTAAGCATTCGAATTTTATCACGAACATAGCAAATTTGAAACAAGAATTAATTAGAGGAAATTGACACAATGGCTCGACCACTCACCACACGACTTGACCTACATATCAAAGGCTCGGCCTGTTCATATGCACGCATTCATGCAGACCAGGGTAAATTGAAGATATAGGTTGCGTTCAATATACCAAGTTGGCAAATGAAACTTGGTTCATGGTTGGTCAAATGCATATCAATGCACGGTCTGTGTATGCACACGTCGTGTGTATCATTATGAAGGCAAAGTATGGGCTATAACTCTAAGTGGTACAGACATCTACTTTATATATTTTTTCTCTTTATATATATATATAAAAGAAAAGTGGTGCCTGAATAATATTTTCTCATTCTCCTAAAGCATAGGTGACTAACAAAACACGCATGGTCTAACATGAGATAACATTTATTTTCTATTTTTATAAAAGTGGTGCAAACATATTTACTCTATCTTAGAGTACAAGTGGCGCAAATGATTTTTTTCAAGGCCTTAGCCAAATGCATTTTTTCTCAAACTAAAATACTAATTAACGTTGAGAACTTGAACAAACAAAGCTGAGGAGAATATTTTCACTGATTTAAAACCTGAAGTAAAACAGCGTTGCCACCTACATCCTTTTCCAACGTGTTTATAAATGATATAAGCAAGAATCTCTCTATACTATGGAGGGTGCTCTTGATTGTGGAGGAGGGTAGGTGTCATGTGGTGAAATAGTAGAGCCAAAAATTTGAACAAAACAATGAAGAAAAGAAGAAAAAAAGAAGGTGGAAAAATAATTCGGTCATTACCTGATGCTTTGCTCACATGCAAGGAAGAAGGAGAGGAACCCAAAATGAGATGCAGATGAAGTTTGATACGTGGTTTGTATTTATTTGTGACAACACAGGTTGTTAAAGTTGGAAAGCAAAAATCAAGGCATGCAAATTTTAAAGCAAGGAAGAAAACGTGTTTAGCATTTAAAGAAAAGCTTGTGTGCATCAAGGGAAAAATGGAAAGAAATTTAATGATTTTGGAACGGTTAGCAATTTGTGTGTTAACCCTCTTTTGATTTGCGACCTAGCGACCTATGGGGAGCAGCGACCTAACGACCTATGGGGAGCAGCGACCTAACGACCTATGGGGAGCGACGACCTAACTACAGAAAGGACTAAGCGACCTAAGGAGGCTAACGACCTAACTACAGAGACGACCTAATGACTTAAGAGGTTAGCGACCTAGTGGCTCCAGTCCTCAGTGACCTAAAGATGCAAAGCGACCTAAAGCATATGCGACCTAAGCAAAGCCACGACCTACCGACCTTAGAAGCTAGCGACCTAAGGAATCCTGCGACTTAACAACCTATGGAGTGCCGTGACCTAGCAACCTAAGGTGAAGAGCGACCTAATTACTTAACAAGATAAGCGGGTGAACGACCTAAGCAATGAAGCGGTCTCAACAACCTAAGTCTCGACCTAGCGACTTAACGCTCTCCTAAGTCGCCGCCGACCTACGACCTACTTTAGGTCGTTCCCGACCTAGAACTTGGGGTAAAATTCCTGTCCAGATTTAACCCTATAAATACT
This sequence comes from Allium fistulosum, assembly GCA_030737815.1. Taxonomy (NCBI): domain Eukaryota; kingdom Viridiplantae; phylum Streptophyta; class Magnoliopsida; order Asparagales; family Amaryllidaceae; genus Allium; species Allium fistulosum. Next base: position 614,482,007 of record CM060908.1, on the reverse strand, counting down.
AGAGCTACTCCAACGGCAAGGGGACTTTTGGCTGATCTTCTGAAGCGCCGTTACTCTGCTGAATTCACAACTCATCCTACACATCAAGCATTCCAAACATTCAAGACACTACAACGAGCTTCGAAAGAGATCTTGCATATCAGACATGGATTCAAAGAGCCTTATCACATCGAAGTTTGAGCCACTATTCTGAAGTGTTTTTTGTGATCAAAGTGAATTGTATTTGAAGTGCATTTTATCAATTTGTAACTAGATCAGCAATAAAAGAATATAAAGTGGACGTAGGCTTAATTACGAGCCGAACCACTATAAAACCGTTGTCTCTTTACTTTTTCTGCTATTTTTCAGCTTATATTCTGTTCCCGTACCAACGGGTGGTGCTTTCACATTACTACACACACCAGGGTGTTAGCGTTCAATTTTTAGCGTTAACATTTTGGTGCTTTCACTGAGAATTGAACTCAGGAATCTTTTCACCATTGCTTCGCAAAGACTTGTTGAAAGAATCACCTTAAAGACCAGAAGTCTAACTGAAATCATGGCTCCTGGAAGAAAGGGTAGATCTACTAGATCCGAGAATGCTCATGAAGGGACCTCCGCTTCCCCAACAACAAACCAGCCAACTCCTACTGTTGGAATCACAAGGGATGAATTAGACGACGTAGTTTCTGGATTATACCAGCAAATTGAAACTCAAAATGCTTTGATGATGGACCGATTAAACGCTCTGCTTGGGGCAAATCGTCAACCAGAAAACCATGAAACAACCTTTGTCGAAAATGCCCATAATTCCCGAGAAAAAGGTATTCCTCAACGAGCAGCTGGCACCACCGAAGCGCCACCTTTCCAAGCTGAAGGTTCAAGGCCGTAGCCAACTTTTCGTGAACATTTGCCCAGGCAAACTTCCGAAAGAACAACCGACGTCTGCCCGTTGATGCCTCTGAACAATGAGGAATACCTGTCAGGAATGGTTCGTCGAATCATGAAAGAGAGCTTGTGGAGGGAAGAAAATTAGAGCGATTGGGGATTTGCACCAAGCAGAACTCCGTTTACGGAAAGGATCCTGAAAGCAGAATTTCCAAGAAAATTTGCACCTCCTACTATCCCGGCCTATAGGGGGACAAGTGACCCTAATCATTTCCTATACAAGTACGACTGGCATATGACCGGTGCAAGAGCATCAAACGAGATTAAGTGCCGATACTTTTTAGTGTACTTGGAGGGAGTGGCTCTACTTTGGTTCACAAAGCTACCAGTTCGGTCTGTAGATCAATTCTCCGACTTGACGCGAAAGTTCAAAGATCAGTTCAGATTGTATGCTTCAAAAGCTAAGGATATAATGTCACTGTCCAATCTTGAACAAGCTCCCGGAGAATCAATCAAATCTTTCTTGAGCCATTTCAATATAGCCCTAGCCGAAGTGGATAATGCAGAGCCCCGTATGATCCTGACCTACTTGACGCGAGCCATCAACAAATCGAGTGAATTCGGTAGATGGTTGAAGTGTTCTTTAGAAAAAGAGAGAAAGTAAAAACTTCTCCAATACAAAGCGTATTCTATTAAAAGCAGAATAATATTTCCTCAAAACGGAAGAATTATTCTCTAAAATTAGAATACAAGTCTTTTCAGAATATTGCAGTAAGCCGTGATACAGGGGCATATAACTATATTAATAAAACTTGTATTCAAGCAACATACCACAAGCTCATTACAATATCACGCAAAAAGATGTGGGATAAATGCATTCTCAAACACAAACCAAAAGTTTGCACAAGTAAAAAGAATCGTTTATTCTATACTAAAATGAGAAATAAATGCATTCTTACATACACAAGAATTTGTACAAGCAAAATAATTATTTTTATTCAATACTATGAAAATTCTTTACATGTGCAGATCTCAAAAAAGCTGGGACCGGTATCCGCACAATCTCCGGTCAATACATGCCAAAAGAAAAACAAGAAGCATAAAGTCCAACTTATCATTCCTTCTTCCCGCCACCCTTAGAGCTCTTTCCCGGCTTGATAACTAGTTTTGGAAGCCGTTGTGGACGGGTCGAAGGGGAAGGAGAAAGAGGAGTAGTCGGATCTTCTTCTACTTTATCTTCTCCAGCTGAAGTGCTTTTCTTCTTCTTCCTTATTGCGTGCTTCCCTTTCCTCTTTGAAGAAGACTCCCTTCTCGAAGTAAGCAACGTAGAAAGTTTTGTATCATCATCATAAGACTGCTCCGGGGTCTTCTCACTGTCCTCAAATTCTTCCACCTTCTGCTCTTGCGAAGCAGGTGGATCCTCCAAGCGCTGAAGGGCTTCTATTTGCTCTTCTTGCGAACCCGGCTGAGAAGAAGGAGCAACTTGAAGGGATAGAGGAGGAATAGTTGGAAGAGGAGAAGTGTGCGCAGCATTCAGTGTTTCTGCTACAGAAGAAAAGAAGTTAAAATCAGTATTCTCGAAAAAAAGGGAAGATATTGGATCATCGAAACTTAAGTAATAAGCAAGAAATTCATCGAGCTCAGTTGAATTGAACGAGTAGTCTACTTGAGCTAGATCAGACTTGAAGTTACCTGGAGAAGTCGGCTTAATCACAACAACTTCGAATTTTTCTGCTTCAGCGTCATCCTGGGATTTCTCTTCAACTTGAACAATAGGAGACTCGGTAATGGCGGACTTAACTTCAGCTTTTGCAGGAGGTGGAGAATAAGAGCTGGAGCCTATGATATCAACGTCGGCCGAAGTCGAAGTATGGGCAGGGGCAGTTGGAGATACTTTCTTTTCCGGATGCTCCCCTGCCGCTGCTTCAGCTCTTGCTCCAGCAAGTTGCTCCTTTCCTCTGGCAAGAGCGGCACGAGTTTCATCATCAAAATAATGTGCCTCAAGCTCTGCCTCATCATAGACGGCGCCTCCGAGCATATCAATTGCGACCTCCCATACTTCAGCCAAAGTAATTTCATATTTCGGTCCCAGGAATGAGAGACTTCCGCGCCCCAAGACGCTGTGGACATAAAAGTCGAACAGAGTAGAGCTGATAGTGGCTTTGGTTGCCTCATGAGATTCTTCAGCGGCAACTTGACCAGCAACTGCGTCATCACGCTCTTTCTCAACTTTAGAAAGTCGAGCTTTTAATGCTGCGATCTCCAAGTCCTGGGAGTTAACTCTTTCCCGCAGCTGAGCGGTATCTTTGCGGTATTTTTCAGTTACATGCTGCTCAGCCTCAAGTTTCATCTCAGCATCCTTTTGAGCAGCATGTGCATCCCGCACTTGTTTTTGAAAGACTTCTTCTTTTTGAGAGTGTGAAGCGGAAGAAGTGGCGAGATCTTCTTTGAGTTTCTTAACTTCGGACTCAAGTCTCGCATTGTCATCAGCAATGCTCGCCATCTCTGCATCATGTTGCTTACAAACTTTATCCCACTCTGACTTGTCATTCTCCATAGTTAGCATGGCTTCAAGATTCATGCGATTAACTCTTTCAAGCTCGTCAACAAGCTTCTGCCAGCCAGACATCCTCTTTATATCGAGTTTGACTGCATCGAGGTTCCTCAACATAGCTTGCTTTTCAATCGGTACCAAGTCTAAGTCGAAGCGCACTCCTCTTAGGCACCAATTTGGGAATCGACTTCGAAGTGTAGAAGGAGCATCTTTGACTTGATACCGAGGCCTGCTGATAATCGTCTGGATGTCAGATTTCTTTAGAGCAGGAGAACCGGAGGGGATATCAAGAGAGATAAGAGCATCGGTCTTTTCAGAAATCGCAGACGCGTCCCTTTCGCTAAGTCTGGCCCGTTTGCTCGGGTCTTCGGGAGCATGACTTTTCCCTTTAACATTATAAGTTTTTCTCTTGTGGGAGTCATCATCCCTTCTTCTTTACTGCTCCTCATAAATTTGTCTCTCACGAGCTTTTCTGACAGCTCGCTCCTCATCAGTTTCCCTACGAACAGGGAGATAGCGTCTATGGTCATAAGTGTCATGCCCTCCATAACACCGAAAGTCATCATAATATGAACCACTTCGCCCCATCGGAGAACCTGAAATAGAAGAAAAGACAAGTCTTAAAAATCTTCAAATTGAAGAAGCTAAGTGAGTATAAGTGCCAAAAATCCTAATTGTGTGATGTGCAAGCTACACGCGTCAAACTACAAACCACTCTTTGGTTGGGGAGTGATAACGGATTGTGAAGCAGGAGTCAATATTTGGGATGACGAAGTTTGCTGCAAAGCGGATGTCACTTCAGTTGCAGGAGATGTAACTTTAATTATATCATCTTTGAAGAGCTCCTGTGAAGTAATCATATGATCGCTCAATCCCTCAAAGGTATCGTCACCGTCATGTTTAGCGGGACTTTCTCTCTCAACTCCTCTATCATCAGCTTTCTCAGAATGATGAGAAGTTTCTTCTTCTTCAATTACTGGAGAGAGTGTGAGTATGCCGGATGATCCCGCAACATCAACAGTGGTAGAACATTTCACCAGTGCAGCCTCTACAATAGGTCCTTCCGATACAATTTCTTCTATAGAAACTGGGGCATTTAATGTCTCTGCTTGAGAACTTGGGGCACCCAATGTTTCGGTCTCAGAACTAGAAATTTCGTGAATCTGAGTAGATCGGGAGGAGTGTAGAAGTCCGAACTGATGCAAAAACTCATCTTTCAACAAAAATTTAGTGCTTCTCTCTTCAGCAGCCACAACATTTAGAGTTTCAAAGATTGACTTGAGGCTGGGATTTCTAAGCGGAGGAGGAAGTGCTACAAAAAGCAGAAAATGAAGTTAAGCATTTGACAATTCGAGTTTCGAAAAGCTCATGAGATGAACAGAGAAAGGCAATCTTACTTCTGACTCTCCAGACGGCATAGAATCCCGGAGGGCAACGGACGATGAAGAATTGATTGAGAAACCCGTGTGCACTTTCGGGCAAATTCAAGATCAATTTACGGTTTCTGGCACCTCTTACAAGCATAATTAAAGGGTGATCTTTGTTCTTAGCAAAGGTGCACAAATAGCAAATCTCATCAAAGCTTGGAAGACGGTTGAGTGTCCTCCTGAACAGAACACACAACCCCATCAAGACGGCATAACCGTTGGGGTGTAGCTGGAAGGGAGAGATCGCTAATCGAAGAAAAAGCTCTCGAAGAAAATAATTAAAGGGAGGAATAGCTCCGCTTAAGTGCATCTGACGATTAACTGCGACAAAACCATGTGGTGGCCTGTCAGCAGTATCGTTTGCTCCAGGAAATAAAGCATCTGCTTCGGCAATAACGAACTGGATACACAATTGTCTGCAAACTTTATGGCTCAAGGTGGTAGAAGTCCTTTCCGGAGGATCAATCAATGGGTTAGCAATCGGAAAAGCTTCTCCAGCTGGTCCTGTATCTTCTTGTCGAGATGCCATTCTACACAAGGAACTGGATATTCAAATATGAAGGTGCACGTTTCCTAAAAGTGTGAAGTGTTGTGTAAAACTAGTAAAGTAACAAGCATATATAACTGGAATCAAATTAATTGACATGTGTCGATTATAGAGTTTCAGGGCTTGCTATTTTAAGACCAAGAACAGTGTTGTGTTGATGCAAACAAATTGGCTTTAGTTGGTTATTTTAGCTTTTTTTATAATACGTCACTTGAATTTGTTGATTCACAGCATTTCATTCACAAAGTTCATTTAAGTTGATTTTTCTTTATCGACTAATCTTTCATTTGATGTGGGCAGTCAATGGCAGTATATTCGTCCCAGTTTTCTGCAAATATTGTGTTTAATAGGTTATTAGCATTAGAGATAATCTATAAAGAGGTTCAAACAGTTTAAAGTCCAGACAGTTCGAAGTTCAAGCGGTTCATTCTAGCTGTTTAAACTGAAAACTCAGTCAAGTTATGTCAAAGCTTTGCAAATGTCTAAGGCAAATTTTCTTAGGTCGCATTGTTCAAGTCAAAAAGTTCAAGGCGTAGAGCTTCAGGGCAAGGCAATGGAAATTTGGTTAAGTATTAGGTCATTCAGACATGCTCACGACCTAAAAGCTTAAGGCGCAGTAAGTTAAGCCATAGCAAATGTCTAAGTGTTAGCTCGTCTGCGACCTAAAGTAGTGTTAGCTCGTCCACGACCTAAAGGGTATGCTGCGAGTTAAGTCAAGTCGTTAACTTTTTAAGTCGTAATGCATATGAAGGAAATGGCCTCAAGTCAAAGCAATGCAAATCATCAAAGTCCTAGCTCGGCCGCGACCCAAACCCTATGCCACAAGAGATTAAGTCGCTAATTCAATGGGTCGCAACCTAATCCAACAGTTCAAGGCAGTATGCGTTCGTCTAAGTCCTAGGTCGTGAAGGTTCATAGGTCGCTAATATTCATTAGGTCGTCTCTAATGGAATCTCGAGCTATCTCCTGCTCAAGCCAAAACCTCGTTTCCCTCCACCAATTACCTTCTCATCCCCTCTAAAATCACAAATCAGTTAGCCTAAAGCACTGAAACCCATCTCCTTCTTCTCGATTCGCCTAAAGCCAAATCGAATCACCTCAAGTCCATTAACAATCGATGTAACGAGATTCGTAATGAAACGTGGCGTAAGGAAGTCGGTCAAAGATGAAAGATGGGGTTTGTGAATCAATGATAATCGAGGATTGAGTAGAAAGCCAATTCACTTACGCAATGTAATGTTAAGGATAGCTGATGATCAAGTAATTGAATTCGCCTTCGAGAGCTTGGGAACTTGTTAATGGCTGAGTGGAATGTTAGAACAGATGAGGTGAAGGAGGAACGACCTAAACTATTTATACACCGGTGCATTGAAATGCGAATCGGCGCCACACGACCTAATTTCCTCGCTAGGTCGTTCGCAACCTAACAACTCATCAAAGAGCTAGTTAAGGAAATCGAAGCACACGACCTACGACCTAGGCGTGTACTTCGAGGGGCAAATGTTAACCCTCTTTTGATTTGCGACCTAGCGACCTATGGGGAGCGGCGACCTAACGACCTATGGGAAGCAGCGACCTAACGACCTATGGGGAGCGGCGACCTAACTACAGAAAGGACTAAGCAACCTAAGGAGGCTAACGACCTAACTACAGAGATGACCTAATGACTTAAGAGGTTAGCGACCTAGTGGCTCTAGTCCTCAGCGACCTAAAGATGCAAAGCGACCTAAAGCATATGCGACCTAAGCAAAGCCACGACCTACCGACCTAAGAAGCTAGCGACCTAAGGAATCCCACGACTTAACAACCTTTGGAGTGCCGCAACCTAGCAACCTAAGGTGCAGAGCGACCTAATTACTTAACAAGATAAGCGGGTGAACGACCTAAGCAATGAAGCGGTCTCAGCAACCTAAGTCTCGACCTAGCGACTTAATGCTCTCCTAAGTCGCCACCGACCTACGACCTACGACCTACTTTAGGTCGTTCCCGACCTAGAACTTGGGGAAAAATTCCTGTCCAGATTTCACCCTATAAATACTAGAGCTACTCCAACGGCAAGGGGACTTGTGGCTGATCTTCTGAAGCGCCGTTACTCTGCTGAATTCACAACTCATCCTACACATCAAGCATTCCAAACATTCAAGACACTACAACGAGCTTCGAAAGAGATCTTGCATATCCGACATGGATTCAAAGAGCCTTATCACATTGAAGTTTGAGCCACTAGTCTGAAGTGTTTTTTGTGATCAAAGTGAATTGTATTTGAAGTGCATTGTATCAATTTGTAAATAGATCAGCAATAAAAGAATATAAAGTGGACGTAGGCTTAATTACGAGCCGAACCACTATAAAACCGTTGTCTCTTTACTTTTTTTCCTATTTTTCAGCTTATATTCTGTTCCCGTACCAACGGGTGGTGCATTCACATTACTACACACACCAGGGTGTCAGCGTTCAATTTTTAGCGTTAACATTATGGATCATGTTCCTATTAATTCAGAAGGCAAAATGAAAGTGAATATAATTTGCACGTAAATGGTGAGGCATGTTTTATATTTAATGGGAGTAATTTGTATTGATTGAGTGAAGGAAACAGTATGAAATAAATTGCTTTAGGAACGGTAAAGAAGTATGAAATGAATCATGTTTTATAATCTAACATGCGTTGATAACGGTAAAAGAAAAAGGCATGAGGAAAGTTGATTTTGAACCGAATTGGATTTTAAAGATTTTATACCAATTTTAAACGAGAGGCAATTGGAAAGAGTAGAAAATTTTCCGCGTGAATCCAAGGCAAACATTTTAAACTAAATTGAATGGTTAGGGAATTTATTTCTTTCCCACTTAAAAAAAATACGCCTACGGATTAATTTATTTATTATCCAAGATAAGAAAATGAGACATGCGTAAAACTGACGTTAAAATATACGCGTAATTTATAACAAAGAAACGCTTTTAAATTTGTACGTTTTTCTTATGTAGTAAATATACGTTAAAATATTACATCAAATTCGTACCATTTGTATGCCAACTAAATTGTACAAATTAAAACGTGTATCTTAAACAGCTTTTTTACACTATTAACTTAAAATTTATTACTGAATTAATATATGATTTTTTTACATCTTTTTGATATACTTAACATTTAACAAATAAACTGTTGTATATACGTATGAAAGAAAACGTAGAATTTATTTCCTATATATTACTCAATTTAAAATTTTATTTATAAATCATTTAACTAAGAAACAATGTGTATATGTATAAAGTTTATTTCTTTTACAGAATATTGTTTACTTGATTTAAAGGTGTATACCCAAATTTTAAAAGAACAAAAGTGGAATAAAATGTTGTTACCAATTGTTAATCCCTTTTCTGAATGGCGAATCAATTGCTTAAGAAAAGGAAGCGACTTAACTATTCACAGCTCAAAGCGACCTGCGACCTACGACCTATAGCAACTGGCGAGCTAACATTGTAATGAGTTAAACGACTCAACCTCCCAGCGGATTTCAACGAGTTAAGCGGCCAAAACAGATCAACGGCATAACGACTCAAACACGACAGTGGGTTGAATACTACAGCCACTCAATGAGGCAGCGACCTAGCGACCTAGCGGGTTATGAGCCCATAGCTACACCAAAATAAGCCACGTCTCCTTATGCCGTTTGTATATAGGTCGCTCCGACCTATATTAGGTCGCTGATTCTCCCAAGTCTATCCTAAGTCGCTCCGCCTGATGTCCCAGCATATAGGTCGCCTTCCATTCCCTATAGGTCACTGCGACCTACCGGCCAACGCAAATGGCCAAATACACCCACTATAAGCCGTTACCCGTACCCATTAAGTCGCCCACGACCTAACTCAACTCCTAAGCCGCCCACGACCTATACCAAACGACCTAACTCCGAAACTCCCCTATAAATACCTCGCCTGCTCCACATTAAAGGGAACTTTTGGATCATTTCTGGAGCGCCAAGACTTTGCTGTTTTCACGACTTCTACACCTGCTCCAACACTTCAAATGCCAAAGACACTTCAAAGAACCTTCGGAAAAGATTAAGCTCATTCAACATGAATTCAAAGAGCTTTTCCACATCAAAGTTCTAACTACTTGTCCTAATTATGTTGTAATTGATAAATGTTTACTAATTTGTAATCAAATCAGTAATAGAAGAGATTAAGTGGATGTACGCTTGACTTTGAGCCGAACCACTATAAAAATTGTTGCCTCTTTACTATTTTCTGCTATTTTATACTTGTTTTTAGTTCTTGTACCAACGGGTGGTGCTTTCGCTATATCACAACTCACAGTGGGGTGTTAACGTACATTTTTAGTGTTAGCATTTTTGGTGCTTTCATTGAGAATTTAACTCAAGACTGCTCTCATCATTGCTTCACAAAGATTTGTTGAAAGACACTCCCTAAGAACCAAAAGCCTATTCGAAATTATGGCTCCTGGAAGAAAAAGTAAATCTACTAGATCTAGAGGTGCTTATGACAACACCGCCACCTCTCTCGCATCAAATCAAGCGGCTCCTAGTGTTGGAGTCACAAGGGCGGAATTGGATGCTGTAGTGTCTGGGTTGTATCAACAAATGGAAGCCCAGAACACTTTGAAGTTGGATAAGTTAAATGCTTTGCTTGGAATAAACCAGCAACCAGAAAATAATGAAGAAACCTTTACTGAGGATGTTCATGATTCCCAAGGGAAAATTATTCCTCACATGGTAGCTGGCACCGCCGAAGTGGCACCTCCCCAAGTTGGAGGTTCAAGGCCGCAGCCAACACTTTGTGAACGTTTGTCCAGGCAAACTTCCGAAAATGTAGCTGACGTTTGTCCTGTGGGGCCTCTAAACGATGAGGAGTGCCTCTCGGGAATGATTCGACAAATTATGAAGCAGAGCATGCGAAGGAAGGAACATGAAAGTGACTGGGTGTTTGCCCCATGCAAAACTCATTTACTAAAAGAATTCCGAAGGATGAATTTCCAAAGAAGTTTGTTCCTCCCACTATTCCAGCTTATCGGGGGACAAGCGATACTAACTAGTTCTTATACAAGTATGACTGGCATATGACAGGTGCTAGAGCAACATATGAGATCAAGTGCAGATACTTTCCTGTGTACTTACAGGGAGTGGCTTTGCTTTGGTTCACAAAGCTGCCAGTTCGATCCATGGATCAATTCTCCGACCTAGCTCGAAAATTCAAAGATCAGTTCAGTTTATATGCTTCAAAGGCCAAGGACATAATGTCACTATCCAGCCTCGAACAAAGCCCCAGAGAGTCTATCAAATCTTCTTAAACCGCTTCAATATAGCCTTGGCCGAAGTTGATAATGCAGAGCCTCGGATGATTCTGATTTACTTGATGCAAGCTATTGACAAATCAAGTGAATTCGGAAAATGGATAAAGATGAAAGCCTTCCTGTGGCAGCAAAAGTAGTCGAGGCTGAAGCTAAGAATAACAATGTTGCTTCTAACCAAAAGGAATCTGGTGGCCAGAAGAGGGAGAATGATGGTGGAAAAAAGCAGAAAGATATGAAGAAGACTCGCCACTTTAAACCTTCAGATTTTACTCCCTTAACTGATACTCCAGAAAATATCTTTTTCGCAAACAAGGATGTTGTCGAATATCCTAAACCACCTGAGATGAAGTCTGAGAAAAATGTTGTGAATAATGGGAGATTCTGTCGGTTCCACAATCAACCTGGCCACGACACTAATGAATGTCGCCATTTAAAGAATTTGATTGAACAACTGTTGAGACAGAATAAACTACAACAATATGTGAAGAGAAACAGAAGTGACCCAACCTCATCTACTACGGGGCAGCAAGTTCCTGCTCATCAATCCGTCTCAGGTGAGAGGACCGCAGCGCAGAAATCTGAGAGGCTTGTCATTAATGTTATCACAGGGGTCCTCACCCAGCAGGCAGGAGTTGGGGTGAGATGGAGAGATATGCTCATGCTTTAAGATATGCTCTGGCAGAAGAAAATGTTTTTGTCTTGGAAGATGCTACACCTTTAAAACAGCAAAGAACTTTTAACGATGACATCATATTCCAGGCTAGAGACTCTGTTGGTGTTGAGGCTCCCACCATGGATCCCTTAGTGATATCTGCACGCATCGGACCAGCCATTGTAAGAAGGGTGCTTGTTGACTATGGCGCCTCTTGCAATGTCCTCTTCAGAAAGACATTTGATCAGATGAAAATTCCCATGGCTGATGTCCAAGCTTCCTCACAGAAAATTGTTGGGTTCACTGGAGAACCAAAACAGCCTATTGGGACTATTGACTTATTTGTGGAGCTTGGAGAAGGGGAAAAAAAGGTGGTCTGAAAAACAAACTTTTGTTATTGTTTATGAATTCTCCGCTTACAATGCCTTCTTGGGTCGACCGACTCTTGCCGCATTCAAGGCCATTCTCGCCCCATGGTGCCTGACTATGAAGTTCCCCACTGATAATGGTGTTGGTGTTGTGAAGGGGGACCAAAATGCCGAGCGAGAATGCTATCTCATATAGTTACGGGAGGCAAAGAAGAGAGAACTGGGTAAGGGTGCGGCAGCTTCGCTCCACATCAAAGAGCCCACCTTGTAGCAATTATGGGGTGGACCCTGCACTGGTGAGCATAGTGGTGCATGAAAAGAGACTGGTCCCAGAAAAACCAGTGCAGGGGAGAGTATAGTGGTGTCGATGGAAGTGACGGTGCCAATACGTATTGACCTGAATGATCCAAACAAGGTGCTGAATGTGGGTTCACAACTCGGTGTGACGGTTTAGAATATGCTGATATCATTCTTGAAAGCAAACCTGGATGTATTCACTTGGAGTCATGCCGACATGTGTGGAATATCTCCAGAAATCGCAGTGCATGCTTTGAATATTGATCCAAAATGCACACCCGTAAAGCAGAAAAGAAGAACCCAGGGTCCTGAAAGGTCGACAACATTAAAAGAAGAAGTAGATCGGCTCATGGAAAATGTCTTCATCAGAGAATCCACTTATCCAAATTGGGTTTCTAATCTGGTGTTGGTTAAAAAAGCAAATGGAAAGTGGAGAGTATGCATCGACTTTTCAGACTTGAACAAAGCATGCCCCAAAGACTGTTTCCCGTTACCCAGGATTAATCAGTTGGTGGATGGAACAGTCGGGCATGAATTATTGTTTTTTATGGATCCTTACTCAGGGTATAACCAAATTATGATGCATGAGCCAGATCAGAAGGACACGAGCTTCATCACTGATGTTGGTCTTTACTGCGATAAAGTCATGCCCTTCGGACTAAAGAACACAGGGGCAACTTATCAAAGACTTGTTAATGCCATGTTCAAACCCCAAATTGGCAAGACTATGGAGGTATATGTTGATGATATGTTAGTGAAATCGAAGAAGGCAGTAGACCACATGGATCATTTGGCAGAAATGTTTGCGGTCCTCCGAATGTATGGGATGAAGCTAAATCCTCTGAAATGTTCATTCGAGGTAGAGTCCGGAAAATTCTTGGGTTTCATTGTGAGTGCTAGGGGCATCGAAGCTAATCCTGCTCAGATTACTGCTTTAAGATAAGTCAAAGCCACCAGAACAAAGAAGGAATTGCAAAGCCTCAACAGGAAAGTCGCTGCTTTGAGTCGGTTTATTTCCAGGGCCACCGATAAATGCATTCCCTTCTTTGACTCTCTGAAGAAAGGAAAGAAAAACTTTGAATGGACTCCTGAATGTCAGAAAGCTTTTGATGAATTGATTCGTTACATGGAAACGCCTCCAGTACTTTCTAAGCCCAACAATGGTGAAGATCTTTTCATATACTTAGCGGTTTCATCTCATGCTCTCAATGCAGCATTGGTACGGGAAGACGCAAAAGTTCAGCGCCCGGTTTATTACATTAGCAAAAGATTCACTGGGGCAGAGATGAATTATTCAAAGCTGGAAAAGCTCGCCTATTGTCTATTGATTGCGTCCAGAAAATTGAGGCCATATTTCCTAGCTCATCCTATTAAAGTCCTCACTGATCAACCTCTAAAGCAAGTCCTATTTTGCCCTGAAGCTTCAGGTCGTCTTCTGAAGTGGAATATTGAACTCAGCCAATACGATATCACCTACCATCCCCGAAGAGCAATCAATGGACAAGCTTTAGCAGATTTCATTGCAGAATACATAGATAAGGGTGATAGTGAGGAAGAGGTGACTGATGACATCTCGATCTAATGGAAATTATATGTTGATGGTACAAGAAATGACTATTGTTCCGGAGCTGGAGTTGTGCTTGAAACCCCCGAAGGCCGGTCATTGTGCTATGCATTAAGATTAGAATTTCCTTCGACAAATAATGAAGCAGAATATGAAGCTCTTATTGCCGGCTTGAAGATTGCTAATGAACTGAACATCAAAGTGTTGCAGATCTTCAGTGATTCCCAGCTTATTGTATGCCAAGTTAAGAAAGAGTTTCAAACTAAAGGAGGAAATATGCCAGCTTACTTGTCAAAGGCCTGGGAGCTTCTCGATGATTTTGATCATTATACAATAAGCCATATACCCCGGGAAGAAAACATGAAGGCAGATTCTCTTGTAAAATATTCGAGCTCTGGCGAAGCTTAATTATTTGGATTGGTCCCTGTGGAAGTCTTGTCAGCTCCAAGTACTAATGAGATGGATATTGACTAGATTATGGCTGTATCTCAAGAGCAGAAGTCGTGGATGACCCCGATCAAGGAATATCTACTCAATGGCTCCCTGCTAGAAATCTTAAAAGAGCGCCAGAAGCTGTTAAGAAAAGCCCCGAGATATGTATTTCAAGACAGCCATTTGTACAGACGAGGATTCTCGATGCCATTACTCCAATGTGTAACCAAGGAAGAGGCTAAGACAATTTTAGCCGAGGTGCACGGAGGAGAGTGTGGGGATCATTCAGGTGGCTAAACTCTTGCAAAGAAAATTCTCCGCTATGGGTATTTTTGGACAGATATTAATCGAGATGCTGCTAGCCACTCCTGAAAGTGTGACAGATGATAGAGATTTGCAAATATCCCAAGAGTACCTTCCACCAAGCTAACACGGAGGGTCAGTCCATGGCCATTCGCCATTTGGGGGATAGATCTCATTGGGCCTTTGCCGATTGCCAAGTCCGGAATCAAATATGCTATTCTTGCTGTTGATTATTTCACTAAATGGGCAGAAGCCGAGCCATTGGCTACTATTACCTCTAAAAAGATGATAAACTTTATGACTAAAAATATCATTTGCAGGTATGGTCTGCCTCAAAAGATAATCACAGACAATGGTACCCAATTCGAAAGCGAAGAATTCCAGGACTTTTGCAGGCGGTTCAAGATCAAAAAAAGCTTCTCAACAGTGGCTCATCTACAGGCAAACGGGCAAGTGGAAGCAGTGAACAAAATTATCAAATCAACCATCAAAAAACCGCTTGAAAAAGCAAAAGGTGGTTGGGTGGATAAGCTGCCATTAGCACTTTGGGCATATAGAACTACCCACAAAACTACGACTGGGCACAGTCCATTCTCATTAGCATATGGATTAGAAGCAATGATTCCAGTGGAAATAGAGGTCCCCTCACACCGGAGAATTTATTTCAACCAAGCTGAAAATGAAAAGCTGCAACTTGAAGCACTTGACCTGCTTGATGAAAGAAGGAAAGAGGCTGAGCTCAGAGTTGCAGCCCATCAGCAAAGGATAGCCAGGCACTTCAATTCCAGCTTTGAAATTAGGGATCTAGTCTTGAAAAGGGTCATGATAGCAATAGGAGTGTTTGGGCCAAACTGGGAAGGGCCATACGTCATAGGAAAAAAACTTCTTGATGGCACTTTCAAGCTCACAACTATAGAAGGAGATCCAATTCCGAGAGCTTGGAACAGCAATCACTTGCGTCCATATTTTACTTAGAAGCTATGCTTAAATTTGTAAAATGATTATGGATGTATCATTCTTGTATTGTATTGTATTAATAAGAACTATAAAGTGGATGTAGGCCCAATTCTTGGCCGAACCACTATAAATCTTGTGTTCTCTACTACTATAAAATGCTTGTATCATTTCGATGTGCAAATATCTTAAATATATTGCTAAAATGTCGATTTAATATTGCAGGCTATCAAAGCAAAGCTTACCTATTCAACACATCACAAGGCCAAGCGATTCCTACAAATCACTCAACAAACAAATGTCAAGCCACAAAAATTCCAGATTCAATTCCTACATAAGAAGTGCTTTTCACAAACAGTTGGTGATTCCACCGAAGGGGCACCTTCCTAACATGGAGGTTCCAGGCCCTTGCTAACTGATTGCGATCGTTTGTGCAAACAAACATCCGAAGTAGCTTGCTTCTACCCCATGGATTCACTTAACAATGAAGTACACTTCCTTGGAAAAATCAAACAACTTGCAAAAGAAAGGAACATGTACTTAGAGATGATAACGAGGAATCGCTGAGGGGCAGATGGTGAAAAGACACGGGGAAGCAGACAAAAACAGTCAAAATGGAATCTTGTCTCTCAACAAAAAGGTTGGTGGGACCACCGAAGGGGCACCTTCCCAAAGTGAAGGTTCCAGGCCCTTGCTAGTTAATTGTGATCGTTTGTGCAAACAAACATGCAGTTAGGTAGCTTGCGTCTGCTTCGTGGATCCACTTAATTGTGAGATGCAACCTACCTGGCAAACGAAACAAAAAAAATCCCTCTTCGGAGGCACACTTCTAATCTCAAGGGTAGATCAATTTCTCCATAATGAGAACATTCTTCCCCAAAAAAGTTGAAGTGCCAAATAAAGCCCTCTAACGAGGCACGCCGAAAAATGAAATGTTTTTCTCAAACAAAAAGGTTGGTGGGACCACCGAAGGGGTACCTTCCCAAAGTGAAGGCACCAGGCCCTTGCTAACAAATTGTGATCGTCCGTACAAACGAACATCCAATTAGGTAGCTTGCATCTGCCCCGTGGATCCATTTAACTGTGAGAAGTAACTTTCAGGCAAACAAAAAAGCACTCTTCGGAGGCACACTTCTACTCTCAAGGGAAGATCAATTTCTCCATAATGAGAACATTCTTCCCCAAAAAAGTTGAAGTGCCAAATAAAGCACTCTAACGAGGCACGCCCAAAAATGAAATGTATCTCTTGAAGAAGTCGTTGGTGGAACAACCAAAGGGGAACCTTCTCAAAAGGAAGGTTCTAGGCTGCAGCTAAATGCTCACGATCGTTTGTGCAAACAAATATCCGATAAAGCAGATGACGCTTGTCCCGTGGGCCCACTTAGCGATGAGATATAACTTTCTGGCATACAAATCAAAGCCTTCTTCGGAGGCCCGCTTCACCGCGTAGGGGAACCCACTTCTCAAAAATAAAAGTGACCATCTCCGAAAGTTGAAGTGTAAAAACTTTTTTCTAAAAAAAAAGATAAAACTTCTCCAATACAAGGCACACTCTACTAGAGCAGAATAATATTTCCTCAAAAATGGAAGAATTTTTCTCCAGAGTAAGAGTACAAGTCTTTTCAAAATGGAGAAGATTGTAATAAGCCGTGGTATCGGGGCAATATAGCTACATTAATAAAAGCAACGCTCAAGCAACATACCACGAGCTCACCACAATATCATACAAAGAAAATAAAGAAACTTGTGCGAAAATAAGGAATAGATGCATTCACAAATAGAGACAAAAGATTGTACAAGTAAAAAGAGTCACTCTATTCCATACTATAAAAGATTTGTATACATGTGCAGGTTTCAAAAAGCGGGGGCCGGTACCTGCACAATCTCCGGTCGATACAAATACAAGCAAAAAGCAAAAAAGCAGAACAAGAAGGATAAAACCAGACTCATTACTTCTTCTTCCCGCCGCCTTTGGAGCCCTTGCCTTGGCTAATGGTTAACTTCTTGAGTCGGCTTGAACGAGTCAGGGAAGAAGGTGAAAGAGGCACAATTGGGTCCTCTTCCGCTCTCTCATTGCTAGCAGAAGTGCCCTTCTTTTTCTTCAAAATTACACGCTTTCTCCTCTTCTTTGAAGAAGATTCGCTGCCCGGAGTGATAAGATCAATCAGCTTTGTATCATCGGCAGTAAATTTCTTCGGGGTTCTCTCACCCTCCTCAAGTTCTTCAGCTTTCTACTCTTGTGAAGCGGCCGGGTATTCTAAGCCTTGAAGAGCTCCTATTTGTTCTTCTTGCGACCCCGGTTGAGAAGCAGAAGAAGGAGTAACTTGAAGAGGTGGAGGAGCAACAGTTGGAGGAGGCAAAGCATGTACAACACTTGTTGTTTTCAGTACATAAGAAGAAAAGTTAAACATCAGTATTCCTCGCAAGGAGAGGAGATAGTGGCACGTCGAGGCTTAAGTAATAAGCAAGAATTTCATCGAGCTCATGTGAAGCAAACAAGTAGTCCACTTGAGCTGGATCAGTGTTGAAGTTACCTGGAGAGACTGACTTTATCATGTCAATTTCAAAATCTTGGGCTTCGGTGTCTTCTTGGGCCTCGTCTTTGGCATGAGCAGTTGTAGTTTCGGCTTTGGCAGGAGGTGGAGAGTGGGAACTGGAGCCAATAATATCGATGTCGACCGAAGCCGAAGGACGAGTTGGGTCAGCCAAAGGTGCCTTCCCTAGATGCTCTCCTTCCGCCGCTTCGGCTCGTCCCTTGGCAAGTTGTTCTTTCCCTCTGGCAAGGGCGGCACAACCCACATCATCCAAATAACAAGCCTCAAGATCCTCCTCAGCGTAGCCAGCGTCTCCAAGTGTTTTAACTACCGCCTCCCACACTTCAGCCAGGGTAACCTCATACTTTGGGCCTAAAAATGAGAGACTGCCACGCCCCAAGACGCCGTGAACATAAAACTCGAATAGAGTGGAGCTGATGTTGGCCTTAGTCGCCTCATGTAATTGTTCAGCTGCTGCTTTTCCAGCGATGGCCTTGTCGCACTCCTTTAAAGCCTTAGAAAGCTGGGCCTTTAACATTGTAATCTCCAAATCTTGGGAGTTAATCTTTTCCCGCAGCTGAGCAGCATCATTGCGGTAGATTTCCACGATTTTCTGCTCCGCCTCAAGTTTAACCTCAGCATCTCGTTGAGTAGCATGGGCGTCTCTTACTTGCTTTTGAAGAACCTCTTTCTTTTTAGTATAAGAAGTGGAAGAGGTGGCAAGATCATCTTTAAGCTTCTTGATCTCAGCCTCAAGCTCCTCATTATAGGCGGTGATGCTCTTCATCTCCGTATCATGCTGATCAAGAACTTTCTGCCACTCAGACTTATCGCTTTCCATGGTCCTTAAGATTTAAACGATTTACTCTTTGAAGCTCATCATTAGTTTTTGCCAGCCGGACATTCTTTCAACATCAAGCTTGACAGCGTCGAGATTTCTTAACATGGCCTGTTTATCAATTGGAACCAAGTCCAGATCAAAACGTACTCCTTTCAAACACCAATGCGGAAATCGGCTTTGGAGTGCAGACGAAGGCTTCTCAACTTGGTAAGGAGTCCTATTAATGATTGCTTGAATTTTAGCTCTTTTAAGGGCAGGAGAGCTAGATGGGATGTCCAGAGAGATAGAAGCGGCATGCACTTTAGGAACTTCAGATGTAGGCTTTTCGCTAAACTTGGCTCGCTTGCTTGAATCTTCAGCTATATGAATCTTCCCCTTATCGTCATGAGACTTTCTCTTATGGGAGTCATCATCCCTCTGGTAAGAATCATGTCGGTCATCTCTTCTTCCATAACGCTCCTCATAAGCCTGCCTTTCGTGAGCTTTCCTAGCTACTCTTTCCTCATCAGTCTTCCTAGGGGCAGGAAGATAGCGCCTGGGGTCAAAAGAATCACGCCTTGCATAGCGTTGAAAGTCATCGTAATATGAGCTGCTGTGTCCCATGGGAGAACCTAAAAGAGAAGAAGAGACAAAATTTAGAAATCTTTGAAATAAAGAAGCTAAGTGCGCATAATTGCCAAAAATCCTAAGTGTGTATGTGGCGTGCGAACTACGCGCGTTAAGCTACAAACCACTCTTTGGCTTAGGAGTGATGTCGGCTTTTGTAGCAGGAGTCAACTCTTGGGTTGATGAAATTGATCGCAAGGAAGATGTCGCTTTGATTGCTGGAGAAACAAGTTTAGAAGTGGTGGTGTCATCTTTAAAGAGCTCGTGGGAAGTCACCATAAGATCGCTCAGTCTTCCAAAGATATCATCACCATTATGCCCAATGGAATGGGTCATATCAGCAGTGCCTTCTTCATCATGTTTTACACTCTTTGTAGCGGAACTTTCATTCTCAGCTCCCTCATCAGCTTCTCTAGTAGCCTTCCCAGAATGTTGAGGGAATTCCCCTTCTTTAATAACTAGGGGAATTTTAGATTTGCCAGATAACCCCACACCGTCAACGGAACTGGAGCATTTCACTAATGAAGTCTCTACAATAGGTTCCTTCGGTGCGAATTCCCCTGTGGAGGTTGGGGCATCTAATGCTTCTGCTTGAGAACTGGGGCATCACGGGACTGAATGGATCGAGAAGAGTGCAAGAGTCCGAATTGGTGCAAAAATTCGTTCTTCAGTAGAAACTTAATACTTCTCTCATCGATAGCTACGACACTCAATCTTTCGAAAGTCGATTTGTGATTAGAATTTTTAGAGGGAGGAGGAAGTGCTGCAAAAATAAAAGAATGAAGTTAGCACTTGATGATTCGAATTTTGAAACGCTCAGAAATGAAGTAAGCAGAGATAGGTAGTCTTACTTCCTACTCTCCAGATACCGTAGAATCCCGGGGGGGCAACAGACAAAGAAGAATTGGTTTAAAAACCCATGAGCGCTCTCGGGCAGATCCGTAATCAGCTTGCGGTTGCACTCCTTACAAGAGTAATGGAAGGGTGATCTTTGTTCCTCCCGAATGAACACAAATAGCAAATCTCCTCGAAGCTTGGGAGGCGGTTAAGCGTCCTCCTAAATAGTACGCACAACCCCATCAAAATGGCATAGCCATTAGGGTGCAACTGGAATGAAGAAATTGTTAGTCGAAGGAGGAGTTTTCTAAGAAAATCATTGAAGGGGGGAATAGCTCCATTCAGACACATTTGACGATTGACTGCAATGGAGCCAGGAGGCGGCCTATCGACAGTGTCATTTACCCCAGGAAGCAAAGCATCCACTTCAGCAATGCCGAATTGAATACATAGCTGGCTGAAGGCCCGTTGGTTCAACATTGTTGAAACTCTTTCCAGAGGATTCTCCAAAGGGTCAACAATTGGGAAAACCTCATCGGCCTGCTCTACTCTCTCTTCTCGCACTTGTTGAGAAGCCATTCTACACAAGGAACTGGATATTCAAATTTGAAGGTGCACATTTCCTAAAAGCGTGTGAAGTGTTGTGCAAAGCTACTGAAATAATAAGTAAATAAAGTAAAACTTGAAATGATACTGGTTGGCACACGTCAATTCAGGAAGATTCAAGGCTTGTTATTGGATCAAAATTAAATGAAGTATCAATGCAGATAATATTCAGCAATAAGCAGTTATAACTGTATGAATTTTGCATTGATGCTTCATTTAAGTAAGTTGGTTCACAGCATTTCATTTTTAATTAGATTCATATTATTTTACTTAAGTAAAATATTATCTCTTTGACCTAATCCATCACTCGATGTGGGCAGTCGATGATGAGTATATTCGTCCTAGTTTTCTGCATCATAATAACAGGTTATTAACAATCAAATGTTGGTGCAAACTGTTTAGAGGCAGTTGAAAGTTCAAGCAAGCAATTCAAGTTAAAGTCATGGAATGATAACGCATGTGCAGGGAAGAAGGCCATGGGTTAAGGCTATAAGGCTTTAAGTCATGACAAGGCAAATATGCTTAAGTTCTAGCTCGTCCAAGTACAAGAGCGACCTAAAGGTTATGTCATAAAAAGTTAACTCGTCCAAATTATGGTGCGACCCAAAGATGGGTCATTAAGGGAGTTAGCTCATCTAAAGCAGAACACTATATATCCTAAGTCGCTTGAGTTCTTAAGTCATTCCATTGAGCTCTAACGACCTAAGTTAAGTCGCACGATGACCATGTCACTCAAAAAGTTATTCATGTGCCCTGTTCCAATGACTTAGCTTAAGTCGCAAGTTCTCTAAGCCATTCAGACTCCCTTAGGTCGCCAAAGTTCATGAGTCGCTCAGGCTCCTTAAGTTTCCAAGCCCATATGTCGCTCAGGCTCCTTAAGTCATCAAGACTCTTAGGTCATTTAACTCTATTAGTCACTCTACATGATTAATTCGCCTCATGCCCTAGGTCGCCCTAAGGGTATCCCAGAAGTATCGAGCTCTTTTCTACTAAAAACCTAAGTCTTTCTCTCCACTCACACATTGCCACGTGTTCATCCCCTTTACTTCACTAGAAATGCCACAACATAACTCGAAATCCGTTAACCCTAAAACCTCCTCGTCTCCTCCAAACTTTCAAAACCCATGATCGACTCCAAAAACTCCACATTCACCCAGTAACTTCATGAAACCCTAAATCGATTCATTTTTCAAGAATAACGCGATTACCAATATTCAACGATGGTCGAAAGGTGAATCGGGGTACAATCTTTCAGCATGGTAACAAAAATTGCGTAAAATTGGTTATGGGAGAATCAATGGTGAACACAATGGTCAGATGATCGGGTTTACCTAGATTTGCTGTTGAAAATGATAATCGAAGATACAAGGGAGGGAATTTCTCTTTAGCTCTTGGCTTGAATACAACAATGGCGGCAAGAAGATAAATAGTAAAGTGTAGAGGGTGAAACGGCTTAGCGGCTTATATAGAAGAAAAAGGGGGAGATGAATAGGCGCACGAGTTAGCAAGGTCCTTGAGTCGCCCACGACTTAGCAAGGTTAAATCGAAGCACACGACCTATAACCTAGGCATGTACTTCGAGGGGCAAGTGTTAATCCCTTTTTTGAATGGCGCCTCAATTGCTTAAGAAAAGGAAGCGACTTAACTGTTCACAGCTCAAAGCGACCTACGACCTATAGCATTTGGCGAGCTAACATTGCAATGAGTTAAACGACTCAACCTCCCAGCGGCTTTCAACGAGTTAAGTGGCCTAAATAGATCAACGGCATAATGACTCAAACACGACAATGGGTTGAATACTACAGCGACTCAATGAGGTAGCGACCTAGCGACCTAGCGGGTTATGAGCCCATAGCTACACCTAAATAAGCCGCGTCCTCTTATGCCATTTGTATATAGGTCGCTCCGACCTATATTAGGTCGCTTCTTCTCCCAAGTCTATCCTAAGTCGCTCCGCCTGATGTCCCAGCATATAGGTCGCCTTCCGTTCCCCATAGGTCGCTGCGACCTACCAGCCAATGCAAATGGCGAAATACACCCACTATAAGCCATAACCCGTACCGATTAGGTCGCCCACGACATAACTCAACTCTTAAGCCGCCCACGACCTACACCAAACGACCTAACTCCGAAACTCACCTATAAATACCCCGCCTACTCCACATTACGGGGGACTTTTGGATCATTTCTGGAGCGTCAAGACTTTGCTGTTTTCACGACTTCTACACCTGCTCCAACACTTCAAATGCCAAAGACACTTCAAAGAACCTTCGGAAAAGATCAAGCTTATTCAACATGAATTCAAAGAGCTTTTCCTCATCAAAGTTCTAACTACTTGTCCTAATTGTGTTGTAATTGATGAATGTTTACTAATTTGTAATTAAATCAGTAATAGAAGAGATTAAGTGGATGTAGGCTTGACTTTGAGCCGAACCACTATAAAAATTGTTTCCTCTTTACTATTTTCTGCTTGTTTTTAGTTCCCGTACCAAAGGGTGGTGATTTCGTTATATCACAACTCACATCGGGGTGTTAGCGTACATTTTTAGCATTAACACCATATATCCAGTTAAATTAATGATTTGGAAGTTAGAATTTAAAAATTCAATTTATGTTAAACTTTAACCAAAATAAAATTATAGAAATTGCTTATATTTATAAAAGGTTGGATGGTTCTTTATAACTAAATTTAAAATTCAACTTGATATGCATGGTTCTGAGTAGAGTAATTCATGGCTAGGAATGTGAATGGCTAGGGTAAGAAATAAAGAGGGTAGGTAAATAAAAGGCAAGCATTAAAGAAATGTAACGCATGTCTCCTTGATTTCTTCCAAGCTATTTATGAAAAGATATACACATAATTAAAATCCAATAAATAAAGTTTAGATAAACAAAATAGAAAAATAAAATAACCTAGAAAATAAAGATATAGAAATGAACATAGAAAAAAATAGAAATTGAAATACAGAAAATAACTACGTGTAAAACGCTGTAATTTATCTAATTTAAAAAGTACAACTCAGAATTTAACGAAACGAAAAGTAGAATGGATATCATAAATATATTCTACTTCAAAGAAAAAGATTAAAATTTAAAAATTCAAACTTTTTTTAAAAAAAATTAAACTAAAAATTCAAATTTTGACAAAAATGTAAAATTTTCAGAAATTGTTTATTTATTGCATTTGGAAGATAAATTACAAACAAATTCCAAACTTACATTGGAAAAATTCTAAAAATTCACTTTTAAATGATTAAAAATCAAAATTTCAAATAAAAATATTCACAAAATTATGGGTTGTTACATCAATATAACTCTATATCAAAATATAATTAAGTAAATACTTATTCATTTTATATTTTAATAAAATACCACTTTATTATTAAACTTATTTTATACGTTAAACAATTTAATACATAGCTTAAAGCCAAGAATTATATATAAAATAGCATTTTTAAAATATCCAAATCAATATCTCATAAATCATATATTTCTTTACAAAACCATGGAAATCGCTTCAAAACACTTTTATATATAGACCGCGTTGCCTGTATATAATTTTCTATCTGGTCAAGTGATACGGATATTTATAATTTCAATCCGTAATTAAAAATTAAAAATTATGGTTATATATCATTTCAAACAACAATCCCGAATGGAATGAATTTCATAATAACTTGTAGTTTATAACAATATAAATACAGCATCCATTCACCCAATATCAATCATCAACCATTTATTACAATCATCATCCAATTTAAACTATATCATCAATATAGAGCATATAATAAATAACAGGTAATTACTGACAATTTATATTCAAAAATAAATTAAATAATCTATTTACTGGCAGTGTATATGAAATAATAAATTAAATAACAAATAAATTTAAATAAATGAAATTTACTGAGATGATGATAAAAAAAACATGCCAACAACCATAAATAAATTTCAAATCACATCATATATCTATTTAACAAACATAAGAAATTTTAGAAGTTGTGAGTGGGTTAAAACACTCACCTTTTGAATTTAAATTGAATTTAAATCAAATTTAAACCCAAAATTTGACCGTCTCAGAATTCGTCCAAACCAGCGCCACAATATCCGGAATTCCAATACGAACCTAGCGGAGAAAACTGCGCGTGAAAACAATCTCATATACGAAAGTTATTGCGATTAGAACGAATGAAATTTAAATTAAAATAAAAGAAAAAACCAAAACACACTAACCCCTCCCTAGTGCCACGTCAGCATCTTCTAACCTTGCTCTGCCCAGAAACCAACATCACGTGCTTGAAGTCAACGTGCCTTTAGTGCCTCAATTCACGCCGCCTACGCTACGATGCGGCCCCGACCATAAGCCTCGCCGGCGACGCCTATCCGCCTTCCCCCATCGGCAACTTCCTCCATCGCCGATCAACGCACGAAATCCCCCCAGCAGCCGCCGATTCTAACTAACCTTAATCAAATTTTTCATGAAAATCGAGCCGTTGATTCCACCTAAGAACCATGCCGATGAGCTCCTCTCAGTCTCCTTTACCCAACGATACCATCGATCTAACGATCCAACAACGTTCATCGGAAGATGATGAACGGCCGATAATTGGTCCTTGAATTCTGGACAAACAGAAATTCAATTCGAAAAACAAAAAGCAGATTTGACTTGCGTTTGTTGAGAGTTTCAAATCGATGTATAATTTGATAGGGTTTGAGGAGTTTGAAATTTTGGCTTTGAATTTGATTTGAAATTGGATTGTGAAATGTTGGGTTTGTCTGCCATTGAGAAAGAGGAGCAACATAAGTTTTGTACATACAAAAATGAGGAATAGAAATAGGCTAGGGTTTATAACAAGGTATATATAGACGAAGCTGAAGGTAGAATAGATGGACCAGATAGATAAACACGCTGAACGATAAATGGCCCGAAAAGCCCGTTTTGACTCCGGAATGAAAACAAGTCAACCCATATATCAAAAAAGATGTTTTAAAATATTTTAAACGCAATGGAGAAGGTTTCAAGTCCAAATTTCATCGTACGAAGAAGTTATGCTAAAATTAAAATTTTCCAAATTGATTTCAATTTAAGTGATTTCGGGGTGTTTCGAGTCCGTACGATCAAATGACTAGCCCGATCGCTACGAAACTTGAAATCCTACAATAATTCACCGCTACGGATCTGATGAAACTAGTTTCATCGAAATCCAAGTCAGTGGCCAAAATGGATATTTTCCAGTTAATTAAATAAATTTATAATTAATTATTAAATCCAATTTTAAAATTTCAATTTTAAAATTGACAATTTTATCACCTTTATATTTCTCAAACATTTACAATGATTTAAACAAATTTGAATGTCAAATTAGAGATGTTTAATTTATAAATTTCGATATTAATCCTCAATTTCATTAAATTCATCATTATAAATTTAATTTCTAATAAATCTATTAAATTCACTCCCATTCTATTATTGAATTCATTATTATCAAATGGATAAAATTTAACATTGGATGTACAAATTTTATTATTAAACTTCTTTATACTTTAAACCAATTTTCTTCATTTCAAATAACGTATTATTTAGCTATATTCAATTTCAATCCTTTAGTTTACAATTTTTATCACTTGATTTATTTAACCATTTATAATAATTCAAAACAAATTTCTAGGTTACTAAATGTTAATAATTTCAATAATTACTATCTTTGTTCTCAAATTTCAATAAATTCAGGAATTACCAATTTTTCACTTACCATCTTAAAGGTAGTGTCCACATGGGTTTACATCTATTACACTAATATTCCCAACTTTACCTTAATTCCAGTTTACCGTAGTGTCTAATTTCAATTTCTTACAATAAACCCATTTATTATAAATTTGAATACCAATTAATTAGTTCCAAATAAATTAATCGATTCAATTCAACTCTTTTATTAGGTTTATTATCAACCTATACACTCTCTTACTGTTGGTTTTATATTCCATTACACTATATACCCCTAACTATCCTTATTTGTATTAATGGCTATGCTTCAAATGAGAAATCTTGTTAATCACACACATTAATTAATGTTTTAAAACCAAACCTTAGTTCCATTCCTTTTTTCCAATTTATTACTTATGAAAAATTTTCACGTCTATTTATTTATTACATACCTACCTTCAGTCCTTGCATTAATTCTCATAAACATTACATTATTGATATCCTAATTTGATTTAGTAGACCAATTCGTTACAACTTTACTTACATTAACACTATTTCCCTTATTTTGGTTATTATTTCATACATAGATCACAAGCTTACATTCCCTTATACTATCTTATGAAAACAATGAACATTTCTAATACTTTATTGCATTTATTGGAATCAAATTTTCAAATTTACTAGATACGATAAAGTATGACCTTACAGTTATTTCAATTAATTGGGATTGCGCTAAATTAACTATTTATTAGCTTACATCCAATTTCAATCAATATCCTCAATGAATTTTCCTATTTGGACTCATGCTTTCTATTACATCAATTAATGTAACGACCCGTAAATTTTGAGAAATAAATTTGGTTAAATTAATGAGATTTTGTAATTAAGTTTAGATAGAAATAAAAACCTTATAATGTATATATGGAATAATATTGAAACAAATACAATTTGTAAATGAATAATGAAATAATAACTTTGATGAAGTGTAACAATGATTATTAAAGCTAAAATTGTTATAGATTAAATGAAACTACAATAAATGAAATAGTGTAAGCGTTATACCTAGATGTAAATTGAATATAAAAATATAAAGTAGGTATTGAATTAGTTAATGAAAGAAAACATTATTGCATTTATTGAACTAAATTAATAAAATTAAATATTAATAAATGGTCATTTAGTAAAATCAATATTCCGGGAGTAATTATAATAGTTGTTTGAAATACGTATAAACTTTGATTTGGAAATAAATTGGATTAAAAATGAAATTTGGTATTACATTTATGAGTTTAAATGTTTGTTTATTTTGTAAAATAATAAATGATGTAATAAAAGAGTGAAATCTAGATAAATAAATTTAATTGAGACTTTAATTATAAATAATAGGTGAAATAATAGGATAAATGGTAACATTGATATTGTAAGAAATAAAACCCTATTACAGTAAGAAAACCAAGGCAAACATTTAATTTATAAATGTTATAATAAATAAAAATATAAAATGACCATTGTATAAGGATTTGGCATATGAAAATAGTAACGGTTGTGTGTAAATATTGGAGTAAATATTATGTAGGCAACTATGATAATTTGTTGGAAATAATAAACCTTAGTGTATTGTAAGGTTACCTATTTATTTCATTTACAATAAAATTAGGAATCATTTAGAGTAAAGGAACCTTAATGTTATATTAATAAGAATTAATGCACACCCTATTAATTAGAACAGTTTGTAAAGTTAGGATTGATTAAAGTTAGTAAATTGGGAAAGGAATTCAAAATTATGTTAGCTTATGAAGAATACGTAATAAATTGTAAATTTATAAAATCAATGTCCGTTAAGTAGTTATAATATTTATAGTTGATAATAAGCGTTACTTAGTGATTTTTAATATAATAACGGAAGGCGTAAATGTAATAATGGAATAATTAGGATTGTAAATTTATGCGTAGTGTAGTAATCGATATAATGGAAAGTATGAACCTAAGTAAATGAATTTATTTAGAATGTAAAACGCAATTAGCGTGTATATTCGTAGAAATGTAATAAAATGAAAATAGGGTAGTTAGTACGGAGGAAAGATGAAAATTTGAACTTACTAATGTATAATAGGGTAAACAAAGGTTACTTTTGTTTATTGAATAATTTTTGATGAGATAAAAAGGATTTGGAGTTAAATCAAGTTTATTTATAGAAATAAATTATAATTCATTGGACTTATTGTGAATGAAATTAATTACTACATTATCTGAAATAAAGATAATATGAGAAAAATTAATGAAATAGTTTTAAATCCAATATTTAATTCATTGAATTTATTGTGAATGAAATTAATTACTACATTATCTGAAATAAAGATAATATGAGAAAAATTAATGAAATAGTTTTAAATCCAATATTTAAGTCATCTATTTAACAATAATGAATGGAATAATTATTGATGGGTTTAACCAAATAGAATTTCGGAAATTTAACTTATAATTGTTGAATTTAAGGAAATTGAGGAATTTATCAATTTTAAATCAACAGTTAAATTTGTTTCAACTAGTATAAATGTCTAAGATATTAAAAATGACAAGAATTGTTGATTATAGGATTGAAATTTAAAAATTGGATTTAATTAATTTAATATTAAATTTTTTTAATTAATGGTAGAATAGCCATTTTGGTCACTGACTCGGATTTCGACGAAACCAGTTCATCGGATCCGTAATGGTGAATTATTGTAGGACTTCATGTTTCATAGCGATCGGACTTGTCGTTTGATCGTACGGACTCGAAACGCCTTGAAATAAATGCAATCAAAATCAATTGAAATCAATTTAGAAAATATTGTTTTTAGCATAACTTCTTCATATGATGGAATTTGGACTTAAAACCTTTTTTATTGTGTTTAAAATATTTTAAAACATCTATTTTGATATATGGGTTGACCCAATTTTGACCCGGATTCAGAACAGGCTTTTTGGGCCACTTTACCGTTAGCGCGTACATCTTTCTTATCCGATCTATTCTATTTCAAATTTATCTATACATACATCGTTATAAACCCTAGCCTCTCTATTTCTCATTTTTCTATACCTACAATTCCAATTCATCTTCTCCTCTCAATGGCAGATAACAAAATTCCAGATCCAATTCCAATTCAA
Organism: Allium fistulosum; assembly: GCA_030737815.1. Classification (NCBI taxonomy): domain Eukaryota; kingdom Viridiplantae; phylum Streptophyta; class Magnoliopsida; order Asparagales; family Amaryllidaceae; genus Allium; species Allium fistulosum. Next base: position 614,452,456 of record CM060908.1, on the reverse strand, counting down.
AAAACAAAGTCAAAATTTCAAACTCCTCAGAAAAATTTGAAAAAAATATATATTGAAGCTCTCAATAAGCGTAACTCAGATCCATGATTCGTTTTTCGTTTTGGTTCATCGTCTGGTAAGTAAAAATCGAAGAAGTTTCGGCCGTTCATCGCTCGACAACGAACTTCATCAGATCGGAAAATCCCTTTTGGGTTTTGTAAAGAGTCTCGAGCGGAGCTCAACCATGCAAGTTAATTGGAGAATCGACAGTCGGATTGGCCCCTAAAATTCGATTAGGGTTTTGAGGCTATGACGGCGGCGACCTCTAGGGCGGTGCGCAGGTGGACCGTAGGTGCTGGATGGCGTGGCGAAGTGGATGGTGGGGGTGCGAACGCCCCTAGAGGTCGGAGCGCGCTGTATTGGGTGGTCAAAGGATAGGTCAACAGCAGGAGGATGGGTTCTCGTTTTTGGTCGCGTGCGTGTTCATGTTTCTGGAGATTTGCGCGTGCGTGCCTATAGCTCAAGTTGGAGATGGAGGTTAGTGACGTGGCTAAAGTGTAAATGTGTTCTTTTTTTTGTTATTTTTAAAATTAACAATTATTGCTATAACTCTCGCATACGAACTCCGTTTCATGCGCGGTTTTTTTGTTAGAATCATATTGAAATTCTGGACTTGATGATGCTGTTTTGGACGAATTCTGAGATGGTCAAATTTTTGGGTTTAAATTGAATTTAAATTCGATTTAAGTTCAAAAGGTGAGTGTTTTAACCCACTCACAACTTCTAAAATTTCTTATGTTTTTTAAATTGATATATGATGTGATTTGAAATTTATTTATAACTGTTTGGCATATATTTAATCATCATCTCAGTTAGATTGCATTTATTTGAATTAAATTGTTATTCAACTTATTATTGCGTATAAACTACCAGTTAAATTAATTTGTTATTGAAAATAAACTATCAGTAATTGATTGTTATTTATTGATGTTATTATTTGGATTTGGATGATGATTGTAATAAATGGTTGATGATTAAATATTGGGTGAATGGATGCCATATTCTATATTGTTATAAACTGCAAGTTATTATGCATTTTCATTCCATTCGGGATTGCGGTTTGAAATGATATATAACCGTAAATTTTATTTTCAAATTACGGATTGAAATGATAAATATCTGTATCACTTGACCATAGGATAGAAATTTTATACACACACCGTGGTCTATATATTAAAATATTTTTAAATGATTTCTATGATTTTGGAAAGGAATATACGGTTTATTTAATATAAATTTTTATGTTATATAAGTATTATTATATATATATAGTAAATTCTTGAATTTAAGCTATGTATAAAATTGTTTAATAAAAATGAGTTTAATAATGGAGTTTGATGGTTTATATTATATGGGTAAGTACCTATTTAAGGTATTATATATATAGAGTTTTAAATGACTTAAATGAAATTTAAGTTGGAAGATAAATATGAAATTGGTTTAAATTGAATTATTTAAGAATTGTACTTGAATAAATTCGATTTGGAATTTAAATATAAGTTGAGATTTTAATGGGTATAATTCTTATAGATTAACTTGGTTTAAAGGGTTTTAAATGAATATAAAGTTGATACAAATGAATAGATCAAGTTAATTTTTTTTTAAAGAATATCCAGTTGTTTGAAGTTAAGAGTTTTACTTAAATTTTATTGGATTTATTAAGTAAACATTTCAAATCTAAATAATAGTAATTGAATTTGATATATATGGAATGATCAAGAATTAGTTTTGAAATGGTGGAACAGTTTAAGCTTCGAAATATACGAATTGAAATGTTTTATTTGGAGGTTTAAATCATTATTTGGAATTTATTGTGAAATTTGAAGAAGCTATTTTATTATATAAAGTAATATAGTATTTAAACCATTAAGTATTAAAAGTTATGTTTCAAAGCTATGGGTTTCAGATTATATAGATTTGAAAAGGCTATGATTTTGGAAAAAGGATATAATTTGAAATAAAAATGATATCATATTGATTTGGGTTTTTAAAATAGAAATGATATCGTATTTATAGTTTTGAAATGGATATTATATTCTAGTTTTCAAGTATAAACTATTTTGAAATGACCGCGGTGTTATAATAATGGTTGGTTGTTAAAGAGACCGGGATCGGAAGTGTCAAACTCTCTGCCAACTCCGAAAACCACTTTAACAACCGTGTACGCGGTGGAGATTCCTGAATGAAGTAGGATGGTGGTGGCGTTTCCTTTAAGGTAAATACGTAGACCAGACTCCCATGAGTTGGCATAAGGTGGCTAAAACGGGAGCGATTGACGGGTTAATGAGGTAGCTCCTTTGATCGGACACATCCCTTCGATGTTATACTTTGACTTTTAGATTGATTCGGCCACTTTTGATTTTTCTTGTGGGTGTGGCTCGAGGTGGGTGGTACTGCGGCTACGCGTTATGTAATGACCCAAGATTTTAGGAATTTATTTTGAAAATATAAATATGTTTAAAATAATTTTTAAACCAATTTTAAAGGGGAATTGATATGGCTTGATATGGTGTAACTGTATGTGTGTACGTGTGTGCACAGGAAATACACATGAATTGAAGCTTAATTCCTGAATGATATGAATGAACACATGTTGATGTGTGGAAATATATATATATATATATACAGATAAATAGATTAAATCCTTAAAAGCTACATGCCTAAATATATATGAATGCTACTGATTGTATTTGAGTGTACATGTGCATATGTGTTCAGTAAAAATAATGTATAGATATATATGTGTGTATTAATTATTTCGGTAAGACATATATATATATACATATATGTATGCTAATCAATTACCAGAGTTCAAATCAGTAAAATAAAAATACACAAATATATTTTAAATTATAGGTAGAAAGAAAATAATAAAGATATAAAAGGAGTAATTCTTTTATAAATAAATAAGGGAAGTACATGCTATTTAAGTGAAAGCTAAAAATAGAAAGAAAAAAAGATAAAACAGAGATATGCTTTGTATAGGCAGAATTAGGAAGAACACTTGATATATATATATATATATATATATATATATATATGATAACTAATGGAAATCAAGTCACACTTTTAGCATGATAGTAGACAAGAGGAAAAGCTTTTTCTGGAAAAGTAAAATTTCTGAAAATAACCAAAATTATAAAACCACTTTTCTCTTCACAAACTTGAGACGGGGAGGGTAATATTTTGGGTTTAGACAAAATGCAAATGGCATGATTTCTGATGGGCAAAAATGACTTTAGCTAACACCTTAAACCCTAAGAAGAACCCTGCATAAATAAGTAGTGATATGAGGAACCTTCTCTTCTTCCCGGATAGCTCTTGAAATATATATATATATATATATATATATATGACCTAAATATAAAACAAGTGAAGAAAAGGGTTTGGGGGAAGAAGCTTATCAATCAACTAAGAAGTGAAAGAGAGCTAGGTGAGAAAACTCACTCAAAAATCTAAGGCAGTAAGTCCTAATGAAGGCAGCTAGTTTATAAGTTGATTTTTCTTAAAAATGTATTTTTATATGTGGTTATCTTTCTTTGATTTCTAAGATGAAAATGCTTTGATCTTTAATTTGGTTGTTCTACTTGATTTATTATGTGAAAGTTCTAGGTATTATTAGTAAATATGCTTTATAAACCCAGATCTCTCTGTTATGTTATTATAGAAAAAAAATATAATAAGTGAATACCCAGAAAATCAAATGATGAATATAGGCAAGTAGTGTTGGTTTTGGCATAATCTAGAAAATATAAACATGTTTAGCTGCAATATACTTGTGTATAGGTGTTGAGGCTTGAGACAAAAAGGAATTAGGGGTACAATAGGGTTGCCTATGTGCTGATGCTCCTGATTTAATGAAAATATATACATAGCCATATACATAGCAAATAAATTTGTGATTCAGTGAAACTTGGTCATTCTGAGCTTAACTTAAGCACAGATGTTTGCAAAAAGAAAAACTCTGTCAAAAAGCCATAAGCCAATGTTAGTTGTCAAAAAGCCATAAGCCATAAGCCAATGCAAGAATATATATATATATATATATATATATATATATATGCAGAATCTTATTTAATAGACACCCATGTTTAATTGCCTGTTTGTCTTTGTTTTGTTATGAATGATATGAAATGCTATGACATGAATGTTTTTGTTAGTGAAATGATTCACTGAATGGTTTAGTCATGAAAAATCAAAAGAGTTGTTATTAACATAAAACTGATTAGGAAATGGGGTCAAGAGCACTGTAGGAATGACTTGTGTTCTTGAGCAATACAAGTTGACACATGGCTTGTTTAAGTCCTGAGATCTTTGTGTAATGGAGTGAATTAGTCCATTACAATGTGTCCATTGATTCATATGATTGCAGATGAGACCAAGATAGATAAATATATCAATGTAAGAAAATTTGATATAAGGAGGAACTAGAGTTTTCCTGGAATGAAATCTGAGCAGGGGATAAATGATTTAATTAATTTTGGTGATTTCCCTGTTTTTGTATGGATGCTTATTTGATTTATGACTGATTTGTATGAATGTATGCATGTTCCATATCTTTATAAGGTTTTTGGAAAGAAAGTTAAGTATGCACATGCACACTGACACAAAACATGCACACTATGACTTCCTTGTTTTCTAAAGGCAGGATATACTGATTTATATATGTTTCAACTTTAACTTGATTTACAAATTGTTTTAGTGGATTTTCTCATACCAGACATGTGTTTGACCCTAGTGTGCTAATGGCATATGGGGTGTCTCATTTAATATGGGGCAGCTTCAAATGCATTTTCAGGGACTGCAGCAACTAAGTAGGAGTTGGAGTAAAGCTTTGAGAAGAAGATTATAGCATGCTAGAATTAGTTAGATAAGAGTTTAATAGATGAAATCTGCATGTATTGATATTTTTAAATTACCACTTGTATTAAGTACTGAATGATGGATGGTATTTTGCTAAGTATTTTGTTAAGGAATTGACCTGTAACTGGAGTTTATAAATCTGGATATTATCTGAAAAGTTGAAGAAGTTAATCTATAATTTTGTAAGCAAATCTAAGCAAGAACACTATGATAAATAGGATGGTTATATTTTATAAATGTATTAGTCAATCTTGAGTCTTTGAAAGGATTATGTATTGGAAAATATGGACAATTGAGTCTCAATGAACAATATGGTTATTATTTCATTATGACAATTGCATGCAAGAGTTTAAAGGCATAGGGAAAATGTATTATGTGTCTGCATGTTTTCATAATGCAATTTTTACTATGCAAATGTTTTATACCTTATTATTGAATAAAGGAAGAATCTGTAACATAGGAGTTGAAAGCCATGTCCATGATAGTTTGCATATATACATGTTTAAATATGTTTTGTTCAGATATTAACACATCAGTTACCTTTGTATTTTAAGAATCTGAATTCCTTTTCATTAAGGCTTTGTTCAAAATGCATTTTTAAAACCCTATGGCTTATACCAAAACAAAGAGTCTGGCTGAACCATGTTTTGGATACTCAGGAAACTCACTCATGTTTGCATTTGATTTAGCTTAGCATCCTGGCATCAAAGAATTAAGTTTCTGGAATATGATATCTCACTTAAAAATATTCCAGAAATGAGTTTTTACTCTAGGATGATTTTAAAGAAAATCAAACATAGATAATGATATAAACTTATATCATTTTTCAGAGCATAAACACTACACCATCAATTTAAAGGCAATCATGACACAATTATAATGTTTTTAGGAATTACACTTCATTGAGAATACAGCAAGTAATCAAGGGTTAAAAATCATATTGTTATCTACAAGGATGAAATTTTATTGCAAGAATTAAATTAAACTATGTGTGGATTGAATAAATTTAATCAATCAAAATTATCCTCTTGTTTACCATAACTCTGATTTAAACAAGAGATGCACATGCTCTTTACATGTATGTGCATTTCCTTATGAATACACTGATATATTTATATTGGTAAAGATTTTGATCCTGGATAAGTTGTTTTATATAAAAAGAAAAATGACCCTAGGCTTCAGAAAATTATATATATATATCTCTATGTAAAAAAAATCCTTACAAATTAAGGTATAAAAGAGAGGGTCATTTCACGTTACCACCGACCCGGAAGCGTAATTGGTATATCTACCCTAGCATTGCCTAGTTGTGCCGTGTCACCTACCCTATCGCGCCTTGTACAAGTTTGGTATTCTCCCGTAGCCCGTGTGGTATCCTTTGGTGGCTTTCCGATCAGGAGGGACTATGATATTGGATGGACTACTGGGACTATTACGTTTTAAGGGCTATATGGGTAACCCCTTAACGCTATTAAAAAGTAAGTTTATTTTACAATTAGACACTATTATAATAGAAAAATATTACTACATAGTAAATAGTTTAATGGATCCTTAGGAGATCTAAATCCCGAGCATCTCTTGAGTTACTGTACTCATATTTATTTCTGCTATATTAACTCATATAAGATATTTTAGTTCTGACTCGAGTGTTTTGTTTTTCAGATTCGCTCGGGTCAGTCCGAGCATTTGAGGATCGAAGACTTAATTACTGGAGGGCGAAGAGGAAGATTTCATCATCATTATTATTATATTATATTGTGCCACTACACACCATATTCCGCTGCATCTAATATTATTCGTTGGTATGTGCAACTCTGATATGTATTGATAAGAAAAATCTAATATTTTGTAAAAAAGATTTATGAATAGTTATTTGATTATTATATTTTGTTGTTCCACTACAAGATTCCATTTTGTTTTTGTTTCTTTCTCCTTTTCCTTATTTACCCCATAACAATCCGCTCTTTTGTATGGTTTATGCTGGCACGTGTGTCGATTTAAAGCATGCAACTAGGTGGGTCACTACAGTCTGGTATCAGAGCTTTGTGAGGTTTGACTCTTTACTAATAGGGTAGTAATACCCTATGGGAGTCGCTGAGTGTATATATATGAGAGAGCGTATTTGTTAGTGTTATAAAAAGGTTTAATATTGTGTTAATCTGGTCCGTTTTTTATTTATAAATTCTGGTTGATGCATGGGATGCTATGACATCAATAGGGATTTCTAAACACTTAATAGGACAGACCGACATAATATTTGTTTTTAATATAGGTGAATGAAATAATTTTGCCTATTATATTTTCTATATATATCAAATATATTTTATAAAAGTTATATTTGGTTGTAATATATATTGGTTGTTAGGTAACGAAAATTTATAAATAATAGTGAAATAAGATTGAAAATAAAATAAATCAATTGGAAGTTAGGACTTAAGTTCCGGGGTTTTTAAAATTTTTTCAATGGTTTTTGGAATATAACAATAATATTTTATAAGTATTATCTGATATAAATACTTCAATATAAATTTGAAAGAATTGTTTTAAAGAAGATTTTGGAAAAAATAAGTTGTACTCCCCTCTTTGTCGTTGGAAAATAATTTCGGTGATGAGTGAACGCATAATCGACATTCATTTTCGAGTTTCAAAGTGGGAAGGCCACTGTAGTAGTTTTACTACAGATTTATTTTAATAAACAAATATAAATTTTAAATTGATTTAAATATAATTGGATATATAATTTGCAAGCATATGTTTGTCTATTATTTTAAAATGATTTGAATAAAGACCCGGTATTTAATTCCTAAGTTTCCGTTAATTAATAGTTTCAATTAAGGGTAGTAAAATGGAAGTTAATTAAAAATTGGAGCCCTTAATTAAAATAAGTAATTTAATGCTAGGTTATGAATGAAATTAAAGGTAATTTGAAATTGTAACTTATATAACAAAGATGTAATTATTGAACCATTAATTAATTAAAAGAATTGAGAAAAACTTGTATAACTTTCAATTACATTCTTAAAGGCATATATATAACTTACCAAAAGATATAAAAGTTGAAAATGTTAATAAGAAAATGTAATAGATATTATATAGGTAATTAACTTAAGGTAATGAATGTAATTAATGGAATTCTTTAATAAATAAGAATTGATGTTGTAGTGTTATAAACTTAAGTATAATTGAAATGCTACTAATTTAATATAATAGGAAGGTAAGTAATATAAATAAATGATTGTAAACCTTAGTAAATGAATTAATGAAATTCTTTGTTTATAAGAATTGATGTTATAAACTTATAAATTTAAGTGTAATTAAAATATTACTATAATTAAATATAATAGAAATGTAAGCATTAAATAAATGAATGAAATTGAGAAATGCATAAATGTAATGCAATAAAAAGAAACTTACATGACCTGAATAAATGAAAATGAATAATTGTAGGCAATAAATGAAAATGAATAGAATTAATAAGAATAAACTAATCGTTGTTGTTGTTTTGGTTTATGGTTGTTTGGGTAAGGAAATTTAAAATTGATCGGATGAATAAATAATCCATTTTGTTTCATCTAAGACTGTTGAGTAAATGATGCACTTGGTAGTTTATTTTTTTCATTCTGTGCAATAGAAAGTTTCAACCCGAACAACGAATTGTTCGTTTGATATGAATGAATGTTTGATTTGTGTAAAAATTTATGTGATGGTTGTATGCCTTGTTGCAAGTTGTTGTTGGATTGTATCGATTTGTTTGTTTATGGTTGAAACAAATTTAATATTTCATTTATATAATTGTTAACCCTTTTAGATTATATAAGTGAAATGCAGGTTATGGAAGCAATTGTTACTGCTTTTGGTTCCATAATAATAAGCGTAAAACTGCCCGACAAATAGGTACATTCTAGGATTACGGTTTATAGCGTTATTATATTGTTTCCCGGGTTGGGATATATATTACTTTCGTAAATATATGATGTATATTGTTATATTTGATATTATATTTTCGCCCGAGCCTCCCCGTACAAAGGAGACTAAACCGAAATTTTCCGTAAATTTTGGACATAGAAAATTTTGAAAATGTTTTCCAAACATTATTAATTTAAGTATAAAGGGATTTATGGTTATAAATGGGTATATTTTATTTAAATTATTAAATTTTGTAAATTTATTTGGGTATAAATCTAATATTTTAAGTAACATATATTGATTTCTTGTTAACTCCTATTTTTGAAGCGACCTAAAACTCTGCGACCTAGTGACCTAATTTCTCCAGCGACCTAACAACTAAAGGCTAAAGCGACCTAGCGACCTAAAGGCTAAAGCGACCTAGCGACCTAAAGGCTAAAGCGACCTAACGACCTAATGGTCTTAACGAACTAACGACCTAAAGCACGTAGCAACCTAACTCCTTAAAGCTCTTAGCGACCTAACTCCAGAAAGGGGATAGCGACCTAACTATCAACATAGAACAATAGTAACCCACAAGCAGAGAGGCAACACGACCTACGACCTACCTTAGCTCGCTTACGACCTACAACTTCAAGCCGAGATAACTCCTTATGCTGCTTTTACCTAGGTCGCTCACGACCTACCACTGTTAAGTCACAAACCATGCCCACTAGGTCGCCAATGACCTATAACCTACCTTAACCTTCACCCGTTCACGACCTATGACTTGTCGAAATGATCAAATGGTCAAGTGCAACTATTAAGTCGTAGCCCGTGCTCCTTAGGTCGCTCACGACCTACGACCTACCCTTAGGTCGCTCGCGACCTACGACCTAACTCCGAATTCTCCCTATAAATACCCCGCTTACTCCTACTTGAAAAGGACTTTTGGCTCATTCCCGAAACGCCTATAATCTGCTGTTTTCTCAACTCAACCGACACTTCAAACACCAAAGACGCTTCAATGAGCTTCAAAAAGAGATCGACACATCCGACATGGATTAAAAGAGCTCTTCTGCATTGAAGTTCTAGCTACTCGTCTCAAGTTTGTTGTAATCAAATTGTAATCAAAGAATTGTTGTAAAAGTTGTAATCGAATCAGCAATAAAGAATATAAAGTGGACGTAGGCTTAATTATGAGCCGAACCACTATAAAACTGCTGTCTCTCTACTTTTCTGCTATTTTCTGCTTATATTCTATTCCCGTACCAGTGGGTGGTGCTTTCACATTATTATCGCTCATATCGGGGTGTTACCGTCGATTTTTACGTTAACATTTTGGTGCTTTCAATGAGAACCCAACTCAGGGATACATTCACCATTGCTTCGCAAAGACTTGTTGAGAGAGTTTCCTTAAAAACCAGAAGTCTATCTGAAATAATGGCTCCGGGAAGAAAGGGTAGATCAACCAGATCCAGAAATGCTCATGAATGAACCTCCGCTTCCCCAACAGCAAACCAGGCAACTCCTACCGTTGGAGTCACAAGGGCTGAATTAGATGATGCAGTGTCTGGATTATACCAACAAATTGAAGCTCAAAACGCTTTGATGATGGACAAATTGAACGCTCTGCTTGGGGCAGATCGACAACCGGAAAACAATGAAACAACCTTTGCCGAAGAGCCACCTTTCCAAGCTGAAGGTTCAAGGCCGCAGCCAACTCTTTACGAATATTTCCCCAGGAAAACTTCCGAAAGAAGAACTGACGCCTGCCCGGCGGTGCCTCTGAACAATAAGGAGTACCTACCAGGGATGGTTCGCCGAATCATGAAAGAGAGCATGCAGAGGGAAAAAAATGAGAGCGACTGGGGATTTGCTCCAAGCAAAACTCCGTTTACTGAAAGGATCCTGAAAGCAAAATTTCCAAGAAAATTTGTACCTCCGACTATCCCGGCATATAGGGGGACAGGTGACCCTAATCATTTCCTATATAAGTATGACTGGCATATGACCGGTGCAAGAGCATCAGATGAGATTAAATGCTGATACTTTCCAGTATACTTGGAAGGAGTGGCTCTACTTTGGTTCACAAAATTACCCGTGCGATCCGTAGACCAATTCTCCGACTTAACTAGAAAATTCAAGGATCAGTTCAGGTTGTATGCTTCAAAGGCTAAAGATATGATGTCACTGTCCAGCTTTGAACAAGCTCCCGGAGAATCTGTCAAATCTTTCTTAAACCATTTCAATATAGCCATAGCTGAAGTAGATAATGAAGAACCCCGTACGATCCTGACTTACTTGATGCGAGCCATCGACAAATCAAGTGAATTCGGAAGATGGTTAAAAATGAAAGAACCAAATTCACTTGAGAAGTTTTATAAAAAGGCCGACGAATTCATGCGCCTAGAAAGCTTTTCTGCGCCAACAAAAGTAGTTGTTTCCGAAGTCAAGAGCAACGATGTTGCTTCTAACAAAAGAGAATCTGGAAACCAGAAAAGAGAAAATGACGGTGGAAAGAAGCAGGAGAATGAGAAGAAACCTCGCCGCTTTAACCTTTCAGATTTTACTCCTTTAACTTATACACCGGAAAATATCTTCTTCGCAACAAAAGATGTTGCCAAGTATCCTAAGCCACCTGAGATGGGGAGAGGTACAGTGCATAATGGGAAATTCTGTCGATTTCACAATCAACCTATCCATGACACTGACCAATGTCGCCAGTTAAAGAATGTGATTGAAGAGTTGCTTAAACAGGGTAAACTGCAACAATATGTGAAGAAAAACGGAGTCGACCCAATCTCGTCCACTCAGGGGCAACAACTTCCTGCCTATCAATCTGGCTCTGGCAACAACAGTGTAGTGCAAGAATCCGAAAAGCTTGTCATTAATGTTGTCACAGGGGGTCCACACCCAGCAGGCAGAAGTTGGGACGACTGCTAACTACCCACAAAACTGCAGCTGGGGCATCTTTCATTCTCTCTGGCATATGAATCCAAAACTACAAATGCAGTGGAAATGGAAATTCAATCCGGAGATTCTGGAACAACAATCACTTGCATCCAATTCTTGTTTACTTAACAACGTTACTTAAATTTGTAAAATGATGATGGATTTATGACTTTTGTATTGTAAACCGCTGAGAAATCAGTGTGATTCAATCATAAAGAACTATAAATCTTGTGTCTTTTACCATTTTAAATTGCCTATCTTATTTCGATGTGCAAATATTTTAAATGTGTTGCTAAAATATCGATTTAATATTGCAGGCAATCAAAGCAAAAATTATCTATCCAACACATCACAAACTCAAGCGATTCCCATAAATCATTCAATGAAAAAATGTCAAGCGACAAAAAATTCCAGACTTAATTCCTACAAACGGTCGGTGATTCCACCAAAGGGGCACCTTCCCAAAAGGAAGGCATCAGGCCCTTGCTAACTGACTATGATCGTTTGTACAAATAGACATCCGGTTAAGTGGCTTGCGTCTGCCCGTGGATTCACTCGACCACGAAATACACTTTTCCGGAAAAATCAAACAGCTTGTCAAAGGAAATAATTTAAACTTAAGAATGATAACAAGGAATCGCTCGGCGACAGTGGATGCAAAGGCACGGATAAGCAGAAAAAAACAATCGAAATGGAATCTTGTCTCTCACCGAAGAATGTTGGTGGGACCACCCAAGGGGGCACCTTCCCAAGATAGAAGGTTCCAGGCCCTTGATTACTTGATTGCGATCATTTGTGCAAACGAACATCCAGTCGGGTAGCTTGCGTCTACCCCGTGGACCTATTTAACTGTGAGATGCAAACTTCCTAGCACACAAATGAAAGACCTCTAATGAGGCTCAAGCCCTCTTCGGAGGCAAAAGTCCTCCAATGAGGCATGCCCAAACCGAAATGCTTCTCTCGCCCAAGAATGTTGGTGGGACCACCCAAGGGAGCACCTTCCCAAGATAGAAGGTTACATGCCCTTGTTACTTGATTGTGATCGTTTGTGCAAACGAACATCCAGTCGGGTAGCCTGCGTCTGCTCCATGGAACCATTTAACTGTGAGAAAGTAACTTTCAGGCAAAACAAAGGACCTCTTCGTAGGCAAAAATTGCTTCTGAGGCACAAAGACCTCTTCGGAGGCACACTTCACCAAGTTGAAGTGCCAAACAAAGGACCTCTTCGTAGGCAAAAATTGCTTCGGAGGCACAAAGACCTTTTCAAAGGCACACTTCACCAAGTTGAAGTGCAAAAAGCCCTCTTCGGAGGCACACTTCACCAAGCTTGAAGTGCCAAACCAAAGCCCTCTAACGAGGCACAAGCCCTCTTCGGAGGCACAACTCTTCGGAGGAGCCCTCTCCCAAGGCACAACAAAAAGTCCTTCCCAAAGGCATATCAAACAAGCCCTCCACAGAGGCACACTTTTACTCTCAACAGTAAAGTGCTAAACAAAGCCCTTTAACAAAGGAACATCCAAAAACTTCGTGGATGGAACCACTAAAGGGGCATCTTCTTGAAAAGAAGGTTCCAGGCCGCAGCTGAATACTTATGGTTATTTGTACAAACAAATATCCAGTAAAACAACCAACGTCTGTCCCATGGATCCATTCAACGATGAAATATAATTTTCTGACAAACAGATCAAAACATTCTTCAAAAGCTCGCTTCACTGTGTAGAGGAATCCACTTTTCAACAAATAAAAGTGATCATCCCCGAAAGTTGAAACGTTCTAAAAAAAAGAAGAAAGAGAAAAAGAAAAATTTCTTCGCTACAAAGAATACTCTATTAAAAGCAGAATAATATTTCCTCAAAACGGAAGAATTATTCTCTAAAATCAGAGTACAAGACATTTCAGAATATTACAGTAAGCCATGGTACGGGGGCATATAGCTATATTAATAAAAAACAATCTCGAACATCGTACCACGAGCTCACTGCAGTATCATATAAAGTAAATAAAGAAGCTTGTGCAAAAACAAGGAATAAATGCATTCACACATATACTGACAAGAAATTGTACAAGTAAAAAGAACCATTTTATTCCATACTATAAAGTTTTTGTACATATGCAGGTTTCAACAAGCGGAGGCCGGTATCCGCACAATCTCCGGTCAATACATGCAAAAAGCAAAAAGCAAAATAAGAAGCGTAAAGTCCAGCTCATCACTCCTTCCTCCCGCCACATTTAGAACCCTTGCCCGGTTTGATAATTAGTTTTTGAATCCGGCGTGGACGGGTCAGGGAAGAAGGAGAAGAAGGAGTAGTCGGATCTTCTTCTACTTTATCTTCTCCAGCTGAGGTGCTTTTCTTCTTCTTCCTCATTGCGCGCTTCCCTTTCCTCTTTGAAGAAGACTCACTTCCCGGAGTAAGCAACGCAGAAAGTTTTGTGTCATCATCATGAGACTGTTCTGGGGTCTTCTCACTGTCCTCAAGTTCTTTCCCCTTCTGTTCTTGCAAAGCGGGTGGATCCTCCAAGCCTTGAAGGGCTTCTATTTGTTCCTCCTACGACCCTGGTTGAGAAGCAGGAGTGACTTGAAGATATGGAGGAGGAACAGCTGGAAGGGGAGAAGCTTGCGCAGCGCTCGGTGCTTCCGCTACAGAAGAAAAGAAGTTAAAATCAGTATTCTCTGAAAAAAGAGAAGATATTGGATCATCAGGACTCAAGTAATAAGCAAGAAATTCATCGAGCTCAGTTGAATTGAACGAGTAGTCTACTTGAGCTAGATCAGACTTGAAGTTACCTGGAGAAGTCGACTTAATCACGACGACTTCAAAGTTTTTGGCTTCAGCGTCATCCTGGGACTTCTCTTCAACTTGAACAGTAGGAGACTCGGTAATGGCAGACTTAACTTCAGCTTTCGCGGGAGGTGGAGAATAAGAGCTAGAGCCAATAATGTCAGGGTCGACCGAAGCCAGAAGATGAGCAGGGTCGGTTAAAGGCGATTTCTCCAAACGCTCTTCTCCTACCACTTCGGCTCGCTCCCTGGCAAGCTGCTCTTTTCCCCTGGCAAGCGTAGTACGCGCCGCATCGTCCAGATAAAGCGCCTCAAGATCTTCCTCAGCATAGCCAGCGCCTCCAAGAATGTCAATCACCGCCTCCTATATTTCAGCCAAAGTGATTTCGTATTTCGGTCCCAGAAATGAGAGGCTTCCGCGCCCCAAGACGTTGTGGACATAAAAGTCGAACAAAGTAGAGCTGATAGTGGCTTTGGTTGCCTCATGAGATTCTTCAGCTGCAATTTGACCAACAACCGCCTCATCACACTCTTTTTCAACTTCAGAAAGTCGAGCTTTTAACGCTGCAATCTCCAGGTCCTGGGAGCTAACTCTTTCCAGCAGCTGAGCGGTATCTTTGCGGTATTTCTCAGTTACATGCTGCTTTGCCTCAAGTTTCGTCTCAGCATCTCTTTGAGCAGCATGAGCATCCCACACTTGTTTTTGAAAGACTTCTTCTTTTTGGGAATGCGAAGCGGAAGAAGTGGCAAGATCTTCCTTGAGTTTCTTAACTTCGGACTCAAGTCTTGCGTTGTCGTCAGCGATGCTTTCCATTTCTGCATCATGTTGCTTACAAATTTTATCCCACTCCAACTGGTCATTCTCCATAGTCAACATGGCTTCAAGATTCATATGGTTAACTCTTTGAAGCTCGTCAACAAGTTTCTGCCAGCCAGACATCCTCTCGATATCGAGTTTAACAGCATCAAGGTTCCTTAGCATAGCCTGCTTGTCAATAGGAACCAAATCCAAGTCGAAGCGCACTCCTCTTAAGCACTAATTTGGGAATCGGCTTTGAAGTGTAGAAGGAGCATCTTTGACTTGATACTGAGGCCTGTTGATAATTGTCTGGATGTCAGATTTCTTAAGAGCAGGAGAGCCGGAGGGAATGTTAGGAGAGGTAGGAGTAGTGGTCTTTTCAGAAATTGCAGACGCGTCCCTTTCTTTAAGTCTGGCCCGTTTGCTCGGGTCTTCAGCAACATGACTTTTCCCTTTAGTATCATAATATTTTCTCTTGTGGGAGTCATCATCCCTTCTTCTTTGCTGCTCCTTATAAATTTGTCTCTCACGAGCTTTTCTGACAGCTCTTTCTTCATCGATTTCCCTCGGGCCAGGAAGATAGCGCCGGGGATCGTAAGAATCACGTCCCCCGTAGCGCTGGAAATCGTCGTAGTATGAGCTACTACGCACTATCAGAGAACCGGAAAGTGAAAAAGACAAGTCTTAAAAATCTTCGAAGTAAAGAAGCTAAGTGCATATAAGTGCCAAAAATCCTAAGTGTGTTTGATGTGCAAGCTACACGCGTCGAACTACAAACCACTCTTTGGTTAGGGAGTGATGACAGATTTTGAAGCAGGAGTCAACTGTTGGACTGATGAAATTTGCTGCAAAGCAGATGTCGCTTCAACTACTGGAGATGTAACTTTAATTGAAGAAGTGTCGTCTTTGAAGAGCTCCTGTGAAGTAATCATTAGATCGCTCACTCCCTCAAAAGTGTCATCACCGTCATGTTTAACAGGACTCTTTTTCTCAACTCCTTCATCATCAGCTTTCTCAGAGTGTTGGGGAGGTTCCTCTTCTTCAATTATAGGGGAAAGCGTAAGTTTACTAGATGATCCCGCAATATCAATGGAAGTAGAACATTTCACCAATGCAGCCTCTATTGTGGGTTCTTTAGATGCAATTTCTGCCGCAAAAACTGGGGCATTTGATGTCTCTACTTGAGAATCTAGGGCCACTAATGTTTCAGTCTCGGGACTAGAAACTTTGTGAATCTGGGTAGATCGGGAGGAGTGTAAAAGTCGGAACTGATGCAAAAACGTGTCTTTCAGCAAAAATTTAGCGCTTCTCTCTTCAGCAGCCACAACACTTAAAGTTTCTAAGGTTGGCTTGTGGCTGGGATCTAGAAGCGGAGGAGGAAGTGCTACAAAAGTAAAGAATGAAGTTCAGGACTCGATAATTCAAATTTCAAGTGATTCAGAAAAAATGAAGTAAAACGGAGAAAGGCAATCTTACTTTCGACTCTCCAAACAGCATAGAATCGTGGGGGGCAGCAGACGAAGAAGAATTGACTTAAAAACCCGTGTGCACTATCGGGCAAGTCTAGAATTAGCTTCCGGTTCCACGCGCTCCTCATGAGTAAAATAGAGGGATGATCTTTATTCTTGGCGAACGTACATAAGTAGCAGATCTCTTCAAAACTTGGAAGACGATCGAGCGTCCTCCTGAACAGCACACACAACCCCATCAAGATGGCATAACCATTATGGTGTAGCTGGAAGGGAGAGATAGCCAATCGAAGAAGAAGCTCTCGAAGAAAATCATTAAACGGAGGAATAGCTCCACTTACGCACATCTGACGATTAACTGCGACAAAACCAAGAGGTGGCCTGTCAGCAGTATCGTTAACTCCCGGAAACAAAGCGTCCGCTTCGGCGATTCCAAACTGAATGCACAATTGATTGAAAACTTGATGACTCAAGGAGGACGGAGTTCTTTCCGGGGGATCAATCAACGGATTAGCAATTGGAAAGGCTTCTCCAACTGGTCCTGTTTCTTCTTGTTGAGACGTCATTCTACACAAGGAACTGGATATTCAAATATGAAGGTGCACGTTTCCTAAAAGTGTGAAGTGTTGTGTAAAACTAGTACAATAACAAGCAAATATAACTAAAATCAAGTTAATTGACATTTGTCGATTATAAAGTTTCATAGCTTGTTATTTTGAGTCCAAATACAGTGTTGTGTTGATGCAAACAAATCAGCTTTAGTTGATTATCTTAGCTTTGCTTTAATACTTCACTTGAACTTGTTAATTCACAACATTTCATTCACATAGTTCATTTAAGTTGATTATTCTTTATTGACTAATATGTCATTCGATATGGGAAGTCAATGGCAGTATATTCGCCCTAGTTTTCTGCAAATATTATGTTTAACAGGTTGTTAGATTAAAAGTTACTGTAATCTATAAAAAAGTGTAACAAAGTTCAACAGTTCAAGTCCCCG
The DNA here is from genome assembly GCA_030737815.1 of Allium fistulosum. Lineage (NCBI taxonomy): Eukaryota > Viridiplantae > Streptophyta > Magnoliopsida > Asparagales > Amaryllidaceae > Allium > Allium fistulosum. Next base: position 614,434,667 of record CM060908.1, on the reverse strand, counting down.
TAGTTCAATCAAGTTCTGCCCAAAATTTTACAAGTCTTAAGTCGTCCAGCGACCTAGCATAGGTCGGAACCTCCTTAGGTCGCACTGTGCAGGTCGAAGGGATCGAGGCAATTCAAATTCGTCCAAGTGTTAGCTCGGCCGCGACCTAAAGCATATGCCACAAAAAGTTAGGTCGTGAATTTATTAAGTCGTTCTACTGTCATTCAAGCAAGTTAAGTCGTAAGTTTTAGGTCGTTTGAATCCCAGCACGACCTAAAAGTTAAGTCGCAGAAGGTTATTCGGCTTTACTTAGGTCGCGAGAATTCTTAGGTCGGTTGGTATGTTAGGTCGGCCAGGTTTCTTAGGTCGCTCAGATCTGTTAAGTCGTTAACTTCCTCTCCACGCAATATCTCACCAGCTCATCAAACTGCAACCCGATAACCCGTTATCAACTACACAAAGAAATCCATCATCCTCTTCATGAAACTCACCATCCCTTCATACCACCAAATCACCTAAAAAAACGATTCAAAACATCCCCGATCCATCATAGATTCAACGCATTACCGTGCCTTCATGAATCAATCAAACGGCGATCAAAAGTCGATCGCAACAATCACTCAAAATGTAGCACGACACATGGGATTGGACTAAGGTCGGAAAATGGGGACTCATAATTCAACGGTGATTATGATGGGATGGAGGTCGAATTCACTTACGAGATATAATGGTAAAGATGAATCGGTGACTAAATGGGTTGAATTCGCCCTTGGAAGCTCGAAGATTCGTCAATGGCGGTGGGAGATCGGAATAGTAAGGTAAGAAGGAAGAAGCGACCTAACAGTTTATATGGGGCAAAAAGGAGAAGACGAATAGGCACGCGAGTTAGCATATGTTTTAGGTCGCTCACGACCTAACGGAGTTAGATCGAAGCACACGACCTATGACACAGGCCTGTACTTCGAGGGGCAAGTGTTAACTCCTATTTTTGAAGCGACCTAAAACTCTATGACCTAGCGACCTAATTTCTCCAGCGACCTAACGACCCGAAGGCTAAAGCGACCTAGCAACCTAACGGCTAAAGCGACCTAGCGACCTAAAGGCTAAAGCGACCTAGCGACCTAAAGGCTAAAGCGACCTAGTGACCTAAAGGCTAAAGCGACCTAGCGACCTAAAGGCCAAAGCGACCTAACGACCTAATGATCTTAACGACCTAACGTCCTAAAGCACTTAGCGACCTAACTCCTTAAAGCTCTTAGCGACCTAACTCCAGAAAGGGGATAGCGACCTAACTATCAACATTGAACAACAGTAACCCACAAGCAGAGAGGCAACACGACCTATGACCTACCTTAGGTCGCTTACGACCTACAACTTCAAGCCGAGATAACTCCTTATGCTGGTTTTCCCTAGGTCGCTCACGACCTACCACTGTTAAGTCACAAACAATGCCCACTAGGTCGCCAATGACCTATAACCTACCTTAACCTTAACCCGTTCGCGACCTATGACTTGTCGAAATGATCAAATGGTCAAGTGCAACTGTTAAGTCGTAGTCCGTGCTCCTTAGGTCGCTCACGACCTATGACCTACCCTTAGGTTGCTCGCGACCTACGACCTAACTCCGAATTCTCCCTATAAATACCCCGCCTACTCCTACTTGAAAAGGACTTTTGGCTCATTTCCGGAACGCCTATACTCTGCTGTTTTCTCAACTCAACCGACACTTCAAACACCAAAGATGCTTCAACGAGCTTCAAAAGGAGATCTACACATCCGACATGGATTAAAAGAGCTCTTCTACATTGAAGTTCTAGCTACTCATCTCAAGTGTGTTGTAATCAAATTGTAATCGAAGAATTGTTGTAAAAGTTGTAATCGAATCAGCAATAAAGAATATAAAGTGGACGTAGGCTTAATTACGAGCCGAACCACTATAAAACTGCTGTCTCTCTACTTTTCTGCTATTTTCTGCTTATATTCTGTTCCCGTACCGATGGGTGGTGCTTTCACATTATTATCGCTCATACCGGGGTGTTAGCGTCGGTTTTTACGTTAACATTTCTTAACTCTTCTTTTCCCTTCTTTTCCTTTTCGGGGACGAAAAGTTTTGAGTGCGCAAGAGTGTAACGACCCGTAAATTTTGGGAAATAAATTTGGTTAAATTAATGAGATTTTGTAATTAAATTTAGATAGAAGTAAAAACCTTGTAATGTATATATGGAATAATATTGAAACAAATAAAATTTGTAAATGAATAATGAAATAATAACTATGATGAAGTGTTACAATGATTATTAAAGCTAAAATTGTTATAGATTAAATGAAACTATAATAAATGAAATAGTGTAAGCGTTATACCTGGATGTAAATTGAATATAAAAATATAGTAGGTATTGAATTAGTTAATGAAAGAAAACATTGTTGCATTTATTGAATTAAATTAAGAAAATTAAATATTAATAAATGGTCATTTAATAAAACCAATGTTCCGGGAGTAATTATAATAGTTGTTTGAAATACGTATAAACTTTGATTTGGAAATCAATTGGATTAAAAATGAAATTTGGTATTACATTTATGATTTTAAATGTTTGTTCATTTTGTAAAATAATAAATGATGTAATAAAAGAATGAAATCTAGATAAATAAATTTAATTTAGATTTTAATTATAAATAATGGGTGAAATAATAGGATAAATGGTAACATTGATATTGTAAGAAATAAAACCCAATTACTGTAAGAAAACCAAGGCAAACATTTAAGTTATAAATGTTATAATAAACAAAAATATAAAATGACTATTGTATAAGGATTTGGCATATGAAAATAGTAACAGTTGTGTGTAAATATTGGAGTAAATATTATGTAGGCAACTATGATAATTTGTTGGAAATAATAAACCTTAGTGTATTGTAAGGTTACCTGTTTATTTCATTTATAATAAAATTAGGAATCAATTAGAGTAAAGGAACCTTAATGATATATTAATAAGAATTAACGCAATAACTAAATTTGTGCAAACCCTATTAATTGGAACAATTGGTAAAGTTAGGATTGATTGAAGTTAGCAAATTGGGAAAGGACTTCAAAATTATGTTAACTTATGAAGAATACGTAATAAATTGTAAATTTATAAAATCAATGTCTGTTAAATAGTTACAATATTTATAGTTGATAATAAACGTTATTAGTGATTTTTAATATAATAACGGAAGGCGTAAATGTAATAATGGAATAATTGGGATTGTAAATTTATGCGTGGTGTAGTAAGCGAGATAATGGAAAGTATGAACCTAAGTAAATGAATTTATTTAGAATGTAAAATGCAATTAGCGTGTATATTCGTAGAAATGTAATAAAATGAAAATAGGGTAGTTAGTACGGAAGAAAGATGAAAATTTGAACTTACTAATGTATAATAGGGTAAACAAAGGTTTATTTTGTTTATTGAATAATTTTTTATGAGATAAAAAGGATTTGGTGTTAAATCAAGTTTATTTATTGAAATAAATTATAATTCATTGGATTTATTATGAATGAAATTAATTACTACATTATCTGAAATAAAGATAATATGAGAAAAATTAATGAAATAGTTTTAAATCCAATATTTAAGTCATCTATTTAACAATAATGAATGGAATAATTATTGATGGGTTTAACCAAATAGAATTTTCGAAATTTAACTTATAATTGTTGAATTTAAGGAAATTGAGGAATTTATCAATTTTAAATCAACAGTTAAATTTGTTTAAATTAGTATAAATGTTTAAGACAATAAAAATGACAAGAATTGTCGATTTTAGGATTGAAATTTAAAAATTGGATTTAATTAATTTAATATTAAATTTTTTTAATTAATGCAAAAATAGCCATTTTGGCCACTAACTCGGATTTCGACGAAACCAGTTTCATCGGATCCGTAATGGTGAATTATTGTAGGACTTCAAGTTTTGTAGCGATCGGACTTGTCGTTTGATCGTACGGACTCGAAACGCCATGAAATAAATGCAATTCAAATCAATTGAAATCAATTTGGAAAATATTGTTTTTAGCATAACATATTCATATGATGAAATTTGGGCTTGAAACCTTTTCCATTGTGTTTAAAATATTTTAAAACATCTATTTTGATTGGGTTGATCCAATTTCGTTCCGGAGTCAGAACGGGCTTTTTGGGCCACTTTATCATTAGCGCGTACATCTATCTTATCTGATCTATTCTATTTCAAATTTGTCTATAAATACATCGTTATAAACCATAGCCTCTCTATATCTCATTTGTCTGTACCTACAATTCCAATTCATCTTCTCCTCTCAATAGCAGACAATAAAATTCCAGATCCAATCCAATTCAAAAATCAATGTCAAAATTTCAAACTCTTCAGAAAAATTTGAAAAATATATATATTGATGCTCTCAATAAGCGTAACTCAGATCCATGATTCGTTTTTCGTTTTGGTTCATCGTCTGGTCAGTAAAAATGAAGAAGTTTCGGTCGTTCATCGCTCGACGACGAACTTCGTCAGATCGGAAAATCCCTTCTGGGTTTTGTAAAGATTCTCGAGCGGAGCTCATCCATGCAAGTTAATTGGAGAATCGACGGTCGGATTAGCCCCTAAAATTCGATTAGGGTTTTGAGGCTATGACGGCGGAGGCCTCTAGGGTAGTGCGCAGGTGGACCGTAGGTGCTGTATGGCGTGGCGAAGTGGATGGTGGAGGTGCGAACGCCCTTGGGGATCGGAGTGCGGTGTATTGGGTGGTCAAAGTTGAGGTCAACGGCAAGAGGATGGGTTCTCGTTTTTGGTCGCGTGCGTGTTCATGTTTCTAGAGATTTGCACGTGCGTGCCTATAGCTCAAGTTGGAGATGAAGGTTAGTGACGTGGCTAAAGTGTAAATGTGTTCTTTTTTTGTTATTTTTAAAATTAAAATTCAATCACAATTATTGCTATAACTCTCGCATACGAACTCCATTTCACGCGCGGTTTTTTTTGTTAGAATCGTATTGAAATTCCAGACTAGATGACGCTGGTTTGGACGAATTCTGAGATGGTCAAATTTTTGGGTTTAAATTGAATTTAAATTCGATTTATGTTCAAAAGTTGAGTGTTTTAACCCACTCACAACTTCTAAAATTTATTATGTTTGTTAAATTGATATATGATGTGATTTGAAATTTATTTATAACTGTTTGGCATATATTTAATCATCATCTCGGTTAGATTGCATTTATTTGAATTAAATTGTTATTCAACTTATTATTCCATATAAACTGCCAGTTAAATTAATTTGTTATTGAAAATAAACTGTCAGTAGTTGATTGTTATTTATTGATGTTATTATTTGAATTTGGATGATGATTGTAATAAATGGTTGATGATTAAATATTGGGTGAATGGATGCAATATTCTATATTGTTATAAACTTCAAGTTATTATGCATTTTCATTCCATTCGGGATTGCGGTTTGAAATGATATATAACCGTAAATTTTACTTTTAAATTACGGATTGAAATGATAAATATCCGTATCACTTGACCATCGGATAGAAAATTTTATACAAACACCGTAGTCTATATATAAAAATATTTTTAAATGATTTCTACGATTTTGGAAAGGAATATACGGTTTATTTAATATAAATTTTTATGTTATATAAATATTGTTTTATATATATATAGTAAATTCTTGAATTTAAGCTATGTATAAAATTGTTTAATAAAAATGAGTTTAATAATGGAGTTTGATGGTTTATATTATATGGGTAAGTACCTATTTAAGGTATTATATATAGAGTTTTAAATGACTTAAATGAAATTTAAGTTGGAAGATAAATATGAAATTGGTTTAAATTGAATTATTTTAGAATTGTACTTGAATAAATTTGATTTGGAATTTAAATAAAAGTTGACATTTTAATGGGTATAATTCTTATAGCTTGACTTGGTTTAAAGGGTTTTAAATGAATATAAAGTTGATACAAATGAATAGATCAAGTTAAATAAAATTTAAAGAATATCCAGTTGTTTGAAGTTAAAAGTTTTACTTAAATTTTATTGGATTTATTAAGTAAACATTTCAAATCTAAATAATAGTAATTGAATTTGATATATATGGAATGATCAAGAATTAGTTTTGAAATGGTGGAACAGTTTAAGCTTAGAAATATACGAATTGAAATGTTTTATTTGGAGGTTTAAATCGTTATTTGTAATTTATTGTGAAATTTGAAGAAGCTATTCTATTATATAAAGTAATATAGTATTTAAACCATTAAGTATTAAAATTTATGTTTCAAAGCTATGGGTTTCAAGTTATATAGATTTGAAAAGGCTATGATTTTGGAAAGGATATAATTTGAAATAAAAATGATATTATATTGATTTGGGTTTTTAAAACAGAAATGATATCATATTTATAGTTTTGAAATGGATATTATATTCTAGTTTTCAAGTATAAACTATTTTGAAAAGACCGTGATGTTGTAATAACGGTTGGTTGTTAAAGATACCGGGATCGTAAGTGTCATACTCTCTGCCAACTCTGAAAACCAATTGAACAACCGTGTACGTGGTGGAGATTCCAGAATGAAGTAGGATGGTGGCAGCATTTCCTTTAAGGTAAATACGTGGACCCGACTCCCGTGAGTTGGCATAAGGTGGCTAAAACAGGAGCGATTGACGGGTTAATGAGGTAGCTCCTTTGATCGGACACATCCCTTCTATATTATACTTTGACTTTTGGATTGATTCGGTGGCCACTTTTGATATTTCTGTTTGAGGGTGTGGCTCGAGGAGGGCGGTAGCTGCGGCTATGCGTTACCACCGACCCGGAAAGCGTAATTGGTATATCTACCCTAGCATTGCCTAGTTGTGCCGTGTCACCTACCCTATCGCGCCTTGTATGAGTTTGGTTTTCTCCCGTAGCCCGTGTGGTATCCTCTGGTGGCTTCCTGATCAGGAGGGATTATGATATTGGATGGACTACTGGGACTATTACGTGTTAAGGGCAATATGGGTAACCCCTTAATGCTATTAAAAAGTAAGTTTATTTACAATTAGACACTATTATAATAGCAAAATATTACTACATAGTAAATAGTTTAATGGATCCTTAGGAGATCTAAATCCCGAGCATCTCTTGAGTTACTGTACTCATATTTATTTCTGCTATATTAACTCATATAAGATATTTTAGTTCTGACTCGAGTGTTTTGTTTTTCAGATTCGCTCGGGTCAGTCCGAGCATTTCAGGATAGAAGACTTAATTACTGGAGGACGAAGACGAAGATTTCATCATCATTATTATTATATTATATTATGCCACTACTGTAACGTCTACCGCTATCGCCACCGTCACCGATGGTACCTCTACCTATTTTTTTCATCACCACCATAGGCTCCTCTATCCCCATCAGCAACCTCGGCTCCTCCAGTTGCTCCGACCACCAGATTCCGACCAAAACTCAATTCCCTGTCATTTCCCAAATACGCATTGAATTCAATATTAAAAATTCTAATATTTATCTTAAAAATCAACTCTTTTAAAATGCATTTAGGTTATGGTATCAAACAATAAATTAAGATGATTTGATTTTTCATGTTTTAGTATCTCTACTGTTATTATTATTATTATTATTTTATCCTTCATATTCTTTTCTTCTTTGAAACTATTTTTAAAATTCAGTTTATACCCAAACTCACACATTCGTTGTTGAGAACAAAGTCTAACAACAATCAAGTGATTTGATATTTTGTTTTGATCAAGATGGATGCTCTGAAACAAGAAGTCAGAGGTGGTTTCAACATAACAGGCATTCACACTTCCAGTAAATTTTACACAGAGGAGATATACATATGTATATGCATATCAAAGCAATCCCATATCTCAACTTAACAAACAACAACTAAATATACTCAGTTTAATTTAAAGTTGTTTACTCACCCGAAAAGTTTTGAAACAGAGGAGACTCAGGCTTTGCATTTGAAAACTGAAGCTTTTAATTTGATCCTCTGGTTTATATTGATCTGATACTTGATTTTGCAGTTTGAATTTTGTTTTGTTGTTTATTTTTGAGTTGTTTATTTCCTCAGTTTTTTTATTAGTAAAAATGAACAAAATTGAAGTGAGGATATATATATAAGAAAGGAAGCTTACATGGTATTTTGTACAGTAGGTAGAGATTTACTTTCTTTTGTTTATTTTATTTTGTACATAAACACCTGGTTTCTTGCCTTGCATTTCGGCTGAGATGATCTGTAGCATACTTGCATTATGGGCTAACATGATATGTTATGGTGGCTGATATTAAAAATGAGTCTACAGGTGAGGTTTTATACAATATAAAGACATTGTTTTGTTTTGCTTTGACTATACTAGTTTGTTTTTATTTTGTGGTGGCTGAAATGATTTCCAGTAAGTAAATATTTTTCTTTCTTTTGCCTTGTTATTTTAGCTTTGTTGCTTCATTTTTTATACTTTATTTGTTTTGTTTTTCGGCTGAAATGATGTTAGTGGCTGATATGATTTATATTTTGTTGTCTTGTTTTCAAAAGCTTATGCATTTTTTTCCTTGTTTGTTTTATTACTTTTGAATATGAGTGAACTTCTATTTTTATTTTATTGTTAAGGTTTAGCAAATGGTTTACTTTGTATTTTATAACTTATATAATTTATCATATTTATTTTCCTTTAAATCCTATCACTTTGCAATATAAATGAATAAAATGTTGTTATTTTTATCTATGTGTTCACTGTTAACCCTCTTTTTATTTGCGACCTACCGACATAAAAGCTACCGACCTAAGAGCAGCCGACCTAAAAGCTGCCGACCTAAGAGCAGCCGACCTAAAAGCTGCCGACCTAAAAGCTACCGACCTAAGAGCTGCCGACCTAAGAGCAACCGACCTAAAAGGTACCGACCTAAGAGTTGCCGACCTATCAGGTCAAGAAGTTAGCGACCTAACTAACAGAAGTGGTCCCAACGACCTACGACTCATAATAGGTCGTACGCGATCCAAATAACTCGCTCAAAAAGAATCAAATGCAACTAGAATAAGTCGGATCCCCTATGTCGTCACCGACCCACGACCTACGACCTACCTTAGGTCGGTGATGACCTAGTACTTGTGTGGTTGAATTCCGCCCAGAATTAGCCCAATAAATACCCCCTTATCTCCAACAAGATGGGGACTTTTCCGATCATTCTTTGAAGCACCGTTACTCTGCAGAATTCACAACTCATTCAACACTTGAAGAACTCCAAACACTCAAGACATTACAACAAGCTTTGAAAGAAATCTACCGCATTCAACATGAATTCGAGGAGATCTTCTACATCGAAGCTTGAGCTACTAGTCTAAAGTGTTTAGGAATCAAAATATATTGTATTTTGAAGTGCATTGTATCATCTTGTAACCAAAATCAGTAATAAAGGAATTCAAAGTGGACGTAGGCTCGATCTTAAGCCGAACCACTATAAATCGCTGTCTTTTACCGCTTATCCGCTATTTTACTGCTTATTTCTCGTTCCCGTATCACGGGTGGTGCTTTCACAACTTTACTACACACACCGGGTGTTAGCGTTCAATTTTAAGCGTTAACATTTTGGTGCTTTCACTGAGAACCCAACTCAGGGGTATTGTCATCATTGCTTCACGAGAGTTTGTTGAAAAAGTTTCTTTGAGAACTAGAAGTTTATCAGAAATAATGGCTCCCGGAAGAAAGCGCAAGTTTACCAGATCCGTCAATGCTCAGGATAACACTGCTACTTCTCCTTCATCAAGTCAAGCAGCTCCAAGCATCGGAGTGACATGAGCGGAGTTAGATGCTGCTGTATCTGGGTTATATCAGCAGATTGAAACCTAGAACACCTTAATGCTAGAAAGGTTGAATGCTATGCTCGGAGCTAACCGTCAACCAGTGAATAATGAGGAAAACTTTGTTGATGCTGTTCACAATTCCGAAGGGAGGAACATTCCTCAAAGGGCAGCGGGCACTGCCGAAGGGGCACCTCCCTAAGCCGGAGTGACAAGGCCGCAATGAACTCTCCACGAACGTTTGTATAGGCAAACTTTTGAGAAAATGGCTGATGAATGCCCCGCAGAGCCTCTGAACAACGAGGAATACCTCTCGGAAATGGTACGACAGATCATGAAAGAGAGCATGCAAAGAAATGAAGATGAGAACGACTGGGGGTTCGCTCCAAGTAAAACTCCATTCACCGAGAAAATTATGAAAGTTGAATTCCCGAGAAAGTTTGTTCCTCCGACCATTCCAGCCTACCGAGGGAGAAGCGACCCTAATCAATTTCTGTACAAATACGACTGGCACATGACGGGTGCTAGGGCGACGAATGAAATTAAATGCCAGTAATTCCCGGTATACTTGGAAGGAGTGGCACTGCTTTGGTTTACTAAACTGCCTGCCCGATCTGTAGACCAGTTTTCTGATTTAACTCGGAAGTTTAAAGAGAAATTCCGACTGTACGCTTCAAAGGCAAAGGACATCATGTCATTGTCCAGTCTTGAGCAGGATCCGGGAGAGTCTATTAAGTCCTTCTTGAATCGCTTCAACATAGCTCTGGCTGAAGTCGACAATGCGGAGCCACGAATGATTTTGACTTATCTAATGCGGGCTGTCAATAAGTCAAGTGAATTTGGGAAATGGCTGAAAATGAAAGAGCCAAATTCACTCGAGAAGTTTTATAAGAAAGCTGACGAGTTCATACGCTTAGAAAATATTTCTGTACCAGTGAAAGTGGTAGCAACAGGAGTGTAGAATAACGTTGCTGTGTCAGCTAAGAAAGATTCCGGAAGTCAGAAGAGGGAGAATAATGATGGAAAGAAACAAAAGGATATAAAGAGACCTCGCTTCTTTAAACCCTCAGATTTCACTCCCTTAACCGACACTCCGGAGAATATTTTCTTTGCCACCAAAGATGCCGTGGATTATCCTAAACCAACTGAGATAAAACTTGGAAACGGTGATATGCGAAATGGAAAATTTTGTCGATTTCATAACCAACCCGGTCATGATACCAACGAATGTCGTCATTTGAAGAGCTTGGTTGAAGAGTTGCTAAGAGAAAATAAACTACAACAGTATGTTAAGAAGAACAGGAATGACCAAACTTCATCTGCTCAGGGGCAGCAACCCCCTACCCACCCATCTGGCTCGGGTGAAGGTACCACAACACATAAATCTGAAAGGCCTGTTATCAATGTAATTACAGGAGTCCCACATCCAGCGGGCAGAAGCTAGGGTGAAATGGAAAGATATGCTCGTGCTTTGAAGTACACCCCAACAGAAGAAGATGTTTTTGTTTTAGAAGACGCTGCACCCCTGAAACAGCAGAGAACTTCTAATGAAGACATTGTGTTTAAAACTAGGGATTCTATGGGTATTGAAGCTCCAACCATAGATCCCTTGGTCATTTCTGCAGGAATTGGGCCAGCTATTGTAAGACGAGTGCTTATTGATTGCGGCGCCTCTTGCAATATACTCTTCAAGAAGACATTTGACCAAATGAAGATTCCAATGACTGACGTTCAAGCTTCATCACAAAAAATTATTGGGTTTACCGGGGAACCCCAGCAGCCAATTGGAACTGTCGATTTGTTTGTAGAACTTGGAGATGGACAGAAAAAGGTGGTTCGGAAACAGACCTTTGTAATTGTTGACGGATTTTCTGCCTACAATGCCTTCCTGGGCCGGCCAACTTTAGCTGCATTCAAAGCCATTCTTGCCCCGTGGTGCCTAACTATGAAATTTCCAACAGATAATGGTGTTGGTGTCATTAAAGGAGATCAAAATGCTGGGCGGGAATGTTATCTAATAGAGCTTCGAGAGGCAAGGAAGAGAGAGATGGGAAAAGATGCGGCAGCTCCTCTCCGCATCAAAAAGCCAACCTTGTAGCAAGTACAGGGTGGCCCCTGCACTGGCGAACATAGTGGTGCAAGGAGAGAAATGGATCCCAGAAAATCCAGTGCAGGGGAGAATAGATTGGTGCCGATGGAAGTAACGGTACCAGTACCCATTGATCTTAAAGACCCGAACAAAGTGCTAAATGTGGGTTCGCAACTAAGTTTGACAGTCCAAAATATGCTGATATCTTTTTTAAAAGTAAATCTGGACGTATTCGCTTGGAGTCACGCTGTTATGTGTGGAATATCTCCGGAGATTGCTGTACATACCCTGAATATAGATCCAAACTTCACACTTGTGAAACAAAAAAGGAGAACTCAAGGTCCAAAACGGTCAGCAGCGCTAAAGGAAGAAGTAGATCGGCTCATGGAGAATGGTTTCATCAAAGAGTCCCCCTATCCGAATTGGGTTTCAAATCCAGTACTGGTTAAAAAAGCAAATGGAAAATGGAGAGTATGCATCGATTTCTCATATTTAAACAAAGCTTGTCCCAAAGACTGCTTCCCATTGCCGAGGATTGATCAACTAGTAGATGGAACAGCCGGGCACGAATTGTTGTCTTTTATGGATGCTTACTACGGATATAACCAGATTATGATGCATGAGTCAGATCAAGAAGATACGAGCTTCGTCACCGATGTTGGTCTTTACTGCTATAAAGTCATGCCCTTCGGACTGAAGAATGCAGGGCAACATATCAGAGGCTCGTTAATGCAATGTTCAAATCACAGCTTGGGAAAACTATGGAAGTCTATGTAGATGATATGTTGGTAAAATCAAAGAAAGCAATTGACCATATGGATCACCTAGCGGAAATGTTTGCAATTCTCCGAAAGTATGGAATGAAGCTCAACCCTTTGAAATGTTCATTCGGAGTGGAATCCGGGAAATTCTTGGGATTTATCGTGAGCACTAGGGGCATTGAAGCTAATCCTGCTCAAATTACTGCTCTAAGAGAGGTGAAAGCCCCTAAGACGAAGAAGGAACTGCAGAGCCTCAATGGGAAAGTTGCTGCTTTAAGTCGGTTTATCTCCAAAGCCACTGATAAATGCATTCCCTTCTTCGACGCTCTAAAGAAAGGAAGGAAAAACTTTGAATGGACTCCTGAATGCCAGAAAGCTTTCGATGAACTAATCCATCACATGGAAGCGCCTCTAGTACTTTCCAAGCCCAACAATGGCGAAGATCTTTTCATATACTTGGCAGTTTTATCTCATGCCCTGAGTGCAGCGTTAGTGCGGGAGGATGCAAAAGTTCAGTGCCCGGTCTACTATATAAGCAAGAGATTCACTGGGGTAGAAATGAATTACTCAAAGCTAGAAAAGCTCGCCTATTGTTTACTAATTGCTTCCAGAATGTTGAGGCCATTTTCAAGCTCACCCTATCAAAGTTCTCACTGATCAGCCCTTAAAGCAAGTCCTATTTCGCCCTAAAACTTCGGGCCGCCTTGGAATATTGAACTTAGCCAATATGATATCGCTTATCATCCCCGAAGAGCGATCAATGGACAAGCTTTAGCAGATTTCATTGCAGAGTACATAGATAAGGGTGATAGTGAGGAAGAAGATACAATTGACATCCCGACCAAATGGAAGTTGTATGTTGATGGCTCAAGAAATGAATACTGTTCCGGGGCTGGGGTTGTGCTTGAAACCCCCGAAGGACGATCATTATGTTACGCATTAAGATTGGAATTTCCTTCTACAAACAATGAAGCAGAATATGAAGCTCTAATTACTGGATTAAAGATTGCAAAGGAACTAAACATCAAAGCACTGCAGATCTTCAGTGATTCTTAGCTTATTGTATGTCAAGTCAAGAAGGAGTTCCAAGCTAAAGGAGGAAACCTACCTGCCTACTTGTCAAAGACTTCTGAGCTTCTCGATGATTTCGATCACTATTCGATAAGCCACATACATCGAGAGGAAAATATGAAGGCAGATTCACTCGCAAAGTATTCAAGTTCCGAAGAAGCTCAATTATTGGGATTGGTTCCTTTGGAGGTCTTGTCTGCTCCAAGCACTGACGAAATGGATATCGACCGGATCATGGCTGTATCTCAAGAACAAGAGTCATGGATGACCCTGATCAGAGAATATCTACTCAATGGTTCCTTGCCAGAAAATTCTAAAGAACACCGAAAACTGTTAAGAAAAGCATCGAGATATGTAATTCAAGACGGTCGGTTATACAGGCGGGGATTCTCAATGCCATTACTCCGATGTGTAACCAAGGAAGAAGCTAAAACAATTTTAGCAGAGGTGCACGGAGGAGAATGTGGCGATCATTCAGGTGGCCAAACTCTTGCCAAGAAAGTTCTCCGGTATGGGTATTTTTGGCCAGATATTAATCGAGATGCTGATATCTTCTCCTGAAAATGCGACAAGTGTCAGAGATTTGCGAAAATCCAAAGAGCACCTTCCACCGGACTAACACAGATGGTCAGTCTATGGCCACATGGCCATTTTCCATTTGGGGGATAGATCTAATCGGACCATTACCAATTGCCAAGCCAGGGATCAAATATGCTATTGTTGTTGTTGATTACTTCACTAAATGGGCTGAAGCTGAACCTTTGGCTACTATTACTTCTAAAAAGATGATAAATTTTGTGACTAAGAATATCATTTGCAGGTATGGTGTGCCATAGAAGATAATCACAGACAATAGTACTCAATTTGAAAGCGAAGAGTTCCAGGACTTTTGCGAGCAATTCAAAATTCGGAAAAGCTTCTCAGCAGTAGCTCATCTGCAGGCAAACGTGCAAGTGGAGGCAGTAAACAAAATTATCAAGTCAACCATCAGAAAACAACTTGAAAAAGCAAAAGGTGGATGGGTTGATAAGCTACCACTAGCACTATGGGCATAAAGAACAACTCATAAAACTGCGACTGGGCACACTCCATTCTCATTGGCATACGGATCAGAAGCGATGATTCCGGTAGAATTAGAAGTCCCTTCACACAGGAGAATTCATTTCAACCCGGCTAAAAATGAGAGATTTCAACTCGAAGCACTTGACTTCCTTGATGAAAGAAGGGAAGAAGCTAGGCTCAGAGTTGCGGCCCATCAACAAAGTATAGCAAGACACTTCAACTCTAAAGTCCGTCAACGAAGCTTTGAAATCGGGGACTTAGTCTTGAAGAGAATCATGATAGCAACTGGAGTGTTTGGACCAAATTGGGAAGGACCATATGTCATAGGCAATAAACTTCTCGATGGCACCTTCAAACTCACAACTGTCGAAGGAGATCCAATCCCAAGAGCCTGGAACAGCAATCACTTGCGTCCATATTTTACTTAGAAACAGTGCTTGAAATTATAAAATGATAATGGATGTATCAATTGTATTGCAAACCATTGTAAAATCAGTGATGATCAATAAAAGAGCTATAAAGTGGATGTAGGCCCAGTTCTTGGCCGAACCACTATAAATTCCGTGTTCTTTATTATTATAAAATGCCTGTTTCATTTCGATGTGTAAATACTCTAAACGTATTGCTAAAATATCGATTTAATATTGCAGGTCATTAAAACGAAGCTTACCCATCACAAGGCCAAGTGAGCCCCGTAAATCACTCAATAAACGAATTTCAAGCCACAAAAAGTTCCAAATTTAAATCCAACATGAAATGAACTTCACGTAAAAGATTGATAATTCCACTAAAGGGGCACTTTTCAAAAGAAAAGGAACCAGACACTTGTTAACTAATTACGATCGTCCGTACAAACAGACATGTAATTAGATAACTTGCGTCTCCCCCGTGGAATCACTTAACAGTGAAGCTCACTTCTTCGGATAAAGCAAACTACTGGCAAAAGAAAGAAACACGGGCTCAGAGACGATAACAGGGGATCACTAATGAGCAAACAATGGAGAGACATGGGCGAGCTAATCAACAAAAGCCCTATTCAGAGGCACAAGACCTCTTCGTGGGCGCAAATCTTCGGAGGATAAAGACCTCTACGGAGGCACAAGCCCTCTATGAAGGCATGCCAATAAATGGAAGTGCTCTTCTCAACAAAAAGGTTGGTAGAACCACTGAGGCATAAGGCCTTTTTTAACTAATTGTGATAGTTTGTGCGAACGAACATCCAATAAAATAACTTGCGCCCTCCCCGTGGATCCATTTAACTGTGAGAAAGTAACTTTTAGGTAATCAAATAAAGACCTCTCCAGAGGCACAAGACCTCTTCGGAGGCACGCTGCCCTCTTCGGAGGCAGAAGACCTCTCCCGAGGCACTGCAAGCCCTCTTATGAGGCACAAGCCTTCCACAAAGGCACATACTGCCCTCTCCGGAGGTAGAAGACCTTCCCCAAGGCACACAAGACCTCTCCGGAGGCACAAGACCTCTCCGGTGGCACAAGACCTCTCCGGAGGCACAAGACCTCTCCGGTGGCACAAGACCTCTCCGGAGGCGCAAGACCTCTTCGGAGGCACGTCCCAAGAATGAAATGTTCTTATCAAACAATAAAGTGGACGGAACTACTGAAGGGGCACCTTCCCAAGCAGAAGGAACAAGACTCTTGCTAACTGGTCGCAATCGTTCATACAAACGAACATCTGACCGGACAGTTTGCGTCTGCCCCGTGGGTCCATTCAACTGTGAGAAAGTAATTTCAAGCGAGTCAAACAAAAAGCCCTCTAATGAGGCACAAAAAAAAAACTTCAACTCTTAAAGGAAGATTAACTCGTTCATTTTGAAGAGTTGTTCCTAAAAATTGAAGTGCTACACAAAGCCCTGTTTAGAGGCCCTCTTTAGCACGTAGAAGAATTCACTTCTCAAAAATATGAAGTGATCATCTACGGAGATTGAAGTGTGAAAAACGAGACACGCTCCGTTGAAGCAGAATAATTTTTCCTCAAGAAATGGAATAGTTATTCTTCGAAAATAAGAATACAAGTCTCGTCAAAGCAAAATATATTACAATGCACTTGTGGTATGGGGGCAATATCATAAAAGATAACTACGTCAATGAAAGTAGTAGTCAAAAAGAAGTATTCGAGCAACATACCACAAGTTCATTACAATGTCATGCAAAAAAGATATGGGATAAATGCATTCTCAAACAAAGACAGAGAGTTTGTACAAGTAAAGAGAGTCGTTTATTCTACACTAAAATGAGAAATAAATGCATTCTTACATACACAAGAATTTGTACAAGTAAAAGAACTATTTTATTCAATACTATGAAATTTCTTTACATGTGCAGGTCTCAAAAAAGCGGGGACCGGTGCCCGCACAATCTCCGGTCAATACATGCAAAAAGAAAAAAGCAAAACAAGGAGCAGAAAGTCCAGCTCATCATTCCTTCTTCCCTCCACCTTTAGAGCTCTTTCCCGGCTTGATAACTAATTTTGGGAGCCGTTGTGGATGGGTTGGGAGGGGAGGAGAAGGAGGAGTAGTTTGATCTTCCTCTACTTTGTCTTCTCCGGCAGAAGCGCTTTTCTTCTTCTTCCTCAGTGCGCGTTTCCCTTTCCTCTTCGAAGAAGACTCACTTCCCAGAATAAGCAGCGCGGAAAGTTTTGTGTTATCGTCAAGAGACTGCACTGGAGTCTTCTCACTATCCTCGAGATCTTCCGCCTTCTGTTCTTGCGAAGCAGATGGATCCTCCAAGCCTCGAAGGGCTTCTATCTGTTCCTCTTACGATCTCGACTGAGAAGCCGGAGTAACTTGAAGAGATGGAGGAGGAACAGCTGGAAGAGGAGAGGTGTGTGCAGCGCTCGGTGCTTCCGCTACAGAAGAAAAGAAGTTAAAGTCAGTACTCTCCGAAAAAAGAGAAGATATTGGATAATAAGGACTTAAGTAATAAGCGAGAAATTCATCAAGTTCAATTGAATCGAATGAATAATCCACTTGAGCCAGATCTGAATCGATGTTACCTGGAGAAGTCGGTTTTATCATTTCAATTTCAAATTTTTCAGCCTCAATGTCTTCCTGGCTCTTCTCCTCGATTTGAGTAAGGGGAGATTCGGTGGTGGCGGGCTTAGCCTCAATTTTTGCAGGAGCTGGGGAGTAAGAGCTGGAACCGACGATATCAACATCGGCCGAAGTAGAAGTATGGACAGGGCCAGTTAGAGATATTTTCTTTTCCAAATGCTCCCCTGCCACTGTTGCAGCTCTAGCTTCAGCGAGTTGCTCTTTTCCTCTGGCAAGAGCGGCACGAGTCTCGTCATCAAAATAGTGTGCCTCAAGCTCCGCCTCATCATAACCGGCGCCACCGAGCATATCAATCGCGGCCTCCCATACTTCAGCCAAAGTGATCTCATACTTCGGGCCCAGATGAGAGGCTTCCGCGCCCCAGAACACTATGAAGATAAAAATCAAATAAAGTTGAGCTAACATTGGCCTTCGTTGCTTCGTGCGAGTGCTCAGCTGCTTCCTTTCCAGCGATGGCTTCATCGTGCTCTTTTTCAGTCTTCAGTAACTGAGCTTGCAGCTTTATAATTTCCAGATCTGGAGAACTGAGTTTTTCCCGCAGCTGGACGGTGTCATTGCGATATTTTTCAGTAATAAGCTGCTCGGCCTCAAGTTTCAGCTCGGCATCTCTCTGAGCAGCATGCGCATCCCGCACTTGTTTCTGAAGAACTTCTTCCTTTTGAGAGTGTGAAGCAGAAGAAGTGGCGAGATCTTCCTTAAGTTGCTTGACTTTAGACTCAAGTCTCGCATTGTCATCTGCAATGCTCGCCATCTCAGCATCGTGTTGCTTGCAAATTTTATCCCACTCCGTCTTGTCGTTCTCCATAGTCAGCATGGCTTCAAGATTCATATGATTGACTCTTTGGAGTTCATCAACAAGTTTCTGCCCTTGGGACATCCTCTCAATATCGAGCTTGACAGCATCGAGATTTCTAAGCATAGCCTGCTTGTCAATTAGGACCAAATCTAAGTCAAAGCGCACCCCTTTTAAACACCAGTTCGGGAATCGGCTTTGAAGAGTAGGAGGGGCATCTTTAACTTGATATTGGGGCCTACTGATAATCGCTTGGATGTCAGATTTCTTTAAAGCGGGAGAGCCGGATGGGATATCAGAAAAGGTAGGAGCGTCAGTCTTTTTAGAAATTGCAGACGCGTCCTTTTCACTAAGCCTGGCCCATTTACTGGGATCTTCAGAAATTTTGCTCTTTCCTTTGTCGTCATGCGACTTTCTCTTATGAGAAGTGTCATCTCTTTTGGAGGAGTCGTGGTGTTCTTCCCTCCTCCTTTGCTGCTCCTCATAAGCTTGTCTCTCCCGAGCTTTTCTAACCGCTCGCTCCTCATCAGTTTCTCTGCGAATGGGGAGATAGCGTCTGTGATCATAAGTGTCACGCCCTCCAAAGCGCCGTAAGTCATCATAATATGAGCCACTTCGCCCCATCGGAGAATCTGAAAATGAAAAAGTCAAGTCTTAGAAATCTTCAAAGTAAAGAAACTAAGTGCATATAAGTGCCAAAAAAGTCCTAAGTGTGTGTGGCGTGCAACCTACGCACGTCAAACTACGAACCACTCGTCGGCTTAGGGGTTATATCGGATTTTGTGGAAGGAGTGAACTCTTGGGATAGCGAAAGCGGTCGTAAAGCAGATGTCGCTTCGATCACTGGAGAGGCAACTTTAGCATTGACGACATCATCTTTAAAAAGCTCGCGTGAAGTCACCATTAGATCGCTTAAATCACCAAAAATGTCTTCGCCATCGTGCCGAGCGGAACTTTCTTTTTTAACTTCTTCATCGGCTGCCTTCTCGGAGCGTTGGGGAGATTCTTCCTATTCAATAACTGGAGAAAGTGTTAGCTTGCTGGATGGCCCAACAACGTTAGTAGAAGTAGAACACTTCACCAGAGAAGCCTCTGTGGTAGGTTCTTTTGGTACAAGTTCTTCGGTAGGAGCTGGGGCATCCGATGCCTCAGCTGGAGAATCAGGGACTTCATGTGGCTGAATAGAACGGGAAGGATGTAAGAGTCCAAATTGATGAAAAAACTCGTCTTTCAATAGGAATTGGATACTCCTCTCCTCAACTGGCACGGCCATAAGCCTTTCAAAAATTGATTTGTGACCAGAATCCCTAGAAGGAGGAGGAAGAGCTCAAAAAGTAAAGAGAGAAGTTAACACTTGACAACTCGGGCTTCGAAAAGTTCAGAAAACTTAAGGAAATGAAAAAGATAATGATCATACTTCCTACTCTCCAGATAGCATAAAATCACGGAGGACACCGAACGTAGAAAAACTGGCTCAGAAAACCATGAACACTGTCAGGAAGACCAATGATCAACTTGCGGTTCCTAGCACTTCTCACGACTGTGATAGAAGGATGGTCTTTATTTTTTGCAAATGAGCACAGATAACAAACTTCGTCAAAACTTGGAAGACGATCCAACGTCCTCCTGAATAGCGCACATAGTCCCATCAGGATGGCGTAGCCATTGGGATGTAACTAAAAGGAAGAAATAGACAATCGAAGAAGAAGCTGCTGAAGGAAATCGTTAAAAGGAGGAATGGCTCCGTTCATACACATTTGGCGATTAACGGCAACGAAACAATGAGGTGGTAGGTCAGTAGTGTCGCTTCTCTCAGGCAGTATGGCATCCGTTTCAGCAATGCCGAACTGAGTACACTGTTGGCGGAAAACTTTATATGTTAAAGTGGTCGAGATCCTTTCTGGAGGATTAGCTACTGGAATAGGAATAGGGATAGCCTCTCCAGCTTGAACTGTTACTTATTCTTGGTGAGAAGCCATTCTACATAAGCAACCAGATGTTCAAATGTGAAGGTGCACGTTTCCTAAAAAGTGTGAAGTGCTGTGCAGAACTAATAAAAATAACAAGCAAACATAACTGGAATTAAACTAATTGACAGTTGGTCGATTACGAGATTTCAGGATTTGTTAGTTTAAAACTCAAGTGCAGTGTTAATACAAACAAGTCAGCTTTAGTTAACTATTTTGCTTTAATACTTCACTTGAATTGATTGGTTGACAACATTTCATCCACACAGTTCATTTGAGTTAATTTTTCTTTGTTAACTAATCTGTCATTTGATGTGGGCAGTCAATGGCTGTATATTCATCCCGGTTTTCTACAAATATTGTGTTTAACAGGTTGTTAGCATTAGAGATAATCTGTAAGGAAGTTCAAACAAGTTTAAAGCCCAGACAGTTCAAAGTTTAAGTAGTTTATCCCGGCAATTGAAGTCAATAATTCAAGTCAAAAAGTTCAAAGTTCAAGGCTATGCAAATATGTCAAGTTCTAACTCAGTTGCGACCTAGAGCCTATGCTGCAGAAAATAGGTCATTAAATTGTTCAAAGTCCTAGGTCGCTCACGACCTAACATAGATCGGAAATCCCTCAGGTCACAATGTGCAAGTTAAGTTAAGTCGTCGACCTCTTAAGTCATAATGCGTATGAAGGAAAAGGTCTCAGGCCAGAATGGCGCGAATTTCTCCAAGTCCTAGCTCGGCCACGACCTAAGGCCTATGTCGCAAGTTAATTAAGTCGCAGGAAGAATTGGGTCGTTCAAACAGTTAGGTCGCGAGAGTTCTTGAACCGGGCAAGTTGTTAGATCGTGAATGTTTTAGGTCGTCTCCGATGCAATCTCGAGCTATCTCCTGCTCGAACCAAAACCTCACCTCCTTTCACCAATCACCTTCCTCTCCACTGAGATGTTCAATAACTCATCAACCAGCCAACTCAAAACCCAATAACCCATTAACAATCCTTTCCTCTCCTCTAAAGTCACAAATCAGTTAGCCTAAAAAAAGCGCCGTAACCCATCGCCTTGTTCTCACAAACTGTCTAAAGTCAGGACAATCCACCTTGGATCCACCAGCAATCGATTGAAACGAGGATCGTGATGAAGCGCGGCATAAAAAGTGGGTCAGAGATGAAAAATGTGATTTATGATTCAGTGACAATCGAGGATTGAATAGAGAACAAGTTCACTTACGCGATGTAATGTTAAGGATAACTGATGATCGAGTGGTTGAATTCGTCTTCGAGAACTTAAGTACTTGCTAATGGTAGATGGAATGATAGAGCAGATGAAGGGAAAGAGGGACCGACCTAAGCTATTTATACACTGGGGTAGTGAAAGGCGAATCGACACACACAACCCACGATCTACGACTTATCTTAAGTCGCTCACGACCTAACAAAAGAGCGAGCTAAGAAAATCGAAGCACACAACCTACGACCTAGGCGTATACTTCGAGGGGCAAATGTTAACCCTCTTTTGATTCGCGACCTACCGACCTAAAAGCTACCGACCTAAGAGCAGCCAACCTAAAAACTGCCGACCTAAGAGCAGCCGACCTAAAAGCTGCCGACCTAAAATCTACCGACCTAAGAGCTGCCGACCTAAGAGCAGCCGACCTAAAAGGTACCGACCTAAGAGCTGTCGACCTATCAGGTCAAGAAGTTAGCGACCTAACTAACAGAAGCGGTCCTAACGACCTACGACTCATAATAGGTCGTACGCGATCCAAATAACTCGCTCAGAACGAATCAAATGCAACTAGAATAAGTCGGATCCCCTATGTCATCGCCGACCCACGACCTACGACCTACCTTAGGTCGGTGACGACCTAGTACTTGTGTGGTTGAATTCCGCCCAGAATCAGTCCTATAAATACCCCCTAACTCCAACAAGATGGGGACTTTTCCGATCATTTTCTGAAGCGCCGTTACTCTGCAGAATTCACAACTCATTCAACACTTGAAGAACTCCAAACATTCAAGACATTACAGCAAGCTTTGAAAGAAATCTACCGCATTCAACATGAATTCGAGGAGATCTTCTACATCGAAGCTTGAGCTACTATTCTAAAGTGTTTAGGAATCGAAATATATTATATTTTGAAGTGCATTGTATCATCTTCTAACCAAAATCAGCAATAAAGGAATTCAAAGTGGACATAGGCTCGATCTTAAGCCGAACCACTATAAATCGCTGTCTTTTACTGCTTTTCCACTATTTTACTGCTTATTTCTCGTTCCCGTATCACGGGTGGTGCTTTCACAACTTTACTACACACACCGGGTGTTAGCGTTCAATTTCAAGCGTTAACATTCACTTTATATTTTATAGTTTGTCCTATATACATTTTTATTTCAAGTTTAACATCTATTATTATTTAACTCTAATACTAATTATTTTATTTTCATAAATATTATTTATACTCGGGGAAACTCGATTTCATTGATAATTAATTTTACAAATTTTTATTCAAAAATTCAATAAATTATTAATTTAAATTAAATTAAAATCTAGGGTCGTTACAAACGTCCCCCTTTAAAAGAATTTCGTCCTCGAAATTCGCAGGCACGAAAATAACACAGAGATAGACATATTCGATCTCCTATAATTCCTCAAACTTAAGATATGAATTTCAAACTCAAGTCGGAATATCTTAGAATAGATACCAATTTGTCCCTCTTCGGACTTTGGTATTCACGAGAAATTTTAATAGAATTTCAAAATTTGGTTTTAAACGAAATCGTTTTATCGATTCAATTCAAATTTAGCTCTATATTCTATTAATCAATTTAACTCAATTTAAAGACCAAATGTAACATCTGCGAATTTTTCGCGCTCGAAAATCGACATCCATACTTTACATCGTACTCGAATGCCGCAGATCCGACCGTTCAAATCCGAGTCGTCGGAGCGTATAACACAGTTAAGTAAATAACACAGCGGAAGAAAAAGAATAATACATTGATATACAACAGAATGATACAATGAATATCAATATACATCAGAGATATGATACAAGAAATAGCAGCGGAAAAGAAAACGATAACATCAGCAGCGGACAATCTCCATCTTCAAAGCACCAATCCAGAAATAGCTCGAACTCCCAACAACGAGGCACAAAGATAAGCAAGTGCAGTCCGATCCAAAGACTGAACTAGCTCCAGATAACCTACTAAACCTGACTATCTGAAAAACCCAACTCTAGAATGCTCGTGTCGAAAAATTTTGAGCATCCAGAGTTTAGGAAAGAAACAATAAACTCTAGATCAGTCATGGGACTGGTGTGAGCTACAAAAATAGTTTATCTTTAAAAACAAATAGTAGAAAATTTTAAAGTCAATTCGCAATGCTTTTGGAAAATGAAACTACCATAAGGCCTCCCGCACACGCACACACACAATGCAAACGCAGAATCGGAGGAGATTTCTCCTTATGATAGTCAAAGATGCTTACTATGCAAAATCAAATCATTTTTGATATTATTATTAGTGCATAGTGCAGAAAACATTTCGAAAGTATAATATCAATCTTAGCCAGCATAGACATTCTGAACTATGCCTACTATAGCTACCATCTAAATAGTGGTGACCACCATAAGTAAATGGCAGGTTCTACAACTAATACCGTACACAGTTTGTATTGGAAGATGGATTTCCAACAAATGGTCAGGCCAAGGAACTTCCCATTGCCACATAAGTATGCCTCTGGAAAGACGACCCTGGGAAATAACCTAACATTACGGTTAGATCTCTGCCAACACAAGGCCGGGTTACCCCTAACTGGGTAACTACTGACACGAGTATGCCACCTCCCGGTTGTAACCAACCTTTAACCGGGGCCCCAACAACAAATCACAAAGTAAGATATATATATATTTGCGACATCCACATAAGTTAAGTATTTGGGCTCCATACCATGATACCACTTCTATCCAGAAGGAAATGTACACACCCTAAGGGGCGCTACCCCCAATAACCTTGCCGCATCTTTCCTGTTTTGACCATTCCGGGGTGTGAGGTTCGACGAAGTCTCGTCCACAAAGCTACGTTTTGGCACAAAGCCATGCTTTGGGTCAACAGATGATCAAAGTAATGATCACAAAGATAAATGATCAAACAAATGATCATATCACAAATGATCAAACAATGATCATCACACAGCAATACTCAGCATGTCACATTACCAAATTGGGAGTATATCGCTGATAACCTTCAACTACATAACCTCTGAGCTCGTACGTCTCAAAGAAGGGTGTTAAGCTAAGAGAATAAATTCTCCGCCACCAAACAGAAATGTATTTGAAAGAAATCTGCTTTATATCTCAAATTGTAATGTTACACATACAATCCATACAAGTCTGTTCTGGGTTTGAACAGAACCGAAGGCACTTCTTACGAAGCCCTTGCAAATCTGGATAATTTTCTAATCACGTCTGGACTTCCCATCACAAAGGGTGCTAAAATCACTATACCGGGGATCATCCGATGAAGAGTAACTCGACGGTAATCCTTCCGTTTTCAAAAATATCCGGTCTTCAACACCGATCATCAAATGTCACCCATTACGACATATCACATATTCAGAATGGGTTATACGACCCAAAGGTCCTTTCCCGGCTAACCCGAATAGTGAGCGAAATATTTAAAAATCATATGGATACTGGGGTCTCAGTTAAATCACAGCTTAAAATCCAAACTTTTCATTCGAATGGTTAAAACAAATTACCATTTCCAATCTTTTAAACAAAAAGATTCAATTCACAAAGTTAACCCCATTCACAAAGATTCATTCATGGATTTCAAAACAATTTCCATTTCAATTGAATTAACTCGTTAAATCTTTAAGTCGAGATTTAACTTATAGCTTTCAAAACTCGTTTCCAAAGATTCATTCATAGCCTTTCAAAACAATTTTATTTCAAGCTTGAAACCGTTCAACACAATTTGGAAATTCATTCTTAAAATGTAAGCTATTATTATTTGAAAACAAATAGTTTTCGTTTCTGAAAAATCCAGTTATATTTACCCGAGTTAAAACCCTTGAATTAAATTCAAATTCCCAAATCAATACATTTAAAATAGTTTAACCCATATATAACTGGTATAACATCTTTAATCCCTAGTTTCCAATCATAGGATTCAATTTCAAACTTGAATTCAAATTTAAATCGAATTATTTAAATTTTCAAAACTCGATTAAGTTATTCAAAATAACTTTTATTTGTGAAATTTCATTTCAAAAACTTTTCACTTTAAACCCAAATTTCCAATTTCAAAATCAATTGAAATTAAAATTTCAATTTCAAAAACATCAAATTTACATTATCTGTGACTTAACCGATTTCCACGTGAAATCCATATTTGTGTGTGTAAAAGTGTAGTCCAAGGGTTTCATAGAGCAGAATACAGAAATATAGTTGATAAGCGGTATTAACTATCACGCTTATCGTTCATTCACAGATCACAGATATATATCACAGATAAGTAAATTACAGATCACAACATAAATCAGGATGTATCACAAAGCATCATATATCAGGGATATCAAACAATCAAGTCATCCAATAGAATCCAAATATCCATAGGTAAGGTCAGTTAATTATCTGATTAATTCAAATCAGATTAATTTCTTATGAATTATTAATCCTTGTTAATTACAAATCATTTTGATTAATTATTCTTCAATCATTTATTAATTAACCTTTTAATTATAAATTAGTTAACTTTTAATTATAATTCATCAGCTTTTAATTATTAAATATTTAACCTTTAATTATTTAATTCACCATTTAATTAATTACCTTAAATTAATAATTCCTCCATTACTTATCATTCCTTAATCACCTTCATTAATTTATTAACCCTTAATAAATTATTCTTAATTAATCACATTAATTAATTAGCCCTTAATTAATTAATATTAATTATCCTTGCTCAATCACTTGATTAATCAATTTTAATCATTAATTAATATTTAATTAACTTTAAGTAATTAATTCCCCTAAATTAATTTACTTTTAATTTATCAATAAATTTTAAAACAATAAAACTTTAAAATTTAACTTTTTAAAATTTCTAATTTACAATTTCAATTCCAAATTTATTTGAAATTTCAATTCATATTCATTAAGGTTTAAATCAAAAAGCTGATAAGAAACCGATGAAGATAAGAAGTAAGAATTTTCTACAACGATTCGTAGAGCCACCACCGTACCGAAACTTCTTTTTGTAGCTGGTACGAAGAAATGAAAAGAATTTGGAAACGAATCAAAGGATATTGATAGAGAAAGATTGTTTCCGCTGTTGCAGGGTATTGACCATTTATAGTCGTATTCCCCTGTCCCTTATCTCATCCTCTTCTTGCACTCATACTCACTATCAGTGGATAGCAAGAGAATTTACAGAGACATTCGACCAGATATCTTAGGGATATACTCATTCTAGAGTTTACTTCACTCTATCTCTAATGAGCTACTTAATGTGTTATACTCATGAGCTAAAGGTTTACCTTAGCTCTGATACCAAATGTAACGTCTGCCGCTATCGCCACCGTCACCGATGGTACCTCTACCTATTTTTTTCACTACCACCATAGGCTCCTCTATCCCCATCAGCAACCCCGGCTCCTCTAGTTGCTCCGACCACCAGATTCCGACCAAAACTCAATTCCCAGTCATTTCCCAAATACGCATTGAATTCAATATTAAAAATTCTAATATTTATCTTAAAAATCAACTCTTTTAAAATGCATTCAGGTTATGGTATCAAACAATAAATTAAGATGATTTGATTTTTCATGTTTTAGTATCTCTACTGTTATTATTATTATTATTTTATCCTGCATATTCTTTTCTTCTTTGAAACTATTTTTAAAATTCAGTTTATACCCAAACTCACACATTCGTTGTTGAGAACAAAGTCTAACAACAATCAAGTGATTTGATATTTTGTTTTGATCAAGATGCATGCTCTGAAACAAGAAGTCAGAGGTGGTTTCAGCATAACAAGCATTCACACTTCCAATAAATTTTACACAGAGGAGATATACATATGTATATGCATATCAAAGCAATCCCAGATCTCAACTTAACAAACAACAACTAAATATACTCAGTTTAATTTAAAGTTGTTTACTCACCCGAAAAGTTTTAAAACAGAGGAGACTCAGGCTTTGCATTTGAAAACTGAAGCTTTTAATTTGATCCTCTGGTTTATATTAAATTGATACTTGATTTTGCAGTTTTAATTTTGTTTTATTGTTTATTTTTGAGTTGTTTGTTTCCTCGGTTTTTTTTTCTTAGTAAAAATGAACAAAATTGAAGTGAGGATATATATATAAGAAAGGAAGCTTGCAGGGTATTTTGTACAGTAGGTAGAGATTTACTTTCTTTTGTTTATTTTATTTTGTACATAAACACCTAGTTTCTTGCCTTGCATTTCGGCTGAGATGATCTGTAGCATACTTGCATTATGGGCTGACATGATATGTTATGGTGGCTGATATTAAAAATGAGTCTACAGGTGAGGTTTTGTACAATATAAAGACATTGTTTTGTTTTGCTTTGACTATACTACTTTGTTTTTATTTTGTGGTGGTTGAAATGATTTCCAGTAAGTACATATGTTTCTTTCTTTTTCCTTGTTATTTTACCTTTGTTGCTTCATTTTATATACTTTATTTGTTTTGTTTTTCGGCTGAAATGATGTTAGTGGCTGATATGATTTATATTTTGTTGTCTTGTTTTCAAAAGCTTATGCATTTTTTTCCTTGTTTGTTTTAATACTTTTGAATATGAGTGAACTTCTATTTTTATTTTATTGTTAAGGTTTAGCAAATGGTTTACTTTGTATTTTATAACTTATATAATTTATCATATTTATTTTCCTTTAAATCCTATCACTTTGCAATATAAATGAATTAAATGCTGTTATTTTTATCTATGTGTTCACTTTATATTTAATAGTTTGTCCTATATACATTTTTATTTCAAGTTTAACATCTATTATTATTTAACTCTAATACTAATTATTTTATTTTCATAAATATTATTTATACTCGGGGAAACTCGCTTTCATTGATAATTAATTTTACAAATTTTTATTCAAAAATTCAATAAATTATTAATTTAAATTAAATTAAAATCTAGGGTCGTTACAACTACACACCGTATTCCGCTGCATCTAATATTATTCGTTGGTATGTGCAACTCTGATATGTATTGATAAGAAAAATCAAATATTTTGTAAAACAGATTTATGAACAGTTATTTGATTATTATATTTTGTCGTTCCGCTTCAAGATTCTATTTTTTTTTGTTTATTTCTCCTTTTTCTTATTTACCCCATAACAATCCGCCCTTTTGTATGGTTTAAACCGGCACATGTGTCGATTTGAAGCATGCGAAAAGGTGGGTTGCTATAATTAATACCTTATAATAAATCTACGTTTCTAATTTAAACATTCACACATAAAATAATAATTCCATTATAACTTTACAAATTTAAATAAATTCATTAATTGTCATTTCATTCAACCTATTAATTATTAACCATAATTAGCATTTTTACATTTTTAATTCACTTATTATTTCACTAATCAGTTACCCAAATTTTATTTCTTCAAATATCATCTCAATCCTTATTTATGAAATATTCCAACATCAAATTTCATTTAATTCCAATTAACCCCCTTAATTACATTTATATTAAAAAAATTAGTTCACATTCTTACTTTATTATCAACATAACTATTATACTTACTCTCTAGCATAAACCCTATCAACTACAATTTATTACATATTGTTTACCGTGCATTTACATTGCTGCCTAAATTTACATGCAGTTACTATTACTCAATATTTTATTACATTGGTTAATTTAGTGTTTACTTTTATTTGTTATTTTATATTTTATGCCCAAGTGCAACAACTAACACAATTTGTCAAAAATTTAGATACAAAAATTTTATTTCTTTCTAAATTAAATTATAAAGATCCAATTAAATTAACCAATTTTAGTTATCAAAATTTACGGGTCGTTACACTCTCCCCCACTCGAAACTTTTCATCCCCGAAAAGGAAAAGAAGGGAAAGAAGGATTAAGAAATCAATATATCTAACTTAAAATATTAAATTTATAAACAGGTAAATTTACAAAATAAAATAATTTAAAATAAAATATACCAATTTATAACCATTAAATCTTTTTATACTTAAATTATTAAAGTTTGGAAACATTTTCAATAATTTTCTATGTCCAAAATTTTCAAAACATTTCGGTAGAGTCTCCTTTGTACGGGGAGGCTCGGAAGAAAATATAATATCAATATAATAATATATAACTTAAAATTTCCAAATGAATATATCCCAACATGGGAAAACAATATAATAACGCTATAAAATCGTAATCCGAAAACGTACCTATTAGTCGGGCAATCAAACGCTTATTTATGAAACCAAATGTCGTAGCAATTGCTTCCATAACCTGTATTCCACTTATATAATCCAGAAGGTTAACAATTTTATAATGAAATATTAAAGTTGTTTCAACCACCAACAACACATCAATAATAATCACTTGCAATCACAACATACAACAACCATAAGAATTTAATAAAATCAACCATTCCTATATCCATAGCAACAAAACACATAGTTGTTCGGGTTCAAAACTTCAAATTGTATAGAATGAAAAATAAACTACTAAGCGCACCATTTACTCAACAGTCTCTGATGAATCTAAAAAGATTATTCATACATCCAAACACATTTTAAAGTATCCTTACCCAAACAACCATAAACCAAAACAAACAACAAACATTTCAAACAACAGATTTAGTTTATCCCTTTAAATTTCATTTCATGGCATTTATTGTTTGATTTCCTTTTTATTCAATTAATACTTATCTTCCAACTTTTTTCATTCATTACTTACTAACTTCATTTCATTTATTAATTGGATTCGCTTTCCATTCAATGGCTTAGCCTTTATATTCATTGACTTAAGTTTCTCATTGCTTACCTACAATACTTTCTTTCTACCGTATTATACTATAGTACACTTCAATTTTAACTTAAGTTCATAACCCCTATAACATCAAATTTTTATTTACTAAAGAAATTCATTGAACACTTTCATTGCATAAGTTTACTTGTACAATTTCCATTACATTTTCTTATTAAACACTTCAACTTTAAATATTCAGTAAGTTATATATATGCTTTTAAAGAATGTAATTGAAAGTTATACAAGTTTCCCATTTCTTTTAATTAATTAAATATTCAATAATTATATCTTCGTTTTATAAAATTACAATTTCAACTTCCTTTTAATCCCATCTATAACTTAGCATTACCTTTCTTATTTCATTTAGAGGTTTCAATTATTAGCTAAGTTCCATTTCACTACACTAATTGGAACTATTAATTAATGGAAACTTAAGAATTAAATACCGGGTTTTATAAAAATCATTTTAAAATAGCCGATAAATATATGCTTGCAATTTATATCCAATTATATTTAAAACAATTTAAATTTTTTATTTGTTTATCAAATAAATCTTGTAGTAACTACTACAGTGGCCTTTCCCCTTCGAAACTTGAAAATGAATGTCGATGATGCGGCCGCCATCATCGGAATTATTTTCCAGCGACAGAGGGTAGAGTACATAACTTATTTTTTTTCAAAGTTTCTTTTAATCAATTCTTTCAAATTACATTGAAATATTTATATCAGAAAATACTTCTAAAAATATTATTATTATATTCCAAAAATCATTTGAAAGAAATTTTCAAAACCCCGGAACTTAAGCTCTAAAATTTCCAATCTTTCATTTATTTTTATTTTCAATCTCCTTTCAACTATTTATTTATAAATTTCATTACCTAACAACCTATATAAAGCAACCATATATATATATCATTTAAAAATATATTGTTTTATATATAGAAATATAATAGGAAAAATTATTTCATTCACCTATATTCAAAAACAAATATTATGTCGGTCTGTCCTATTAAGTGTTTAGAAATCCCTATTGATGTCATAGCGTCCCATGCACCAACCAGAACTTATAAATACAAAACGAAACAGATTAACACAATATTAAAACCTTTTATAACACTAACAAATACGCTATCTCATATATATACACTCAGCGACTCATCATAGGGTATTACTACCCTATTAGTAAAGAGTCAGACCCCACAATGCTAAGGTTTATCGCTAAACCAAAGCTCTGATACCATTGTAACGTCCCCGCCTTTTTGTACGCTTAAGCAGACACATTTGCCGACTTAAAGCATACAGAAGGGCGGATTGTTATGGGGTAAATACGAAAAAGTAGAGGAATAAAAGAAACAAAATAGAATCTTACAACGGAACGATAAAATATAATAATCAAATAAACGGTTCATGAATCTATTTTACAAAATATTTGATTTTACTTATATAATACATATCAGAGTTTCACATACCATGGAATATTTATAATGCAGCGGAACAATACGAATGTAGTGGAATACTATAATATATAATAGTAATACAGATCTTCGTCTTCGTCATCCAAATACGGTCTTCTAAATCCTAAAATGCTCGGACTGACCCGAGCGAATTGAAAAGAAAAAACACTCGAGTCAGAACTAAAATATCTTATGTGAGTTAAATTAACAGAAATAAATATGAGTGCAGTAACTTAAGAGATTCACGGGATCCACATTTCCTAAGGATCCGTTAAACTATTTACTATGTAGTAATATTTCACTATTATAATAATGTCCAATAGTAAAATAAACTTACTTTTAAATAGCATTAAGGCTTTACATTTTCCACCTTAACACGTAATAGTCCCAGTAGTCCATCTAATATCATAGTCCCTCCTAATCAGGAAGCCACCAGAGGATACCACATGGGCTACGGGAGAAAACCAAACTCGTACAAGGCACGATAGGGTAGGTGACACGACACAACTAGGCAATGCTAGGGTAGATATACCAATTACGCATTCGGGCTGGTGGTAACGCATAGCCGCAGTTATCGCCCATCTCGAGCCACACCCTAAATCAAAAATCAAAAGTGGCCACCTTATCAATCCAAAAATCAAAGTATAATATCGAAGGGATGTGTCCGATCAAAGGTGCTACCTCATTGGCCTGAGAATCGCTCGTGTTTTAGCCATCTTAAGCCAACTCATAGGAGTCGGATCCACGTTCATACCTCAAAGGAACGCCGCCACTATCCTACTTCATTCTGGAATCTCCACCGCGTACACGGCTGTTAAAGTGGTTTTTGGAGTTCGCAGAGAGTATGACAACTTCCGATCCTGGTCTCTTTAACTACCAAACGTTATTATAACACCGCAGTCTTATCAACATAGTTTATACTTTTAAAACCAGAATATAATATCCTTTTCAAAAATTATAAATACAATATCATTTCCTCTTTTAAAAACCCAAATCAAATTTGATATCATTGTCAAATATATCCTTTTCTAAACCATAAGATTTCAAAGTTATAATATTTCGAAACAAAATACCTGAAATATAACCTTTCAAAAACATAAAATTTTGAATTTCATACTTTGAAATATAACTATCCCACTTCAATGGTTTAAATATTAAATTACTTTATAAAATAAAATAGCTTTTCAACCTTCACAAATCAATTCCAAATACAGATTTAATTTCCCAAATAAACCATTTCAATTTCAAAAAATATTTCAAAACTTACTTGTTAAATATTTATAACCAAATTTTATAATTCCTATATATATACCAAATTCACCATTACCATTATTTAGTTTTGAAATATTTGCTTACTAAATCCAATATCCTTAAAATAAAACTTCACATTTCAATAACAGAATATTCCTCAAAAATTTTCACTTAAATCACCTTACCTCGAAATAAGTTATAAAACCATATTCTTTTAAAATCTCAATTTCAATAAGATCTTAATTAAATAAATCTCCAATCAATTTCAAAACTTCTACCCAACTTTGATTTTTTTTTAAATCAATATAACTCTATATCAAAATATAATTAAGTAAATACTTATTCATATTATATTTTAATAAAATCAGACTTTATTATTAAACTTATTTTATACATTAAACAATTTAATACATAGCTTAAAACCAAGAATTATATATAAAATAGCATTTATAAAATATCCAAATCAATATCTCATAAATCATATATTTCTTTAAAAAACCATGGAAATCGTTTCAGAATAGTTTTATATATAGACCGCAGTGCCTGTATATAATTTTCTATCCTATGGTCAAGTGATACGGATATTTATCATTTCAATCCATAATTTAAAAATAAAAATTACGGTTATATATCGTTTCAAACCGCAATCCCGAATGGAATGAATTTCATAATAACTTGCAGTTTATAACAATATAAATACAACATCCATTCACCCAATATCAATCATCAACCATTTCTTACAATTATCATCCAATTTAAACAATATCATCAATATAGAGCATATAATAAATAACATGTAATTACTGACAGTTTATATTCAAAAATAAATTAAACAATCTATTTACGGGTAGTGTATATGAAATAATAAATTAAATAACAAATAAATTTAAATAAATAAAATTTACTGAGATGGTGATAAAAAAACATGCCAACAACCATAAATAAATTTCAAATCACATCATATATCAATTTAACAAACATAAGAAATTTTAGAAGTTGTGAGTGGGTTAAAACACTCACCTTTTGAATTTAAATTGAATTTAAATCCAATTTAAACCCAAAATTTGACTATCTCAGAATTCATCCAAACCAGCGCCATAATGTCCGGAATTCCAATATGAACCTAGTGGAGAAAATCGCGCGTGAAAACAATCTCGTATGCGAAAGTTATTGCGATTAGAACGAATGAAATTTAAATTAAAATAAAAGAAAACAACTAAACACACTAACCCCTCCCTAGTGCCACGTCAGCATCTTCTAACCTTGCTCTGCCCAGAAACCAACATTGCGTGCTTGAAGTCAACACCCCTTCAGTGCCTCAAATCACGCCGCCTACGCTACGACGCGGCCCCGACCAGAAGCCTCGCCGGCGACGCCTATCCGCCTTCCCCCATCGGCAACTTCCTCCATCGCTGATCAACGCACAAAATCCCCCCAGCAGCCGCCGATTCTAACTAACCCTAATCAAATTTTTCACAAAAATCGAGCCATTGATTCCACCTAAGAACCACGCTGATGAGCTCCTCTCAGTCTCCTCTACCCAACGGTACCATCAATCTAACGATCCAACAACGTTCATCGAAACGTGATGAACAGCCGATAATTGTTCCTTGAATTCTGGACACACAGAAATTCAATTCGAAAAACAGACAGCAGATTTGACTTGCGCTTGTTGAGAGTTTCAAATCGATATATAATTTGATAGGGTTTGAGGAGTTTGAAATTTTGGCTTTGAATTTGATTTGAAATTGGATTATGAAATGTTGGCTTTGTCTACCATTGAGAAAGAGGAGCAACAGAAGTTTTGTATATACAGAAATGAGGAATAGAAGTAGGCTAGGCTTTATAACAAGGTATATATAGACGAAGCTGAAGGTAGAATAGATGGACCAGATAGATAAACACGTTGAACGATAAATGGCCCGAAAAGCCCGTATTGACTCCGGAACGAAAACAGGTCAACCCATATATCAAAACAGATGTTTTAAAATATTTTAAATGCAATGGAGAAGGTTTCAAGTCCAAATTTCATCGTATGAAGAAGTTATGCAAAAATCAAAATTTTCCAAATTGATTTCAATTTAATTGATTTCGGGGCGTTTCGAGTCCGTACGATCAAATGACAAGTCCGATCGCTATGAAACTTGAAATCCTACAATAATTCACTATTATGGATCCGATGAAACTGGTTTCATCAAAATACGAGTCAGTGGCCAAAATAGCTATTTTCTAGTTAATTAAATAAATTTATAATTAATTAATTAAATCCAATTTTAAAATTTCAATTGACAATTTTATCACCTTTATATTTCTCAAATATTTACAATGATTTAAGCAAATTTTAATGTCAAATTAGAGATGATTAATTAATAAATTTCAATATTAATCCTCAATTTCATTAAATTCAACATTATAAATTTAATTTCCAATAAATCTATTAATTTCACTCCCATTCTATTATTGAATTCATTATTATCAAATGGATAAAATTTAACATTGGATTTACAAATTTTATTATTAAACTTCTTTATACTTTAAACCAATTTTCTTTATTTCAAATAACGTATTATTTTGCTATATTCAATTTCAAATCTTTAGTTTACAATTTTTATCACTTGATTTATTTAGCCATTTATAACAATTCAAAACAAATTTCCAGGTTACTAGATGTTAATAATTTCAATAATTACTATCTTTGTTTTCAAATTTCAATAAATTCAGGAATTGCTAATTTTTAACTTGCCATCTTAAAGGTGGTGTCCACATGGTTTACATCTATTACACTAATATTCCCAACTTTACCTTAATTCCAGTTTATCGTAGTGTCTAATTTCAATTTCTTACAATAAACCCATTTATTATAAATTTGAATACCAATTAATTAGTTCCAAATAACTTAATTGATTCAATTCAACTCTTTTATTAGGTTTATTATCAACCTATACACTCTCTTACTGTTGGTTTTATATTCCATTACACTATATACCCCTAACTATCCTTATTTGTATTAATGGCTATGCTTCAAATGTGAAATCTTGTTAATCAAACACATTAATTAATGTTTTAAAACTAAACCTTAGTTCCATTCCTTTTTTCCAATTTATTACTTACAAAAAAATTTCACGTCTATTTATTTATTACATACCTACCTTCAGTCCTTGCATTAATTCTCATAAACATTACATTATTGATATCCTAATTTGATTTAGTAGACCAATTTGTTACAACTTTACTTACATTAACACTATTTCCCTTATTTTGGTTATTATTTCATACATAGATCACAAGCTTACATTCCCTTATACTATCTTATGAAAACAATGAACATTTCTAATACTTTATTGCATTTATTGGAATCAAATTCCAAATTTACTAGAAACGACAATTATGACCTTATAGTTATTTCAATTAATTGGGATTGCGTTAAATTAACTATTTATTAGCTTACATCCAATTTCAATCAATATCCTCAATGAATTTTCCTATTTGGTCTCATGCTTTCTGTTACATCAATTAATACCTTATAATAAATCTATGTTTCTAATGTAAATATTCACACATAAAACAATAATTCCATTATAACTTTACAAATTTAAATAAATTCATTAATTGTCATTTCATTCAACCTAATAATTATTAACCATAATTAGCAATTTTACATTTTTAATTCACTTATTATTTCAGTAATCAGTTACCCAAATTTTATTTCTCCAAATATCATCTCAATCCTTATTTATGAAATATTCCAACATCAAATTTTATTTGATTCCAATTAACCCCCTTAATTACATTTATATTAAAATTTTAGTTCACATTCTTACTTTATTATCAACACAACTATTATACTTACTCTCTAGCATAAATCCTATCAACTACAATTTATTACATATTGTTTACCATGCATATACATTACTGCCTAAATTTACATGCAGTTACTATTACTCAATATTTTATTACATTAGTTAATTTAATGTTTACTTTTATTTGTTATTTTATATTTTATGCCCAAGTGCAACAATTAACACAATTTGTCAAAAATTTAATTACAAAAATTTTATAAATTACAAAAATTTTATTTCTTTCTGAATTTAATTAGAAAGATCCAATTAAATTAATCAATTTTAGTTATCAAAATTTACGGGTCGTTAGAGTAGGCATAGTACGAAATGTTTATGCTGGCTAAGATTAATATTATACTTTCGAAATGTTTTCCACTAGAAACTAATTATAATATTGAAACGATTTTGCATAGCAAGCATGTTTGACTATCATAAGGAGAAATCTTTTCCAATTCTGCGTTTGCATTATGTGTGTACGGAGAGGCCTTATGGTAGTTTCATTTTCCAAAAGCATTGCGGATTTCTTTTGTGCAAATAACTATTTTAAGATCTCACACCAGTCCCACAACTGACCTGGAGTTTATTGTTCCCTTTCTAGACTCTAGGTGCCCATAATTTTCCACACGGGCACCCTAGAGTCAGGTTATCAATTGGATCTGGATGGATTGCTGTGGAGCTTAAGAGACGAGCTGGATGGCGAAGCGTATCACCTATATTATGTATTATTCCACTTTGTATTTAGTTTAGAGGAAAAGTTTATATAACTGTCAAGTGTTGTGTGTTGTTGTTGTAAACTCTGATGATGTATGTATAAACTGATATAGTTTTTTGTTTTAAAGGTTATCCATTTATCTATTATATGTTGTTCCGCTGCGAATGTGAGATTCTGTTAGTGTTTCTGTTGCTTCTTCTTTCTTTTTCTTCTATAACCCTAATGATTCGGTTTTCCGGCATTCGATTGTGCGGCACTTGATATAGTGGGCGTATTAATGTCGACTTTTGGAAGTCAAAAATTGGGTCGTTACAATGTGGTATCAGAGTAATTGGTTAAAAGATAACCTTGGCTCTATTGGGGATTACTCATTAGAGATAGTGTCAATAGTACTATAGAATGAGCATGAGTGTATTAATAAATATGAGTGCGTATTTGTTAGTGAATACAAAAATTGTTTTGTATTGTGTTGACTTATCGGTTGATTGTTTATAGATTCTAGTCGGTGTAGTTTGGCCAATTGTTATCGATAGGGGTTTCTAAACTCTTCAACTAGGCAAACCGACACAATATTGTTTTAAAATCGAGTAAATGGAATAATTTTACCCAAACTATTTTTATATAGAAAGGAAATAATTTTTGAAAATTATTATAGTATATGGTTGCTTTGTTGTTAGGAAGTGATAATAATTATTATCATTATATGGAAATTGACTAAGAAATAACGGTATAACCAAAGATTTAAAGATAAATTCATTTAACAATGAAATTTATAAATATGAATTGAAAGGATAAGGAAATAAAATTCCTATAAAAATGGGGTTTGTAAATATAAATTGTAAATGTGATTTATAGAATTCTAGAGAAATATTTGGAAATAAATTCATCAATGGAATAAAATTTGTAGTGTGAATTTATAAATGAGTTTTATAAATTGAAATAACAAGCCAGAGTAATTTTTGAAATGCGGATTAAAAAAAATTAATTGGAATTGAATAATGGAATGAGATTTGATTCAAATCGAGTTGAATAAAAATCCAAACTTGGAAAAAAAATAGATTGAATTCAAGTATGCTAATATGATAATTTATTAATTTATGAAATATGGAAATGGAAGTTGAATTAGTTAAATTAAAACTTGAATTTTGAGTTAAATAAAAATGGTTTGAATTTGCAGATAAATTCAAGTAAAAATAAATTCAAAATGGCCTTGTTATTGATAAAATAAATTCGAGATGAATTGAAAATGGAAATTTGAAATTTAAAATGGATAAGTGAATAAACTAATTGAATTAAATTAGTAGATGAAATGGATTTGATAAATGAAAATTCAAATCAAAGATTTAAATTGGATATCATTTACAAGGAAAAATGAACTTGAGTTTTGAGTTGAAATAACTTGAAGAAAATAAATAACTTAAGTA
Source organism: Allium fistulosum (assembly GCA_030737815.1). Classification (NCBI taxonomy): domain Eukaryota; kingdom Viridiplantae; phylum Streptophyta; class Magnoliopsida; order Asparagales; family Amaryllidaceae; genus Allium; species Allium fistulosum. The sequence continues at coordinate 614,395,346 of CM060908.1, read as the reverse complement.
AATATTTGGATAAAAGCTCGACTTAAGTAAAAATTATGAATTGATTATTGTCGAGTTTTGTAAAATAGTTTTGAATGAAATTTGTTTGGTTAATGAGATAGAATAAAGTGTAAATTGAGTTGGTATCAATTTAAATTAGTTATAAACTAGAGTGGATATTCTATTAAGTGAATATCGTCAAATTTGCATAGAAATGGTTGTTGTTTGAGGCAAACAAGATTTTATAAAATTCTACGTGTTAATGAAAGCAAATAAAATTGATTTTTGAATCAATTGAAATAGATATGAGTTCGTTTCGCTTAAAAATGAATTGAATGAAAGAAAGTGTGTTGTAATCCATTGAAATTGAATGGAAATGATGTGTGATGTAGTTGTAAGCAATTAAAATTTGTATCGAAACTGTATAAATTGCTAATAGAAATAATTTTGAATGTTTTGCTTATGAAAACTATGTGTTTACTTTTGAAAATAAGTGAAATGTTAATAAATTTCCTATAAATGTCACTTACATGTTTAAATTGAGTAAGTACAGGTACAGGGGGCCATTTGGCTAGATTTGGTAGCGCTAAAATGCTAAATAAACAACCGCTTTGCTTAAAAATGTTAATAAAGGTATTCCTATGCAATAAAAAATTAGGAAATATGAACTGTTTTTGTTTTTTTTTTTCGACCGTGTGGGTCGATGTATATATATATATATATATATATATATATATATATATATATATTTATATCCCTTGTAAAATTGCAAAAGCTCCTCTGTACAAGGGAGACTCTGCCAAAATTTTCCAGAAATTTTAGGAGTTAGAATATTTTTTGAAAATTTGGAAATTTTTTGTTAATGAAAAGTTTATTTTCAAATTGTAATGAAACTGTAGGAATTGAACTAGAAAATGACACTACGCCATAGATTGCATACTGCAACACCAAAGAAGTGATGTAGGAAGTGCCAAAAAATGTTGCTGTAGGCTAAAAAAGGGCAAAGGCAACACTTTCTCGGTGATGCATTTTGCCGCATTGCCGCAGACCTCAAAGGCAACATTTTGACTATCTAAGGCAACATAAGAAATATTGTTGCAATAGAACCATATTTGGGTCTATAGCAACATCCATAGGTGTCTGTACCAACATTCCAAAATGTTGCTATAGATATTAACTTTCTGAATTTGTGGGGCCCACAATGTAGAGCATATTTGATTTTTTAATAGAAATAAATATTTATTTAATAAAATGCTATTGCACAGAATTTGATATTCAAACAGTAATTTATTTAAATAAATATTTTATTTCAACATTTGAAATAGTACAAATTCCTGACTCCACTATTTTACAATTCAATGATATATAACACTGATATTCACATATACAGATATTCCTCACTACATCACTCAGTTCACTCATTACATATGCAGTTTCAATTTATACAAACACCGACACTGACAAATATATGACAAGCTGAGTGCCGAGCCGAAGGCGAGCCATGTGCCGAGCAGAAGGCGAGCCGAGAAGCGGGTCCGGGCACAGCGCCGGCGGGGGTCCGGGGCACCGCAGTCCCGGCGGGGATCGAACAAGTGGGCACCGCCCGATTCATCCGATTTCGGAAGATCGAGCCTTCTTTGAAACGACGTAAAATGATGCACAAATGAATCAGCATGCTTCTAGACCGAATGATGGCACTACGAGCCACCCTAGATTTGAAACACAGCACCACTTTAATCCTACACCTTTTAAATAAAATTGAGAGGTATGCATGTATCTTCAATCAGTAACAATCAAATGTTGTAAATAAATCATGCAATACAACTAAAACATACTTAGCATATGGTTAGTTCAATCTCACCTGACACTGTACTGGGTATTTAATCAACATTTCCCTGAGATCAATTTAATAGGATTGCATATATCCTTCGATCAAAATGAAGAGGTTTCTATATTCCGTAAATCATGCAATAACAATAAAGAGTTTTTCTAAGTATTATCATTTTCTAATTAAAAGAAAAAAGTGAAGTCAATGGCATAAGTTACTGGGTCATCATATTTGCTCACCCTGTTTCCAGTTTCAAAAAATGAAGTAAAAAATAGTTAAGATCTAAAATCAAATACAAAAAAACGAGCATCAAAATAAAGTCAGAAACCGAACCTTAGTATCAAGCATGACAGCGCAAAGGATTTGAGTGTTCTGCATAGCGATTCTCAGATTATCAAGAGTTTCCTAATGATACTCATGAGATCCATGTGAGAAATTGAATCGGGCAACGTTCATCCCAGCTCTGAGAAGCTTTTCGATCATCGGTATGGATCTTGATGCAGGGCCCAGAGTGCATACAATTTTGGTTTTGGGAACTCTGCCATCGCTCGGCAGCGACTTCACGATTCCTTCTATATCGATGTTCGACATCGAAATCGGATATTAAAACTGAAAATCGATTTGTTTTTTCTTTCTTGCGGCGGAGGAAAAAGATGAAGAGGAGAATGACTTGTATATGTTAGACCGAATGATGAATCGCGAATTGGAACTTGATACTTGATTTATTCTAATCGCTGAAATCATCTTCCATCTCCACGCAAATTGATTTGAGAATTATGAATTGATTCTAATCGCGAATTGGAAGTATGAATTTGCTGGATTTCGTGAATTTGCTTTTTGATTTGAGAATTATGAATTGAAAACTAAAAGGGGATCTACACCAACATAAGTGGGAAAACGAAAATTTGGTAAAAAGTGCAGCGGTGATCCATTTTAACAGTCGGATTAAATGTAGACCGTTGGATCATATTCACGCGGATTGCTAATTTTATTAATTTTTTAATTTGAATACATCTATAGCAACACTATATAAAAATGTTGCATTGTGTTACCCTTGTTTAGCTAGAGCAACATATTTTTATGGCTAAGGTAACACCATAAATACAACGTTGCAGTAGGACCAAAATTTTATATCTATCGCAACATTTTAGCTGGCAACACCTTGCAAAAATGTTGCAGAATGTCATCTATGGCGTAGTGTGAAAACCACTATTTTGGTCGAAGTTAAAAGCTTTGGAAAAAGTGAATATCGAGTTTTCACTAAGTGGATTTTTGATTTTGAAGATAATTTAAATTGCTTGACAAAAGGTATGTATTTAAATTTCAATATGAATTGGATCCTCTTTTGATCTAGCCACTCGGCTTTTCTTTTTCTTTTGAAATCTAGGGTCCGTAGGGACATTTTGTAGTCGTACCGAGCTAGCCGCACAAAGGAGATGCTGGCGAAATTTTTCGAAAATTTAGGGAGTTATTAAAATTTTGAGAAAATTTTTAATTTAAAATTTGAATTTAAATTTGAATTGTTAAGAAAACTATTTGTTTGAAATCTATGGAAGATTTTGGAAAGTTAGTTAAAGTGATAATGGATCTCTAATGAAAAGATTTGTTTTGGCAGATTGATAAAACTATTGGTTTTGGGAAAATAGTAAATAGTTTAAGGATCATTCTTCTCAACTTGTCATTTCGGGACAAAATTCTTTAAAGAGGGGAAGTCTGTGACGACCCTGAATTTTGGACATTTGAAACTGAAATATTTAATTGACTTTTTAATATTTGGGGAGTTAATTTAAATTGAATTTCAAATATCACTATCTATTTGATAATTTAAATCATTAAATATAATTTTTGAAACTGGGTAAAATATTGTATCTTCAGTCGTATGCTTGTTAAAAATATTTTCAAGGCTTAGAAAATTCATATTGATAATACTGAAGATAATGAAAGCTTTAGAATTGGATTTGGAAATGATTTGTTCAGTTTTGAATTTATATCGTTTAAATCAATATTTAAAAATAGCCTTTCGAGGCATAGTCTTGGAATTCGACGAAACCAGTTCCATTGGATTCGTAATATGGTATTATTATCGGATTTCAATTTTCGTAGCATTTAGAGTTGTGGTATGGCCGTACGATAAGAAAATGCGCTGAAAATTTTATCGAAATTTAATTTAATAGCTGGGTTCAAAAAGCTATCTTCTCCATACGATCGAATTTGGACTCAAAACCTTTTTCAGTGTGTTCAAAATAGGGGTTTAACATTATAAATGCCTGGCAGCACGCCTCGATTTGAGATCGAGATTGTTAATTGCGAAAAATCAAGATGATTTAAATTTGAACTTTAATTAAAAATTTAAAATAATATATATATATATATATATATATATATATATTGGATATAATGTTTTCTCATGGCAATTTTTACACGTATAGGATTTTCAACACGTGTTCATCTTCATGCCTCTATATTTACACGCATTCGTTCGGTTCAAAATAACAAAGAAAAAAAAGAACCATCTCATTCAAAATGAAACGGAGAAAACAAAATCATGGCCGAAGCCCCATTTTTTGTTTGAAAAAAAAACCAAGACTATTCGATAATCTCAATTCTTTTTCCTTCAAATCAATTCATATCCATAAATCGATTTCATGGCCGCGATTCAGAAAGTACGGCCGCGTGAAATCTGCACCTCAAGTCTCAGCTCGATCTCGAGCATCATGAAGTGGAGGTGCAGGGTCTTCTCTCTCGAGGAGGCAGAGCGGTGTAGTGACTACAAGCGCTAGGGTCATGCGCCGTCTTAGTCGCGATAGCGTAGAAGAGAGGAAGTCGTGATTTTTCGAATGGGCGAGCAGATGGTCAGCGAGCAGGAGAATCGACTTCAGCATTTAGGCGCAGCAGCGTAGGCATCTCAGCATGCGGTCAAGCTCGAGCGCTGCCGTAGGGTTTGCAAGGTGGGGCGAAGCTTCGATCGAATCGCGAGGAAGGGTCGTTCGACGAATTTGCAGTAAGGTAATTGTTAACCCAGTTTTAATATATGTTTATATTTATTTAGGTTACAAAAAATTGATTACTGATAATTATAATATATATATATATATATATGTCTAATTGAATATATAAAAGCTTGAAATAGTAAATACACATAGGACAAATTTTTAAAAGAAAATATAGGAATTTTAAACTGGTAAAGTTTATGTAAAATTTGATTTTTGAAATCCATAATTTATTTTTAAGTATATAGTTTCAAAAGAAAATAGATATACACATTTTTAAAATCCATTGGTTTATTTTTAAAATAATGTATTATAGGGATTAAATTGTTCAATAAACTTATTTAATTATTATTTTTACTAAAAGATTTTTAAAAGGAAAATTATTAGTTTAAAAATTTAATCATTAGTTTAAAATAAAATCATCGGTTAATTGAATTTATCAAATGTAAATTTAATTGTTCAATTTATTCGAATATTAATAAATTGCAAAATTATTTATACAAGGTCTAATTTTGTGAAGAAAACAAGTCGGGATGGAAATGGATTGCATGTCTAAGCAAAAGGTGAGATCTTCTCACTCAAATTATAATAATTGAAAACTTTAGTTATTGATTGATTGTTGAATTGTGATAGTTAAATTAAAATTGTTGATTGTGTTCTTGGATAAAATTATTATCAGTTGTATTGAAATAGACCCAATGCGTCGTATAATAGCGGATGTTATTATATGTAATCCCATATACCGCGATATTCCACCTCGAAGTGGAATTGGTATTATATATATATTTGGAATGATTGCTTTCCCGTATTATATAGCGGCTGAGACACTATGCGCCGCATAATAGCGTATGATATTTTATAAATCCCATATACCGCGATATTCCACCTCGAAGTGGAATTGGTATTGTGCTAACGTCTGTGGATGTAGGGAAACAGGTTAGAGGGATCCAACTGGATTCCTCGCATTTTTGAATTTATTTATGTTGTGATGTGATAATATGTGAATGGTTATATTGGTGTGAATTATTGTACTGATGAAATGAAATTTATTTAAAGGCTATAATTTAGCCGAATGTATTTTTGGTATCATTGGATACCAGAAATAAATAAAATTGGTTTTTGGAAATTAAAGTAGAAAACTTTAAGAAAAATTATTTTAGAGAATTGAATAAATTTGAAAGAAGGATTTTAAAAATATTAAAGCTGATTTTTGAAATCTTATCGAATTAATTCCAAAATATGGGTAAAAGATTTTAATAAATGGATTTTGGGTAATATTGTTTAGAAGTTGAAGAATTTTCATAAAATTCAGATTTTATATAGTTTGGAGAAATAAAGAGGTTTATTTTAAAAGATAACAAATGTAAAAATCAATTTTGAATTTAATTTGGCGTTGAAATAAATTTTTGAAACAAAATTTGGAAATTGATTTGCTGTTTGAAAATAAATCTTTAGGAAATCAATATGAAAATTTATTTAGAGTTTTGAATGAAAATTGATTTGGTGTTTGAATGAAAATTGATTTGGTGTTTGAAATAAATTTAGAAATTAAATTTGGGATTTGATTTGGTGTTTTGAAAATCTGGAAATCAATATGTTAATTCCATTATCTCAGCGACCTAGAACTTAGCGACCTAAAAGGGGTTTGCGACCTAAGAACAGAGAGCCTTGCGACCTAAGAACAGAAAGGTTTGCAACCTAACTGCAGAAAGGTTTGCGACCTAAGAACAGAGAGCTTTGCGACTTAAGAACAGAGAGCTTTGCGACCTAAGAACAGAAAGGCTTGGCGACCTAAAGACTTAAGAGAAGTTTGCGACCTAAGGACTTAAGAGAAGTTCGCGACCTAAGGACTTAAGAGAAGTTCGCGACCTAAAGACTTAAGAGAAGTTTGCGACCTAAGGACTTAAGAGAAGTTCGCGACCTAAGGACTTAAGAAGGGTTTGCGACCTAACTATAAGAAAGGTTTGCGACCTAAGGAACCTACGACCTAAGAGGTTAACGAGCTAGGACTTCAACGACCTAGAGCTCCCACAGCTATTCCTTAACTCGCCTGCGACCTACCACTTGATCAAATGAAGCGAAGTACAGCCTCACCAGCTAATCTCTTAAGCCGCAAGGAGACTGCGACCTAGCTTAGGTCGCTCGCGACCTACGACTTAACTAAGGTCGTACGCGACCTAAGACTTAGGCGAATTTTCTGCTATGAAATCAGCTCCTATAAATAGGCCACCACTTCCAACGAGAAGGGGACTTTTGGCAAATCATTTCTAAAGCGCCGTTACTCTGTCGAACTCTCCACTCTTTCAACAATCAAGGATCCTTCAAGCATTCACGACACTACAACAAGCTTCGAGAGAAATTCCTTACATCCAACATGGATTCAACGAGTTTTATCGTCGAAGATTGAGCTAGTAGTCAAGATTGTTTCTTGTGATCGAATTGTACTGTTTTCATAAGAGATTTGTATTGATTTGTAACCGGATTCAATAATAAAGAGATTCAAAGTGGATGTAGGCTAAATCTCAAGCCGAACCACTATAAATTGTTGTCTTTTACTGCATTTCTGCTATTTTCCTGCTTGATTTCTGTTCCCGTCACGCGGGTGGTGCTTTCACGATTTCACTACACACACCGGGTGTTAGCGTTTACATTTCAGCGTTAACATTTTGGTGCTTTCACTGAGAATTGAACTCAGGCTACCATTCACCATTGCTTCACGCAAGTTTGTTGAAAAAATTTCCTACAAAACCAGAAGTCTATCAGACATAATGGCTCCTGGAAGGAAACGAAAGGCTGTCAGATCTGAAAATGTTCAAGATAATACCACCACTTCTATTTCACCAAGTCAAGCAGCTCAAAGCGTCGGGGTGACGCGAGAAGAGCTAGACGCTGCTGTATCCGGACTATACCAACAGATTGAAACTCAGAACAATCTGATGATGGAAAAATTGAACGCTCTGCTCGGCGCCAACCAAAGACCAGTGGGTAATGAAGAGAACACCGATGATGCTCTTCGCAACTCTGAGGGGAGAAATATTCCTCAAGGGGGATCAGGTGCTGCTGAAGGGGCACCCCTCCAAGCTGAAGGATCTAGACCATCGCCAATTTTCCGCGAATATATGCTCGGGCAAACTTCTGAGAAAATGGCCGAAGTCTACTCCGCAAAATCTTTGAACAATGAGGAATATCTTTCTGACATGATCAAGCAAATAATGAAAGAGAGCATGTAGAGAGGTGAAGATGAGAGCGAATGGGGATTCGCACCTAGTAACACTCCGTTTACCGAGAAGATTCTAAAGGCTGAGTTTCCTAGAAAGTTTGTTCCCTCCACCATTCCTGCTTATCGGGGGACAAGTGATCCAAACCAATTCTTGTATAAATATGACTGGCTTATGACCGGCGCAAGAGCAACTGATGAAATTAAGTGCCGGTATTTCCCAGTATATTTGGAAGGAGTGGCGCTTCTCTGGTTTACAAAGCTTCCTGTCCGATCTGTAGATCAGTTTTCCGATCTGACCCGGAAGTTCAAAGAGCAATTCAGGTTATATGCTTCAAAGGCAAAAGACATAATGTCATTGTCTAGTCTTGAACAGAATCTGGGAGAACCTATTAAATCATTCCTGAACCGCTTCAATATAGCTCTGGCAGAAGTTGATAACGCAGAGCCACGAATGATCTTGACCTATTTGTTGCGTGCTATCGACAAATCGAGCGAATTTGGAAAATGGCTGAAGATGAAAGAGCCAAATTCTCTTGAGAAATTCTACAAGAAAGCTGATGAATTCATACGCTTGGAAAATCTTTCGGCACCGATGAAAGTGGTGGCAGCAAACCTGGAAAAAAATATTGCTGCTTCAGTGAAGAAAGATTCCGGAGGTCAGAAAAGGGAAAATCACGAGGGGAAGAAACAAAAGGATACAAAGAAACCTCGCTTCTTCAAACCCTCAGATTTCACTCCATTGACCGACACTCTGGAAAATATCTTCTTCGCCACCAAAGAAGCTGTGGATTATCCCAAACCGACTGAGATAAAACCGGGAAAGGGCGCTATGAGAAATGGAAAATTCTGCCGTTTTCACAACCAACCCGGTCATGATACCAATGACTGTCGTCACTTAAAGAGCTTAATTGAAGAATTGTTGAGGGAAAACAAGCTGCAACAGTATGTCAAGAAAAACAGAAATGACCCATCTTCGTCAACTCAGAGGCAGCAACTCCCTACTCAGCCATCAGGTTCAGGTAAAGGTACTGCGGCACAAGAATCTGAGAGGCCCGTTATCAATGTGATTACGAGGGGCCCACACCCAGCGGGCAGAAGCTGGGGTGAAATGGAACGATATGCTCATGCTTTGAAGTACATCCCAGCAGAGGAAGATGTTTTTGCTGTAGAAAATGCTGCACCCCTGAAACAGCAAAAGATTTCAGATGATGATATTATGTTCAAAGCTAGGGATTCTATTGGTATTGAAGCTCCTACCATAGATCCCTTGGTTATCTCTGCAGGAATTGGACCGGCAATAGTAAGACGAGTGCTCATTGATTGCGGTGCTTCCTGCAATATACTCTTCAAGAAAACATTTGACCAGATGAAGATCCCAATGACCGACGTTCAAGCTTCATCACAAAAGATCGTTGGTTTCACTGGGGAACCACAACAACCAATCGGAACTGTCGAGTTGTTTGTGGAACTTGGAGAAGGGCAGAAAAGGGTGGTTCGCAAACAGACCTTTGTAATTGTCGATGGATTTTCTGCCTACAATGCTTTCTTGGGCAGGCCAACTCTAGCTGCATTCAAGGCCATTTTGGCCCCGTGGTGCCTAACTATGAAGTTTCCTACAGAAAATGGTGTTGGTGTCATCAAGGGAGATCAGAATGCTGGGTGCGAATGTTATCTCATAGAGCTTCGAGAAGCCAGGAAGAGGGAAATGGGTAAAAATGCGGCGGCTTCCCTTCGCATCAAAAACCCAACCTTATAGCAAATACAAGGTGGTCCCTGCACTGGCGAGCATAGTGGTGCAAGGAAAGAAATGTACCCCAGAAAATCCAGTGCAGGGGAGAATAGGGTGGTGCCCGTGGAAGTTACAGTACCAATACCTGTCGACTCAAAAGACCCAAACAAAGTACTTAATGTGGGTTCGCAACTAAGTACAACAGTTCAAAACACACTGATATCATTTCTAAAAGCAAATCTAGACGTGTTCGCTTGGTGTCATGCTGATATGTGCGGAATCTCTCCAACAATTGCTATTCACACTCTGAATGTCGATCCGAAATTCACACCAGTAAAACAGAAACGAAGAACTCAGGGTCCAGAAAGGTCAGCAGCTTTAAAGGAAGAAGTAGATCGTCTCATGGAGAATAATTTCATCAAAGAATCCACTTATCCAAATTGGGTTTCAAATCCAGTACTGGTTAAGAAGGCAAATGGAAAGTGGAGAGTATGCATTTATTTCTCAGATCTAAACAGAGCTTGCCCCAAAGACTGCTTCCCGTTGCCTAGAATCGATCAACTGGTGGATGGGACGGCTGGACATGAGTTGTTATCTTTTATGGATGCCTACTCCGGATACAATCAGATTATGATGAATGAACCAGATCAGGAAGACACAAGCTTTATCACAGATGTGGGACTCTACTGTTACAAAGTCATGCCATTCGGATTGAAGAATGCAGGGGCAACCTACCAAAGACTTGTCAACGCTATGTTCAAACCTCAAATTGGCAAAACTATGGAAGTCTATGTTGATGATATGTTAGTGAAGTCAAAGAAAGCAGTAGACCACATGGATCATTTAGCGGAGATGTTCATAATTCTTCGAAAGTACGGAATGAAGCTCAATCCATTGAAATGTTCATTCGGGGTAGAGTCTGGAAAATTCCTGGGTTTCATCGTAAGCGCTAGGGGCATCGAGGCCAATCCTGCTCAAATCACAGCTCTAAGGGAAGTTAAAGCCCCTAGAACAAAGAAAGAACTGCAAAGTCTCAATGGAAAAGTTGCCGCTCTTAGTCGCTTCATTTCCAAGGCCACAAACAAATGCATTCCCTTCTTTGACGCTCTAAAGAAGGGAAAGAAAAATTTTGAATGGACTCCCGAATGTCAAAATGCTTTCGATCAACTGATTCATCATATGAGAACTCCTCCGGTCCTCTCCAAGCCTAGTGATGGCGAAGACATCTTCATCTGTTTGGCAATTTCATCCCATGCTCTAAGTGCAGCACTCGTACGAGAAGATATGAAAATACAACGTCCAGTCTACTACATCAGCAAACGGTTCACTGGGGCAGAGATGAATTATTCAAAGATAGAAAAGCTTGCTTATTGTTTGCTAATCGCTTCCAGGAAGTTGAGGCCCTATTTTCAATCTCATCCTATCAAGGTCCTGACTGATCAACCTCTAAAGCAAGTCCTGTATCGTCCTGAAACTTCGGGTCGTCTCTTGAAGTGGAACATAGAACTCAGCCAATATGACATCACTTACCATCCCCGAAGAGCAATTAACGGACAAGCTATAACAGATTTCATTGCAGAGTCCACTGACAAAGGTGACAGTAAGGAAGAAACAACTGACTGCATTCCGATACAGTGGAAGTTGTATGTTGATGGCTCGAGAAATGATTATTGTTCTGGGGCAGGAGTTGTGCTCGAAACTCCCGAAGGACGATCACTATGTTATGCATTGAGAATGGAATTTCCTTCGACAAACAATGAAGCCGAATATGAAGCCCTTATTGCCGGATTAAAAATCGCCAAGGAGCTAAACATCAAAGTGATACAGATTTTCAGCGACTCTCAGCTTATTGTTTGCCAGCTGAAGAAAGAATTTCAAGCCAAAGGAGGGAATTTGCCTGCATATTTGACAAAAACTTCCGAACTTCTCAATGATTTCGGTCACTATTCAATAAGCCACATACCTCGAGAGGAAAATATGAAGGCAGATTCTCTAGCAAAGTACTCTAGTTCCGGGGAAGCTCAATTACTGGGATTAGTTCCTGTAGAAGTTCTGTCGGCTCCAAGCATTGATGAAATGGATGTTGATTGGATTATGGCTACGTCTCAAGAGCTTGAATCATGGATGACTCCTATCAAAGAATATCTGCTCAATGGTCATTACCAGAAAACTCTAAAGAACGCTTAAAGCTGTTGAGAAAAGCATCAAGATATGTAATTCAGGATGGTCGGTTGTACAGGCAGGGATTCTCAATGCCATTACTTCGATGTGTAACCGAGGAAGAAGCTAAGACAATCTTAGCAGAGGTACACGGAGGAGAATGTGGAGATCATTCAGGCGGTCAAACACTTGCAAAGAAGATTCTCCGATATGGGTATTTTTGGCCGGATATTAATCGAGATGCTGCTACTTACTCCAGGAAGTGCGACAAATGCCAAAGATTTGCGAAGATCCCAAGAGCGCCTTCCACCGAACTCACACAGATGGTCAGTCCATGGCCATTTGCCATTTGGGGAATTGACCTAATTGGACCATTACCGATCGCTAAATCAGGAATTAAATATGCTATTGTTGCCGTTGATTATTTCACCAAATGGGCTTAAGCTGAACCTTTGGCCACCATCACTTCTAGAAAGATGATAAATTTTGTAACGAAGAATATCATCTGCTGATATGGTGTGCCACAGAAGATAATCACAGACAACGGTACTCAGTTTGAAAGCGAAGAATTCCAGGATTTCTGCAAGCGGTTCAGAATTCGAAAAAGCTTCTCAGCAGTGGCTCATCCGCAGGCAAATGGGCAAGTGGAAGCAGTTAATAAGATCATCAAGTCAACCATCAAAAAGCAGCTCGAAAAAGCAAAAGGTGGTTGGGTTGATAAGCTTCCATTAGCACTATGGGCTTACAGAACTACTCACAAAACTGCGACTGGGCACACTCCATTTTCACTGGCATACGGATCAGAGGCAATGATTCCAGTGGAAGTAGAAGTTCCTTCACATAGAAGAGTTCATTTCAACGAAGCTGAAAATGAAAGACTGCAACTTAAAGCACTTGATTTTCTTGATGAGAAAAGAGAAGAAGCTAGGCTCAGAGTTTCAGCTCATCAGCAGAGAATTGCCAGGCATTTCAACTCTAAAGTTCGCCAACGCAGCTTTGAGATCGGAGACTTGGTTTTGAAAAGGATCATGACAGCAACTGGTGTGTTTAGGCCAATTTGGGAAGGACCATATGTCATAGGCACTAAACTTCTTGATGGCACTTTCAAACTCATAACTGTTGAAGGAGATCCAATTCCAAGAGCCTGGAACAGCAACCACTTACGTCCTTATTTTACTTGAAAAAAAAAGCTCTGCTCAAAATTGTAAAATAATGATGAATGTATCAGTTGTATTGTGAAACATTGTAAATCAGTGTAAATGAATGAAAGCTATAAAGTGGACGTAGGCCCGATTCTTGGCCGAACCACTATAAATCTTGTGTTCTTTACTATTTCATAATGCCTGTTTTATTTCGATATATAAATGCTTTAAAAGTATTGCTAAAATGTCGATTCAAAATTGCAGGACATTATAACAAGGCTTGCTCGTCACAAAGCTAAGCGACCTCTATAAATCAGCTATTACACAAAAAACCAAGCAACCAAAAATTCCAAATTCAAATCCTATGCAAGGAAAACTTCACATAAAAAGTTGGCGACTCCACTGTGACAAACCTTTGTTCACTAGTTGAGATTGTCATTATTAATAGACATCCAACTAGATAACTCGCGTTTGTCTCGTGAAGTCATTCAACAGTGAAGTCCACTCCTTCGGATGAAGCAATTTACTTGTAAAAGGGAATAAGATGTGCTTGAAAACGGTAATAAGAGATCGCTAATGGGCAGATGATGAGAGAAAGTTGCCAAGCAAACAAAGAAGCAGACAAAGGGAGGTATGCCTCTCAACAGGAAGGCCGGAAGATCCACTAAAGGGACGCCTTCCCAAGCGGAAGGAACAGGACTCTCGCTAACTGGTCGTGATGCATCCGATCAGATAGCTTACGTCCGTCCCGTGGATCCACTCGCCCCTGAGACGCAACCTACCTGGCACACCAACCAACCAAAGCCCTCTAACGAGGCACGCCAATAAATGGGATTGCTTTCCTCAATCAAAAAGATCGGTGGGACTACCAAAGGGGCACCTTGTTAGTTAATTGCGATCGTTTGTGCAAACAAACATCCAATCAAGCAACTTGCGCTCGCCCCGTGGACCCCTCCGACCATGAGAAAGTAACTTCCAGGCAATCAAAAGCCCTTTTCGGAGGCACAAGCCCTCTTCGGAGGCACAAGCCATCTTCGGAGGCACGCTTCACCATGCTTGAAGCACAAAAGCATAAGCCCTCTTCGGAGGCACAAGCCATCTTCGGAGGCACAAGCCCTCTTCGGAGGCACAAGCCATCTTCGGTGGCACAAGCCCTCTTCGGAGGCACAAGCCCTCTTCGGAGGCACAAGCCATCTTCGGAGGCACAAGCCCTCTTCAGAGGCACAAGCCATCTTCGGATGCATGCTTCACCATGCTTGAAGCACAAAATAAAAAGCCCTCTTCGGAGGCACATTTCACCAGGGTAGAAGTGCAAAATGCTTCTCTTCGGAGACCCACTTCACCAGAGTTGAAATACCAAAATTGCTTCTCTTCGGAGACCAAAATTGCTTCTCTTCGGAGAATAAAATTGCTTCTCTTCGGAGACCAAAATCGCTCCTCTTCAAAGACCAAAAGACCTCTTCAGAGGCGCACTTCACCTCTCTTGAAGTACCAAAAATAAGCCCTTTACTGGGGCACAAAATCAAAACCTTCCTCAGAAGCTCATTTCACTGCGTAGGAAAATTCGCTTTTAACAAATAAAAGTGATCATCCCCAAAAGTTGAAGTGTTCTTCAGAAGGAAAGAGAAAGTAAAAACTTCTCTGAAAACGAGATATACTCTATTAAAAGCAGAATGATTTTTCCCCTTAAAAGTGGAATAGTTATTCTCTGGAATAAGAGTATCAGTCTTGAAAAGGCTAGGAATGTTGCAATGCACTTGCGGTATGGGGGCAATACTATACGATTCAGTTACATGAACAAAGTAATATACAAGCAACATACCGCAAGTTCATTACAATATCACGAAAAATAGATGTGGAATAAATGCATTCTCAAACGCAGACAAAGAGTTTGCACAAGTAAAAAGAATCGTTTGTTCTACACTAAAAATAAAAAACAGATGCATTCTCACATACACAAGAGTTTGTACAAGTAAAATAATTGTTTTATTTAGTACTATGAAAATTCTTTACATGTGCAGATATCTCAAAAAGCAAAAGCGGGGACCGGTACCCGCACAACCCCCGGTCGATACATGCAAAAAACAAAAGTAAGAAGTAGAAAATCCAGCTTGTTATTCCTTCTTCTCGCCACCTTTGGAGCCTTTCCCCGGCCTAATGATTAGTTTCTGAAGCCGTTGTGAACGGGTCGGGGCAGAAGGAGAAAGGGGCGCGGCTGGATCAACTTCTGCTTCCTCCCCAGTTGAAGCACTTCTCTTCTTCTTCCTTATGCCACGCTTCCCCTTCCTCCTTGTAGAAGATTCGCTCCCCGGAGTAGCAAGCAGTGTTGAAAGCTTCGTGTCATCATCAAGAGACTGCTCCGGGGTCTTCTCGACGTCTTCAAGGTCCTCCGCCTTCTGCTCCTGCGAGGCAGCCGGATCATCCAGGCCTTGAAGGGCTTCGATTTTCTCTGCCTGTGATCCCGGTTGGGAAGCAGAAGGAGGAGTAATTTGTGAAGATGGAGGAACGGCAACTGAAGGAGTGAAAGCTTGTGCAGTGTTTGGTACCTTTGCTGTAGAAGAAAAGAAGTTAAAATCAACATCCCCCGAAAATAGAGAAGGTATCGGTTCACCAAAGTTTAAGTAACAAGTAAGAAGGTCATCGAATTCGGCTAAATCAAATGACTGGTTCATTGGGCCCGAGACGACGCCAAGATTACCTGGAGGAGTTGGCTTTGCAAGATCAATCTCAAATTTCTCGGCTTCAATATCGTCCGGTGCCTCATCCTCAATAGGAGTGGTCGTAGTTTCTTGGGCAACTTTAACCGGATGTGAAGAATGAGAGCTGGAATCCATGATATTAACGTCGGCTGAAGTAGAAGTATGAACAGGGGCAGTTAAAGGAGCTTCTTCTTTTGGAAGCTCTTCTCCCGTTGATTCAGCTCGTACTTTAGCAAGCTGCTCCTTCCCTTTAACAAGAGCAGCATGAGCCTCATCATCAAGATAGCGCTCCTCAAGTTCCGACTCGTCATAGCCGGCCTCGCCAAGCATATCAATTGCGACTTCCCACACTTCAGCCAATGTAATCTCGTAGTCAGGGCCTAGAAAAGAAAGGCTCCCACGACCCAGAACGCTGTGAAGATAGAAGTCCAATAAGGTAGAGCCGACATTGGCTTTTGTTTCCGCATGAGCTTGCTCGGCCGCTTCTTTTTCGGCAATGGCTATGACTTGACCGGAAACAGCCTCGTCGCGCTCCTTCTCAACTTGAAGAAGCCTGGCTTTTAATATCTCAATCTCCGCGTTTTGAGAAGCAGCAGTATCCCGCAGCTCAGCATTTTCTTTACGATATTTCTCAGTAAAGCGTTGCTCGGCTGCAAGCTTCATTTCGGCGTCCCTTAGTGCAGCATGTGCGTCCCGCACTTGCTTCTGAAAGACTTCTTCCTTTTGAGTGTGTGACGCAGAAGATGAGGCGAGATCCTCCTTAAGTCGCTTGACATCAGATTCAAGCTTTACGTTGTCATCTGCGATGCTTGTCATCTCCGCATCATGCTGCTTACGCCATTTATCCCATTCAGCTTTGTCGTTCTCCAGAGTCAGCATATTTTCAAGATTCATGTGATTGACCCTTTGGAGTTCGTCGACAAGTTTCTGCCATTGTGACATCCTCTCAATATTAAGCCTGACTGCGTCAAGACTATTAAGCATGTCTTGCTTATCAATCGGCACTAAATCCAAGTCAAACCGCACCCCTTTTAGGCACCAATTCGGAAATCGGCTCTGAAGTGTTGGAGGGCCGTCTTTAACTTGGTATTGTGGCCTGTTAATGATTGTCTGACTATCAGATTTCTTTAAGGGAGGAGAGCCGGCCGGAATATCGGAAGAAATGGGAGCGTCAGTCTTCTCAGAGATTACAGACGCGTCACTCGGCTTAGACCGCTTGCTCGATTCGTCAGCAATCGGAGTTTTTCCCTTATCATCATAAGACTTTCGCTTATGGGAATACTCACTCCTGTGAGAAGAGTCATATCGTTTGGCATCTTTTCTTCTCTTTCTTTGATCGTAATCCCGCTTCTCCTAAGCTTTCCTTCGAGCCCTTTCTTCATCTGTTTCGCTCGGGGCATCGAGATATTTCCTAAAGTTGAAAGATCCACGGCCTCCATAGCGATGAAATGAATCATAATATGAGCCAGTGCACCCCATCGGAGAATCTGAAAGCAGAAAAGAAATAATGTTTAGAAATTTCCAGAAAAGAAGGATAAAGTGCTTATAAGTGCTGAAAAATCCTAAGTGTGTGCGGCGTGCAAGCTACATGCGTCAAACTACAGACCACGCTTTGGTGTGGAAACAGAGACGACTGGTGTAGTAGGCATCAGGTTTTGTTTTAGGGTGGAAGTCGCTTCAACAACGGGAGAAGTCACTTTTGGATTGTTATCCCCGAAAAGCTCTTGAGAAGTTATCATGATATCGCTCAAACCATCAAAGGTGTCATCACCCTGGTATTCAGCAGACTTCTCCTTTTCAACTTCCGTATTAATTGATTTTTCAGAAACTCGAGGATTCTCTTCCTCCTCAATAATCGGGGCAAGTGCCGACTTGTTGACTGACCCTACAACATCGATGGATGCGGAACATTTTATCAAAGCAGCCTCTACGACGGGTGCTTTTGATGCAATTTCTTCTATAGAAGTTGGGGCATTCAAGGCCTCTGCTTGAGAGCCCGAAGCAACTAACGTTTCCGCATCAGAACTAGAGATTTCATGAATCTGAGTCGATCTAGAAGGATGTAAAAGACCAAACTGGTGCAGAAATTCATCTTTCAGCAAGAATTTGGCACTCCTCTCTTCAGCATCAACAGCACTCAAAGTATCTAAAGTCGACTTGTGGCTGGTATCTCGAAGAAGAGAAGGAAGTGTTGCAAAAAGAAAGAATGGAGTTAAGCATTTGACAGTTCGAATTCTGAAAAATCTAGAAAACGAATCGGTGAGAGGCAATCCTACTTCCGACTCTCCAGATGGCATAAAATCCCGGAGGACAGCGGACATAAAAGAATTGAGTCAGGAATCCATGGGCGCTTTCGGGCAAGTCCAAAATTAGTTTACGGTTCCTTGCGCTCCTCACAAGTATGATAGATGGATGGTCTTTGTTTTTTGCAAATGTGCACAAGAAGCGAATTTCTGCAAAAGTGGGAAAACGGTCCAACGTCCTCCTGAAAAGCACGCACAGTCCCAGTAGGATGGAGTATCCATTAGGGTGTAGTTGAAAGGGAGAGATAGATAGCCGAAGGAGAAGTTCTCGAAGACAGTTGTTAAATGGGGGAATGGCTCCGCTCGAACACATTTGACGATTAACTGCGACAAAGCCACGGGCCGGCCTATCAGCAGTGTCATTTATTCCAGGGAACAAAGCGTCAGCTTCGGCAATGCCGAATTGGATGCATAATTGATGGAAAACTTTATGACTCAGAGTGGTGGGAGTCCTTTCCGGAGGATCGTTAAGTGGAGTAGCAATCGGAAAAGCTTCTCCAGTTGTTTCCAAGTCTTCCTGTTGAGATTCCATTCTACACAAGGAACTAGATGATCAAATATTAAGGTGCACGTTTCCTAAAAAAGAGTGAAGTGTTGTGCAAAACTAATACAATAACAAGCAAATGTAAATGAAACTAAATTAATTGATACTTGTCGATTATAAAGTTTCAGAGCTTGATATCTTAAGTCCAAGAATAGTGTTGTGTTGATGCAGATAAATCAGCTTTAGTTGATCATTTCAATTTTGCTTTAATACTTCACTTAGATTTGTTAGTTCACAGCATTTCATTCACGAAGTTCATTTAAGTTTGATATTCTTTGTCAACTAATCTGTCGTTTGATATGGGCAATCAATGGCAGTATATTCATCCCATTTTTCTGTGAATGTTGCTTCTAAACAGGTTATTAGCATTAAAGTTAAGGCAATCTAAAAAGAAGTACAAAGTCCAAAACAATTCAAATTCAGAAAATCAGTCAAATTCTGCTCAAAATTCTAAGTGTTAGGTCGCTTACGACCTAACACAGGTTGTAGCATCCTTATGCTGTGTTGTTCAGGTTAAAAGTTCAGGGCTGTGAAAAATTGTCTAAGTATTAGGTCATTCGGCGACCTATTATGGGTCAAGATTTCTGTAGGTCGCACGTTGCAATTGAATGGATCAAGATGAAGCAATTTTCTCTAAGTCCTAGGTCGTGCACAATTGTTTTTAGGTTGAAGATTATCTAGGTCGCAAATATTGTCAGACCGCAAAGGCTTAAGTCGCTAAACGTTCCCACGTGACCTAACTCTTAGGTCGCTCAAATCTGGTAGGTACTTCCTCTCCAAGCAACATCATATTGGATCCGATAACCCAATACCGCCAGTTCAAAAGAATTCATCTTCCCCTTCCTCCTACCTCAACATACCACCAATTAACTAGCAAATCAATTGCAAACCGCACAGATCCGTAGTAAAAGCTTTCGTATGATCGCGAATCACCACGACACGTCAAATGACAAACGAAAGTCAATTGAAACCACCGTTCAGAAAGCATGATGCATGAAATTAGGCTTAGGACAAGTAACAACGATTCGTGATCAAAGCAGTGACTATGGACGAATAAAGGTCGATCCACTTACGGATTATGATTGGTGAGGAAGAATCGTCAATTGAATGAGTCGAATTCGTCTTTGGAAGCTCGAAAAATTGTTAATGGCGATGGAGGCTCAAAACAGTAAGCTGAGGAAGAAGGTGCGACCTAACCAATTTATATGAAACTGAGAATGGGAGGCGAACAGGCGTGCAAGTTCTAGGTCGTTCGCGACTTAGCAAGGTTGAGTCGAAGCATACGACCTATGACATAGTCATATGCCTCGAGGGGCAAATGTTAATTCCATTATCTCAGCGACCTAGAACTTAGCGACCTAAAAGGGGTTTGCGACCTAAGAACAGAGAGCCTTGCGACCTAAGAACAGAAAGGTTTGCGACCTAACTGCAGAAAGGTTTGCGACCTAAGAACAGAGAGCTTTGCGACCTAAGAACAGAGAGCTTTGCGACCTAAGAACAGAAAGGTTGGCGACCTAAAGACTTAAGAGAAGTTTGCGACCTAAGGACTTAAGAGAAGTTCGCGACCTAAGGACTTAAGAGAAGTTCGCGACCTAAGGACTTAAGAGAAGTTCGCGACCTAAGGACTTAAGAAGGGTTTGCGACCTAACTATAAGAAAGGTTTGCGACCTAAGGAACCTACGACCTAAGAGGTTAACGAGCTAGGACTTCAACGACCTAGAGCTCCCACAGCTATTCCTTAACTCGCCTGCGACCTACCACTTGATCAAATGAAGCCAAGTACAGCCTCACCAGCTAATCTCTTAAGCCGCAAGGAGACTGCGACCTAGCTTAGGTCGCTCGCGACCTACGACTTAACTAAGGTCGTATGCGACCTAAGACTTAGGCGAATTTTCTGCTATGAAATCAGCTCCTATAAATAGGCCACCACTTTTAACGAGAAGGGGACTTTTGGCAAATCATTTCTAAAGCGCCGTTACTTTGTCGAACTCTCCACTCATTCAGCAATCAAGGATCCTTCAAGCATTCACGACACTACAACAAGCTTCGAGAGAAATTCCTTACATCCAACATGGATTCAACGAGTTTTATCGTCGAAGATTGAGCTAGTAGTCAAGATTGTTTCTTGTGATCGAATTGTACTGTTTTCATAAGAGATTTGTATTGATTTGTAACCGGATTCAATAATAAAGAGATTCGAAGTGGATGTAGGCTAAATCTCAAGCCGGACCACTATAAATTGTTGTCTTTTACTGCATTTCTGCTATTTTCCTGCTTGATTTCTGTTCCCGTCACGCGGGTGGTGCTTTCACGATTTCACTACACACACCGGGTGTTAGCGTTTACATTTCAGCGTTAACACAATATGAAATTGATTTGGTATTTGAAAGTGAATATTTGGGAATCAATTTGGAAATTGTATACAAATGGACATTTAGAAATTTAAATTCACAATGGAATTTATATAGAAAAGGGAAATTTGTTTTAAAAAATAAATGTTGATTTATTTTTAAAGTGTGGAAAGGAATTTACGGATTGAAACGTTAATTTAAAATAAATCGAGAAGGGTTTATTAATTGGTTTAAATGGACCATTTTGAAATGGAGAGTGTATTTCCTCTGAAAAGCCGAGTATGTTTTCAAAGCAGCTTTTAAAATAAAAATTAAAAAGATAGTTTTAAATGAATATTTTGGAGAAACTATTTTCTTAGTTAATTATAAAAGTGATTGTTTTAAAGATTTAATCTATACTTGATTTAGAAAATTGTTATTTTAAATAATATACTCTATTTTTAAAATTTGTTTTGACTTAAGTTTTATATGAGATATTAGTATAAAAAATTTCATAGCTAAAATTTTAAATAAAGTGTCTAAAAATAGTTTTAATTTTTAAAGTGTTTTCCAAATATATTTTGGATAAGTGATTAAAATTATTTTGAAATATTTAGACCTGGCAGGTTTTCAGTGGAAATAAATAATATCGGGAATCTTATTCTGCGAGTGAAAAATGATTTGAAATTTGTTAAAAAAAGGGTTGAAATGTGAAAATATATCTTGCGAAGATATTTGGAAATTAAATAATTGGCTAAAGTTATTTAAATAATATGATGATGATTGTGAATGTTGTTGATAGTTAAATAACCGACTATCAATATTGGCCTTTGAAATGGCACTTGATTTTTTTTCAAAAATAAGCGCTCATTATTCGGTTAAGCTAGGAGAGGACTTTATGTCATAAAACTCATTCCGAATAATGATATGACGAAATGGGTTTGCATTTTTAGATGGTGTTGAAGACCGGGTATTTGTGAAAACGAAAGGATTACCTGTCGAATGACTCTGGACCGAGTTGCTCCGGTATAGAGATTTTATCACCCTTTGTGATGGGGAGTCCGGACGTTATTAGTGAATATCAGGATTGCAAGGGCTTCTTTTGAAGTGCCTTCGGTTCTGTTCGATCCCGAAATAGACTTGTATGGATGTATGTCTGACGTTATACTTTGAGATGTAAACCTGGTTTCTATCAAATACATTTTTGTTGGTGGCGGAGAATTTATTCTCTTAGCTTAACACCCTTCCTTGAGATGTACGAGCTCAGTGGTTATGTAATTAATGGTTACTAGTGATACATTCCCAATTTGGTAATGTGGCATACTGAGTGTTGTTGATCATTGGTTGATCGAAGCATGGCTTTTGTGAAAAGCGTAGCTTTGTGAACGAGACTTCGTCGGACCTCACACCCCAGAAATGGTCGAAACAGGAAAGTTGCGGCAAGGTTATAGGGGGTAGCGCCCCTTAGTGTATGTCCATTTCCTTTTGGATAGAGGTAGTATCATGGTATAGAGCCCAGATACTTAACCTATGTGGTTACTGCAAATACATTGCTTTGTGGTTGTTGGTTTCGAGCGCTCGGATAAGGTTGGTTACAACCGGGGGATGACATACTCATGTCAGTAGTTACATACTTTTGCAGATGTAGCCCGACCTTGTGTTGGCAGAGATCGGGTTAGGTTCTCGGGGCGTCTTTCCAGAGGCATACCCATGTGGCAATAGGAAGGTCCTTAGCCTGACCATTTGTTGGAAATCCAAAGAAACAATACGCAACCTGTAAGGTTTTAGTTGTATTACGTGCATTTTACTTATGGTGGTAACCCACCGTTTAATTGGTAGCTATAGTAGGCATAGAACGAAATGTCTATGCTGGCTAAGATTAATATTATACTTTCGAAATGTTTTCCACTAGACACTAATGATAATATTGAAACGATTTTGCATAGCAAGCATGTAACGATCCCAGTTTTAAAGACGAATTTAATTTGGTAATTTAATTAAATTTTTGGGTTAAATTGTGGATTTAGTTGAACTTTTCAAATTTAATGAGAGATATATACTTATTGTTTTAAAATTTGGATTTGAAAATTCAAATTAAATATTTTTAAATTGAATTGGATATAAATAAAATTTTGATTTGGAAATTCAAAATGAATTTTATTTAAAGATTTTACTTTGAAAAAAAAAGTAATAAAAAGTATAAAAGAAAATGTAAGTAAACATCAAAAGAAAGGGACCAAAATCTGAAACAAATCAGGAAGAAAAAAACAGAAAATAGAATCAAACAATCTTCAAGCTTAAAGCATATTCAAATTAAGTATCAAAAATCAAAGCTTGCAAAAGTGTTTATGTACGAAGCAAAGAAAAAAAAAATTCAGATTCAAATACAAGAGACTGGGGAATAATTCATGCAAGACCAAGACAAAACAAATATCTACAAACTAAGTACATATAAGGAAGAGGCTGTAAACAGAAAATGTACAAACAAAACTGTATATACATGATTTAAATAGCATAGTTGGAAACAAAATAGGACATTTCATTTAATGCCCCATATTCTCAAGTACAAAACAATCTTCTCAGCCGAAATGGATCACTCCATTTCAGTTTATAAAATAATATCTTTAATTTTTTTTTGAAAATGATAAATGGGCCAGGCCCAAGAAGAAGAAAATAATACAAACGGGAATAACAAATCCCCAAAACCCCACAGCACATCAAACGGGTAAACAACCCCAAACCCGCATTACACAAAACTCCAAACCCTAAACGAGTTAGGGCAAAAATACGCCTCCAACATCAAATAAGAAAAAAAAAATGGCAGCACAGCGAGAAGAAACAATGGCGATATCTCGCTGAAGAAAAGACACAGGCTTTAAGGAGGCTTCCAGTATTTCGATTCTGTCTCTTTAGTCCCAAGATGCTCTGAAATGAAGTGAAAATCATTCACTTGGGTGGTTTTCACTTCGTTATCAACACGCGAGCACGAGTTTGTACTTGAATCTTTAATACTTCTAAGATCAGGTATCTGCTTGGCAGTACTTGATGAATTCACAAACTCAGACATCCAGCTGCTTTCCCCTCTCTCCAAATGAGTTAAGTGAAATATTTGGTTGTTGATGTTGCTTCTGTAGTGACTGTGCCCTAATCTTAGATCATTTACAGCCGCTTGAAGCTTTATCTCGTGCTTACGAAGGCTATCCTCCATGCAGTATCTTCCAAAACTGTCAGGTAAGGATACATTAAAGTTTGAAATATCAAAATTAAAATTTAAGTTATTAAAATTTGCCTTGTCACTTCCCTTGCAGGTAACAGTTGCGATTGTGCTGTTCTGGAGGAAATTGATTGAAATATCTGAATCATCTCGGATTCTCGTTAGCCTAGCGAAGCTTTGATCTTTGGGACCTTTGAGATCATTGGGTCTCTGAAGGATACTGTTAACTTCCAAGTTATTTTTGGTGTTGGGATTCTGGAGCATTTTGCTGCCATTGCAGTTGATATTGCCATCCGGACCAGTCTGAGGATTATCCACTCCAATGACTGCCGCAAATAAAATAATATCTTTAGTCAAAAGAAAAGAAAAGTATGTTCCAATTAGAACACTGTTTCCCTTTATATGTATACATCTAGTCCTTGCTCGTTCATAAAGTGAAAAGTTAAGCAAAACCAGAAAAGAAAATATAGACATCATCATCTACAAACTCAAAACATCACTCAACTGAAAGGAAAGCAAAACAGGATTCAAGAAGAAAATCAATCTACAGTTTCAAAACAACAGAGCTGGTCCCTGTCTTCAACATAAATGTGAGCAAACCTCTTGACCTTGTTGTTTATCTTGGTGTTTGAAGATGTTTTTGGGGCTATAATGTGAATATGCTAGGATCTGACTACATGTTGTAAATATTTGTGTGCATGCTTATATATAGGAGAAATCACTTCTGTCTTTACTCTACAGGTTTAAAACCTGTTAAAAATTTCAAAAGCACTCCTTCCAATTCTTTTTAGACTTAGTTGTTTAAACAAAGTATGTTCAAATTATCCAGATTTAAATTTTTAAATGGTTTCAAGTTGAAAACGTTAAGTAACTATTTCGAAATTTATGAAGAAAAAACAGTGAAAATCTAAATCAAGTCAAAAATCAACGATCTCTATTTTATGTTTTTTACAAATAGATTCGTATTTCAAAATGATGAATTTTAATAATCAATTTGAGTTTTTTAGTGCGATTTTGAGTGAGAAATCGCGAGTTGAACAGATTTGACTATTTGGGCAAACTACGGTGATCGGCGACTTTGTTAGCCTCGTGATTGGAGCTATAGCTAGCTGAGGGGTCGTAGTGTCTTGGAAAAATGCTTGGAGGTTGATCAAGGCCTTGTGGTGATGGCAGTGATCGGTTTTTAGTTGTAAACCTAGTTTTTATTGGGTTTAAAAATTTTGATCGGTGAGGCTTCCATAGTTGATCGAGTGTAGCGATACTCAGGGGAAGGCTAGTTTGGGGGTTGTTGAAGACATGGCCGGAGGTGGCGACGCATTGGTTGTTTTTTGTGGTGTAAGTGATGGGTTTTTCCGGTCGAGGTTCCGTACTCTGGAGTTCGAGTTTGTGGGATTTCGATCGGCTTGGTCGAGGCAACATCTGGGTGATCGAAGTAAGGGGGAGGGTCACGAGGAACTTGGTGGCGCCATCGTGGTTGATCGGAGTGGCTCCGATGTGGTGTACACGTGCACGTATCACCGTGGCATGTGCGTTGTTATGATCAGTGCACTCGAGGAAGAAGATGGAGCTGGTTCGAAGTCATGCTCGTGAAATAGTGGTGTTTGCTCGAGAGAAACTCGGGTTTTATTCTATATTCGCTTGAGTTTCCTATTTGTACAGTGGTAATTTGTTTTCTAGATTTTTGTATGAAGCTTGGAAAAAAGTTTAAATCAAGTTTTAATAGCATAATAAAAAAACGTTAAACAAGTTCAAAGCCAAATGGAAATTTATCAGTTTTCGTAAATCAGAGTTAACTAAATTTTAAAATCGTATTTAGTTTTTAAAGTAAAATTTATTTAAAACAAGTTTTAAACAAGATCTAAAGGTTTAAAGTTAAAGTTAAATGGTTCCAAAGGATTGTTTGGGGTATATAATTAAATATTGGGTAAATTAGTAAATGTGATTAATTAAAAAGAAATTAATTACGATTAAAGTTGATAAATCAAGTGGATAAAATAAATTTATGACATAAGTGATTAAGGTAATCACTTATTGTAATCAATTAAGGATAATGAATTTAATGGTAATTAATTAAGGGTTAATTTATTTATTTAATTAATTAAGAATGATTAATTAATGGTTAAAGGTTAATTGATTTATTAATTAAGGTTGATCAACTAATCATTGAAAGTTAATTAATTTAAAATTAGTAGTTAATTAAGATAATTGATCAAGGAATAATTAAATTAAAATTTTAGTAATTTATCAGTAAGAATAGTTAATCATTGATTTAAAATAGTTATGTGGTTAATTCTTTTTAAATCACCTTCACCTTAAATTGGTAGATGATTGACTATCATCAAATGTTGTGTACTGGATTGATATTTTTGTTTGTGATTATGATACTGTGTGATGTGACTTGCCTTATGTTGAACTGTGATTTGTGATTTGTTTCTGTGTATATGTGAAAACCCTTTGCCCGTA
The DNA here is from genome assembly GCA_030737815.1 of Allium fistulosum. Taxonomy (NCBI): domain Eukaryota; kingdom Viridiplantae; phylum Streptophyta; class Magnoliopsida; order Asparagales; family Amaryllidaceae; genus Allium; species Allium fistulosum. The sequence goes on along the minus strand of CM060908.1, from coordinate 614,368,745 downwards.
AAACGGCCTTTGAATTTCGATGTGACAGGGAGTCGGGTTCTAGTTGGTTATCCGAAACCCACATCGAATTGTAATGGTGAATCTTTGTGATTGATAAATTTTATTTTATCTGTGAAACTGTGAATGAAGATAAGCGTTCTGAATTATACCGCTTATCGATATTAATATATCTGTGATAATTGATGTTGTGCACTATTGTGTAAAACCCCTGGACTACACTATACACACACAAAGGTGGATTGCATGTGGATATCGGTTAAGTCACAAATTTTTAAAATAGTTTTGAATTTGAATTTTTAAATCCAAGTGGTTTTAAAAATATATGGGGTTTAAAGTGAAAATCTTTTTAAAAGGTGTTTTAAAAAAAATGAAAGTTATTTGGAACGACTTAATAAAGATTTGAAATTTGAACAATTCGATTTAAATTGGAATTCAATATCTGAAATTGAACTCTATATTTGGAATTTATGATTTAAAATGGTATACAAGCTTATATGGGTTTAAACTATTTTTAAAGTGTTGTTTTAGGAATTTGAATTAACCCAAAGATTTTAACTTGTGTAAATGAGATCGGATTGTTTCGAAAATTAAACTATTTGTTTTCAAATGATAAAAGCTTTCATATGAGTAATGAATTTCGAAACTATATTTTTTCAAGTTTGAATTGAAATAGTTTTCCAAGTTATGGATAAATCTCTGGAAACGAGTTTTGAAAGCTGTAAGCAAAATCTTGATTTAAAGATTTAAATGAATTAATCCAATTGAAATAGAAATTGTTTTGAAATCCGTGAATGGATCTTTGTGAAACTGGGTGAACTTTGTGAAATGAATCTTTTTGTTAAAAGATTTAAAATGGTAATTGGTCTAAACCATTTGAAAGAAAGTTTGGAATTATTAAGTTGTGACTCAATTGAAATCCCATATTCATATGTTTTTAATATTACGCTAACTATTCGGTTTAGCTGGGAGAGGACCTTTGTGTCAGATAACCCATTCCGAATATGTGATATGACATTATGGATAACATTTGAAGACCGGTGGTGAAGACCGAGTATTTGCGAGAACGATAGGATGATCTATCGATTGTCTCTGCATTGAGTAGCTACGGTATAGAGATCCCATAAGTGAGGGGAAATCCGATCGGGATTGTGAATACCCAGATTGCAAGGGCTTCTTTTGAAGTGCCTCGGTTTTGTTCGAACCCAGAACAGACTTGTATGGTTGTGTGTGTCTGACACTACACATTGAGATATAAAGCAGATTTCTTTCAAATACATTTCTGTTGGTGGCGGAGAACTTATTCTCTTAGCTTAACACCCTTCTCTGAGACGTACGAGCTCAGAGGTTATGTAGTTGAAGGTTATCAGCGATATACTCTCAATTTGGTAATGTGACATGCTGAGTGCTGCTGTGTGATGATCATTTGTTGATCAAAACATGGCTTGTGAAAAAACGTAGCTTTGTGGACAAGACCTCATCGATCCTCACAGACCGGTAATGGTCGAAACAGGAAAGATGCGGCAAGGTTTCAAGGATAGCTCCCCTAGGGTATGACCATTCCTTCTGGAAAAGGGTAGTATCATGGTATGGAGCCCAGATACTTACTCATGTGGACACACTATATTTATTTATGTGTGATGTTGTTGGTGTAGAGGTACCTCGTTTAAAGGTCCCAAAGGACTGGGGGTGGCATATCTGAGGTTTTATTCCCCGGGAAGGGGGTAGCCGGCCTTGTGTTGGCAGAGAACAGGTTGGTTCTCGGGGCGTCCGGCTAGAGGCGTTTCCATGTGGCAATAGGAAGTTCCTTAGCCTGACCATTTGTTGGAGATCCATCTTCCAATACGAACTTTGTACGGTTTTAGTTGTATTACCTGCCATCTACTTATGGTGGTGCCCCACTGTTTGGATGGTAGCTGTAGTAGGCATACGATAATGGTCGTATGTTGGCTAAGATTAAAATTATATTTTCGGAATATTTTCCACTATGCACTAATAATAATAATATCAAATGACTTTTGCGTAGTAAGAACTTTGACTATCATAAGGAGAAATCTCCTCCAATTCTGTGTTTGCATTGTGTGTGTGTGGCGGGAGGCCTTATGGTAGTTTCATTTTCCAAAAGCATTGTGGTTTTCAAAATTTAAATTCCTTTACTGTTTAAAGGAAAAAAAAACTATTTTTGTTTGCTCATACCAGTCCCACGACTGACTCGGAGTTCATTGTTCCTTTCATAAACTCTGGGTGCCCACAATTTTCCACACGGGCAGTCTAGAGTTTGGTTTTCAGATAGTCAGGTAGCAGATATCGTTTGGTAGCCTTTAGCTTTCTGTTGATACATTTCGGAGTCTTTGGAGCTCATGGATCACACCGGATTTGCTTATCTTTGTGCAATCGTTGATAAAAATTCGAGCTTGAAGTTTGGAGCCTTAGCATTGGAGTTTTGGCATGGAGTTGCAGTATTAGATTCAGTGAAGACTCATCTTATATTGTGCTGTGTTCCGTTGTATTTTCATGTTGTATATATTCTCTGATGTTGATGATTATCATATTGATGTATCGGATATAGTATTCATGTTGTATAAATGATGTCATCTTTTATTTTCTGCTGTGTTGTTTATCATTTAATGTTGTTGCAAGCTCCGGCGATACGAATTTGATGTTGGTTGTCGGACATCGAGTTCGAGTCGTCACAAGTGGCATCAGAGCTGAAGGTTGAGTAAGAACTTTAGCTACGGAGTGTGACACATTAGATGGCTCATTAGAGATAGGTTGAAGTATACCCTAGAATGAGTGCAACCAGTGGTACCGAAATCCAAATTTCTCAATCTATTCTCTTTATCTGTTGTTATTCTCTAAGTTATTTCGTCCGAGTGCCTAAATTGGTTTTCTTACTATTCACAGATAGTAAGAATGAGTGGAAGACGAGGACGAGATAGGGGACAAGGAAGGACCACTTCAGCTAATCAAAGCCCTACAACGACAGATATTCCCATTCAATCTCAACCGAATCTGGTTGATCTATATCGAAGCTTTTCTAAACTGAGTGGAAAGCCATTCACAGGCAAGGAAACCGTTATCGAAGCACAAGCCTGGATTTAATCGTGCGAAAGAATTTTCAAAGGACTAAAGTTAGAAGATGATCAGATGCGATTGATAGCTTCTTGGCAACTCTAGGAAGAGGCTTTAGTTTGGTGGGAAACAGTTACATTGGATGAGCCGGTAGATGAATTTACTTGGAGTTATTTCAAGGAAGTGTTTGAGTAGCGATATATGCCGTCTACTGGTATCTCTAGAATGTACCAGGAGTTTATAGATTTGAATCAAGGAAGTTTATCATTTGAGGAATACTTAAAAAAATTTATTGAATTATCTCGATTTGGTCCAGAATTGGTGAATACACCGTTAAAGAAGAATGAAAAGTTTATTTGGGGGATGAACAAGGAGTTTCATGAAAAGATGACTACTCATGTCAAGGAATCTTTTTCTGAATTAATCGATATGGGCTATCGATATAATATTCTAGATAAGCAAAAGAATCCGGAAGAGAATGGAGATGCAAGTAATCTGAATTGGAGAAAAAGGAAGTTTGGTGGAAAGAAACCAAGGAAGGATAAAGAGAAGAAGAGTATATGGAAGAGAAAGGTGAAAGGAGTTACTTATCTCAATTGCTTAGATAAAGGCCACTACTCAGATAAATGCAAGAATCCTTGGAAGCCAGGAATGGGAGAACCATTTATGAGGCCGGATCAGGAATCTACGGGATGCTATAACTGCCGCAAGCCGAGACATAGGATCAACAACTTTCCTGCAAAGAAGCAACTCTAGAAAGAAAGTGTATGCAATCAAGGACAATTCTTTAACCTCAAAAGCTGATTGAGGAAAGGAAATTTTAAAGGGTAACCTTCTCGTTTATGATTAAATTGATCGGATTTTGTTCGACATGCGAACTATCCTTAGTTATTCCTCAGCAAATTATAAATGAGTTAATCCTTGAATCTGAGATCGTAATCGAATCTATTTCTGTCTATTTCATTGGGTTTCGATATATTCTACAAACGGTTAGTTATTCCTTCGAACTAACCAATACCCCTTTATACTTCGTAGATCAGATAACCCAAATTGTTTCGTAATTAATTGAGTTTGTTCTCACATCTGTTATTGATATTCTGATTTGGTGAGCCAAATGCAGAATAAACATCCGGTTTGAATTGGAAAGATATTTCTCTATCTTTCATCTATCTTTGTTATCTCCTTGGCAAATTTCGGGGATGAAATTTCTTCATGAGGGGAATCTGTAACGATCCCAGTTTTAAAGACGAATTTAATTTGGTAATTTAATTAAATTTTTGGGTTAAATTGTGGATTTAGTTGAACTTTTCAAATTTAATACGAGATATATACTTATTGTTTTAAAATTTGGATTTGAAAACTCAAATTAAATATTTTTAAATTGAATTGGATATAAATAAAATTTTGATTTGGAAATTCAAAATGAATTTTAGTTAAATATTTTACTTTGAAAAAAAAGGAAAATAAAAAGTATAAAATAAAATGTAAGTAAACATCAAAAGAAATGGACTAAATCTAAAACAAATCAGGAAGAATAAAACAGAAAATAGAATCAAACAATCTTCAAGCTTAAAGAATATTCAAATTAAGTATCAAAAATCAAAGCCAGCAAAAGTGTTTATGTACGAAGCAAAGAAAAAAAAATTCAGATTCAAATACAAGAGCCTGGGGATTAATTCATGCAAGACCAAGACAAAACAAATATCTACAAACTAAGTACATATAACGAAGAGGCTGTAAACAGAAAATGTACAAACAAAACTGTATATACATGATCTAAATAGCATAGTTGGAAACAAAATAGGACATTTCATTTAATGCCCCATATTCTCAAGCACAAAACAATCTTCTCAGCCGAAATGGATCACTCCATTTCAGTTTATAAAATAATATGTTCCAGTTAGAACCTCTCCCTGTACAACACTGTTTCCCTTTATATGTATACATCTAGTCCTTGCTCATTCATAAAGTGAAAAGTTAAGCAAAACCAGAAAAGAAAATATAGACATCATCATCTACAAACTCAAAACATCACTCAACTGAAAGGAAAGCAAAACTGGATTCAAGAAGAAAATCAATCTGTAGTTTCAAAACAACAGAGCTGGTCCCTGTCTTCAACATAAATGTGAGCAAACCTCTTGACCTAGTTGTTTATCTTGGTATTTGAAGATGTTTTTGGGGTTATGATGTGAATATGCTAGGATCTGACTACATGTTGTAAATATTTGTGTGCATGCTTATATATAGGAGAAATCACTTTTGTCTTTACTCTACAAGTTTAAAACCTGTTAAAAATTTCAAAAGCACTCCTTCCAATTCTTTTTAGGCTTAGTTGTTTAAACAAAGTATGTTCAAATTATCAAGATTTAAATTTTTAAATGGTTTCAAGTTGAAAACGTTCAGTAACTATTTCGAAATTTATGAAGAAAAAACAGTGAAAATTTAAATCAAGTCAAAAATCAATTATCTCTATTTTATGTTTTAACTTTACAAATAGATTCGTATTTCAAAATGATGAATTTTAATAATCAGTTTGAGATTTTTAGTGCGATTTTGAGTGAGAAATCGCGAGTTGAATAGATTTGACTAATTGGGCAAACTACGGTGATCGGCGACTTTGTTAGCCTCGTGATTGGAGCTGTAGCTAGCTGAGGGGTCGTAGGGTCTAGGAAAAATGCTTGGAGGTTGATCAAAGCCTTGTGGTGACGGCGGCGATCGGTTTTTAGTTGTAAACCTAGTTTTTATTGGGTTTAAAAATTTTGATCGGTAAGGCTTCCATAGTTGATCGAGTGTAGCAATACTCAGGGGAAGGCTAGTTTGGGGGTTGTCGAAGACATGGCCGGAGGTGGCGACGCACTGTTGGTTTTTGGTGGTGTAAGTTGTAACAACCCGCATATTTGTCGATTTTTATATTTAAATATTTGATTTAAATATTTTATCGTTAGTCGGATGTTTGTCCAAAAAGCTACTTTTTGCATACTGTCAAATTAAGACTCGAGACCACTTCCATTGAGTTCAAAATGACATTTGCGATCTTTTTAAGTATAAACTTCGATATGTTTGGAGTAAGTGGAATTTTCGTCACTTTTCCCCGCCTTTGACTTTGGTTGGACTGCACCTTCTTTAGCTCAGCCCAACCCACTTCCCTTCACAACTTCACTCTTTGCTAAAACATCCAAGGTTCATCAAAAATGGAGAAGGGAATGGGAAATTAAAACTCCAAACTCAAATTCAATTGTAAAACCAACATTCAACTCCAAATTCAAGTAGAAGATATTGGATTCAAGCTTTGGATTGCTTCTCCTTGCTTTCAAGCTTTATCTTCATCCATTTTAGTGAAAAGGTGAGATTTTTAATCTCACATCTTGTCTATAACTGTCATTGGACTATTGGGAATGATTCCCTATCACTTGTGCATATGCATTTGCTTTTGGTTTGGATCGAATCGGCGAAAAACTCCAATTTTCAGTGTTTTGGCAAAAATCTGGGCTTAGGTCGTTCTGCCTGTACTAGGTCGTTCGGCGTGAAAAGTCTCTGCCTGCATATACAGCGTTCTGCACTTAGGTCATAGGTCGCTCGGGGAAGTTCGGTCGTAGGTCGCTCGGGGGAGTTAGGTCGTAGGTCGCTCGGGGAAGTTAGGTCGTTGGTCGCTCGGGGGAGTTAGGTCGTAGGTCACTCGGTGGAGTTAGGTCGTAGGTCGCTCGAGGGGAGTTAGGTCGTAGGTCCCTCGGGGGGAGTTAGGTCGTAGGTCGCTCTGCCTTGTGAAGCCTCTAGGTCGCTCGGCTTCGATAACTTCTTAGGTCGCTCGCCACTGTTCCTCCTTAGGTCGCTCACCTCTTACCCTTATTAGGTCGCTCGACCTTACCACTTCATTTAGGTCGCAACATTTAGATCGTGTGGCCTATTTGCTTGCATAGTTAGGTCGCTCGGCTCATCTTCGCGATAGGTCGCAACCCCCACTAGGTCGCTCCAGTTAGGTCGCTCGGCCACTCGTGTTAGGTCGCTCGTCCTGTTGACCTGATAGGTCGCGCCCCTTAGGCCACTTAAGCCGTTAGCTCCTAGGTCGCTCGGCCTCAAAATGTTGGGTCGTTCACCTTTCAACCCTTAGGTCGTTCGACCTATTTAACTTTAGGTCATTCCTTTTCACTTTAACTCGGCCACGTTGGGTCGCTCGAGAACTTCTACTTTGATGTATTTTGAGTTGATTTTCTTGGATTTCATTCACGTCTTCGAATGTGAACTTTTGTGATTCGATTTGTTTCAGCAATCGTTTTGTGGTTTGTCAATTTAAAGATACGAAGGTTTGAATACTAGTAGAAACTATCAAAACCCTTTTTTCCAAATGATTTCATTTAAATATAAAGCTCATTTTCTCAAACCGTTTTTCCAACCTACTAGTATACACAAGCCTTTACTTCACTCGGATGAGAAATCGAATTAAACGACTTAGTAAAACGAGTGTTATGAAATGCTTGCGTTCACTTCGTCGGTTAGCTCTTGGACTTGTTCGATTGAACCCTTTTGTGACAATTTTCTAGTGAAGATCTACAGTTTGTTCGAAAAAATTTAAGTTAAGCTAGTGTTTATGGGACATGAAGCTAAACTCATATATTTACTGGCTTAGTGTAATTGACACTTCTTGATGATCATGACGATCATTTTTGTGATTTAGACTAGCGATTGAGCGATGTCTCTTTGTCTGCGAGGGAGACTAAACCTCGCTTGTGTGGTGTTTCGCCATCACATATATGGGGTAGCGCCCCATGGTCTTCGGGCCATTCGTGTGTCAAAGTCCTTCGGGCCATTCGTGTGTTCGAAAAATTAAATGGATAGCTTCCATGAGATAGCTTCTCGTCCGTGTGTTCGGACTTCCTCCTTTTTGTGATTTCTGGATTTCGTGTGTTGATTTCTGGGATTTGTTCTAGATTTCATGTGTGGATTTCTGGAATTTATGCTTCACCAATTTTTATGACTTCCATTGATATGATATAAATTTTTGTGCATTGGTGAATTTGTGTGTCATTGACTTGTTATGAATACAAGTTTAGGGTATGATACCCTATTTTATCTTTGAGAAGATTCTTGTGATATTGATTAATCTTATCAATTGCATACTTATAGTGGTATGCCCTTTAATGTTATTACATGTTCATGTCATGTTATTCATTCTATACATTATCATCTGATATTTATAGCTAGACTGATCTGTTTATTATTTTCTTATAAATAATACTCGGGTTAGACCGAGATGTTACAGGTGCTTCTGCTTGACTCCTCTTCAGGATTATTCTGACTTTTGGCTAACTACTTACATTAGTAGTTTTTGGATGTACACCTTTGAGATATAGACTCTATGTTGTGTACTTATTCTTTTGTATAGCACGTGTTGCTATTCTTGTTTATTATCGTGGATCTTTCTGACCACAACTCTGATGTACACTTTTATGTGTTATATATATATTCATATCTTTATTCCGCCTTTGTGATATGGATGTTTGTGACTGATTTATGTTATGTTTACTTCTATGTTTTGTTTCCGAAGATTATATATAGCCACTGTGTGATAGCTTTGAGTTTGAATCCGTATGTTTGATTTCCTCCTTAAACGATATGCAATCTATACTATCTGACATATCGGTGCTCGCTCAAAGAAGTTACACGGATGGTCGCTCCTCAATAGCCATATTCTCTGCGCTAGTTGACAGCACTACTCCGTAGTGTTCTTGGCTAGTTTGGGTATACAGGTGGGGCGTCACAGCTTGGTATCAGAGCCAAACTTCGGAACAATGTAGAATAACTTAACCAGGATCAACGTCCTAAGTCCAACTTAGGAGTCGTGCCTTAGGATTTAAGTCGAGTCTTTGAACCGACTCATCCTATTTCCTTTTATGTATCCTTGTTTTATCTATCAAGATTTGCTTGATATTTACTTGGAGAATGACTTTTCTTTTTTTCTCTTTCTTAAAGAAGAGAATGTCTAGACCAGGTCGTCCTAGAGCTGGACCATCTACTGTTACTCCCCAGGATGGAGTTTTTATGACTGCCCAACAGCTTCTTGATTTAGTAAAGAATTCTCAGGCAGCTGGACCTAATCAGGAACCTACACACCCTAAGTCTGGATTTGCATGTTTGTGCAATGATTATACCAACTTGGCTGGGAGACCGTTCAAAGGTTCCGAAACCATTATTAAAGTCCAGGCTTGGTTGAGGACATGCGATAGAATCTTTTCTCGCAGGAATCTTATCAATCATCACCGTGTTCAGGTGGCCTCCAGTATGCTCCAAGAGAGAGCATTGGATTGGTACGAACTTCTTATTTCTGAAATTAATGAAGCAGATCTCTCCTGGGAGCAATTCCGGGAATGCTTCGAATTAAAATTCGTACCAGAAGCAGAGAAAGTGACTTTGGCTCGTCGTTTCATAGACCTTGTTCAAGGTGAATCCTCTGTGACAGATTGTGTCGCATCCTTCAAATCACTGTCTAAATATGGGGTTAAATACATCAACACCCCATTGAAGAAGAATCAAAGATTTGTTTATGGCTTAAACAAGAATCTCAAGAAGCCATTACTTCTAAAATTAGAAGTTTCTTTCGATCAACTCATAAATATCGCTCTTCGTCTTGAAGAGGCTGATAAGGACAGTGATGTTGAAGTGGTGGCTGCTAAACCAAACTTCAACAACAAGAAAAGGCCTAACAAGTTCAAAGGCCCTTATCCCAGTAAAAAGGGTAAACAAGCAACTCCCGCCGCAAAGACACTTTCCCCCAGTGATGGGAAATGCTTCAACTGTGGCACTAGGGGCCATTTTGCAAACAAGTGTTCAAAGCCCCGTTCTTGTCGCTATTGTAAAAGTCCAGATCATTATATGCATATATGCCCTAGGCTCCCAAGCAAGAAGGAGGGAAAGCTTAATGTGGCTCAAGCCCCTAGCAACACATCTCGCGATCAAGGTATGTCTCATTCTGTCCTTGATGGCATTATTTTATTTCATGATCAAAATATTAGAGTTCTCTTTGATACGGGTGCATCCCATTCTTTTATATCAAAGGAACTTGTAGACACTTTTTCTTTAAGTGTTGTGGCTTTAATGACATCTTTAAGAATTGCGAATCCAGTTGGTGGATCCGCAACTATTAGTTTACTTTATAAAGATGTGGAGATTATTTTGTGTGATTTTCCTTTTCTAGCCGATTTGCATGTCATGCGTTATTTGGGCTTTGGAATGATTTTGGGTATGGATTGGCTTAACCGTTATGAAGCTCATATCCTATGTCCTGAGCGGACTGTTTATCTCCGACATCCGCAATCTGTAAAGCAGATTTCTATTATTCTTAAAGATTCGGATTCCACTATAGCGGCATCTTTATATTCTTTCAATCCTCGTGATGATGATAATGATTACGAGGAGGATGTCATTTCTCGTATTCGCGTCGTTCGTGAATTTTCCAACATATTCGACCCCGTCTTAGGATTACCACCTAAGCGAGCAATTGAGTTCAAAATTAATCTCATACCTGGAGCTCAACCTATTACTCGTCCTCCTTATCGTATGTCAAACAAGGAGAATGAAGAGATGCGCAAACAATTGTCCGAATTGGAGACGAAGCAACTTATCCGCTCTAGTTCCTCGCCTTGGGGAGCTTCAGCTATTTTCATAAGTAAGTCCGATGGTACACTTAGGCTTTGCGTCGACTACCGCAAGCTTAATGATCTAACTATTAAGAATAAATATCCTTTGCCTCGGATTGATGATCTATTCGATCAGCTTTGTGGTGCTAGAGTCTTTTCACAATTGGACTTGGCTACCGGTTTTCATCAGCTTCGTATTGCAGAGGATAGTATTCCTTTGACTTCGTTCCCTACACGTTATGGATCTTATGAATGGCTAGTTATGCCATTTGGTTTAACGAATGCTCCAGCTTATTTCGTTGACCTTATGAATCGAGTTTTCAAAGATTTCCTCGATCGGTTTGTTCTCATCTTTATTGATGATATTCTTGTGTATTCTAAAACCGAGGAGGAACATGAAAAGCATCTTCGGATTGTATTGGAAACTCTTAGGAGCAATCAGTTAAAAGCAAAATTTTCTAAATGCCACTTTTGGCAAACTAATGTTAAGTTTATCGGTCATATTATTTCCGAATCCGGAATATCAGTGGATCCTTCAAAGATTGAAGCGATTCAAAATTGGAAGAGACCGGAGAGTGTCATGGAAATCCGTAGCTTCCTTGGATTGGCGGGTTATTACCGTCATTTTATCAAAGACTTTTCTAAAATTGCCGTACCTCTTACTGGCTTAACAAAGAAAGGTGTTCAATACATTTGGTCGGACAAATGTGAAGCTTCTTTCCAGGAATTAAAAGAACTCCTTTCTGATGCTCCTATTCTTATTATTCCCGAAGGGAATCAATATTTTGTTGTTTATACTGATGCTAGTCGCGTTGGTTTGGGAGCCGTTCTTATGCAAAAAAACGTGTTATTGCTTACGCTTCTAGGCAATTGAAGCCGGCTGAGACTAGATATGCCACACATGATTTAGAACTCGCGGCTATCGTTTTCGCCCTTCGAATTTGGCGACATTATCTTTTGGGAGAAAAATTTATTCTCTATACTGATCATAAGTCTTTGAAATATTTATTTTCTCAAAAGGAACTAAATTTGCGTCAACAGCGTTGGCTCGAATTCCTTGCTTCTTAAGATCTTGATATTCTTTATACTCCCGGAAAGGGAAATCGAGTTGCCGATGCTCTTAGTCGGAAGCAACAAGCGGTTGTTTCCATGATGATATCTGAATGGAAGGATATTGAGGTTATATCCACTTGTGAAATTCGAGATCGTGTCTCCGATTTATGTTCATCTCTTGTTTTATGTAGCCTTGAGGCTCGTCCTTCTCTTTTAGACCGCACTCTTGAAGCTCAACAGCTAGATCCTGAATTGGCTATGCTTGGCCAAAATCTTAAGGATAAAACCGATATTCATGGTTTGAAAGACTTTGATATTGATTTTCGTGGCGGTATTCGAAAATTTGGTAGACTTATCGTACCATATACTGGAGATCTTTGTAAAGATATTCTAGAAGATTATCATCGTTCCAAATATTCCATTCATCCCGGTAGCAGTAAAATGTACGCAGATATGAAGCGACTTTATTACTGGGAGGGAATGAAATCTGATATCGCTAACTTGTTAAGTGTTGCATGACTTGCCAACTTGTTAAGGCTGAACATCAAAGGCCAAGTGGGTTATTGCAACCATTGGAAATTCCAGTTTGGAAGTGGGATCAAATTTCCATGGACTTTATTGATGGCCTTCCCCGTTCTCGTTCAGGTCATGATAGCTTATGGGTGATCATTGGTAGACTTACTAAATCTGCCCATTTTATTCCTGTTCGGTCGAACCGAACCGTTCCTCTTCTGGCCAAACTCTTTATCAAAGAAATTGTTAAATTACATGGAGTCCCTACTTCCATTGTTAGTGATCGTGATCCATTGTTTAATAATGGATTCTGGAGGAGTCTTCAAAAAGCTTTGGGAACGAAGCTTAATTTTAGCACCGCTTATCACCCCCAGTCCGATGGACAAACTGAGCGTGTGAATCAAACTCTTGAAGATCTTCTTCGTTCTTGTGTGCTTGATTTTGGTGGAAGTTGGGAAGATCATATTTCACTTGTTGAATTTTCCTATAATAACAGCTTCCAAGCTAGTATTGGCATGGCACCTTTCGAGGCACTCTATGGGAGGCCATGCCGATCTCCTTCTTGTTGGCTTGAGGCCGGTGAGAAGCTGGTTTTAGGTCCATATTTTATTCGTGATTCCACAGAAAAGATTGAACTTATTTGTCATAGGATGAAAGAAGCTCAGAGTAGACAAAAATCCTATGCCGACAATCGAAGAAGAAAATTAGAATTTTCTGTTGGTGATCTTGTATTTGTTCTGTTTCACCTATGAAGGGTGTTGTACGTTTCAGTAGATCGGGAAAGTTAGCGCCTCGATATATTGGGCCATTTCCTATCACCGAACGTATTGGTTCTATGGCTTATCACCTTTCATTACCGGCTCAGTTTTCAGCTATGCATGACGTGTTTCACGTTTCTCAATTACGGAAGTGCCTTCGAGATTCCGATGCTATTCTTGAGTCTGGTGTTGTTGAAGAGATTGAAGTTTCGCCAAACTTAACTTATGAGCAGCATCCTATTCGAATTATTGCTTCGGAGGTCAAACGACTTCGAAATAAAGATGTCCCGCTTGTTAAAGTTCAATGGTCCTCAAATCCTAAGGATTGCTCTTGGAAAACTAGGGGATTCATCGAGCGTACACATCCGGACTTACTTTCTCATGCTCTTTCAGGTGAACATCTATTTCAAATTTCTTTTATGTTAATATGCTTTTATGGTTGTTACTTTTGTTTTCCGTCTTATATATTGCGAGGACGCAATTTCTTTAAGGAGGGGAGTCTGTAACAACCCGCATATTTGTCGATTTTTATATTTAAATATTTGATTTAAATATTTTATTGTTAGTCGGATGTTAGTTCGAAAAGCTACTTTTTGCTTACGGTTAAATTAGGACTCGAGACCACTTCCATTGAGTTCAAAATGATGTTTGCGATCTTTTTAAGTATAAACTACGATATGTTTGGAGTAAGTGGAATTTTCGTCACTTTTTCCCGCCTTTGACTTTGGTTGGACTGCACCTTCTTTAGCTCAGCCCAACCCACTTCCCTTCACAACTTCACTCTTTGCTAAAACATCCAAGCTTCATCAAAAATGGAGAAGGGAATGGGAAATTAAAACTCCAAACTCAAATTCAATTGCAAAACCAACATTCAACTCCAAATTCAAGTAGAAGATATTGGATTCAAGCTTTGGATTGCTTCTCCTTGCTTTCAAGCTTTATCTTCATCCATTTTAGTGAAAAGGTGAGATTTTTAATCTCACATCTTGTCTTTAACTGTCGTTGGACTGTTGGGAATGATTCCCTATTACTTGTGCATATGCATTTGCTTTTGGTTTGGATCGAATCAGCGAAAAACTCCAATTTTCAGTGTTTTGGCAAAAATCTGGGCTTATGTTGTTCTTCCTGTACTAGGTCGTTCGGCGTGAAAAGTCTCTGCCTGCATATACAGCGTTCTGCGCTTAGGTCATAGGTCGCTCGGGGGAGTTAGGTCATAGGTCGCTTGGGGGAGTTAGGTCGTAGGTCGCTCGGGGGAGTTAGGTCGTAGGTCGCTCGGGGGGAGTTAGTTCGTAGGTCATTCGGGGGGAGTTAGGTCGTAGGTCGCTCGGCCTTGTGAAGCCTCTAGGTCGCTCGACTTCGATAACTTCTTAGGTCGCTCGCCACTGTTCCTCCTTAGGTCGCTCGCCTCTTACCCTCGTTAGGTCGCTCGACCTTACCACTTCATTTAGGTCGCAACCTTTAGATCGCGTGGCCTATTTGCTTGCATAGTTAGGTCGCTCGGCTCGTCTTCGCGATAGGTCGCAACCCCCACTAGGTCGCTCCAGTTAGGTTGCTCGGCCACTCGTGTTAGGTCGCTCGTCCTGTTGACCTGATAGGTCGCGCCCTTTGGCCACTTAAGCCGTTAGCTCCTAGGTCGCTCGGCCTCAAAATGTTTGGTCGTTCACCTTTCAACCCTTAGGTCGTTCGACCTATTTAACTTTAGGTCGTTCCTTTTCACTTTAACTCGGCCACGTTGGGTCGCTCGGGAACATCCACTTTGATGTATTTTGAGTTGATTTTCTTGGATTTCATTCACGTCTTCGAATGTGAACTTTTGTGATTCGATTTGTTTCAGCAATCGTTTTGTGGTTTGTCAATTTAAAGATATGAAGGTTTGAATACTAGTAGAAACTATCAAAACCCTTTCTTCCAAATGATTTCATTTAAATATAAAGCTCGTTTTCTCAAACCGTTTTTCCAACCTACTAGTATACACAAGCCTTTACTTCACTCGGATGAGAAATCGAATTAAACGACCTAGTAAAACGAGTGGTATGAAAAGCTTGCGTTCACTTTGTCGGTTAGCTCTTGGACTTGTTCGATTGAACCCTTTTGTGACAATTTTCTAGTGAAGATCTACAGTTTGTTCGTAAATATTTAAGTTAAGCTAGTGGTTATGGGACATGAAGCTAAACTCATATATTTACTGGCTTAGTGTAATTGACACTTCTTGATGATCATGACGATCATTTTCGTGATTTAGACTAGCGATTGAGCGATGTCTCTTTGTCTGCGAGGGAGACTAAACCCCGCTTGTGTGATGTTTCGCCATCACATTATGGGGTAGCTCCCCATGGTCTTCGGGCCATTCGTGTGTCAAAGGCCTTCGGGCCATTCGTGTGTTTGAAAAATTAAATGGATAGCATCCATGAGATAGCTTCTCGTCCGTGGGTTCGGACTTCCTCCTTTTGTGATTTCTGGATTTCGTGTGTTGATTTCTGGGATTTGTTCTGGATTTTGTGTGTGGATTTCTGGAATTTATGCTTCACCAATTTTTATGACTTCCATTGATATGATATCAATTTTTGTGCATTGGTGAATTTGTGTGTCATTGACTTGTTATGAATACAAGTTTATGGTATGATACCCTATTTTATCTTTGAGAAGATTCTTGTGATATTGATTAATCTCTTGTTAATTATCAATTGCATACTTATAGTAGTATGCCCTTTACTGTTATTACATGTTCATGTCATGTTATTCATTCTATACCTTATCATCTTATATTTATAGCTAGACTGATCCGTTTATTATTTTCTTATAAATAATACTCGGGTCAGACCGAGATGTTATAGGTGCTTCTGCTTGACTCCTCTTCAGGATTATTCTGACTTTTAGCTAACTACTTAGATTAGTAGTTTTTGGATGTACATATTTGAGATATAGACTCTATGTTGTGTACTTATTCTTTTGTATAGCATGTGTTGCTACTCTTTTGTATTATCGTGGATCTTTCTGACCACTACTCTGATGTACACTTTCATGTGTTATATATATATTCATATCTTTATTCCGCCTTTGTGATATGGATGTTTGTGATTGATTTATGTTATGTTTACTTCTATGTTTTGTTTCCGAAGATTATATATAGCCACTGTGTGATAGCTTTGAGTTTGAATCGGTATGTCGGATTTCCTCCTTAAACGATATGAAATCTATACTATCTGACATATCGGTGCTCGCTCAAAGAAGTTACATGGATGGTCGCTCCTCAACAGCCTTATTCTCCGCGCTAGTTGACAGCACTACTTCGTAGTGTTCTTGGCTAGTTTGGGTATACAGGTGGGGCGTCACATAAGTGATGGGTTTTTCTGGTCGAGGTTTCGTACTCTGGTGTTCGAGTTGGTGGGATTTCAATCGGCTTGTTCGAGGCAACATCTAGGTGATCGAAGTAAGGGTGAGGGTCGCGAGGAACTTGGTGGTGCCATCGTGGTTGATCGGAGTGGCTTCGATGTGCTTTACACGTGCACGTATCAACGTGACATGTGCGTTGTTATGATCAGTGTGCTCGAGGAAGAAGATGGAGCTGGTTCGAAGTCATGCTCGTGAAATAGTGGTGTTTGCTCGGGAGAAACTCGGGTTTTATTCTATATTCGCTCGAGTTTCCTATTTGTGCAGTGGTAATTTGTTTTCCAGATTTCTGTAAGAAGCTTGGAAAAAAGTTTAAACCAAGTTTTAATAGCATAATAAAAAAACGTTAAACAAGTTCAAAGCCAAATGGAAATTTATCAGTTTTCGTAAATCAGAGTTAACTAAATTTTAAAATCGTATTTAGTTTTTAAAGTGAAATTTATTTAAAACAAGTTTTAAACAAGATCTAAAGGTTTAAAGTTAAAGTTAAATGGTTCCAAAGGATTGTTTGGGGTATATAATTAAATATTGGGTAAATTAGTAAATGTGATTAATTAAAAAGAAA
The DNA here is from genome assembly GCA_030737815.1 of Allium fistulosum. Classification (NCBI taxonomy): domain Eukaryota; kingdom Viridiplantae; phylum Streptophyta; class Magnoliopsida; order Asparagales; family Amaryllidaceae; genus Allium; species Allium fistulosum. Next base: position 614,351,766 of record CM060908.1, on the reverse strand, counting down.
TTAATTACGATTAAATTTGATAAATCAAGTGGATAAAATAAATTTATGACATAAGTGATTAAGGTTAATCACTTATTGTAATCAATTAAGGATAATGAATTTAATGGTAATTAATTAAGGGTTAATTAATTTATTTAATTAATTAAGAATGATTAATTAATGGTTAAAGGTTAATTGATTTATTAATTAAGGTTGATCAACTAATAATTGAAAGTTAATTAATTTAAAATTAGTAGTTAATTAAGATAATTGATCAAGGAATAATTAAATTAAAATTTTATTAATTTATCAATAAGAATAGTTAATCATTGATTTAAAATAGTTATGTGGTTAATTCTTTTTAAATCACCTTCACCTTAAATTGGTAGATGATTGACTATCATCAAATGTTTTGTACTGGATTGATATTTCTGTTTGTGATTATGATACTGTGTGATGTGACTTGCCTTATGCTGAACTGTGATTTGTGATTTGTTTCTGTGTATATGTGAAAACCCTTTGCCCGTAAAACAGCCTTTGAATTTCGATGGGACAGGGAGTCGAATTCCAGTTGGTTATCCGAAACCCACATCGAATTGTAATGGTGAATATTTGTGATTGATAAATTTTATTTTATCTGTGAAACTGTGAATGAAGATAAGCATTCTGAATTATACCGCTTATCGATATTAATATATCTGTGATAATTGATGTTGTGCACTATTGTGTAAAACCCCTGGACTACACTATACACACACAAAGGTGGATTGCATGTGGAAATCGGTTAAGTCACAGATTTTTAAAATAGTTTTGAATTTGAATTTTTAAATCCAAGTGGTTTTAAAAATATACGGGGTTTAAAGTGAAAAGCTTTTTAAAAGGTGTTTTAAAAAAATGAAAGTTATTTTGAACGACTTAATAAAGATTTGAAATTTGAACAATTCGATTTAAATTTGAATTCAATATCTGAAATTGAACTCTATATTTGGAATTTATGATTTAAAATGGTATACAAGCTTATATGGGTTTAAACCATTTTTAAAGTGTTGTTTTGGGAGTTTGAATTAACCTAAAGATTTTAACTTGTATAAATGAGATCGGATTGTTCCGAAAATAAAACTGTTTGTTTTCAAATGATAAAAGCTTTCATATGAGTAATGAATTTCCAAACTATATTTTTTCAAGTTTGAATTGAAATAGTTTTCCAAGTTATGGATAAATCTTTGGAAACGAGTTTTGAAAGCTATAAGCAAAATCTTGATTTAAAGATTTAAATGAACTAATCCAATTGAAATAGAAATTGTTTTGAAATCCATGAATGGATCTTTGTGAAACTGGGTGAACTTTGTGAAATGAATCTTTTTGTTAAAAGACTTAAAATGGTAATTGGTCTAAACCATTTGAAAGAAAGTTGGAATTATTAAGTTGTGACTTAATTGAAATCCCGTATCCATATGTTTTCGAATATTGCGCTCACTATTCGGTTTAGCTGGGAGAGGACCTTTGTGTCAGATAACCCATTCCGAATATGTGATACGACGTTATGTATAGCATTTGAAGACCGGTGGTGAAGACCGGGTATTTGCGAGAACGATAGGATGACCTATCTATTGTCTCTGCACTGAGTAGCTACAGTATAGAGATCCCCTAAGTGTTGGGAAACCCGATCGGGATTGTGAATACCCGAATTGCAAGGGCTTCTTTTGAAGTGCCTTCGGTTCTGTTCGAACCTAGAACAGACTTATATGGTTGTGTGTGTCTGACACTACAGTTTGAGATATAAAGCAGATTTCTTTCAAATACATTTCTGTTGATGGCGGAGAATTTATTCTCTTAGGTTAACACCCTTCTTTAAGACTTACAAGCTCGGAGGTTATGTAGTTGAAGGTTATCAGCGATATACTCTCAATTTGGTAATGTGACATGTTGAGTGCTGCTGTGTGATGATCATTTGTTGATCATTTGTTGATCAAAGCATGGCTTGTGAAAAAGCGTAGCTTTGTGGACAAGACCTCATCGAGCCTCACAAACCGGTAATGGTCGAAACAGGAAAGATGCCGCAAGGTTTCAGGGGTAGCTCCCCTAGGGTATGACCATTCCTTCTGGAAAAGGGTAGTATCATGGTATGGAGCCCAAATACTTACTCATGTGGACACACTATATTTATTACTGTGTGATATTGTTGGTGTAGAGGTACCTCGTTTAAAGGTCCCAAAGGAACGGGGGTGGCATATCTGAGGTTTTATTCCCCGGGAAGGGGGTAGCCGGCCTTGTGTTGGCAGAGAACAGGTTGGTTCTCGGGGCATCCCGCCAGAGGTGTTCCCATGTGGCAATAGGAAGTTCCTTAGCCTGACCATTTGTTGGAGATCCATCTTCTAATACGAAATTTGTACGGTTTTAGTTGTATTACCTGCCATCTACTTATGGTGGCGCCCCACTGTTTGGATGGCAGCTATAGTAGGCATACGATAATGGTCGTATGTTGGCTAAGAATAATATTATATTTTCGGAATATTTTCCACTATGCACTAATAATAATAATATCAAATGATTTTTGCGTAGTAAGAACTTTGACTATCATAAGGAGAAATCTCCTCCAATTCTGCGTTTGCATTGTGTGTGTGTGGCGGGAGGCCTTATGGTAGTTTCATTTTCCAAAAGCATTGCGGTTTTCAAAATTTAAATTCCTTTGCTGTTTAAAGGAAAAAAAAAACTATTTTTGTTTGCTCATACCAGTCCCACGACTGACTCGGAGTTTATTGTTCTTTTCCTAAACTCTGGGTGCCCACAATTTTCCACACTGACAGTCTAGAGTTTCGTTTTTCAGATAGTCAGGTAGCAGATATCATTTGGTAGCCTTTAGCTTTCTGTTGATACATTTTGGAGTCTTTGGAGCTCATGGATCACACCGGATTTGCTTATCTTTGTGCAATCGTTGATAAAAATTCAAGCTTGAAGTTTGGAGCCTTAGCTTTGGAGTTTTGGCATAGAGTTGCAGTATTAGATTCAGTGAAGACTCATCTTATATTGTGTTGTGTTCCGCTGTATTTTCATGTTGTATATATTCTCTAATGTTGATGATTATCATATTGATGTATCGGATATAGTATTCATGTTGTATAAATGATGTCATCTTTTATTTTCTGCTGTGTTGTTTATCATTTAATGTTGTTGCAAGCTCCGGCGATACGAATTTGATGTTGGTTGTCGGACATCGAGTTCGGGTCGTCACAAAGCATGTTTGACTATCATAAGGAGAAATCTCCTCTAATTCTGCGTTTGCATTGTGTGTGTGCGGGGAGGCCATATGGTAGTTTCATTTTCCAAAAGCATTGTAGATTTATTTTGTGCAAATAACTGTTTTAAGATGTCACACCAGTCCCACGACTGAGCTGGAGTTTATTGTTCCCTTTCTAAACTCTGGGTACCCATAATTTTCCACACGGGCAGCTTAGAGTCAGGTTATCAATTGGATCTGGATGGATTGCTGTGGAGCTCAAGTGACGAGCTGGATGGCAAGGCATATCACTTATATTATGTATTATTCCGTTGTGTATTTAGTTTAGAGGACAAGTTTATATAACTGTCCAGTGTTGTGTGTTGTTGTTGTAAACTCTACTGATGCATGTATAAACTGATATAGTTCTTCATTTTAAAGATTATTCATTTATCTATTATATGTTGTTCCACTGCGAATGTGAGATTCTGTTAGTGTTTCTGTTGCTTCTTCTTTCTTCTTCTTCTACCTCTTTCTTCTTTAACCCTAATGATTCGGTTTTCTAGCATTCGATTGTACGACATTTGATACAGTGGCCGTATTAATGTCGACTTTCGAAAGTCGAAAAATTTGGTCGTTACAGGCCAAGTGATACGGATATTTATCATTTCAATCCATAATTTAAAAATAAAATGCGGTTGTATATCATTTCAAACCGCAATCCCGAATCAATAATAACAAATCAATAAATAACTTGCAGATTATAATGGTATAAAATAAAACATCCATTCATCCATAATCCAAATCCCACATCCATCACAGTCATCATCCAAAACAATCAATATCAATATATAACTGATAAAGGATAACATGTATTTAACTAGCAGTTATATTAAATAATAAATTAAATTACAGTTAAATTTAAATAAATGCAATTAACTGAGATGATGATTAAAAATATACAAAACAGTCATAAATAAATTCATAAACACAACATAAATTTAATTTAACAAACATAAGAACTTTTAGAAGTTGCGAGTGGGTTAAAACACTCACCTTTTTGAATTTAAATCCAATTTAAATCCAAAATTTGAATGGTCTCAGAATTCGTCCAAACCAGCGTCATAATGTCCAGAATTCCAATACGAACCTAGCGGAGAAAACCGCGCGTGAATTCGACCTCGTATGTAAAAGTTATATAGCGATTAGAGGATTAATGATTTGAATTAATTAAACAAACAAAATAAACAATTGTTACCTCACCACGTCAGCACTAACCATCTCCCTTTGAAACCATAGCCACAGGCGCAAAACCCATGATGCACACCAAAATCATTCGTCCACATACGGCCATGTCGCGCCGCAGCTCGCCGAAGCCAGGCCAGAGATGCACCTCCACCGGCACTCACCCCCCCTCCCCCGCGTCATGCGATGAACGCCGCAGCCCAAATCGAGGCACCCAAGACCCACGGCCGCCGCCTATAACAAAACCCTACTCAAATTTTTCCGATCGATCAAACCGTTGAAACTCCAAACAATCACCTCAGATCGACTCCCCTCGGTCTCCTCCACAATACCCAGAAATAGATTCGAAGATCAGACGATTTTGGTCGCGGCGTGATGAACGGCCATGGGTAGTTCATCGATTTCAGGCCACACCGAAACCCAGATTGAAAAACGAATCATATATTTGACTTGCGCTCGTCGAGAGCTTCAAATCCATATATAATTCGATACAGTTTGAAGAGATTTAATTTTTGGCTTTGAATTTTATTTGAAATTGCATTTTGGGATTTAGGGTTCTGTCTGTCATTGGGAAAGAGGAGAGATAGCCGAATTGTACATACAGAAATGAGGAATAAGGAATAGGCTAGGGTTTATAACAAGGTATATATAGGTAGGTCAGAAATAGAGATGAATGGACACGATTGGTTTGGACCATTGAACGATAAATGGCCCGAAAACCCCGTTTCGACTCTGAAACGAAATTAGGTCAACCCATATATCGAAATAGATGTTTTAAAAAATTTTAAAATTAGTGGAAAAGGTTTGTAACAACCCGCATATTTATCGATTTTATATTTAAATATTTTATTAAATATTTTATCGTTAGTCGGGTGTTTGTCCGAAAAGCTACTTTTTGCATACGGTTAAATTAGGACTCGAGACCACCTCCATTGAGTTCAAAATGACGTTTGCGATCTATTTGAGTGTAAACTTCGATATGTTTGGAGATAGTGAAATTTTCGTCACTTTTTGCTTGGAGCTTTGATTTGGGCTGACCCATTTGTTAACTCAGTCCCAACCCCCTCTCCTCTTCACCACTTTATCAAACACTTCAAGCTTTATTAAAAATGGTAGAGGGAATGGGAAATTAAAATTCCAAGCTCAAGTTCTTTAGCAAATTCATCATCTAACTCCAACTTCAAAGTGAAGACATTGATTCAAGCCTGTGGTTGATCTTTTCTTTGCTCACGAGCTTCATCTTCAACAAATTCCGTGAAAAGGTGAGATTTTTGATCTCACATCTTGCCTATAATTGTCATTGGACTGTTGGGAATGATTCCTCATCACTTTAGCATGTTTGTTTGTATTGGATTTGGATTGGATTGGCGTAAAACCCAAATTTTTAGTGTTTTTGGAGATTTCTTGAGCTTAGGTCGTTCTGCCTCCATAGGTCGCCCAGAACTATAGCTCGTTCGCGTTGAAAGGTCACGCAGTGTTAGGTCGTTCGTGAGTTAAGCCTTAAGCCATAGGTCGTTCGCGAGTTAAGCCTTAGGTCGTTTGGCCTTTATAACTTTAGGTCGCTCGCGAGTTAAAACTTTAGGTCGCGCTTGCCTTAAGTCGTAGGTCGCTCGACCCTTCAACCCCTTAGGTCGCTCGCGTGTAAATCCTTAGGTCGCGAACCAGTTAGGTCACGCACCCTCCTTAGGTCGCGAACCAGTTAGGTCGCGCACCCTCCTTAGGTCGCGAACCAGTTAGGTCGTGCACCCTTCTTTAGGTCGCGAGTTTTAGGTCGCGCGTCTTTAGGTCGCGAGTTTTAGGTCGCGTGTCTTTAGGTCCCGAGTTTTAGGTCGCGAGTTCCTTAGGTTGCTCGCGTCCCTTAAGTCGCTCACCATTAGGTCGTATGACCAATAAGTCGCTTGCTCCAGTTAGGTCGCTCGGCTATTTTGTTAGGTCGCTCGGCTATTTTGTTAGGTCGCTCGGCCATTGTGTTAGGTCGCGTGAACCCTTAGGTCGTTAGACCTCACTTTGCTTTAGGTCGAACCCCGTAAGCAGGGGCGTTGCCCCCGCACCCCCACCTAGGGGGTTGCCACCCCCCTGGACCCCCCTCCATAGGCGATCTTATCTGAAAAACATTCAACAGAATTTCTATTTTGATGATTTTGGGATTGACTTCCTTGGACTTTACTCACGTCTTCGAACGTGAATTGATGTGATTCGATTTGTTTCAACAATCGTTTTGTGACTTGTCACTTTAAAGATATAAAGGTTTCAATACTAGTAGTAAATATCAAAACTCTTCCATCAAAGCGATTTCAACACTATTTTAAATATCAAAAGTTCGTTTTCTCAAACCGATTTCCAATCTACTAGTATATACAAGCCTTTACTTCACTCGGATGAGAAATCGACTTAAACGACTTAGTAAAACGAGTGGTATGAAACGCTTGCGTCACTTCGTCGGTTAGCTCTTGGACTTGTTCGATTGAACCCTTTTTGTGACAATTTCCTAGTGAAGATCTACAGTTTGTTCGTAAATATTTAAGTTAAGCTAGTGGTTATGGGACATGAAGCTAAACTCATATATTTACTGGCTTAGTGTAATTGACACTTCCTAATGATCATGACGATCATTTTTGTGATTTAGACTAGCGATTGAGCGATGTCTCTTTGTCTGCGAGGGAGACTAGACCCTGCTTTTGTGATGTTTCGCCATCACATATATGGGGTAGCACCCCATGGTCTTCGGGCCATTTCTGTGTGGAAATTTAATGGATAGCTTCCATGAGATAGCTTCTCGTCATGTGTTATACGCGTAGGTGAGTTTTCATGCTCCCATTCATGTGTTAGGCCTCCTCCTTTTTATGTGTTTTATGGATTTCTGGTGATGATTTTTGGAATTTTGTGCTTCACCAATTTTCATGATTTTCATTGATATGATATTAGTTTTTGTGCATTGGTGAATTTATGTGTTATTGACTTGTTATGAATACAAGTTTAGGGTATGATACCCTATTTTATCTTTGAGAAGATTCTTGTGATAATGATTGATCTTTTGTTGATTATCATTTACATACTTATAGTAGTATGTCGTTATGGTTGTTACATGTTCTTGCCATATTATTTATCCTATACCTTATCATCTGATATTTATAGCTAGACTGATCCGTTTATTATTTTCTTATAAATAATACTCGGGTCAGACCGAGATGTTACAGGTGCTTCTGCTTGACTTCTCTTCAGGATTATTCTGACTTTTGGCTGACTACATAGATTAGTAGTCTTTGGATGTACACATTTGAGATATAGACTCATTGATGTATTCTTTTGTATAGCACTAGTTGTTATTCCTTTTGTATTATTGTGGATCTTTCTGACCACTACTCTGATGTACACTTTCATGCGTTATATATTTATTCATATCTTCTTCCGCCTTTGTGATATGGATGTCTGTGACTGATTTATGTTATGATTATCTCTATGTTTGTTTCCGAAGATTATATATATAGCCACCGTGTGATAGCTTTGAGTTTGTATTGGTATGTCGGATTTCCTCCTTAAAAGATATGCATTATATTCTATCTGACATATCGGTGCTCGCACAAAGAAGTTACATGGATGGACGCTCCTCCATAGCCTTATTCTCCATGCTAATTGACAGCACTACACCGTAGTGTTCTTGGTTAGCATGGGTATAGAGGTGGGGCGTTACAAGGTTTCATGTCCAAAATCCATCGTATGAAGAAGTTATGTTAAAATCAAATTATTTCAAATTGATTTCAATTAATTGATTTCTAGGTGTTTCAAGCCCGTATGATCAAACGACAAGTCCGATTGCTACAAACTTGAAATCCTACAATAATTCACCATTACGGATCCGATGAAACTGGTTTCATCGAAATCCGAGTCAGTGGCTAAAATGGCTATTCTTACATTAATTAAATAAATTAATAATTGATTAATTAAATCACGGTTTCAACTTCAACTCTATATTTAACAAATTTCATTATTTTGAAATTTCTTAATCATTTACACTAATTTAACCGAATTTAAATGTCAGTTTAGAGTTGATTAATTTATCAATTTCAGTGTTTCCCTAAATTCCACTAAATTCAGAAATTATAAATTTAATTTCCAATAATTCCATTTAATTTACTTTCACTCTATTATTCAATTCATTATTATCAAACGGATGGAATTAACATTGGATTCATAATCTATTAATATCCTCATATTCCATCTTAACTTCAATTAACATAATATTTAGATATTAAATTTCAATTATTTGCAATTAATCCAATTATTAAATTCAAATCCCATTAAATTGATAAATCTTTATCTATTCCATTCTTTTAAATTAAACAAATTGTCCTATTATGGATGATATTAACATTATTTCCAATTATTCCCTAAATTTATAATAACATAACTTTAAATTTAGATTTATTGCAATTGATTACCAATTTTAATTTGATATACTAAATAAATGGTTAACTTATAATAATTTTTACCATTAACGTTTAATTTCACTTATGAGCTTTTATTAACAAACAAATGTTGCAATTGATTTAGATCTAATTCAATAAATTAAATGAATGGGTAAACAATTAATTATTATAACTATATGCCTAATTTACTCACATTCATACTTAATTATCAACTAACAACAATTATAGTTTCTTATCTAGCATTGCTTTTATCAAATTGCAATTTATTTCGTATTATTCCATCAATTAATATAACTTTGAATTTATTTCCCAATTTACTAATTTCAATCAATTATAACCTTACAATTGTTTTGGTTAATTGGTATTGCACTAAATTAGTTATTTATCAAGTTGCATAACCTTATTACATTAATTTACATTCAGTTACTATTAATCAATATATTATTCCATTGGTTGATTAAATACTTACTCTTATTTACTTGTTTTCCATTTCATCATCAAATGCCATAATTTACACTATTTCATTATTGGGATTTCACTCCAATTGTCAATCATTAATTTTAATTACCAATGCTACATTTATTTCTAACATTCGCTTCATTATAAGTTATAAAGTTTTTATTTCTTTCTAAATTAAATTACAAAAATCTTATTAAATTACCCAATTTAATTATCGAATTTTTACGGATCGTTACACTCTCGTCCACTCAAAACTTTTCATCCTCGAAAAGGAAAAGAAGGGAAAAGAAGGAATTATACATCTTATTCAAAAACATTAACTTTATAAACAAATAAAATTACAAAATTAATTATATAAAACATATCAATTTATAACTAGTAAATCTTTTTATACTCACATTAATATAGTTTGGAAAACATTTTCAAAATTTTTCTAAGTCCAAAAATTTACGGAAAATTTTAGCGAGTCTCCTTTGTATGGAGAGGCTCGGGAGAAAATATAATATCAAATATAACAACATATAACATATATTTTTCAAATAATATATCCCAACACGGGAAAAACAATATAATAACGTTATAAAACCGTAATTCGAGAACGTACCTATTTGTCAGGTAAACAACGCATAATTATGAAACCAAAAGTAGTAGCAATTGCTTCCATAACTTGTATTTCACTTATATAATCCAAAAAGGGTTAACAATTATATAAAATGAAATATTCAAAGTTGTCTTAACCAATTATAAACAAATCATTATAAACAACAATCATTTGTAACCAATAGACAATCATCATATAAAATCAACCATTCAGGCAAAGCAAAACAATTGGTTTGTTCGGGTTAAGACACTTTAAATCACCTAGAACGACAAATAACTATGAAGTATTCCATTTACTCAACAGTCTTAGATAAACTCAATAGATTATTCATACATCTAAACAATTAAAAGTTTGCTTTACCCAAACAAACCAAACAAACAACAGTTTCAACCAATAGATCAATTTAATTCTTATTAATTCCACTTTCACAACATTTATTGTTTCATTTCCTTTTCATTCATAGAACAACTCATCTTTTAATTTACATTTTATTTCTACAAACTTTTACTTCCATTCATTGATTCAATGTTTATTTCAGATTTTTTTCATTTACTTACAAAAATTGATTTTCATTTATTCAGGTCATGTCGGTTTCTTTTTATTCATTCACTCATTATTACTTAATTTCATTTATTAACATTCATTTATTTATAGTCTTCATATTTGATTAAATTTCTTTGCATATCAATTAACTTAAGTTTTTAATCATTTATTTATAACACTTACCTTTCTATTATATTAAATTATAGTAACATTTCAATTATAACTTAAGTTTATAACAAAATATCATAAATTCTTATTTATTGTGACGACCCAGAAATTTTTAATATTTGAAATTAGAATATTTAATTGATTTTAAATATTTGATAGTTAGTTTTAATATGAATTTCAAATATCACTGTTTATTTGGCAACTAAATTATTGAATTTAATAAATTGGAAATTGGGAAAATTGTTGAATCTTTAGTTTTTAGCTTGTTAAAAATAATTTAAAGGCTTGTAAAATTTATACTGATAGTACTGATGGTAGTAAAAGTGTAAAACATGAATTTGGAAGTGTTTTGTTAAGTTTTGAAATTATATCGTTTAAATTGATATTTAAAAATAGTCTTCCGAGGCACAGTCTCGGAATTTGACGAAACCGGTTCCACTGAATCCATAATATTGTATTATTATCGAATTTCAAATTTTCTAGTGTTTTGATTTGTCGAGTGATCGCAAAATAGGTAAACGCGTTGAAATCTATATCGAAAATTCAATATAATAGCTAGGTCCAAAAAGCTATCTTCTCCATACGATCAAATTAGGACTCGTGACCTTTTGTATTGCGTTTGGAATAGGGGTATAACATTATAAACGCCTAACGGCATGCCTCGATAGGAAGTCAAGATTTTAAGTTGCATTTTTCGAGACAATTTAAATCAAAATAATATTATATTTATACACACACATTTGCTGACCCGTCAAATTTTATTCCATCAAACTGTTTTCCTTTCAATTCACCATCACTGTAACGCCCCACCTCTATGCTCATAATAACAAAGAGTATTAAAAGAAATACTGTCTATTATTACGAAGAATAAGGCTGGATAGGAGCGACCATTCGTAGTTGGCCTTACACTAATTTTGGTTATCTCGATAGGAGTGGTATATACTTTTTTTTATTTTTCATCTATTATTTATTTACTCCCATCGACACACCCAATTCTAGTATAAAACGAACTACGACGGTTCATAATAGTTTAGGTCAATCAATATAATAACAACACAGATAATATAAATGCGGAACACAGATTAAACAAAAAGTCTCATATATATATAACTGATGTCAGTTACAATATAGTTGACACAATACACATGATACAACTACAACTGTCGACTCAAGAAGCTATATATACAAGTACATTATCGACTAATATACATGAATACATATCAACTTAAAATAGACACACTGACTACTACAAAAAACGTAGATCACTTCAAATGATATGAAAAGTCTTCATAGTTCAACAGCAACTCATATCAGGAAATCTACAACCTGAAATAACTCGGGTCTGACCCGAGTATTAAATTCAAAAGAAAATAATACACGGGTCAGTCTAATTCAAACTTAGTTATTAATGCGCAGAAGCAATAATAATCAAATATCAAATAGAAGACAGTCAAAAAAATCTCGTATATCCGACTTCTCGATAAAAGAATCGGATAACGGCAAATATAACACTAAACAGTGTTAAACAACCAATCAGTAAATCAAAATCAGAATACAACTTCAAAACATTGAATTTTACCAACGAAACAATTCAACAAATCGAAACATCAATTTAAAACTGTCAAATTTGATAGGGCTACAGTACACGCACGCGTGTACTGCCTCGCCACATCCATACAAAGAACACTGATACAAAAGATCAGATACCAGACTACAAGCAAGAGATGAAGCATAATGGCAACTGACTCAATGCAAACCAAAATTTACTCTAGAGTGCATCAGGGTGCAAAGAGCTCGAGCACGAGATAAGGCAACTACATAATGCTCAACTGGAGCTAAAATAACGCCATGATCAAAACATGAACAATATAACACACTGACAACAATAAATACACAGACCAGAATGCAAGATCAATGAATGCAAAATGAGCTACATGAACACTAGTGGTACAAAATGCAACTCAACAGAAGTGAACTGGTCGAAACAACATAGTGAGTTCAAGCTCAACCACGAAGGTCAGAAATCATCACAATATCACAAGCCGAAGTCAAAAAGACCAAAGATCGAACAGTGCAGATTCGAAATCGTGGTAGTAAAATAAATTGACCAAGTGAAAATGTAAACTACAACATGGATGGCCAGTTTCAACCAAACATGTAACCGAGTGTACAACTGCCCAGGCTCCAAGATAAATGTATGCATACCCATAAATGAAGACCACAAAGTCAGTGCACAACAATATTTGAACACACTGAATTATCACCTAAAGATGCCGATACAAAACGAAGCAGTGCAAAATCATTATCGAAATTCAAGTGCCAACTAAATATCACGATGAACCAACTACACCACTACCAGCCAGTAAAAGTATCAACATAAACCAATGACCATCAACTACAAAAGACAGTAGTGTGTGCAGACAATTACAACAACCGCAAGGTATGCAAAAGCATAATGGACAATAAGGAATTCAAACATTGAATGGAGTGCAACCACGTGTGCAATGCTCAAGCACAAATGATGACAGTAGAGGAACAAAGCCACTAGCACATAGAGATGCACTGTATAACTAAATGGAATGAAGCAAAGCCACAAAGATAATAGAACCATAGTGGGCCGATTGAAAATGTTCCAAAGCTACAGTCAAAACGAAACACGTAGTTCCAAATCAAAGCCATGTCAAGGAAACAAATAAATGCCGAAATCCACTAAAGCAAAACTAAACAATTCAAGTGACCAATGTCGACGAGCATCGGATCATGGTAGTCACGAACGAACTCTAAATCGTCAAACCCAAAAACGAAACATGATTATCCACGAAAACGAATAGTTCAAAGCACTGAGCACAACAATTTTACTTCAATTGGTCAAAACATATCATAACAACACCGAATGGCCCAGAATAAGGTCAGAGCCACGATGATCAAAGAAAACGAACAAGGCCATGGCCATCACAAAAACAAGTCGTGAGTCGAACAAATCAAAACGAGAAATTCATGGAGTAGTAAATTCAAAGTCGTGGCTATCACGAAAACAAGTCGTGAGTCGAACAAATCAAAACGAGAAATTCACGGAGCATTAAATTCAAAGCAACATCGCTTACCAATACCAATTGAAAACAAATGGCCGAGATAAAACAAGGTCGAATCCAACTCGAATTACAGAAGCATCATAAGAAGAGTGAACTAGATGTGAGTAATAAGATTACTCACCTCTTTCCCACGAATTCGACTAAAGAAGAAGCAGTCGAAAGCATCTCTGAGGCGAGCTTCTCAAAAGCAAGGAGACTGAGTTGAATTCGAGGGGATGAACGAAACCGACGAGCTTGCCCTAATTTCAAACGAGTGAACGCCTTCTATCCTCTTCGATTTATATGCCCTAGTTTGGCCGAGAAGACGAGCGAGAAGACGCGGCTTCCATTTTCTTTTTCTTTCGTTATAATTTTGGGTTGAACGAAAAATGATTTTTAGGGGTAAAGGAAAATGGGTGAAAAGGGTTCACACGGCAACAAAGAAAAACGTGGGCCAATACTATTTAAAGCCCGCTTCAGCCTTAAAAATTATTCAAAAGAATTTAAACCCTAGAAGAATCCAATTGTAAATTTAATCAAAGTATTCCAACCGATCAAATTCGATAGCAATTATCATCACTTAAATCATTAAATGACGATTATAAATTGAAGCTAAATCCCGGGTTGTTACAGACTCCCCTCCTCATAAAACTTGCGGCCCCGCAATTTTCATAATTAAAGTTGTCAGTAACAATTATTTTTCTAACATAAACTGGTTAAGCTAGAAAAATAAAGTCGGAAATACAAACGACAAAGAAATCTTTTAATTTCAAATAAAGGAAATTTACAAATTCTCAACAAAGCCTGATTATCAAGTAGATAATCAGAAAACAACAAAACTAGATAAATGCAATCATCGGCGATACACTCTTATCAATTAGATATTCAGAAATACAGAAAACTCAAAACAACAATATCTAATTGTCAATACGATAATTAGAAACAACAAAATCTAATTATCAACAAAGATAATTATGAAACACAAATCACAATTCGCAAAATTGCCAATATCTAGTTATTCACAATTAACTAGAAAACACAAACTTCATATCAGCAAACTCTAACTATCAACGGAGAAAGAAAGAAAACAGCAATTCAATATAAATCAGCATAATCTAGATTCAATTAGAGACTAGAAAATCTCGTATCAATAAAATCAGCAAACATCCAATTATCTAAACGATGGTCAGAAAACAAATCAACAATTATCAAATTATCAATTATCTACTTATCAAAAACGACAACAAATATTCAATTATCAAAAACGATAATCAAATTTCAAATCATAAATATTCGATTATCAAAAACGATAATCAAATTTCAAATCAACAATTACTCGATTATCAAAAACGATAATCAAATTTCAAATCATAAATATTCGATTATCAAAAACATAATCAAATTTCAAATCAACAATTATTCGATTATCAAAAACGATAATCAAATCAACAAATATTCGATTATCACAAACGGTAATCAAATTTCAAATTCAACAAATATTCGATTATCACAATCGATAATCAAATTTCAAATTAACAATTATTCAATTAGCAAAAGCGACAATCAAATCTCAAATCAGCAAATATTTAATTATCAAAAGTGATAATTAATTCTCGAATCAGCAAATATTTAATTATCAAAAGTGATAATTAAAAGCAACAAATATCCGATTATCAAAAATGATAACCAGAACTCATATCAACAAATATCTAATTATCACAAGCAATAATTAGAAACAACGAATATCTAATTATCAAAAACGATAATCAGAACTCATATCAACAAATATCTAATTATCACAAGCGATAATTAGAAGCAACAAATATCTGATTATCAAAAACGATAACCAGAACTCATATCAACAAATATCTAATTATCACAAGCGATAATTAGAAACAACAAATATCTGATTATCAAAAACGATAATCAGAACTCAAATCAACAAATATCTAATTATCACAAGCGATAATTAGAAACAACAAATATCTGATTATCAAAAACGATAATCAAAACTCATATCAACAAATATCTAATTATCATAAGTGATAATTAGAAACAACGAATATCTGATTATCAAAAACGATAATCAGAACTCATATCAACAAATATCTAATTATCACAAGCGATAATTAGAAACAACGAATATCTGATTATCAAAAACGATAATCAGAACTCATATCAACAAATATCTAATTATCACAAGCGATAATTAGAAGCAACAAATATCTGATTATCAAAAACGATAACCAGAACTCATATCAACAAATATCTAATTATCACAAGCGATAATTAGAAACAACAAATATCTGATTATCAAAAACGATAATCAAAACTCAAATCAACAAATATCTAATTATCACAAGCGATAATTAGAAACAACAAATATCTGATTATCAAAAACGATAATCAAAACTCAAATCAACAAATATCTAATTATCACAAGCGATAATTAGAAACAACAAATATCTTATTATCAAAAACGATAATCAGAACTCATATCAACAAATATCTAATTATCACAAGCGATAATTAGAAACAACGAATATCTGATTATCAAAAATGATAATCAGAACTCATATCAAAAAATATCCAATTACCTGCAGATAATTGGAAACAACAAATATCTAGAAATCAATTAAGAAGACTAGAAAATCAACATAAAAGCTTGGATCGATCCCATCAGATGGCGAGTTTTTAATTCGCCACACGTGCATCAACAAATGGCCGAAGCCTACCAAGTACTCAACATAATTTTGGCGCCCATCAGATTGACCTGAAGGTCCGCAGAGTGACCCGAAGGTCTAGTACTGGTATTTGACCCGAAGGTCCTCATATGACCCGAAGGTCCTCATAGTGGCTCGAAAGCACACGAAATCATCAAATATTTCAATTAACGAGTCCGGAATTAACCAAAATAGCAAACGCACATGTCCCATACCACGTGTTTTACTAAATCGTTTTATTCTCTTCATCGTTTCCTTGAAAGTGCAAAATTCATCAAAATCATCAAAACAACAGATATTCAATTAACGAGTCCGGAATTAACCGAAATAGTAAAAGTGTGGTTCCATACTCCGCACTTTTGCTAAATCGTTTAAATCACTTCATCGTTTCCTTGAAAGTGCAAAATTGTGTATTTTGTAAAAATACACTTTACATTCTCAAACGGACAAGTCCGGAATTAAGCGAATCAGTAAAAGAAAGGGGTCATAGTCCTCGATTTTGCTGAAAGGTTTAAATCGCTTCCTCATTCTTTTGAAAGCGCAAACTGTTAAAATTTTTGAAAACAATTTTATTTATTTTGTAAAAATAACAATTCACATTCTCAACTGGACAAGTCCGGAGTTAAGCGAAACAGTAAAAGAAAGGGGTCATAATCCTTGATTTTGCTGAATCGTTTAAGTCGCTTTCTCATTCTTTTGAAAACGCAAACTGCTAAAATTTTATAAAAAAATTTTCATTTTAAAATGATTTTCCAATCACGTGATTAAAACAGCAAATCAGTAACAATTTCGATAAAGAAATTGTACTTCTCAAAATACCGAAAAATCGTATCTCAAACTCAGCATTGCGGAATAACCGCTTGAAAATCCACTTTTTAAATTTGATGGTTACTGAAGCCAAAGCGACAGTAATTTTAAAACGTCAAAATCACATCAAAACAATTTACATCAAAATGTAATATCAGTGAATTTTCATTCATCAAAATGCCACAAAACACCGTGCTTCAAAATATAGCATTGGTGTAAAAATTTCGTTATAAAAACAACGGCAACAAAATACGTTTCATAACCAAGCATCGGTTCAATGTAAAATAAATGCAGTAACGTGCAATTCATATTTGCACGCACACTACAATATAAACAAAGAAATCATTCGAATGTATCTTCAATGAAGACAATTCAAAACAGCAAAATCTAATCAATAGATGATTAGTACAAAAGAAAGCCAGCGGAAATTTCAACAAAAATCACATATCTGCAATTTCTTTGAATCCTCAATTCGGATTCGAAATTCTCAAAGAAACAAAATAATTACAGCTATGTAAACAACAAATGAAATTCATATCAATTTCGTATTTTGATTTTTAAATCAAAAAGATTATCAGTTGTACTCAGCGAAGACAGTTTCACTGTTTTCGCTGCGCACTCTGATAAACAGAACACAAATCAATCAAATCATCAGAATACAATTTCACTATTATTTTTAAATAAAGATATTTAAAAATTTCATCCAAATTTCAAAACTTTAGTTTTGACTCAAGCACAAATAAAACATCGACCAATAGTTGTAACATATGTTCCATCCGAGTTAAGTTTTATATTATGTCCATAAACCCCAAGCTCTGATACCAACTGTAACGCCCCACCTCTATGCTCATAATAACAAAGAGTATTAAAAGAAATACTGTCTATTATTATGAAGAATAAAGCTGGATAGGAGCGACCATTCGTAGTTGGCCTTACACTAATATTGGTTATCTCGATAGGAGTGGTATATACTTTTTTTTATTTTTCATCTATTATTTATTTACTCCCATCGACACACCTAATTCTAGTATAAAACGAACTACGACGGTTCATAATAGTTTAGGACAATCAATATAATAACAACACAGATAATATAAATGCGGAACACAGATTAAACAAAAAGTCTCATATATATATAACTGATGTCAGTTACAATATAGTTGACACAATACACATGATACAACTACAACTGTCGACTCAAGAAGCTATATATACAAGTGCATTATCGACTAATATACATGAATACATATCAACTTAAAACAGACACACTGACTACTACAAAAAACGTAGATCACTTCAAATGATATGAAAAGTCTTCATAGTTCAACAGCAACTCATATCAGGAAATCTACAACCTGAAATAACTCGGGTCTGACCCGAGTATTAAATTCAAAAGAAAATAATACACGGGTCAGTCTAATTCAAACTTAGTTATTAATGCGCAGAAGCAATAATAATCAAATATCAAATAGAAGACAGTCAAAAAAATCTCGTATATCCGACTTCTCGATAAAAGAATCGGATAATGGCAAATTTAACACTAAACAGTGTTAAACAACCAATCAGTAAATCCAAATCAGAATACAACTTCAAAACATTGAATTTTACCAACGAAACAATTCAACAAATCGAAACATCAATTTAAAACTGTCAAATTTGATAGGGCTGCAGTACACGCACGCGTGTACTGCCTCGCCACTATCGCAGGAGATACACAAAAGCTCAGTGAAAGTCACAATGATCGCAAGGTCAAACCCCGAAATCGGGTTCAACTCAAGGAAGTTCGAAAACAAATCCAAATGCATTAATGCCATGCAAACCAACAAAGACAAATTGCAACCCAATGAAACTACAGCCTCTGTCACACTGAAACTGCAATTACCAACAAGATCACAAAGGCGAAACTGCACAAAAGAAAGCAAGAAACAACTGCGCAATAAAACTGCAGTTGAAACAAGCAACGTTCAGCATACATATGAATCGATTTCATATGTACACAAAACACCAAGGGCAATTCAGCAAGGAAATGCCATATCCATACAAACAACACTGATACAAAAGACCAGATACCAGACTACAAGCAAGAGATGAAGCACAATGGCAACTGACTCAATGCAAACCAAAATTTACTCCAGAGTGCATCAGGGTGCAAAGAGCTCGAGCACGAGATAAGGCAACTACATAATGCTCAACTGGAGCTAAAATGACGCCATGATCAAAACATGAACAATATAACACACTGACAACAATAAATACACTGACCAGAATGCAAGATCAATGAATGCAAAATGAGCTACATGAACACTAGTGGTACAAAATGCAACTCAACAGAAGTGAACTGGTCGAAACAACACAGTGAGTTCAAGCTCAACCACGAAGGTCAGAAATTATCACAATATCACAAGCCGAAGTCAAAAAGACCAAAGATCGAACAGTGCAGATTCGAAATCGTGGTGGTAAAATAAATTGACCAAGTGAAAATGAAAACTACAACATGGATGGCCAGTTTCAACCAAACATGTAACCGAGTGTACAACTGCCCAGGCTCCAAGATAAATGTATGCATACCCATAAATGAAGACCACAAAGTCAGTGCACAACAATATTTGAACACACTGAATTATCACCTAAAGACGCCGATACAAAACGAAGCAGTGCAAAATCATTATCGAAATTCAAGTGCCAACTAAATATCACGATGAACCAACTACACCACTACCAGCCAGTAAAAGTATCAACACAAACCAATGACCATCAACTACAAAAGACAATAGTGTGTGCAGACAATTACAACAACTACAAGGTATGCAAAAGCATAATGGACAGTAAGGAATTCAAACATGGAATGGAGTGCAACCACATGTGCAATGCTCAAGCACAAATGATGACAGTAGACGAACAAAGCCACTAGCACATAGAGATGCACTGTATAACTAAATGGAATGAAGCAAAGCCACAAAGATAATAGAACCACAGTAGGCCGAGCATTGAAAATGTTCCAATGCTACAATCAAAACGAAACACGTAGTTCCAAATCAAAGCCATGTCAAGGAAACAAATAAATGCCGAAATCCACTAAAGCAAAACCAAACAATTCAAGTGACCAATGTCGACGATCATCGGATCGTGGTAGTCACGAACGAACTCTAAATCGTCAAACCCAAAAACGAAACATGCTTATCCACGAAAACGAACAGTTCAAAGCACTGAGCACAATAATTTAACTTCAATTGGTCAAAACATATCATAACAACACCGAATGGCCCAGAATAAGGTCATATCCACGATGATCAAAGAAAACGAACAAGGCCGTGGCCATCACGAAAACAAGTCGTGAGTCGAACAAATCAAAACGAGAAATTCACGGAGCAGTAAATTCAAAGCCGTGGCTATCACGAAAACAAGTCGTGAGTCGAACAAATCAAAACGAGAAATTCACGGAGCAGTAAATTCAAAGCAACATCGATTACCAATACCAAATGAAAACAAATGGCCGAGATAAAACAAGGTCGAATCCAACTCGAATTACAGAAGCATCATAAGAAGAGTGAACTAGATGTGAGTAATAAGATTACTCACCTCTTTCCCACGAATTCGACTAAAGAAGAAGCAGTCGAAAGCATCTCTGAGGCGAGCTTCTCAAAAGCAAGGAGACCGAGTTGAATTCGAGGGGACGAACGAAACTGACGAGCTTGCCCCAATTTCGAACGAGCGAACGCCTTCTATCCTCTTCGATTTCTATGCCCTAGTTTCGCCGAGAAGACGAGCGAGAAGACGCGGCTTCCATTTTCTTTTTCTTTCGTTATAATTTTGGGTTGAACGAAAAATGATTTTTAGGGGTAAAGGAAAATGGGTGAAAAGGGTTCACACGGCAACAAAGAAAAATGTGGGCCAATACTATTTAAAGCCCGCTTAAGCCTTAATAATTATTCAAAAGAATTAAAACCCTAGAAGAATCCAATTGTATATTTAATCAAAGTATTCCAACCGATCAAATTCGATTGCAATTATCATCACTTAAATCATTAAATGACGATTATAAATTGAAGCTAAATCTCGGGTTTTTACAGACTCCCCTCCTTATAAAAATTGCGTCCCCGCAATTTTCATAATTAAAGTTGTCAGTAACAATTATTTTTCTAACATAAACTGGTTAAGCTAGAAAAATAAAGTCGGAAATACAAACGACAAAGAAATCTTTTAATTTCAAATAAAGGAAATTTACAAATTTTCAACAAAGCCTGATTATCAAGTAGATAATCAGAAAACAACAAAACTGGATAAATGCAATCATCGGCGATACTTTCTTATCAATTAGATATTCAGAAATACAGAAAACTCAAAACAGCGATATCTAATTATCAATACGATAATTAGAAACAACAAAATCTAATTATCAACAAAGATAATTATGAAACACAAATCACAATTCGCAAAATTGCCAATATCTAGTTATTCACAATTAACTAGAAAACACAAACTTCATATCAGCAAACTCTAACTATCAACAGAGATAGAAAGAAAACAGTAATTCAATAAAAATGAGCATAATCTAGATTCAATAAGAGACTAGAAAATCTCGTATCAATAAAATCAGCAAACATCCAATTATCTAAACGATGGTCAGAAAACAAATCAACAATTATCAAATTATCAATTATCTACTTATCAAAAACGACAACAAATATTCAATTATCAAAAACGATAATCAAATTTCAAATCATAAATATTCGATTATCAAAAACGATAATCAAATTTCAAATCAACAATTAGTCGATTATCAAAAACGATAATCAAATTTCAAATCATAAATATTCGACTATCAAAAACGATAATCAAATTTCAAATCAACAATTATTCGATTATCAAAAACGATAATCAAATCAACAAATATTCGATTATCACAAACGGTAATCAAATTTCAAATTCAACAAATATTCGATTATCACAATCGATAATCAAATTTCAAATTAACAATTATTTAATTAGCAAAAGCGACAATCAAATCTCAAATCAGCAAATATTTAATTATCAAAAGTGATAATTAATTCTCAAATCAGCAAATATTTAATTATCAAAAGTGATAATTAAAAGCAACAAATATCTGATTATCAAAAACGATAACCAGAACTCATATCAACAATTATCTAATTATCACAAGCGATAATTAGAAGCAACGAATATCTTATTATCAAAAACGATAACCAGAACTCATATCAACAAATATCTAATTATCACAAGCGATAATTAGAAGCAACAAATATCTTATTATCAAAAACGATAACCAGAACTCATATCAACAAATATCTAATTATCACAAGCGATAATTAGAAACAACAAATATCTAATTATCAAAAACAATAATCAAAACTCAAATCAACAAATATCTAATTATCACAAGCGATAATTAGAAACAACAAATATCTGATTATCAAAAACGATAATCAGAACTCAAATCAACAAATATCTAATTATCACAAGCGATAATTAGAAACAACAAATATCTGATTATCAAAAACGATAATAAGAACTCATATCAACAAATATCCAATTACCTGCAGATAATTGGAAACAACTAATATCTAGAAATCAATTAAGAAGACTAGAAAATCAACATAAAAGCTTGGATCGATCCCATCAGATGGCGAGTTTTTAATTCGCCGCACGTGCATCAACAAATGGCCGAAGCCTACCAAGTACCCAACATAATTTTGCCGCCCATCAGATTGACCCAAAGGTCCGTAGAGTGACCCGAAGGTCTAGTACTGGTATTTGACCCGAAGGTCCTCATATGACCCGAAGGTCCTCATAGTGGCTCGAAAGCACACGAAATCGTCAAATATTTCAATTAACGAGTCCGGAATTAACCAACATAGCAAACGCACATGTCCCATACCACGTGTTTTACTAAATCGTTTGATTCTCTTCATCGTTTCCTTGAAAGTGCAAAATTCATCAAAATCATCAAAACAACAGATATTCAATTAACAAGTCCGGAATTAACCGAAATAGTAAAAGTGTGGTTCCATACTCCGCACTTTTGCTAAATCGTTTAAATCACTTCATCGTTTCCTTGAAAGTGCAAAATTGTGTATTTTGTAAAAATACACTTTACATTCTCAAACGGACAAGTCCGGAATTAAGCGAATCAGTAAAAGAAAGGGGTTATAGTCCTCGATTTTGCTGAAAGGTTTAAATCGCTTCCTCATTCTTTTGAAAGCGCAAACTGTTAAAATTTCTGAAAACAATTTTATTTATTTTGTAAAAATAACAATTCACATTCTCAACTGGACAAGTCCGGAGTTAAGCGAAACAGTAAAAGAAAGGGGTCATAATCCTCGATTTTGCTGAATCGTTTAAGTCGCTTTCTCATTCTTTTGAAAACGCAAACTACTAAAATTTTATAAAACAATTTTCATTTTAAAACGATTTTCCAATCACGTGATTAAAGCAGCAAATCAGTAACAATTTCGATAAAGAAATTGTACTTCTTACCGAAAAATCGTATCTCAAACTCAGCATTGCGGAATAACCGCTTGAAAATCCACTTTTTAAATTTGATGGTTACTGAAGCCAAAGCGACAGTAATTTTAAAACGTCAAAATCACATCAAAACAATTTACATCAAAATGTAATATCAGTGAATTTTCATTCATCAAAATGCCACAAAACACCGTGCTTCAAAATATAGCATTGGTCAAAAAATTCCGTTATAAAAACAACGGCAACAAAATACGTTTCATAACCAAGCATCGGTTCAACGTAAAATAAATGCAGTAACGTGCAATTCATATTTGCACGCACACTACAATATAAACAAAGAAATCATTCGAATGTATCTTCAATGAAGACAATTCAAAACAACAAAATCTAATCAATAGATGATTAGTACAAAAGAAAGCCAGCGGAAATTTCAACAAAAATCACATATCTGCAATTTCTTCGAATCCTCAATTCGGATTCGAAATTCTCAAAGAAACAAAATAATTACAGCTGTGTAAACAACAAATGAAATTCATATCAATTTCGTATTTTGATTTTTAAATCAAAAAGATTATCAGTTGTACTCAGCGAAGGCAGTTTCACAGTTTCCGCTGCGCACTCTGATAAACTAAACACAAATCAATCAAATCATCAGAACACAATTTCACTATTATTTTTAAATAAAGATATTTAAAAAATTCATCCAAATTTCAAAACTTTAATTTTGACTCAAGCACAAATAAAACATCGACCAATAGTTGTAACATATGTTCCATCCGAGTTAAGTTTTATATTATGTCCATAAACCCCAAGCTCTGATACCAACTGTAACGCCCCACCTCTATGCTCATAATAACAAAGAGTATTAAAAGAAATACTATCTATTATTACGAAGAATAAGGCTGGATAGGAGCGACCATTCGTAGTTGGCCTTACACTAATATTGGTTATCTCGATAGGAGTGGTATGTACTTTTTATTTTATTTTTCATCTATTATTTATTTACTCCCATCAACACACCCAATTCTAGTATAAAACGAACTACGACGGTTCATAATAGTTTAGGACAATCAATATAATAACAACACAGATAATATAAATGCGGAACACAGATTAAACAAAAAGTCTCATATATATATATAACCGATGTCAGTTACAATATAGTTGACACAATACACATGATACAACTACAACTGTCGGCTCAAGAAGCTATATATACAAGTACATTATCGACTAATATACATGAATACATATCAACTTAAAACAGACACACTGACTACTACAAAAAACGTAGATCACTTCAAATGATATGAAAAGTCTTCATAGGTCAACAAAAACTCAAATCAGGAAATCTACAACCTGAAATAACTCGGGTCTGACCCGAGTATTAAATTCAAAAGAAAATAATACACGGGTCAGTCTAATTCAAACTCAGTTATTAATGCACTGAAGCAATAATAATCAAATATCAAATAGACGACAGTCACAAAAATCTCGTATATCCGACTTCTCGATAAAAGAATCGGATAACGGCAAATATAACACTAAACAGTGTTAAACAACCAATCGGTAAATCCAAATCAGAATACAACTTCAAAACATTGAATTTTACCAACGAAACAATTCAACAAATTGAAACATCAATTTAAAACTGTCAAATTTGATAGGGCTGCAGTACACGCACGCATGTATTGCCTCGCCACTATCGTAGGAGATACACAAAAGCTCAGTGAAAGTCACAATGATCGCAAGGTCAAACCCCGAAATCAGGTTCAACTCAAGGAAGTTCGAAAACAAATCCAAATGCATTAATTCCATGCAAACCAACAAAGACAAATTGCAACCCAATGAAACTACAGCCTCTGTCACACTGAAACTGCAATTACCAACAAGATCACAAAGGCAAAACTGCACAGAAGAAAGCACGAAACAACAGCGCAATAAAACTGCAGTTGAAACAAGCGACGTTCAACATACATATGAATCGATTTCATATGTACACAAAACACCAAGGGCAATTCAGCAAGGAAATGCCATATCCATACAAACAACACTGATACAAAAGATCAGATACCAGACTACAAGCAAGAGATGAAGCACAATGGCAACTGACTCAATGCAAACCAAAATTTACTCCAGAGTGCATCAAGGTGCAAAGAGCTCGAGCACGAGATAAGGCAACTACATAATGCTCAACTGGAGCTAAAATAATGCCATGATCAAAACATGAACAATATAACACACTGACAACAATAAATACACTGACCAGAATGCAAGATCAATGAATGCAAAATGAGCTACATGAACACTAGTGGTACAAAATGCAACTCAACAGAAGTGAACTGGTCGAAACAACACAGTGAGTTCAAGCTCAACCACGAAGGTCAGAAATCATCACAATATCACAAGCCGAAGTCAAAAAGACCAAAGATCGAACAGTGCAGATTCGAAATCGTGGTGGTAAAATAAATTGACTAAGTGAAAATGTAAACTACAACATGGATGGCCAGTTTCAACCAAACATGTAACCGAGTGTACAACTTCCCAAGCTCCAAGATAAATGTATGCATACCCATAAATGAAGACCACAAAGTCAGTGCACAACAATATTTGAACACACTGAATTATCACCTAAAGACGCCGATACAAAACAAAGCAGTGCAAAATCATTATCGAAATTCAAGTGCCAACTAAATATCACGATGAACCAACTACACCACTACCAGCCAGTAAAAGTATCAACATAAACCAATGACCATCAACTACAAAAGACAGTAGTGTGTGCAGACAATTACAACAACTACAAGGTATGCAAAAGCATAATGGACAGTAAGGAATTCAAACATGGAATGGTGTGCAACCACATGTGCAATGCTCAAGCACAAATGATGACAGTAGACGAACAAAGCCACTAGCACATAGAGATGCACTGTATAACTAAATGGAATGAAGCAAAGCCACAAAGATAATAGAACCACAGTGGGCCGAGCATTGAAAATGTTCCAAAGCTACAGTCAAAACGAAACACGTAGTTCCAAATCAAAGCCATGTCAAGGAAACAAATAAATGCCGAAATCCACTAAAGCAAAACCAAACAATTCAAGTGACCAATGTCGACGAGCATCGGATCGTGGTAGTCACGAACGAACTCTAAATCGTCAAACCCAAAAACGAAACATGATTATCCATGAAAACGAACAGTTCAAAGCACTAAGCACAACAATTTAACTTCAATTGGTCAAAACATATCATAACAACACCGAATGGCCCAGAATAAGGTCAGAGCCACGATGATCAAAGAAAACGAACAAGGCCGTGGCCATCACGAAAACAAGTCGTGAGTCGAACAAATCAAAACGAGAAATTCACGGAGCAGTAAATTCAAAGCCGTGGCTATCACGAAAACAAGTCGTGAGTCGAACAAATCAAAACGAGAAATTCACGGAGCAGTAAATTCAAAGCAACATCGATTACCAATACCAAATGAAAACAAATGGCCGAGATAAAACAAGGTCGAATCCAACTCGAATTACAGAAGCATCATAAGAAGAGTGAACTAGATGTGAGTAATAAGATTACTCACCTCTTTCCCACGAATTCGACTAAAGAAGAAGCAGTCGAAAGCATCTCTGAGGCGAGCTTCTCAAAAGCAAGGAGACCGAGTTGAATTCGAGGGGACGAACGAAACTGACGAGCTTGCCCTAATTTCGAACGAGCGAACGCCTTCTATCCTCTTCGATTTCTATGCCCTAGTTTCGCCGAGAAGACGAGCGAGAAGATGCAGCTTCCATTTTCTTTTTCTTTCGTTATAATTTTGGGTTGAACGAAAAATGATTTTTAGGGGTAAAGGAAAATGAGTGAAAAGGGTTCACATGGCAACAAAGAAAAACGTGGTCCGATACTATTTAAAGCCCGCTTAAGCCTTAATAATTATTCAAAAGAATTTAAACCCTAGAAGAATCCAATTGTAAATTTAATCAAAGTATTCCAACCGATCAAATTGGATAGCAATTATCATCACTTAAATCATTAAATGACGATTATAAATTGAAGTTAAATCCCGGGTTGTTACAATCACTATAGCAAGACCATTCCTTCACGCTAACATCCCCTCTTGTCTCCCCCATTCTTCTTTGTACAAGCACGCTATAGATTTTTTTTAAAAATAGAAGGGCCGATAAAAGGAAATAAAGGAACATCAGAACCCATTCAAACCTCATTCTTCCCCTTCTTCTTTTCCTATTCAAAATCAAAATCGACAGTTTAAAAAAATAAAAATGGCCGATAGAAAATATAAACCCTACGTCTCCCTCTTCTCGCTTTAAAACCCAGTTCTTCCCTTTTATACTCTCAGAGGAAATCGATAGTTAATTTGTTAAAAAAAGGGGAACGGTTCGAATTCGAATTGAGCTCGAGGTCATTTCCCTCACACAATTCAAGCAGAAAGAAAGGGGCGCGATCGATGTGACGACCCGGGATTTAGGGCTTTTGAAATTGAAATGTTTAATTGATTTTAAATATTTAAAAGTTAATTTCTAACTCGAATTTCAAATAACACTATTTATTTAGTAATTAAATTGTTTGATTTAATAATTGAAAATAGGGTAAAATAGAGAATCCTGAGTTTTGAGCTTGTTAAAAATAATTTAAAGGCTCAGAAAATTTACATTGATAATACTGAAGATAATAAAAGCTTTTAAATTAAATTCGGAAGTGTTTTGTTCAGTTTTAAAAATATATCGTTTAAATTGAATTTAAAAATAGCCTTCCGAGACACAGTCTCGCAATTCGACGAAACCAGTTCCATTGGATCCGTAATATTGAATTATTATCGGATTTCAATTTTTGTAGCGTTTGGAGTTATCATGTCATCATACGGTAGGTAAACGCACTGAAAATTTAAACAAAAATTTAATATAACCTAATTCTGATTGGTCAAATTTCTTTTCACATCAGCGGCTTTCCTTTCATTTCGAAATCACTGTAGCTAAACCCACTCAAACACGGAAGTCTAGAATCTTACGCAACCTCTTCCCTTCTTTTATAAACTCTAACCTTTGTTCCTTCTTTCAGAATCAAATGAGGATCAAAATAAAATAAATAAACGAAATAAATAGGGGCGGCCTCTGTTCGAATCGAAATCCATTCCAGTTCTATTTCCCTCCTTCAACCTCAAATCGAATCGTTCGATTTCATATATCAGATAGGGGAACCATGCAATTTTGGGACGGCAACTCGTGTCGCTTCGGCATCGTGGTGAGGGCATGGCGCTCGAACTCGATTCGAGTGAGACAGAGAGGGGGAAATGCGAGAGGCGCGACTGTCAAGGGACGCGCGAGGCGAGGAAGGTGGTGAATCGTTCGCGATGAGGTGGTGGTTTCTTTGTGGTCGATGAGGCTCATGCGACGATTGATGTGGCATGGTGGGGCGGAGCTATCGCGACGCAATGGATCAGCGAGACGGAGGCGACGACTTTTAGGCTTGGGTGGTCGCGATGATGAGGTTTTGATGCTACGTTGTGTGTTTGGGAATCTCGAGTTAAAGATTTTGCTGCAGGTAATCATTTCAATATAATTCGAAACATGTATTTATGGATATATTACAGAGAAAAATATAAGATTATCTCTGTGTTATGGAAACAGAAAAAAATAAAATGTGTATAGTATAGCAGAAAATTATTTTATAGTAAGGAATAAAATAAATTAATATTTTAGTTTAATGGTTTATATATATATATATATACATATTGAACTTACTTGTTATTTTAAATAATAGTTGGTGGTTAATTCGTTTTATTAACCTATTTAATTATTTCAACTATTGGAAATAATTTATTCAAAGGAAATTTCGTTTTAAATAATTAACAAAATCATTAGTTATAAATTAAACCTTTAGTTCTAATTAAGTTTATTATATAATGATTAATTGTTTGGTAAATTCAAATAGTAATGAATCGCGAATTGTTATACAAGGTTTAAATACTGTGGGGAAAACAAGTCAAGTTGGAAATGGATTACAAACGGCAAAGTAAAAGGTGAGTTAATCTCACTCATCTGGGTTAATTTAAATTTAAATGGTTAAATTTAAATATTCGGTGGATGATTGGATTGATTGATATGATAGTATATATAGTAGTATATATAAATATATATATATATATATATATATTGGAATATGTATATATTGGAGTGATTGATTTCCCGCACTATATAGCGGATGAGACCCTATTGCGCCGCATAATAACGGATTGATATTTTTATAAAATCCCATATACCGCGATATTCCACCTCGAAGTGGAATTGGTATTGTGCTAACATCTGTGGATGCAGCGAATAGGTTGGAGGGATCCAACTGGATTCCTCAAAATATTTAATTTTGTTTAAATATTCTATGATATGATTTTTGATATCCTGTGATGAATTATATGGATAATTGGAAGTTATGGGTTGGTTGGATTTATTTGGATATGCTGAGTAATCAAAATCACTAGAATTGGATTTGAAAAGAAATAAAAGAGTAAATTTTTAAGTAAAATAACTATGGAGAGTTTGAATAAATTGAAAAATGTAATTGGGAGAATAAGAGTAATTTTAAATTTCAATAAATTAATTCTGAGTATGAAAAGAAAAAAAAAAGAGTTGGAAATTAACAAAGGAATAATAAATTTTAAACTAAAGTAATGTTATTAAGAATAAATGGTCTATTTTTAAATTGAAGGATTAAATTTAATTAAGGGATAAGAAGGAATCTTGGAAATCTGAAATTGGTATTTTCAGTTAAAAATATTTTAAATCATAATTAAGAAATTAAATCTGGAAGTTAATGAATTTTGAAAGAAATGAAGTGAGTAAGTAAATTTATTTCAAAGCAAAGTAAATTGGAAATCAATTGTAAATTGATTTAAGTGTTTGGGATTTGAAATTTTAAAGAGAAGTGAGATTTTGGAATTTATAAACTGGGTTTATAAAGCGAAATAAAATATCGGTGGATATTTTAAATATAAATTAAAGGTGGAAATTTATAAAGGGATGTGAATTAGGTTAAAAATAAATAGAGATTTATTTTTAAGATGTGAAAGAGAAGTGTATTTCCCTGGATAGCCAAGTGCGTTTTCAAAGCAAGTTTAAATATGGTTAAAAGTTTTAAATGTTGATTTTTAAAGGCATGTTTTAGAAAATTTATTATTCCTAAATGTTTTAAATCTAAAGTAAGTATATATTTCAAATCTATTATCGTAGTAAGTATTTAAAGGTGACTTAGTATTTTGTTTAAAAGGAGAATTATATTTTATAAAGTAACCTTAATTAAATATTCCTAAAGCATTATTTTTATTTATGTTTAAGTAGTTTTTTCTAAATCAGAATGTTTAAGCATATTTTACATTAAAGTGCTTTATAATTTCTTTAAAATCTAAAGTTTTGTTCTTGGCATTTCAGAGGAAATAAATATTTGGGAAATGATTCCGTGGAAGGAATATGTTTGAAATCGTTTTTAAAGGAGTTGTAATGGAAATAATATCTTGTGAAGATATTTTTGAGGTAAATAAATAATTTGGGAAATTATTTATTGTATGATGGATGTTGTGAATGTTATTTGATAGTTAAATCACCGACTATCAATATTGGCCAATTGCGCTGATCGTTTCGAAGAGACCGGGATAGAGATTTATTTCTCGAAAACCACTTCGATCCGATTTTGTACGTTTCGTGTGTAAACGAGTTGATATCGAAGATGGTGCAGTGAGGTGCAAGGGCTAGTCGCTACTAATCCTGAGGGTGATTCCAAAATGGATGTAGTAGGAGTAGTGCCTTCAGTTCCATTCGGACCTGGGACGGACTTGCATGGACGAATGCTTTCGATACATCGTCAGGTGGACGATGGGCATTCTAAGGGATATGTTCTATAAAGGTAACGCTTAGCCTCAAGCCTCATCAACCGGGAATGACTGAAAATCAAGGGTTATGCAGCATGGCTTCGTTGGTAACCCCCACTTGAGAGTAAGGTCATCCCTGTCTAGATGTCCCTTTTTATTTCGGCTGTGTGGCGGTTGCTGATCCCAACCGTGGGGTGATCTTATTCGGAATTATCCAGCAAGGGATGATTCCGGCCTTGTGTTGCAGGAAAGCGGGCGTACTCCTCAGTACTGTGATCTAGGCCACGTACTGTGACAGGTGGTACCCCAGTGCCTAGTCATTCGTTGGAAATCCATTCTCCCTACGTGCCTGTACGGTTTTGATTGTGCCCAACTATTGCTAAAACATGAGATGCAAGCATTTCAGCTAAATTCTATTTTACTTTCTATAGACACTATTATAATATCAAAGGATTTTTAATATAAAATTGTTTTATCTATCGTAAGGGAAAAACCCGACATGTTTATTTGTGGTGTGGTCTTACGAGATGCTTTTATTTTCAAAGGATTTTGGAACTGTAATAATAAATTTGAGTGTGATTTTCTCACGCTGGTATTCCAAACTGACTCGGGTGTTGTTTATATGATGCTTGGGTCAGACCGAGTATTATAGGATACAGGATATGATACTGTGGAGCTCAAGAGTCGAGATGGATGGAGATACGTACTTCTGTACTTGTTTATATATATATATATATTCCGCTGTGTTGATTGCTGTACTCTGTTGTATTGAGGACATGGTATGATTATTGTCCAGTTGTATGTATGTGTACTCTGATGATGTATTGTATAAATAGATATAGTTTTGATTTGTGTAAAGATTTGTTATTGCCTATTATATTTTATTCCGCTGGGATGTGAGATTCTGATGTTGGTTCATATTTCCTTCTTCTACCTCTTTCTTCTTAACACTAATGGTTCGATTTTCCAGGTCTGGGAAATTAGGTCGTTACATTGTGGTATCAGAGCTTAGGCTGGCGATAACCTTGGCTCTGGTGGGGATTACTCATAAAATGAGTTTGAGAGTATTAATAGATATGAGCGCATATTTGTTAGTGAATATAAAATTGTTTTATATTGTGTTGATTAGTTCATTGAGTAGTTTATGGATTCTGGTCAATACGAGTAATTAACGTTATTGATAGGAATCTCTAAACACTTGAAAAGAACAATTCGACACAGTATTGTTTTAAAATATGGTAAATGAAGTAATTTTACCCAACTTATTTACATATATGAAAGAAATAATTTTTAGAAATTATATATTTGGTTGTTAGGAAGTGATAATATTAAATTATTATTATGGTTGTGTAAAAAAAATTTAATCAGAAATTGAAAACTTATAACCAAAGTTGAAGAATAAATTTATATATAACAAAATGGAATTTGAAGATATAAATTATAAATGTAATTTATAAATTGAAATAAACTTTATATACAAATGATATTGTAATTTTGAAATAAAATTCCATAGAATGTTTGAATATAGATTTAAAGGAATTGCAATTTCGAATTTTTGGGAAATATTTAAATTCCTTTGGGTCTGAAAATGGTTTTAAGAAGTTTTGAAGAAATAATAGTATTATTTCAAAATATTTTTGAGTTGAATTTGAAATCTGGTGAGATTTGGAATTTAAAAATATTTGAAATATTTTAAAGAGAGATAAAAGCACTAAACTCTCTTCGGTCGCTGGGAGATAATTCCGATGATGATCGCGACATCATCGGTGTTCATTTTCGAGTTTCCAAAGAGAAATTGCTACCCAACTATTTTAAATTGGAATTGATTGCAAATCTGGGTTTGATTTTTGAATTGGAAAGGAGTTTGGATATAGTTGATTTCAAAGGTGATTTTGAAATTTTGAAAATTGTTTAAACTCTGGAATCTTATTTAACATGTTTATGGGATAATAAAAATATATATAGGGTATAAACTGAAATGGACTACTTAATTAATTAGTGGAATATGGAAATGAACTCGAGTTGAAAAATAAAAGGGCTAAATGAAAGTTGAATTGTGATTTAATAATGAAATTGAAAATGAACCTGGATTAAATAGTAATTATTAAATACAATTCAAGTATAAAAAAATGGAATTATAAACCGATATTCGAATGGAATTCAACTCTTTAGAAACAAGTTAAATAAGAACTTGAGTTATCACTAAATTCGTTTGATTATTGGTATAGTCAAATATATTGAAATCTGATTTGAAATATGTTATAAACTCGAGGTCAGAAATTATGAAATTGTTTGATTAAACGAACATCAATCCAGTGTGTAAAAAGATGGTAATTGTTGTAAACATATATAAACAAGTGTAGTGAACAAATCAAAATAAAGAAATTGATAAAAATTGAATATGAATTACATGGATTAGTAATCGACTTAAAGTAATTATTAGTTTAAGTGACTATATTGGTAAATAAATATCACTAAGATTTGCATGGAAAATTGTCATTTGATGTGAACGGAAGTAATAAAATTCTATGAACTGGTAATAGTAAATCAAATTGATTTTGAAATCAATTGAATTGAATATGAGCCTGTTTGGATTAAAAATAAACTTAATAAGTATCTTAACTGAATTAAATTAGTATAACAAATGGAATTTGATTTGGATTAGAGTCAAATTAAAATAGAATTGGTGTAAGGAAGGGAATGAACTTAAGTTTTGAGTTGGAAATAGCTTGAAGTAACTAAATAACGAAAGTAAATTGTTAAATGATTGAGTTTGAATCAATCAAAATTTAGTTATAAGTTTAAGAAATTGTTCATTTGAAATGAATATTATCGTATTGCATCGAATAATTTGTAATTCGACATAGATGGAAGTAAATAGAATTCTAAGTGTAGATAGAAGTGAAATGAAATCAATTGAATCGAATATGAACTCGTAGGAAATTAAAATGGATAGAATACAGGAAAGAGAGTTGTAAATCATTTAGAATTGAATTAAATGGTTAAGGATTGGTTGTAAGCAATTGAAATTAAGGTTGGGACCTTATAAGTTGCTCGTGGAAATTTGTTTATACGCATTGCTTCCAAAATTCATGTGTTAGCTATTTTAAAATCCGTAAAGTGCTAATAAGTTGCATATATTTAGTACTGACATGTTGTAATTGAGTTAGTACAGGTTCAGGGAAGCCGTTTGGCTGGTTTTGATCGCGTAAAATGCTGAGATAATAAGCCGCCTGCTTTAAAATGCTAAATAAGGTACGCCTACGCAATAAAAAATAGGAAATATGAATTGTTTTTGCTTTTTCCGACCCTGTGGGTGGATGTGTACATATATTTATCTCTTTTGTCAAATTGCAAAAGCTCCTCCGTACAAAGGAGACTCTGCCAAAATTTTACGAAAATTTTGGGAGTTAGAAAATTTTTGAAATTTTTGGAAATTTTCATTAATGACAAATAATTTAAAATTTGTAAGCAAATAGAATATTAAACGTTTGGGAATTAAAATTAATAGGGTGAATAAATTCAATATATAAAGCTTGAAGATAAACTGAAGTCCAGTAAATTGAAATTGAGTGAAAATTTGAAAAGTAAAATTTAGATTTGAAAGTAATTAGTTAATTGAAACCAATTAAATTCAAATGGAATTGTAAAGGTAAGATAAATAGAAATGGATATAAACTTCCATGGTGAAGTTCTTAAGTAAATTTGGTATTGGAAGTATACTAAGTTAATAATTGGATGAATACCAAATTGTAATGCTGTGATTGGATATTATTGCAGAGTTGTATACAGGTAATAGAAAGGCGAGAGAAATTTTGATTTTGATTTTAGAAGATAAATAAAAATTTCTCGTCAAAAGGTATGTATTTAAATTTCTGTATGAAATTTGATTGGGATTTGATCTAGCCACTTGGCTTTTTGTTTTCTTTTTGTGGTTTTGGGGGCCATAAAGCCATTTTGTAGTAGTACCGAGCTAGCCGCGCAAAGGAGACGCTGGCGAAATTTTTCGGGAATTTAAAGAGTTAGAGAAATTTTGAGAATTTTTGATAATTCAAACTTGATTTCAAATTTAAATTTGAATTGATGAGTAAGTAATGTTATTGGGAACCTATGGATGGGTTTAGAAAGTTAGAAGAGGATTAGTGTGTCTTAATAAAAGACTATTCTGGGAGGTTGTTGAAACTATTTTATTTTGGGAAATTAGTTAATGGGTTTTAGATCATTCCTCATAACTAGTAATTTCGGGGGTGAAATTCTTTTAAGGGGGAGGAATGTGACGACCCAAGATTTAGGGCTTTTGAAATTGAAATGTTTAATTGATTTTAAATATTTAAAAGTTAATTTCTAACTCGAATTTCAAATAACACTATTTATTTAGTAATTAAATTGTTTGATTTAATAATTGAAAATAGGGTAAAATAGAGAATCCTGAGTTTTGAGCTTGTTAAAAATAATTTAAAGGCTCAGAAAATTTACATTGATAATACTGAAGATAATAAAAGCTTTTATATTAAATTTGGAAGTATTTTGTTCAGTTTTGAAAATATATCGTTTAAATTGAATTTAAAAATAGCCTTCCGAGACACAGTCTCGGAATTCGACGAAACAAGTTCCATTGGATCCGTAATATTGAATTATTATCGGATTTCAATTTTTGTAGCGTTTGGAGTTATCGTGTGATCATACGGTAGGTAAACGCACTGAAAATTTAAACGAAAATCTAATATAACCTAATTCTGATTGGTCAAATTTCTTTTCACATCAGCTGCTTTCCTTTCATTTCGAAATCACTGTAGCTAAACCCACTCAAACATGCAAGTCTAGAATCTTACGCAACTTCTTCTTTTCTTTTATAAACTCTAACCTTTGTTCCTTATTTCAGAATCAAACGAGGATCAAAATAAAATAAATAAACGAAATAAATAGGGGCGACCTCTATTTGAATCCAAATCCATTCCAGTTCTATTTCCCTCCTTCAACCTCAAATCGAATCGTTCAATTTCATATATCAGATAGGGGAACCACGCAATTTTGGGACGGCGACTCGTGTCTCTTCGGCATCATGGTGAGGGCATGGCGCTCGAACTCGATTCGAGTGAGATGGAGAGGGGGAAACACGAGAGGCGCGACTGTCAAGGGACGCGCGAGGCGAGGGAGGTGGTGAATCGTTCGCGATGAGGTGGTGGTTTCTTCATGGCCGATGAGGCTCATGCGACGATTGCTGTGGCACGGTGGGGCGGAGCTGTCGCGATGCAATGGATCGGTGAGACGGAGGCGATGGCTAATAGGCTTGGGTGGTCGCGATGATGAGGTTTTGATGCTTCGTTGTGTGTTTGGGCATCTCGAGTTTAAGATTTTGCTGCAGGTAATCGTTTCATTTTAATTCGAAACTGTCAGGACCCGATTCTTCGACTTTCGAAAATCGACATTGATACTCACTTTATTGAATGCCGTGCAATCGAATGCCGGAAAACCGAACCATGAGGATTTAAAAAAAAGAAAGAGGTAAAAGAAGAGAGAAAAAGATAAGAAGAACAACAGAACAACATCAGAATCTCACATATCGCAGCGGAACAACATATAATAGATAAATGAATAATCTTTAAACAAAGAACTATATCAGTTATTACATTACATCATATCATCAGAGTTTACAACTACAAACACAATATACAACAGAGTCAATACATCAATGGACAGTTATATAAACTTGTCCTCATACAGAATACACAGCGGAATAATACATAATATAAGTGATACGTCTCGACATCCAGCTCGTCACTTGAGCTCCATAGCACTCCAATCAAGAATAACTTGATAACCTAACTCTAGACTGCCCGTGTAGAAATTGGTGGGAACCCAGAGTTTAGGAAGGGAACAATAAACTCCAGGTCAGTCATGAGACTGGTGTGAGAACTAAAATAGTTATTTATCTTAAAACAGTAACAGGATAATTTTAAAGTCAATTCGAAATGCTTTTGAAAAATGAAACTACCATAAGGCCTCCCGCACACACACATAATGCAAACGCAGAATCGGAGGAGATTTCTCCTTATGATAATCAAAGATGCTTACTACGTAAAAACAAATAATTTGATTTGATATTATTATTAGTGCATAGTCGAAAAACATTTCGAAAGTAGAATATAAATCTTACCCAACATATGACCAGTATCGTATGCCTACTATAGCCACCATCTAAACAGTGGTGACCACCGTACATAAATGGCAGGTTCTACAACTAAAATCGTACAAGGTGCATATTGGAGTTTGGATTTCCAACAAATGGTCAGGCCAAGGAACTTCCCATTGCCACATAGGTACGCCTCTGGAAAGACGACCCGAGAACCTAACCGGATCTTTGCCAACACAAGGCTGGGTTACCTCTGCAAAAATAGGTAACTACTGACGCGCATATGTCATCCCCCGATCGTAACCGATCTTCCCGAGGATCCTCGATTTCCAACAACCACATAATAAATTTGCAGTAACAACATAGCTTAAATATCTGGGCTCCATACCATGATACCACCTCTATCCAGAAGGAATGACATACACTAAGGGACGCTACTCCCTAGAACCTTGCTGCATCCTTCATATTTTGATCATTTCCGGGGTGAGAGACTCGACGAAGTCTCGTCCACAAAGCCACGCTTTGGTACAAAGCCATGCTTTGGGTCAAAAAATGATCAAAGCAATGATCACAAAGATAAATGATCAAACAAATGGTCATATCACAAATGATCAAACAATGATCATCACACATTAACACTCAGCATGCCACATTACCAAGTTGGGAATATATCGCTGATAACCATCAACTACATAACCTCTAAGATCGTACGTCTCAGAGAAGGGTGTTAAGCTAAGAGAATAAATTCTCCGCCACCAACAGAAATGTATTTGAAAGAAATCAGCTTTATATCTCAATTTGTAATGTCAGACATACAATCCATACAAGTCTATTCCGGGCTCGAACAGAACCGAAGGCACTTCCAAAGAAGTCCTTGCAATCCAGATATTTACTAATCACATTCAGACTTCCCGTCACTAAGGGTGATAAAACCTCTATATCGGAGATCAGTCGATGCAGAGTAACTTGATGGTAATCCTTTCGTTTTCAAAAATATCCGGTCTTCAACACCGGTCATCAAATGCAATCCATTACGACGTATCACATATTCGGAATGGGTTATACGACCCAAAGGTCCTTTCCCGGCTAACCCGAATAGTGAGCGCTTATTTTACAAATAAGTGTAGCATTCAAATTCAAGCAATCACAACAAATACCTACTTAAAGGTAAATATTGATTGCCGGTTATTTAACTATCAATAGGCATGCACAACATCACCAAATTCCAAATAATTTTCCAAATTATTTATTTTCCAAAAATATCTTTACTAGATATATAATTTCCAAACTTCAAAAATAAATCAACGTTTATTTTTAAACAAATTCCCCTTTTCGTTTATAAATTCCATAGTGAATTTATATTTCAAAATATCTACTGATATACGATTTTCAATCGATTTCAAATATTCATTT
Source organism: Allium fistulosum (assembly GCA_030737815.1). Taxonomy (NCBI): domain Eukaryota; kingdom Viridiplantae; phylum Streptophyta; class Magnoliopsida; order Asparagales; family Amaryllidaceae; genus Allium; species Allium fistulosum. Next base: position 614,312,624 of record CM060908.1, on the reverse strand, counting down.
TCAATTTCTCTTTAAAAAGATAAATTTTCAAAAACGTTTCATTTCATATTGGAAAAACATTTTCATACTTATTTAATAATAAGTAATTCACAAATCTTATTTATTTTCAATATTTAGAAAATATCCAATATACTTAAACCATAGTTAAGTATATATTTCATTCTTTAAGGAAAACGTTCTCTTAAACACATTTATTTGAGTCAAAATGAATGTTGCGTAAAACATCGTTACGACGACCCAAAATCACTAGTATAGGGATTCGAAATTAAGATAGATATATAAATCCCAATACTATATAAAACATTTCCTTTTGGAAATCATTTACTATAACAACAGTGTTATAGTCCATCATTTCCTTCTATTTCTCGAAAACGTCTATTTCAACAATGAATGTTGAAATCTATGGTTTCGATGTTTAACACAATTTAATACATCGTTAAAACAATTAATTTCATTTGATAATATTCATTTTCCCAAAACATATCCATTTTATTTAATAATATATTCACTGTCCAAAATCGTGGATATACTACGTTAACCAAATTTAACGTTTCTACATATCTCATTTCAAGAATTATCCACTGTCCAAAATCATGAATAAAATTCCCAACCGAACTCTTCATTACTACACATATCATATAATTGATAATTCGCTATCAAAAATCGTGAATATATCTCCTTTAATAAATTTCTATGTTTAATTTATCAAATTCAATTTGATTTCGAATTTATAAAACAATGTTTATAAATTCACCTTTATATTTTATAACAACTTCGATTTATAAATCCCCTTTATTAACAAATTCTATTTATATCTCATTTAAAGGCAAAAATCCAATTTATAAGTTAATTTCTTATAAATCTTTTATTCCACAAATTCATCCATTTTATATCTTCACAATTTATAATTCTATAAATTTCATTCACTTACGAATTCCATTAATATTGCATTTTTAACACTTATAAAAACTCGTTTAATAATTCCAATATTTTAAATTTATAAATATCAACTTTTTAAATTCTTTATATAAACCGTTTATAACAATTCAAAAATTCCAATTTAAACTATTTTATAATTTTATCAATTATCGATTTCCAAAAATCACGTTTCAGTTATGTTTCACAAAAATCATAATTTTTATAATATTAAAATTTTAACGTTTATTTGTTTTAGATGAATCAATTCAAAATTTTAATAAAACGTATAATCTCAAAAATAACTTTAAAAACCCTTTTAAAATCAAAAATCGTTATTTTTAAACTTCAAAATGGATCCGATGATGCAACGGCACCAAATAATCAATCACGGCAATCAAACATCATATATCGATATGACAATAGAATATATAACAATATCTGTAAATAGATCAATACAGTTGAGGAATCCAGTTGGATCCCTCCAACTTGTCCCCCTGCATCCAAAGATGTTAGCACAATACCAATTCCGCTCCAGTACGAAATATCACGGTATATGGGATTTATAAAATATTATCCGCTATTATGCAGCGCAATAGGGTCTCATCCACTATATAATGTGGGAAATCAACTCCAAGTACAATAATAATACCAATTTCACTTTGTAGTGAAATATTCGCGGTATATGTTTTTAATAAATTACCTCCGCTTAAAAACGGCGTATAATGTTTATTTCAGTCAATAACAGATAAAATTTATCATCCAGGCATACAATCAACAATTTTAAATCTAACTATTTAAAATTTACATCGAAACAGATTCGATTGAGTGAGAAGTTCTCACCTTGATTTCAATTCAGTTTCAGCGTTTATTTCGAATAAAATTAAACAAGCGTTTAATTTTACCCGAAATTAAAACTAGCTTCAAACGACTCCAACCCATTTCCATAGCGGAGTGCTCGTCCAAACGATTCCAATGCAACTTGTTTCGTCCAAAACGGACCTCGTATCACAAAGTTATACAGTTTTAAAGTTACACGAATTAATAATACAATTTAATTTACAAATAAATTTTATTTTCTTTCAACCTAAACAAATCAGGACCGTTGATTTCCTTTGCTAAAAATCTTGGCCGAGGTCTTCTTCTTTCCCCGTATAGTAAAACATCGTACGTAACAAATCCCACGCCGCCACTTCCTCCTCAATTTCGCGACCACTCACGTCAATCGAGACGTTGATCAGAACCCGGCATTCGAACGAAGATAGCGATCTCTCCCCCCGGCAAAAGCCACGTGCAACTCGACCTTGCCAACATCGAGAAAATGGTGCTCGAATGTGATGCCTTTGCACGAGATTTGCCGATGATCCGTGACGATATTTGTGATCATAGTCGTTGAAATGGAAGCTCTCGTCGTGATCTACATTTTTGCAGTTGAAGACTTCTTGAATAGATCGATGGATGAGGAGATCGAAGGGGAAGAAGATGAGAGCTTTCTGGCCATAGAAAACAATGGTGGCGGCTGGCTCTAGTTTTAGGGTTAGGGTTTTAAGTTTGTTGCAAATGTGAAGATAGTCCTTTTATAGAAATTCTACCGAACATTATTCACTTCGAAAAATTTCGAACTCGAAATCGAGCGTGCCGACTGGCGTTTCGAAGGGTTACCCTGCGTTCCGAACGCAACGGAATGTGTTTCGGGAGCTAATTCGGTCATTTGTGCGAGTTACGGAATTAAACGATCAATTTTAAATTAAACCAATTCAAACCGATTTCGATGCGTTTTGGCTTGCCCCGGACAAACGGTAAATCCAATTGACACGAAATTTGAAACCATACAATAACATCACATTACGAATCCGATGAAACTGTTTTCGTCAAAATCCGAGACTTTTTGAAAAATGACTATTTTAACTCTCCAAATTAATATTAAAACAATTTCGATGCGTTTCGAGCTGCCACGGTCAAACGACAACTCCGATTGCTACAAAAATTGAAATCCGATAATAACAAACAATTACGGATCAAATATAACTAGTTTCTTCCAATTCTAAGAATGTTCGAAAAATGGCTAATTTCACTAGTCGGTTTAAATATTAAAATATTCAATTTTCACAATTTAACTTTTAATTCAATTTTAAAAGTTCTATAACATCACTATAACTCCAACATGATTTAATATAACTTTATAAATCATTTTTAATCACATTTAATCCAGATTTTAATTATTTCTGGAATTTCAAATTTTAAAGTACCGATTTAATTGCCCAATTAAATCCAGTTATTCGAAAAATAAATTATTCTATTTATTAATTTCATTTGTTAATATTTAAAATTAATTAAATATTCGAATTTCAAATGTCAGAAATTCTGGGTCGTTACAAACTTCCCCCCTTAAAAGAATTTCGTCCTCGAAATTACCAAGTAAGAAAAATTCACAAAATCCATTAACTTTTCAAAACAAACCGTTCAAATTTGATTTCACAAATTTCTTAAGTGTTTAACTTTTCCAAAATTCAATAGTTAAACTTCTTACTTTTTGCACAAAAAATGGACAAACACCTCAAAGTCGTATGATTTAATAGATCTTATGTTGTTCTTAGTGATTTTTGGAGATTTATGCAAATATATGAAAAGCAGGGGCTAAACTGTAAAAAAGACACACAGATTTATAGTGGTTCAGCCAAAATGTGCCTACGTCCACTTTATATGTTATTTCTCTTCTCTTGTTTTGATTACAAGTACAAGGCTTTGATACAAGTAAAAGAAAGTCGTTTGAAAGTTCTATCCGTGCTTGAGCTCTCAAACTTGTCCGCCATTGTTGTACCCCTGCCCCCTCTATTTATAGAGTGAGGCTGGGGACAGGGGTCTTGGATGTATATAGCTGCTGGCGGGCCTAGGCTGATGTGATCTATTCTGATAGAGCTGGCCCGGTATCATTCTGGGTCGGTATTGCTTGGAAGTGCAGTTTGAACCGGTAGTGCTTGGACCGGTGGTGGGATGGTGAGGTTGGTCCGGTGGTTGGTTCGATGAGGTGTGTTGGGTTCGATCCGGTAGTACTAGGACCGGTGTTGAGTTGGTGCTTTGTTCGGCAGGGGATGGAGGTAGGTTGATTCGGTAGAGCTTCGTTCGGTGGTGAATGAATGGGACTTGGTTCGGTGGTGTTGGACCGACAGGGCTTTGGAGGGTGTGTTGGTCCGGCATTGTTTTGGAGAGGTGTGTTGGTCCGGTTGTGCCTTCCTTTCTTTTGGCTCGCTAGGGGCGAAAACGCTCCCAACATTTGCCCCCCAAAGTGAGGTATATGCTGGCATATAGCTTGCTTTGTTTAAGCCTGGTTGTCCTTGTTCGGTCCTGCGTGCCGAATGGTTTGGTTCGGTGGCCTCTTCCTTGCTTATAAATATCGGCGCTATGCCACCGTTGTTTCCTTACCGTCTGAGATAGCCGAACCGACTGATTGCCGAACCATAATTTCTACCCTTTGTCGAATCAGCTGTGTTAGCCGAACTAGGTGAGACCCTTTTACTGCCGGATGAACTTTTATAATGCACTACCGAATGAGCTTTGGGTTTCTAAGCACCGAATGAATGGTGGAGTACGATTGCCGAATGTGTTCGCGAGTTGGAATGCCGAACGAACGTGTACTCTGGGTGCCGAATGAACTTGTACTCTGGGTTTTTTCATTTTTTTATCACGATCGAAATTCCGGACTACATGTACTTACTTGTTTATATTCTATGTTTTAACAACATGTTTTTCCGATGTTGTAGATAATGTCTCGCAAAGCAGAAACTCGATCAGATAAAAAGAAGTCCCAGGGCGAAGGAGAATCTTCCGTAGTGCCTCCTGCTCAGCTAGTACCGGAACGTCACGGATCTACCTTGAGATCATTAGTGGACGGGTACGGCCCTCAGGAACTTCTGAACTCCCCACCCGATTGCTTTCCCTCTCCCTTACGGAAGAGCAGCTTGATGTCATCTCCCATTCTTTCGGAATTGATAGGGCGCGCATGCTGTTGCCAGGGAGAGAAGTTATGCCATACGACCCTCCCGAAGGGTACTTTGCCTACAGCAGATACCACTGTATGTGTGGTGCCATCCCGCCTCTTAATGCTTGGGTACTCAGCTTTCTTACATATCTAAAGGTGGCCCCATTCCAGCTTCAACCCAACTCTTATACTATACTGGTGAGCCTCTTCGTCATCTTTCAGAGGAAGCACGGGCGTGCTCCTTCCAATCGGGAGATCCGGTACTTATATAATCTACGGGGCTATAAGAAGGGGTCCCCATACATCAGCTTGGAGTCAGCTGTAACCTTCAAGCCGGTCTTGGATCTGTATTCTAAGTACAGCATGTTCAAGAAGGAATGGTTCTTCGTCAGGGACGACTCTGTTTCGATTCGGCGTTTCACCTCTGGATGTAAGTCGATGCTTTATTTATAATTTCCATTCTGGTTGCGATGCTTCTTCTCATACGTTTTCATTTCTTGCTAGCGACAGGTGGCTTTGCGGTTGTGGAGACTGATCGCCTGGTTCAGATGGCGGCTGAGATAGAAGCTATCCCTGGGAGAGATAGATCGGCTGCTTACCTGATCAGAAATGCGACTCTTTTGGAGTATAATTTGATCCTTCCACAGCAGTCAGTAGTCAAGCAGAGGGAAATGATGGAGGAGAGGGCGGCTGCTCAAGCTAAGGGATGTGTCACAGTAGAGAGTGGCAAGAGGAAACCTTTCTCAAAATCTACAGTGGTCGGAGGTAAGAAGCTTAAGAAGTCAGATGGTCCTTCCCCCAGCACTTGTCCACTTACTCCGGGGAAGGAAGATGTAGAGGAGGAGAGAGGTGAGGGTGGAGACGACCGGGAAGGTGGTGATGGTGGCGATGGCATCGGGGCCTTGCCTCCTGGGCAAGCAGGCGAGATTCAGGAGTGGACGGATGATGCATTCCTCCAAGCTTTCGAGGGGCTGGACGGAGAACCGGCTTTGTTAGAGAAATCTGGGAAAGCTGACAAGGCCGGGACCGGTGCAAGCGAGTCTTCTCAGACCATTCCAGCCAAGGTGGCTCCGACGACGCAAGGTGAACTTTTGACTCTTGCAGGCTCCATTTATGATAGGGACCTAAGAAAATTTTATGATCCGCTCCCGTCCTGGAATAAAATCCAGGACTCATTGCAGTATCCTACTCCTCCCCAGGGTTCGTGTAACAGATGTGTTTCCATCCTTCTTTTAACTTCTAATTTACCACGTTTCTCGAATTATGGATCAATGTAAGCTTGTGACACTTGTTCTTCATATCAGGAGCAGGTAAAACGGCCAAGGCCTCAGATCTTCGACACAGGCTTGAACAATATAAGCTCTCCAAAGCTTCCGCCAAGTCGAAGCCTTCGACCCACCGTTCCGGGGATGTAGTCGGCTACCGTCCTCTTCTCGGGGTTATTGAATAGGGTATTCAAAAGAGAAAAAGGAGTCATTCCTCATCCGAACCTTTGCCTGGTCCTCAGCCCCCAGTTCAGCCCCTTCACGATATCACGGAGGAGGATACTAAGTTCGCACTCTCTTCGCACTAGTCTGAAAATCCTGCCATTATTCAAATTGATCGTCCTGGCCTGGCTCGTAATCCATTTGCGGGTCATCCTGATCTGGATCCAAGTTCCCATGATATTACCTTCGACGAGGTTACCGGTGAGCACCTTCTTCCCCGCAATCCCATGGTGCGGGTGCTTGATGAGGCTAAGTCCTTAGATCTCGATTTACTTACTACTCGGATAGTTACCATAGGAGACGAGGCCAAGGCCAGTATTGACCGGGTGGCGGAGGAGACTAGGAAGCTGATGGGGCATCATGCCCGGCTTGTTAAGGCTGGAGAGGAGATTGGGAGTGCCAACATCCGACTACGATTGATGGTTTCGGACCAGGCCAAACAGCTTGCTGATCAGGCCATTCAGATTTCTCAGCATGAGGCTGCCTCCGGGCGGTTGAGGAAGAATATGGAGGAGGCTAGTAAGGAGGAATTGCGGAAGATGGAGGCTGCCTGCAAGGAGCAGATAAATATGGCCATCTCGACAGTGGACGAGGTTCGAAGGGTGGATCTTGAGCAGGTAGAGGAGCTGTCGGGGAGGCTTGAAGTCGCGGAGCTTGCTCAGGTCAGGCTAAAGGAGGAGATGGAGGCGATGAGGAGGTCCCTTCAGGCTGACTGCTCACGATACCGAATGGAGAGGGATGCTGCCATTGCAAGGCTATCGGTTTTTGAGGCTCGTATGAGGGAGTTTGAGGAAAATGAGGGGATGATGGATGATATGCTGCAGGATATGTACTTCCGCATTTGGAAGCAGGGCAGCTTATCTTGGATGGACGACTACCCCCGGGTTATGGCTAGGATTTTCCTCAGGGCTTTAGAGGAGGCCAAGGCTGAGGTGGATAAGGAGGGTGGAGCAACCTTTAGGATGGATGCGGTAACCGCTTAGCTCACCAAGGAGGAGAATATAGCGGTAAAGGAGGGGATGCGGTTGTTTGCGGTTGAGGAAGCAGGCGTGGAAGTAGGGGATGACGACCAAGATGATCAAGGGGGAGTTGCTGGTAACCTTTTCTTCTTTAGCTTCTTCTTTCGTTAACTCTGCTGCTTATCACTAATCATTTCTTTCTCTGTCCAAACAGGTGGGCAACAGGACAAGGACAATACTCCGACGCAGCCGGCTTCCTGATTGGACCTGGAAAATTCCCTCTTTTTTATTGGACTTGACACGGTTGTGTATGTTAGTCTTAAAATAGTAAAGTAACTCTTAGGTTGTAATTTTTTGATACTTGTAATAAATAGCTCTATTCTTGACGTGTAATTCTTTAACTTAAGCTGGTTTGTCGTCTTTTGAATGTTTTTTTTGCCATTCCAACATGTTGTATGAGAAATATAGCTATGCATGTCCTTGTAATCAAATTGTGTTTGATGTCAGGTTCTTGTTTAAAACATGATTTCATGACTTGCAATGTTAGCGTGAGGTGTGAATAAATTATAGTCATGTGTTTATATATGAAAGAAGGAAGTACTGCCCTTTATATTTTGCTTGTAGATGGCAGCTTTGAACATCCTGCGTGACCGAGTAAGGGATGCGGTCCAGTATCTTGCTGTGAGTATCCGCTTCCATTAGTGAGTATCTCCTGTTCTGTGTCCTGTACTTCAGGAATTGTTACAGAGGATAGGAGAAAAGTTTCTCTAGTAAAATTGAAATATGTGAAAAAGTAAAACTTCCAATCACGGAAGGCCTTCGATGTGCTTAAGTTCGTGGCAAACGGGTTTTGTAGTCACTTTCCCTAGTTGTGGGTCTTGGAGACATTTGTCACCCATCTTACGCCTCTGCGGGGAGTTAATTCTTTTTTACCACAGCCGCACTTAAGACACATCGAAGCCGAGATCGCGCACAGTAACTACACGGGCCATTATGGCCCGTAATCGTGGGTATTATTCGATTTACCGTGGCCGGCTAGCGTAGGTATCGATCGTCAACCGTGAACTGCCCCTGGCTGGCCATACCTTATGTTGGGGCTTATAGTCTGTTCATAGTTGCCGGCGAGCCGAACGCCGTAATGAGCTGCCTCGGCTTTAGTCGGCCTTCTCGGTGGCTTATAATCGGCTCATTACAGTTCGCTTTAAGGGTCGTCGCGAGCAATGAGTTAACCCACAGCAGAGGGATGCCGGAGCAAAAGTGTCTTATTGGCGAGGGCATAGATTCGCATAGTACCTGTTAGGTCTTGTCCCGGTGAAGTTGCACTGTGGAGTGCATTTAGTGGAAATGCTATACGCATAGGATTTTGTTCAACAGAAAAGGATAACATTAACAAGCAGCCAAGATATAAAGGAACAAGTTAAAAGAGAGACAAGATTTTTTAAAGTGGTTCGGCATGAAGAGGCCTACGTCCACTGATTCTCTTTGTTAATTCACTTCATATGGGCAGTACAAGTTAAAAAAAGTATTGACGGAGGTGTTGGATGTTCCATGCCCTCTGGAACACCTCTCCGTCCACTGTTGACAAAATATAAGCTCCATTGTGGAGATCTTTATGAATTACATATGGTCCATCCCAGATTGGGTCTAGCGCTCCGGGGCGAGGGAAGATTCGCTTGAGGACAAGGTCCCCTTCTTGCAAGGTACGATGCTTGTCTTTGGAGTTGTACTGTGCTGCCACTTTTTGTTTGTGGGCTGCTGCTTTAAGGACTGCATCATTTCTTCTCTCCTCAACTAGATCCAAAGACATGTGAAGGAGTTCTTCATTCTCTTCTGGGTTATAATGGATCCTACGGTGGGAAGGCACAATGGTTTCAACTAGGAGCATAGCCTCCGATCCGTATGCCAAAGAGAAAGGAGTATGCCCCGTTGATGTTATGAAAGATGTGCGATAGGCCCACAGTGCCGTAGGGGGTTCATCCACCCAAGCGCCCTTTGACTTTTCGAGCTTCTTTTTTATTAGAGTTTTCAGAATTTTGTTGACTGCTTTGACTTGTCCGTTTGCCTGGGGATACGCTACGGATGAGAAGCTTTTGTGAATTCCGTGCTCTTGGCACCAGTTGGTGAATTCCTCGCTGTCAAATTGAAGTCCATTGTCTGATATGATTTTGAGTGGGATTCCGTACCTGCACAGAACATTTTTGATCAAGAAGTTAATAACTTTGGCTGAAGATACTTTATTCAGAGGTTCCGCTTCCACCCATTTGGTGAAATAGTCGACTGCCACTATAGCATATTTGGCCCAGCCTCGGCCCATTGGTAGCTCGCCGATTAAGTCAATTCCCCATATTGCGAAGGGCCAAGGGCTGGTCATTTGAGTAATCTTAGTTGTTGGTAGCCGCGGAATCTTAGCAAACTTCTGGCATCTGTCACACTTTTTGATGAAATCTAAGGCGTCCTTGCTTAAGGTGGGCCAGAAATATCCATATCAGAGTATCTTTTTTGCTAATGTTTGCCCTCCGGTGTGATCTCCGCAGCTTCCCTGATGGATGTTGGATAAGATTTCCTTGGCTTCCCTCCCAGCGACACACCTTAATAACGGGTTATAGAATCCGCACCGATAGAGGATGTCTTCTTGTATTGTGTAGCGGGATGCTTTCCTCAAGATTTTCTTGACTTCGTTACGCCCGTTGGGTAGTGTGCCATTTTGTAGGTAGTCTCGGATGGGAGTCATCCAAGTTGCTTCTTCAGTTGCAGCTATCAGATTCACTTCCTCAAAACTTGGGGTCAGATGCTTTGAGATGGTTACTGCCCCAAAGACGGCGATGCCTCTCATACTTGCTTACTTTGCCAATTCGTCGGCCTCTTGGTTCTCTTCCCGAGGGATGTGTTTGATTAAGTAGTGGTCCAATCGGCTGAGAAGTAACTTGGTCTTCTTTAAATAGGCTATGAGTTGTTCTTCTCGAGCTTGGAATTCTCCTAGTATTTGATTAACAATAAGTTGAGAATCGCTGTAAAGACACAAAGAATTGGCTCCGATGTCTATGGCAAGTTCTAGTCCGGCTATCACTGCTTCATATTCTGCATCGTTGTTGATGGCAGTGAACTCCAACCTTATAGCAGAGTGCAGTTTGTTTCCCCTGGGAGTGATTATTACCACACCTGCCCCCGAGCCTTGTTCGTTCGATGCACCATCCACAAAGAGATTCCACTTGATATCTTCTGCTATTTCCAATTGCTCCTTATCTTCGTTGGTAGTGAATTCTGCAATGAAATCAGCCATGGCTTGTCCCTTGATGGCGGTGGGAGGGTGATAGGTGATATCATACTGACTTAGTTCAATGCACCATTTAAGTAGTCGCCCAGAAGTGTCGGGACGATGGAGCACCTGCCTCAGTGGTTGATCAGTCAGAACTTTGATGGAATGGGACTGGAAGTAGTGACGCAGTTTCCGTGATGTGATTAGTAAACAGTATGCTAGCTTCTCAAGTTTAGGATATCTGACTTCTGCCCCAGTAAACCTTTTGCTGACGAAGTAAACTGGCCGCTGTGTGCGGTTGTCTTCCCTTACCAAGGCAGCGCTTAGGGCGTGAGATGACACAGCAAGGTATAGGTATAATTCTTCGCCTTCGCTTGGAGTCGAGAGTACCGGTGGTTTCTGGAGGTGTTCGATTAAGTTAAGGAAAGCGGTTAAGCATTCGTTAGTCCATTCGAACTTTCCTCTGTCTTTCTTTAGAGCTTCGAAAAAGGGGACGCACTTGTCCGTTGCCTTGGAGATGAATCGGCTTAGGGCGGCCACTTTTCCATTTAGGCTTTGCATTTCCTTTCGAGTGGAAGGTATCCTGATATTCGTTAGCGCTCGGACTTGTTCAGGGTTTGCTTCAATCCCCCTGGCATGAACGATGAATCCTAAGAACTTTCCTGATGACACTCCGAAGCAGCATTTTAGAGGATTCAACTTCATTCCATACTGGCGGAGTACTTGAAACATCTTGCCTAGGTGTCTTACGTGATCTTTGGCTTTCCTTGACTTTACCAGCATGTCATCCACATATACTTCCATAGTTTGTCCTTATAGAAGTATAAACCCCGGTCGGTGATGAAACTAGTGTGGTCTTGGTCGGGAGCATGCATAGGAATTTGGTTATATCCTAAGTATGCGTCCATAAAAGATAGGAGCTCGAGCCCGGCTGTGCTGTCTACAAGTTGGTCGATTCGGGGAGGTGGGAAGCAATCCTTTGGGCAGGCGTCGTTTAGGTTGGAAAAGTCAATGCAGGTTCACCACTTCCCATTAGCCTTCTTTACCAGCACCGGGTTGGCGATCCATTTCGGGTAGATAGCTTCTCGTATGAAGTCATTGGCGAGTAGATTCTTTACTTCTTCGTCGAGGGCTGCTGATCGCTCTGCCCCCATACTTCTCATTCTTTGTTTTACGGGCGCCTTGGTAGGATCAATGTTTAATACGTGGCATGCTATGTCGGGGGAGATTCCGGTCATGTCAGCGTGTGACCATGCGAATGCATCCAAGTTGTGGTGGAGAAAATCGATGAGTTGTTCCTTCAATTCGGCTTTTAGTTGGGACCCAATTTTCAATAGTCTACTTGAGTCGTGCTTGTCTACATATATAAACTCCATAGCCTCTGCGGGCTCGGCGGTGGCCTCCTCCTCTTTGTCCCTAGGGTCTAATTCATTGAAAGGGTCGCTGGTATATCGAAGAGGAGGGGCTTTCTTTAGTTGCTATGCTTCTAGACTTTTTGTGCAGAGGGCAATCTCTACACCCTTCCCTTTATCCTTCCTGTGGTTGTTGCGAAGTTCAGTCACATAGCAGTCTCGAGCAACGTCCTGGTCTCCTTCTACTTCCCCTACTCCATTGTCCGTTGGAAATTTCATCTTCAGGACCCATGGGGCTAGGACAATTTGGAAGTCAGACAAGGCTGGCCTTCCTAAGAAGGCATTGTAGGCCGAATGGATTTCTATTAGCACAAACGTCTGTTTCCGTACAACAGAGCGGTGATGGCTTCCAATCTCAACAAAGAGGTCCAGTTGCCCGAGGGGCATCTTCGCATCTCCAGTGAAACCGTGTAGTGGTTTATCGCAGGGAGATACATCCTTCATTGATAGCTTCATTTTGTCGAATGCGTGTTTGAACAGGATGTTTACTGAGCTTCCAGTGTCTACCAGGATTCGGTAAACTTCGGCGGGACCGAGTCGGGCAGAGATAACCATGGGATCCATGTGAGGGTACTGCCTTCCTTCTAGGTCACGCTTACCGAATGTGATGTCATCACTTTCTTTACGCTTCGGGTGGCGCTCTTCTATAACCGAATTGACACAGTCTTTATTGTCTCTAAGCGACTTTCCATATCTTTCCATCTCTTTCCAGCTTCTGTCTGCGATGTGCGGTCCTCCTGAGATGGTATGGACCACTATCTTTTCTTGACTAGAGCTGCTAGCGTTGCGGTTTCCTCTGTCGGTCCCCGATGAGGGTAGCCTTGGGTTTTCATTGGCAGGAGCTGGGGTCCTGTCCTGACCTTTTACATAGCGTTCCAGTTTCTGCCTTCTGATGTGTTCCTCAATCAAATCTCGGAGATGATGGCATTCATTGGTATCATGCCTGTGCGATTCGTGGAAGCGGCAGAACTTTCCAGACTTCTGCGCGTTATCTGATTCCTTCTTGTATGGTGGGCGTTTGTATCTAACTTCGCCTTGGGTGGTAAGGAAGATATTTTCGACGGTCTCGTTCAAAGGAGTGTAAGTGTCGAATCTCGGTCCAGGCCGATATAGGCGCTTTTCTCTCTTCTTCCCCTAGTATTGTCTCTGGAATCATTTCTTCGAACGTCCCTTGCCACAGCAGGGGCGTTGCTGTGAGTTGCCTTATTTTGCTGTCCTGACTGCCCCTCAACGGCAGCATCCTCGAGCCTCATATATTTCCCGGCTTCATGGAAGAAATCGGGTAAAGCAGCTGGTTTTTCTTTTGTCAACCGTCTAGCAAATTTAGTGTCCGGATGCACACCACTACAGAGGGCCACTAGGATAAGCTTCTCGTCGGCATCTTGGACTGTGGCCGCTGCGGCATTGAATCGGGTTAGGTATTGCTGTAGTTTCTCTCCGGGTTTCTGTTTGATGCTGGATAAGGAATAAGCGTCCTTAGGTTGTTCCACATGAATGCGGAACTGACTGATAAATTTTTCTTTCAACATTTCCCATGAGCTGATGGATCCCTGGGGTAAATGACAAAACCAGGAGGTAGTGAGATCTGCTAAGAATAGTGGAAAGCATTTGCACAGTACTCCCTCTGTTGCTCCACTCATGACCATATGCTGTATGTATCTTTGTAAGTGTACAATGGGGTCGGAGGTTCCCTTGTAAGGTTCCATTGTTGGCATCTTCCATTCTCGGGGGGTGATAGCAATTTCGATATTGCGGGCGAAAGGGCTGGTTAACCTAGCGCCTATCCCTCGATCTCTTTGCTCCCGTTGGACGCACTCTCTGAATAAGCGTGCCATCCTTTCATCAGAATTTGGAGCAGATAGAAAGGAGTTTGGTTCTGTTCTGTGGGATTGATTCCGTCCAGATGAGCTGTAGGGATGGTATCGTCTATCATTCCTCATATTTTCTAGCGGCTGCCTTTGATCTTCTGGGAGCATGCTAGGGTCAGCTACAGTTGGCCCTTGCTTGATCTTCCCCTACTGAGTTCTGAACTAAGCACTTCCTCGGGTCCAACTTCGGGCTGGACTCTATCTCGGCCTCGTTCACCGGCGTTTCCGTGGTTAGGCAGTATGACAGGCTCAGCTATAGTTGACCTTCGCCCGGTACCTCCCCCGTTGGGTTCGGTACCAAACGTTTCCTCAGGCCTAACTTCGGCCTGTGCTCGGTCTCGGCTCCTACCATGGCTACTTCTGCCGTTAGCTCTTTCGAAGAAGGAAGATCTTTGTTGTCTCTGAGATCCTCCAGACTGGGACTCACCCCATGATTCAGTGTTGCGGTTGGAATCTTCGGCATCCCTTAAGCGTGACATGAGATGGTCCACCAAAGCTTCTTGCTGGGACGTGAAGCGGTTAGTTACTTCAACCACAACCCTGTCTAGATATGCCCTAGTAATTGCTGTGGGCTGCTCTGTGGCAGGAGTGGTCGGATTAGCCTGTCCTTCATTTGTTACTGCTGCTGGAGGAGGACGATTTACTTGGCTCGTGACAGCTGGATCTGGAAGACTGCTGGATGCGATGTTTTTTCCTTTGTTAACATCTTTTCTCTGTTTGGGGGGCATGTTTTCCAAGTGGCGAACGATGCTGTTAGGAAAACTGTTAAGTGGATGAAGCTGAAGCTTCGAGCTTCTAACTTTCAGTGAAAGCACCAAAAATGTTTGCACAAAAAATGGACAAACACCTCAAAGTCGTATGATTTAATAGATCTTATGTTGTTCTTAGTGATTTTTCGAGATTTATGCAAATATATGAAAAGCAGGGGATAAACTGTAAAAAAGACACACAGATTTATAGTGGTTCAGCCAGAATGTGCCTACGTCCACTTTATATGTTATTTCTCTTCCCTTGTTTTGATTACAAGTACAAGGCTTTGATACAAGTAAAAGAAAGTCGTTTGAAAGTTCTATCCGTGCTTGAGCTCTCAAACTTGTCCGCCATTGTTGTACCTCTGCCCCTCTATTTATAGAGTGAGGCTGGGGACAAGTGTCTTGGATGTATATAGCTGTTGGTGGGCCTGGGCTGATGTGATCTGTTCTGACAGAGCTGGCCCGGTATCATTCTGGGTCGGTATTGCTTGGAAGTGCAGTTTGGACCGGTAGTGCTTGGACCGGTGGTGGGATGGTGAGGTTGGTCCAGTGGTTGGTTCGATGAGGTGTGTTGGGTTCGATCCGGTAGTACTTGGACCGGTGTTGATTTGGTGCTTGGTTCGGCAGGGGATGGAGGTAGGTTGATTCGGTAGAGCTTCGTTCGGTGGTGAATGAATGGGACTTGGTTCGGTGGTGTTGGACCGGCAGGGCTTTGGAGGGTGTGTTGGTCCGGCATTGTTTTGGAGAGGTGTGTTGGTCCGGTTGTGCCTTCCTTTCTTTTGGCTCGGTAGGGGCGAAAACGCTCCCAACACTTACAAAATCTTTTACTAAGTTTTCAAACCATACTTAGTTTTCAAAATTTTCAAATTTCTCAAAAATATTCTAACGCCTTAAATTTTCGGAAAATTTTGCCATAGCCTCCTTTGCGCGGCTCGATCCGAAAAAAAATGACAGTGTATATATATCACAAATATACATCTCATTAAGTGATGAGGCATCCCGTAGGGAAAAAAAGTGTAAAAGTACGATATTCAATCCGAGATATGTAACTTATTTATTATTAGCGAGCATATACGGCTAATATAGCGCGAAAGCGAGCTCAAAAAGCGAAGCAAGCGCCATCCGCACCTACTAAACACTCAATCAAACAAATGAGAACATGTATATAGAAAATAATATCGATATACAACATATAGCAACATAACAACTACATATGCCAACATAGCAAATGTCACAAAAGCAACAAATGCAACTATCAAACAACTATCATCCAACTATCATCCAACAAATTCATAACCAAATCAATATAGATTTACTTCTCATTAATATTCAATGAATTGGTTTTCAATTTAATCACAGTTGATTCATTAACGTTGGATTTTACTAACATTCATTCTCAATTCAAATCAAACTCAATTCTGTTTAAATTTACATATTATCAATTTGAATTTAATCACTTTAGCTTCCAATTTTACTAATTCAATTTCATTAATACTTAATGGATTTCTATCTAATCAATTAACAACCAAAGTATAACCAACATAACCAAATCATTCACTTTACATTCAATTTGGTTTAACTCTTTTAATTTCCTATCAATTCATTTTCATTAGATTGATTAACATCAAGTCCATTTCTTAACTCAATTGCTAATTCATTTTACAATTAAAGTTAAATTTCCTTTATATAACTCAAGTTCATATTTATTTAATTCACTTTATTATTTTACTTCGATACCAAAATCAACTTCATTCAATATTACTTAAGTTATATTTCATTTCAAACATCATTTGTTTCACTTACATTTTCTCATTTTATAAGTTATACAACTTATATTCAATATTTCAAAACCATTTTTGAAATCAATTCAAACTATCTTTTGAATTCCCAAAACAAAATCCAAATTTTCCAAACAACTTTCATTTAAAATAATCTGGCTGCAATTCCTCTTTTGGAAACCCGAAAATGAACACCAATGATGTTGCAATCATCATCAGAATTATTTTCCAACGACCGAAAATAGTTTAGAGCTTTCATCTCTCCAAAACAATTTTCCAAAATATCAAATCCTTTCAAAACACTTCTCTGGAATTTTATTTCAGATTATAAATCACATTTACAAATCTTTTACTTATATAATTTCACTTCTTATATATAAGATTATTTTACCATTGTAAATCATTTCAATTATAACTTCATAATTATAATTCATTAGTTTATACCATTATTCTTTTACAACTATTGTTTCATTTAACTTATTCAACAACCAAACAATCAATTATATACACTTTAATAATTTTGGAAAATTACTCTTTATATACAAAATATATTCGAGGTAAAATTATTTCATTTACCCAATTCAAAACAATACTGTGTCGAATTGTTCTATTCAAGTGTTTAGAAACCCCTTCGATACAGTTGCGTAGACTGTGCCGACGAAGGTTCATATGCCACTCAATAAATCAATCAACGCAATATAAAACCATTTAATATTTACTAACAAATACGCACTCATATCTATTATTATACTCATACTCATTCTAGAGTACAACTGACTCTATCTCTAATGAGTAACACCCAACAGAGCCATGGTTGTCGCTTAACCATATGCTCTGATACCAAAATGTCAGTACCCGATTCTTCGACTTCCGAAAATCGACATCGATACTCACTTTATTGAATGCCGAGCAATCGAACGCCGGAAAACCGAACCATGAGGGTTTAAGAAAAAGAAAGAGGTAGAAGAAGAGAGAAAAAGATAAGAAGAACAAAAGAACAACATCAGAATCTCACATATCACAGCGGAACAACATATAATAGATAAATGAATAATCTTTAAACAAAGAACTATATCAGTTATTACATTACATCATATCATCAGAGTTTACAACTACAAACACAATATACAACAGAGTCAATACATCAATGGACAGTTATATAAACTTGTCCTCATACAGAATACACAGCAGAATAATACATAATATAAGTGATACGTCTCGACATTTAGCTCGTCACTTGAGCTCCATAGCACTCCAATCCAGAATAACCTGATAACCTAACTCTAGACTGCCCGTGTGGAAATTGGTGGGCACCCAGAGTTTAGGAAGGGAACAATAAACTCCAGGCCAATCATGGGACTGGTGTGAGAACTAAAATAGTTATTTATCTTTAAAACAATAACAGGATAATTTTAAAGTCAATACGAAATGCTTTTGAAAAATGAAACTACCATAAGGCCTCCCGCACACACACACAATGCAAACGCAGAATCGGAGATTTCTCCTTATGATAGTCAAAGATGCTTACTATGCAAAAACAAATAATTTGATTTGATATTATTATTAGTGCATAGTCGAAAAATATTTCGAAAGTAGAATATAAATCTTAGCCAACATACGACCAGTACCATATGCCTACTATAGCTACCATCTAAACAGTGGTGACCACCATACGTAAATGACAGGTTCTACAACTAAGACCGTACAAGGTGCATATTGGAGTTTGGATTTCCAACAAATGGTCAGGCCAAGGAACTTCCCATTGCCACATAGGTACGCCTCTGGAAAGACGACCTGAGAACCTAACCGGATCTCTGCCAACACAAGGCCGAGTTACCTCTACAAAAATAGGTAACTACTGATGCACATATGTCATCCCCCGATCGTAACCGATCTTCCCGAGGATCCTCGATTTCCAACAACCACATAATAAATTTGCAGTAACAACATAGGTTAAATATCTGGGCTCCATACCATGATACCACCTCTATCCAGAAGGAATGACATACACTAAGGGGCGCTACTCCCTAGAACCTTGCTACATCCTTCCTGTTTTGACCATTTTCGGGGTGTGAGGCTCGACGAAGTCTCGTCCACAAAGCCACGCTTTGGTACAAAGCCATGCTTTGGGTCAAAAAATGATCAAAGCAATGATCACAAAGATAAATAATCAAACAAATGATCATATCACAAATGATCAAACAATGATCATCACACAGCAACACTCAGCATGCCACATTACCTAGTTGGGAATATATCGCTGATAACCATCAACTACATAACCTCTAAGCTCGTACGTCTCAGAGAAGGGTGTTAAGCTAAGAGAATAAATTCTCCGCCACCAACAGAAATGTATTTGAAAGAAATCAGCTTTATATCTCAATTTGTAATGTCAGACATATAATCCATACAAGTCTGTTCCGAGCTCGAACAGAATCGAAGGCACTTCTAAAGAAGTCCTTGCAATCCAGATATTTACTAATCACGTTCGGACTTCCCGTCACTAAGGGTGATAAAACCTCCATATCGGAGATCAGCCGATGTAGAGTAACTCGACGGTAATCCTTCCGTTTTAAAAAATATATGGTCTTCAACACCGGTCATCAAATGCAATCCATTACGACGTATCACATATTCGGAATGGGTTATACGACCCAAAGGTCCTTTCCCGGCTAACCCGAATAGTGAGAGCTTATTTTAAAATTAAGTGTAGCATTCAAATTCAAGCAATCACAACAAATACCTACTTAAACGTAAATATTGATAGTCGGTTATTTAATTATCAATAGGCATGCACAACATCACCAGATTCCAAATAATTTTTCAAATTATTTAGTTTTCAAAAATATCTTTACTAGATATATAATTTCCAAACTTCAAAAATAAATCAACGTTTATTTTTAAACAAACCCCCCTTTTCGTTTATAAATTCCATAGTGAATTTATATTTAAAAATATCTACTGATATACGATTTTCAATCGATTTCAAATATTCATTTTCAATTTATCTTTAAAAAGATAAATTCTCAAAAACCTTTCATTTCATATTGGAAAAACATTTCCATACTTATTTAATAATAAGTAATTCACAAATCTTATTTATTTTCAATATTTAGAAAATATCCAATATACTTAAACCATAGTTAAGTATATATTTCATTCTTTAAGGAAAACGTTCTCTTAAACACATTTATTTGAGTCAAAACGAATGTTGCGTAAAACATCGTTACAACGACCCAAAATCACTAGTATAGGGATTCGAAATCAAGATAGATATATAAATCCCAATACTATATAAAACATTTCTTTTCGGAAATCATTTACTATAACAACAGTGTTATAGTCCATCATTTCCTTCTATTTCTCGAAAACGTCTATTTCAACAATGAATGTTGAAATATATGGTTTCGATGTTTAACACAGTTTAATACATCGTTAAAACAATTAACTTCATTTGATAATATTTATTTTCCCAAAACATATCCATTTTATTTAATAATATATTCACTGTCCAAAATCGTGGATATACTACATTAACAAAATTTAACGTTTCTACATATCTCATTTCAAGAATTATCCACTGTCCAAAATCGTGAATAAAATTCCCAACCGAACTCTTCATTACTACACATATCATATAATTGATAATTCGCTATCAAAAATCGCGAATATATCTCCTTTAATAAATATCTATGTTTAATTTATCAAATTCAATTTGATTTCGAATTTATAAAACAACGTTTATAAATTCACCTTTATATTTTATAACAACTTCGATTTATAAATCCCCTTTATTAACAAATTCTATTTATATCTCATTTAAAGGCAAAAATCCAATTTATAAGTTAATTTCTTATAAATCTTTTATTCCACAAATTCATCCATTTTATATCTTCACAATTTATAATTCTATAAATTTCATTCACTTACGAATTCCATTAATATTGCATTTTTAACACTTATAAAAACTCGTTTAATAATTCCAATATTTTAAATTTATAAATATCAACTTTTTAAATTCTTTATATAAACCGTTTATAACAATTCAAAAATTCCAATTTAAACTATTTTATAATTTTATCAATTATCGATTTCCAAAAATCACGTTTCGGTTATGTTTCACAAAAATCATAATTTTTATAATATTAAAATTTTAACGTTTATTTTTTCAGATGAATCAATTCAAAATTTTAATAAAATGTATAATCTCAAAAATAACTTTAAAAACCCTTTTAAAATCAAAAATCGTTATTTTTACACTTCAAAATGGATCCGATGATGCAACAACACCAAATAATCAATCACGGCAATCAAACATCATATATCGATATGACAACAGAATATATAACAATATCTGTAAATAGATCAATACAGTTGAGGAATCTAGTTGGATCCCTCCAACCTGTCCCCCTGCATCCAAAGATGTTAGCACAATACCAATTCCACTCCAGTACGGAATATCACGGTATATGGGATTTATAAAATATTATCCGCTATTATGTGGCGCAATAGGGTCTCATCCACTATATAATGTGGGAAATCAACTCCAAGTACAATAATAATACCAATTTCACTTTGTAGTGAAATATTCGCGGTATATGTTTTTAATAAATAACCTCCGTTTAATAACGGCGTATAATGTCTATTTCAGTCAATAACAGATAAAATTTATCATCTAGGCATACAATCAACAATTTTAAATCTAACTATTTAAAATTTACATCGAAACATATTTGATTGACTGAGAAGTTCTCACCTTGATTTCAATTCAGTTTCAGCGTTTATTTCGAATAAAATTAAACAAGCGTTTAATTTTACCCGAAATTCAAACTAGCTCCAAACGACTCCAATCTAGTTCCATAGCGTAGTGCTCGTCCATACGATTCCAATGCAACTTGTTTCGTCCAAAACGGACCTAGTATCACAAAGTTATACAATTTTAAAGTTACACGAATTAATATTACAATTTAATTTACAAATAAATTTTATTTTCTTTCAACCTAAACAAATCAAGACCATTGATTTCCTTTGCTAAAAATCTAGGCCGAGGTCTTCTTCTTTCCCCCTACAGTAAAACATCGTACATAACAAAACCCACGCCGCCACTTCCTCCTCAATTTCGCGACCACTCACGTCGATCGAGACGTTGATCAGAACCCGACATTCGAACGACGATAGCGATCTCTCCCCCCGGCAATAGCCACGTGCAGCTCGGCCATGCCAACATCGAGAAAATGGTGCTCGAACGTGATGCCTTTGCGCGAGATTTGCCGATGATCCGTGACGATATTTGTGATCATAGCCGTTGAAGTGGAAGCTCTCGTCGTGATCTACATTTTTGCAGTTGAAGACTTCTTGAATAGATCGATGGATGTGGAGATCGGAGGGGAAGAAGATGAGAGCTTTTTGGCCGTAGAAAACAATGGTGGCGGCTGGCTCTAGTTTTAGGGTTAGGGTTTTAAGTTTGTTGCAAATGTGAAGATAGCAAGTCCTTTTATAGAAATTCTACCGAACACTATTCACTTTGAAAAAATTCGAACTCGAAATCGAGCATGCCGGCTAGCGTTTCTAAGGTTTACCCCACGTTTCGAACGCAATGGAATGTGTTTCGGGAGCTAATTCAGTCATCTGTGCGAGTTACGGAATTAAACAATCAATTTTAAATTAAACCGATTCAAACCGATTTCGATGCGTTTTGGCTTGCCCCGGACAAACGGTAAATCCAATTGACATGAAATTTGAAACCATACAATAAAATCACATTATGGATCCGATGAAACTGGATTCGTCGAAATCCGAGACTTTTAAAAAATGACTATTTTAACTCTCCAAATTAATATTAAAACAATTTCGATGCGTTTCGAGCTGCCACGGTCAAATGACAACTCCGATTGCTACGAAAATTGAAATCCGATAATAACAAACTATTATGGATCCAATGGAACTAGTTTCATCCAATTCTGAGACTGTTCGAAAAATGGCTAATTTCACTAGTCGATTTAAATATTAAAATATTCAATTTTCACAATTTAACTTTAATTCAATTTTAAAAGTTCTAAAACATCACTATAACTCCAACATGATTTAATATAACTTTATAAATCATTTTTAATTACATTTAATCCAGATTTCAACTATTTCTGGAATTTCAAATTTTAAATTATCGATTTAATTGCCCAATTAAATCCAGTTATTCAAAAAATAAATTATTCTACTTATTAATTTCATTTGTTAATATTTAAAATTAATTAAATATTCGAATTTCAAATGTCAAAAATTCTGGGTCGTTATAGAAACATGTATTTATGGATAAATTACAGAGAAAAATATAAGATTATCTCTGTGTTGTGGAAACAGAGAAAATAAAATGTGTATAGTATAGTAGAAAATTATTTTACAGTAAGTAATAAAATAAATTAATATTTCAGTTTAAAGGTTAATATATATACATATTGAACTTACTTGTTATTTTAAATAATAGTTGGTGGTTAATTCATTTTATTAACCTATTTAATTATTTCAACTATTGGATATAATATATTCAAAGGAAATTCTGTTTTAAATAATTAACTAAATCATTAGTTATAAATTAAACCTTTAGTTCTAATTAATCTTATAATATAATGATTAATTTTTTGGTAAATTCAAATAGTAATGAATCGCGAATTGTTATACAAGGTTTAAATACTTTGGGGAAAAAAAGTCAAGTTGGAAATGGATTGCAAACGGCAAAGTAAAAGGTGAGTTAATCTCACTCATCTGGGTTAATTTAAATTTAAATGGTTAAATTTAAATATTCGGTGAATGATTGGATTGATTGATATGATAGTATATATAGTAGTATATATCAATATATATATATATATATATATATATATATTGGAATATGTATATATTGGAGTGATTGATTTCCCGCACTATATAGCGGATGAGACCCTATTACGCCGCATAATAGCGGATTGATATTTTTATAAAATCCCATATACCGTGATATTCCACCTCGAAGTGGAATTGGTATTGTGCTAACATCTGTGGATGTGGGGAACAGGTTGGAGGGATCCAACTGGATTCCTCAAAATATTTAATTTTGTTTAAATATTCTGTAATATGGTTTTTGATATCCTGTGATGAATTATATGGATAATTGGAAGTTATGGGTTGGTTGGATTTATTTGGATATGTTGAGTTATCAAAATCTCTAGAATTGGATTTGAAAAGAAATAAAAGAGTAAATTTTTAAGTAAAATAACTATGGAGAGTTTGAATAAATTGAAAAATGAAATTAGGAGAATAAGAGTAATTTTAAATTTCAATAAATTAATTCTGAGTATGAAAAGAAAAAAAAGAGTTGGAAATTAACAAAGGAATAATAAATTTTAAACAAAAGTAATGTTATTAAGAATAAATGGTCTATTTTTAAATTGAAGGATTAAATTTAATTAAAGGATAAGAAGGAATCTTGGAAATCTAAAATTGGTATTTTCAGTTAAAAAGATTTTAAATCATAATTAAGAAATTAAATCTGGAAGTTAATGAATTTTGAAAGAAATGAAGTGAGTAAGTAAATTTATTTCAAAGCAAAGTAAATTGGAAATCAATTGTAAATTGATTTAAGTGTTTAGGATTTGAAATTTTAAAGAGAAGTGAGATTTTGGAATTTATAAACTGGGTTTATAAAGCGAAATAAAATATCGGTGGATATTTTAAATATAAATTCAAGGTGGAAATTTATAAAGGGATGTGAATTGGTTTAAAAATAAATAGAGATTTATTATTAAGATGTGAAAGAGAAGTGTATTTCCCTGGATAGCCAAGTGCATTTTCAAAGCAAGTTTAAATATGGTTAGAAGTTGTAAATGTTGTTTTTAAAGGCATTGTTAACGCTAAAAAGTGAACGCTAACACCCGGTGTGTGTAATAGAATTATGAAAGCACCACCCGTGTGACGGGAACAAGAAGTAAGCGGTAAAAGACAGCAGTTTATAGTGGTTCGGCTTGAGATCGAGCCTACGTCCACTTTGAATCTCTTTATTACTGAATCTGGTTACAAAACGATACAACACACTTGTAAAAACAATACAATTTGATCACAAAACCAATCTTGACTACTAGCTCAAACTTCGATGATGGAACTTGATGAATCCGTGTTGGATGTAGGAAATTCCTCTCGAAGGTTGTTGTAGTGTCTCGAATGTTCGAAGATCTTTAGTTGTTGGGTGAGTTGAGAGTTCGGCAGAGTAACGACGCTTCAGAAATGATTTTGCCAAAAGTCCTCTACTTGTTGGAGTTGGAGCTCTATTTATAGGGTTGGTTCTGGGTGAATTTTCTGCTCCTAAGTCTTAGGTTGCGTACGACCTTAGTTAGGTCGTAGGTCGCGAGCGACCTAAGTTAGGTCGTGGCCCACTTCTCGACTTAAGCAGTTAGCTTGACGGGGCTGCTCTCGGTCTTATCTGAACAAGGAGGCATGTAATAGGTCGCGAACGACCTAAGGAATAGGCCCATAAGGAGTTGCCTAGACTTGTTTAAGCTGGGCAAGCTTTAGGTCGCGAGCGACCTAAAGTAGGTCGTAAGCGACCTAAGGAATAGTTGCTGAAGCCTTTAGGTCGCTGGACTCTTAGGTCGCAAGGTTCTTATGTCGTGAAGTCTGGAGCCCCTAGGTCGCTTTCTTATTGAAAGCTTTAGGTCGCTGAAGATCCTCAACAGTTAGGTCGAATGGTCTCTTTGTTAGTTAGGTCGCAGGCTTCCTTTAGCAGTTAGGTCGCTATGTCCTTAGGTTGCAAGATTCTTAAGATAGTTAGGTCGCAGGCTTCCTTAGGTAGTTAGGTCGTAGACTCCCTTAGGTCGTAGAGCCTCTTAGGTCGCAGGCTTCCTTAGGTCACGACTTCTCTTAGGTCGTTTGCTTTTTAGGTCGTACAGTTTTAGGTCGCTTGAAGATAGGAGTTAACATTTGCCCCTCGAAGCATATGCCTATGCTATAGGTCGTGTGCTTCGACTTAACCTCGCTAGGTCGTGAACGACCTAAAGCTTGTGCTAACCCGTACGTCTGTTCGCCTTCTTCCCTCAGCCTCGTATAAATAAGTTAGGTCGCTCCTTCCTCCTCACCTTACTGCTCTGAAATTCCATTGTCATTGGCGAATTTTTGATTTTTCGAAGGCGAATTCAATCCAACTAGCAATCGATTCATTCCTATCAGCATATTACGTAAGTGGATCAATCCCTACTCATCCATAATCACTGCTCGATCACGAATCCTCGTTTCCTGACCTAAGCTTAATTTCATGCGCCATGCTTTATTTTCTGAATGGTGGTTTCGATTGACTTTTGTTTGTTGTTTGACGCGTTGTGGTGATTCGTGATCGTATGGAAACTTTCACTATGGATCGGCGGGGTTTGCAATCGATTTGCTAGCTGATTTGGTGGTATGTTGAGATGGAATGAAGGGGAAGACGAATTCCTCTGAAATGGCGGTATTGGGCTATTGGATCCAGTAAGGCATTGCTTAGAGAGGAAGTCAGCTACCTACCAGATCTGGACGACTTAAAAGTTAGGTCGTGATGGGATTCTTGGCGACCCAAGCCTTACGATCTAAGAATATCCGCGACTTAAACAATACCGAACAACCTTTTCCACGACCTAAAGAGTTTACGACCTATGCCAAGCCATGAGCGACCTAGGACTTAGAGAAAACTGCACTATCTTGATCCATTCAGTTGCATTGTGCGACCTAAAGACGCCTCGACCTAGGGTAGGTCGCTGAACGACCTAGCACTTGAAACGTTTTTGCACAATCTTGAACACTTTTAATTTGAACAACACGACTTAAGAATGCTGCGACTTATGTTAGGTCGTGAGCGACCTAACACTTGGAAATTTGAGCAGAATTTGACTGAACCTTTGAATTTGACCTGTGTTGCACTTTGCTGACCTTAATTGTACTTTTCCACAGATTATACCATCTTTTAAAGCTGTCAACCTGTTAAATACAATATTTGCAGAAAAATGGGATGAATATACTACCATTGACTGCCCACATCGAATGACAGATTAGTCGATAAAGAATAATCAGCTTAAATGAACTGTATGATTGAAATGCTATGGAACAACATTTTCAAGTGAAGTATCAAAGCAAAACTACAATAATCAACCAAAGCTGATTTGTTTGCCATAACACTGCACTTGTATTTTCAATAACAAACATTAAAACTCAATAATTGACAAGTATTAACTAATTCGTTTATAGTTGTTTGTTATTTTTTCTAGTTTCGTACAACACTTCACACTTTTTAGGAAACGCGCACCTTCATATTTAAATATCCAGTTGATTGTGTAGAATGACATCTCAACAAGAAGACTCAGGACCAGTCGGAGAAGCTTTCCCGATAGCCAACCCACTGATTGATCCTCCGGAGAGAACTCCGACTACTCTAAGCCATAAAGTTTTTAGACAACTATGTACCCAATTTGGTATTGCTGAATCGGACGCTATATTCCCTGGAGCAAGCGACACAGCTGACAGGCCACCCCTTGGTTTTATCGCAGTGAACCGCCAGATGTGTTTAAGCGGTGCTATTCCACCTTTCAACAAATTTCTTCGTGAACTTTTTCTTCGATTAGCCATCTCGCCCTTCCAGCTACATCCCAACGGTTACACTGTTCTAATGGGGTTATGTGTTCTGTTTAGGAGGACGCTTGACCGTCTCCCGAGCTTCGATGAAATTTACTACTTGTGCACTTTTTCAAAGAACAAAGACCTTCCTTCAATCGTGCTCGTAAGAGGAGCCAGAAACTGGAGATTGATCTTGGATTTGCCAGAAAGTGCTCACGGATTTCTGAGTCAGTTCTTCTTTGTCCGATGTCCTCCAGGATTCTATGCTGTCTGGAGAATCGGAAGTAAGATTGTCTTTTGCCGTTTATCTCATGAGTTTTTCAAAACCCGAATTACCAAATGCTTAACTTTATTCCTTTTCTTCTTCCAGCATTTCCTCCTCCATTCAGAAATCTCAGCCTCAAGTCAATCTTCGAAACTTTAAATGCTGTGGCGGCGGAAGAAAGAAGCGCCAAATTTCTGTTGAAGGACGAATTTTTGCATCAGCATGGACTTTTACACTCTTCTCGATCTACCCATCCTTATGAAGTCCCTAATTCTCCAGTAAAAACATCGGATGCCCCAGTCCACGCTGGAGAACTTTCACCGAAAGGACTTACTATTGAGACTTCATTGGTAAAGTGTTCTACTCCCACCGACATTGTGGAGTCGTCCAACAAATTAAAGCTTTCTCCAGTTATTGAAGAGGAGGAGAATCCTCATATTTCTGAAAAAACGGCTGATGTGGAAATCGAAAAAGAGAGTTCTGCTGGGTATCACGGCGATGACACCTTCGATGATTTAAGCGATATAATGATAACTTCTCAAGATCTTTTCAAGGATAATATTTCAAAAGCGACCTCTCCTGTCGTTGAAGCGACTTCCTCTTTGAAACAAGCTTTGACACCTGCTACACCTATCGTTTCTGTTTCCACATTAAAGAGTGGTTTGTAGTTTGACGCACGTAGTTTGCACGCCGCACACACTTAGGATTTTTCAGCACTTATAAGCACTTATCCTCTCTTTTTTCTGGAAATTTCTAAACTTTACTTCTTTCCCGTTTTCAGATTCTCCGATGGGGCGTACTGGCACATATTATGACTCATTTCAGCGCCGTGGAGGCCGTGGATCTTATGACTTTAGGAAATACCTCGATGCCCCGAGAGAGACAGATGAAGAAAGGGCTCGAAGGAAGGCTCAAGAAAGGCGGGACCATAAAGAGCGCCGCAAAAGAGAAGATGAACAGTACTATGGGAGTAGGGATGAGCGATACGACCCTTCCCGCAGAAGTGACGATTCCCATAAAAGGAAATCTTACGATGACAAGGGGAAAAGTCATATTGCTGACGAATCAAGCAAGCGGTCCAAGCATAGTGATGCATCTGCAGTTTCTAAGAAGACTGATGCTCCTATCTCTACTGATATTCCGGCCGACTCTCTTCCTTTAAAGAAATCCGACATCCAAGCGATCATCAACAGGCCCCAATATCAGGTTAAAGACGGCCCTCCAACGCTTCAAAGCCGGTTTCCGAACTGGTGCTTAAAAGTAGTGCGTTTTGACCTGGATTTGGTCCCGATTGATAAGCAAGCCATGCTTAGAAATCTTGATGCAGTTAAGCTTGACATTGATAGGATGTCGAAATGGCAAAAACATGTTGATGAACTCCAGAGAGTCAATCATATGAATCTTGAGAACATGCTGACTATGGAGAATGACAAGACTGAATGGGCTAAAATTTGCAAACAGCATGATGCCGAGATGACGAGCATTGCTGATGATAATGCGAGACTTGAGTCCGAGGTTAAAAAACACAAGGCAGATCTCGCCGCTTCTTCTACTTCACAATCTCAAAAGGAAGAAGTGTTTCAGAAACAAGTGCGGGATGCACACGCTGCTCAGAGGGATGCTGAGATGAAATATGCGGCTGAGCAGTTCGTTGTCGAAGAATACCGCAAGAATAACACTCAGTTGCGGGAAACAGTTAGCTCCCAGAACGTGGAGATTGAATTGCTAAGATCTCAACTTGCTAAAGCTGAAAAAGTGCGTGATGAGGCTGTTGCTGGTCAAGTTGTAGCCGTTGCCGAAAAGGAAGCGGCCGAGCAATCGCATGAGGCAACAAAAGCTAACGTCAGCTCTACCTTATTTGACTTTTATCTGCACAGCGTTCTGGGTCGTGGGAGCCTCGCTTTTCTGGGTCCTGACTATGAGGTTACCCTGGCTGAAGTGTGGGAAGCAGTAGTTGACATGCTTGGCGGGGCCGGCTATGATGAAGCGGAACTTGAGGCACGCTATCTTGACGAAGAAGCTCGTGCTGCTCTTGCTAGGGGAAAAGAGCAACTCGCTGAAGCTAGAGCTTGAATAGTGGCAGAAGAACATCCAGAGAAGAAAATATATTTAACTGCCCCTGTCCACACTTCGATTTCGACCGACGTCGATATCGTTGGTTCCAGCTAAGCCCGTCACAACCGAGTCTCCCCTTACTCAAATCGAGGAGCAGAGCCAAGAAGACACTGAGGGTGATAAATTTGAAGTTTACTTGTCAAAACCGACTTCTCCAGGTAACTTCGATTCAGATCTGGCTCAAGTGGATTATTCATTCGATTCAACTGATCTTGATGAATTTTTCGCTTATTACTTAAGTCCTGGTGATCCAATATCATCTCTTTTTTCGAAGAGTACTGACTTTAACTTCTTTTCTTCTGTAGCGGAGGTCCCGAACACTGCACAAACTTCCACTCCTCTAGTTACCGTTCCTCCAACTTCGCAAATTACTCCTCCTTCTGCTTCCCAACCAGGATCACAGGCAGAGAAAATTGAAGTTCTTCAAGGCCTGGATGATCCGGCCGCTTCATAGGAGAAGAAGGCAGAGGATCTTGATGACATCGAGAAGACCCCGGAGCGGTCTCTTGATGATGACACAAAGCTTTCGACACTGTTTACTACTCCGGGAAGTGAGTCTTCCTCGAAGAGGAGAGGGAAGCTTGTTACGAGGAAGGCGAAGAAAAGTACTCCCGCTGGAGAAGAAGCAGAGGTTGATCCCGCTGTGCCTCTTTCATGTGCTGACCGGAGATTGTGCGAGTACCGGCCCTCGCTTTTGATTCCTGCATATGTAAAGAATTTTCATAGTATTGAATAAAATAATCCTTTTACTTGAACAAATTCTTGTGTATGTAAGAATGCATTTGTTTAAGTGTAGAATAAACGATTCTTTTTGCTTGTACAAACTTTATTGTCTGTGCTTGAGAATGCATTTATTCCACATCCACTTTTCGTGGTATTGCAATGAACTTGCGGTATGTTGTTTGCATATTCCTTTTATTAATGTAACTGAATTGTATAGTGTTGCCCCCATACCACAAGTGCATTGCAACATTTCTAGCTTTTGCAAGATTGATACTCTTATTTCAGAGAATAACTATTCCACTTTTAAGGGAAGAATCATTCTGCTTTTAATAGATCATATCTCGTTTTTTGTAGAAATTTTTACTTTTTCTTTCTTTCTTGAAGAACACTTCAACTTTCAGAGACGATCACTTTTATTTGTTAAAAAGTGGATCTTTCCTACACAGTGAAATGAGCTTCTGAAGAAGGTTTTGATTTTATGCCCTAGTAAAAGGGCTTATTTTTGGTACTTCGAGCATGGTGAAGTGTGCCTCCGAAGAGGTCTTTTTGTAGCATTTCAACTTTTTAGGAAGAACTTTTTTGAGATGAATAAGTTATCCTTCCTTTAAGAGTTGAAATGTGCTTTTGGAGAAGGCTTTTTGTTTGAGTATTCTATTTTGGGACATGCCTCCGGAGAGGGCTCCTCTTGAAGAGTTGTGCCTCCGAAGAGGGCTTGTGCCTCCGAAGAGGGCTTGTGCCTCCGAGAGGGCTTGCGGTGCCTCGGGAGAGGGCTTTTGCCTCCGAAGAGGGCATGTGCCTCCGAAGAGGGCTTGTGGTGCCTCGGGAGAGGGCTTTTGCCTCCGAAGAGGGCATGTGCCTCCGAAGAGGGCTTGTGCCTTCGAAGAGGGATTGTGCCTCCGAAGAGGGCTTGTGCCTCCGAAAAGGGCGTGTGCCTCCGAAGAGGGCTTTATTGTCCTTTGGGAAGGAGCATCAGTTGGTTGGTGTGCCAGGAAGGTTGCGTCTCAGGGGCGAGCAGATTCACGGGACGGACGTAAGCTGCCTGATCGGATGCATCACGATCAGTTAGCAAGGGCCCTGTTCCTTCTGCTTGGGAAGGTGTCCCTTTGGTGGTTCTACCAGCCCTTTTATTGAGAGGCATACCTCCTTTTGGCTGCTTCTTTGTTTGCTTGGCCATGTTCTCTCATCATCTGCTCATTAGCGATCTTTTATTATCGTTTCCAAGCGCATCTTCTTTCCTTTTGCAAGTAATTTGCCTCATCCGAAGAAGTGGACTTCACTGTTGAACGACTTCACGAGACAAACGCGAGTTATCTAATTGGATGTCTGTTCATATCGACAGTCACAACCAGTTAACAAGGGTTTGTCACAGTGGAGTCGCCAACTTTTTATGTGAAGTTCTCCTTGTATAGGATTTGAATTTGGAATTTTTCGTCGCTTGGTATTTGCGCAATAGGTGATTTATAGAGGTCGCTTGGCTTTGTGACGAGCGAGCCTTGTTTTAATGTCCTGCAATTTTGAATCGACATTTTAGCAATACATTTAAAGTATTTACATATCGAAATGAAACAGGCATTATGAAATATTAAAGAACACAAGATTTATAGTGGTTCGGCCAAGAATCGGGCCTACATCCACTTTATAGCTTTCATTCATTTACACTGATTTACAATGTTTTACAATACAACTGATACATTCATCACTATTTTACAACTTTGAGCAAAGCTTTTTTCAAGTAAAATAAGGACGTAAGTGGTAGCTGTTCCAGGCCCTTGGAATTGGATCTCCTTCAACAGTTATGAGTTTGAAAGTGCCATTAAGAAGTTTACTGCCAATGGCATATGGTCCTTCCCAGTTTGGCCCAAACACACCAGTTGCTGTCATAATCCTTTTCAAAACTAAGTCTCCGACCTCAAAGCTGCGTTGGCGAACTTTAGAGTTGAAGTGCCTGGCTATCCTTTGCTGATAAGCTGAAACTCTGAGCCTAGCTTCTTCTCTTTTTTCATCAAGAAAATCAAGAGCTTCAAGTTGCAGCTTTTCGTTTTCGGCTTCATTGAAATGAATTCTCCTGTGTGAAGGAACTTCTACTTCCACTGGAATCATTGCTTCTGACCCGTATGCCAGTGAAAATGGAGTGTGCTCAGTCGCAGTTTTGTGAGTAGTTCTGTATGCCCATAGTGCTAATGGAAGCTTATCGACCCAACCACTTTTTGCTTTTTCGAGTTGCTTTTTGATGGTTGACTTGATAATTTTGTTCACTGCCTCCACTTGCCCATTTGCCTGCGGATGGGCCACTGCTGAGAAGCGTTTTCGAATTCTGAACCGTTTGCAAAAATTCTGGAATTCTTCACTTTCAAACTGAGTGTCGTTGTTTTTGATTATCTTCTGCGGCACACCATACCTACAAATGATATTTTTAGTTATGAAATTTATCATCTTTTTAGAGGTAATGGTGGCCAAAGGTTCTGCTTCAGCCCACTTGGTGAAATAATCAACGGCAACAATAGCATATTTGATTCTTGATTTAGCGACCGATAGTGGTCCAATCAAGTCTATACCCCAAATGGCGAACGGCCATGGGCTGACCATTTGTGTGAGTTCGGTGGAAGGCGCTTTTGGGATTTTTGCGAATCTTTGGCATTTGTCGCACTTTCTGGAGTAAGTAGCGGCATCTCGATTAATATCCGGCCAGAAATACCCATATCGGAGAACTTTCTTGGCTAGAGTTTGACCAGCTGAATGATCTCCACATTCTCCTCTGTGTACCTCAGCTAGAATTGTCTTGGCTTCTTCCTTAGTTACACATCGGAGCAATGGCATTGAGAATCCCCGTCTGTATAACCGGCCATCTTGAATTATATATCTTGATGCTTTCCTCAATAGTTTTCGGTGTTCTTTAGAACTTTCTGGCAGGGAACCATTGAGTAGGTATTCTTTGATCGGTGTCATCCATGATTCATGGTCTTGAGACGCAGCCATAACCCAATCAACATCCATTTCATCAATGCTTGGAGCTGATAGAACTTCCACAGGAACTAATCCCAGTAATTGAGCTTCTCCAGAACTTGAGTACTTTGCCAGAGAATCCGCTTTCATGTTCTCTACCCTAGGAATATGACTTATTGTGTAATGATCGAAGTCTTCGAGAAGTTCACATGCCTTTGACAAGTATGCGAGCAGATTTCCACCTTTAGCTTGAAACTCTTTCTTTACCTGGCAAACAATAAGTTGAGAATCGTTGAAGATCTGTAACACTTTGATGTTTAGTTCCTTGGCAATTTTTAAACCGGCAATGAGAGCTTCATACTCTGCTTCATTGTTTGTTAAAGGAAATACCAGTCTTAATGCATAACACAACGATCGTCCTTCGGGGGTTTCGAGCACAACCCCTGCCCCAGAACAGTAATCATTTTTTGATCCGTCAACATACAACTTCCACTGGATTGGAATACCATCAGTTTTTTCATTCTCACTATCACTTTTGTCAGTAGATTCTGCGATGAAATCTGCTAAAGCTTGTCCGTTGATTGCTCTCCGGGGATGGTAAGTGATGTCATACTGGCTAAGTTCAATGTTCCATTTCAAAAGACGACCCGAAGTTTCAGGACGAAACAGGACTTGCTTTAGAGGTTGGTCAGTAAGAACCTTGATAGGATGAGCATGAAAGTATGGTCTCAATTTCCTGGAAGCAATTAGCAAACAATAGGCGAGCTTTTCTATCTTCGAATAATTCATCTCTGCCCCAGTGAACTGTTTACTGATGTAATAGACTGGACGCTGTACTTTCATATCTTCCCATACAAGTGCTGCGCTGAGAGCATGAGATGAAATTGCTAAATAGATGAAAAGATCTTCACCTTCACTAGGCTTGGAAAGAACTGGAGGCGTTTCCATATGGCGAATTAGTTCATCGAAAGCATTCTGGCAATCGGGAGTCCACTCAAAATTTTTCTTTCCTTTCTTTAGAGCGTCAAAGAAGGGAATGCATTTGTCTGTGGCTTTGGAAATGAAGCGACTTAGAGCAGCAACTTTTCCATTGAGACTTTGCATTTCTTTCTTTGTTTTAGGGGCTTTAACCTCTCTTAGAGCTGTGATTTGAGTTGGATTGGCTTCGATGCCCCTAGCGCTCACAATGAAACCCAGGAATTTTCCGGACTCTACTCCGAACGAACATTTCAATGGATTGAGCTTCATTCCATACTTTCGAAGAATTGCAAACATTTCCTCCAAGTGACCCATGTGGTCTACAGCTTTCTTTGAATTTACCAACATATCGTCAACATAAACTTCCATGGTTCTACCAACCTAAGGTTTGAACATTGCATTGACGAGCCTTTGGTAGGTTGCCCCAGCATTCTTCAATCCGAAAGGCATAACTTTGTTGCAGTAGAGACCCACATCTATGATAAATATGGTGTCTTCCTGATCCGGTTCATGCATCATAATCTGATTGTACCCGGAGTAAGCGTCCATAAATGATAACAACTCATGTCCAGCTGTTCCATCCACCAATTGATCGATTCTGGGCAGTGGGAAGCAATCTTTGGGACAGGCTTTGTTTAGGTCCGAAAAATCGATGCAAACTCTCCACTTCCCATTTGCCTTCTTAACCAGTACTGGATTTGAAACCCAATTTGGATAAGTGGAGTTTCTGATGAAGCCGTTTTCCATAAGCCGATCGACTTCTTCCTTTAGTGCTGTCGACCTTTCTGGGCCTTGAGTTCTTCTTTTCTGTTTCACTGGTGTGAATTTTGGATCGATATTCAGAGTATGTACAGCAATTTCCGGGGAGATCCCACACATATTAGCATGACACCAAGCGAACACATCCAGATTGGCTTTTAAGAATGGTATCAGCGTGTTCCGAACTGCTATGCTTAGTTGTGAGCCCACATTGAGTACTTTGTTTGGGTCTTTTGAGTCAACAAAAATTGGTACCGTTACTTCCATAGGTACCACTCTATTCTCCCCTGTACTGGCTTTCCTGGGGTCCATTTCTTTCCTTGCATTGCTGTGTTTGCCAGTACAGGGGCCACTCCGTAGCTGCTACAAGGTTGGTTCTTTGATGCAGAGCGGAGCTGCCGCATCTTTTCCCATTTCTCGTTTTCTGGCCTCTCGGAGCTCCAAAAGATAACATTCTCGCCCCGCATTCTGATCTCCCTTAATGACAGCAACCCCATTATCAGTGGGAAATTTCATTGTTAAACACCACGGAGCGAGGACGGCTCTGAAAGCAGCAAGAGTAGGCCGACCCAAGAAAGCATTATAGGCGGAGAATCCATCAACAATTACAAAAGTTTGCTTCCGGACCAACTTCTTATGTCCTTCGCCCATTTCAACAAACAAGTCCACCGTTCCAATTTGTTGTTTCAGCTCTCCTGTAAACCCGGCAATCTTGTGTGAAGAGGCTTGTACATCTGTCATTGGAATTTTCATTTGGTCAAATGTCTTTTTAAAGAGTATGTTGCATGAGGCACCACTATCCACCAGCACTCTTCTGACAATAGCCAGTCCAATACCGACAGAGACAACCAAAGGGTCCTCAGTAGGAGCTTCCACAACAATAGAATCCCTGGTTCTGAACATAATATCATCATGAAAAGTCTTCTGCTGCTTTAGAGGTGCAGCATCTTCCAAGATTAAGACACTTTCTTCAGTTGGGGCATACTTCAAAGCTCTAGCATACCTTTCCATTTCTCCCCAACTCCTGCCAGCCGGATTAGGTCCTCCTGTGATCACATTGATAACAGGTCTTTCCTTTTCAGCAGGCCTCTCTCCTGAACCAGATGAATGAGCTGGGGGTAGTTGCCCTTGGTTAGATGAAGACGGGTATTTTCTATTCCTCTTGATGTACTGCTGCAACTTATTCTCTCTTAACAATTCTTCAATCAGACTTTTCAAGTGGCGGCACTCGTTGGTATCATGCCCTGGTTGGTTATGAAACTTGCAAAATCTTTCGCTTTGAGCAGCATTTTTCCCAACTTTTACGGCCAGTGGTTTTGGAAATTCAACAGCATCCTTAGTGGCGATGAAAATATTCTCCGGTGTATCAGTCAGAGGGGTAAAGTCTGAAGGTTTGAGGAAGCGGGGCTTTTTGAGATCTTTTTGCCTCTTTCCACCATTACTTTCCCTTTTCTGATTTGCGGGTTCTTTCTTGTTCTGAACTGTAGCATTATTTTCCACCACTGTTGTCACAACTTTAGTTGACGCGGAAAGATTCTCTAGGCGTATGAATTCATCAGCCTTTTTATAGAACTTTTCGAGCGAGTTTGGTTCCTTCATTTTTAACCATTCTCCAAACTTGCTTGACTTGTCAATAGCCCGCATTAAGTAGGTCAAGATCATTCGCGGTTCTGCGTTATCAACTTCTGCTAGGGCTAGATTAAAGCGATTCAAGAAGGATTTGATGAGCTCTCCAGGATTCTGTTCAATACTTGAGAGAGACATTATATCCTTTGCTCTTGAAATGTACAATCTAAATTGTTCCTTGAATTTTCGAGTCAGATCAGAAAATTGATCAACAGATCGCACAGGAAGTTTGGTAAACCAAAGTAACGCCACTCCTTCCAAGTATACCGGGAAATACCGGCATTTAATCTCGTCAGTTGCTCTAGCGCCAGTTATGTGCCAATCATATTTGTAAAGGAACTGATTCGGATCACTCGTTCCTCGATAAGAAGGAATGGTAGGTGGAACGAATTTTATGGGAAATTCAGCTTTTAGGATCCTTTCAGTAAATGGAGTTATACTCGGAGCGAATCCCCAATCATTCTCATCTTCTCTTCTCTGCATGCTTTCCTTCATTATTTGCCGAACCATGCTAGAGAGATATTCCTTATTGTTTAGAGATTTCGCGGAATAGGCTTCGGCCATTTTCTCGGGGGTTTGCCTAGGCAAATGCTCGTGGAGAACCGGTGACGGCCTGGATCCTTCAGCCTGGAGGGGTGCCCCTTCAGCAGCACCTGATCCCCCTTGAGGAATATTTCTCCCTTCGGAATTGGGAGCAACATTAGCAAAGTTTTCTTCATTACTTACTGGTCTTTGATTAGCCCCGAGCAGAGCATTCAATTTTTCGATCATCAGATTATTCTGAGTTTCAATCTACTGGTACAATCCGGTCACAACAGCATCCAACTCTTCTCGCGTCACCCCGACGCTTGGAGCTGCCTGATTTGGAGAAAGAGAAGTGGTAGTATTGTCGCGGTCATCATCAGTTCTGACAGACTTACGTTTCCTTCCAGGAGCCATTATGTCTGATAGACTTCTGGTTTTGTAGGAAATCCTTTCAACAAACTTCCGTGAAGCAATGGTGAATGATCGCCTGAGTTGGGTTCTCAGTGAAAGCACCAAAATGTTAACGCTAAAAAGTGAACGCTAACACCCGGTGTGTGTAATAGAATTGTGAAAGCACCACCCGTGTGACGGGAACAAGAAGTAAGCGGTAAAAGACAGCAGTTTATAGTGGTTCGGCTTGAGATCGAGTCTACGTCCACTTTGAATCTCTTTATTACTGAATCTGGTTACAAAACGATACAACACACTTGTAAAAACAATACAATTTGATCACAAAAACAATCTTGACTACTAGCTCAAACTTCGATGATGGAACTTGATGAATCCGTGTTGGATGTAGGAAATTCCTCTCGAAGGTTGTTGTAGTGTCTCAAATGTTCGAAGATCTTCAGTTATTGGGTGAGTTGAGAGTTCGGTAGAGTAACGATGCTTCAGAAATGATTTTGCCAAAAGTCCTCTACTTGTTGGAGTTGGAGCTCTATTTATAGGGTTGGTTCTGGGTGAATTTTCTGCTCCTAAGTCTTAGGTCGCGTACGACCTTAGTTAGGTCGTAGGTCGCGAGCAACCTAAGTTAGGTCGTGGCCCACTTCTCGACTTAAGCAGTTAGTTTGATGGGGCTGCTCTCGGTCTTATCTGAACAAGGAGGCACGTAATAGGTCGCGAACGACCTAAGGAATAGGCCCATAAGGAGTTGCCTAGACTTGTTTAAGCTGGGCAAGCTTTAGGTCGCGAGCGACCTAAAATAGGTCGTAAGCGACCTAAGGAATAGTTGCTGAAGCCTTTAGGTCGCTGGACTCTTAGGTCGCAAGGTTCTTATGTCGTGAAGTCTGGAGCCACTAGGTCGCTTTCTTATTGAAAGCTTTAGGTCGCTGAAGATCCTCAGCAGTTAGGTCGAATGGTCTCTTTGTTAGTTAGGTCGCAGGCTTCCTTTAGCAGTTAGGTCGCTATGTCCTTAGGTTGCAAGATTCTTAAGATAGTTAGGTCGCAGGCTTCCTTAGGTAGTTAGGTCGTAGACTCCCTTAGGTCGCAGAGCCTCTTAGGTCGCAGGCTTCCTTAGGTCACGACTTCTCTTAGGTCGTTTGCTTTTTAGGTCGTACAGTTTTAGGTCGCTTGAAGATAGGAGTTAACAGGCATGTTTTAGAAAATTTATTATTCCTAAATGTTTTAAATCTAAAGTAAGTATATTTTTCAAATCTATTATCGTAGTAAGTATTTAAAGGTGACTTAGTATTTTGTTTAAAAGGAGAATTATATTTTATAAAGTAACCTTAATTAAATATTCCTAAAGCATTATTTTTAATTATGTTTAAGTAGTTTTTTCTAAATTTGAATGTTTAAGCATATTTTACATTAAAGTGCTTTAAAATTTCTTTAAAATATAAAGTTTTGTGCTTGGTATTTCAGAGGAAATAAATATTTAGGAAATGATTCCATGGAAGGAATATGTTTGAAATCGTTTTTAAAGGAGTTGTAATGGAAATAATATCTTATGAAGATATTTTTGAGGTAAATAAATAATTTGGGAAATTATTTATTATATGATGGATGTTGTGAATGTTAATTGATAGTTAAATCATCGACTATCAATATTGGCCAATTGCGTTGATCGTTTCGAAGAGACCGGGATCGAGATTTATTTCTCGAAAACCACTTCGATCCGATTTTGTATGTTTCGTGTGGAAACGAGTTGATATCGAAGATGGTGCAGTGAAGTGCAAGGGCTAGTTGCTACTAATCCTGAGGGTGATTCCAAAATGGATGTAGTAGGAGTAGTGCCTTCGGTTCCGTTCGGACCCGGGACGGACTTGCATGGACGAATGCTTTCGATACATCGTCAGGTGGACGATGGGCATTCTAAGGGATATGTTCTATAAAGGTAACGCTTAGCCTCAAGCCTGATCAACCGGGAATGACTGAAAATCATGGGTTATGCAGCAAGGCTTCGTGGGTAGCCCCCACTTGAGAGTAAGGTCATCCCTGTCTAGATGTCCCATTTTTATTTCGGTTGTGTGGCGGTTGTTAATCCCAACCGTGGGGTGATCTTATTCGGAATTATCCAGTAAGGGATGATTCCGGCCTTGTGTTGCAGGGGAGCGGGCGTACTCCTCAGTACTGTGATCTAGGCCACGTAATGTGACAGGTGGTACCCCAGTGCCTAGTCATTCGTTGGAAATCCATTCTCCCTACGTGCCTGTATGGTTTGATTGTGCCCAACTATTGCTGAAACGTGAGATGCAAGCATTTCAGCTAAATTCTATTTTACTTTCTATAGACACTATTATAATATCAGAGGATTTTTAATATAAAAATGTTTTAGCTATCGTAAGGGAAAAACCCAACATGTTTATTTGTGGCGTGGTCTTACGAGATGCTTTTATTTTCAAAGGATTTTGAAACTGTAATAATAAATTTGAGTGTGATTTTCTCACGCTGGTATTCCAGACTGACTCGGGTGTTGTTTATATGATGCTCGGGTCAGACCGAGTATTATAGGATACAGGATATGATACTGTGGAGCTCAGGAGTCGAGATGGATGGAGATATGTACTTCCGTACTTGTTTATATATATATATATATATATTCCGCTGTGTTGATTGTTGTACTCTGTTGTATTGAGGACATGGTATGATTATTGTCCAGTTGTATGTATGTGTACTCTGATGATGTATTGTATAAACATATATAGTTTTGATTTTTGTAAAGATCTGTTATTGCCTATTATATTTTATTCCGCTGCGATGTGAGATTCTGATGTTGGTTCATATTTCCTTCTTCTACCTATTTCTTCTTAACACTAATGGTTCGATTTTCCGGGTCTGGGAAATTGGGTCGTTACAATCGAAGTCGAATCGTGAGTGAGGAGGCTATGTTGTACGTGCGTAGGGGGCGCGAGGCATTATGAAGGGGGTGGAACAAGGTGAGCTCGACTCGTGATAGCAGGTGGAGTTTGGATAACTCATAGGTGGTCGAAGCGGCGATTTTGGGAGGGTCGGCACCACTTGGAAGGAGACATAGGGGGTCAGCAGTGGTTGGCCGTGACGAGGCCTGGTAGGCGATTGGGGTCGAAGTCGGGGAGCACGCGGTGGCTCCAAAAAAAACATCTTCGGAGACATCCATAGTCACTGCGTCTCATCACGCAACTACTACTTCCTGAGGTTGCCAAGATACCATCACTCGCTTTTGCTCATCCAACAGATCCAAACTCTGAAAAATCTGCTCACACAAGCGCGATCAAACCCGCACTTTAAAGATGGACTATGAACCTTTAAAAGGTTTCCTTCAGAGATCAATGAAATCCTTACATCAAGTTGCAAAGCTTACTCGAGATGGTATTAGGTCTACAACCTCGAAAAATACACTTCCAACCTTAAACATTCAAACTCCAACCATTGGTAGTCGTGTTACACCCCCTACTACCCTATCTACCTTTATAACTTATGTTGGAAAACCTGAAGAGGTAACCCAAAAAATAGGTAGAATAGATATATATATGTATGTATGTATGTATGTATGTATGTATGTATGTATGTATGTATGTATGTATGTATGTATGTATAAATAGTTATATAAAAGTTACAAATACGCGCTCTCAAGATAGACACCACTCCGGAGCCAAGGTATTCACTCAACCTATGCTCTGATACCACTGTAACGACCCGCCATTCATTCCACGGAATGACGTATCATTAATAAGAAACAAAGGGATAGAAAATAGAAAAGATAGAGAAGAAAGAAACAACGTCAGAATCTCAAACAGCGGAATGAATAAGTTATATTAATCACATAAGATATTACATAGTATCATATACAT
The DNA here is from genome assembly GCA_030737815.1 of Allium fistulosum. Lineage (NCBI taxonomy): Eukaryota > Viridiplantae > Streptophyta > Magnoliopsida > Asparagales > Amaryllidaceae > Allium > Allium fistulosum. Next base: position 614,271,408 of record CM060908.1, on the reverse strand, counting down.
CAGAGATACACAGCTTATACATCACAAATTAGACAGTTATAAACATATGTCTATCATACAACTCAAGACATCACAGAGATACAACACAGCGGAAATACAGATATCTTAACGCTGAAGCCTCCTGCTCTAAAAACTTCCATAGATTCGTCAAAGCTTACCTGAATCCCTTGGCTACTTATAAAAATTTAAGTACCCAAGAGTTTAAGAAAACAAAATAAACTCCGGGTCAGACATGGGTCTGGTGTGAGTAAACGGTTAAACTGTTTAACTTTAAAATCTTTGAAAACAAAAGGTATCACGTAAGACTTCGCACACATAAACTTGGGTAAGTTATTACCTTACGCTAACCAAAACATTTGATAGGAAATCCAGTGATATTATACTAGGGTCTAGGGTTTTCAAATAAATATTCACATAGCTAAAATTGTTACATTCATTAAATTCCAGCATATTAGCCACAAAGTGGGTTATACAACCAAATCCGAGGACACTTATTGGAGTTTGGATTCCATACAATGATAGGGCTACTGGGGTACCGCCCATCACAGTACGTGGCCTAGATCAACGTACGAAGGATCACTCCCAACCCCCTGCAACACAAAGCCAGAACCATCCCTTACTGGACAGTCCCGAATAAGAAAACCGCAGCGGTTGTAGCTATTCAACCGCCCACACAACTGAATAAAAGGTACTCTAGACAGGGGAAACCTTATCATATTTAGGTGCTACCCACTTAGCCTTGCTGCACCTCCCCTGTTTTAGCCATTCCCGGTTGATGAGGCTTGAGGCTACGATTACCTTATCAGAACACATCACTTAGAATGCTCATCGTCCACCTAACGATGTGCTGAAAGCATTCAATCCATACAAGTTCGTTTCGGGTTCGAACGAAACCAAAGGAATTATCTCGTTACACTCATTTTGGAATCACCCTCAGAGTTAACGACATTAACCCTTGCACTTTAAACCTCCATCTCGATCTTCACTTTGAGATGTCACGACCTATCGTTTAACTTGAATCGATGTGGTTTTCGAATAATCAAATCTGATACCCGATCCCGGTCTCATCGAAATCCAAACGTATCTTAAAGGCCAAGTTGTTTAAGGTTTAAACAATTCAATTCAATTCAATTCAATTCAATACTTGAATTCACACAGCATAAATACAGATAAATATCACACGTTTATCACAGATATATCCAATATCATATCATAGAATATCACAGCATATCATCCAATAGATATCATCCAATCCTGACATTCTACTCAACAATCATCCATAAGCAATAATTATTAACCCATATTATAATTAATTTAATTAACCACTACTGAATTAAATTAATTACTTTAATTACTCTTAAATCCTGCTTACTTAATGTTGACTAATTATAAACCAATTAATTAATAAATCTCTAATTATCCATCTTAATTAATCATCTTTGATTAATTATTCTTTAAATAAATTAAGTAATTATGCTTTAATTAATTACCGAAATTAATTATTCTTAATCATTAATCTTTAATTAATCACATTAATTAGTCTTTAATTAATCTTATTAATTAATTATATCATAATTAATTACATCAATTAATTATCCTTAATTAATTACATTAATTAATCAACTATTAATCACTTACCTTTTATTTAATTAAACCTTAATTAATTAATTAATTTCACTAAGTAATTACTCTTTAATTAATTCTATTAATTAACCTCAAATCACTTCCATTAAGTAATTTCCTTCAAATTACTTTCATTAATTAATCACTAATTACTTCAATTAAGTAATTATCCATTTTATTAATCACCTTCATTAATTACCCATTAATTAATCACATTAAATAATTTATAACATTAATTAATCACATTAATTAATTTACCTTAATTAATCTAATTCATTAATTAACTAACCTTTAATTAATTATCTAAGTAATTATTCCTTAAATTACTTCCATTAATTACTTCCAAAAAGTAATTATTCTCTTTAATTAATTACATTTAGTAATTACACATTAATTACTTATACTAAGTAAATCACTTAATTAATTAAGTAATTAACACTTAATCAAATTCAAAGTTTATCCTTAATTAACTTAATTTAATTACATTAATTAATTATTCCTACTCACTAGTTAATGATCCCATCATTAACTATCCCTTAGTTACTTCATCTAAGTAATTATCTTTAATTAATCTATAATTAATCACATCCAGTAATTAACTTATCTCTTAATTACTTTTACTAATTAATTATTCTTAACTAATTACCTCTTATAAAATTTATAGATAAATTCTTTATCTTTATTAAATAATCAATTTCATCATTATACTTCCATTTGCAAACATTTTGCAAATCAATTTTATAATTGAAAGATTTGAAAACAATTTGCAATTCCATTTAAATTGAAAGTATAAAAAAATTCTTTAAAACAAATAATTTAAACTTTAAATTTAAATTACTAAAGTCTTTGAAACTCATTTAATAAATTCCTATTTTTGAAGACTTAATTTAACAATCCTTTTAAACTTATTCACTTCAAATATATTTACCTTAAACATCTTTGGAACTTGATTACTTTCAAAATCTTCAAACTTTTAAACCTGTTTAAACCTACCTTTTTAAAACAAATTATTTAAAACTTTTAAACCCCTTTAAACTTATTTCCTTAAATGTAATAAAACTTGGTTAAACATTTTCCATTTAAAAACAAATCATTTGTACATTAAACTTTTAAACACTTTAAAACATGGTGTTATTTACTTTAAAATCTTAGATTTCTTTGCTTGATAAAAACTAGTACAAGCTCTTTTAAAACCATGTATTAAATTTTACTTAACTTTAAACTTGTACTTTATATATATATATATATATATATTTAAACTGTTTAGGTAAAACAGAAAGCCCAACATATTAAACCCGAGCAACTCACCAAAAATCTCGTGTCTTTCTTGCAAAACACACGAGCATTCCTTCGAGTCGCCCCCCTCTTCTCCAACCCAAACTAATAACACAAACCAAGCAAAACCAACGTGCACGTGCATGACAACTCCGGCCACCGGAGATCAATATCTCGACCACCCACAAGTCGTCGGCAACCCCACTACTCCATTAAATAACCCAGATCAACTCAAACGTCCACAAATCGAAATCGAGCACTAAAGATCAAACTGTAAACCATCCCATTGACCAAAACTGCCTCAAACTTCCAACGTCGACCACCAAATCATCAGGAACTCCGGCCTCACACTCGATAGCCTCCATGCTACCATCTCCCAAGTTTTGGTGAAGCTCGGTCACCTAGTGACACCACGGTGACCACATTTCCGATCTCGACTTAAAACCCACTCGAAAGCCTTCTTCAAACCACCGCCAATGCCACGATGATCAAACAACACTTCCACCATTTTTCCATAGAACCTCATCACGTTGGCCACCTCCAGACCAAAAATCATCCAATTCGATCACGCCGATCACCAGAATTCTACAAATTCCCAGATCCCGATCATTCCAGAAATTCCTAGTATTTTCTTAGCTAAAAATCGTGATCTCTTCACCTAAATTCGTTATTTCATAATATAATTCTATTTATATAATTCAAACATGACATCCAGATTATTCATTTTTGACCAAACTTGCTTCTCTTAGTAGATTTCCAAGTTTTGAAATCATCACTGCATTTAAATTATTGTTATTATTTTTAAAATTTATATTACATTCATATGATCATTTGTTCTTCAATGATCTTGTCCAAATTTTGATTATATACAGAGATATGGAATTTCTTAGCAAAGTTTTAGAACCCTTTAAAAACAACAGAGGGTATATCCTGTTTCAGACATACGCACATACATTTTCATATCTATATACACAGGCACATCATATACACACACATGCATTCACATTCATAAACATATACAAGCTATATTTCTACAGAATCCATCATAAGTATTTAAGTATCATGGATTTAAAACTGTTTACTCACCTGATAATAAAACAGAGAGCAGATTTTGGATGTTGATCCTGAATCTTGCAAATGCTTTTGAAAGCTTGAATTGTTGAGATGATTTTAAGACTTGATTTCTTAAAACTAAAATGCTCTAAAACTTGAATGTTTGATGTTGGAATGCTTGATCTTGTTTACTGGAAACTTGAATTGCTTGAGAAGGTTGAAGATTTGAAACTGGAATGTTTGAAAAACTGGAACATGCTGATGATGGTTCAAACTTGATTCCATGTTTTTTTAAATGTTTTAAGGAGGTTACAAATTCTTGATTTCAGTTTGAACATGAAAATTGTTTGTGGATTTTCTGGTTTGCATTTGTCTTGAGGAAAGTTTGTAGGGTTTTTGAAAAAATGGTTTCAGGTTATGGCCATTTATTACTTGTTTGAATTGAAAGGGTAAGCAAAAGGAATGGAGAAAGAAATGGAAGTTTATATTATGCAAATTATGGGTTATCAAAATTAAAGAAAAAAAGGAAATTAAATAAGGACACTTGTTAAATTTGTCACATTTGTCACAAACCATTATTAAATTCATAACACATTTTAACAATGAGCTTATAAATTAACCATTTGTCATTCCTTATTTTTAAATTATTTTTAAATGATTTTAGAAGCTTTATTATTATTATTTTTCCTAATTAATAAGTACTTTATTAATTTATAAATGTTTTTCTTAATTATATACATATAACTTTTTAAAGGAAAATGAAATAAAACCAATTAGATTCTAAATAAAATCACATAACATTATTTAATTCACTTTAAATGCTAATTGAAAAGCTTTTGTATTTATTCCTATTAAATAAATACTTTCCAAATTTATATAAATAAATTTTCATTAAAGAAAATAATATAAAACAAATCTTATTTTTAAATAAAACCTTATCCATATATTTTAAATCCAAATTATATTATTATTCTTATTTTAAGAGATATATATTCCTTTAAATTCAATTCTTAAATTCAAATTCAAAGTCAATTTAAAAATCAAAATTAAAATCAATTCAAATAAATATAGATATTAATTTTAAACAAACACACTATTAATTGTAAATAATTATCCTATTTAAGCTCAATTTAAATACACATATATATTTACATTTAAACAACACTTGTTAAATTTGAAAATAATAAGTATATTTAAAATTTATTTACACAATAACACAAACTAAATAATTATTCTATTTAAAATCAATCTGTATCTATGTTTTAAAAACATCATATTATTATCATTTGGTTATTTGTATTTGAAAATAACAATTTTATCAATTTTAAATAATTAATTAAGAGATTATCATATTTTAAACTCCAGGAAATTCCGGGATATCACATCCCCCCCCCTTAAAAGAATTTGGTCCTCGAAATTTAAAACAAAGGTAATCCAAATTTTTTATTTTATTTCTACCATCCAATCATACATATCAGCCATACACTATAAATCAAATAACCAATTTCATCCAAACAATCAATTCAATCCAAAAAACAACACTAGCTATCCGGACACAGATCTGGATAAGCTTCCTAAAATTTTACCTAATTTCCCAGGTACAGATAGTGGAATACTCGCTTTACTGAATCCAAACTAGCTATACTACTGAGTTATTGAGCTCCTACTCATCTAGATCTATAATTTACACAGGATATCAAACCACAGACAAGTCCGACTCAACTATCAAATCTTTCAGGACTACTGGTTCCAAAACTAGTAATGGATCATACACGTACTCCCTCAGAGATACGTGAAATATATTGAATCCCAGTCTTCCAAACTGGCAATTCAACTCTTATAAGCCAAACACTTATTCCTTACAAAAACTCAAAAGAATCCAATATACTACGGAGCTAACTTCCCAGTCTTACCCAAACTTATTGCTCCCTTTACTAGAGAAATAACAACGAAGTCTCCAACTTTGAATTCCAAATTTCTCCGTTTCTTATCCACATAACTCTTCTGACGATCCTGGGCTGCATACAGATTCTTCTTGAGCAGCTCAACCTTTGTAGATGCTTTTAGAAACAAACTGGATCAAAAACAACTGAACAAAAAGATTCAACCAAATACCAAAAACACCAACTCTACTACCATCAGTAGACTTCAACCTCCTCCTATTCGGAAAAGACAACCGGGAGCACTCGCCAATCTAGACTCAAATCTAGAAAATTTTCCTACATAAATCCTCTAATCCAAAACACTGAAACTTCCGGTTGCTTTTATTCTAGAATAGCTGCCACATTGCTTCCGCTGCACAATTCTGTTCTGGAGAAGATGAGAATGCCGTCGATGAACACAGGCACAGACTAGACAACACATCCTGGAAAATCTCTAATAATCCAAGAGAACACACAAACTATCACAATTCACTTTTGTGATCCTATCCAGCCCAATTTCCAAAGATACTGTTCTCTCTTTACCAATCAGAACAGCTTATGCTTATTTACCCAATCCATTGAAGAAATGGATCCACTCTTCTGCTTCTGAATTCCACCTATAGGAAAATTCTAAGCCAAAAGATCTTCTACCAACACACAGAACACTCCGAGCTACACTGCAGACACATATTCCAAAGACTTCCTAATCCAAAGCTCCCTTGAGAAACACGGACCTCAAACCAAACACAAATATCCTGCTGAACTCAGTCACAACACCGATGTTGACACACTTCCTTAAATTCGCTCCAAAATAAAACATCTTCGGAGACATCCATAGTCACTATGTCTCATCACGCAGCTACTACTTCCTGAGGTTGCCAAGATACCATCACTCGCTTCTGCTCATCCAACAGATCCAAACTCTCAAAAATCTGCTCACACGAGCACGATCAAACCCGCACTTCAAAGATGGACTCCGAACCTTTAAAAGGTTTCCTTCAGAGATCAATGAAATCCTTACATCAAGCTGCAAAGCTTACTCGAGATGGTATTAGGTCTACAACCTCAAAAAATACACTTCCAACCTTAAACATTCAAACTCCAACCATTGGTAGTCGTGTTACACCCCCCACTACCCTATCTACCTTTATAACTTATGTTGGAAAACCCGAATAGGTAACCCAACAAATAGGTAGAATAGAAAGAGATATATATATATATATGTATATATGTATATATATAGTTATATAAAAGTTACAAATACGCGCTCTCAAGATAGACACCACTCCAGAGCCAAGGTATTCACTCAACCTATGCTTTGATACCACTATAAGGACCCGCCATTCATTCCACGGAATGACGTATCATTAATAAGAAACAAAGGGATAGAAAAGAGAAAAGATAGAGAAGAAAGAAAGAAACAACATCAGAATCTCAAACAGCGGAACGAATAAATTATATTAATCACATAAGATATTACATAGTATCATATACATCAAAGATACACAGCTTATACATCACAAATTAGACAGTTATAAACACCTATCTATCATACAACTCAAGACATTACAGAGGTACAACACAGCGGAAATGCAGATATCTAAACGCTGAAGCCTCCTGCTCCAAAACTTCCATAGATTCGTCAAAGCTAACCTGAATCCCTTGGCTACTCGTAAAAATTTGAGTACCCAAGAGTTTAAGAAAAATAGAATAAACTCCGGGTCAGACATGGGTCTGGTGTGAGTAAACGGTTAAACTGTTTAACTTTAAAACCTTTGAAAACAAAAGGTATCACGTAAGACTTCCCACACATAAACATGGGTAAGGTTTTACCTTACGCTAACCAAAACATTTGATAGGAAATCCAGTAATATTATAGTAGGCTCTAGGGTTTTCAAATAATTATTCACATAGCTGAAATTCTTACATTCATTAAATTCCAGCATACTAGCCACAAAGTGGGATACACAACCAAATCTGAGGGCACTTATTGGAGTTGAATTCCATACAATGGCAGGGCTACTGGGATACCGCCCACCACAGTACGTGGTCTAGATCAACATACCGAGGATCACTCCCAACCGCCTGCAACACAAAGCCGGAACCATCCCTTACAGGACAGTCCCAAATAAGAAAATCCACAACTGTTGTAGCTATTCAACCGCCCACACAGTCGAATAAAAGCGACTCTAGACAGGGGAAATCTTATCCTACATGGGTGCTACCCACTTAGCCTTGTTGCACCTCCCCAATCTTAGCCATTCCCGGTTGATGAGGCTTGAGGCTACGATTACCTTATCAGAACACACCACTTAGAGTGCTCATCGTCCACCTGACGATGTGCTGAAAGCATTCAATCCATACAAGTTCGTTCCAGGTTCGAACAAAACCGAAGGCATTATCTCGTTACACTCATTTTAGAATCACCCTCAGAGTTAACGATAATAACGCTTGCACTTTAAACCTCCATCTCGATCTTCACTTTGAGATGTCACGACCTGTCGTTTAACTTGAATCGATGTGGTTTTCGGATAATCAAATCTGATACCCGATCCCGGTCTCATCGAAATCCAAATGTATCTTAAAGGCCAAGTTGTTCAAGGTTTAAACAATTCAATTCAATTCAATTCAATACTTGAATTCACACAGCATAAATACAGATAAATATCACACATTTATCATAGATATATCCAATATCATATCATAGAGTATCACAGCATATCATCCAATAGATATCATCCAATCTTGACATTCTACTCATCAATCATCCATAAGCAATAATTATTAACCCATATTATAATTAATTTAACTAACCACTATTGAATTAAATTAATTACTTTAATTACTCTTAAATCCTGCTTACTTAACGTTGACTAATTATATACCAATTAATTAATCAATCTCTAATTATCCATCTTAATTAATCATCTTTGATTAATTATTCTTTAATTACATTAAGTAATTAGCCTTTAATTAATTACCGAAATTAATTATTTTTAACCATTAATCTTTAATTAATCACATTAATTAGTCTTTAATTAATCTTATTAATTAATTATATCATAATTAATTACATCAATTAATTATCCTTAATTAATTACATTAACTAATCAACTATTAATCACTTACCGTTTATTTAATTTAACCTTAATTAATTAATTAATTTCACTAAGTAATTACTCCTTAATTATTTCTATTAATTAACCTCAAATCACTTCCACTAAGTAATTTCCTTCAAATTAATTTCATTAATTAATCACTAATTACTTCCCTTAAGTAATTATCCATTTTATTAATCACCTTCATTAATTACCTATTAATTAATCACATTAATTATTTTATAACATTAATTTATCACATTAATTAATTTACCTTAATTAATATCATTCATTACTTAACTAACCTTTAATTAATTATCTAAGTAATTAATCCTTAAATTACTTCCATTAATTACTTCCAAAAAGTAATTATTCTCTTTAATTAATTACATTTAGTAATTACACATTAATTACTTATACTAAGTAATTCACTTAATTAATTAAGTAATTAACACTTAATCAAATTCCAAGTTTATCTTCAATTAACTTAATTTAATTACATTAACTAATTATTCCTAATCACTAGTTAATGATCCCATCATTAACTATCCCTTAATTACTTCATCTAAGTAATTATCTTTAATTAATCTCTAATTAATAACATCTAGTAATTAACTTATCTCTTAATTACTTTTACTAATTAATTATTCTTAACTAATTACCTCTTATAAAATTTATAGATAAATTCTTTATCTTTATTAAATACTCAATTTCATCATTATACTTCCATTTGCAAACATTTTGCAAATCAATTTTATAATTGAAAGATTTAAAAACAATTTGCAAATCCATTTAAATTGAAAGTATATAAAATTTTCTTTAAAACAAAATGATTTAAACATTAAATTTAAATTACTAAAGTCATTGAAACTCGTTTAATAAATTCCTATTTTTGAAGACTTAATTTAACAATCCTTTTAAACTTATTCACTTCAAATATATTTACTTTAAACATCTTTCGAACTTGATTACTTCCAAAATCTTCAAACTTTTAAACTTGTTTAAACCTTCCTTTTCAAAACAAATTATTTAAAAGTTTAAACCCCTTTAAAACTTATTTCCTTAAATATAATTTAAACTTGGTTAAGCATTTTCCTTTTAAAAACAAATCATTTATACTTTAAACTTTTAAACACTTTAAAACTTGGTGTTATTTACTTTAAAATCTTGGATTTCTTTGCTTGATAAAAACTAGTACAAGCTCTTTTAAAACCATGTATTAAATTTTACCTAACTTTAAACTTGTACTTTATATATATATATATATATATATATATATATATATATATATTTAAAACTGTTCAGGTAAAATAGAAAGCCCAACATATTAAACCCGAGCAACTCATCAAAAATCCCGAGTCTCTCTTGCAAAACACAAGAGCATTCCTTCGAGTCGCCTCCCTCTTCTCCAACCCAAACTAATAACACAAACCAGGAAAAACCAACGTGCACGTGCACCTGCACGGCTACTTCGGCCATCGAAGATCAGTACCTCAACCACCCATAAGTCGTCGACAACACCACTACTACATTCGATAAACCAGATCAATGCAAAAGTCCACAAATCGAAATCGAGCACTATAGATCAAACTACAAACCATCCCATTGACCAAAACTGTCTCAAACTTCCGATGCCGACCACCAGATCATCAGGAACTCCGGCCACACACTCGATAGCCTCCATGCTACCATCTCCCAAGCTCTGGTGAAGCTCGATCACCCAGTGACACCACGGTGACCACATTTCCGATCTCGACTTAAAACCCACTCGAAACCTTTCTTCGAACCACCGCCAACGCCACGATAATCAAACAACACTTCCACCATTTTTCCACAGAACCTCATCACGTTGGCCACCTCCGGACCAAAAATCGTCCAACTCGATCACGCCGATCACCAGAATTCTACAAATTCCCAAATCCCGATCATTTCAGAAATTCCCAGTATTTTCTTATCTAAAAATCATGATCTCTTCACCTAAATTTGTTATTTCATAATACAATTCTGTTTATATAATTCAAACATGACATCCAAATTATTCATTTTTGACCAAACTTGCTTCTCTCAGTAGATTTCCATGTTTTGAAATCATCATTGCATTTAAATTATTGTTATTATTTTTAAAATTTATATTACATTCATATGATCATTTGTTCTTCAATGATCTTGTCCAAATTTTGATTGTATATAGAGATATGGAATTTCTTAGCAAAGTTTTAGAACCTTTTAAAAACAATAGAGGGTATATCCTGTTTCAGACATACGGATATACATTTTCATATCTATATACACAGTCAAATCATATAAATACACATGCATTCACATTCATAACCATATACAAGCTATATTTCTACAAAATCCATCACAAGTATTTAAGTATCACAGATTTAAAATTGTTTTTAAATTAAATTGTTTATTCACCTGAAAATAAAACAAGGAGCATATTTTGGATGTTGATCCTGGATCTTGCAAATGCTTTTGAAAGCTTGAATTTTTTAGATGATTTTAAGACTTGATTTCTTAAAACTGAAATGCTCTGAAACTTGAAAGTTTGATGTTGTAATGCTTGATCTTGTTTACTGGAAACTTGAATTGCTTGAGAAGGTTGAAGATTTGAAACTGGAATGTTTGAAAAACTGGAACATGCTGATGATGGTTCAAACTTGAATCTAGGTTTTTTTTTAATGTTTTGAGGAGGTTACAGATTCTTGATTTCAGTTTGAACTTGAGCATTGTTAGTGGATTTTTTGGTTTGCATTTGTCTTGAGGAAAGGTTACAGGGTTTTTGAAAAAATGGTTTTCTGGTTGTGGCCATTTATTACTTGTTTGAATTGAAAGGATAAGCAAAAGGAATGGAGAAGGAAATGGAAGTTTATATTATGTAAATTATGGTTTATCAAAATTAAAGAAAAAAAAGAAAATTAAATAAGGACACTTGTTAAATTTGTCACATTTGTCACAAACCATTATTAAATTCATAACACATGTTAACAATGAGCTTATAAATTAACCACTTGTCGTTCCTTATTTTTAAATTATTTTTAAATGATTTTAGAAGCTTTATTATTATTATTTTTCCTAATTAATAAGTACTTTATTAATTTATAAATGCTTTTCTTAATTATATATATATAAATTTTAAAGGAAAATGAAATAAAACCAATTAGATTCTAAATAAAATCACATAACATTATTTAATCCATTTTAAATGCTAATTGAAAAGCTTTTGTATTTATTCCTATTAAATAAATACTTTCCAAATTTATTTAAATAAATTTTCTTTGAAGAAAATAATATAAAACAAATCTTATTTTTAAATAAAATCTTATCTATATGTTTTAAATCCAAACTATATTATTCTTATTTTAAGAGATATATATTCCTTTAAATTCAATTCTTAAATTCAAACTCAAAGTCAATTTAAAAATCAAATTAAAATAAATTCAAATAAATATAGATATTAATTTTTAAAAAACATACTATTAATTGTAAATAATTATCCTATTTAAAATCAATTAAAATACACATATATATTTACATTTAAACAACACTTATTAAATTTGAAAATAATAAGTACATTTAAATTTTATTTGCACAATAACACAAACTAAATAATTATTCTATTTAAAATCAATCTGTATTTATGTTTTAAAAACATCACATTATTATTATTTGGTTATTTATATTTGAAAATAACAATTTTATCAATTTTAAATAATTAATTAAGAGATTATCATATTTTAAACTCCTGGAAATTCTGGGATATCACAATTATTAAATTTAAATAGTTAAATTTAAATTTTGGTTGAATGGTTGAATTGATTGGATGTGGTGTATTATATAGTAGTATATAGTATATATTGGAGTGATTGATATCTCGCGTAATATAGCGAATAAGACCCTATGCGCCGCATAATAGCAGATGGTATTGTGCTAACATCTATGGATGTAGGGAAACAGGTTGGAGGGATCCAACTGGATTCCTCAAAATTATTTAGATTATTCTAACAATTCTGTGTTATGATTATTTGATATTCTATGATGAATTATATTGATAATTAAAATGTTGGATGCTATGGTTTGATTGAATATATTAGGATATACTGAGTTATCAAAAATGTATAGATTTAGATTTTTGAAAGAAAATAAAAGAGAGAAATTTAAGTAAATAATTATTGAAATTTGGATAAATTAAAGGATAAATTGGAAAGGAATAAAAGTTGATTTTTGAATTATGATAAATAAAATTCCAAGTATGGGAAATGAGATTTTTGAATAAATAGGAATAAGTGATTTTTTTTAAAAACTCAAGTGTTATTATGTAAAGGAATGAAAAATTTATTTTAAACAATTCAAGGTTTAAAATTTAGTGAAAGGGATAAAGAAGGAATTTGGGAAATATGAAATTGGTATTTTCAGTTAAAAGATTTTAAATCATAATTAAGAATTAAAATCTAAAGTTAATGGATTTTGAAATAAAATTTAGTAAGTAAAGGAATTTATTTTAAAATGGAGTAAATTTTGGAAATCAATTTGAAAATTGATTAAGTGTTTGAAACTGGGATTTTAAAAAGGAAGATGAGACTATAAAATTTATAAACTGGGTTTATAAAGTGAAGTAATATATCAGTGGATATTTGGAATTATAAATTTCACGATGGGAATTTATACGGGAATGGGTAAATTTGTTTAAAATTAAATAGTGATTTATTTTTAAAGAAGATGTGGAAGAGAAGTATATTTCCCTGGATAGCCAAGTACGTTTTCAAAGCAAATTTTTAAGTATAAGTTAAAAGTTTTAAAGTTGTTTTAAAAGAATGTTTTTGAGGAATTATTATTTAAGTTGTTTGAATTTTAAAGGTAAATATTTATTAAATTAATTATTGTAGTAATTATTTGGAAGGGTTGAGTAGTATTATGATTTTGAAGATAATTATTAATATTTATATTTTTTTTATAAAATAGTTCTAGCTTATAAATAGTTTAGTTAAAGTTTTGCTTGAAAACTTATATAGAATTTTGTAATCTCTTATTTTAAAATTTAGTTTGACTTAACTCTTATTTTAAAATTTGTTTTATATTTTATAAAGTAATTTTATTTTAAATATTCTTAAAGTATATATTTTTGAATAAAGTTTTATAGTAGTTTTAATTTAAATGTTTTAAAGTATATTTTATAATAAAGTGTTTTAAATTATTTTAAAAATCTAAATTATTTGTACTTGGTGATTTCAGTGGAAATAGAAAATATTGAAAAATTTATTCCGTGAGAGAAAGGTGGTTTTGAGATTGTTTTCAAAAGGTTGAAGTGTAAAGAAATATCATGTGAAGATATTTTGTAATAAATAATTTGGAAAATTATTTAAGGGACTGATGGTTGTTTGATAATGTTATTTGATAGATAAATAACCGACTATCAATATTGGCCAATGCGCTGATCGTTTCGAAGAAACCGGGAACGGGATTTATTTCTCGAAAACAACATCGATCCGGTTTGAACGTTTTTGTGAGGAAGACAAGATCTTGGAGTCGAAGATGGAGCAGTGAAGTGCAAGGGCTAATTGCTATAAATCCTGAGGGTGATTCCAAAATGGATGTAGTAGGAGTAGTGACTTCGGTTCAGTTCGGACCTGGAATGGACTTGTATGGATGAATGCTTTCAGAACATCGTCAGGAGGACTATGAGCATTCTAAGTGATTGTGTGCTAAAAAGGTAATGCATAGCCTCGAGCCTCATCAACCGGGAATGGCTAAAACAGGGGAGGTGCAGCAAGGCTATGTGGCTAGCAACCAATTAGGGTAAGGTCATCCCTGTCTGGATGTCCCTTTTTATTCGGCTTAGTGGGCGGTTGCTGATCCCAACCGCGGGGTGATCTTATTTGGACTATCCAGTAAGGGGTAACTCCGACCTTGTGTTGTAGGGGATTTAGGGTGGATCCACGGTACGCTAATCTAGACAAGGTACTGTGATGGGCGGTACCCTAGTAGCCCTGCTATTGTATGGAATCCAATCTCCAATAAGCGCCTGTACGGTTTTGATTGTGCCCAACTATTGCTGGAATGTTAGATGTAAGCATTTCAGCTAGATTCTATTTTACTTTCAATAGACACTATTATAATATCAGACTGATTTGACAAAAAGTGTTTCGGCCATCGTAAGGTAAAAACCCGATATGTTTATTTGTGGCGTGGTCTTACGAGATGCTTTTGATTTCAAAGAGTTTGGAAAACTTTAATAATCCAATTGAGTGTGTTTTCTCACGCTGGTTTTACAGACTGACTCGAGTGTTATTTTATTATAATGCTCGGGTCAGACCGAGTATTATAGGATACAGGATATGATGCTGTGGAGCTTAGGAGACGAGTTGGATGGCGAGACGTATCACCTGTACTTGATATATATACCGCTGTACTGTGAAAGCTATGTATAGTCAGCTTTGTGAGGACAAATTATTATGACTGTCCAATTATGTACTATTGATTGTGATTGTTGATTTGTGTTGTACTCTAATGATGTAATATATAAACAGATAAAAATTCTTGTTTTTAAAGATTAGTCATTTATCTATTATATGTTGTTCCGCTGCGATTGTGAGATTCTGATGTTGTTTTGCTTTCTCTTCTTCTACCTCTTTTTTCTTTAACCCTAATGGTTCGATTTTCCGAGCATAGTGATGCCGCAGAATTAACGGTTGACGTCGAAATGAAGATTTCGTGTCAAACTAATCGATAAAACGATTAGATGAAACAATAGAAATCGGTGAAATAAAGATACCAAAAGACCCAAATCTGTTGATCTCACAAGATATCGGACTCTAGCAATCTTCGTCACATTGATCGCGCACGATGCCATGAAAGAAGATCTACAATTCTTCGAACGTTGATCAAGCGCACTTGATTCCGTGAATTGGCTTCAACAATCGTTGATTCGAGCGCACTCGAATATCGAAGGTGGATATAGGAGATCACACTCAACTACCAATTTCAAAGTGGCACAAAGCACACAAACAAAGTTTATTCAAAATCAACCTAGTTTACAAATGATACCACCCGCCTATTTATAGGCTTATAACTCACACAGGTACCTGACTTAACAGGTTCAACGACCTAACACAAACGACCTAACACAAACGACCTAACACAAACGACCTACGACCTAACAAAGGTCGTTAATGACCTAACAGACGCGATTTAAAAACAAACAAATACAACAGCTCATACGACTTAAGTACAACGACATAAGAACAAACGAGTTAACAAACACGAGTTACAATACAACGACCTAAGAATACAACACACACGACCTAAGGACTCAGCGACGTAAGAAATCCAAGTTCCATGCGATATAAGCTTCATGCGACCTAAAACTTGAGCGACATATGGGCGAGCCATCTAAGAACATGGCGGCATAAACTTAGTTAACTCGCGAACGACTTAAGGAAGCACAACATCAAGCGACTTATAAAGAATGCGGCATCAAATATCAGCGGCATATTGCAGACGACCTAACGAATTGTGTCATAGGTCGCTAGGTCGCTCACACGAAGCAAACGACTTATCTTAGGTCGTTCTGGCGACCTAATACATAACCCGTTAGGTCGCTCCTCTACTGTAGTATCCTTCCTGTTAGGTCGCTGGCGACTTAAGACAAGTGAACGACCTAAAGCCCACGAGCGACCTAAAGCATTCGAGCTATCATCCTGCGCTGCATCATCCTCCCCCGGTTGACAAGAATTCGACCTCGAATTTGCACTTTCCTCTTCCTCAATAAGCTGATGCCCATGATACGGAATCAAATGTTTAACGTTGATAACGTCTGCAGGGTGAATATGATCCGGCAATCTCAACCGATAAGCATTATCATTGATCTTCTTTAAAATTTCCACTGGACCAAATTTTCGAGCTTTCAACTTGTTGTAAGTTCCAGCTGGAAAACGATCTTTCGTCAACACTGCGTAAACCAAATCACCTTCTTTGAAGTCTACACTTCTTTGCTTCTTATCTGCCAGTTGTTTATACTTATCATTTGATGCACACAATCGTTCATGAACAGTTCTATGACATTTCTGCAACTCGTTCACGAAATCACAAGCTCGTTTAACAACTCCTTTTTGAGATGGTACTGTCATCAAATCCAACGGCCCCTTCGGAATTGCAGAATATACAACTTGAAATGGACTGAATATAGTACTTCGATTAACAGCGTGATTATGTGCAATCTCTGCCTGACATAACTTCATATCCCAACTCTTCAAATTATCCTTCACAAGACATCTCAATAAGTTTCCCAATGATCTATTTACCACTTCCGTTTGTCCATCTGTTTGCAGATGATAGGCGCTACTAAAATTCAGCTTCGTTCCAACCATCTTCCACAAACTCAACCAAAAATGACTTAGAAATCGCGTATCCCGATCAGAAACTATGGATTTAGGTAGCCCATGTAGTCGATATACTTCCTTAAAGAACAACTGAGCAACACGGACTGCATCCGCGGTCTTTTTACAAGCTATGAAATGCGCTATCTTGGAAAATCTATCCACCACCACATATATGGAATCATTCCCATGTTGAGTTCTTGGCAAACCCAAAACAAAATCCATGCTGATATCAACCCATGGTCTAGTCGGCATGGGCAATGGTATATACAATCCCGCATTCGTAGCTGTCCCTTTGGAAACTTGACAAATATGACATCTCTCCACAAATCTTTCAACCTCTTTCCTCATAGAAGGCCAAAAATATGATTGCGAAATCAATTGCAATGTACGATCTATTCCCACATGTCCTTCCTCATGCAATTCTTTCACAATCTTCATCCGTAGACTGCTCTCTGGTATACACAATCGATTCCCCTTAAAAAGAAAACCATCCACCAACACATACTCATCCATCTTCCCCTTCTCGACTTTATCAACAATCTTCGCAAAGTAAGGATCATCAACAAATAATTCTGGAAACACATCAAACCCTGTAACTTCAATCCTCATTGTAGTCAACAAATGATTCTTCCTGCTCAATGCATCTGCCACGCGATTTGTAATTCCCGATTTATGTTTCACAACAAATGTAAATTGCTGCAGGTATGCAATCCACGATGCATGCCTAGCTGAAATTTTCTCCTGTCCTTGCAGATGTTTCAAAGCTTCATGATCAGTATATAACACAAACTCCTTGTGAAACAAGTAATGTCTCCAGTGTTTCACGGCTTGCACAATAGCATAAAATTCCACATCATATGTATTATATCTCATCTTGGCTCTCGAAAGCTTCTCACTGAAATATGCAATTGGTCGTCCTTTATGACTCAACACCCCTCCAATCCCAACTTTAGATGCATCAGTATGTAACTCAAACAACAACTGAAAATCCGGCAATATTAGAATTGGTGCCGACGTCAAGAGTTCCTTGATTCGCTCAAAATCAACCCCTGCTTCCTCTGACCATGAAAACTGCTTGCCCTTCATACAATCAGTAACAGGTGCCATCACACTACTAAAGTGTGGAATAAACTTTCGATAAAATGAAGCCAACCCATGAAAACTTCAGATTTCTGTTATAGTCTTGGGCTGTGGCCAATCTCTGATTGCTTCAACTTTACTTTGATCCACCTGTATTCCTTCTTCCGATACAACATATCCCAGAAATAAGACACTCCGTGCTATAAACACACATTTCTTCGTTGCTACATAGAATTGTTCTTGACGAAGAATAATTGACACCTTCCGCAAATGCTGAATATGCTCCTCTGTACTAGCACTATAAATCAAAATATAATCAAAGTAAACTACCACAAACTTCCCAATGTACGGTCTGAAAATTTGGTTCATCACCCTCATAAATGTACTTGGTGCATTCGATAGGCCAAATGGCATAACCAGCCATTCATATAATCCCTCTCTCATCTTGAATGTTGTCTTCCATTCTCCCTCTGGTCTAATTCGAATCTGATGATAACCACTCTTAAGATCAATCTTCGAAAAGATTACAGACCCATTGATTTGATCTAACAGATCATCAAGCCTCGGCATTGGAAATTTGTATCTGATAGTTATTTTGTTGAGTGCCCTGCTATCCATACACATCATCCACGAACCATCCTTCTTCGGCACTAACAATGCTGGTACATCACAAGGACTTAAGCTATCTTGTTTGCGCCCTTGTTCAAGCAATTCTTCCACCTGCCTTCTCAACTCCTCATGCTCCTTTGGACTCATCCTGTAATGTGGTTTATGTGGTAACACAGCTCCTGGAACAAGATCTATCTAGTGTTGTATGTCCCTCAATGGTGGTAACTCCGTTGGCAACTCTTCAGGAAATATATCGTCAAATTCTTCCAGCACTGGCTTTACTTCTTCAGGAATTTCAACCACTTCATTACTCTCACGTCCAATCAACAAAAATACTTCAGGCTCCTCTCCTACTTCCTTAACAAACTCCTTTAAAGATAGCAAAGTTTTAAGTTCCTCAATCTCCTCTAACTTGCTTTCTTCCTGTTGTCGCTTCTTAGGAACTAAAGTGATTTTTGTGCCTTCAAACATGAAACTGTAGCTGTTGGTACGTCCATCATGTTGCACAGCTCTATCATACTACCATGGTCTCCCCAACAACAAATGGCATACATCCATATCCACAACATCACACCAAATTTCATCTTTGTATTTCTTCCCAATCGAAAAATTAACACAAGCACTTCGTCCAACCTTCACTTCACCACCTTTCCTCAACCAAGCTAACCTGTAAGGTTTCGGATGCTTCTCAGTCTTTAATGACAACTTCTTCACTTAAACGATTGGGATTTCTAAACACTTAAACGAGGCAAGACGACATAGTATCATTTTAAATTGGGTAAATGAAATAATTTTACCTCGATTATATTTTGTATATAAAGGAAATAACTTTTTGAAAAATTATTAAAGTGTATATAATTGATTTTTGGTTGTTGAAAATGTAAGAATATATAAATATAAGATTAATAAAAAAAAATTGAATAAGTTAAATAAAACAACAATTGTAAAAGAATGAAGTGTATAAGGAAATGAATTATAAAGATGAAGTTATAATTAATATGATATACAATTGTGAAATGACCTTATATATATAAAGTGGAATTCTATAATAAGAGATTTGTAAATGTGATTTATAATCTAAAATAAAATTCTAGAGAAATGTTTTGAAAGGATTTGATATTTTGGAAAATTGTTTTGGAGAGATGAAAGCTCTAAACTCTTTTCGGTCGCTGGAAAATAATTCTGATGATGATTGCAAAATCATTGGTGTTCATTTTCGGGTTTCCAAATGAGGAAATTGCTGCCAGATTATTTTAAATGAAAGTTGGTTAGAAAAGAAATTTTTGGATTTGGTTTTAGAAATTCAAAAGATAAATTGAATTGATTTCAAAAATGGTTTTTGAAAGATTGGAAAGACTCTGAAATCCTATTTAAAATCTTTATGGGAATGATAAATGAGTTGATAACTTGTAAAGTTTGAATTTTGATAGAATAAATTTAACTTAAAGGATGGAGTTAAATTAAAGTAAGTATAAGTGAATCAATAAAAATCCAAGAGGAAACTTAAGTTAATTTGAACAAATGATGTTTGAAATGGAAAATAACTTAAGTGATGTTGAACGAAGTTGATCTTGGTATCGAAGTAAAATAATAAAGTAAATTAAATAAATATGAACTTGAGTTATATAAAGGAAATTCAACTTTATTTGTAAAATGAATTAGCAATTGAATTAATGAATGAATTGAATGTTAATCAATCGAATGTAAAAGAATTAAGTGGAATAATGAATGTAACTGTTAATTCATTTAAAAGATAGTGTTATTGGAAGTTGAATAAATCGAATGGAAGTCAATTTAATGTTAAACCAATTGGAATTAAAAGTGTTGAACCAAATTGAATGAATGTAAGCAAAGTAAATGAATTTGGTTGTGTTGAATAAACATTGGTTGTTATTTGCTTGTTAGTTAATTGTATATAATTCGTTAAGTGTTAATGAAATTGAATTAGCCAAATTGAAAAGCTATGTAATTGAATTCAAGTTGATAAGTAAATAAACTTGAATAGAATTGAATTTGATTTGAATTGAAAGTAAACTAACTTGAATGTAAATTAGTGAATGTGAACTAGTTGGAAACGAATGAATGAATGTTAGTAAAATCCAATATAAACCTGTAACAACCCTGTATTTTACAATTATTTTTAAATTGATTTCCAGATTTAAAAGCTTTATTTATGAAAAAGAATAAATTTTGTTATTTTAAGTATAAACTTTGATTTTGATGTGGAATTGAATTCCAAATATGACTAAATTTAATATTTCTAGAAAATGTGAATTTTGGTCAAATAGTCAAACTTTGACTTTTAAATTTAAATTTTAAATAGTTTGAAATTATAATTTTTATCTTTTATTATGACAATAGATTTAATAACATGAATACTGCTTTTCGTTTCGTTGAAAACGGAGTTAAAATGTAAAAGATATGCACATTTCAATTTTGAGTATAAATTGTTTATTTTGCAATTTTGTTATTTTAAATTTTGTAAATTTTATTTTATTTATCATATTTTGTTATAGTATGTGTTGATATTTTATTTTATGTATATCTTGACTTTTAAATATTTTTAAAACGATGATAGAATTTTTCCAAAATTTACTGTATTTATTTCTTATTTTCAAAGGCTGTTTCTATTTTTCTACTATTTTCTTCATCTAAACTATATTTAAATTAAAATTTATTTATTTATTTTTGTGAATTCATTTTATTTTGTGTTCTTATCTTTATTTATAAATATTTTTAAGTACATAAAAAGTTTCCATAGTTCATTGCATTTATTTTCCATATTTTCAAGACTAGTTGCAAATCTTGCTGTTTTATTTAATTAAATTATATATATTTAATATTTAGTTATTTATTTTTTTGTTATTTACTAAATTTTCGTATTTTTATCTGATTTTATATTTATATTTCAGTTATATAAAATTAAAATAAAATAAGTGGAAATTTGAAAGGACTTAAGTTGTAAATTGTGTGACTTTTCATTAACCAAACCCTTCATTTTTCCATAACGGCTCATTTATTCTTTTGTAACCGTGTATGCCTTATTGTTTCATGTGAAAGACTTCCCTTTCATTCACAATTCACAGCCAAAAACATTTCTGAAGTTGTTTGGGTAATGGCTTCATCTTCTCTACCTTTCTCTTCTTCATTTCCTATTAAATTTTCTATTGTTTTGCTTGATTCTTCCATAGCTTTGCTCGGCTAAACCCTCCACCATCTCCACCATAGCCTCGACCACCATCCCCTACCACTCTTCCTTGGCATCATCTCCAGCCATCATTTCAGATCCATCCATGGCCGTGACCTCTCCTTGAAGCTAGCACCACAAAACAATGTCAAAAACTCCAAAACAATGCACTAGTCACCACTATTACTTCACCACCTTCATCCACCACCTTGGCCACCACCATAGCCGCCACTACCACATTGTTTTGACCACTTACCATCACCCCTTACCTCTGTCCAGATCTGGACCAAGCATGGCCAAGCCCAAACAATGACTAGACCGAGCCTAGTGTGCACCAAAACCACTCCTTTTGGCCTTGACTCTTTGTCTTCTTCATGTGTAACCCCTACCATCATCATTCCATTGTTTTACCTTCTTTTTGCTGACCATTGGATGAGTATTTCAGGTCTAGATCTGATCATAGCTGAGCCAAATGATGTCATGGCCAAGCACTTGAATGGTTGAGGCAAGGTCAAGTCATCTATTTCTTTGTTGCTCCTTATTTAAAATAGTTTGAATATTGTTTGTGTTGAATATTTATGTATACATTGTCTTGTTTTGTTTATTTGTATACAAGGCAATTATATTTGGCTCTCCACTCTCAAATCATATTCATGTTGTCGTGCCTTCAAAGATTCTGTGTTATGTGTTTGGTCGTCATCTCCAGCTTAAACAAGTGAGTTATTCTCACCAGACAATATGTACCTATATAACTAGTAAATTGACACCCTGCGAATCTGTAGAAATATATTATCATGTTATATATGCTTATATTATTATCATATGATGTTCACACCTATTATTACATCTGTTATATCATATGTTACTGTTATTTAATGTTATTCTGTTATTTATATCGTTATCACACTGCAAGTTCCCTGTAGATTAGAATCACTATGGGTTGAAATGATACATACCCGAACGGACTTTAGAATAGGGAAAAATCGTTATGGGCTGAAATGATAGGCCTGAACGATTTTTATTTAAATTATTTTAACTTGGGATTGCGGGTTTGAAATGATGGAACCCAGATTTTTCTTTTTTTAACTACGGATTGAAATGATACATATCCGTATCACTTGACCTAAGTTAGAAAATTATATACAGGCCCGTGGTTATTTTATAAAGTGTTTTGGATATTTTTAAGTATTTTAAAAATTATAAATTTATGAAATTTGATTTAAACAGATTTTGAAATATTTTGAATTAAAGAAATTATGATTTTTCTATGTGTTAAAAATGTAATTAATGAATGGTTTAACTGGATTTCGAAATATAACTTAAGTTGGAAATTTGGAATTTTGGTTAAAAATGATATTTAAGTTATGTAAATAAAATGGATATTAAATTTTATTTGGAAATGGTAAATATGATAATTTGATTAAATTTGAATTTAAGTGATTTATTTAAGTATTATTGATTTTTCTATGAATTTAAGTGGTTAAATAAATGAATGTTTAAAAGTGATCTTTTAAAATATAACTTGACTAGGAAATGTGAAATTTGGTTTTAATTAAAGGTTTAAGTTAATTAAATAATATTGGAAATTTTGTTAAATTGTGAAATGGTAATTTAAATTTGAAGTGTTAAGTCTATTTGTTGAAATGTGAAGAATTGGAACTTTTACACTTAAACTTATTAAGTAAATTGTTGAAAATTGGATTTAATTATAAGAAATTTATTGTGAAAGAAACGTGTAAAGTTCTAATTAATGAAAGAAATATGTAAAGTTTAATTTATGAAAGAAACGTGTAAAGTTCTAATTAATGAAAGAAACATGTAAAGTCTTAATCAATGAAAGAAACATGTAAGTCTTAATTTGTGTAATATTGATTTAAAATAATAAATGCCCTTTTTGTAATAAAACGTAAATTAAAACGTACATTCGATAATGTAAGTTTAATTAGTGTAATATTGATTAAATGATAAATGCTCTTTACTGTAATAGAAATGTAAGTTAAAAAGTACATTTAATATGTAAGTTTTATTTAATGTAAATGACATATTTTAATGACTAAAATAATAAAGTTTCTTTATTGTAATGATAATGTAAGTTAATAAGGTACTCTTAACTTAACATAAGAATTTCAGCATTAAATTGGATATTACAGTAACAAAGTTTATTTAACTATAAGGCTATGATAAAATGACCATGTTAAAAATTTGTAAGTATATAAATACTTTGATTATATAAAATGTTAAATTGGAAAGTATTACATTCCAAAAATGCTATGATTACTTAAGGTTACATTACCAAAATGCTATGATAATTTAAAGGAAGATTTCAAGTTTAATAAATTAAAGGAAATATTCAGTGATTTTGAAATTTGGGTTTTATTGAAATGATATATTATTGAATTGGTTTTGAAATGGAAATGATATATTTTTGAATTGGTTTTGAATAGATATGTTTTGGGTTTGAAAGTATGTATTAGTTTGAAATAAATGATATGATTTTGAAATGGTTTAAAGGATGTATTTTGATTTGAAACATAAACTATTTTTAAAAGTTATAACCACGGGTTATAATAACGATTGGTTGGGAAAGAGACCGGGATCGGATATGGACATACTCTCTGTCGATACCGAAAACCACTTTGACAACCGTGTACGCGGTGGAGATTCTAGAATGAAGTAGGATGGTGGCGACGTTCTTAAGGTATGTTACGTGGACCCAACTCCCGTGAGTTGGCATAAGGTGGCTAAAACAGGAACGATCTCGGACCAGTGAGGTAGCACCTCTTCTCGGACACATTTCTTCGATATTATACTCTTACTTGTGATTTGACTAGATGGCCATCCTCCTATTTGGGAATGTTGTTCGAGGTGGAACGGTAGTGGCTGCTATGCGTATCCATCAGTCCGTGTGCGTAATTGGTATATCTACCCTGGCATTGCCTAGTTGTGCCGTGTCACCTACCATATCGAGCTTTACTACGATTATGATTTTAAGATCCGACCACGTTAAGGTTCTCCATCCCCTTAACGCTATTTTCCGATATGATTATACTTTACTTATTTAGACACTATTATAATATCGAATATTACTACATAGTAGATAGTTTAACGGATCCTTAGAGGATGGGCGGTCCCAAGCATCTTCTAAGTTACTTGTACCTTTATTACAGTTCGTTTGAGTTGGTTTACATTATATAAGTATATATTGTCCTGACTCGAGTGTTTTGTGTTTTGCTTTACGCTCGGGTCAGCCTGAGTTATTCACAGATTTGGATTTCCACTCTCTTGGAGATTTGAATCGCTGGAGATTATCTGCTTGTCATGTCCTACCTATTTCAATTCCGTTGTTCTACTCAACTTGTACTTGGTTATTATATTGAGACTTTTGTTGTATTCTATTTCTTCTGTTATATCTCATGTAACTCTGATATATTTATATAGTAGCTTCATGAACTACTATTTCTTTTACTTCCGCTGCATTATTTTACTCTGTGTCTGTGATCTGTGATTATATTTATTTACTGTATATTCTGAGATTTGCCAAATTTTAATTACAACGCGGTATTTTGAGCAATTCAACTCCGGCATGTGTGTCTACCTATACACTTATAATGGATGCGAATGGTTGAAAATATCGGGTCGTTAAAGTTGGTATCAGAGCTTTGGCTTTGAGGCAAAACTCAGCATATGGAGTAGATTTATTTACAGAATCACTTTCGTTCGAGTTTGAATCTTTTCCTCTTGATTCGAATTTCCTTTGAATTTTTGGAACGTTCCCTATGGTTCCAAAATTCATTCTTGTCCCTCACTATTCATCTTCTTTTGATTTTGGAGTATCACATAGCTCCACTTCGAATGATCTTTATAGTAAATTGGCGGTCTCGCCAATATTCTAATTTTCTTGTAAAGGGGTGAAAATCCTTTACAATCAGCATCGATTAACTAGAGATTTATATTTATCCTTGGTTTAGATGCTAATATCTTTTGTTATTCCAAACTCTATCTCTTGAGATCGAAGGTAGATTTACCCCAGAAAATCCACATTTGATCTTATCCATTAAGTCACGGTTGACCCGGTTAAGGTTGTCCGCGATTTATCTAAGCTTACCCATCTCTCTACTCTATTTAACCATCTTGTCTTTTGTTTCTAAACTATCTCCAAACATTTTGAATTGTACTTGTAAATCTATGTTTTGTTTTATATATTGTGTTGTTTGAGTTGTTGATGTTGATTTGGGCTTCCGATCGATTCGTCTGATCAACGCTATCGATAGGATTTCTAAAACACTTTGGCAGAACAAACTGACACGATATTATTTTAAAACTGTTAATGAAATAAATTTTGATATATAAGTAAATTTATGGAACTTAATAAATTTGATTTTTTGAAATGATAACACTTGATTTATCATTTATTGTTCCACAAATGAATTTATAAAGAGTTGTTTATAAATTTATTTGGGAACTGAAATGAATTTAAAACAAGAAAGTTAAAGAATTTAATCTCCGATGGTTTCAAACCTTGTGTTTAAAAATTTTTAAAAGGATATTATTTAAAGCTTTTTGAATAAAAATTTGTCTCTAAAGGATTTTAAAGTTTAAAAATTAAGTGCTCTTCTCTTTGTCGCTGGAAAATAGTTTCGGTGATGACTGCAGCATCATCGACGTTCATTTTCGAGTTTCGAAGTGAAGAGACCGTTCTGTTGTCTTGCTACAGCTTTGTTTTGGGAAATTTAATTGATTTGAATTTCTAAAATATGACTGAATTTATAATATATATATATATATATGATTTAAATTTGATTTGACATATTATGTACATATATTTATTTATCTCTAACTGGTTTGAAGGAAACCGGAAAATTAATTCTTACATTTTTTTTTCTTAAAGAATAATTTCAATTATAAAAAGAAAAAAAAATTTGGATAAATGATTCAAACTTGAGATAATTTAATTGGAAAGTTTTATTTGTATAACACAATTTCATTCCAATATAACTTACCAAAATTACACAGTAGTTGAATATGAAATTGGATAATATACAATATAGAAAGGATTTTTATAAATAAAATTTGAGTGGTTATAATAAACGTTATACACTTAAATTTTAGTTATAAAAGATTAACAGAGGTAAATAGTGAAAAAGGGATTTAAAGAGATTTTATTTAAATAACTTAATAATCAAATTTGATTTAATATGGAACCTTAAGTGTAACCTAGGAATTTTAATAAAAGTATTTCCTGAAATGAATATGATGTATAATAAATAATGTATCTTTGAATAGATAAAATAAAATACATTTGAATTGGACATTTTGTAATAAAGTTTATAAAACTTGATAATTGAGAATTTGGTTTTCAAATGGAATTTTAAGTGTAACTTATTAAAGGAATATCTATTTGTGAAATGGGTATTTTAAATAAAGTGATAGGTTATGTGTTAAATTAAGAGCTAACTAAAATAGTGAACTTTTAACTTAATAAATGAAGTATAGTTTGATTTGAATATTCCTTTCATAAAAGTTTGTTTTAAATAAGTCATAAGTTAAATGATATCCAAATGAATATTTCTGATATTAAACTGATTTGAAGTACTAATATACCTACTGTAGCATTTTATAAGTGATGCTGTTTTGAAAATACAGTGTTTTGGAAATTTTTAAAATTGAATGAACTTAGAAATGTTACAACTTTAAAATGAATATTGTTTGATCTTGGATTAAAATGGTTTAAATGAAGATTATTTTTAAAAGGTGTTATGATTTTCTAAGTATTATGTTCTTTTTTAAGAATAACATTTCCAAAGTGTTATGATTTTTAGTAGTATGATTTCCAAATGATAAACATCCCTAAATTGTTATGATTTCAAAGCATTATTGTTTCAAAATTATTATCTTATTTTTTATTTTTTTTCAAACTATCTTTTGGTTGTCCTTATTTCTCTTATCTTGTTACAGAATGGGAAGGCTATTGCTTATACAAGTCTGTTTAGAAATCTTTTTATAATCTTTGAAATCTTTGTAACTCATCTAGATCTGAACACTGTTTTTCCATTCATAGACCGTCGGTCAAGTGAAAAGGGAGATTCAGACTCTAGAGGATCTTTTTCGTGCTTATATTCTTGATTTGATCACCTCCATCTTGTTAAACTTACCTATAACAATAGTTATCAGGTGTAATTCCAATCTTCTTATCATCTTGTTTTAATTCTATTTCATTCTATCTTTTTCTATGCTTTCCCGTACCTCGTTCCTTTTCGGGGACGAAAAGTTTTGAGTGGGGGAGAGTGTAACAACCCTGTATTTTACAATTATTTTTAAATTGATTTCCAGATTTAAAAGCTTTATTTATGAAAAAGAATAAATTTTGTTATTTTAAGTATAAACTTTGATTTTGATGTGGAATTGAATTCCAAATATGACTAAATTTAATATTTCTAGAAAATGTGAATTTTGGTCAAATAGTCAAACTTTGACTTTTAAATTTAAATTTTAAATAGTTTGAAATTATAATTTTTATCTTTTATTATGACAATAGATTTAATAACATGAATACTGCTTTTCGTTTCGTTGAAAACGGAGTTAAAATGTAAAAGATATGCACATTTCAATTTTGAGTATAAATTGTTTATTTTGCAATTTTGTTATTTTAAATTTTATAAATTTTATTTTATTTATCATATTTTGTTCTAGTATGTGTTGATATTTTATTTTATGTATATCTTGACTTTTAAATATTTTTAAAACGATGATAGAATTTTTCCAAAATTTACTGTATTTATTTCTTATTTTTAAAGGCTGTTTCTATTTTTCTGCTATTTTCTTCATCTAAACTATATTTAAATTAAAATTTATTTATTTATTTTTGTGAATTCATTTTATTTTGTGTTCTTATCTTTATTCATAAATATTTTTAAGTACATAAAAAGTTTCCATAGTTCATTGCATTTATTTTCCATATTTTCAAGACTAGCTGCAAATCTTGCTGTTTTATTTAATTAAATTATATATATTTAATATTTAGTTATTTATTTTTTTGTTATTTACTAAATTTTCGTATTTTTATCTGATTTTATATTTATATTTCAGTTATATAAAATTAAAATAAAATAAGTGGAAATTTGAAAGGACTTAAGTTGTAAATTGTGTGACTTTTCATTAACCAAACCCTTCATTTTTCCATAACGGCTCATTTATTCTTTTGTAACCGTGTATGCCTTATTGTTTCACGTGAAAGACTTCCCTTTCATTCACAATTCACAGCCAAAAACATTTCTGAAGTTGTTTGGGTAATGGCTTCATCTTCTCTACCTTTCTCTTCTTCATTTCCTATTAAATTTTCTATTGTTTTGCTTGATTCTTCCATAGCTTTGCTCGGCTAAACCCTCCACCATCTCCACCATAGCCTCGACCACCATCCCCTACCACTCTTCCTTGGCATCATCTCCAGCCATCATTTCAGATCCATCCATGGCCGTGACCTCTCCTTGAAGCTAGCACCACAAAACAATGTCAAAAACTCCAAAACAATGCACTAGTCACCACTATTACTTCACCACCTTCATCCACCACCTTGGCCACCACCATAGCCGCCACCACCACATTGTTTTGACCACTTACCATCACCCCTTACCTCTGTCCAGATCTGGAGCAAGCATGGCCAAGCCCAAACAATGACTAGACCGAGCCTAGTGTGCACCAAAACCACTCCTTTTGGCCTTGACTCTTTGTCTTCTTCATGTGTAACTCCTACCATCATCATTCCATTGTTTTACCTTCTTTTTGTTGACCATTGGATGAGTATTTCAGGTCTAGATCTGATCATAGCTGAGCCAAATGATATCATGGCCAAGCACTTGAATGGTTAAGGCAAGGTCAAGTCATCTATTTCTTTGTTGCTCCTTATTTAAAATTGTTTGAATATTGTTTGTGTTGAATATTTATGTATACATTGTCTTGTTTTGTTTATATGTATACAAGGCAATTATATTTGGCTCTCCACTCTCAAATCATATTCATGTTGTCGTGCCTTCAAAGATTCTGTGTTATGTGTTTGGTCGTCATCTTCAGCTTAAACAAGTGAGTTATTCTCACCAGACAATATGTACCTATATAACTAGTAAATTGACACCCTGCGAATCTGTAGAAATATATTATCATGTTATATATGCTTATATTATTATCATATGATGTTCACACCTGTTATTACATCTGTTATATCATATGTTACTGTTATTTAATGTTATTCTGTTATTTATATCGTTATTACACTGCAAGTTCCCTATAGATTAGAATCACTATGGGTTGAAATGATACATACCCGAACGGACTTTAGAATAGGGAAAATCGTTATGGGCTGAAATGATAGGCCTGAACGATTTTTATTTAAATTATTTTAACTTGGGATTGCGGGTTTGAAATGATGGAACCCGGATTTTTCTTTTTTTAACTGCGGATTGAAATGATACATATCTGTATCACTTGACCTAAGTTAGAAAATTATATACAGGCCCGTGGTTATTTTATAAAGTGTTTTGGATATTTTTAAGTATTTTAAAAATTATAAATTTATGAAATTTGATTTAAACAGATTTTGAAATATTTTGAATTAAAGAAATTATGATTTTTCTATGTGTTAAAAATGTAATTAATGAATGGTTTAACTGGATTTTGAAATATAACTTAAGTTGGAAATTTGGAATTTTGGTTAAAAATGATATTTAAGTTATATAAATAAAAGGTATATTAAATTTTATTTGGAAATGGTAAATATGATAATTTGATTAAATTTGAATTTAAGTGATTTATTTAAGTATTATTGATTTTTCTATGAATTTAAGTGGTTAAATAAATGAATGTTTAAAAGTGATCTTTTAAAATATAACTTGACTAGGAAATGTGAAATTTGGTTTTAATTAAAGGTTTAAGTTAATTAAATAAAATTGGAAATTTTGTTAAATTGTGAAATGGTAATTTAAATTTGAAGTGTTAAGTCTATTTGTTGAAATGTGAAGAATTGGAACTTTTACACTTAAACTTATTAAGTAAATTGTTGAAAATTGGATTTAATTATAAGAAATTTATTGTGAAAGAAACGTGTAAAGTTCTAATTAATGAAAGAAATATGTAAAGTTTAATTTATGAAAGAAACGTGTAAAGTTCTAATTAATGAAAGAAACATGTAAAGTCTTAATCAATGAAAGAAACATGTAAGTCTTAATTTGTGTAATATTGATTTAAAATAATAAATGCCCTTTTTGTAATAAAACGTAAATTAAAACGTACATTCGATAATGTAAGTTTAATTAGTGTAATATTGATTAAATGATAAATGCTCTTTACTGTAATAGAAATGTAAGTTAAAAAGTACATTTAATATGTAAGTTTTATTTAATGTAAATGACATATTTTAATGACTAAAATAATAAAGTTTCTTTATTGTAATGATAATGTAAGTTAATAAGGTACTCTTAACTTAACATAAGAATTTCAGCATTAAATTGGATATTACAGTAACAAAGTTTATTTAACTATAAGGCTATGATAAAATGACCATGTTAAAAATTTGTAAGTATATAAATACTTTGATTATATAAAATGTTAAATTGGAAAGTATTACATTCCAAAAATGCTATGATTACTTAAGGTTACATTACCAAAATGCTATGATAATTTAAAGGAAGATTTCAAGTTTAATAAATTAAAGGAAATATTCAGTGATTTTGAAATTTGGGTTTTATTGAAATGATATATTATTGAATTGGTTTTGAAATGGAAATGATATATTTTTGAATTGGTTTTGAATAGATATGTTTTGGGTTTGAAAGTATGTATTAGTTTGAAATAAATGATATGATTTTGAAATGGTTTAAAGGATGTATTTTGATTTGAAACATAAACTATTTTTAAAAGTTATAACCACGGGTTATAATAACGATTGGTTGGGAAAGAGACCGGGATCGGATATGGACATACTCTCTGTCGATACCGAAAACCACTTTGACAACCGTGTACGCGGTGGAGATTCCAGAATGAAGTAGGATGGTGGCGACGTTCTTAAGGTATGTTACGTGGACCCAACTCCCGTGAGTTGGCATAAGGTGGCTAAAACAGGAACGATCTCGGACCAGTGAGGTAGCACCTCTTCTCGGACACATTTCTTCGATATTATACTCTTACTTGTGATTTGACTAGATGGCCATCCTCCGATTTGGGAATGTTGTTCGAGGTGGAACGGTAGTGGCTGCTATGCGTATCCATCAGTCCGTGTGCGTAATTGGTATATCTACCCTGGCATTTCCTAGTTGTGTCGTGTCACCTACCATATCGAGCTTTACTACGATTATGATTTTAAGATCCGACCGCGTTAAGGTTCTCCATCCCCTTAACGCTATTTTCCGATATGATTATACTTTACTTATTTAGACACTATTATAATATCGAATATTACTACATAGTAGATAGTTTAACGGATCCTTAGAGGATGGGCGGTCCCAAGCATCTTCTAAGTTACGTGTATCTTTATTACAGTTTCGTTTGAGTTGGTTTACATTATATAAGTATATATTGTCCTGACTCGAGTGTTTTGTGTTTTGCTTTACGCTCGGGTCAGCCTGAGTTATTCACAGATTTGGATTTCCACTCTCTTGGAGATTTGAATCGCTGGAGATTATCTGCTTGTCATGTCCTACCTATTTCAATTCCGTTGTTCTACTCAGCTTGTACTTGGTTATTATATTGAGACTTTTGTTGTATTCTATTTCTTCTGTTATATCTCATGTAACTCTGATATATTTATATAGTAGCTTCATGAACTACTATTTCTTTTACTTTCGCTGCATTATTTTACTCTGTGTCTGTGATCTGTGATTATATTTATTTACTGTATATTCTGAGATTTGCCAAATTTTAATTACAACGCGGTATTTTGAGCAATTCAACTCCGGCATGTGTGTCTACCTATACACTTATAATGGATGCGAATGGTAGAAAATATCGGTTCGTTACAAAACCAATCAAATGTGATTAAATTAAAAACCAATTCATTGAATATTAATGAGAAATGGATTTATATTGATGTGGTTATGGATTTGTTGGATGATTATTGGTTGATTGGTTGCAATTGCTATATTGGCACATGTAGTTATTATGTTGCTATATGTTGTATATCGATATTATTTTCTATATGCATGTTTCTCATATTGTTGTTGAGTGTTTAGTAGGTGCGGATGGCGTTTGCTTTGCATTTGGAGCTCGCTTTCGCGCTTTATTAGCCGTATACGCTAGCTAATAATATATAAGGTACATATCTCGGATTAAATATCGTACTTTTACACTTTTTTCCCTACGGGATGCCTCATCAGTTGATGAGATGTATATTTGTGATATATATACACTGTCATTTTTTTTTGGGTCGAGCCGCGTAAAGGAGGCTATGGCGATTTTTTTTTAAAATTTAAGGCGTTAGAATATTTTTGAGAAATTTGAAAATTTTGAAAACTAAGTATGGTTTGAAAACTTAGTAAAGTAATTGTAAGAAGTTTAACTATTGAACTTTGGAAAAGTTAAACATTTAAGTCGATTTGAAAATCTAATTTGAACGGTTTGTTTTAGAAAGTTAACGGATTTTGTGAATTATTCTTACTTAGTAATTTCGAGGACGAAATTCTTTTAAGGGGGGAAGATTTTAACGACCCAGAATTTCTGACATTTGAAATTTGAATATTTAATTAATTTTAAATATTAATAAGTGGAATTTATAAGTCGAATAATTTATTTTTTGAATAATTGGATTTAATTGGATAATTAAATTGATAATTTAATAGTTGAAATTCCAGAAATAATTGAAATCTGGATTTAAATGTGATTAAAAATGATTTATAAAGTTATATTAAATCATATTGAAGTTATAGCGATGTTATAGAACTTTTAAAATTGAATTAAAAGTTAAATTGTGAAAATTGAATATTTTAATATTTAAATCGACTAGTGAAATTATCCATTTTTCGAACAGTCTCAGAATTGGATGAAACTAGTTCCATTGGATCCGTAATAGTTTGTTATTATCGGATTTCAATTTTCGTAGCAATCGGAGTTGTCGTTTGACCATGGCAGCTCGAAACGCACGAAATTGTTTTAATATTAAATTGGCGAGTTAAAAATAGTCATTTTTCAAACAGTCTCGGATTTCGATGAAACTAGTTTCATCGGATCCGTAATGTTAAATTATTGTATGGTTTCAAATTTCGTGTCAATTGGATTTACCGTTTGTCCGGGGCAAGCCAAAACACATCGAAATCGGTTTGAATCGGTTTAATTTAAAATTGATCATTCAATTCCATAACTCGCACAGATGACCGAATTAGCTCCCGAAACATGTTCCATTGTGTTCGGAACGTGGGGTAAACCTTAGAAATGCCAGTCGGCACACTCGATTTGGAGTTCGGAAATTTTGGGATGAATAGTGTTTGAGAAATTTTCTATAAAAGCACCCTATTTTCACAATTTTGCCAAAACCCTAGTCTATTAGCTTCTGCCGCCACCTCCAATTATCAATGGCCGAAAGTTGTCAATCTTCTTCTTCATTTTTCTTTTAATCCACAAATAATTAGCGAATATTGTCAACTACAAAGTTGAAGAGGGCTACGAGATATAGGAAACCAATGGTTATGATCAACAAAGACGTGATGGATCGATGGCAAATTGGCTCCAATCGGTCGCCATTCGAGCTTGTCGTTCTCGAGTAGGGCCTGACCGAGCTTGCCTAGGCTTTGGTCGTGGGTGGATCACATGGGGGCAAGGTGAACGATGGTGGTTGATCCTGTTTTCGTGCATCGATTGGTCGCGGCTAGCTAGGGCATAATGGCGACTGAGATGAGTTTGTGTACGTGAATTGAATGGGGTAAGGAGGAAGAAACCGCGTGTGGCCCAGATCTGGAGAAGCAAAGATGAACGGCCAAGATGCAACAGGGTTTGAAATTTAAAAAGAAATTGTAAAATTTATATTATATAAATTCGTACAATGTTTAAAATGTTGTAACTCCTTCATACGAGGTCAAAAATTTACGAAACGAATTGCGTTGGCTTCGTTTTGACGAGCACTACGCAATGGTGCTGGATTGGAGTTGATTGGAGACAGTGAAAATTTTGGGTAAAATTAAATGCGCGTTTAATTTTATTCAAAATAAAACGCTATGACTGTTATCAGAAATTCAAGGTGAGAACTTCTCACTCAATCGAATCAGTTTCAATTTAAATTTTAAATAGTTAGATTTAAAATTGCTTGATTGTGTGATTGGATGATAAATTGTTGACTATTGTGTTAAATAGACATTATACGCCGTATATTAAGCGGAGGTTATTTATTAAAAACATATACCGCGAATATTTCACTCCAAAGTGAAATTGGTATTATTTATGTTCTTGGAGTTGATTTCCCGCATTATATAGTGGATGATACCCTATTACGCCGTATAATAGCGGATAATATTTTATAAATCCTATATACCGCGATATTCCGTACTGGATGGAATTGGTATTGTGCTAACATCTTTGAATGCAGGAAACAGGTTCGAGGGACCCAACTGGATTCCTCAACTGTATTGATTTATTTACAGATATTGTTATATATTCTGTTATCATATCGATATATGATGTTTGGATGCCGTGATTGATTATTTGGTGCTGTTGCATCATCGGATCCATTTTTGAAGTTTAAAAATAACGATTTTGATTTTTTAAAGAGATTTTTAAAGTGATTTTCGAAAGTATATGTTTTATTAAATTTTTGAATTGATTTATTTTAAATAAATAAACGTTATAATTTTAATGTTATAAAATTATGACTTTTGTGAAATATGACCGAAAAGTGATTTTTTTGGAAAATAGATAATTGATAAATTTATAAAATAGTTTAAATTGGAACTTTTGAATTATTATAAACGGTTTATATAGAAGATATAAAAAGTTGATATTTATAAATTTAAAACATTGAAATTTTAAAATGAGTTTTGTAAGCGTTAAAATGAGATGAAATAAAAATCTTAAGTGAACGAAATTATAGATTTATAAATTGTGAAGTTATAAAATGAATAGATTTTTGTAAAATAAAAGATTATGAGTAATTAACTTATAAATCAGATTTTTGTATATAAATTGAGTTATAAATTGAATTGGGTATTAAAGGAGATTTATAAATTGAAGTTGTTGTAAAAATAGAAATGAAATTTATAAACGTTGTTTTATAAATCCGTAATCAAATAAAGTTGATAAGTAAATTCAGAAATTATTAAGGGATTTATATTCACGATTTTGGATAGTGAATATATTATTGAATAAAATGGATATGTTTTGGAAAAATGAATATAATAAAATGAAGTTAATTGTTTTAACGATGTATTAATGGTGTTGAACATCGAAACCATAGATTTCAACATTCATTGTTGAAATTGGCGTTTTCGAGAAATATAAGGAAATGGTGGACTATAACACTGTTGTTATAGTAAATGATTTCCGAAAGGAAAAGTTTTATATAGTATTGGGATTTATATATCTAAATTTCGAATCCCTATACTAGTGATTTTGGGTCGTCGTAACGATGTTTTACGTAACATTCGTTTTGACCCAAATAAATGTGTGAAAGAGAATGATTTCCTTAAAGAACGAAATATATACTTAATTTTGATTTAAGTATATTGGATATTTTCCCAGTGTTGAAAATAAATGGATTTGTGAATTACTTATTATTAAATAAGTATTGAAATATTTTCCAATATGAAATGAAAGGTTTGAGATTTTATCTTTTAAAGATAAATTGCAAAATGAATGTTTGAAATTGATTTGAAATTGTATTTTTTCAAATATTTGAATTGTGGAAATTATATATCTTGTAAAGATATTTTTGTAAAATAAATAATTTGGAAAATTATTTGGAATCTGATGATGCTGTGCAGACCTATTGATAGTTAAATAACCGACTATCAATATTGACCTTTAAATAGGTATTTGTTGTGAATTGGTTGAATTTGAATGCTACACTTATTTTTGAATAAGCGCTCATTGTTCGGATTAGCCGGGAGAGGACCTTTGTGTCGTATAACCCATTCCGAATAGTGGTATGTCGAAATGGATTGCATTGAAGACCGGTGTTGAAGACCAGATATTTGTGAAAACGATAGGATGACCTATCTGTTAACCCTTAAGTTTCTTCCACTCAAGAAGTGTACGACTCATGGCCTTACGAGATAAGAAGTGTACGACTCATGGCCTTACGAGATAAGAAGTGTACGACTCATGGCCTTACGAGATAAGAAGTGAACGACTTAAGTTATGTGATGACTTAGTGACTTCAAAGAGCTAACGACCTAGTTGCTGAAGGGACCTACGAGTTAAGCTCATTACGACGTAAGAGCTTTACGACTCAACAAGTTAAGTCTTCTACGACTTAAGGGCTTTACGACTCAACGGGTTAAGCCATCTACGACTCATGGTCCAGACGACTCAATGATTTAAGGTCCTACGACTCAAAAGGATCTTACGACTCATGAGGTCTTACAACTCATGAGGCCTTACGACTCATGAGGTCTTACGACTCAAAAGGATCTTACGACTCATGAGGCCTTACGACTCATGAGGTCTTACGACTCAAGAGGCCTTACGACTTAAAGGCTATCAGGCTAAAATCCAAAGCCCGTGCATGTGCTACTTTTACCTGGTGAGTCGGCTACGACTTAGCACTTGTCTTCAACTGAGCCACAAGATGAACCCAGTATGGCGCCTACGAGATATCTTAAGTCGACTACGAGTTACGGCTTACCTTAAGTCAGTCACGACTCATGACTTGGCCAAAACGAGAGTTCAGAATTCAACTCCTATAAATAGGCCACCACTTCCAACATGAAAAGGACTTTTGGCAAATCATTTCTAAAGCGCCGTTACTTTGTCGAACTCTCCAATCATTCAGCAATCAAGGATCCTTCAAGCATTCGCGACACTACAACAAGCTTCGAGAGAAATTCCTTACATCCAACATGGATTCGTCGAGTTTCATCGTCGAATATTGAGCTAGTAGTCAAGATTGTTTCTTGTGATCGAATTGTACTGTTTTCATAAGAGATTTGTATCGATTTGTAACCGGATTCAATAATAAAGAGATTCAAAGTGGACGTAGGCTAAATCTCAAGCCGAACCACTATAAATTGCTGTCTTTTACTGCATTTCTGCTATTTTCCTGCTTGATTTCGGTTCCCGTCACACGGGTGGTGCTTTCACGATTCTATCACACAAACCGGGTGTTAGCGTTCACTTTTCAACGTTAACATTTTGGTGCTTTCACTGAGAACCCAACTCAGGCGATCATCCACCGTTACTTCGCAAAGATCCATAAAAAGAACCTCTCTTAAAAACCAGAAGTTGATCCAAAGTAATGGCTCCTAGAAGAAGAGGTAGACCTATCAGATCCAGAAATGCTCATGAAGGGACTTCCGCTTCCCCAACAACAGACCAAGCAACTCCTATCGTTGGAGTTACCAGGACTGAATTGGATAACGCAGTTTCTGGGTTATACCAACAAATTGAAACTCAAAACGCTTTGATGATGGATCGAATAACTGCTCTGCTCGGGGCAAACCGTCAACCAGAAAACCATCAAACAACCTTTCCTGAAATGCCACCTTTCCAAGCTGAAGGTTCCATGCCGCAACCAACTTGTCGTGAACATATGGCCGGGCAAACTTCCGAGGGAAGAACCGATGCTTGCCCGAAAGTGTCTTTGAACAATAGGGAGTACTTGTCCGAAATGGTTGGCCGCATCATGAAAGAGAGCATGCAAAGGGAAGAGGATGAGGCTGACTGGGGATTCGCGCCGAGCAGGACTCCGTTTACTGAAAGGATCTTAAAGGCGGAATTTCCAAGGAAATTTGCGCCTCCTACTATCCAAGCCTATAGGGGAACGAGTGACCCTAATCATTTCCTGTACAAATACGATTGGCATATGACCGGTGCAAGGGCGTCAGACGAGATCAAGTGTCGATACTTTCCAGTATACCTGGAAGGTGTGGCTTTACTTTGGTTCACAAAACTTCCAGTTCGGTCTATAGATAAGTTCTCTGATTTAACGCATAAGTTCAAAGAACAGTTCAGATTGTATGCTTCCAAAGCTAAGGATATAATGTCACTGTCTAACCTTGAACAAGCACCCGGGGAATCAATCAAATCTTTCTTAAGCCGTTTCAATATAGCTTTAGCCGAAGTAGAAAATGCAGAACCACGCATGATCCTGACTTATTTGATGCGAGCCATTGATAAATCAAGCAAATTTGGAATTTGGCTAAAGATGAAGGAACCGAACTCGCTTGAAAATTTTTATAAAAAGGCCGACGAGTTCATTCGCCTTGAGAGCCTTTCTACGACATCAAAAGTAGTTGTTCCTCAAGCTAATAATAACAGTGTCCCATCTAATAAAAGAGAATCTGGAAATCAGAAAAGGGAAAACGACGGAGGAAAGAACCAGGGGAATGAGAAGAAACCCCGCCGTTTTGATCTTTCAGATTTCACTCCTTTAACTGATACACCATGAAATATCTTTTTCGCAACAAAGGATGTTATCAGGTATCCTAAGCCACCTGAGATGAAGAGAGGTGCAATGCGTAATGGAAAATTCTGCCAATTTCACAATCAACCTGGCCATGACACTGACCAATGTCGCCAGTTAAAAAGTGTGATTGAAGAATTGTTGAAAGAGGGTAAACTCCAACAATACGTTAAGAGAAGCGGAGTCGATCCAACCTCATCCACTCGGGGTCAACAACATCCTACCCATCAATCTGATTCTCTCAACAACACTGCAGAACAGGATTCAGAAAAACTTGTCATTAATGTTGTCACAGGAGGACCACACCCAGCAGGCAGAAATTGGGACGACTGCTAATTGTCTACAAAACTGCGACTGGGGCATCTTTCCCTCTCTCTGGCATATAAATTCGAAGCTATGAATCTATTGCAAATAGAAATTCAACCCGGAGATTCTGAGACAACAATCACTAGCGTCCATTCTTTACTTAATAGCATTGCTTAAATTTGTAAAACAAGAATGGATATGTGACTTTTGCATTATAAATTGTCGAGGAATCTGTATAACTGAATAATGGAAAAATTATGAATTCTATGTTTTCTCTTACAAAATGCCTGTTATATTTCGATATGTAAATACTCTAAATGTATTGCTAAAGTGTCGACCTAATATTGCAGGTCATTAAAGCAAGATTCACTCATCGCAAAGCTAAACGAGCCCTACAAATCACTTATTACGCAGATACCAAGCAACCAAAAAATTCCATATTCAAATTCTATATAAGAAGAACTTCACATAAAAAGTTGGCAACTCCACTGTGGCAAACCTTCGTTAAGTGGTTATGACTGTCGATACAAACAGACACCTAACTAAGTAACTCGCGTTTGTCCTGTGAAGTTATTCAACAGTGAAGTCCACTTCTTTGGATATGGCAATGTACTTGCAAAAGAAAGGAAGACACGCTTGGAAGCAATAAAAAAGGGTCACTGATTAGCAAATGAGGAGAAAACATGGGCCACAAAACATAGAAGCAGCCAAAAGGAGGTATGCCACTCAATAAAAGGGCCGGTAGAACCACTAAAGGGACACCTTCCCAAGCGGAAGGAACAGGGCCCTCGCTAACTGATCGTGATGCATCCGATCAGGCAGCTTGTGTCCGTCCCGTGGATCTACTCGCCCCTGAGATGCAACCTTCCTGGCACACCAACCAACCGATGCTCCTTCCCAAAGGTCAACAAAGCCCTCTAACGAGGCACGCCAATAAATGGGAGTACTTTACTCAATCAAAAAGATCGGTGGGACTACCAAAGGGGCACCTCGTTGCTTAACTGCGATCGTTTGTGCAAACAAACATCCAATCAAGCGGCTTGCGTCCGCCCCGTGGACCCCTCTGACCATGAGAAAGTAACTTACTTCCAAGCAATCGACAAGCCCTCTTCGGAGGCACAAGCCCTCTTCGGAGGCACAAGCCATCTTCGGAGGCACGCTTCACCATGCTTGAAGCATAAAATAAAAAGCCCTCTTCGGAGGCACATTTCACCAAGGTAGAAGTGCAAAATGCTTCTCTTCGGAGACCCACTTCACCAGAGTAGAAATACCAAAACTGCTTCTCTTCGGAGACCAAAACTGCTTCTCTTCGGAGACCAAAACTGCTTCTCCTCGGAGACCAACATTGCTTCTCTTCGGAGACCAAAATTGCTTCTCTTCGGAGACCAAAATTGCTTCTCTTCGGAGACCAAAATTGCTTCTCTTCGGAGACCAAAATCGCTCCTCTTCAAACACCAAAAGACCTCTTCAGAGGCGCACTTCACCTTGCTTGAAGTACCAAAAATAAGCCCTTTACTGGGGCACAAAATCAAAACCTTCTTCAGAAGCTCATTTCACTGCGTAGGAAAATTCGCTTTTAACAAATAAAAGTGATCATCCCCAAAAGTTGAAGTGTTCTTCAGAAGGAAAGAGAAAGTAAAAACTTCTCGGAAGACGAGATATACTCTATTAAAAGCAGAA
This sequence comes from Allium fistulosum, assembly GCA_030737815.1. Lineage (NCBI taxonomy): Eukaryota > Viridiplantae > Streptophyta > Magnoliopsida > Asparagales > Amaryllidaceae > Allium > Allium fistulosum. Next base: position 614,229,607 of record CM060908.1, on the reverse strand, counting down.
TGAATTTTCCCTTAAAAGTGGAATAGTTATTCTCTGGAATAAGAGTATCAGTCTTGAAAAAGCTAGGAATGTTGCAATGCACTTGCAGTATGGGGGCAATACTATACGATTCAGTTACATGAGCAAAGTAATATACAAGCAACATACCGCAAGTTCATTACAATATCACAAAAAATAGATGTGGAATAAATGCATTCTCAAACACAGACAAAAAGTTTGCGCAAGTAAAAAGAATCGTTTGTTCTACACTAAAAATAAAAAACAAATGCATTCTCACATACACAAGAGTTTGTACAAGTAAAATAATTGTTTTATTTAGTACTATGAAAATTCTTTACATGTGCAGATATCTCAAAAAAGCAAAAGCGGGGACCGGTGCCCGCACAATCCCCGGTCAATACATGCAAAAAGCAAAAGTAATAAGTGGAAAATCCAGCTTGATTATTCCTTTTTCTCGCCACCTTTGGAGCCCTTACCCGGCCTAATGATGAGTTTTGAAGTCGTTGTGAACGGGTAGGGGCAGAAGGAGAAAGAGGTACGGCCGGATCAACTACTGTTTCCTCTCCAGCGGAAGTATTCTTCTTCTTCCTAACGGCACGCTTCCCCTTCCTCTTTGAAGAAGATTCGCTCCCCGGAGTAGTAAGCAATGTTGAGAGCTTAGTATCATCATCAAGAGACCGCTCCAGGGTCTTCTCAATGTCTTCAAGATCCTCCGCCTTCTGCTCCTGCGAAGCAGCCGGATCATCCAAGCCTTGAAGAGCTTCGATTTTCTCTGCCTGTGATCCCGGTTGGGAAGCAGAAGGAGGAGTAATTTGGGAAGATGGAGGAACGGCAACTGAAGGAGTGAAAGCTTGTGCAGCGTTTGGTACCTCCGCTGTAGAAGAAAAGAAGTAAAAATCAACATCCCCCGAAAATAGAGAAGGCATCGGTTCACCAAAGTTTAAATAACAAGTAAGAAGGTCGTTGAATTCGGCTAAATCGAATAATTGGTTCATTGGGCCCGGGACGACGCCAAAATTACCTGGAGGAGTTGGCTTTGCAAGATCAATCTCAAATTTCTCGGCTTCAATGTCATCCGGTGCCTCATCCTCAGTAGGAGTAGTTGCAGTCTCTTGAGCAACTTTAGCTGGATATGAAGAATGAGAGATGGAGTCTATAATGTTGGCATCGGCCGAAGTTGAAACATGAACAGGGGCAGTTGAAGGAGCTTCCTCTTTCGGGTATTCATCTCCCGCCGACTCAGCTCGCGCTCTGGCGAGTTGTTCTCTTCCTATGGCAAGAGCAACACGAGCTTCATCATCAAGATAGCGCTCCTCAAGTTCCGATTCATCATAACCGGCCCCGCCAAGCATGTCAAATGCGACTTCCCACACTTCAGCCAGTGTAATTTCATAGTCAGGGCCCAGAAAGGCGAGGCTCCCGTGACCCAGGACGCTGTGTTGGTAAAAGTCAAATAAAGTAGAACTGACACTGGCTTTTGTTTCCGCATGAGATTGCTCGGCCGCTTCTTTCTCGGCAATAGCTGCAACTCGACCGAAAACAGCCTCGTCGCGCTCCTTTCCAACTTGGAGAAGCCTAAATTTTAACACCTCAATATCCGCGTTTTGAGAAGCGGCTGTATTCCGTAGTTCAGCATTTTCTATGCGATATTTCTCGACAATGCTCTCCTTAGCTGAAATCTTCATTTCAGCATCCCTTTGTGCAGCATGTGCGTCCCGCACTTGCTTCTGAAGAACTTCTTCTTTTTGGGTATGAGATACAGAAGATGAGGCGAGATCTTCTTTAAGCCGCATGACTTCAGATTCAAGTTTTGCGTTGTCGTCTGCGATGCTTGTCATCTCCGCATCATGCTGCTTACGCCATTTATCCCATTCAACTTTATCGGTCTCCAAAGTCAACATATTTTCAAGATTCATGTGATTGACTCTTTGGAGTTCGTCGACAAGTTTCTGCCATTGTGACATCCTCTCAATATTAAGCCTGACCGCGTCAAGACTGCTAAGCATGTCTTGCTTATCAATCGGAACTAAGTCCAAGTCAAAGCGCACCCCTTTTAGGCACCAATTCGGAAAACGGCTCTGAAGTGTTGGGGGGCCGTCTTTGACTTGATATTGTAGCCTGTTAATGATAGTCTGAATGTCAGATTTCTTCAGAGGAGGAGAGCTGGCCAGAATATCGGAAGAAATGGGAGCGTTAGTCTTTTCAGAAATTTCAGACGCGTCAATCGGCTTAGATGGCTTGCTCGGTTCGTCAGCAATCTGAGTTTTTCCCTTATCATCATAAGACTTTCGCTTATGAGAGTAGTCACTTCTATGAGAGGAATCATATCGCTCGGCATCTTTTCTTCTTTGCCGCTGATCGTAATCCCGCTTCTCCTGGGCCTTCCTTCGAGCCCTCTCTTCATCTGTTTCTTTTGGGGTATCAAGGTACTTCCTAAAGTCATAGGATCCGCGGCCTCCACGGTACTTGAATGAGTCATAATATGAACCTACACGTCCCATTGGAGAACCTGAAAGCAAAAAAGGAGTAAAGTTTAGAAATTTCCAGGAGAAAGAGGATAAGTGCTTATGAGTGCTGAAAAATCCTAAGTGTGTGTGGCGTGCAAACTACATGCGCCGAACTACTGACCACGCTTTAGTGTGGAAACAGAGACGACTGGCGTAGTAGGCGTCTGGGTTTGTTTAAAGGTAGAAGTCGCTTCGACAACAGGAGAAGTCACTTTTGGATTGTTATCCTCGAAAAGCTCTTGAGAAGTTATCATGATATCGCTCAAACCATCAAAGGTGTCGTCACCCTGGTGTTCAACAGACTTCTCCTTTTCAACCTCCATATCAATTGATTTGTCAGAGACTCGAGGATTTTCTTCTTCCTCTATAATTGGGGCAAGTGCCGACTTGCTGACTGACCCTACAACATCGGTGAATGCGGAACATTTTATCAAAGCAGTCTCAACGACGGGTGCTTCTGATGCAATTTCTTCTACAGAAGTTGGGGCATTCGAGGTCTCTGCTCGAGAGCCCAAAGCAGCTAACGTTTCCGCATCAGAACTAGAGATTTTGTGAATCTGAGTCGATCTAGAAGGATGTAAAAGTCCAAACTGGTGGAGAAACTCATCTTTCAACAGAAATTTCGCATCCCGTTCTTCAACTGGAACAGCCATGAGCTTCTCCAGGGTTTGCTTATGACTAGGGTCCCTAGAGGGAGAGAGGAGCGCTGAAATGAGAAAGCAAAGTTAACACTTAGTGATTCGGACTGCAAAATACTCAGAGAATAAAGAGAAGAAAGGATAGGCATTCTTACTTCCTTCTCTCCACACGGCATAAAACCCAGGGGACAGCGAACATAAAAATACTGAGTCAAAAACCCATGAGCAGTATCAGGGAGCCCGACAACCAATTTGCGATTCCTGGCACTTCTTATAACAATGATCGAAGGATGATCTTTGATTCTGACAAAAGAGCATAGATAACAGATTTCGTCAACGCTGGGGAGACGGTCAAGCGTTCTGCCGAATAGTACGCATAACCCCATTAGAACAGCATAACTATTGGGGTGTAATTGGAATGGAGCGATTGCCAGTTGGCGGAGAAGATGTTGAAGAAAATTGTTGAAAGGAGGAATGGCTCCGCTCGAGCACATTTGTCGGTTGACCGCCACAAAGCCAGGAGGTGCTACATCAGCAGTGTTGTTCTTCTCAGGAAGGATAGCGTCATCCTCAGCAATGCCAAATTGAGTGCACAATTGCCGAAAAGTTTTGTACAATAAAGTGGAAGAGGCTCTCTCTGGGGGATTGACTAAAGGAGCTGGAATGAGAATGGACTCTCCGGTTTGAACTGTTACATCTCCTTGTTGAGAAGCCATTCTACACAAGCAACTGGATATTCAAATATGAAGGTGCACGTTTCCTAAATAGTGTGAAGTGTTGTGCAAAACTAGTAAAGATAACAAATAAATACAAACTGGAATTAAGCTAGTCGGTAAATGATCGATTATCAAATTTCAGGACTTGTTAATTTAAAAGTTCAGGTACGGTATTAAGTGCAAACCGGACATTTTCAGTTGACTATTTCAATGTTGCTTTAATACTTTGCTTGAACTTGTTGATTTAAAGCACTTCATTCACACAATCTATTTATGTTGATTATCTGTTATTAACCAATCTGTCATTTGATGTGGGCAGTCGGTGACAGTATATTCGTCCCAATTTTCTGTGGATATTGTATTAGACAGGTTATTAGTTTGCAAGTTAGAGTGATCTGTGGGAAAATGCAGCAGTTCAAAGTTCAGCAGTTCAAAATGCAGCAGTTCAAAGTTCATTCAAAGCCTAAGTCATGAGTCGCCAACGACTTATGTATTAACTCGTCCACGACTTAAGGGTTACAAGGCAAGTCAGTAGTACTTCATGTCTTAGGTCGTGTGAAAATAAAAAAAGGCTTCAGTTCAAAGCGGTGTACAATCCCAAGTCATAAGTCGTCCACGACTCAGAACTATGTCGTAAAAGGCTAAGTCGTCTATACTCAAGAACTATGTCGTAGGAGGCTCGAGTCATGGGTCGTACAAAGCTGCTAAACCGTGGCCATGCTAGCATCTCACTCGTTTGAACCCATTGACTTTTCTCCTAACCCGTTATCCTCCAAACCCGATAACCTCTCAATCAAACTACGATCCTCATCCTCATTTCACCACACCATGGAGTCATCCAAAAAGCCAAGTTCAGATCGCCAAAGCCTCGCCAATCTAATCAATTAAAACCTGAAACACAGTAATCCTCCATCTCCATCGCCCCATTCATCTAAAGATGAAATCAAGCAAAATCAGGCTCACAAACTACCGGTACGGTGGAATTCGCAACAAAACATTGCACGAGGGGGATGGATTAAGTATAGGGAGGAGAACTGACGAATCAGTAATGATTAAAGGTCGAGGAGGGAGCAGAAACACTTACGCAATGAAGAACCGAGAATCGAATTGGTTGATTGTTAGAAAAGGAAGAAATTGCCTTGATAAAGCTCGGAAGAATATTAATGGCAAATACGACTCAAGAGATAAGTAATGGATAGAAGGAACGACTCAAGCTTTTTATACCTCTGGGCAGTGGAACACGAAAAGGCATACACGAGTTAAGATGAGTCGAAGCACACGACCTACGACTTAGGCGTGTACTTCGAGGGGCAAATGTTAACCCTTAAGTTTCTTCCACTCAAGAAGTGTACGACTCATGGCCTTACGAGATAAGAAGTGTACGACTCATGGCCTTACGAGATAAGAAGTGTACGACTCATGGCCTTACGAGATAAGAAGTGAACGACTTAAGTTATGTGACGACTTAGTGACTTCAAAGAGCTAACGACCTAGTTGCTGAAGGGACCTACGAGTTAAGCACGTTACGACGTAAGAGCTTTACGACTCAACAAGTTAAGTCTTCTACGACTTAAGGGCTTTACGACTCAATGGGTTAAGCCATCTACGACTCATGGTCCAGACGACTCAACGATTTAAGGTCCTACGACTCAAAAGGATCTTACGACTCATGAGGTCTTACAACTCATGAGGCCTTACGACTCATGAGGTCTTACGACTCAAAAGGATCTTACGACTCATGAGGCCTTACGACTCATGAGGTCTTACGACTCAAGAGGCCTTACGACTTAAAGGCTATCAGGCTAAAATCCAAAGCCCGTGCCTGTGCTACTTTTACCTGGTGAGTCGACTACGACTTAGCACTTGTCTTCAACTGAGCCACAAGATGAACCCAATATGGCGCCTACGAGATATCTTAAGTCGACTACGAGTTACGGCTTACCTTAAGTCGGTCACGACTCATGACTTGGCCAAAACGAGAGTTCAGAATTCAACTCCTATAAATAGGCCACCACTTCCAACATGAAAAGGACTTTTGGAAAATCATTTCTAAAGCGCCGTTACTCTGTCGAACTCTCCAATCATTCAGCAATCAAGGATCCTTCAAGCATTCGTGACACTACAACAAGCTTCGAGAGAAATTCCTTACATCCAACATGGATTCGTCGAGTTTCATCGTCGAAGATTGAGCTAGTAGTCAAGATTGTTTGTTGTGATCGAATTGTACTGTTTTCATAAGAGATTTGTATCGATTTGTAACCGGATTCAATAATAAAGAGATTCAAAGTGGATGTAGGCTAAATCTCAAGCCGAACCACTATAAATTGCTGTCTTTTACTGCATTTCTGCTATTTTCCTGTTTGATTTCTGTTCCCGTCACACGAGTGGTGTTTTCACGATTCTATCACACACACCGGGTGTTAGCGTTCACTTTTCAACGTTAACACTATCGATTATCTCTGCATCGGGTTGCTCCGGTATAGAGATTTCCTTTGTGATGGGAAGTTCGATCGGGATTGTGAATACTCGGATTGCAAGGGCTTTGTAAGAAGTGCCTTCGGTTCTGTTCGAACCCGGAACAGACTTGTATGGTAACATGTCTGACATTACATTTTGAGATATAAAGAAAATTTCTTTCAAATACATTTCTGTTGGTGGCGGAGGATTTATTCTCTTAGCTTAACACCCTTCTCTGAGACGTACGAGCTCAGAGGTTATGTAGTTGAAGGTTATCAGCGATATATTCCCATTTTGGTAATGTGACATGCTGAGTGTTGCTATGTGATGATCACTGTTTGATCATTTGTGATATGATCATTTGTTTGATCATTTATCTTTGTGATCATTGGTTGATCATTTGTTGGCCCAAAGCATGGCTTTGTACCAAAGCGTGGCTTTGTGGACGAGACTTCGTCGAACCTCACGACCCGGTATGGTCGAAATAGGAATCGTGGCAGCAAGGTTATTAGGGGATAGCGACCCCATAGTGTATGTCATTTCCTTCTGGATTATAAGTGGTATCATGGTATGGAGCCCAGATACTTACTTTGTGGTTGCTGCAAATTTATTACTTGTGGTTGTTGGAATCGAGGATCCTCGGATAAAGGTCGCAAACGACCGGGTAATGACATACTCGTGTCAATAGTTACCTATAGAAAGGTAACCCGACCTTGTGTAGAAGAGATCCAGTTAGGATCCGGGAACGTCGCTCCAGAGGCGTTCTATTTTACTTGGGAAGTTACTTTGCCCGACCATTTGTTGGAAATCCAAAGAAACAATACGAGACTTGTACGGTTTTAGTTGTAGAACCTACCATTTACTTATGGTGGCGCCCCACCGTTTAGATGGTAGCTATAGTAGGCATACGATAATGGTCGTATGTTGGCTAAGATTTATATTGTACTTTCGAAATATTTTCCACTATGCACTAATAATAATATCAAAAATGATTTGTTTTACGTAGTAAGCATCTTTGACTATCATAAGGAGAAATCTCCTCCGATTCTACGTTTGCATTGTGTGTGTGTGTGCGGGAGGCCTTATGGTAGTCTCATTTTCCAAAAGCATTGCGAATTGACTTTAAAAAAAATTATCCTGTTGTTTTAAAGATAAATAACTGTTTTAGTTCTCACACCAGTCACCATGACTGACCTGGAGTTTATTGTTTCCTTCCTAAACTCTGGATGCCCACCAATTTCCACACGGGCAGTCTAGAGTTAGGTTATCAGGTTATTCTGGATTCAGGAGATGTCGAGCTGGATACCGAGACGTATCACTTATACTATGTATTATTCCGCTGTGTATTCTGTATGAGGACAGGTTTATATAACTGTCCATTGATGTGCTATGTTGTATATTGTTGTTGTACACTCTGATGATGTAATGTATAAACTGTTATAGTTCTTTTGATTAAAGATTATTCATTTATCTTTTATATGCTGTTCCGCTGCGATATGTGAGATTCTGATGTTGTTCTGATGTTCTTCTTTTCTTTTCTTCTATCTTTGCTTCTACCTCTTCTTTCTTAAACCATAATGGTTGGGATTTCCGGCATTCGACTGGGCGACATTCGATAAAATGAGTATCGATGTCGATTTTCGAAAGTCGAAAATTGTAAAACGTTACATATCTTATTACATTTCCCTATTAAACATTTGAACTTTTAATATTTGGTAAGTTATATATATGCTTTTAAGGATGTAATTGAAAGTTACACAAGTTTATTTTATTTCTTTTAAATTAACTTAATGTTCAACAATAATATACTTTGTTTCATAGGTTACAATTTCAAATTTCCTTTAATCCCGTTTATACCTTAGCTTTAAATCTCTTATTTCATTTAGAAGTTTCAATTATTGGTAAAATTCCATTTCACTACACTAATTAAAACTATCACTTAACGGAAATTTAAGAACTAAATACCGAGTTAAATTTCAAATCATTTAAAATAATAGATAAGTGTATATACTTATAATTTATGTATCCAATTATATTTAAAACAATTTAAAATTTATATTTGTTTGTCAAAATAAATCTGCAGTAAAACTACTACAGTGGCCTTTCCGCTTAGAAACTTGAAAATGAATGTCGATGATGCGTGTACTCATCACCGAAATTATTTCCTAGTGACAGAAAGGGGAGTACAGAACTTAATTCTTTCTAAATCTCTTTAAAACCATTCTTTCAAATCATATTGAGATATTTATGTCAGAAAATACTTCTAAATAATATTATTATTATACTCCAAAATCATTCAAAAGAAAATTTTCAAAATCCCGGAATTTAAGTCCTAAATTTCCAGTTTATTCTCATTTATTTTACTTTTCAAATCCTACATTAAACTAATATTTATAAATTACACTACCTAGCAACCAATATATTACAACTAAATAACCTTCATAAAATTTATTTTATATATAGAAAATATAGTAGGAAAAATTATTTCATTTACCTACATTTCAAAACAAATATTGTGTCGGTCTGTCCTATTAAGTGTTTAGAAATCCCGATTGATGTCATAGCGTCCCATGAACCAACCAGAATTTATAAATATAAAACTGAACAAATTAACACAATATTAAAACCTTTTTATAACACTAACAAATACGCTCTCTCATATATACACTCAACCACTCATCATAGGGTATTACTACCTTGTTGGTAACGAGTCAGACCTCACAAAGCTAAGGTTTATCGCTAAACCAAAGCCCTGATACCAACTGTAACATCCCGCCTTTTTGTATGCTTAAGCAGAAAAACGTGCCTACTTAAACCATACAGAAGGGCGAATTGTTGTGGGGTAAATAAGAAAAAGTGGAGAAATAAAAGAAACAAAATAGAATCTTGCAGCGGAACGATAAATATAATAATCAAATAAACAGTTCATGAAGCTGTTTTACAAAATATTTGATTATACTTATAATATACATATCAGAGTTACACATACCAAAGAACAGTAATCAATGCAGCGGAATATAATAGTGGTGGAATAAAATAAATAGTAGTAGTAAAATCTTCGTCTTCATCCTCCATAAAAAAGGCCTTCAAATCCTGAAATGCTCAGGCTGACCCGAGCGAATTGAAAAGACAAAACACTCGAGTCAGAACTAAAAGACCTTATGGAAGTTAAATCAACAAAATAGATATGAGTGTAAACGGCGTCAGAGATGTTTACGGGGTTTGACATCTCCTATCCAGTGTCTAACGTGGGTGCAGTAACTTAAAAGATGTTCGAGATTCACATCTCTTAAGGATCCGTTAAACTATTTACTATGTAGTAATATCGCACTATTATAATAATGTCTAATAGTAAAATAAACATACTTTTAAATAGCATTCCGGGGTTACCCATATATCCCTTCACACGTAATAGTCCTAGTAGACCATCCAGTATCATAGTTCCTCCAGATCGGGAAGACAATAGAGGATACTCCATGGGCTACGGGAGAAAACGAAAGTCGTAGTAAAGCTCGCTATGGTTGGTGACACGGCACAACTAGGCAATGCCAGGGTAGATATACCAATTACACTTTCGGGCCGGTGGTAATCCTGAAATGCTCAGACTTAAATCTCAAGTGCATGCATGTCATTTTCAAGTTGTCAAGAGCAAGAAGCATTTTAGTTTCAAACATAAGCAAGTGTTTCAGTTTTAAAAGCAAGCTCTTCTGTTTTTAAAGAAATGAAGCAGTTCAGTTTCAAAGCTATCAGTTATAACTTCTCTGCTCATCATTTAAAAAAGGTGAGTAAACTATTTTTTTTAAATTAAATGTTAAGTAGAAATTTTCTGATTGCATTTGAAATATGTGATGATGATGCATATGTATAAGTAAGTGTAGAAATTTGGCATATATGGTTTTATTGAAGTGTGCTTGTCTGATTGAATCCATGTTGAATTCATGTTTATAACTTGATAAATTCATTTTACAGTTCTAATCACAGAAAGCTCTGTTTTCTGATAAGCAAGATCTGTGAGTAAAACATTTCTTTAAAAACCTAAGTAGATAAATGTCTGTTGCATGTGAATTTCTATATTGAAGATTGCTTTGCATGTATATATATAAGTAAATCTCTGTATATATGTATCTGTTTGAAGTGTGCATGTCTGATTGCATACGTATACCTCTGTTCATAGTTCAGAGCTTAAAATTTTGATAAAAAAATTGAAAATCTTTTCATTTGTTCTCTGTTATGTTTTAGGATTCAAACAAAATAATTTAGTTATAGCATAATCTAGGTAAATAAAATATAAACAAGTATATATGTTTTGAGATATGCTTGCATTTGTAAAACAACAGTGAAGATCTTTTAAAATATGATGAATTTGAATGATTCAAGTTCATGTCTTGAATCCATTTGTAAAATTAGGAATTTTAGAATCAAAGTCAAGATTTTAAAAGAAGTAAGGAATGAGAAATTAGGACTTTTCTGGAATTGGGATTTTGGGTGATATTTGAGGATCACGAGATCTATGGGGATCGGGATTTTGGAAGGAGGTAGAGGAAGAGTCTGGTGGTACGGGAAAAATGGGTGGTGAATTGTCTGATGGTCGTGGCAACGGTGGCAGGTGGATTTGGGTTTTAAACCTAATTCTGGTTGGCCTGGAAAATGAGATCACCACCACTTCTTTGAGCGATCGAGTTCGATGAGGTTTTGAAGGAAGGTTCGTGGTCGTTACACTACTGCCCACCTCGAGCAGCCACACTCCCAAAAATCAAAGGTGCGCACCAAACAATCACAAAGTAATAGAATGGCATACGAAGAAGTGTGTCCAATCAATGGTGCTACCTCATTAGCCTGTCAATCGCTCCTGTTTTAGCCACCTTATGCCAACTCACGGTAGTCGGGTCCACGTTCATACCTCAATAGGATCGTCGCCACCATCCTACTTCATTTTGGAATCTCTACCACGTACACGGTTGTCAAAGTTGTTTTCGGTTTCGACAGAGAGTATGCCCATATCTGATCTAGTTCTTTTTGCCAACCAATCGTTATTATAACACCATGGTCATTTAAAAATAGTATATACTTTAAAAACCAAAATATCATTGCCATTTAAAACTATATCCTTTACTTCAAAATAATATATACTCCCAATTCAATAATATATCATTTCTATTTAAAAAACAATTCAATAATATATTATTTGAATAGAACCCGATTTTCAATCACTAAATCTTCCTTTAATTTATATAAACTTGAAATGTTCTTTTAAAACATCTTAAACCCAAACCACATTATGAAGTCATATTCTTAATCTTCAGTTTCAATAGGTTTCAAAGCAATATATCCTAAGATAATTCTTTAATTAAATCAAATTTTCAAATAACTTCATTTCCGAAACCATATAACTTTAAAATACTTTAGTTTCGATAAAACATTTCAATTTTGATATATTTCAAGTCTTTAAATATTCCATAATTTTCAAAACTATATATGATAATTTTATTTATATCTTAATTCAATTTACTATTATTTAGTTTTGAAATCTAATTCAATATTATTTAAAATAAAACTCAAACTAGAAATATTCATTAATTACTTTAAACCATCATCAAATTATATAATCATACCCCTTAAAATCCCAAATTCAATAAGTTCCAAATTTTTTTAATTAAATAACATTCTTAGTTAAACAATTTTAAACTGATTTCAAATCCTTCTCCTCAACCTAAATTTATCAATATCATTATAAACTCTAAATATATTAAAACATAATTTAACTAAATACTTAACCATATTTGTAACGACCTGGAATTCCGATCCGGAAAATTCCAGATAGTTAGAACAAGAAGAAAGAGATAGAAAAGAAGAAACAGAAAACCAACACAAAATCTCATATTCACTGCAGATAAAATATAATATCAAATAATGTTCTTTACATAAGGAAAACTGTATCAGTCAATTACATTTTAATACATCAGAGTTACACTCATATACAAACACTAGACATATACAAATCACATGTCTCAAATAAACCGAAATAATATCATAGTGGAAACACTCCATACGTTCCTGCCATCCAGCTTGTCTCCAGAGCTCCAGAATGTCCTTACCTGAAAATCTGTAATACTCAGTCTGACCCGAGCACTACATCAATCTAAAACCCGAGTCAGGCAGGAAACCGGCGTGAGTAAACCCATGGAACACAAAAGCATACAACTTATATAAACCAGGGGTAACTTATATCAGTTTACAACTTCTCAAGTCGTTACAGACATTACTTACATCACACATCAGTTTCTAAGTACCAAAAACTTAGATTAAAAGGTCCAATTCACTTAAGTCACTCCATTTCAACCTATTGATTCCACATATTAATTTATCAAGAATCGAAGTGGTTTTGGGTATTTACTAATACCCGACTCCGGTCTCTTCGAATCCAATGTCATCTTATCCAAAGTTATTCAAGTGAATACAATTTAAATTTAAATACTGGATGTCACTTTTACACAGCAATTCACCATCGATAAATATCCATATTATCACTGTCTGCCCAAACATAACAAAAAACATTTCATATCAGAGATATCAACTAATTCCAGGCATTTAACGTCATTCAATCATTCATAAGCAAGATTGACCACTTTCATTAATTCATTAATTAATGATCCTCTAATTATTAGTTAATTATTCTTAAATTTCATTAAATAATTAACCTTTAACTTAATTACGTTCATTAATCAACCTTGATTTATCAACATCAGTAATTAACTTTCCTTAATTACTTTATCATTAAACCAACTCCTTGATTAACTATATTAATTAATCCTTCAATTACACTGAGTTTCATCACTTTACTTTCCACCTTAATTAATCTCCATTGATTAATTATTCTTAATTACACCAAGTAATTGTCTCTTAATTATTCTTTTTAATTAATCACACTTGATTTACTACTCTTTAATTAATTATTCTTGATTAATTACTCTTTAATTACATTTAGTAATTAAACCTTAATTATAGATTAATTATTTTGTAATTATTAATTACCAATTAAATTATTTGTTTCCATTAATTAATGATTATTTCATTAATTAAATTTCTTTTTAATTAACTACCTTAAAAAGTAATTATTAAATTCTCTTAATCCAATTAATTAACCATTAACTAAATAATTTAAATCTTTAATTACTTATATAAATAAATTCTTCATTTAATAACACTAAGTGATTAACCCTTAATCACTTTCACTTAATCACTTTCATAAAGTAATTAACCAATTCGTGAAAACCATTTACTTCATAAGTAAAACTTGGTTTACTTTTGTTTAAAACTTAGAAACCTCTTAACAATCAAATTATTTTGTTTAAAACTTTTAACTTTCTGTACAAATTTCTTAAAGCCTGCTCAACAAAAACTCGAGCAAACACTCTCGTTCTCCTCGAAGCAACACACTACCACCCACGAATCTCCCCGAAGAAAACGCGAGCAAACCCTCCTTCTTCCCAACCCAAAATCAACCAGACACCAACGTGCACCATGCACGTGTACGCTCGGCTAGGTCACCTCCGACCATCAGCATCTTCTCCGGCGAATCACACTAGACCCTCTCACATGATTACGATCCCCAGACCACCATAACTCACCCAAAAACGAAATCTATCAATCCAGCTTAAACTGGAACCAGCATGATCATCAATTTATGCCACGATACGCTGCCACTGACCGCTAATGTCCCTGCAACTCCGTCCTGAACTTCTCCGACCAATCATGCATCGAATCCTCCACGTGGGCAGCCTTCCCCACCCCCCATGCTACGCTATTCGACTCGAAGCTGATGCTATGACAATGTCAACTAAACCCTAGATTAAGTCGCACCTTCAACCACGATGCCCAGAAAAATGTGAAACCATCTTTCTGTCGACCCTCGGCCTATAAACTTCCTCTGGCAAAAATCACGAGGTCGTAGATCAACTCGATCATCAGAAAAACCCAAAAACCCAAAAACTGATCAATCCTCAAATTCTCACAATATACTTCCTCAAAAATCATGATTTCTCTTTTAAAAATCATATTTTTCGATGACAAATCAGATTATAATTTTGAAACTCTAAATTTATTCCAGTCGAGATTTTGGTTTTGTTAAGATTTAACTATTCTTCTTCTTTTAAGATGAAATTACTCTTCAATACTATCTAGAAATATTTTCAGATCAAATATTTAGTCATTACCAACAAGTTTTATTTTCTATACCTATGTCTAAAATAAATCAAGCAAGAAGATATTGAATTTAGTTCAAATTTTGAAATCTGTAAAATTAACAAAGTATTTGCTTGGTATATAGATATGAACATCCATACAGTTATGAAAATATACAATCAATCCAATCTAAACAACATGCTAACACTTATCAGACTTTACTTTAAAGAATTACAGGATGCATTTATATATTTAAATAGGTTAAATTTGTTTACTCACCTATATGTTTGAACAGAGGAATCAGGGAACCAGAGGTTTGAAGTTTGAAAACTGGAAGTTGCTAGCTATTGGTCTTTGCTTTTGGGAAAAAAATAATACTGCCTGCTTCCTTATTTTTTTAAATCTACTTTTGTCTTGTTTAATGGCAGATCTTTGTTTGCTTTCTACTTCAGTTTGTTCGAATGAATACAATGAAGAGAGTGGAGGTACATATATGAGTGTATACTGCTGCATTCCTATGTATAGTACTATTATCTCCACACGATTTTTATTTGTTTTTTTATTTCATTTTAATCTTTTCTTTGGGTCAGAGATATTTTTTCTTCTTTGACCAGAACGAAATGATTTATACATTTCGAAATGACCTTGTTTTGTGCTAGAATTGATAGCATTAAATGCCAATGTCTCCTTCCATGTTTACATACTTATGCATTGATTTTGTATGTACATATATATATTATTATTATTTTATTTGCCTTGCATATCCACATGTATTCCCATATCATATATATTACTAGACTTACCTTATATGTTTACTTAATGTTTTCATATAACCATAAAATTTTAACTTATATAATTAGTTCTATTTCTAACATATATACATGCCTTCCATTTACATGCATTTATAATCACACACATTGTGACTACCCAACTCTATACCCATGCTAGACAAGAACACTAAGGGGTAATGCCGTCAACTAGTGTGGAGAATAAGGATGTTGAGGAGCGACTATCTGTGTAACTGCTTTGTGCGAGTATCGATATGTCAGATAATATAACTTACATTACATTTTAAGAAGAATTCCGACATATCAAATACAAACTCAAAGCTACCACACAGTGGCTATGAGGCTTCGGAAACAGATATAGAAATAAACATAACACAAATAAGTCATAGATATTCATATCACAAAGGCAGAAATAGATATGAATATAACACATAAAAGTGTACATCAGAGTAGTGGTCAAAGAAGATCCACAATATCACAAAAGAATAGATACGAGTGCTAGACAAAAGAATATGTATACATCAAGGAGTCCCTATCTCGAATGTATAACAATAAAAACTATAAATCTAATGTAGTTAGCCAAAAGTTAGATAATACTCCTAGATGAGAAGTCAAGCAAAAGCACCTGTAGCATCCCAGTCTGACCCGAGTATTATTTAATAAGAAAATAATAAATGGATCAGTCTAACTATAAATATCAGATTAAAATGAGATAGAATATGAGATATGACAAAAGACGTGTGATAACAATAATGCCATACTATAATTAGTATGCATATAAAACACCAAAATCATATAATACCTCAATAATCTCAAAACACAGAAAAGAACGTCATATTCTTTATTTAGTTCACCAAACCGTAAATATTGACAATAATATCTATGCCAATCACAAAAGTTAATGACACACAAATTCACCAATGCACAAATATTAATAGAGCTTATCAATGTAAGTCACAGAAATTGGTGAAACACAAATTCTAGAAATCATCAACTAGAAATCCCGAAATCACAAAAGAAGGGGGGAAGGCCTATCACAAAACAAGAGCATGAAAACTCTCAACACGTGTATCACAAAATGGAACGCTATTCCATGGTTGCTAACCATTAATTTTGAGCCGAGGCTCCACAAAACAGCCCGAAGACCATGGGTCGCTACCCCACCAATTTGAGTCGAAACTCCACAAAAACGGGGTTTAGTCTCCCTCGCAGACAAAGTGACATCGCACAATGCTAGTCTAAATCACAAAAATGATCATCATCAATCAATCAAGAAGTGTCAATTACTCAAAGCTAGTAAATATATGAGTTTAGCTTCATGTCCCATAACCACTAGCTTAACTTAAATATTTACGAACAAATTGTAGATCTCCACTAGAAAAATTGTCACAAGAGGTTCAATCGAACAAGTCCAAGAATTAACCGACGAAGTAAACACAAGCGTTTCATACCACTTGTTTTACTAAGTCGTTTAATTAGATTTCTCATAGGAGTGAGGTAAAGGTTTGAATATACTAATAGGCTGGAAAACGGTTTTAAAACGAGCTTTGTATTTAAAATTAGTGTTGAAATCGTTTTGATGAAAGAGTTTGAGTATTTACTACTAGTATACAAACCTTTGTATTTTGAAGTGACAAATCACAAAAATGATTGTAGAAACAATCAATCACCAAAATCCACATTCGAAGACATGAATTAAATCCAAAGAAATCGATACCAAATCCATCATAGTGGATATTCCCAAAAATCCCAAAGAAGAAGTCATCAAGGTCGATAAAAGTGATAACAACTAATCGGAGCAACTAAAATCGATAAACAATGGAAATTCACACAAAACAGCATGAATAGGCAAAAATAAACATTTCTAGACATCTGATTTGGAATCCAGACGTCAGAATTTGTTTTCTAGAAACATTTTAGAAAGCCACCCAGACGTCTAGAATAGCCAAAACAGACGTCTGAGCCATGGCAGACGTTTGGTTTTGAATCCAAACGTCTGGTTTCGTTCTCTGGAAATTATCCAGAAAACACCCAGACGTTTGAAACTTCAAGTCAGACGTCTGAGCCTCATCCAAACGTCTGATCTTGAATTTCAGACGTCTGAAATTAGTCTTTGGCATTTTGTTTTTTAATTTGCATGCATACATTTTTCTCTCCAGGTCCAAACCAGACGTCTAGAATTGGTCACCAGACGTCTGGTTACCTGGTCTGGGCAATATTTTGCCTAAGCCAAAGTGGCGACAACCCGGCCTTAAAGGCTCTTCGATACACCTCGAAAATCAATGTCCAAATGTCCATAGAAGGATTTTCATAAAATTGGACCAAAACACCAAAATTTAGAAAATTCACCAAATAAATTCAAATCAAAAGCAAATGAATATGCACAAGTGTTAGGAATTCATACCTAACAAAAATGATAGCTATAGACGTAGATGTGAGTTAAAGAACTCACCTTTATACACGAAAACAAAAGAGAGAAGCTTTGAAACAAAGGATAGACCAATTCCTCTTCAATCTCAACTCAAGAAGCTTGAATCTAAGCTTAAAAGAGAAATATTTCCTATGTTAAGTTTAGGAAATTCCTGAAATTAGAAGGAGAAAGAGTTGGAGAAGAAGAAGAGGATGCTTACCAATAGCTTCTCTTCGAATTTGGAGCTAGAACTTGAATTTTCAAGAGGAACTAGGGTTTGGAATTTCTATTTCCCATTCTCTTCCCCCATTTTCAATTGAGCTTGAGTGTTTGCAAAATGAAATGAGTGAATGGAGAGGAGAGGGGCTGAGTTAGGATATAGGGCTGAAACCCAAACCCAAACCCAAAGTGAAAAAATATCAAAATTCTACTAACTCCAAACATATTGAAGTTTATACTCAAAAAGGTCGCAAATGGCGTTTTGAACTCAATGGAAGTGGTCTCGAGTCCAAATTCAATTGTTTGCAAAAAGTAGCTTTTCAGACTAAAATCCAACGAACGATGCTATATTTAAATAAAATATTTAAATATACAATCGATAAACATGCGGGTTGTTACAGACTCCCCTCCTTAAAGAAATTGCGTCCTCGCAATACTTAAGAAGAAAATAAATAGTAACAACCATAAAAGCATATCAACACAAAAGAATTTTTTTGAAATAAGAAGTTCACCAAAAAGAGCTCGAAAGGGTAAGTCCGAACGTATTCGCTCGGTGAATTCTCTAGATTTCCCAAGAGAAATCCTTGGGATTTGTAAACCACTGAACCTTCACAAGAAAAACATCTTTATTTCGAAGGCGCTCAATCTCCGAAGCAATGATGCCAATAAAATGTTGCTCATAAGTCAAATAGGTGAAACTTCAATTTCCATAATAACTCCAGGCTCAAGAATAAAAATCGGAATCCCAAAGGCATTTCCGTAGTTGAAAGACGTCGAAAACGTCATAAATAGCAGAAAATTGAGCCAGGGCAACGATGTAGTACAATAACGGTACGCCAAATGAACCAAAGCTCCAATAATTCAGAACACCGACGTAGTACAAACGGTACGTCAAATGAACCGAAACTCAAAAATAATTTGGAACACCGACATAGTACAAACGATACGTCAAATGAACCGAAAAGCCGGGACATCGATGTAGTACAATAACGGTACATCCGATGAACCGAACACCATAAAAGAACATCGGACGCTAGTCCATAAAAGAGATGAGACGAAGCTCAATAAAGCAAGGTATATTGAAACATCCGATGAACTTGGTAAAAAGATCATTCCATTCGGACATCATCAAAGAAACAAACCCCTTGTTGCTTACGACTAAGTGTATTGGCAACACGATTCCCCTTTCCGGGAGTATACAAAGAATATCAAGATCATAAGATGCAAAAAACTCGAGCCAACGTTGTTGACGCAAATTAAGTTCCTTTTGAGGAAATAAATATTTCAAAAATTTATGGTCGGTGTGGAGAACGAATTTCTCCCCTAAAAATAAATGATGATGCCAAACTCTAAAAGCGAAAACAATAGCCGCGAGCACTAGATCATGAGTGACATACATAGTTTTGATCGGCTTTAATGATTTAGAAGCACAAGGGATAGCACGTTCTCTTTTGCAAGGGAACGACATCCAAACCAATATGATTAGCGTTGGTACAAAAGATAAAGTCTCGATTCCCTAAGGGAATAACAAGAATAGGAATATCGAAAAGAAAGAGTTCTTTTAAATTGATTCTCTTTCCCCAAAAGCTAAAACTTTCAAAATCACAATTATCTTTTCAGAAAATTTTACATTTTACAAGTTAATATATATCGTGACAAATTGTCTCATCAAAGCTTTTAGGAGATTCCTATCGATAACGTTGATAAGGCGCATCGACCAGAATTCTTAAATCACTCAATGGGCATATACAATCACAAAATCATCTTCCATATGATAAAAATATCTCTTAGAAGTTTTAAGAATATTCTTTGCTCATTGAAGAACAAAATCCAATTATACTTATAAGTAAATCTTATGAAAAAGATTTGCAAAATTTTAAATTGCTATTTTCATCCAAAATCACTAAATACAAGAATTGAGTCATCGAGATATTCATAGAATACTCGATTCATAAAATGGATAAAATAAGTTGGACGAATTAAATGACATAATAAGTCATTCATAAGAATCATAACGAGTGCGGAATGTGGTAAGTGGATGCTAACTTTCGCAACTCGTAGCTAAAGAAAACCAGTGGTAAGGTCGAGCTGAAAAGACCTTAACACCACTCAAAAGATTGCTTAGGTGATAATCCTAACATAAGCTCAAAAATACCGAAAAATTTAACAATCTACATAAATGAGAGAAACATCACTTTCCTCATCAAGTGGGCTTAAAGAATAAAATGATTCCATCAAAGTGGAATCGAAATCACAATAAAAATAGAAATCTGCTTAATAGATTAAGAATTTCGAAGATAGATAGTCTTCTCGGGATATAGGATATGGGCATCATAGTGGTTAAGCTAATCCACTCCCAAAATCAATTCCGAAACCTATGTAACGCATAACATGCAAATCGGCTCGGAAAGAAAAATCACATAAAATAACCTTGACCTCAATACAAAGCAAATTGAGTATTGCATATCCATCAACCGGATTCGCAATTCTCAAAGAATTCATCAAGCCCAAAAGGTTTTAAAGAAAAAGAATCAACAAGTTCTTTTGATATAAAAAATAATAATGAATTAAAACCCATATCAAAAAGAACTCGAATAAAATGATCACAAAATAAATGTCATTAAGGATAGAATAAAAAGTACCTTGATCAAGAGAAGAGTTACTAGGGCTTTCCATCCTTCTTACTTTGAAGTATAGGACACACAGATATATGATGACTCAAACTTTGCAATAGCGACAATAAAGAGGTTTCGGACACTCCTTTGCATAGTGGTCCGTGGAACCACAATTGTAGCATTGACCACGACTAGAGGTAGGAGTCTACGGGGTAATGCCGTCAACTAGCATGGAGAATAAGGCTGTTGAGGAGCAACCATCTGTGTAATTGCTTTGTGCGAGTACCGATATGTTAGATATATAACTTACATTACATTTCAAGAGGAATTCTGACATATCAAATACAAACTCAAAGCTACCACACAGTGGCTATGAGGCCTTCGAAAACATATATAGAAATAAACATAACACAAATTAGTCATAGATATTCATATCACAAAGGCGGAAATAGATATGAATATAACACATAAAAGTGTACATCGGAGTAGTGGTCAAACAAGATCCATAATATCACAAAAGAATGGATACAAATGCTAGACAAAAGAATATGTATAAATCAAGGAGTCTCTATCTAGAATGTATAACAACAAAAACTACAATTCTAATGTAGTTAGCCAAAAGTTAGATAATACTCCCAGATGAGAAGTCTAACAGAAGCACCTATAGCATCTCGGTCTGACCCGAGTATTATTTAATAAGAAAATAATAAACGGATCAGTCTAACTATAAATATCAGATTAAAATGAGATAGAATATGAGATATGACAAAATAGGTATGATAACAATAATGCCATACTATAATTAGTATGCATATAAAACACCAAAATCATACAATACCCCAATAATCTCAAAACACAGAAAAGAACGTCATATTCTTTATTTAGTTCACAAAACCGTAAATATTGACAATAATATCTATGCCAATCACAAAAGTTAATGACACACAAATTCACCAATGTACAAATATTGATATAGCTTATCAATGTAAGTCACAAAAATTGGTGAAACACAAATTCTAGAAATCATCAACTAGAAATCCAGAAATCACAAAAGAAGAGGGGAAGGCCTATCACAAAACGAGAGCATGAAAACTCTCAACACGTGTATCACAAAACGGAACGCTATTCCATGGTTGCAAACCATTAATTTTGAGCCGAGGCTCCACAAAACGGCCCGAATACCATGGGTCGCTACCCCACCAATTTGAGTCGAAACTCCACAAAAACGGGGTTTAGTCTCCCTCGTAGATAAAGAGACATCGCAAAATGCTAGTCTAAATAACAAAAATGATCATCATCGATTAATCAAGAATTGTCAATTACTCTAAGCTAGTGTTAACGTTGAAAAGTGAACGCTAACACCCGGTGTGTGTAATAAGATTGTGAAAGCACCACCCGTGTGACGGGAACAGAAATCAAGCAGGAAAATAGCAGAAATGCAGTAAAAGACAGCAATTTATAGTGGTTCGGCTTGAGATTTAGCCTACATCCACTTTGAATCTCTTTATTATTGAATCCGTTTACAAATCAATACGAATCTCCTATGGAAACAGTACAATTCGATCACAAGACACAATCTTGACTACTAGCTCAATCTTCGACGATAAAACTCGTTGAATCCATGTTGGATGTAAGGAATTTCTCTCGAAGCTTGTTGTAGTGTCGCGAATGCTTGAAGGATCCTTGATTGCTGAATGATTGGAGAGTTCGACAGAGTAACAGCACTTTAGAAATGATTTGCCAAAAGTCCCCTTCATGTTGGAAGTGGTGGGGTATTTATAGGAGCTGACTTGGAGACTGGAAATTTTCCTAAGTCCTAAGTCGTAGCCGACTTAGTATAAGTCGCGGCCGACTTATGATAGGTCGCTGCCGGCTTATCAGCTTCAACACTTCCCCCGTAGCTCACCTCCTCTTCTGGTTTTATGCTTCAAGTCCTAAGTCGCCGAAGACTTAAGGCAAGTCGGTGACGAGGTAAAGGTGTATAAGGTGTCCTGAGATTGTACACGACTTAGTATAAGTCGTAGGTCGGCGACGACTTAAAAGATAGGTCGTAGGTCTTAAGTTATCAACAATTGCCTTAGGTCCAAGAATCCCTTATCTCGAAGACTCTTAAGTCATAGTGCTTCTTAACTCGGTGTTGTTAAGTCGGAGCAGAGTTAACTCGCAATCTTAAGTCGGCAATTTGTTAACTCGGCAGCCCTTGCTAACTCGCAATTTGTTAACTCGGAGCCTTCCTTAAGTCGGAGCGTATCTTATCTCGAAGTCTTTCTTGGGTCGGAGCAGGCTTCTAAGTCGGCATATGTTTAGATCGGAAGCTATTCTAGCTCGTATACTGTTAGGTCAGGCCGTTCCTTAAGTCGTCTGCTGTTAGGTCGCGAATCAGAGGATTAACATTTGCCCCTCGAAGTGTGTGCCTAGGTCATAGGTCATATACTTCGATTTTCTTAACCTGCTCTTTGATTAGGTCGGGGGCGAGTTAACAGAGGTCTTAGGTCGGTAGCATGAAAGTCGCCTCACCTTCCTGCGAATAAATAGTTGAGTCATCCTTCCCCTTCCTCACTCATTTTTCTTCTCGATTCAGCCATTGACGCAATTTCGAGACCTCAGAGATAAATTCCATCCATCCAATCGTCGATCAACCTCCTGTTATACATCGTAAGTTAATCTGATCCGAGTTTACCCATGCCCACTGTCGAATCGATGACTCCCCAGTTTTCAACTTCCATTTGTTTGCCGCGGTTCATTATGAATACCCCTTCGACTGTTCCGCCATTGCTATCGATCATGTTGTAGTTGTGATAGGGCAACAATACGTCAGATTCGCAACAAACCCGAGGCGATTCGAATTGGCTTTTCTGGGCGATCCAATGGTGTGATGGAATTAGGATCGTCATTGATTGTGAGGTTATTGGGCTATCGAATTAAAAGTTATGGAAGAGAGTGGGTTGATGTACTGACTCGGTCACGACTTAGTGATTTCACTGATTTAAGTCGGAACCGACTTAGCACTTTCACGTTTCCTAGGTTTTGAGTCGCTTCCGAGTTAGGACTTAGAGGATTTCTTGTTGCTTCGAACTAGTTTTGCTTCTTAATCTGGCCAAGACTCGGGAACTACTAGCTTTGACCAATAGGGAATTTCTCTTAAGTCGTCACCGAGTTAGTACTTAGGTTTTCGGCGACTAAGCAGATGACTTTTGAACTTTGCCTTAACTTTGAACTGTTGAACTATGAACTGTGTTGCATGTATTTCTTTCTACAGATTGCTTCAATTTGCAAGTTA
Organism: Allium fistulosum; assembly: GCA_030737815.1. Lineage (NCBI taxonomy): Eukaryota > Viridiplantae > Streptophyta > Magnoliopsida > Asparagales > Amaryllidaceae > Allium > Allium fistulosum. The sequence goes on along the minus strand of CM060908.1, from coordinate 614,205,796 downwards.
ACAATCCTGTTTAACACAACATTTACAGAGTACTGGGACGAATATATTGTCACTGACTGCCCACATCGAATGACAGATTAGTTGGTAAAGAGAAAGTTAAATTGAATGAATATGAACGAGATGCTGTACAATAACCAATTCAAGTGAAGTATTAAAACAAAATCATAATAGTCAAATGAAACTGATTTGTCTGTATTAACACTGCACTTGATCATTGACAAGTTCTGAAATTCTGTAATCGATTGATTGTCAACTAATTTAATTCCAGTTATGCTTGTCTTTTATTTTCATTAGTTTTGCACAACACTTCACACTTTTTAGGAAACGTGCACCTTCACATTTGAACATTCAGCTGATTGTGTAGAATGTCTTCTCCACAAGAAGGAACAGAGCAAGTTGAAGATGCATTTCCAGTTGCTGTCCCGCTAAATGATCCTCCAGAAAGGACTCCCACTACTTTGATCCATAAAGCCTTTCGTCAACTATGCATCCAGTTTGGCATTGCTGAAGCTAACGCTTTGCTTCCCGAAATAAATGATACTGCTGACAGGCCGCCCCATGGCTTTGTCGCAGTTAACCGCCAAATGTGCTCGAGCGGAGCTATCCCCCCATTCAATGACTGCATTCGAGAACTTCTTCTATGACTATCTATCTCTCCTTTTCAATTACACCCCAATGGCTACGCCATCCTGTTGGGACTATGCGTGCTTTTTAGGAGAACGCTGGACCGCTTTCCTAGTTTCGGAGAAATTCGCTATCTGTGCACTTTTGCCAAAAATAAAGATCATCCCTCCATCATAGTCGTGAGGAGTGCGAGAAATCGTAAGTTGATCACTGGTCTCCCTGAAAGTGTTCATAGTTTCCTGAGCCCGTTTTTCTATGTTCGCTGTCCTCCGGGGTTTTATGCTATTTGGATAGTAGGGAGTAAGATCACTTGCATCTGTTTCTTATGTTCTTTCAAACTTACCGAAGTTCGAGTTATCATGTGCTAACTTTGCCTTTTTTCCTTTTCAGCACTTCCTCCTCCTTCTAAAGATCTCGGTCACAAAGTGACTTTCGAGAGGCTTATGGCGGTGCCTGTAGAGGAGAGGAGTATCCAGTTTCTATTAGATGATGAGCTTTTGCACCAATTTGGGCTTCTACATCCTTCCAGGTCGACTCGAATTCATGAAATTTCTAGTTCTAACGCAGAAACATTGGCTGCTTCGGGCTCTCAAGCAGAGGCATCGAATGCCCCAGTTTCTGCGGAAGAAGTTGCATCAGAAACACCTGCCATAGAAGCTGCTTTGATAAAGTGTTCCGCATCCACTGATGTTGTAGGGTTAGTTAGCAAATCGGCACTTGCCCCAATTATTGAGGAAGAAGAGAATCCTCGAGTTTCTGAAAAATCAATTGATATGGAAGTTGAAAAGGAGAAATCTGCTGAACACCTGGGTGATGACACCTTTGATGGCTTGAGCGATATCATGATAACTTCTCAAGAGCTTTTCGGGGATAACAATCCAAAAGCGACTTCTCCCGTTGTCGAGGTGACTTCCACCTTTAAACAATCCCAGACGCCTACTACGCCAGTCGTATCTGTTTCCACACTAAAGCGGGGTCTGTAGTTTGACGCATGTAGTTTGCACGCCACACACACTTAGGATTTTTCAGCACTTATAAGCACTTATCCTCTTTTTTCCTGGAAATTTCAAAACTTTACTCCTTTTCTGCTTTCAGGTTCTCCAATGGGACGTACAGGTTCATATTATGACTCATTCAAGTACCATGGAGGCCGCGGATCCTATGACTTTAGGAAGTACCTTGATACCCCAAAAGAAACAGATGAAGAGAGGGCTCGAAGGAAAGCCCAGGAGAAACGGGATTACGATCAGCGGCAAAGAAGAAAAGATGCCGAGCGATATGACTCTTCCCGTAGAAGTGACTACTCTCATAAGCGGAAGTCTTATGATGATAAGGGAAAAACTCAGATTGCTGACGAACCGAGCAAGCGATCTAAGCCGATTGACGCGTTTGAAATTTCTGAAAAGACTGACGCTCCCATTTCTTCCGATATTCCGGCCAGCTCTCCTCCTCTGAAGAAATCTGACATTCAGACTATCATTAACAGGCCACAATATCAAGTCAAAGACGGCCCCCCAACACTTCAGAGCCGTTTTCCGAATTGGTGCATAAAAGGGGTGCGCTTTGACTTGGACTTAGTTCCGATTGATAAGCAAGACATGCTTAGTAGTCTTGACGCAGTCAGGCTTAATATCGAGAGGATGTCGCAGTGGCAGAAGCTTGTCGATGAACTCCAAAGGGTTAATCACATGAATCTTGAAAATATGTTGACTCTGGAGAACGACAAAGCTGAATGGGATAAATGGCGTAAACAACATGATGCGGAGATGACAAGCATCGCAGATGACAACGCAAAGCTTGAATCTGAAGTCAAGCAACTTAAGGAAGATCTCGCCTCCTCTTCTGCAACTCATACCCAAAGAGAAGAAGTTCTTCAGAAGCAAGTGCGGGACGAACATGCTGCACAAAGAGATGCTGAACTGAAGATTGCGGCTAAGGAGAGCATTGTCGAGAAATATCGCATAGAAAATGCTGAACTACGGAATACAACCGCTTCTCAAAACGCAGAGATTGATGTGCTGAAAGTTAGGCTTCTTCAAGTTGAAAAGGAGCGCGACGAGGCTATTTCCGGTCAAGTTGCAGCTATTGCCGAGAAAGAAGCGGCCGAGCAATCTCATGCGGAAACAAAAGCCGGTGTCAGTTCTACTTTATTTGACTTTTACCTACACAGCGTCCTGGGTCATGGGAGCCTCGCCTTTCTGGGCTCTGACTATGAAATTACACTAGCTGAAGTGTGGGAAGTCGCACTTGACATGCTTGGCGGGGCCGGTTATGATGAATCAGAACTTGAGGAGCGCTATCTTGATGATGAAGCTCGTGTTGCTCTTGCCATAGGAAGAGAACAACTCGCCAGGGCGCGAGCTGAGTCAGTGGGAGATGAATACCCAAAAGAGGAAGCTCCTTCAACTGCCCCTGTTCATGCTTCAACTTCGGCCGATGCCAACATCGAAGACTCCAGCTCTCATTCTTCACATCCAGCTAAAGTTGCTCAAGAAACTGCAACTACTCCTACTGAGGATGAGGCACCGGATGATATTGAAGCCGAGAAATTTGAGATTGATCTTGCAAAGCCAACTCCTCCAGGTAATTTTGGCGTCGTCGCGAGCCCGATGAACCAGTCATTCGATTTAGCCGAACTCGACGACCTTCTTACTTGTTATTTAAACTTTGGTGAACCGATGCCTTCTCTATTTTCGGAGGATGTTGATTTTAACTTCTTTTCTTCTACAGCGGAGGCACCAGACACTGCACAAGCTTTCACCCCTTCAGTTGCCGTTCCTCCGTCCTCCCAAATTACTCCTCCTTCTGCTTCCCAACCGGGATCACAGGCAGAGAAAATCGAAGCTCTTCAAGGCTTGGATGATCCGGCTGCTTCATAGGAGCAGAAGGCGGAGGATCTTGAAGACATTGAGAAGACCCCGGAGCGGTCTCTTGATGACGATACGAAGCTCTCAACATTGCTTACTATTCCAGGGAGCGAATCTTCTTCAAAGAGGAAGGGGAAGCATGCCGTAAGGAAGAAGAAGAATACTTCCGCTAGAGAGGAGGCAGTAGTTGATCCGGCCGTACCTCTGTCTCCTTCTGCTCCTACCCGTTCACAACGACTTCAAAAGCTAATCATTAGGCCGGGTAAGGGCTCAAAAGGTGGCGAGAAGAAGGAATAATCAAGCTGGATCTTCTACTTATCATTTTTGCTTTTTGCATGTATTGACCGGGGATTGTGCGGGTACCGGTCCCCGCTTTTGCTTTTTTGGGATATCTGCACATGTAAAGAATTTTCATAGTACTAAATAAAACAATTATTTTACTTGTACAAACTCTTGTGTATGTGAGAATACATTTTTTTTCATTTTTAGTGTAGAACAAACGATTCTTTCTACTTGCGCAAACTTTTTGTCTGCGCTTGAGAATGCATTTATTCCACATCTATTTTTCGTGACATTGTAATGAACTTGCGGTATGTTGCTTGTATATTACTTTGTTCATGTAACTGAATCGTATAGTATTGCCCCCATACCGCAAGTGCATTGCAACATTCCTAGCTTTTTCAAGACTGATACTCTTATTCCAGAGAATAACTATTCCATTTTTAAGGGAAAAATCATTCTGCTTTTAATAGAGTATATCTCGTCTTCCGAGAAGTTTTTACTTTCTCTTTCCTTCTGAAGAACACTTCAACTTTTGGGGATGATCACTTTTATTTGTTAAAAGCGAATTTTCCTCCGCAGTGAATATGAACTTCTGAAGAAGGTTTTGATTTTGTGCCCTGGTGAAGGGCTTATTTTTGGTACTTCAAGCAAGATGAAGTGCGCCTCTAAAGAGGTCTTTTGGTCTTTGAAGAGAAGCGATTTTGGTCTCTGAAGAGAAATAATTTTGCACTTCTACCCTGGTAAAATGTGCCTCCGAAGATGGCTTTTTATTTCGTGCTTCAAGCATGGTGAAGCGTGCCTCCGAAGATGGCTTTTGCCTCCGAAGAGGGCTTGTGCCTCCGAAGATGGCTTGTGCCTCCGAAGAGGGCTTGTGCCTCCGAAGAGGGCATGTGCCTCCGAAGAGGGCTTGTGCCTCCGAAGATGGCTTGTGCCTCCGAAGAGGGCTTGTGATTGCCTGGAAGTTACTTTCTCATGGTCAGAGGGGTCTACGGGGCGAACGCAAGTTGCTTGATTGGATGTTTGCTTGCACAAACGATCGCAATTAACTAACAAGGTGCCCCTTTGGTAGTCCCATCGATCTTTTTGATTGAGTAAAGCACTCCCATTTATTGGCATGCCTCGTTAGAGGGCTTTGGCTGGTTGGTGTGCCAGGTAGGTTGCGTCTCAGGGGCGAGTGGATCCACGGGACGAACGTACACTATCTGATCGGATGCATCACGACCAGTTAGCGAGGGTCCTATTCCTTCTGCTTGGGAAGGTGTCCCTTTAGTGGATCTCCCGGCCTTCCTGTTGAGAGGCATACCTCCCTTTGTCTGCTTCTTTGTTTGCTTGGCAATTTTCTCTCATCATCTGCCCATTAGCGATCTCTTATTATCGTTTCCAAGCATATCTTCTTTCCTTTTGCGAGTAAATTGCTTCATCCGAAGGAATGTACTTCACTGTTGAATGACTTCACGAGACAAACGCGTGTTATCTAGTCGGATGCCTATTTATAACGACAATCTCAACTAGTGAACAAAGGTTTGTCACAGTGGAGTCGCCAACTTTTTATGTGAAATTTTCCTTGCATAGGATTCGAGTTTGGAATTTTCTGTCGCTTGGTTTTTTGTGTAATAGCTGATTTATAGAGGTCGCTTAGCCTTGTGACGAGCAAGCCTTGTTATAATGTCCTGCAATTTTGAATCGACATTTTAGCAATACTTTCAAAGCATTTATATATCGAAATAAAACAGGCATTATGAAATAGTAAAGAACACAAGATTTATAGTGGTTCGGCCAAGAATCGGGCCTACGTCCACTTTATAGCTTTCATTCATTTACACTGATTTACAATGTTTTACAATACAACTGATACATTCATCATCATTTTACAATTTTTAGCAGAGCTCTTTTCAAGTAAAATAAGGACGCAAGTGGTTGCTGTTCCAGGCTCTTGGAATTGGATCTCCTTCAACAGTCATGAGTTTGAAAGTGCCATCAATAAGTTTAGTGCCTATGACATATGGCCCTTCCCAGTTTGGCCCAAACACACCAGTTGTTGTCATGATCCTTTTCAAGACCAAGTCTCCAATTTCAAAGCTGTGTTGGCGAACTTTAGAATTGAAATGCCTGGCTATTCTCTGCTGATGAGCTGAAACTCTGAGCCTAGCTTCTTCTCTTTTCTCATCAAGAAAATCAAGTGCTTCAAGTTGCAGTTTTTCATTTTCAGATTCGTTGAAATGAACTCTTCTATGTGAAGGAACTTCTACTTCTACTGGAATCATTGCCTCAGATCCGTACGCCAGTGAAAATGGAGTGTGCCCAGTCGCAGTTTTGTGAGTAGTTCTGTACGCCTATAGTGCTAATGGAAGCTTATCAACCCAACCACCTTTTGCTTTTTCAAGTTGCTTTTTGATAATTGACTTGATGATCTTATTAACCGCTTCCACTTGCCCATTTGCCTGCAGATGAGCCACTGCTGAGAAGCTTTTTCGAATTCTGAACTGTTTGCAAAAATCCTGGAATTCTTCACTTTCAAACTGAGTACCGTTGTCTGTGATTATCTTCTGTGGCACACCGTATCTACAAATGATATTCTTCGTTACAAAATTTATCATCTTTTTAGAAGTGATAGTGGCCAAAGGTTCAGCTTCAGCCCATTTGGTGAAATAATCAACGGCAACAATAACATATTTAATTCCTGATTTAGCGATCGGTAATGGTCCAATCAGGTCTATTCCCCAAATGGCAAATGGCCATGGGCTGACCATCTGTGTGAGTTCGGTGGAAGGCGCTCTTGAGATTTTTGCAAATCTTTGGCATTTGTCGCACTTCCTGGAGTAAGCTGCAGCATTTCGATTAATATCCGGCCAGAAATACCCATATCGGAGAATTTTCTTTGCGAGTGTTTGACCACCTGAATGATCTCCACATTCTCCTCCGTGTACCTCTGCTAAAATTGTCTTAGCTTCTTCCTTGGTTACACATCGAAGTAATGGCATTGAAAATCCCCGCCTGTACAACCGACCATCCTGAATTACATATCTTGATGCTTTTCTCAACAGCTTTAGGCGTTCTTTGGAGTTTTCTGGTAATGAACCATTGAGCAGATATTCTTTGATTGGAGTCATCCATGATTCATGTTCTGGAGACGTAGCCATAATCCAATCAACATCCATTTCATCAATGCTTGGAGCCGATAGAACTTCCACAGGAACTAATCCCAGTAATTGAGCTTCCCCGGAACTAGAATACTTTGCTAGAGAATCTGCCTTCATATTCTCCTCCCGAGGTATGTGGCTAATTGAATAGTGATCGAAATCATTGAGAAGTTCGGAAGTTTTTGTCAAATATGCAGGCAAATTCCCTCCTTTGGCTTGAAATTCTTTCTTCACCTGGCAAACAATAAGCTGAGAATCGCTGAAAATCTGTATCACTTTGATGTTTAATTCCTTGGCGATTCTCAATCCGGCAATAAGGGCTTCATATTCTGCCTCATTGTTTGTCGAAGGAAATTCCAGTCTCAATGCATAACATAGTGATCGTCCTTCGGGAGTTTCGAGCACAACTCCTGCCCCAGAACAATAATCATTTCTCGAGCCATCAACATACAACTTCCACTGTATCGGAATGCAGTCAGTTGTTTCTTCCTTACTGTCACCTTTGTCAGTAGACTCCGCAATGAAATCTGCTAAAGCTTGTCCGTTAATTGCTCTTCGGGGGTGGTAAGTGATGTCATATTGGCTGAGTTCTATGTTCCACTTCAAGAGACGACCCGAAGTTTCAGGACGATACAGGACTTGCTTTAGAGGTTGATCAGTCAGGACTTTGATAGGATGAGATTGAAAATAGGGCCTCAACTTTCTGGAAGCGATTAGCAAACAATAAGCAAGCTTCTCTATCTTTGAATAATTCATCTCTGCCCCAGTGAACCGTTTGCTGATGTAGTAGACTGGACGTTGTATTTTCATATCTTCTCGTACGAGTGCTGCACTTAGAGCATGGGATGAAATTGCTAAATAGATGAAGAGGTCTTCACCATCACTAGGCTTGGAGAGGACCGGAGGAGTTCTCATATGATGAATCAATTGATCGAAAGCATTCTGACATTCAGGAGTCCATTCGAAATTTTTCTTCCCTTTCTTTAAAGCATCAAAGAAGGGAATGCATTTGTCTGTGGCCTTGGAAATGAAGCGACTAAGAGCGGCAACTTTTCCATTGAGACTTTGCAGTTCTTTCTTTGTTCTAGGGGCTTTAACTTCTCTTAGAGCTGTTATTTGAGCAGGATTGGCTTCGATGCCCCTAGCGCTCACGATGAAACCCAGGAATTTCCCAGACTCTACTCCGAATGAACATTTCAATGGATTGAGCTTCATTCCGTACTTTCGAAGAATTGTGAACATCTCCGCCAAGTGATCCATGTGGTCTACTACTTTCTTGGACTTTACTAACATATCATCAACATAGACTTCCATAGTTTTGCCAATCTGAGGTTTGAACATAGCGTTGACAAGTCTTTGATAGGTTGCCCCTGCATTCTTCAAACCGAATGGCATAACCTTGTAACAGTAGAGTCCCACATCTGTGATAAAGCTTGTGTCTTCCTGATCTGGTTCATTCATCATAATCTGATTGTATCCGGAATAGGCATCCATAAAAGATAACAACTCATGTCCAGCCGTCCCATCCACTAGTTGATCGATTCTAGGCAACGGGAAGCAGTCTTTGGGGCAAGCTTTGTTTAGATCTGAGAAATCAATGCATACTCTCCACTTTCCATTTGCCTTCTTAACCAGTACTGGATTTGAAACCCAATTTGGATAAGTGGATTCTTTGATGAAATTATTCTCCAAGAGACGATCTACTTCTTCCTTTAAAGCTGCTGACCTTTCTAGACCTTGAGTTCTTCTTTTCTGTTTTACTGGTGTGAATTTCGGATCGACATTCAGAGTGTGAATAGCAATTGTTGGAGATATTCCGCACATATCAGCGTGACACCAAGCGAACACGTCCAGATTTGCTTTTAGAAATGATATCAGTGTATTTTGAACTGTTGTACTTAGTTGCGAACCCACATTAAGTACTTTGTTTGGGTCTTTAGAGTCGACAGGTATTGGTACCGTAACTTCCACAGGCACCACTCTATTCTCCTCTGCACTGGATTTTCTGGGGTCCATTTCTCGCCTTGCACCACTATGCTCACCAGTGCAGGGACCACCCTGTATTTGCTATAAGGTTGGGTTTTTGATGCGGAGGGGAGCTGCCGCATCCTTACCCATCTCCCTCTTTCTGGCTTCTCGAAGCTCTATGAGATAACATTCACGTCCAGCATTTTGATCTCCCTTGATGACACCAACACCATTTTCCGTAGGAAACTTCATAGTTAGGCACCACGGGGCCAAAATGGCCTTGAATGCAGCTAGAGTCGGCCTGCCTAGGAAAGCATTGTAGGTAGAAAATCCATCGACAATCACAAAGGTTTGTTTGCGAGCTACCCTTTTCTGCCCTTCACCAAGTTTCACGAACAACTCGACAGTTCTGATTGGTTGCTGTGGTTCCCCAGTGAAACCAACGATCTTTTGTGACGAAGCCTGAACGTCGGTCATTGGGATCTTCATCTGGTCAAATGTTTTCTTGAAGAGTATATTGCAGGAAGCACCGCAATCAATGAGTACTCGTCTTACTATAGCCGGTCCAATTCCTGCGGAGATAACCAAGGGATCTATGGTCGGAGCTTCAATACCAATGAATCCCTAGCTTTGAACATAATATCATTATCCGAAATCTTTTGCTGTTTCAGGGGTGCAGCATTTTCTATAGCAAAAACATCTTCCTCTGCTGGGATATACTTCAAAGCATGAGCAAATCGTTCCATTTCACCCCAGCTTCTGCCTGCTGGGTGTGGGCCCCCTGTAATGACGTTGATAACGGGCCTCTCAGATTCATGTGCCACAGTACCTTTACCCGAACTTGATGGCTGAGAAGGGGGTTGTTGCCTCTGAGTAGACGAAGATGGGTCACTTCTGTTTTTCTTGACATATTGTTGCAGCTTGTTTTCTCTCAATAATTCTTCAACTAAGCTCTTTAAGTGACGACAGTCATTGGTATCATGACCGGGTTGGTTGTGAAAGCGGCAGAACTTTCCATTTCTCATAGCGCCCTTTCCCGGTTTTATCTCAGCCGGTTTGGGATAATCCACAGCATCTTTGGTGGCAAAGAAGATATTTTCCAGAGTGTCGGTCAATGGAGTGAAATCTGAAGGTTTGAAGAAGCGAGGTTTCTTTGTATCCTTTTGTTTCTTCCCCTCGTGATTTTCCCTTTTCTGACCTCCGGAATCCTTCTTCACCGAAGCAGCAATATTATTTTCCACCTTTGCTGCCACCACTTTCATTTGTGCCGGAAGATTTTCCAAGCGTATGAATTCATCAGCTTTCTTGTAGAATTTCTCGAGAGAATTTGGCTCCTTCATCTTCAGCCATTTTCCAAATTCGCTCGATTTGTCGATAGCACGCATCAAATAGGTCAAGATCATTCGTGGCTCTGCGTTATCAACTTCTACCAGAGCTAGATTAAAGCGGTTCAGGAAGGATTTGATGGGCTCTCCCGGACCCTGCTCAAGACTGGACAATGACATTATGTCTTTTGCCTTTGAAGCGTATAGTCTGAATTGCTCTTTGAACTTTCTAGTCAGATCGGAAAACTGATCTACTGATCGGACAGGAAGTTTGGTAAACCAGAGAAGTGCCACTCCTTCCAAATATACTGGGAAATACCAGCACTTAATTTCATCGGTTGCTCTTGCGTCGGTCATGTGCCAGTCATACTTATACAAGAATTGGTTTGGATCACTTGTTCCCCGATTAGCAGGAATGGTGGGGGGAACAAATTTTCTAGGAAATTCAGCCTTTAGAATCTTATCGGTAAACAGAGTCTTACTTGGCGCAAATCCCCATTCGCTCTCATCTTCACCTCTCTGCATGCTCTCTTTCATTATTTGCTTGATCAAGCCAGAAAGATATTCCTCATTGTTCAAAGATTTTGCGGAGTAGACTTCTGCCATTTTCTCAGATGTTTGCCCGGGCAGATTTTCGTGGAAAATTGGCGATGGTCTAGATCCTTCAGCTCGGAGGGGTGCCCCTTCAGCAGCACCTGATCCCCCCTGAGGAATATTTTTCCCTTCGGAGTTGCGAAGAGCATCAGCGGTGTTTTCTTCATTACCCACTGATCTTTGGTTGGCACCAAGCAGAGCATTCAGTTTTTCCATCATCAGATTGTTTTGAGTCTCAATCTGTTGGTATAATCCGGATACAGCAGCGTCTAGCTCCTCTCGCGTCACCCCGACGCTTGGAGCTGCTCGACTTGGTGAAGCAGAAGTGGCGGTATCATCATGAACATCTTCAGATCTGACAACCTTTCGTTTCCTTCCAAGAGCCATTATGTCTGATAGACTTCTGGTTTTGTAGGAAATTTTTTCAACAAACTTTCGTGAAGCAATGATGAATGGTAGCCTGAGTTGGGTTCTCAGTGAAAGCACCAAAATGTTAACGTTAAAAAGTGAACGCTAACACCCGGTGTGTGTAATAAGATTGTGAAAGCACCACCCGTGTGACGGGAACAGAAATCAAGCAGGAAAATAGCAGAAATGCAGTAAAAGACAGCAATTTATAGTGGTTCGGCTTGAGATTTAGCCTACATCCACTTTGAATCTCTTTATTATTGAATCCGGTTACAAATCGATTCGAATCTCCTATGGAAACAGTACAATTCGATCACAAGACACAATCTTGACTACTAGCTCAATCTTCGACGATAAAACTCGTTGAATCCATGTTGGATGTAAGGAATTTCTCTCGAAGCTTGTTGTAGTGTCGCGAATGCTTGAAGGATCCTTGATTGCTGAATGATTGGAGAGTTCGACAGAGTAACAGCGCTTTAGAAATGATTTGCCAAAAGTCCCCTTCATGTTTGAAGTGGTGGGGTATTTATAGGAGCTGACTTGGAGACTGGAAAATTTCCTAAGTCCTAAGTCGTAGCCGACTTAGTATAAGTCGCGGCCGACTTATGATAGGTCGCTGCCGGCTTATCAGCTTCAACACTTCCCCCGTAGCTCACCTCCTCTTCTGGTTTTATGCTTCAAGTCCTAAGTCGCCGAAGACTTAAGGCAAGTCGGTGACGAGGTAAAGGTGTATAAGGTGTCCTGAGATTGTACACGACTTAGTATAAGTCGTAGGTCGGCGACGACTTAAAAGATTGGTCGTAGGTCTTAAGTTATCAACAATTGCCTTAGGTCCAAGACTCTCTTATCTCGAAGACTCTTAAGTCGTAGTGCTTCTTAACTCGGTGTTGTTAGGTCGGAGCAGAGTTAACTCGCAATCTTAAGTCGGCAATTTGTTAACTCGGCAGCCCTTGCTAACTCGCAATTTGTTAACTCGGAGCCTTCCTTAAGTCGGAGCGTATCTTATCTTGAAGTCTTTCTTGGGTCAGAGCAGGCTTCTAAGTCGGCATATGTTTAGATCGGAAGCTATTCTAGCTCGTATACTGTTAGGTCAGGCCGTTCCTTAAGTCGTCTTCTGTTAGGTCGCGAATCAGAGGATTAACAGCTAGTAAATATATGAGTTTAGCTTCATGTCCCATAACCACTAGCTTAACTTAAATATTTACGAACAAATTGTAGATCTCCACTAGAAAAATTGTCACAAGAGGTTCAATCGAACATGTCCAAGAATTAACCGACGAAGTAAACGCAAGCGTTTCATACCACTTTTTTTACTAAGTCATTTAATTAGATTTCTCATACGAGTGAGGTAAAGGTTTGTATATACTAATAGGTTGGAAAACGGTTTTAAAATGAGCTTTGTATTTAAAAGTAGTGTTGAAATCATTTTGATGAAAGAGTTTGAGTATTTACTACTAGTATAGAATCCTTTGTATTTAGAAGTGATAAATCACAATAATGATTGTAGAAACAATCAATCACCAAAATCCACATTCGAAAACATGAATTATATCCAAAGAAATCGATACCAAATCCATCATAGTGGATATTCCCAAAAATCCCGAAGAAGAAGTCATCAAGGTCGATAAAAGTGATAACAACTAATCGGAGCAGCTAAAATCGATATACAATGGAAATTCATACAAAACAGCCTGAATAGGCAAAAATAAACATCTCCAAACGTCTGATTTGAAATCCAAACGTCTAGATTTGTTTTCAGGAAATAGTTCAGAAAGCCACCCAGACGTCTGGAATAGCCAAAATAGACGTCTGAGCCATGGCCAGACGTCTAGTTTTGAATCCAGACGTTTGTTTTCGTTCTCTGGAAAATATCCAGAAAATACCCAAACGTCTGAAACTTCAAGTCAGACGTCTGAGACTCATCCAGACATCTGATCTTGAATTTCAGACGTCTGAAATTAGTCTTTGGCATTTTTTTTATAATTTGCATGCATACATTTTTCTCTCCAGGTCTAAACCAGACGTCTGGACTTGGTCACCAAACGTCTGGTTTCCTGGTATGGGCAATATTTTGCCTAAGCCAAAGTGGCCAAAACATATCGGAAGCGATCAGATGAGCAACGGCGACAAGGATTTACGCCATGCGACAACCCGGCCTTAAAGGCTCTTCGATACACCCCGAAAATCAATGTCCAAATGTCCATAGAAGGATTTTAATAAAATTGGACCAAAACACCAAAATTTGGAAAATTCACCAAATCAATTTAAATCAAAAGCAAATGAATATGCACAAGTGTTAGGAATTCATACCTAACAACAATGATAGCTATAGACGTCGATGTGAGTTAAAGAACTCACCTTTATACACGAAAACACAAGAGAGAAGCTTTATAACAAAGGATAGACCAATTCCTCTTCAATCTCAACTCAAGAAGCTTGAATCTAGGCTTAAAAGAGAAATATTTCCTATGTTAAGTTTAGAAAATTTCTGAAATTAGAAGGAGAAAGAGTTGGAGAAGAAGAAGAGGATGCTTACTAATAGCTTCTCTTCGAATTTGGAGCTAGAACTTGAATTTGCAAGAGGAACTAGGGTTTGGAATTTCTATTTCCCATTCTCTTCCCCCATTTTCAGTTGAGCTTGAGTGTTTGCAAAATGAAATGAGTGAATGGAGAGGAGAGGGGCTGAGTTAGAATATAGGGCTGAAACCCAAACCCAAAGTGAAAAAGTAGCAAAATTCTACTAACTCCAAACATATCGAAGTTTATACCCAAAAAGGTCGCAAACGACATTTTGAACTCAATGGAAGTGGTCTCGAGTCCAAATTCGACCGTTTGCAAAAAGTAGCTTTTTAGACTAAAATCCGACGAACGATGCTATATTTAAATATACAATCGATAAACTTGCGGGTTGTTATACACATTCATCTACACTTATACGTATATCATATATTTCTATATTTTCATCAATATATATATATATATATATTTACCCTTATTCAAACTTTCATATATATTACTTGTACACTTATATACTTATATATATATATATATATATATCCACAACTTGTATATATTTATATTTGTAAATATATGAATATTCTACCTTGGGTTACAATGGTGGAGTTTATATACATAATTCTATAAAATCTATCACATCCAGAATTTTGTAATTTTAGCCAATTATATATATATATATATATATATCTTAAATATCGGAAATTTTGTTTATGCATTAAATCAAAGTAAATATTCCAATAATTTAACTTAGTTAATTTCCAAATTAACAGACGTTAAAAATCTGGGTCGTACATTCCTCCCCCCTTTAGTACTTTTCGTCCTCGAAAAGGAACGAAGCCAGAATACATGAAAATGCTTAAAATCAGATAAATATTCTTTAATCATTTTTTAAAACACCTTTTTAACATCTATATAATATTATTCCAAAGTATTTTTTATAAAAAAATACTTTTATAACTTGATGTTTCAACAAGTCCATCCTTGTTCTTATAGAAATTCGGTCATTGATCAGGCGTAGGACTGAAAATCCATAAGTACTTGGTAAACCCGTTTTCAACACCTAGTGATAATACTTGAAAAATATTTTATTGAAAATATAGAAAATGGTTTTGAAAATAGAGAAAATATCTTTAGTGAGAATGCTCTGGGAATCATCACCCATATCAATGGTCGTAGTTAATTCGATGGTTACATTGCCATCTCGGCAAAATCCATAGATAACTATAGGCCTCCGCGCCCCTCGATTACGCCGTGGAACCCGCTACAGATCGTAGTTATACCCGGGCTTTGTGTTTCTATCACAGCAAAAACCTATATAATTGTAGGCATCAGCGCCCTCGAATTTCGCTGCCAAAAGAATGAAACTTCCCCACTCGACCATAGATCGCAGTCTACCGATGTTACGTTGCCATCTCGGCAAAATCAAGTGTAGACTGTAACGATCCTGACCCGACCTTTGAAAATCGGCACCGAATACAACACTCGTATTCAAAGGCCGCAGATCCAAACATCGAATCTGGTTCGCCGGAGCTCATAACACCATTAAGTAAAAACAACACAGCGGAAGAAATGAAATAATACATTTGATATACAACATTTGATACAATATGATGATACAATGATGATACTACAACAACCCCATTTTTAGGGATACTAAATTGGGAATCAACTAATAAATTGATAATTAATCTGTTAATAATAACAAACAATTAAATATTTATGGAAAAAAATGATGAAATAATAAATAAATGAAAATAAAAGTAAATAAAATGGAAATTTAATATTAATAGGGTTGAGAGGAAAATAAATGGTAACGAATTCATTTACTTTTATTTGGCGTTATAAATTTTGTCCTTTTAGTGGTAATGTAGTTTATTTTAATAAATGAACCATTTTATTAACCCAAATTGTTTTGAAAAGTTTAAAATTGACAATGATATGTTTTTATGAAAGAATGATAACTAATTACATAAGATAAAATGTGTTTTAGGCATGAAAAGTTTAGATAGGAATTTTTTATCTTGATTTACAATTAGGTATAAAAGGAAAAAAAGAGCAAAAAAAAGAAGAAATAAATAAATAATAATAATATCATGTCATGTAGGAAAGTTCTAGAAATTGAATAATATAATGTTAAGTAAAAGAAAAATCTAAAATAAGGACAAAATAAAAGGATTACATTTTATTTAAAGAAAAGGGAAATAATAAACAAAAGGGTTAATTAGAAGAACATTCTAGAGGAGGGGCTTTATAATAAAAACACCACCCCCTCTCCTCTATCTGTTTACAGTACGTACAGAAAAAAAAGGAAAAAAAAGGGGGAAACCTAATTTCTAACCCTCTCATCCAAAACTCAGTAAACAAAGCTGCAATCAAATATAAGATTCCCAATTTCTAAGTGTAAGTATCCCTATAATCTTTTATTATCTTTCCTTTTCAATGATTAGCTATTTAGGGTTTTCTTATTTTGTTAGCAATTGGAAGGTGAAAGGCAAGCAATCAAAGGGCTAGCTTATTTAGAGCTTAAAGATTGCTATTTGGAGTTTTAGGTGAGTGAAGTTTTATGCTTTTTCTTTTATTTCAGGTTATAATTGCTTGAAGGCCTAAAAAATTGAAATTTTGTACATATGAATTGTTGCTAGTTTCTTCCCCTTATTCTATTTACTGTTATTCGGATCATTGGATGTTAGAATAACATTGCAATTTTGTAGAGGTTTGAAAAAAAAATTGGATTTAGTAAGGTAAAGAAGAAGAGATGAAAGCAATTTGGTTGAAACATACATTAATTCGAATATTGTATAACTGAATTTTGTTAATACAAATAACATGCATGATGGAATGTTTTAGAAATAAAGCATATTATATCAAATTTTAAATTTTTTTATGAAATTACTGTTACAGTGCAGCTAGTAAACTGCACTGTACAAGTAACACTGCACAGGTAACACTGCACAGGCTGCACTACAGCGTAACACTGTGCTGCACTGTGCAGCGGCGGCTGCACTTTGGCAGTGCAGCCCTCTGCTGCACTGTAGTGCAGCGGTGGCTGCACTGTATATTGTAGCACCCGGCTGCACTGTGGCAGTGCAGCTCTGTGCTGCACTGTGTGCAGCACCTGGCTGCACTGTGGCAGTGCAGCCGGCGGTTGCACTGTAGTGCAGCAGTGCGCTGCACTGTGTGCAGCCCGTGTCCGACTGCACTATAGTGCAGCGTCTGGCTGCACTGTAGTGCAGTCCTATGCTGCATTGGAGTGCAGAGCAGTGCTGCACTGTAGTGCAGTCCTATGCTGCACTGGAGTGCAGAGCAGTGCTGCACTATAGTGCAGCCGATGGATGCACAAATTGTGCAGTTCGGTTGAGGCTGAACTGTGTGCAGCTCTATGCCGCACTGTATTTCATCGCAGCTGCAGCCCATTGTTTGAGGGCTGCAGCAGTGCAGTTCGACGGAGTTGAAAAAAAATGTTAATAAATTTTAGCAAATTATTTATATTTATTTATATGAACAATTGTTTTACTAAACTTTAATTGCTTTTAAACCACATACTGGGTTTATTAAAGGATTTTTGGAAGATTTTGCCATCACTGATTTTATTTTAAGAAGTGTTTTGGATTTATAAAGACTTTGGATTCTTATGGTGTTTGTACCAAAAATGGGCACAACACTCTTCGGGAGTTGTTTGAAGAGATAAAATGAAGATTATAAATGTAAAACAGAGGTTATCTAACAAAAACTCCAACAAATATGAATGCAAAGTGAACAGACAAGCAGTTTAGAGTGGTTCGGCGTATAGCCTACGTCCACTATGAAGTTTTGATGATTTTATTGATTCTCTTTCAATGATTACAAGCGTTTACAGCGATGAACAGCGGATTACAGTTTGGAATTCGAAATTGACAGCAAAAGTATGATGCAAATCTCAATCCGGCAGAGTCTGGGCGCTTCAGAGAAAAAAGATCCTTTTTCCGTTGATTCTGGGGCTCTATTTATAGGCGTAGGAGGCTTGGATTTCGCTCAAACTCCGGAAGACTTGGCCAGACACGTGAGGGGGCCCATTCGACCACTTCCAGAGAGTTTCAAGCCAATTTGTGATCGATACGAAATCATTTCGTATCGATCAGGATTACTTCCAATTGAGCTCAAAATTGGTGGAGACATTCCTTGTTATGTGTGCAGCCTTCAGTTAAAATTTCATGGTGTTTGGATCAGTGGATTGAGAGATATCGTCGATACGAGATGGATTTTAACGCTGGCTGTTCTGCTCGTCTCCATTGCTTCGACTCCATCCTTTCGTCTCGATGAATGCACGCGCTCTCAAGGTGATGTGGTGCGCGCGCCTCGCTTCGATCCGCTCTTCACTCCGAGTTGACCGCGTCGACTCCATATATCTCGGCGCATTCGCATCGAGGGATGACGTGGTGTGCGCTCTTCGCCTCGATCCGGTATTTGCTCCGTGTTGACTGCTTCGACTCCATGTATCTTGCCCCGTTTCCTTCGAGAGGTGACACGTTATCCAAGCTGGTTGACCTGATGGTTTCGAGTAGGACTTCATCCTGGGATACGAGGCAAATACTATCTGATGGATACGAAGTAGGCACTGGCTGATGGATACGAAGTAAGCAATGTCTGATGGATACGACGTATGCATCATCTGATGGATACGAAACTGACACTGGCTGAAGGATACGAAGTCCTTCAATTGCTGGTATGTGTGAAGTCCATCGATACGAGTTCGATGGATACGAAGAAAATCGAGTCGAACCTGGGTACCTCGATGGATCCGGAGCTGATCGATACGAAGCATGATGGATTCGAACTGGGGCTTCGGTGATGGATACGAAATCGCCCAGAGTGATGGATACGAAATCTGGGCTCTTTCCCTCCAATTCGACTCGATCATAATCTTGAGTGTATGAGTCCGGATCGACTTGAAATTTGAGGTGCTGATCTCTATGGCCTTTCTTGTCGTGTCCTATCAATTGTAGCTCACTCTGGGCTCGGACAAAATTCAGTAATATCCATGGCGTGTTATCCTTGTTCTCTAGCCGGCTTCTTGATGTCCTGGCCTTGCCAAAAGGCGGGATAACATTTGCCCCCCAAAGTACGTCTTGTGAAAACATGACGTGCTTTGAAAAGCTGTAGGCCTTCTTCGAATAGCTTTGGAAATCGTACCCCTTAGCCATTCTCTCGTATCGGTCCGCTTACGAGTCGATGCTCAAAGTCAAAAAGCCTTCTTTCGTATCGATGTGGGTTGACTTGATGGATACGAAAACAATCATTCGTATCGATGGTCACAAATGGTGGCGAATCCTGGTTCGAATTGATGATATCTGGTGGATACGAAATGGATGTTCGCATCGATAGATACGGATGGATACGAAATTGACGCTCGTATCAACAGATCTGCTCTGTTTCGAATCGATGGCTCAAAACCCGGACGCTTCGAAACGATGGTGTCTGGTGAACATTTCGTCTCGATGAATGCACGACTTGATGGATTCGAGAAAAGCGCGTGCGCCTACCCATCGTTTTCACGTAGCCTCCCTGTGCGCTTCGAACTGATAAAGGTTAAGGGGTTCGATACGAATGCTCGCATCGATGCGCTGCTTGACTGGTTGCGACCGGTCAGATTGACTGGGAGTCGAATCGACTCGGTTCCGTCCTAGGCCTTGTATAAATATCTGGGACTTTGCCACTTCTCACTTTTTTACCTTTTACTTTTACTGTTGTCTTCTGCCTTCCCGTATCGATCCACAGACAAGCAGGAGAGAAGAATTATTTCAATCTTCGAATCGATCAAACATCATCTTATAATTTCCCCAAACTCCAATTCGATTCAGGTAAACGAGCAATCACAGCTACACTTGAGCGACGAAGTTCAGATCTCAGATCCATCGTGCCTTTGCCGATTATCGATTATAGTGGTGCCAAGGCCAGATCTGGACCAGAACTTGGTCGAGGATGGCAATGGCCATGCTCGCTTCAATCGGAGAAGAAGGAGTTCTGGAGTGATTGCTTCACCACTAGTTCGTGTCGATCTGGGATAGGAGGATTCGACTCGATCCAGATTTTCATGATTTCGCATCGACTGATGGGTTAAAGGGGATGCAGAGGTTCGCATCGATCTAAGGTGGTAGGGGCTTGTGTTGAACTGAGATGATCGATGTAAGCGCTTGGCCAGCGTGATCGATGCGAAAATCTATCTCTCTTGATCGATACGAAGGCCAAGAGATCTCATCGGTCCCATATCGAAATCCATAGATCGATGCGAAGTTATTGCATTTGGTTGTCTCACAGCCGTTACCCTTGGCCGATGCGAAGTAAACCTACCTGATCGATACGAAATCTCCTCCTCCGGTCGATACGAACTTCCATCGATACGAAAGGTATCGAGTTGACTTGATCGATACGAAAGTATCGATTCGAACCGGATCGATACGAAAGACATCACGCCTCCGAATGAATTTGAACTTGAACTACGATCGATTCCATGCTGAAATTTGACGAACTTAGCGAACTTTTGCATGCCCTTATATTCGACTCCGACGAGCTTCTGCCTTGCATAATTGGACTTGATTACAGGATTGCATATTTGACTGACTTTCGAAGCTCGTCGATGGAACTGCCTTTTAATATAAAAGTACAACGAATTCTTTAACCTGGAATCGATTGTTGTCATCTGGATGGCGCAGTCATGACGGTCAGCGATGACGGTCATGTTTGTTTGACTTCCAGAATCTCGTCGCTTGCACATTTTCTTTAATTCTGCAGAATTTGCTCAAGTCACGCACAGCATTCGCACTACACAACACATTCATGCACGTTATACTGGGGAACGCACGGGCTTTTTGTCATCTAATGATGGTTTCTCGTGAGTTAGCTGGCGATGGAACCGTCAAGTTCGCAGCAGCAAGAAATTCAGAACCCTGTCCTTCCTAGAATTGAGATTCCGGTCATCGAGGCCGAAGTTATTGGCCCAGCTCCGGACGAGTTGCCCAACGCGTCCTTCATTAATAGTCCACCTGATTCCGTCTCATCCAATATCTCCGAAGACATGCTGGGGAGGATATGCTTAAGGCATGGTTTATCTTTGGATGAGGTATTGTTGCCTGGACCGGATGATAGGCCACATAATCCCCCGGAGGGGTATACTGCGTTTAATCGGCACGCGTGCGCAGCCGGCACACTTCCCCCATTCAACGACTATATAAGAGAAGTGTTGGCTTATCTGGACATCGCTCCGTCTCAGTTGCATCCAAACGGATATGCCTCACTCAACAGCTTGTTCATTGTATTCATGGAGTACCTCCATCGTCCTCCCCGTATGATCGACATAAGATACTTGTTTAACTTCAAGAGTCGGACTGACAGCCCATCTTATACGTTCTTGGAGTCTGTAAGGAACTGCCAAGTCGTCGTGGGGTCGTGGACTAGGCTAAGCTATTTTAAGTCGGAGTGGTTCTATGTCCGATGTCCCCCGGGATTTGCCAGAAGATGGCTGTTCAGACGTGAGTATCATCTCTTTTCCCAAGTAATTGACAGGGCAATTTTCGGAGTGAAATTAAACTTACGTCTTCTCCTCTTTTTCTTTCAGCTATCATCCAGCGGCCTGAGGGTGGCTATTACAAAGAGATAGTTCGGGTCCTCCAAGAGATTCCTAGCGAAGAAAGGAATATTGAACTATTATTGACAGATCGGAATCTCAGAGTCCTTGGGCTGATTGGTCGGAAGCAGAGCATAAGACTTGACGGCGCATTAAAGACCGTCTCCAGGAAAAAGGTCAAGCAGATGAAGCCCAGGGTCGTGATAATCGAGGAACCCGACTCCGAGAAAACCCACACTGACGAAGAACCATTGGCCGGACCTGCTAATGCAACTCCAGAGTCCGATGCTAAGAGGAAAGGCAAAGCTGTGGCTTCGAAACAGCCTAAGTCTGGGAGGCGGAAGTCTGTGGTTTTGCACCGCCCTTCGTCAGGAGTTAAGATTACGGAGGCGTCCTCCCCGCAAGCTGAAGATCAATTTGAAGGGCGTACTGACCCTCCAGTCCCTGACATCGAGCCGGAGCAACACGATGTTGGGTCGGGTGGACCGCGACATATCGCCGATGTCAGCGAGTCTGAGTTTGCCGATGCGACTGACATTTCTGGTTGGTCCGGGGGGTTACACATTCACACACTCCTCACGGCACAACACATTTTTCTAACCACAATCAACACATCGCAAACGGTTACTGATTCTTTGTTGTTTTCTTTTCAGGTACGATGTCCGGGAAAGGTTCCGTGCTTGGTAGTTTGCGTAAGCGCCGTTATCACGAGCCACGCAGGAGAGAGGGCGAGAGGGATTATGACGCTGGACACTCTGGTCAGGAGAAGTCTGACAGAGATAGGGGACATGTTCACCGATCCCGATCTCGTTCTCCTCCCCCCAGGACCTCTGCACCTCCTGTGGTCGCCGTTACTCGTCCCTCCGAAACTTCACGGTCTAGGCCGCCTTCCCAAGCTTTGAGGTCCGACCCTCCGCGCAGGACCGAAATAGCCACCTCTTCGGCTACTGTGTCGGTCCCGACCGAGGCGTCTAGCGAGGGAGCGCTCAAATTGGCACAGATGAGGAAGGAATTTCCTGACATCTGTTTTGATGGATATGTCTTTCCCCCGCACCTGAAGAGAATCCCGCCAACCGCGGAAACCACTATCCACGATTATGTCGCGGACATCTTTTTCCAGTATAGGGAGTGGGGACGGGCCGCGAGGAAGGCATCTAAAGTGGCGTTTGAGCGGGGCGTCACCATCGAGAAACTTGAGAAGGAGCTGGGTCGCAACGACCAAATCATAAAAGCGCTTAACTCTGAGGCCGAGTCTTCTCGTAAGTCTGAAATGGAGGCCTTAAAGAAAGTTGACGAGGTGACCGCTGCCATGGCCAGGATGAAGCAAGAACATTACACCGCTATTGAGGACATGGGTCACAGGAACACTTCCATTACGGCCGAGAGGGATGCCGCTCTCAAGGAGCTTAATGAGCTGAAGTCAAAATTTTCAGAGATGGCTAAGGAAAAAGACGCAGCTAATGTCTCTGCGCAGGAAGCCTGTGACCAGGCAGTGACACTTCAAAAGGAGAAAGAGGCGGCCGTACAACAAGCCCGTGAGGCTGAGGCTGGAGTTGAGGAGAAAGTACGGCAGGCGGAGGCCAGGATTGAGGCCGAGGTGGAGGAGCTACTCGTCACCTACAACGCCAATGTGCTAAGGCACCGAGACCTGACATGGCTTGACGATTACCCCACACATCTCTATAACGCCTGGAACCTACTGGTGGATGAGGAGAGATCTGGGCACCCTGACGAAGCCCCTGATGAGTTCGAGCTGGAGAACCGCATCCTTAATGATGACGAAAAGAAGGTTCTCCATGACTCCATGATTTCCCACGACAAGGTGAGGCTTGGTGCTCAGGTCCCGGAGGTCGGAGAGAGCTCTGGTGTGGAACACCATGTTACAAGTTCTGAGATTGTCGTGTCATCTCAGTCTGAGCCAACTTCAATGATCTACTCCCAGCCTATCCCAGCGTACGACCCAGATCAACCGCACTTATCTCCTATTAAGGAACATCCTTCTGAAGCGGTTCAGACGACCTCGAGCCAAACCGAGGAAGGTACTTTGAACTAACTTCCAGTATATTTGGATTGAAGATCCCGTGTTGAAATGTTGCTAATGACATGTCTTTTCCTTTGATCAGTGACAGGAGTTGCATCAGCCGCGCCTCTTATCACCCAAGCATTAGGTCATGCGCCAGGAGCCATCGTTTCTGAGGCGACCTCTGTCGCAGCAATGGCACCGGTTGGAGTGACGGAGGGGAGCTCACTTTCTTTCGACGAGCAGATGATAAACGAGCTTCTCGGCCGCCAAAGTGATCCTTTTGCGGACTTGCCATTTGGCTTGGGTGGATTCACGGCCACATCTGACACCTTGTCCCAAACTACTACGGCTCCTAGCGAGGCCAGGGCGCGGCGGGAAGCGGCGATGTTAGCTGAGATCAATGCCGAGATGGCGGATGCGGCGCACGGCGGCGGTGTTGATGACGGAGCGGCAGCTCAGTGCCCCACTCCTCTTATGACTATGTCTCCTGAGGGCACACTTACTGACACTAATGTACCAGCCCCTCCTCCGGTTGCGGAGTCTGTTCCTCCCACTCCTCCCGCGGGAAGCATCCCTATAGAGTCCAGCTCAGACGAGGATGTTGACATTATGCCTTCACCCGGGGGGAGCTTGCCTAGGGAGAAAGGCTCCAAGCGAAAGGGTACTGGCGGCTCCAGTAGTTCCTCAAAGAAGAAGAAGAAGCTGAGGAAGCAGAAGGATTAGACATCCTTTTCATAGATAGTTAGGGACTTTTGTTATTTTTTCTGTCTTTTCCCTTTTGTAGGCCGTGTTTAGATGTGGGTTCGGCCCCTGCTAGTAGGAACATTTTAGGAAAGATCTCATGTATGAAGCATTGTTTTTGAGTTTAGTTGGAATAAAATTTTGTCTTTTAGCTTCAGCTTGTGTTCCTTTCTATGCTTGAATATCGCAGTGTTCGGACTTTGGTCCAGTGTATTTGCATTTTTTGATTGCTTCAAGAATAGCTCATTTTTACTTGTTAAGTATGGAACTTTCGGACTCGAGTTGTGATAGGGAATCGCATCGGAGCTGAACATCGAATAGTTTCGGGCAATGACTAACATTTGCTTCTGCCCCCAGATTCGGGGTCAAGGTGTGATGATCAGCTTGCGATGGTACCGAGCGAGGACCGAGTGGTCGAACTACGCTCGTTCTCTCATGAATCGTTCCATCCATACTCCGGGGATATGCGTCATCTCGTGAGCGGTTGTTCGCACTTTGGGAACATGGAATTGACTGTTTATACTCCGCTTCGCACTTTGGGAATGCGGAGCTGAATGTCTATACTCCATTTCGCACTCCGGGAATATGGAGTTAAATGTTTTATACTCCGCTTCGCATTCTGGGAATACGGAGTCGGATGTTTATACTCCATTTCGCACTCTGGGAATATGGAGTTAGATGTTTATGCTCCGTTTCGCACTCTGGGAATACGGAGTCGGATGTTTATACTCCATTTCGCACTCTGGGAATATGGAGTTAGATGTCTATACTCCGTTTCGCACTCTGGGAATACGGAGTTAGATGTTTATACTCCATTTCGCACTCTGGGAATATGGAGTTGGATGTTTATACTCCATTTCGCACTCTGGGAATATGGAGTTAGATGTTTATACTCCATTTCGCACTCTGGGAATATGGAGTCAGATGTTTATACTCCATTTCGCACTCTGGGAATATGGAGTTAGATGTTTATACTCCATTTCGCACTCTGGGAATATGGAGTTAAATGTTTATACTCCGTTTCGCACTCTGGGAATACGGAGTTAAATGTTTATACTCCGTTTCGCACTCTGGGAATACGGAGTTAGATGTTTATACTCCATTTCGCACTCTGGGAATATGGAGTTGGTTGTAGGATTGTCGTGTGTCAATCCTATTAATATCGGTGTCATGGCTTGCCCCCGAGCTCGGGTTTCGCCTAGTGAGTGGCCGGTCGTATCACAGCCACTCTCCATTTGAATAAGTCCCATTGTGTGATGGGATTTAGCTCTTCGTGCATCGTGATGTTGCATATCGTACATAATGAATCACAGCTCTGGCTCGAAGAAGTGGCATTTTATTGCTGAAATAAGAAAATGCGGCAAAGTCAGTTGCCTTATTACAAAATTCAAATTTCGAAATGCAGAAACAAATTGCTAAATAGAATGAAATAAATAAAGCCTGTCATATGTAGTAGCGGCGGAGACTTGCGCTGTTCCAAGCCCTCGGTAAATCGAGACCGTCCACAGTCGATAGCTTGAATGTACCATCTCCGAGCTTTCGTGTAATTACATACGGCCCTCCCCAGTTCGGTTTCATGTGTGAAGGAACTGGGTAAATTCTTTTGAGCACGAGGTCGCCGAGTTCAAAGGTTCGAGGTTGAACTCTGGTGTTGTACAATCGGGCGACCCGACTTCGATGTGCGGCTGCTCTCAAATCAGCCTCCTCCCGTTTTTCATCCAATAGATCCAAAGACTCGGCTAGGAGTATAGCGTTTGTTTTTGGATCATAATAAGTCACGCGATGAGAGAGCACTTCTGTTTCGACCGGAATAACGGCCTCTGAGCCATAAGATAGGGAGAACGGAGTGTGTCCGGTCGCGGTTTTATGGGTCGTTCGATAGGCCCATAATGCCATAGGAAGTTCATCGACCCACTTGCCCCCAGCCTTCTCTAATCGTTTCTTCAGGATCGATTTTATAACTTTGTTGACAGCTTCAACTTGTCCATTCGCTTGGGGGTGTGCGACAGCCGAGAACTTTTTGCGGATATGAAACCGTTGACAGAAATTCTTGAATTCTGCGCTCTCGAATTGGGTTCCATTATCAGTGATGATAGTATGCGGGAGTCCAAATCGACAGATGATGTTGCGAACCACGAAATTTATCACCTTCTTTGTCGTAATGGTTGCTAGGGCTTCGGCCTCGGCCCATTTTGTGAAGTAATCGACTGCGACAATGGCGTATTTCGCACCGCCTTTTGCTAAAGGTAAAGCGCCGATGATGTCAATGCCCCACATTGCGAATGGCCAGGGACTGACCATTTGGGTTATCTCAGTTGGCGGAGCTCTCGGAATTCGGGCATGTATCTGGCATTTGTCGCATTTCCGGGCATAGTTTGCCGCATCTCGGTTCACCGTCGGCCAGTAGTACCCATATCGGAGTATCTTTTTAGCGAGAGCTTGCCCGCCGGTATGATCACCGCACTCTCCTTCGTGCACGTCATGTAGCACTCGCTTGACTTCCTCGTGGGCGATACATCTGAGGAGAGGAACGGAATAACCTCTCCTGTACATGACTCCGTTTTGGATGATGAACCGTGAGGCTTTTCGCTGAATCTGTCTCTTCTCATTTCTAGGTTCAGGTAGCGCCCCATTCTCAATGTAATTCCGATACGGAGTCATCCAGGACTCTCTATTGGGAGCGATTTCAAATACAGAGTCCATTTCTATCCGATCGATGCTTGGAGTGGCCAAAGTTTCAACGGGGACAAGTCCCATTTGTTGCGCTTCGCCTGTGCTGGCTAACTTCGCCAGTGAATCGGCTTTCTGATTGCGTTCCCGAGGCACATAATAGATGGCATTTGCTAAATAGAATGAAATAAATAAAGCCTGTCATATGTAGTAGCGGCGGAGACTTGCGCTGTTCCAAGC
This sequence comes from Allium fistulosum, assembly GCA_030737815.1. Lineage (NCBI taxonomy): Eukaryota > Viridiplantae > Streptophyta > Magnoliopsida > Asparagales > Amaryllidaceae > Allium > Allium fistulosum. The sequence goes on along the minus strand of CM060908.1, from coordinate 614,178,797 downwards.
CCTCGGTAAATCGAGACCGTCCACAGTCGATAGCTTGAATGTACCATCTCCGAGCTTTCGTGTAATTACATACGGCCCTCCCCAGTTCGGTTTCATGTGTGAAGGAACTGGGTAAATTCTTTTGAGCACGAGGTCGCCGAGTTCAAAGGTTCGAGGTTGAACTCTGGTGTTGTACAATCGGGCGACCCGACTTCGATGTGCGGCTGCTCTCAAATCAGCCTCCTCCCGTTTTTCATCCAATAGATCCAAAGACTCGGCTAGGAGTATAGCGTTTGTTTTTGGATCATAATAAGTCACGCGATGAGAGAGCACTTCTGTTTCGACCGGAATAACGGCCTCTGAGCCATAAGATAGGGAGAACGGAGTGTGTCCGGTCGCGGTTTTATGGGTCGTTCGATAGGCCCATAATGCCATAGGAAGTTCATCGACCCACTTGCCCCCAGCCTTCTCTAATCGTTTCTTCAGGATCGATTTTATAACTTTGTTGACAGCTTCAACTTGTCCATTCGCTTGGGGGTGTGCGACAGCCGAGAACTTTTTGCGGATATGAAACCGTTGACAGAAATTCTTGAATTCTGCGCTCTCGAATTGGGTTCCATTATCAGTGATGATAGTATGCGGGAGTCCAAATCGACAGATGATGTTGCGAACCACGAAATTTATCACCTTCTTTGTCGTAATGGTTGCTAGGGCTTCGGCCTCGGCCCATTTTGTGAAGTAATCGACTGCGACAATGGCGTATTTCGCACCGCCTTTTGCTAAAGGTAAAGCGCCGATGATGTCAATGCCCCACATTGCGAATGGCCAGGGACTGACCATTTGGGTTATCTCAGTTGGCGGAGCTCTCGGAATTCGGGCATGTATCTGGCATTTGTCGCATTTCCGGGCATAGTTTGCCGCATCTCGGTTCACCGTCGGCCAGTAGTACCCATATCGGAGTATCTTTTTAGCGAGAGCTTGCCCGCCGGTATGATCACCGCACTCTCCTTCGTGCACGTCATGTAGCACTCGCTTGACTTCCTCGTGGGCGATACATCTGAGGAGAGGAACGGAATAACCTCTCCTGTACATGACTCCGTTTTGGATGATGAACCGTGAGGCTTTTCGCTGAATCTGTCTCTTCTCATTTCTAGGTTCAGGTAGCGCCCCATTCTCAATGTAATTCCGATACGGAGTCATCCAGGACTCTCTATTGGGAGCGATTTCAAATACAGAGTCCATTTCTATCCGATCGATGCTTGGAGTGGCCAAAGTTTCAACGGGGACAAGTCCCATTTGTTGCGCTTCGCCTGTGCTGGCTAACTTCGCCAGTGAATCGGCTTTCTGATTGCGTTCCCGAGGCACATAATAGATGGCATAATAATCAAACTGGTTTAGGATTTCCTGAACTCGCGTCAAGTAAGCGGCCAGCCTTCGGTCTCTTGCCTGGTATTCTCCTCGCACCTGGCATACCACTAGCTGCGAATCGCAATAAATTTCTACAGCGACAATTCTCAAATCTCTGGCAAGCCTTAGGCCGGTCAGGAGGGCTTCATATTCGGCTTCATTATTAGTTGCACGAAAGTCGAATTTAAGAGCATAACATATGGATCGGCCCTCGGGAGTCTCAAGTACAACCCCCGCGCCCGAACACCGGTCATTTGATGCACCATCAGTATACAGCTTCCAGATGTATTCGGGAGATTCACTGGTTTCGGGTAAGTCTTCCGGGACGGTGAATTCGGCTATGAAATCAGCCAGGACTTGTCCTTGAATGGCCCTCCGCGGAGCGTATGCGATATCAAATTGGCTTAGCTCAATGTTCCACTTGAGTAACCTACCGGACGTCTCAGGCCGCGTAAGGACCTGTCGTAACGGCTGGTCGGTGTACACAGTAAGCGGATGAGCCTGGAAGTAGGGACGGAGCTTCCTCGAGGCAATGACCAAACAATAAGCCAGTTTCTCCAGCCTTGGATAATTTCTTTCAGCTCCTGTTAGTCGCTTACTAACATAGTAGACCGGGTTTTGCACTTTGTCTTCTTCCCGGACTAGAGCAGCACTGATCGCATGTTCTGATACTGCCAGATAGAGATATAATTGCTCGTGGTCAACCGGTTTTGACAAGATCGGAGGCGTGGAGAGATGTTGAACTAATGATCGGAATGCGCCTTCACACTCCGTGGTCCATTCAAAGTTTCGTTTGCCCTTCCGAATCAGGTCGAAGAAAGGAATGCATTTGTCGGTGGACTTTGAAATAAACCTGCTCAATGCTGCGACCTTCCCGTTTAGACTCTGGACTTGCTTTATAGTTCTAGGGGTTTGCAAATTTCTAATAGCCCAGATCTTCTCAGGATTCGCCTCTATTCCTCGAGCGTTGACAATGAACCCAAGGAATTTTCCGGATGCAACGCCAAAGTGACATTTGAGTGGGTTGAGCTTCATCCCGTACTCCCGGAGGATGCTGAACATTGAACCCAAATCTCTGACGTGATCTGTGGAGAATCGGGACTTTACCAGCATGTCATCCACGTAAACCTCCATAGTTTTCCCAATCTGATCAGCGAACATTCGGTTGACTAAGCGTTGGTATGTTGCTCCAGCGTTCTTTAGACCAAACGGCATGACTTTGTAACAATAGAGTCCCAGATCGGTCACGAAGCTGGTATGTTCCTGATCAGGCAGATGCATGGGTATCTGATTGTAACCGGAATAAGCGTCCATAAAGGATAGTAGTTCATGCCCGGCCGTCGAATCTACGAGCTGATCGATTCGTGGAAGTGGGAAGCTATCTTTTGGACAAGCCTTGTTTAGGTCAGAGTAATCAACACAAGTTCTCCATTTCCCGTTAGGTTTCCGAACTAGTACAGGGTTGGACACCCATTCTGGATACAAGGCATCTCGAATGAACCCATTCGATTGCAGTTTATCAACTTCCTCTTTAAGGGCGGCAGATCTCTCTGGATCCATACCGCGCCTTTTCTGTTTCACCGGGACATGTCGTGGATCTATATTCAGGGAGTGACTTGCAATGCTCGGCGAGATCCCGCACATGTCAGAGTGTGTCCAGGCGAAGACGTCGAGATTCGCCCGAAGAAATTCGACCAACTCCTGCTGTGTCTGCTTGTTTAGTTGGGACCCAACTTTTAGCATTTTTGAATCATCATCCTCACTGATTGGGACGTCCACAGTCAGTTCGGCTGGAGAGGCTTGGCTCTCCGTTGATTCGTCTCTATCCTCGTTGTCCCTGGGGTCCAGGTCTTTCAGGAATTGGTCGTGGTGCCCGGGCCGAGGCCCAGGCACCAATTGTCAATTGTCGATAGAACGGACGCAGAGAGATTCCTCTACGCCCTTACCCTTCTCTTTACGTTGCGCCCCGCGCAGCTCAGCAACATAGCAGGCCCTTCCCGAGGCCTGATCTCCTTGAACAACTCCAATCCCATGATCAGTGGGAAATTTCAGAGTCAGACACCATGGGGCGATCGCCGCCCTGAACTCGGCCAAAGCTGGTCGTCCCAGAAACGCATTGTATGGCGAATCTATCTCTAACACAACAAATTGTAACATGCGGACCCTCCGGCGCTCTCCAACGCCTAACTCGACTGGGAGTTCAGTTATTCCGATGGGTATCGTGGCACTTCCATTGAAACCATGGATTCTGGATAAACAGGGTTTCAAATCCTTTGTCTCCATCTTCATCAGATCGTAAGCCCGTTTGAGCAAGATGTTTACAGAGCTCCCACTGTCAACCAGGATCCTCTTCATCCAAGCAGGACCTACCTGGGCGGATATGACTAGTGGGTCGATAGTAGGGGCTTCAACTTTATCAGCGTCTCGGCTCCTGAACACGATATCATCGGACATTATCTTTTGTTGCTTTGCCGGGGTCCCATCCTCGCAATTACTATAACACTCGAAGTCCGCATGCCTGATAGAACTGGCATACGACTCCATTTCCCCCCAGCTTCTGTCTGCCGGATGGGGACCACCACTTATTGTGTTGATAACTAATCTCCCGCCCGCACGAGCGGGTTCATCCTCTCTTTCCTGATTCTGTGAACGATTTTGATTTGAGGGGCCCGCTCCGCCAGGCTGCGGCGCCCGTACAAACTGATCTAGCTTCCTCTCTCTAATCAGCTTCTCGATGAGGTCCTGTAAGTGTCGACACTCATTGGTATTATGTCCATAGCTCTCATGGAACCTACAGAATTTTCCTGTCTGAATCTGTCTCTCCGATGAGGGCTTCGGAGCAGGCTTCTTATACTGTACGGTGTTGCAAGTCTGTAAGTATACGTTTTCCAATGACGTGTTCAGCGGTGTATAACTGTCAAACATCTGAGCTCTACGTCGTGGACCTCGGTTCTCATCTCTCTTCTTGTTCTGGCCATTGTTTCCTCTCTGCTGGGTTTGCTTGTTTTGTATGTTGAGCTGAACTTTCCCGGAACTCTCGCCGGACTGTTTAACTGCCACATTGCTCTGTATTCCTTCAATGTTAGGCCTCGCATCGTCCTGCTTCCTAGACTGTTTTGCATCCTCCTGCCGCAGGAATTGAGCGGCCTTGGAGTAAAAACGGTCCAACGACGCGGGCGGTTTTCCAGCCAGCCAGTTTCCGAATTCAGAATCAGGATCAATCCCCTTGGTCAGAGCCATTAAGATTGAATTATCGTTGGGATTGGTGATCTCGACGCATGCTGTGTGGAACCTCTCCAAGTAACGCCTGAGTGTTTCTCCAGGAGCTTGAGTGACGCTGGACAAGGTGTTGACGTCCTTCGGCCTAGCAACATGCATCCGGAATTGCTCCACAAACCTCTTGGCCAATTGATCGAACGAAGAAATTGATCTAGGTGGTAGGCGGGTAAACCACATTGTCGCGACTCCTCCCAGAGAGATGGGGAAACTCCGACACTTCACTGCGTCGTCGGCCCTTGCAGCGCTCATCGACCATTCATACTTCAGAATATGCTGGTTGGGGTCACTATTCCCTTCATACATCGGGAGAGTCGGCATTCTGAATCGCCTAGGGGGTTCGGCATGTAACACTTCGTCTGTGAAAGGGGTATGACTACGGGAAATTCCCCAGTCATCATTAGTGAGCCCCTGACTCTCGCGGATCATTTGACGTATCATGGTTGATATATCCGAAACAGGCGGATTCGGAGCGTGATGAGCTAAGGCGTGGTCGGGTTCCACGGCGCGAGTAGGGATCGGGCGTTGTCGACGACCCGTATCTCGCCTCCTTGGCTCAACGTCTTCTGGGACATAAGGTTCAGGAGTATGTCCTCGCTGTTGATTGATCGGCTCAGATTGATTTCGGGTATCAGCCCTTGTCTCTGCTGCGGCAGTTGTGGCGCGGTTATCGGTGGTGTACTGTGGGGCAGTACCTCCTCGTGTTGAGGGACCGGTTTGGAAACTAGTCGACGGTCCTACCCTTAGCTGCCCAACAGTTAAGGTAGGCTGATATTCAGCAGCTTGAGCGCGATTCCCCTCTAGTCGAGGACGGGTAGTCTGGCGGTGGTAATCAGATGAAGCTGAGCTTTCGGTAGACGCTCTGGAGACATCATCTCTCCTGGACCTTCTGTGCCCCCGGCGGTTAACTGGTTGGTCAGCTCGATATTGGCGCGTAACTGTTCTGCCAACTGCTGACGGCTTTGGGTCAGCTCCTGGAGCAGTACCTGAAACTCCTGTCGGGTGACTAGCCCCGTTGAATCTGACTGAGTGGCATTGTCTTGATTGGAAGAAGGCGGCTGTGTTGGATTTTGCCTGTCTCTGCCTTCTTGCTCTGTGGCGGTGGCGCCAGTTCTTGTGCTGACCATTGTCGGTGGTGGAGTCCTTTCCTAGATTCTGAGCAAATCTGAATAGAATGGAAGGATTCCGGGCTGGATATCTGGATCTTCCTCTTGGATTTGTGCAATCCGGTATCGACGGCAGATCCAACGAGCAGGAGAAAAAGCTGGTTTTCTCGGTGAAAGCACCAAAGTGTTTGTACCAAAAATGGGCACAACACTCTTCGGGAGTTGTTTGAAGAGATAAAATGAAGATTATAAATGTAAAACAGAGGTTATCTAACAAAAACTCCAACAAATATGAATGCAAAGTGAACAGACAAGCAGTTTAGAGTGGTTCGGCGTATAGCCTACGTCCACTATGAAGTTTTGATGATTTTATTGATTCTCTTTCAATGATTACAAGCGTTTACAGCGATGAACAGCGGATTACAGTTTGGAATTCGAAATTGACAGCAAAAGTATGATGCAAATCTCAATCCGGCAGAGTCTGGGCGCTTCAGAGAAAAAAGATCCTTTTTCCGTTGATTCTGGGGCTCTATTTATAGGCGTAGGAGGCTTGGATTTCGCTCAAACTCCGGAAGACTTGGCCAGACACGTGAGGGGGCCCATTCGACCACTTCCAGAGAGTTTCAAGCCAATTTGTGATCGATACGAAATCATTTCGTATCGATCAGGATTACTTCCAATTGAGCTCAAAATTGGTGGAGACATTCCTTGTTATGTGTGCAGCCTTCAGTTAAAATTTCATGGTGTTTGGATCAGTGGATTGAGAGATATCGTCGATACGAGATGGATTTTAACGCTGGCTGTTCTGCTCGTCTCCATTGCTTCGACTCCATCCTTTCGTCTCGATGAATGCACGCGCTCTCAAGGTGATGTGGTGCGCACGCCTCGCTTCGATCCGCTCTTCACTCCGAGTTGACCGCGTCGACTCCATATATCTCGGCGCATTCGCATCGAGGGATGACGTGGTGTGCGCTCTTCGCCTCGATCCGGTATTTGCTCCGTGTTGACTGCTTCGACTCCATGTATCTTGCCCCGTTTCCTTCGAGAGGTGACACGTTATCCAAGCTGGTTGACCTGATGGTTTCGAGTAGGACTTCATCCTGGGATACGAGGCAAATACTATCTGATGGATACGAAGTAGGCACTGGCTGATGGATACGAAGTAAGCAATGTCTGATGGATACGACGTATGCATCATCTGATGGATACGAAACTGACACTGGCTGAAGGATACGAAGTCCTTCAATTGCTGGTATGTGTGAAGTCCATCGATACGAGTTCGATGGATACGAAGAAAATCGAGTCGAACCTGGGTACCTCGATGGATCCGGAGCTGATCGATACGAAGCATGATGGATTCGAACTGGGGCTTCGGTGATGGATACGAAATCGCCCAGAGTGATGGATACGAAATCTGGGCTCTTTCCCTCCAATTCGACTCGATCATAATCTTGAGTGTATGAGTCCGGATCGACTTGAAATTTGAGGTGCTGATCTCTATGGCCTTTCTTGTCGTGTCCTATCAATTGTAGCTCACTCTGGGCTCGGACAAAATTCAGTAATATCCATGGCGTGTTATCCTTGTTCTCTAGCCGGCTTCTTGATGTCCTGGCCTTGCCAAAAGGCGGGATAACATATGGCATGTTTTTTTTAAAAAAAAGCTTAAAGATCCCTTTGATTTTTGGGTGGGGATATATTGGACTCTGTTGTACCAATGGGCCAAAACTCCATCTTGGCCGACCTGATTCGGGATCGCTACCTGAATCGATGGTATATCACTTGCCCTTTTACCACCAAAGGTCAACGGTCTGCTACATAGGGTTAATCTTATTCTTTTGATCGGGATCTCCGATCGGTGGGTCACGAACTATGATAGATGGAGGCGTGGGGGTCCCACGTGTAGATCCATGAACGGGTAGCATACGGCATTTGCCTTAGACCGTCTTGGTTATCCTGGGTTGATCGCCAGGTGTATTATGGCGTTATGAGTAGGTTACGGTGTTGATGTCTCCACGCGCGCTCGAGCTCTACCACTGTGATTTTACAATACTAGCGTCTGTTTATTTGGTATATTTTATGAGTCATGTTACATTTATCCCATAATTCCCTAATTGCAATTTTCTTTATCTTATAATTTTTATGGAAAATATTAAAGTTGATTTAGGAAACCCAGTATCTTTGGAGAATGTGTGTATGAACTTATGTTTTACATATGATAATTGGGTTGGCATCGTATTGGATAACATATGATATTTTTGGTCTAAAGCCATTATTTGATTAAATGAATTGTTTATGAAACTAAATCTACATGTTGGTTCACACACACATATATGCCTCATGTTGGTTTATACATGTGGCGCTTTTTCCACTTTATTGATTGTGATAATCATTGTCCATAGATCTTACTTCACTCATACTAGCAATAATCTGACCCGTGTGATTTGTTTTATAATCCTCGAGTCAGTCTGAGGATTGTGGTTGCAGGTTAGGTTGCATGGATTGTAGCAGCATTCTTATCATTTTCCACGTTTTGGGGTTTTGGACTTTACAGCTTGGACTTATGAGTAGTTAATATATATATTATGGTATGTATGCTATTATGTATTTTGGGAATGGTAATATGTACTATGGGCTATGTATTGTAGACATTACTACTATGGTATGTATTATGTATTCTGCTGTTATTGTGCTGAGCTGTATGTTCTATTATATTCTGTACCATGTAACCTGGAAATTTTTTATCTTGTACCATTACTTTGAACCGAGACTGAGCACGAATGGTAATTTAAAAAAAAGTCTTAAAATTTCTCGTGCCAGTGTTAGTTCAAGGGAATGAGTACAGCAATTAGCCCTATCGAGTCCCATTCTCCGTGCTTTCTGATAGTAATACATAGCATTGCTCTTGGTTGGTATGGGTATAGGGGTCGGGCGTTACAGATACAATGAATATCAATATACATCAGAGATATGATACAAGACAATAGCAGCGGAAAGAAAAGATAACAACAGAAGTGGAACAATAACTCCAATAGAAGCAACTTCACCTCCAAAGCTCTAACTCCAAAGATAACTCGAATGCTCCAATCCAAATAGCCAAATCCAAAAGCTGAATACTATCGAATCTACACCTACTATCAGACTATGTGAAAAACCCAATTCTAGACTGCCCGTGTGGAAAATTATGGGCACCCAGAGTTTAGGAAGGGAACAATAAACTCCAGGTCGGTCATAGGACCGGTATGAGCAAACAAAACATTTGGGTTGAACAAAAAGAATAAAATCAAATTCGCAATGCTTTTTGGAAAATGAAACTACCATAATGCCTCCCACCACACACAATGCAAACGCAGATGTAACAACCCGCATATTTATCGATTTTATATTTAAATATTTTATTTAAATATTTCATTGTTAGTCGGATTTTAGTCCGAAAAGCTACTTTTTGCAAACAGTTGAATTGGGACTCGAGACCACTTCCATTGAGTTCAAAATGCCGTTTGCGATCTTTTTGAGTGTAAGCTTCGATAGGTTTGGAGCTAGTCAAAAATTTGCCCATTTGCACTTTTGGTTTGGTTTTGGGTTCAGCCCCTTTGCCAACTTAAACCCCAAACTGAACCATCCCTCCCCATTTATTCTCACTTCCTCCTCTTTTCAGTTTTAGAGCAACAATGGTGGGAGAGATGGGAAATTAAAACTCCCAAGCCCTAGTTTCCATTTGCAAACTCAAGTCCTTGCTCCAAATTCGAAGAGAACCCATTGGTAAGCTTCATCTTCTTCTTCTCCAACTCTTTCTCCTTTCAATTTCAGAATTTCCTAAACCTAACTTAGGAAATATTTCTCTTTTAAAGCTTTGATTCAAGCTTATTGAGTTGGAATTGAAGAGTGATTGCCCTTGCCATTGCTTTCGAGCTTCTTCTTCATTGATTTGGGTTCAAAGGTGAGATCTTTATCTCACATCTTAGTCTATAACTATCTTTGATTGTTAGGTATGAATTCCTAACACTTATTCTTGTGCAATTGCTTTTGGTTTGGATTGATTTGGTGAATATTCCAATTTTTAGTGTTTTGAGTTCAATTCTTTGTAAATCCTAACTTTGATGTTTTGATCATGTTTTTGGTGATGCATCGAGGAGCATATAGGGCCGGGTAGTCGATTGGCATAAACCCTTAGAGCCATTGTTCGTCCGGTTGCATTTCGGAAGAGTTTTCTCTTCATTTTGTATAGGCTGAAAAACAGCCCAGGCATGATTCAGTCGACTGAAGTCTCTGTTCAGTCGACTGAACCTGGAACCCGAAAGTTTCCAGGCATGATTCAGTCGACTGAATTCTCTGTTCAGTCGACTGAACTTGGAAACAGAAAGGTTCCTGAACCTGGAAAATTTCCAGGCACAGGGTCAGTCGACTGAAAACTCTGTTCAGTCGACTGAACCTGCTGTTTCAGTCCAGTTTTCCTTTTTGGTTTGAATTTCCAATTTGAATCGATTCGTGATGACCCTAATTGTTGTTATCATTTATTATGACTTTGATGACTCCTTTTTCAGGATTTTTGAATATCCACTTCGATGGATTCTTTATCGGTTTAATTGGATTTGATTCACGTCTTCGAATGTGAATTTTTATGATTGATAGTTTCTACAATCATTTTGTATCTTGTCTTCAAAAGGGCGTACCGTTTTGACGGGGCGCTGCCCCCTGGACCCCCGCGACCTGACCGGGCAGGTCAAACCCCGTACACCTCTGCGTAGGCGATCTTATCCGAAAAACATTCATCAGAACTTCTTATTTTGATGGTTTTGGGAATTGATTTCTTTGGATTTTTCTCACGTCTTCGAATGTGAATTTTATGTGATTCGATTTGTTTCAACAATCGTTTTGTGACTTGTCACTTTAAAAATATAAAGGTTTCAATACTAGTAGTAAATATCAAAACTCTTTCACTAAAACGATTTCAACACTATTTTAAATATCAAAAGTTCGTTTCCTTAAAACTGTTTTCCAATCTATTAGTATATACAAACCTTTACCTCATTCGTATGAGAAAATATAATTAAACGGCTTAGCAAAACAAGTGGTATGAAACGCTTGTGTTTACTTCGTCGGTTAATTAATGGACTTGTTCGATTGAAACTCTTGTGACAATTTTCTAGTGGAGATCTACAGTTTGTTCGTAAATATTTGAGTTAAGCAAGTGGTTATGGGACATGAAGCTAAACTCTTATATTTACTAGCTTAGTGTAATTGACACTTCTTCATGATCAATGATGATCATTTTATGATTTAGACTAGCGATTGAGCGATGTCTCTTTGTTTGCGAGGTTAGACTAGACACCATTTGTGTGATTTCGATTCACACATATCTCTTTATCTTCAAGGTTAGTCTATACCTCATTGGTGTTTCGATTCACACATATTGAAACTCTTGTGACAATTTCCTAGTGGAGATTTACAATCTGTTCGTAAATATTTGAGTTAAGCAAGTGGTTATGGGACATGAAGCTAAACTCTTATATTTACTAGCTTAGTGTAATCAACACTTCCTTATGATCATGACGATCATTCTTGTGATTTAGACTAGCAATGTGCGATGTCTCTTTGATTCGGTCCATCAGACGTTACGCTGTACGACGTCGTTGTTCCGTTTTATCGTGATTTGGTTCATCGGACGTTACGCTGTACGACGTTGTTGTTCCATTTTACTACGTATTGGTTCATCGGATGTTACGCTGTACGACATCATTGTTCCTTTTCTTTTTATGGTGATTTGGTTCATCAGACGTTACGCTGTACGACGTCGTTGTTCCATTTTACTACGTGTTGGTTCATCGGATGTTACGCTGTACGACATCGTTGTTCCATTTTCCTATGCTTTGGTTCATCGGACGTTACGTTGTACGACGTCGTTGTTCCTATTTATTTTGTCTCTGGATCATCGGACGTTACGCTGTACGACGTCGTTGCTTCGGATTATTTGATTTCTGGATATTGATTTCTGGAATTTATGTTTCACCAGCATTTACGATGGGCATTGATATGTATGTCATTTATTATGGCTTGGTGAATTAAATAAAGAATATGACATTCTTTTTAATCTTTGAGAAGAATCTTGTGATATTGATTAATCTCTTGTTGATTTTCAATTACATACTTATCACAGTACGGTATTATGGTTATGATACGTTTTTGTCATACCTCTTATTCTATATCACTTTATCTGATATTTATAGCTAGACTGATCCGTTTATTATTTTCTTCTTAAATAATACTCGGGTCAGACTGAGATATTACAGGTGCTTCCTCATGACTTCTTATCTGGAGCCATCTTCTGACTTTTGGCTAACTACTCTAGTTTAGTAGTTCTTGGATGTACACATTTGAGATGTAGACTCCATGTTGTATAACTAATCTTTTGTCTAGCACTTGTATTTATTCTTTTGTGTTATTGTGGATCTTATTTGACCACTACTCTGATATACACTTTTAGGTGTAATATTCATATCTTATTCCGCCTTTGTGATATGAACTATCTGTGACTGATTTATGTTATGTTTATTTCTATGTTTGTTTCCGAAGATTTTATATAGCCACCGTGTGATAGCTTTGTGTTTGTATCGGTATGTCGGATTTCCTCCTTAAAAGATATGCATTCTATTCTATCTGACATATCGGTGCTCATACAAAGAAGTTACACGGATGGTCGCTCATCAACAGCCTTATTCTCCGTGCTAATTGACAGCACTACATCGTAGTGTTCTTGGTTAGTGTGGGTTTAGAGGTGGGGCGTCACAGCAGACTTGGAGGAGATTTTTCCTTATGATAGTCAACACATGCATACTACGCAAAATCATTTTGATATTATTATTAGTGCATAGTGGAAAACATTTCGAAAGTATAATATAAATCCTAGCCAGCATAGGTACCATGATATTATGCCTGCTATAGCTACCCCCGAGGAGGCAGGTTATACAACTGAAATTGTAAGGGTTCGTATTGGGAATTGGATTTCCAACAAATGGTCAGGCTAAGGAACTTCCTACCGCCACATGGGTACGCCTCTAGCGGGACGTCCCGAGAACCTAACCAGATCTATGCCAACACAAAGCCAGGTTACCTTTTACTAGATAACTACTACACGACTATGCCATCACCCGGTCCTTTGGGACCTTTATCTGAGGCACCTCAACAAAGCAACAATCACGCAGAGATGAGATCGTAGCAACCACATAGGTTAAATATTAGGGCTCCATACCTGATACCACCCTTTTCCAGAAGGTAATGACATACCCTAAAGGGAGCGACCCTCATAACCTTGCCGCTTCTTTCCTGTTTCGACCATTTCCGGGGTGTGAGGTCCTGATGTAGTCTCGTCTGCAAAGCTACGCTTTATACAAAAGCCAAGCTTTGATCACAAATGATCAACAAATGATCATCACACAGCAGCACTCAGCATGCCACATTACCAAATTGAGAGTATATCACTCATAACCATCTACTACATAACCTCTGAGCTCGTACGTCTTAGAGAAGGGTGTTAAGCTAAGAGAATAAATTCTCCGCCACCAAACAGAAATGTATTTGAAAGAAATCTGCTTTATATCTCAAAGGTTAATGTCAGACACAACCATAAAAGTCTGTTCCGGGTTCGAACAGAAGCGAAGGCACTTGTAACGACCCGTAAAATTCGACGATTAAGATGAACTAAATTAATAAGATTTTTAAGTAAAATTTTGAAAAAAAGTAGAAAATCTTATAATTTATATTGGAGCGAATGTAGAAATTTTCCGTAGCAAGTGTAATTAAAATTTACAATTTAAAATTTTATTGCAATTAATCGAAATAATGTAAATTGTCATACTTGGTTATAAGTTTAATATAAGAAACAAATAGGAATGTTGAATTTGTGAGTTATCAATAATAATATTAACTAGAATGGAATTCAAATTAATATAATAATAGAAAGTGTAATTTGTTGCATTTGGGTATAAAATTAAAATATAAGTAAATAAAAGTAGGCATTAAATTTACCCATGGAATAATACGTTGAGTAATAGTGACTGTATGTAAATTTAGGTAGTAATGTTAATGGCAGTTGATGAATAACCAATTTAATGCAATTCAAATTTATTTGAAATGACTGTTCGGGTTATAATTGATTGTAAATAAAAATATTTTGAAATGTCAATTAATGAATTTATTAAAATTGTAAAGTTATAATAATTGATGGTAATTGGTTGAGAAGAATTAAGATAAATAAATGTACTTAAATGATAAGTAACATAATAATGGAAAGGGGTGAATTTAAATTTTAATAGTAACATACATTTACTTATAAGGTAGTAATTGGTGTAAATAAATTGAATGTAGATTTATGTAATAATGTTATTGCAAGGTAAGCTGTAACGACCCGTAAATTTTAGTGGTTTTATTTATATATTTAATTGGAATTTTGTGAAATTGTAAATAATAATATTTTGAAATAAAAATTTAATATTTGGAATACGCCTATTTTAACATAGCAACTGGTAAATTTTCATCTGATAATATTAAAGTTTATTTTCTTGTGAAATTCTATTTCAATTTAAGTCAGTTAATTATTGATGAAAATAAAATGTTTTCCAAACTTGAATATTTTTATACAATAAATTTCTAAATCATCTTCTGAGAAAAACATCAGTCTTCGTTTCGTCAAATTTGGACTTTTCTAGCTCCATTTATCTTATTTTCGACTGAATAGCAGCATTTTCGGTACCGATTATCGACTTTTGATCGGATGATCGTACCACCAATATTTGTATACCGTTTTGATCGTCTCTTCGTTCTGATCTCAGCGGTATATTTATTTCTTTATTTTGAGGTTCGGTACGCGACGGAAATGATAAACGGTTCGTTGTAACGGTACTATAATTTCTGACTTTACTCCTTCCTTCAGTTCAAATTTCTAGCATGCTCTCCAAACCATAATAAATTGCTTTACTCATTTTTCCAGCTGAATCTTTGCGGTACCATTGTTCCTACATTAAACCTTTGAACAATTCAACCTATTTCTATTCCCACCCTACCGTTTCTCCTTCAATAAATTAAATATATTACTAAAAGTACAAGTTAAAATATATATGAGCAGGCTTCACATTTTCTCAGATCTGAAGCTTTCATCTTCCTCCAATTCCATCTTTCTCTTCTCGTTCAAACCTGAGACAACTCATCACGCATGCCCAGACCCGAGCACATCCCCTAACTTCCCCACTGCTCTCCCTCACCTGCTCCTCCAACAACCACAATCGAGAACTACTCCGCTTCACCACTCTAAAGCAACCTCCGCCCTGATCTCTACCGAAGCCCTGCCAACCAAGCGCAGGTACTAGCGGTACGTCCTCTCTCCTCCATCCTTCCTCCTCGTGAAGAGCACAACCACCTCGGCCCTGCTTGGCAACCCAAGATCAGATCCCCACACATGGCATCGCCACCACAAGCAACTCGCCTGAGCCACCTCCAAGCCCAACCGTGCCTCCACTCCACAACTCAACAACTCGATCCAACAATCCGATCACCAACCCATCACCACAAGACCCCGCTCCACTTCAACACTGCTGCACGCAGGAGCCACCACGGCTGCCTCCTTCTACCGTGCCCTTCTTCTAGTGCGCGTGGCAGCCATCCTCTTCCTCTATGCATGTTGTAAGTGTACTATATATATATATATTTATTTTTATTTTTATTTTCTTCTGTTTGTATAAGTTATATAGAGTTTTGTCCTTTGCTGTATATGTATTTGTTTATATTAGTCTGCACGAGTTGTCTCCATATGAAAATTTTAAGTTTATAAAGCATAATAAGTTGTGGAAGTTACTTAAGTTATATAAACTATGTTAGTAGTATAAAGTTAAACTCTGTTGGATATTTAAAGGATATACATATAGTTTATATAGATTTGGATATGAAAAGTTATATAGTTTTAAAACAATTGTTTGGTTGTATAGATGTTAGCAATATATATATGTTAGTCTATATTGATCCTAACATATTTTAGTAGAAGTTAAGCTATATTTTGAAATAGTTTTAATATATGTTCATATCTTGTTTTACATGTAATATATATACACATGTTTTGATTTAAAAATGTACGTGTCTGAATGGTTCTGTAATCTAATATATATATATAGATGTAAGTATTATATATATATATATATATATTATTTTAAAAAGTTATATGAGTCTTGTATTCTATCAAGTCCACATATAGAATATATAGTGTTATAAGGGATAAGTTAGCTTAGTATAGAATGGTATAAAGCTCTATATTGGTCTGCATATATTAGTATGGTCTGCGAGTATATATAGTTGTTAAGTTAGGCATGTAGGTTGATGTATATAGTACCTACAATAGGTTATTCATAAATTTTAAAATATATTTTTCCCTGTTATTGTTTGAGTTTTACGTATTTTATAATAAATTATCTATATTGATTATATAATAGAAATTGATTTTTATAAACACTAATTTTGAATGCTACAGTAAATAGGGTACTTTAACATACATACATGATATGTTAAGTTGGAATGAATATAATATATAAGTATTGACTTTAAATATATTATGTATATATGTTGAAGTTTAATATATGTGTTTTAAATTTGAGGTAATGGATTTCGAAATACATATATATTTAAATTTAAATGTGTTTGTATTTAGAATATCATTTTATATACATATAGATGTACATAGTTATATATATATATATATCTGTTCACTTATATTTATCTTCATTGATCCAGTTCTGATTTGTTTCCATCAATTCCTGTTCTAGCCTCGTCTATCAATCTGTGCTCAGTTGCTTTGCTTTGACACTTATCATTTGAATTTGGTCGATTTTCGAATTCATGAGTTATTCTATGTGCTTGTCCTGTTTATCTCTAGCCTCGAAAGGTGAGCAATCACTCATGATTAATGTTCTTATATTTATTAAATTTGATTTCAATTGAAATGTCAATTGAAATATGCTGATGTTAGTTATTTACATTGTTATATATATGTCATTATCTGTATCTGCTCACCTGTGACATCTGACACCATTATCTATTATTTATATTGATGATATATGCCTGTTGCTGTTGTTATTTTATTATCATATATGTTATCACTCTGCAAGTTCCCTATTAGTATAGAATCACTATGGGTTGAAATGATACATACCCGAACGATCTGTAGAATAGGAGAAAATCGTTATGGGTTGAAATGATAAACCCAAGCGATTTTCATTGAATTAAATTTGGGATTGCGGGTTGAAAAGATATATACCCGTATATATAATTTAAATTGCGGATTGAAATGATAAATATCTGTATCACTTGACCATAGGATAGAAAATTATATACAGGCACCGTTGGTCTATATATAAAGGTTTTGACAATGATTTCTTTGGTTTTGAAAAAAAAATTATGGTTTTGATAAATATTGATTTTTAAAGATTCATTAAAGTTGATTTAATAAAGTTGATAAATAATATGTTTAAGCATTTATTTAATATCTATATTTTCAAATATAGAATTTATAATGATTTGAAATTGATTGAAATTATATTTATTTAAGAATTATATTTAGATAAGTTTGATTTGAAATGTATTGAATTTGAAATTTAAAGAAGTGTTTTACAACTTGAAATTTGAAAAGGTGACTTAAATGGATATTTCAAACTTATATATTTAAATGGGATATTTCGTTTATTTAAATTTGTAAATTGAAATTGTATTTAAATGTTATGGAAATAATTAAGTTAATATTTCAAAACTAAATAATTGTAAAGCGAATCAGATATGTATATAAATTTATCGAATTTAGTTTTGAAATGTTGAATATTTAAAGCTTTAAAATATATTAAAATGGCTTATTTTATGGTTCAGATATGTATTTGAAATCGATAATTTGAAATTGTTTATTTAGAAGCTGAATCAAGTTGAAACTGATGATGTGAGATTTGATTAAATTAAATTTTTGGAATTCGAGTTAATTTGAACCGATTTGTGAAATTTGAAGAACTATCTTATTTTATAAAGAAACTTTAAATTATATTTAAAACTATTGATACTATACTTTATAAATTATTTGGTTTTATTTAAATGAGATATTATTGAATTGTTTTGGAAATGAAAATGATATATTATTGAATTGGGTTTTGAAATGGAAATAATACATTGATAATTTGGGTTTGAAATAGTAATAATAATTTGGTTTAAAGTATATACTATTTTGAAGTAAAGGATATGGTTTGAAATGAAAAAAAAATTGTGTTTTTAAAAGTATATATATTTGTAAATGACCATGGTGTTATAATAACGATTGGTTGTTAAAGAGACCGGGATCGGATATGGACATACTCTCTGTCGATACCGAAAACCACTTTGACAACTATGTACGCGGTGGAGTTTCCAGAATGAAGTAGGATGGTGGAGACGATCCTAAGGTATATACGTGGACCCAACTCCCATGAGTTGGCATAAGGTGACTAAAACAGGAGCGATCTCGGGCCAGTGAGCTAGCACTTCGTATCGGACACACTTCTTCGATTTCATTCTATTACTTGTTGATTTTGGTGGCCACCCTTCGATTTGGGAGTGTTGTTCGAGGTGGAACGGTAGTGGCTGCTATGCGTATCCATCAATCCGTGTGCGTAATTGGTATATCTACCCTGGCATTGCCTTGTGTGCCGTGTCACCTACCATATCGATCTTTACTACGATTATGATTTTAAGATCCGACCGCGTTAAGGTTCTCCATCCCCTTAACGTTATTTTCTATATGATTATACTTTACTAAATAGACACTACTGCATATAGCGTATATTACTACATAGTAAATAGTTTAACGGACCCTTAGAGGATGGTTATCCCAAACATCCTTTAAGTTACTTGTATTTCATTTGATATTTCATTTGAGTTGGATTTATTGAATATAAGAATGTTAATCCTGACTCGAGTGTTTTGTGTTTTGCTTTACGCTCGGGTCAGACTGAGTGATACAGCATTTGAGACTCACCTTTGGAGTTGGAGCTTCGCTTGGAGATCCAGCTATCTATCGATCCTGCTTCAGTTATTCAGTTGGTTCCAGTGATGTATTCAGATCTTGTATTTGATTATTGTATTGAGACATCTATTGTATTCGAGACTTCTGTTGTATCTTGTCTAACTCTGTTATATATATATAGTAGCTTCATGAACTACTATCCTTTTGTTTCCGCTGCATTTTTGTTATATTACTCTGTGTCTGTGATCTGTAATTATTTTATTTACTGTATATGCTGAGTTTTGCCAAATTTTATTTACAATCCATTGTTTTGAATTATTCAAGTCCGGCATGTGTGGATCTATTGTCGATTTGAATGGTCCAAAATACTGGGTCGTTACATAAGCAATGCTAATTAAAGGCAATAATAGATTGAATGTGATAACGAAATTGAAATTATGTAAATGAGTAACTGGTGTCTGTAAACAATAACTTATTAATGCAGTTAAAAGTAAACGATGGCGATATTAATGTGTTTCCCGTTAGTTGACTATGAACAAATTGAATAAAATTCAAATCAATGGAAGTAATATAGATGTTATACTTAGCTACAAATTGGATATATGGAAATAAATGTAAGCATTCAATTAATTAATGAATTTGAATTTCAATAAGTGGTAATTGAATAAAAGTCAATGTTCTGTAAGTAATCATATTATTCGCTTGAAAATAATAAGTATAAAGTTAATTAAATTTTAATGGTTATAATTATATAAGTTAGCTATTTGTTTAGTTCATAAAAATTTAATTTGAAAGCAATTGCAGTAATTGACTAAATTAAGGGTGATTGAATGAATTCAAAGTTATAGTAACCAAAGAAGTAATACGCAATAAATTAAAAATATATACAAAATATAGATAAGTAATTTTAATGTTTGTTGTTGATAATAAACGTTACTTTAATGGTAATGGATAAAACAACGGAAGTGTGAATGGAAAATTTCATAGAAACTAAGGTATGTATAAGTAATAAATTGGTATAAGAATGGAATTAAGGTAAATTCATTAATTAGCTTTATCCCTTAATTAATGCGTACAATTGATTGAAGTACACATTTAGAAATGTAATATTTATTCTAATTGAGATGTAAATAGGCGTATATTTGGGTCCATCTATCCTACCTTCAGCTTCGTCTATAAATAACCCGTTATAAACCCTTGTCACTCCTTATTTGCATTTGTCTGTGCATACATCTCCTTCTCAACTCTTCATTCCAATAGCAAACAAAACCCAATTCCCAAATTCCAAAACCTAATTTCTATTTCAAAAAAAAGAGAGAAAAAAAAAGAGATAAAAATTTGCGAATCTGCAGCAACTTCGGGTCTCGCTTCGGGTTTCAGAGGGAAAAACGCTGTAGTAACTTCGGGTCAGGGAGAAAACGACTTGGGTCTCCAGGTCATTTTGGCAAAAACTCGGAGCAAGCACCGGGGATTTTAGGCGACGGACCTAAGTTGAACTCGAAGTCGTCCTAGACCAGAATTTTTCAATCTTTAAATCTTCATAACTTTTTCATACGAGCTCGGATTCACGCACGATTTTTTTGTTAGGATCCTATAGAAATTTCTAACATTTTGGCGCTTGTTCGGATGAATTCAGAGACTGTTGAAATTTTGGGTTTAAATTGGATTTAAATTCAATTTAAATTCAAAAGGTGAGTGTTTTAACCCACTCACAACTTCTAAAATTTCTTATGTTTGTTAAATTGATTTATGATGCGAATAGAAATTTATTTATGACTGTTTGGCATATTTTATTCATCATCTCAGTTAAATTGCATGTATTGAATTAAATTATTTGAATATTCATTGCATATAAACTGCCACTGAAACAGTTATTTAATTTATTATTAAATATAAACTGCTAATTAATTACCTGTTATTTATTATATGTGCTATATAAATGCTAATGTTTGATTTGATGATGATTGTGATATATGATTTGATGATTGATATCAGATGAATGGATGCTGTATTTTATATTGTTATAAACTGCAAGTTATTATGCAATTCATTTCATTCGAGATTGCGGTTTGAAATGATATATAACCGTAAATTTCATTTTTAAATTACGGATTGAAATGATAAATATCCGTATCACTTGACCATAGGATAGAAAATTATATACAGGCACCGCGGTCTATATATAAAAAGTATTCTGAAACGATTTCCATGGTTTTGTAAAGAAATATATGATTTATGAGATATTGATTTGGGATATTTTATAAATGCTATTTTATATAAAATTCTTGGTTATAAGTTATGTATTAAATTGTTTAATGTATAAAATAAGTTTAATAATAAAGTATATTTTAAATACTTATTCATATTTTGATATAGAGTTATATTGATTTTTATAAAATCAAATTTGGGAAGATAGTTTTGAAATTGATTTGAGATTTTAATTAATTAAGATCTTATTGAAATTGAGATTTTAAAAGAATATGGTTTTATAATTAATTCGAGTTTAAGGTGATTTAAGTGAATAAATTGAAGAATATTCAGTTATTGAATTTGAAGTTTTATTTAAAGAATATTGGATTTAGTAAGCAAATATTTCAAAACTAAATAATTGTAAAAGTGCATTTGCTATATATATAGGAATTATAAATTTTGGTTACAAATATTGAACAAGTTTTGAAATATTTTTGAAATTGAACTGGTTTATTTGGGAATTTAAATCTGTATTTGGAATGGATTTGTTAAGGCTGGAAAGCTATTTTATTTTATAACGTAATTTAATATTTAAACCATTGAAGTATGGTAGTTATATTTCAAAGTTATGAAATTCAAAATTTTATGTTTTGAAAGGTTATATTTCAAGTATTTGGTTTCGAAATATTGTAACTTTGAGATGTTATGGTTTTAGAAAAAGTTATATTTGAAAATGATATCTTATTGATTTGGTTTGTAAAAGAAGAAATGATATCGAAATTTATGGTTTAGAAATGGATATTATATTTTGGTTTTAAAAATATAAACTATTTTGAAAGGCTGCGGTGTTATAATAACGTTTGGTTGTTGAAGAGACCGGGATCGGAAATGGTCATACTCTCTACCAACTCCGAAAACCACCTTAACAACCGTGTACGCGGTGGAGATTCCAGAATGAAGTAGGATGGTGGCGGCGTTCCTTGAGGTATGTACGTGGACCTAACTCCCGTGAGTTGGCATAAGGTGGCTAAACCACGAGCGATTGACGGGCTAAGAAGGTAGCACCTTTTATCGGACACATCCCTTCGATACTATACTATGACTTTTGGATTGATTCAGTGGCCACTTTGATTTTTGTTTGTGGGTGTGGCTTGAGGTGGGTGGTAGCTGCGCGCTACGCGTTACCACCAGCCCGGAAGCGTAATTGGTATATATCTACCCTGGCATTGCCTAGTTGTGCCGTGTCACCCACCATACCTGCAACGACCGTGATTTTATTACCGTCGTAATAAATAATTTTAAAATCTATAACAACCATGATTTTTGAGTTACGGTCAGAGTAAATATTTTAAATAGAAATTTTTAAGTTAAAATTTGAAGAAAAAAAATAGCAATGTAAATATGTAACAAGTCAGTGGAAAAATATATAATCACATTTGCATTGCCGCTGCATTCAAGTAATAAAGAAAATTTATAACCAGAGAAGTAAAACAAAGTGTGAACACTTTTATTATTATTTTTCTATCATCATATTTCATTGACTGTCACTAGCCATCATGTGGCCGTGTACCATAATTGCAAATTCACGTTTGCATTTAATGAAATGGTACAAAATGCTTTTTAACACTCCTCCATTTTGACTTGGGCTCGGTAGTGAAGAAAAATCTCTGCAACATCTTTTAGCTCATTCCCTTCTGATAGCTCAGCAAAAATACTTTTAATGGCAGCTCCAATCTTTACCTCTTCAATCTAGGTTGCTAGCTAAATTTGAAGCAAATTCTAGGTGAGTCTTAAACTCACAAGTTTTGATTTATTCTCCATCTCAGGTTGTACAATTTTGCGTACAAGATGTGTCTGTGCCAAGCCTAATTTATTTGCATGCATTTTTGTCAATTGTTAGTACTTCATACTAAAGTCAGTTGCACGCGTGACCATATTTAAGTACTCTGGTACTTTGATTTATTGAACTTGCAGTGGCCAGCCTCTTTTACACAAAGCATAGTATTCGTTGGAAACAAATATGGCGTGTCTGCATATTATGAGAGCATCTCCAACAGTTTGGAGTGCGGAAATTCGATTTTCCGCACTCCAAAATGTTGGAGCCCTCATTTCTACAACAGAAATGAGGGCAGGCGTCTGTTGAACAGGCGCCTAGACATCAGGCGCCTGTTCAACAGGCGCTTGGTTAATGCGCCTATATCAGGTGCATTTCCCTCCATTTCCTCTCATTCCTCCCTCTTCTCAACCCCCATTTTCAAACCAACTTCACATCCAAATGCCGCCCCGTCCGGTCAAAACTGGTAGACGCACCGTTTGATATACGACTGATGCCAATATCGGACCTGTTCATATCCCTCTCGATGCTACCATGACTCCAGCCGATCTTCGATCTTTGCACGACTTGCCCCCTACTGTTTCGCATCGACTTACTGCAGCTATAGCGACACCACAGGTATACATTTATTTATTTATTGCTTAATAAACGACCATGTAAATATAAATGTATAATAATTCCTTATTTACTTTAACATTAAATAATCATATATTTAGGTTCGTCACGTAGCGATGCGAGGTAGTTGGTATAGGTGTATGTCTGAATATTTTGATCAGTTACCGGAGCCGATTTTGGATAGGCTACATGCATCACCTTTTGGTGAATTTCTTGCTTTACCTAGATTTGCACATGTAGATCGTTTTCTGGTAGAGGCCCTTACCGAGAGATGGTGGCCTACCACTCACACATTTCATTTTCCTGATTTTGAGTTAGGACTGACTCCTCTAGATTTTTATATGCTCACTGGCATAGAGGTTGGTCGACCTTACCGTCTCCCTGTTCCATTTGATAGTTCATTTGAGGAGTTCGAGTCATATTCAGCTTATTTACCGACTATGGCCGATGAGGAGGTTAGAGGAGGAGCTGTTACTCTCCCTTGTTTGCAGCGTTATATAGTAGAGTACATGGCCGTTGAGGATATGCACACTCCCGTTATCCGTGCATTCATACTATACCTTTTTGGGTCTACATTTTTTAGTAACAATAAGGGTACTATTAGACTTGGTTTTCTGGCCGGGTTAGTAGATGTGGATGGACTCCATATATATGATTATGGTACTACTATTATTGGTTATTTGTACGTAGCATTAGATACATATGCGCTTCAGCAGTCTAGACAGATGTATGGCTTTTGGTACATTCTTCCATTTTGGTACTACGAGTATACTGCCAATATGCACCCCCGACTTATTGTAGAGGCGAATGCCACACCTTATATTTACTTTCCCAAATTGCGTCGTTGGGGTCCTCCTATGCATTTGTCTCGTGTTGCACAAGGGGTGCACAATGAGTTGATGGAGGCTAGACAGTGGATGGATATGAGGCGGCGTGGTAACATTATCATTCGTCCATGGGATCAGTACTTACAGTTCCTAGAGCCCGGTCCTGACCATCCACTCACTTTTCATTTATCCATGTCGCGACGTAGGATTTGCTTTCAGGTTGCTACATGTCCATTCATATAGAGGATCGGTGTTGGCTACAGTTGTATGGTATAGTTCGCATTCCATCAGATCCGCTACCATGGGATGATATGCATGGTGATATTCGGGTTGGACCAGCTTATATTCATGCGATGAGGGGTGCAGGTTGGGTGGATGGTGAGCCATTTACAGTTTTGGGAGACTTTGATTCATATTGGGCTCGAGTAGCCCCACGTGCTTACGCTTTACCTGATTATATTTGGGGTTTGAACTCCGATCATATTGGGCCGCGTACCTCTTCTGGTAGAGTTCCACTACCGCCTGCCACCTTTGAGCCTACATCATCTCAGTACATGCAGCCTCCTACTTTCGACCCACCACCTCATTCGTTTAGAGCGTATGATGTACATGGTCAGGTTGTGGAGTATCCCTTGCAGTATCCTACAGACGACGCTATTACGGGTATACCATCCGCCGGATTGTACCAGCCTCATCAGGTCTGTATGAGTTTTTAATTTTCCTTAATTTACTTGTCATTATATTACTTGTCATTATATTATCCACCTGTGTATAATTTTTCTTGTGCGCATATCAGTTTTCTCAGTACATGGATTATGATAGACGGATGATTGCTGCATTTGAGCGTATGACGCTCGATTATACAGGGATGATGTATCAGAGTTACCAGACCGCGGTCCAACAACAGCAGACTCAGTATGATGCGCAGATACAGGGATTACAGACCCAGATTCAGCAGCTTCAGGAGCAGCTCCATGCGGGACCTCAGCCGCACGACTTTGATGACGTCAACGACGACAGTGACGACGATAGTGGAGACGATGAGGAGATTGATAGCGGTTTTGATCACATAGACTGATGTGCTGCATTTAGATGTTTTAGACTGTGTTATTATGTGACTGTCTATATGTTGGTGATGATGCTAATTTATGCTTAGTTATTATTGAGCGTATATGTACTAGAATTGTGAAGATTTTGATGTAACAAACACATTTGTGTTTGTTTGTCAAACAGTTTATGGATGTTTGACACGTGGACTTTAATCTCATGCTTCATTTTATTGTACGCGGATCACGACTTGTTTATTTAAGAGAAAGTTTTGTACTCTTATGTCACAGCATTTAAAAGTTCGGTAAATTCAATCAATGAGTAACTTATTAAATATGCATGGTAGTAGAGGTTGGCCCGGAATGTTAGGCAGTATAGACTGCATGCATTGGGAATGGAAGAATTGTCCAAAGGCGTATGCTGGAGCTTATCAGGGTAAATCTCATAGGTCCTCTATTATTCTTGAAGCTGTAGCGTTGTATGACTTATGGATATGGCATGCATTTTTTGGAATGCCAGGTTCGAACAATGATCTTAACGTAGTCGAACGATCTACGTTGTTCAATGATTTAGCAAACGGAAGATCTACTCCTTGTACATTTACTTTGGGAGGTAACACGTACGATCATGGATATTATCTAGGTGATGGTATATATCCGAAATGGAGTACCATTGTCAAGACAATTTCTAACCCACAAAACAATAAACAAGCAAAGTTTGCAGCGATGCAAGAAGGCCAGAGGAAGGATGTTGAAAGAGCATTTGGGGTTCTTCAGTCTAGATTTGCGATAGTCAGTAATCCATGCAGACTTTGGTCACCAGTTAAAATGACAAAAATAATATACACTTGTATTATTTTACATAATATGATTATAGAGGATGAAAAAGACATGGAAGAAGATTACGTGTACGAGGGTGCTCCTACACCACCGCATGTTTGGCTCAACGATATGATTGGAAGCGCACTTGAACTCGAGTTTCATGTAGAAAGCCAAATGTCATACCGTAGTGCTCAACTTCATCGAAGACTACAAAATGATCTCATAGATCATCTTTGGGGGCTTTTTGGAAATCAGTGAAACTCTATTTCTATTCTTACGTTTTCTACTATTGTTTATGTTGTTTCGTATTAAGGTTATTGTAATTTGTTTCTGTATAATTAAGCTAATGTTGTTAAAATCATTTTTTAGTGTAATGCAATTTAAATGAAAAAACTTATATTACTAATTGCTTGCATTAAGAACACAATACAAATAACGATACTTAATGATACAATGGTTGTAGAAACGGTAATTCATTTAATGATCCTCTTCAAGTCTACGCCTCATAATTTCTCTCCTTCTTTGCTCTGTATACTGCAGTTGTTCTGCAGACATATGTGACGTATCCATGAACATGATTGCATCTTCATCTCTTTGGCTGTTTCCAGCAATAAGTTGATCCATTCTTGATAACTTTTCTTGGTGTTGCATTGCTCGAGTGTCCATTGCCCGGTTAAATCTTTCTTAAGATTCAAGCATGACTTTTTTTATTTCATCTTGATCCGCTACGGCAGTCTGCTTCTTTTTGGCCGCTTTTGCTCCCTGTGGCCTAACAAAATGATCTTCAGTTGGGGATGGGCCTTCTTCTGATCCTAAACCGAAGCTTCCTTGGGATTCCATAGGACTGGAGGTTTCTCCAACTCTAGGCGTTTTACCTCGACCGCTGTTTGATTGAACTTGTTGAACGGTCTTTTGAAGCGATGATTTCCATTTAACATGCTCGACCAACATGTCATACACATGCATGAACTGATAAAAATGTGGTGCTTGTTTACTATCAGGTTTATAGATTTGTTTGAACAACTTGTTTGCAGCCATTCTCTGTTCAAAAAATAACTGGTAAACTTAGAGAACTAAGATAAAAAAATACAATGAAATTACATTGAAGCTTACTAAATGCGTTTCATTCCCAAAGCCACTAGGATTCGTTTGCTTCAATTTGAACATTTGAGAATCGAACGTTTGCGTTTGACGATTTATTTTTCCATAATGACCTTTGACCGAAGATAGCGTTCTTTTTCGATTCATGTTCTTCCGATTATAGCAATTAGTAATTTTGCCCCAAAAAGATTCACCACTTTGATCGGTCCCTCGAATAGGATCGACTGATAGTGCACAGTAAATGTAGCAAAGATCGTAGTCTTCCGCAGCGCTCCAACTTGCATTAGTTACTTCCCCCCAATAGGAATCGTAGCGTCTTGCAAGTCGTATTCTTCAAAACTGGCCCTTGCAGCAACATCGTCGAAATTGGAGTACATTTTCAGTTGAGATCAGTGGCAGAAAAAATTGCAAAGAAGGAAATTGGTTTGAAATGAAAGAAGAGGGGGGAGTATTATTTGATGATGGAAAATGACCGTTGGGAAATGGCCGTTGGAGGATAGTAGGCGCCTGTTCAACAGGCGCCTCATCCCATCCCACATTCTCAGCCCGAAAGCCCCCCTTTCCACACTATTGCATTTTCTCGTGCTCTGTTGGGAAGGAATTTGGGTGCGGATTTGAGAAAATTGGAGCTGTTGGAGATGCTCTGATGCCAGATCTTTGAAATTGTAATTTACATGCTTGCATATGATAGAGTGCGTGTTTATGATCATAGAGTCCAGACCACTTTAATTCTTGCGTGCGTGTCCATGCATTTTCGTATTGCCCAGGCCCTAGTTTTATTTCACAATTTTTTTTGTTAACAGGCTGCATATATCATTAAAATGCATGCGTTGGTCAGGACATTGCGTTATGGTTTGCATTTTTACAATGCCTGCGTGCGCATATTTACAAAAATACATGAGTTAGTCAAGTCATTTTGTTTTGGTTTGCATTTTAAAACCATATTTGCGTGCGCTTAGAGTATCCACAATAGTGCATGCATTTAGTGATTTTGACAAAGGAGAAATATATGGCCAGATTAGTGTTAAGGTTTGTTCATCTATTCATTTGAATTCTTTCCGGTTCATTTACATTTTTATTTAGTGTACGTGTGTGGTGATAGCACCAGTTAGGATATTATTGCCAAGCTATCAATTATTTTGATTAATTTATAGCAATAATACAATCTGAAGAAAACTTTGCTTTGAAACGGTGTACGTTTTAAAACGTATTTTTGCTCCGTTATTTTTATAACGAATTTTTTTTCACCGGCGCTTGATTTTTGAAACGCGGTGCTTTGGTGACATTTTCGACGAACGAAAATTCACTGTTATTTTAACGTCAGTAACCGTTAATTTAAAGTGACTTTTCAAGCGGTTATCCCGCAACACTGATTTAGTATCCGTTTTAACGGTGTTTTGTGAAGCGCAATTTCTTCGTCGAAATTGCTACAGATGTTGCTGTTTTAATCACGTATTTTAAAAATCATTTTAAAATAAAAGTGTTTCCAAAAATTTTACAGTTTGCGCTTTCAAAAGAATGAGGAACCGATTTAAACGATTCAACAAAATTGAGGACTATGAACCCTTACTTTTACTGAGTCGGTTAATTCCGGACTTGTCCGTTTGAGAACATAAAATGTTATTTTATAAAATACACAAGTTTGCACTTTCAAGGAAATGATGAAGAGATTTAAACGATTTGGCAAAAGTACGGAGTATGAAACCTCACTTTTACTATTTCGGTTAATTCCGGACTCGTTAATTGAAACATCTGCTGTTTGATGACTCTGATGATTTTGTTGGGCTTTCGAGCCACTCTGTTGGACCTTTGGGTCATCTGATGGACCTTCGAGTCAATTACCAGTACTAAACCTTCGAGTCACTTTGCGGACCTTCGGGTCATCTGATGGGCGCCAAAAACTATAGTACTTGGTAGGCTTTGGCCATATGAGATGCACGTGCGGCGTAGCTAAAACTCGCCATCTGCTAGGATCGATCCACTTTTATGTTGATTTTTCTAGTTATCTATTTGTGATTTCTAGATTTTGTGAATTGTTGTTTTGAATTCAATTGTGAATTTGAAAGTTGATTCTGATGGAGTTTGATGTGATTTCTTCATTCAAACTATGTCGATTTCTTATGTTGAATAGTCTCATTCGAGATTATTATTATTTTGCTTGATGTTGTTTATGATGCATTCACTTCTAAGAATAAATTAGACTGATCTGTTTATTATTTTCTTTTAAATAATACTCAGGTCAGACCGAGTTATTTCAGGATAGTCGCTATCTCTGATTCAGTAGCAGCTTCAGCTTTTGGGATTTCACATCATCTTCTGTCTAGTCTCCGAGGAGTACTTTTGGTTTATTGAATCTCATCTTATGTATGTATTGATGGATATGTATATGTACATTGGGTTCATGTGAACTATCGATTGTTGTAGCATGTATTCCAGACTTGTCTTCTGCTATATATCTGATATTTCTATTCTAATGTGATTATACAATTAGTGTTGTTTCTATTATGAGTTGTTCTGAATTTTTCTTTAACCACCATAGTTTCATTTTAGATTTGGATTGAATTTATATCTTTGGGAGTAATTTACACAACTCCTATCGATGTAATCAATACTCATCTAAGGCATAACTTATGGATGGTCGCTTCTAACAAGCCTTATTCTTCGCAATAGCAGACGTTATTCCTTATAATAACCTTTGTTATTTTGGGCATAGAGGTGGGGCGTCACAGCTTGGTATTAGAGCTGAAATTCAGAATAAATTGTAATAAACACAGAACAAAACAGAATGGAACATGTGTTACAACTATTCGGGGGTTTTTATTCGTGCCTTTCTAATCTATTTCTTCCACTTAAACATATGGAGTATGTCTAGGAATAAATTTCATATTCCGTAGTACTCCATTTGTTAAAATTCTTATCAATTGTATATTGTGTTAACTAATCTTTACCTTCTCTTGTCTCTCAGCCTATGGCTGGAAGAGGTAGAGGGAAGCGTTCTAATGCAGGTCCATCTAGTTGTTCTCATCCAGACGGAGTCTATATGTCAGCTGATCAGTTTATGGAGCTATTTCGGGGTACTCAGCCTCCCGTTGCTACTCCTGTGGCTCCTAATCACAAGTCTGCATTTGCCTGCATGTGTAGTGACTATTCCCACCTTGGAGGCCAGCCTTTCAAGGGATCGGAAAGTGTTATGGAGGTTCAGAGTTGGTTGTGCACTTGTGAGCGCATATTTTCTCGGATGAATCTTTCTGATCATCATCACGTTCTCGTGGCATCTAGTATGTTGCAAGAGCGTGTGCTTGACTGGTATGAGCTTTTTTTGTGGAAGTTGATGAGTCCTCTCTCTCTTGGATTCAGTTTAAGGAACGATTCGAACTTAAGTTCGTTCCTGAATTGGAAAAGGCTAACCTTGCTCGTAGTTTCCTTGAGTTTAAGCAAGGAAAGTCCTTTGTTTTTGATTATGTTGCATCTTTCGAGGCCTTATCCATGTACGGAGTTGAGTTCATTAATACTCCGCGTAAGAAGAATCTTCGTTTTGTTGGTGGTTTGAAGAAGTATTTGAAGAAAGTACTTTTGCTTCAGCTTAAGCCCTCTTTTGAGGAGCTTGTTGATTCGGCTCTTTGTCTTGAAGCTGTTGAAAAGGAACATGATAGTGGTGATGATGTTGAGGTTTCTAAGAACCCCAACAAGAAGAGGTTTCCATTTCATAAGCCTAATTCTTCCAACCAGAAGAAGAAGAAGCAAGCTACCTCTAGTTTTCAGCCTAGTTGTGCACCTTCTATTCAAAGGGCGTGCTATAATTGTGGTTCTCTGGATCATCTTCACCGTAATTGTCCTAAGCCTCGTATTTGTCTCTACTGCAAGAAAGAGGGTCATTGGATTTCTGATTGCTCTATTAAATCTAGGGGTCTCAAATCTGGGAAGCTTAATGTTGCTAAAGCTTCTGGTGTTTCTTCTCAGCCCAAAGGTATTACTCCTTCAGTTTTGGAAGGTTTTATTTTATTTCATGTTCGTTCTATTAGAGTTCTTTTCGATACGGGTGCATCGCATTCATTCATCAAAGGAGCTAGTTGATGTTATTCATTTGGATGTTGTTACTCTTTGCGACCCTTTGAGGATTGTAAATCCTATTGGTGGATCTGTTACTCTTGGTTTGTTGTGTGTTGATGTTGAGATTATTCTTTGTGACACTACACCAGAAACAGCTTTTGACAGCATTTCAAAAACGCTGTTATATGATACGACAGCGTTATTATAAATGCTGTATAACGACATGCTGTCGTAGATGCAAAAGTTTTAACAGCAAAATAGAAAACGCTGTAAAAAATTTGATACCACAGCGTTTATTAAACGTTGTTATATGACACAGCAGCGTTAGAACAAACGCTGTATAACGACAAGCTATCGTATAAAGAGAACTTACAACAGCTTAATTTTAAACGCTGTGGAAATTATTCTTTTGACAACGTTTTATTTAGGCTGTTAATATTTTTATTACAGCATTTAATGCGTGCTGTGTTATGTTTTTACAGTTGGGATGATGTTTTACTACAGTTTACAACAGCGTTTAATAAACGTTGTTACTCACTATTTAATGATAATTACAACACGAATTAAACGCTGTTGTTTCTTCATTAACAGCATTAAAATAGATGTTGTCTTCTATTTATATGATTTTTACAGCATTAACATTCCACTATATTTGCATATTCCAAAACTACATTTTGAGTATAATCAAGCAACCAGTATATATAACATGTTCTAATGAATAATAATCTGTTAAATAAACTAGCTAAAATAATATTAATATACAAAAAACATCTATAAATCAAGTTTCAATAATATCCATAAACAAAAATAACACAGTAGACCAAGTTATCATAATATTGTTAAACAAAGATAAGGTATATGTTAAACAAAAATATAATATCAATAAAATAAGTCCGCACCAAATGCCAACAACAAAACGTGCATCTAAAAAGTTTCATATGCTTGCTACTTGCTACGGAAGAAGAATGTGCCATCGCCATCTTTAATTACCTGCGATGAAAAAATTTGAAGTCAGTGAGTAAACATAAATTAAAATCTAAACCCATCTGATAATCTCAATACAATTATTACAAGCAAATCAATATTTTTATCACAGTTCTCGATTTACACTAATAGATATTACATAGATGAGTTTTATTGTAGTATCCAACATTATTGTTAAGTATGATTTACATAGATGAGTTTTATTGTAGTATCCAACAATATTACACAATTAAGTGAGTAAACAATAATTTGAAGTCAGTGAGTAAACATTAAAATTTGAAGTCAGTGAGTAAACAATAATTAAACCATATGAACTTTAGGTCATATTATATATGTTTTCTTATTTTGAATGTGCAACATGAATTTGATTCAGTATGTGATACCATTTATAAATTGTATGTTGTATCTTGAATATCCATCACAATCCATTGCCTTCTTCCATAGTGTATTCTTTAAAATGATTTATTCAAAAAATATGATCCACCTATATTCTTGGGTTCATTCTATGCTTTTAAAAGTTCACACCAAATAGTATTCTATTTATCTTATAACATATTGGTTGATTCTACTTGAGATTATTTCAAGTACTGGAGACCTTGCTATAATTTTAGTGTAGTGGCAAGTTCAATATTTGCATAAAAATATTTAAGACAATAACTTATGCCTAACAAAGGTTGTTACATGGTTTAATCGATAGCCTGTAAAGGGTATACATGGCAAATGTGATTATGAAGATCATGTGACTATGATTATGGAATACCGTAATGAAATTGAGGTTGAGTTAAGTAGAATCCGTGATGGAATTCTAAATTTACTTGACACTCATCTTGTACCTTCATCGACCACTGCCGAGTCTAAGTGGTTTTATTTGAAATGAAGGGATATTATCATAGGTGTCTTATTGAGTTGAACACTAGGGTGGAGAGAATAGAGGGTGTTAAGAGCAAACTTATTGCCTACAAATCTGCGTGGGATATTGCTTTGGCTAAATTACCACCAGCCCATCGTATAAGGCTTGGTCTGGCCCTCAACCTTTCAGTGCTTTACTATGAGACTCTTAGCTCGACTAACCATGCTAGCATTCTTTCCAAACAGGTTTGGTTTTACGTTTTTTATAACATGATATGATTTTTTAATTTTTATATTAGGTTATTCAATTGAGAACAAACAACATAGCTACATTCATTCATCTTTATAATAGACGGCTAACAAAGTTATTGCTAATCAAATAGTATAAATATTATAGCCCTGTCGCTATTAACATAAAGTAATAAATATGACTGTATAACTGTGAAGTGGGATTTTCACCATTTTAGGTTGATTTATTGTTTAGTAAGATGTTATGTGGAATTAAATGTGCTTGATTTGTATTGTTAACCTCTATGGCATGTCAACAGTCAACATTTTCTTACCGGACTTCTGGGTATTTGTTAAATATAATTTGAGATTGCTAGTTGTTTTCTAAAAAATAAAATACTTCATTGTCTCGGTTCCATGTTATAGCGTCATTTTTAGAAATAGTGAAAAAAAATTATTTGTGTATCAGGCAACCTATGAAAAGTGGATTCAAAATGTAATTTTTTCGTGTCTTTTATATTTTACTTTTAAATAGTATTATAGAGAGATTTCTAGGTGTAAATAGCAACACTCCTTAGTCACACTCATAGACTTAAAACGTGTGACTATTTAATCAGAATAACCAGCATATTAAGGGAAAATGCAACTTATCACCTTGAATGTATTGGAATTAATCAACTGGAACACCAATGCATCACCATCAACTAGCTTATGGTCAATAGCAAATCCTCTCCAACCAGTACTCAACCCTTTTTTTGCTGCCAAATAAAGTGTCCTTGTCTCACCTCCATCTTCATCAATAAGATATATTGGTTCTTCCTTTTTCGATAGGTGCTTGATACAGAAATGATTGGGAAGCCCCTATCCATAAATTTAAAATCCCTCAGTAACATATCAATTGTACACAGAACTTCATTCATTGTTATATATAGCACTCGCCAACCAAAAACCTCATGCTGTATGCGACTAAAGCATCGGCTTCACGAATGTGGGATAGAGTTCTCCAAGCCCTGCTTCCAGCTCTTCTACTTTCTCAATTGCAGACGCTCTTGCTTCATTTGATGCATACACACGGCTGTCTATATCTCTATATGTTGATGTTCTACTACTTGATCTACATTTATAATATTTCATAAAAATCATAATTATTTCATCTAAAATGGCTTGGGCCTCTTAAATATAATAAATCTTTTGTATACTTACTTTCAAGCTAGATAAACAAGCTCCAGCACCTGTCATATATAAGTTTCTAAGGAAATTATTTTGTTGCACTCACTTGAATATCAAGAACCATATATGTTAGTAGTTAACAACATATACCAAAAAAACTCTGACAAGTTTTCTAACCTGCCACAATTATATTCAAAGAATTCTTTCATTCCTGATTTTATTACCTAAGAGAAAGAATATACAATGTTATCACTACATTTATCGAAAATATCTATAATTGTCATTTTCAAAAAATACTATTCCATGGGATAATATAGACAGCTAACCATGAAGTTAATAATGATCCACGAGATTACCTATACAGGTAATATAGGCATATTAAATTTCACTAATAATTCTTATAATGATGGAATTGAATTTCCACAAGAAAAATGACAACTAAATAGATAAAGAAATAAAAGCACACAACTGTTGTTAACGTTGAAAAGTGAACGCTAACACCCGGTGTGTGTAATAAGATCGTGAAAGCACCACCCGAGTGATGGGAACAGATAACAAGCAGGAAAATAGCAGAAATGCAGTAAAAGACAGCAATTTATAGTGGTTCGGCTTGAGTTTTAGCCTACGTCCACTTTGAATCTCTTTATAATTGAATCCGGTTACAAATCGGTACAAATCTCTTATGAAAACAATACAATTCGATCATAAGAAACAATCTTGACTACTAGCTCAATCTTCGATGTTGAAACTCGTTGAATCCATGTTGGATGTAAGGAATTTCTCTCGAAGCTTGTTGTAGTGTCGCGAATGCTTGAAGGATCCTTGATTTCTGAATGATTGGAGAGTTTGACAGAGTAACGGCGCTTTAGAAATGATTTGCAAAAAGTCCCCTCAATGTTGGAAGTGGTGGGGTATTTATAGGAGCAGCTCTGAACTCTGGGCAGAAAATTGGCTAAGTCATGAGTCGTGACCGAGTTAAGGTAAGTCGTAACTCGTATTTGACTTATGATATCTCGTGGGCGCCATACTGGGTTCTTCTTGTGGCTCAGCTGAAGACAAGTGCTAACTCGTAGTCGACTCACCAGATCAAAGTAGCACAGGCAAGGGCTTTGGTTCTCAGCTTGATAGCCTTTAAGTCGTAAGCCTGATGAGTCGTAAGACCTCATGAGTCGTAAGTCTCCATGAGTCATAAATCTGATGAGTCGTAAGACCTCATGAGTCGTAAGTCTCCATGAGTCATAAATCTGATGAGTCGTAAGACCTCATGAGTCGTACGTCCTCATGAGTCGTAAGTCCTCATGAGCCATAAACCTGATGAGTCGTAAGACCTCATGAGTCGTACGTCCTCATGAGTCGTAAGTCCTCATGAGTCATAAGACCTCATGAGTCGTACGTCCTCATGAGTCGTAAGTCCTCATGAGTCATAAACCTGATGAGTCGTTGAACCGTCTGGACCTTGAGTCGTAGATGGCTTAGCCCATTGAGTCGCATAACTATCTTGAGTTGTGCTGCCCTTAAGTCGTAGCAAGATTATCTCGTTGAGTCGTCTGGGCTATGAGTCGTGAATTTCTTGAGTCGAAGAAACTTAAGGGTTAACATTTGCCCCTCGAAGTACACGCCTAAGTCGTAGGTCGTGTGCTTCGACTCATCTTAACTCGTGTACGCCTCTTCGTGTTCCACTGCCCAACGGTATAAAATGCTTGAGTCGTTCCTACTATCCACTACCTATACTCTGAGTCGTATCCGCCATTACTATTCCTCCAAGCTCTCTTCAAGGCAATTTCTTCCTTTTCTAATCAATCAACCAATTCGATCCTCGATTCTTCATTGCGTAAGTGTTTCTGATCCATCCTCGACCTTTAATCATCATTGATTCGTGAATTCTCCCCCCTATACCTAATCCATCCCCTCGTGCAATGTTTTGTCGCGAATTCCACCGTACCGGTAGCTCGTGAGCCTGATTTTGCTTGATTTCATCTTTAGATGAATGGGGCGATGGAGATGTAGGGTTACTGTGCTTCAGGTTTTAATTGATTAGGTTGGCAAGGCTCTGGCGATCTGAACTTGGCTTTTTGGATGGCTCAATGGTGTGGCGAAATGAGGATAAGGATAGTAGTTTGATTGAGAGGTTATCGGGTTTGGATGATAACGGGTTAGGAGAAAAGTCACTGGGTTCAAGCAAGTGAGATACTAGCAGGGCCATGGTTTAGCAGTTTTGTATGACTCATGAATCAAGCCTCTTACGACATAGTCCTTGAGTCATGGCCATGGTTTAGCAGTTTTGTATGACTCATGCCCCCCCTCTTTTTTTTATCTTCACACGACTTAAAACTTGAAGCACTGCCGACTTGCCTTGTAACCCTTGAGTCGTGGACGGGTTAAGACATAAGTCGTTGGCGACTCATGAGTTAGGATTTGCACGAACTTTGAACTGCTGAACTATGAACTGCTGCATTTTCCCACAGATCACTTTAATTTGCAAACTAATAACCTGTCTAATACAATATCCACAGAAAATTGGGGCGAATATACTGTCACCGACTGCCCACATCAAATGACAGATTAGTCAATAACAGATAATCAACATAAATAGATTGTGTGAATGAAGTGCTGTAAATCAACAAGTTCAAGCAAAGTATTAAAGCAACATTGAAATAATCAACTGAAAATGTCTGGTTTGCACTAATACCGTACCTGAACTTTTAAATTAACAAGTCCTGAAATTTGATAATCGATCAGTTACCGACTAGCTTAATTCCAGTTTGTATTTATTTGTTATCTTTATTAGTTTTGCACAACACTTCACACTATTTAGGAAACGTGCACCTTCATATTTGAATATCCAGTTGCTTGTGTAGAATGGCTTCTCAACAAGGAGATGTAACAGTTCAGACCGGAGAGTCCATTCTCATTCCAGCTCCTTTAGTCAATCCCCCAGAGAGAGCCTCTTCCACTTTATTGTACAAAACTTTTCGGCAATTGTGCACTCAATTTGGCATTGCTGAGGATGACGCTATCCTTCCTGAGAAGAACAACACTGCTGATGTAGCACCTCCTGGCTTTGTGGCGGTCAACCGACAAATGTGCTCGAGCGGAGCCATTCCTCCTTTCAACAATTTTCTTCAACATCTTCTCCGCCAACTGGCAATCGCTCCATTCCAATTACACCCCAATGGTTATGCTGTTCTAATGGGGCTATGCGTACTATTCAGCAGAACACTTGACCGTCTCCCCAGTGTTGACGAAATCTGTTATCTGTGCTCTTTTGTCAGAATCAAAGACCATCCTTCGATCATTGTTATAAGAAGTGCCAGGAATCGCAAACTGGTTGTCGGCCTCCCTGATACTGCTCATGGGTTTTTGACTCAGTATTTTTATGTTCGCTGTCCCCCTGGTTTTTATGCCGTGTGGAGAGAAGGAAGTAAGAATGCCTATCTTTTCTTCTCCTTGTTCTCTGAGTATTTTGCAGTCCAAATCACTAAGTGTTAACTTTGCTTTCTCATTTCAGCGCTCCTCTCTCCCTCTAGGGATCCTAGTCATAAGCAAACTCTGGAGAAGCTCATGGCTGTTCCGATTGAAGAACGGGATGTGAAATTTCTGTTGAAAGATGAGTTTCTCCACCAGTTTGGACTTTTACATCCTTCTAGGTCAACTCAAATTCATGAAATCTCGAGTTCTGATGCGGAAACGTTAGGTGCTTCAGGTTCCCAAGCGGAGGCCTTGAATGCCCCAGCTCCTGTAGAAGAAACTACATCAGAAGCACCTATCGTAGAGACTGCTTTGGTAAAATGCTCCGCATCCACCGATGTTGTCGGGTTAGCCAGCAAATCGGCACTTGCCCCGATTATTGAGGAGGAAGAGAATCCTCGAGTTTCTGAAAAATCAATTGATATGGAAGCTGAAAAAGAAAAGTTTGCTGGATACCAGGGTGATGACACCTTTGATGACTTAAGCGATATCATGGTAACTTCTCGAGAGCTTTTCGGGGACAACAATCCAAAAGCAACTTCTCCCGTTATCGAAGCGACTTCTACCTTTAAACAAACCCAGACGCCTACTACGCCAATCGTCTCTATTTCCACACTAAAGCGTGGTCTGTAGTTTGACGCATGTAGTTTGCACGCCACACACACTTAGGATTTTTTGGCACTTATAAGCATTTATTCTCTTTCTCCTGGAAATTTCTAAACATTACTCCTTTTCTGCTTTCAGGTTCTCCAATGGGACGTACAGGTTCATATTATGACTCATTCAAGTACCGTGGAGGCCGCGGAACCTATGACTTTAGGAAGTACCTTGATACCCCAAAAGAAACAGATGAAGAGAGGGCTCGAAGGAAAGCCCAGGAGAAACGGGATTACGATCAGCGGCAAAGAAGAAAAGATGCTGAGCGGTATGATTCTTCCCATAGAAGTGACTACTCTCATAAGCGGAAGTCTTATGATGATAAGGGAAAGACTCAGATTGCTGACGAACCGAGCAAGCGATCTAAGCCGATTGACGCGTCTGAAATTTCTGAAAAGACTGACGCTCCCTTTTCTTCCGATATTCTGGCCAGTTCTCCTCCTCTGAAGAAGTCTGACATTCAGACTATCATTAACAGGCCACAATATCAAGTCAAAGATGGCCCCCCAACACTTCAGAGTCGTTTTCCGAATTGGTGCCTAAAAGGGGTGCGCTTTGACTTGGACTTAGTTCCGATTGATAAGCAAGACATGCTTAGTAGTCTTGACGCAGTCAGGCTCAATATCGAGAGGATGTCGCAGTGGCAGAAGCTTGTCGATGAACTCCAAAGGGTTAATCACATGAATCTTGAAAATATGTTGACTCTGGAGAACGACAAAGCTGAATGGGATAAATGGCGTAAACAGCATGATGCGGAGATGACAAGCATCGCAGATGACAACGCCAAACTTGAAGCTGAAGTCAAGCGACTTAAGGAGGATCTCGCCTCATCTTCTGCATCGCATACACAAAGGGAAGAGGTCTTTCAGAAGCAAGTGCGGGACGCACATGCCGCGCTAAGGGACACCAAAATGAAACTTGCTGCTGAGCAACATATTATTGAAAAATACCGCAAGGAGAATGCTGAGCTGCGAGATACTACTGCTTCTCAAAACGCGGAGATTGAGATATTAAAAGCTAGGCTTCTTCAAGTTGAGAAGGAGCGCGACGAGGCTGTTTCCGGTCAAGTTGCAGCTATTGCCGAGAAAGAAGCGGCCGAGCAATCTCATGCGGAAACAAAAGCCGGCGTCAGCTCTACTTTATTTGACTTTTACCTACACAACGTCCTGGGTCATGGGAGCCTCGCCTTTCTGGGCCCTGACTATGAAATTACACTAGCTGAAGTGTGGGAAGTCGCACTTGACATGCTCGGCGGGGCCGGTTATGATGAATCGGAACTTGAGGAGCGCTACCTTGATGATGAAGCTCGTGCTGCTCTTGCCATAGGAAGAGAACAACTTGCCACAGCGCGAGCTGAGTCAGCGGGAGATGAATACCCGAAAGAGGAAGCTCCTTCAAGTGCCCCTGTTCATGCTTCAACTTCGGCCGATGCCAACATCATAGACTCCAGCTCTCATTCTTCACATCCAGCTAAAGTTGCTCAAGAAACTGCAACTACTCCTACTGAGGATGAGGCACCGGATGATGTTGAGGCCAAGAAATTTGAGATTGATCTTGCAAAGCCAAATCCTCCAGGTAATTTTGGCGTCGTCGCGGGCCCGATGAACCAGTCATTCGATTTAGCCGAACTCGACGACCTTCTTACTTGTTATTTAAACTTTGGTGAACCGATGCCTTCTCTATTTTCGGAGGATGTTGATTTTAACTTCTTTTCTTCTACAGCGGAGGCACCAGACACTGCACAAGCTTTCACTCCTTCAGTTGCCATTCCTCCGTCTTCCCAAGTTACTCCTCCTTCTGCTTCCCAACCGGGATCAAAGGCAGAGAAAATCGAAGCTCTCCAAGGCTTGGATGATCCGGCTGCTTCACAGGAGCAAAAGGCGGAGGATCTTGAAGACATTGAGAAGACCCCGGAGCGGTCTCTTGATGACGACACGAAGCTCTCAACATTGCTTACTACTCCGGGGAGCGAATCTTCTTCAAAGAGGAAGGGGAAGCGTGCCGTAAGGAAGAAGAAGAAGACTTCCGCTGGAGAGGAGGCAGTAGTTGATCCAGCCGTACCTCTTTCTCCTTCTGCCCCTACCCGTTCACAGCGACTTCAAAAGCTAATCATTAGGCCGGGTAAGGGCTCAAAAGGTGGCGAAAAGAAGGAATAATCAAGCTGGATCTTCTACTTATTATTTTTGCTTTTTGCATGTATTGACCGGGGATTGTGCGGGTACCGGTCCCCGCTTTTGCTTTTTTTGAGATATCTGCACATGTAAAGAATTTTCATAGAACTAAATAAAACAATTATTTTACTTGTACAAACTCTTGTGTATGTGAGAATGCATTTGTTTTTATTTTTAGTGTGGAACAAATGATTCCTTCTACTTGTACAAACTTTTTGTCTGTGTTTAAGAATGCATTTATTCCACATCTTTTCGCGTGATATTGTTATGTGCTTATGGTATGTCGCTTGAATACTGCTTTTTATTGTTATAGCTGTATCATATGATATTGCCCCTATACCACAAGTGCATTACAATATCTTGTTGCTTTTGGCGAGACCTGCGCTCTTATTTTTCATAGAATAACTATTCCGTCTTTAAGGGAACGATTATTCTACTTAAATGGAGCGTGCCTCATTTCCGAAAAAGTTTTTTTTTTTTTTTTACACTTCAACCTTCGGAGATGTTCACTTCATGTTTTCGAGAAGTGAATTCTCCTACACGGTAAAGCGAACCTCAGAAAAGGATATTACTTAGCACTTCAATTTCTGGGGAAGAGTTTTTCAAGATGAACAAGCAGGTCTTCCCTAAGAACTGAAGTGTGCCTCTAAGGAGGGTTTTTTTTTTGTTGGTATTTTTGAGGAGTAGCATTTGGACTCCGAAGAGTAGCATTATGCTTTGTGGAGTATTGTTGTGCCCCCGGAGAGGTCTTGTGCTTCCGAA
This sequence comes from Allium fistulosum, assembly GCA_030737815.1. Taxonomy (NCBI): domain Eukaryota; kingdom Viridiplantae; phylum Streptophyta; class Magnoliopsida; order Asparagales; family Amaryllidaceae; genus Allium; species Allium fistulosum. The sequence continues at coordinate 614,137,240 of CM060908.1, read as the reverse complement.
GAAGTCTTGATTTTGGTCTCCGAAGAGAAGCAATTTTTGTATTTCTACTCGGGTGAAGTGGGTCTCCGAAGAGAAGCATTTTGCACTTTTACCCTGGTGGAATGTGCCTCCGAAGAGGGCTTTTTTATTTTGTGCTTCAAGCATGGTGAAGCGTGCCTCCGAAGATGGCTTGTGCCTCCGAAGAGGACTTGTGCCTCCGAAAAGGGCTTGTGCCTCCGAAGATGGCTTGTGCCTCCGAAGAGGGCTTGTGCCTCCGAAGATGGCTTGTGCCTCCGAAGAGGGCTTGTGCCTCCGAAGAGGGCTTGTGATTGCCTGGAAGTTACTTTCTCATGGTCGGAGGGGTCCACGGGGCGAACGCAAGTTGCTTGATTGGATGTTTGCTTGCACAAACGATCGCAATTAACTAACAAGGTGCCCCTTTGGTAGTCCCACCGATCTTTTTGATTGAGTAAAGCACTCCCATTTATTGGCGTGCCTCGTTAGAGGGCTTTGGTTGGTTGGTGTGCCAGGTAGGTTGCGTCTCAGGGGCGAGTGGATCCACGGGACGGACGTACGCTATCTGATCGGATGCATCACGACCAGTTAGCAAGGGTCCTGTTCCTTCTGCTTAGGAAGGTGTCCCTTTAGTGGATCTCCCGGCCTTCCTGTTGAGAGGCATTCCTCCCTTTATCTGCTTCTTTGTTTGCTTGGCAATTTTTTCTCATCATCTGCCCATTAGCGATCTCTTATTATCGTTTCCAAGCACATCTTCTTTCCTTTTGCGAGTAAATTGCTTCATCCGAAGGAATGTACTTCACTGTTGAATGACTTCACGAGACAAACGCGAGTTATCTAGCTGGATGCCTTTTCATAACGACAATCTCAACTAGTGAACAAAGGTTTGTCCCAGTGAAGTCGCCAACTTTTTATGTGAAGTCTTCCTTGCATAGGATTTGAGTTTGGAATTTTTTTTTTGTGCAACAGCTGATTTATAGAGGTCGCTTAGCTTTGTGACGAGCAAGCCTTGTTATAATGTCCTGCAATTTTGAATCGATATTTTAGCGATACATTTAAAGTATTTACATACCGAAATAAAACAGGCATTATGAAATAGTAAAGAACACAAGATTTATAGTGGTTCGGCCAAGAATCGGGCCTACGTCCACTTTATAGCTTTCATTCATTTACACTGATTTACAATATTTCACAATACAACTGATACATTCATCATCATTTTACAATTTTGAGCAGAGCTCTTTTCAAGTAAAATAAGGACGCAAGTGGTTGTTGTTCCAGGCTCTTGGAATTGGATCTCCTTCAACAGTTATGAGTTTGAAAGTGCCATCAAGAAGTTTAGTGCCTATGACATATGGCCCTTCCCAGTTTGGCCCAAACACACCAGTTGCTGTCATGATCCTTTTCAAAACCAAGTCTCCGATTTCAAAGCTGCGTTGGCGAACTTTAGAGTTGAAATGCCTAGCTATTCTCTACTGATGAGCTGAAATTCTGAGCCTAGCTTCTTCTCTTTTCTCATCAAGAAAATCAAGTGCTTCAAGTTGCAGTTTTTCATTTTCGGATTCGTTGAAGTGAACTCTTCTATGTGAAGGAACTTCTACTTCTACTGGAATCATTGCCTCAGATCCGTAAGCCAGTGAAAATGGAGTGTGCCCAGTCGCAGTTTTGTGAGTAGTTCTGTATGCCCATAGTGCTAATGGAAGCCTATCAACCCAACCACCTTTTGCTTTTTCAAGTTGTTTTTTGATAGTTGACTTGATGATCTTATTAACTGCTTCCACTTGCCCATTTGCCTGCGGATGAGCCACTATTGAGAAGCTTTTTCGAATTCTGAATCGTTTGCAAAAATCCTGGAATTTTTCACTTTCAAACTGAGTACCGTTATCTGTGATTATTTTCCGTGGCACACCATATCTGCAAATGATATTCTTCGTTACAAAATTTATCATCTTTTTAGAAGTGATGGTGGCCAAAGGTTCAGCTTCAGCCCATTTGGTGAAATAATCAACGGCAACAATAGCATATTTAATTCCTGATTTAGCGATCGGTAAAGGTCCAATCAGATCTATTCCCCAAATGGCGAATGGCCATGGGCTGACCATCTGTGTGAGTTCTGTGGAAGGCGCTCTTGGGATTTTTGCAAATCTTTGGCATTTGTCGCACTTCCTGGAGTAAGCTGCAGCATCTCGATTAATATCCGGCCAGAAATACCCATATCGAAGAACTTTCTTTGCGAGTGTTTGACCACCTGAATGATCTCCACATTCTCCTCCGTGTACTTCTGCTAAAATCGTCTTAGCTTCTTCCTTAGTTACACATCGAAGTAACGGCATTGAGAATCCCCGCCTGTACAACCGACCATCCTGAATTACATATCTTGCTGCTTTTCTTAACAGCTTTAGACGTTCTTTGGAGTTTTCTGGTAATGAACCATTGAGCAGATACTCTTTGATTGGAGTCATCCATGATTCATGCTCTGGGTACGTAGCCATAATCCAATCAACATCCATTTCATCAATGCTTGGAGCCGACAGAACTTCCACAGGAACCAATCCCAGTAACTGAGCTTCCCCGGAACTAGAATACTTTGCTAGAGAATCTGCCTTCATATTCTCCTCTCGAGGTATGTGACTTATTGAATAGTGATCAAAATCATTGAGAAGTTCGGAAGTTTTTGTCAAATATGCAGGCAAATTCCCTCCTTTGGCTTGAAATTCTTTCTTCACCTGGCAAACAATAAGCTGAGAATCGCTGAAAATCTGTATCACTTTGATGTTTAATTCCTTGGCGATTCTCAATCCGGCAATAAGGGCTTCATATTCTGCCTCATTGTTTGTCGAAGGAAATTCTAGTCTCAATGCATAACATAGTGATCGTCCTTTGGGAGTTTCGAGCACAACTCCTGCCCCAGAACAATAATCATTTCTCGAGCCATCAACATACAACTTCCACTGTATCGGAATGCAGTCAGTTGTTTCTTCCTTACTGTCACCTTTGTCAGTGGATTCTGCAATGAAATCTGCTAAAGCTTGTCCGTTAATTGCTCTTCGGGGATGGTAAGTGATGTCATATTGGCTGAGTTCTATGTTCCACTTCAAGAGACGACCCGAAGTTTCAGGACGATACAGGACTTGCTTCAAAGGTTGATCAGTCAGGACCTTGATAGGATGAGATTGAAAATAGGGCCTCAACTTCCTGGAAGCGATTAGTAGACAATAAGCAAGTTTTTCTATCTTTGAATAATTCATCTCAGCCCCAGCGAACCGTTTGCTGATGTAGTAAAATGGACGTTGTATTTTCATATCTTCTCGTACAAGTGCTGCACTTAGAGCATGGGATGAAATTGCTAAATAGATAAAGAGGTCTTCACCATCACTAGGCTTGGAGAGGACCGGAGGAGTTCTCATATGATGAAGTAATTGATCGAAAGCATTCTGACATTCAGGAGTCCATTCGAAAATTTTCTTTCCTTTCTTTAGAGCATCGAAGAAGGGAATGCATTTGTCTGTGGCCTTGGAAATGAAGCGACCAAGAGCGGCAACCTTTCCATTGAGACTTTGCAGTTCTTTCTTTGTTCTAGGGGCTTTAACTTCTCTTAGAGCTGTGATTTGAGCAGGATTGGCCTCGATGCCCCTAGCGCTCACGATGAAACCCAGGAATTTCCCAGACTCTACTCCGAATGAACATTTCAATGGATTGAGCTTCATTCCGTACTTTCGAAGAATTGAGAACATCTCCGCTAAGTGATCCATGTGGTCTACTGCTTTCTTTGACTTTACTAACATATCATCGACATAAACTTCCATAGTTCTGCCAATCTGAGGTTTGAACATAGCGTTGACAAGTCTTTGGTAGGTTGCCCCTGCATTCTTTAATCCGAATGGCATGACTTTGTAACAGTAGAGTCCCACATCTGTAATAAAGCTTGTGTCTTCCTGATCTGGTTCGTTCATCATGATCTGATTGTATCCGGAATAGGCATCCATAAAAGATAACAACTCATGTCCAGCCGTTCCATCTACCAGTTGGTCGATTCTAGGCAACGGGAAGCAGTCTTTGGGGCAAGCTTTGTTTAGATCTGAGAAATCAATGCATACTCTCCACTTTCTATTTGCTTTCTTAACCAGTACTGGATTTGAAACCCAATTTGGATAAGTGGATTCTCTGATGAAATTATTCTCCAAGAGGCGATCTACTTCTTCCTTTAGAGCTGCTGACCTTTCTGGACCTTGAGTTCTTCGTTTCTGTTTTACTGGTGTGAATTTCGGATCGACATTCAGAGTATGAACAGCAACTGTTGGAGAGATTCCACACATATCAGCGTGACACCAAGCGAACACGTCCAGATTTGCTTTTAGAAATGATATCAGTGTATTTTGAACTGCGATACTTAGTTGCGAACCCACATTAAGTACTTTGTTTGGGTCTTTGGAGTCGACAGGTATTGGTACCGTAACTTCCACAGGCACCACTCTATTCTCCTCTGCACTGGATTTTATGGGGTCCATTTCTCGCCTTGCACCACTATGCTCACCAGTGCAGGGACCGCTCTGTATTTGCTATAAGGTTGGGTTTTTGATGCGGAGGGGAGCTGCCGCATCCTTACCCATCTCTCTCTTTCTGGCTTCTCGAAGCTCTATGAGATAACATTCACGACCAGCATTTTGATCTCCCTTGATGACACCAACACCATTTTCTGTAGGAAACTTCATAGTCAGGCACCATGGGGCCAAAATGGCCTTGAATGCAGCTAGAGTCGGCCTGCCCAGGAAAGCATTGTAGGCAGAAAATCCATCGACGACCACAAAGGTTTGTTTGCAAGCTACCCTTTTCTGCCCTTCACCAAGTTCCACGAACAACTCGACAGTTCCGATTGGTTGCTGTGGTTCCCCAGTGAAACCAACGATCTTTTGTGACGAAGCCTGAACGTCGGTCATTTGGATCTTCATCTGGTCAAATGTTTTCTTGAAAAGTATATTGCAGGAAGCACCGCAATCAATGAGCACTCGCCTTACTATTGCTGGTCCAATTCCTGCAGAGATAACCAAGGGATCTATGGTCGGAGCTTCAATTCCAATAGAATCTCTAGCTTTGAACATAATATCATTATCCGAAATCTTTTGCTGTTTTAGGGGTGCAGCATTTTCTACAGCAAAAACATCTTCCTCTGCAGGGATATACTTCAGAGCATGAGCATATCGTTCCATTTCACCCCAGCTTCTGCCTGCTGGGTGTGGGCCCCCTGTAATGACGTTAATAACGGGCCTCTCAGATTCGTGTGCCACAGTACCCTTACCTGAACTTGACGGCTGAGTAGGGGGTTGTTGTCTCTGAGTAGACGAAGATGGGTCACTTCTGTTTTTCTTGACATATTGTTGCAGCTTGTTTTCTCTCAACAATTCTTCAATTAAGCTTTTTAAGTGACGACAGTCATTGGTATCATGACCGGGTTGGTTGTGAAAGTGGCAGAACTTTCCATTTCTCATAGCGCCCTTTCCCGGTTTTATCTCAGCCGGTTTGGGATAATCCACAGCATCTTTGGTGGCGAAGAAGATATTTTCCAGAGTGTCAATCAATGGAGTGAAATATGAAGGTTTGAAGAAGCGAGGTTTCTTTGTATCCTTTTGTTTCTTCCCCTCGTGATTTTCCCTTTTCTGACTTCCAGAATCCTTCTTCACCGAAGCAGCAATATTATTTTCCACCTTTGCTGCCACCACTTTCATTGGTGCCGGAAGGTTTTCCAAGCGTATGAATTCGTCAGCTTTCTTGTAGAATTTCTCGAGAGAATTTGGCTCTTTCATCTTCAGCCATTTTCCAAATTCGCTCGATTTGTCGATAGCGCGCATCAAATAGGTCAAGATCATTCGTGGCTCTGCGTTATCGACTTCTGCCAGAGCTAGATTGAAGCGGTTCAGAAAGGATTTGATGGGCTCTCCCGGACTCCGCTCAAGACTGGACAATGACATTATGTCTTTTGCCTTTGAAGCGTATAGCCTGAATTGTTCTTTGAACTTTCTAGTCAGATCGGAAAACTGATCTACTGATCGGACGGGAAGTTTGGTGAACCAGAGAAGTGCCACTCCTTCCAAATATACTGGGAAATACCGGCACTTAATTTCGTCAGTTGCTCTTGCGCCGGTCATGTGCCAGTCATATTTATACAAGAATTGGTTTGGATCACTTGTTCCCCGATAGGCAGGAATGGTGGGGGGAACAAATTTTCTAGGAAATTCAGCCTTTAGAATCTTCTCGGTAAACGGAGTCTTACTTGGCGCGAATCCCCATTCGCTCTCATCTTCACCTCTCTGCATGCTCTCTTTCATTATTTACTTGATCATGCCAGAAAGATATTCCTCATTGTTCAAAGATTTTGCGGAGTAGACTTCTGCCATTTTCTCAGATGTTTGCCCGGGCAGATTTTCGTGGAAAATTGGCGATGGTCTAAATCCTTCAGCTCGGAGGGGTGCCCCTTCAGCAGCACCTGATCCCCCCTGAGGAATATTCCTCCCTTCGGAGTTGCGAAGAGAATCAGCGGTGTTTTCTTCATTACCCACTGGTCTTTGGTTGGCACCAAGCAGAGCATTCAGTTTTTCCATCATTAGATTGTTTTGAGTCTCAATCTGTTGGTATAATCCGGATACAGCAGCGTCTAGCTCCTCTCGCGTCACCCCGACGCTTGGAGCTGCTCGACTTGGTGAAGCAGAAGTGGCGGTATCATCATGAACATCCTCAGATCTGACAACCTTTCGTTTCCTTCCAAGAGCCATTATGTCTGACAGACTTCTGGTTTTGTAGGAAATTTTTTCAACAAACTTTCGTGAAGCAATGATGAATGGTAGCCTGAGTTGGGTTCTCAGTGAAAGCACCAAAATGTTAACGTTGAAAAGTGAACGCTAACACCCGGTGTGTGTAATAAGATCGTGAAAGCACCACCCGAGTGATGGGAACAGATAACAAGCAGGAAAATAGCAGAAATGCAGTAAAAGACAGCAATTTATAGTGGTTCGGCTTGAGTTTTAGCCTACGTCCACTTTGAATCTCTTTATAATTGAATCCGGTTACAAATCGGTACAAATCTCTTATGAAAACAGTACAATTCGATCACAAGAAACAATCTTGACTACTAGCTCAATCTTCGATGTTGAAACTCGTTGAATCCATGTTGGATGTAAGGAATTTCTCTCGAAGCTTGTTGTAGTGTCGCGAATGCTTGAAGGATCCTTGATTTCTGAATGATTGGAGAGTTTGACAGAGTAACGGCGCTTTAGAAATGATTTGCAAAAAGTCCCCTCAATGTTGGAAGTGGTGGGGTATTTATAGGAGCAGCTCTGAACTCTGGGCAGAAAATTGGCTAAGTCATGAGTCGTGACCGAGTTAAGGTAAGTCGTAACTCGTATTTGACTTATGATATCTCGTGGGCGCCATACTGGGTTCTTCTTGTGGCTCAGCTGAAGACAAGTGCTAACTCGTAGTCGACTCACCAGATCAAAGTAGCACAGGCAAGGGCTTTGGTTCTCAGCTTGATAGCCTTTAAGTCGTAAGCCTGATGAGTCGTAAGACCTCATGAGTCGTAAGTCTCCATGAGTCATAAATCTGATGAGTCGTAAGACCTCATGAGTCGTAAGTCTCCATGAGTCATAAATCTGATGAGTCGTAAGACCTCATGAGTCGTACGTCCTCATGAGTCGTAAGTCCTCATGAGCCATAAACCTGATGAGTCGTAAGACCTCATGAGTCGTACGTCCTCATGAGTCGTAAGTCCTCATGAGTCATAAGACCTCATGAGTCGTACGTCCTCATGAGTCGTAAGTCCTCATGAGTCATAAACCTGATGAGTCGTTGAACCGTCTGGACCTTGAGTCGTAGATGGCTTAGCCCATTGAGTCGCATAACTATCTTGAGTTGTGCTGCCCTTAAGTCGTAGCAAGCTTATCTCGTTGAGTCGTCTGGGCTATGAGTCATGAATTTCTTGAGTCGAAGAAACTTAAGGGTTAACATTTGCCCCTCGAAGTACACGCCTAAGTCGTAGGTCGTGTGCTTCGACTCATCTTAACTCGTGTACGCCTCTTCGTGTTCCACTGCCCAACGGTATAAAATGCTTGAGTCGTTCCTACTATCCACTACCTATACTCTGAGTCGTATCCGCCATTACTATTCCTCCAAGCTCTCTTCAAGGCAATTTCTTCCTTTTCTAATCAATCAACCAATTCGATCCTCGATTCTTCATTGCGTAAGTGTTTCTGATCCATCCTCGACCTTTAATCATCATTGATTCGTGAATTCTCCCCCTATACCTAATCCATCCCCTCGTGCAATGTTTTGTCGCGAATTCCACCGTACCGGTAGCTCGTGAGCCTGATTTTGCTTGATTTCATCTTTAGATGAATGGGGCGATGGAGATGTAGGGTTACTGTGCTTCAGGTTTTAATTGATTAGGTTGGCAAGGCTCTGGCGATCTGAACTTGGCTTTTTGGATGGCTCAATGGTGTGGCGAAATGAGGATAAGGATAGTAGTTTGATTGAGAGGTTATCGGGTTTGGATGATAACGGGTTAGGAGAAAAGTCACTGGGTTCAAGCAAGTGAGATACTAGCAGGGCCATGGTTTAGCAGTTTTGTACGACTCATGAATCAAGCCTCTTACGACATAGTCCTTGAGTCATGGCCATGGTTTAGCAGTTTTGTATGACTCATGCCCCCCCTTTTTTTTATCTTCACAAGACTTAAAACTTGAAGCACTGCCGACTTGCCTTGTAACCCTTGAGTCGTGGACGGGTTAAGACATAAGTCGTTGGCGACTCATGAGTTAGGATTTGCATGAACTTTGAACTGCTGAACTATGAACTGCTGCATTTTCCCACAGATCACTTTAATTTGCAAACTAATAACCTGTCTAATACAATATCCACAGAAAATTGGGACGAATATACTGCCACCGACTGCCCACATCAAATGACAGATTAGTCAATAACAGATAATCAACATAAATAGATTGTGTGAATGAAGTGCTGTAAATCAACAAGTTCAAGCAAAGTATTAAAGCAACATTGAAATAATCAACTGTAAATGTGCGGTTTGCACTAATACCGTACCTGAACTTTTAAATTAACAAGTCCTGAAATTTGATAATCGATCAGTTACCGACTAGCTTAATTCCAGTTTGTATTTATTTGTTATCTTTATTAGTTTTGCACAACACTTCACACTATTTAGGAAACGTGCACCTTCATATTTGAATATCCAGTTGCTTGTGTAGAATGGCTTCTCAACAAGGAGATGTAACAGTTCAGACCGGAGAGTCCATTCTCATTCTAGCTCCTTTAGTCAATCCCCCAGAGAGAGCCTCTTCCACTTTATTGTACAAAACTTTTCGGCAATTGTGTACTCAATTTGGCATTGCTGAGGATGACGCTATCCTTCCTGAGAAGAACAACACTGCTGATGTAGCACCTCCTGGCTTTGTGGCGGTCAACCGACAAATGTGCTCGAGCGGAGCCATTCCTCCTTTCAACAATTTTCTTCAACATCTTCTCCGCCAACTGGCAATCGCTCCATTCCAATTACACCCCAATGGTTATGCTATTCTAATGGGGCTATGCGTACTATTCAGCAGAACACTTGACCGTCTCCCCAGTGTTGACGAAATCTGTTATCTGTGCTCTTTTGTCAGAATCAAAGACCATCCTTCGATCATTGTTATAAGAAGTGCCAGGAATCGCAAACTGGTTGTCGGCCTCCCTGATACTGCTCATGGGTTTTTGACTCAGTATTTTTATGTTCGCCGTCCCCCTGGTTTTTATGCCGTGTGGAGAGAAGGAAGTAAGAATGCCTATCTTTTCTTCTCCTTGTTCTCTGAGTATTTTGCAGTCCAAATCACTAAGTGTTAACTTTGCTTTCTCATTTCAGCGCTCCTCTCTCCCTCTAGGGATCCTAGTCATAAGCAAACTCTGGAGAAGCTCATGGCTGTTCCGATTGAAGAACGGGATGTGAAATTTCTGTTGAAAGATGAGTTTCTCCACCAGTTTGGACTTTTACATCCTTCTAGGTCAACTCAAATTCATGAAATCTCGAGTTCTGATGCGGAAACGTTAGGTGCTTCAGGTTCCCAAGCGGAGGCCTTGAATGCCCCAGCTCCTGTAGAAGAAACTGCATCAGAAGCACCTATCGTAGAGACTGCTTTGGTAAAATGCTCCGCATCCACCGATGTTGTCGGGTTAGCCAGCAAATCGGCACTTGCCCCGATTATTGAGGAGGAAGAGAATCCTCGAGTTTCTGAAAAATCAATTGATATGGAAGCTGAAAAAGAAAAGTTTGCTGGATACCAGGGTGATGACACCTTTGATGACTTAAGCGATATCATGGTAACTTCTCGAGAGCTTTTCGGGGACAACAATCCAAAAGCAACTTCTCCCGTTATCGAAGCGACTTCTACCTTTAAACAAACCCAGACGCCTACTACGCCAATCGTCTCTATTTCCACACTAAAGCGTGGTCTGTAGTTTGACGCATGTAGTTTGCACGCCACACACACTTAGGATTTTTCGGCACTTATAAGCATTTATTCTCTTTCTCCTGGAAATTTCTAAACATTACTCCTTTTCTGATTTCAGGTTCTCCAATGGGACGTACAGGTTCATATTATGACTCATTCAAGTACCGTGGAGGCCGCGGAACCTATGACTTGAGGAAGTACCTTGATACCCCAAAAGAAACAGATGAAGAGAGGGCTCGAAGGAAAGCCCAGGAGAAACAGGATTACGATCAGCGGCAAAGAAGAAAAGATGCTGAGCGGTATGATTCTTCCCACAGAAGTGACTACTCTCATAAGCGGAAGTCTTATGATGATAAGGGAAAGACTCAGATTGCTGACGAACCGAGCAAGCGATCTAAGCCGATTGACGCGTCTGAAATTTCTGAAAACACTGACGCTCCCTTTTCTTCCGATATTCTGGCCAGTTCTACTCCTCTGAAGAAGTCTGACATTTAGACTATCATTAACAGGCCACAATATCAAGTCAAAGATGGCCCCCCAACACTTCAGAGCCGTTTTCCGAATTGGTGCCTAAAAGGGGTGCGCTTTGACTTGGACTTAGTTCCGATTGATAAGCAAGACATGCTTAGTAGTCTTGACGCAGTCAGGCTCAATATCGAGAGGATGTCGCAGTGGCAGAAGCTTGTCGATGAACTCCAAAGGGTTAATCACATGAATCTTGAAAATATGTTGACTCTGGAGAACGACAAAGCTGAATGGGATAAATGGCGTAAACAGCATGATGCGGAGATGACAAGCATCGCAGATGACAACGCCAAACTTGAAGCTGAAGTCAAGCGACTTAAGGAGGATCTCGCCTCATCTTCTGCATCGCATACACAAAGGGAAGAGGTCTTTCAGAAGCAAGTGCGGGACGCACATGCCGCGCTAAGGGACACTGAAATGAAACTTGCTGCTGAGCAACATATTATTGAAAAATACCGCAAGGAGAATGCTAAGCTGTGAGATACTACTGCTTCTCAAAACGCGGAGATTGAGATATTAAAAGCCAGGCTTCTTCAAGTTGAGAAGGAGCGCGACGAGGCTGTTTCCGGTCAAGTTGCAGCTATTGCCGAGAAAGAAGCGGCCGAGCAATCTCATGCGGAAACAAAAGCCGGCGTCAGCTCTACTTTATTTGACTTTTACCTACACAGCGTCCTGGGTCATGGGAGCCTCGCCTTTCTGGGCCCTGACTATGAAATTACACTAGCTGAAGTGTGGGAAGTCGCACTTGACATGCTCGGTGGGGCCGGTTATGATGAATCGGAACTTGAGGAGCGCTACCTTGATGATGAATCTCGTGCTGCTCTTTCCATAGGAAGAGAACAACTCGCCAGAGCGCGAGCTGAGTCAGCGGGAGATGAATACCCGAAAGAGGAAGCTCCTTCAAGTGCCCCTGTTCATGCTTCAACTTCGGCCGATGCCAACATCATAGACTCCAGCTCTCATTCTTCACATCCAGCTAAAGTTGCTCAAGAAACTGCAACTACTCCTACTGAGGATGAGGCACCGGATGATGTTGAGGCCGAGAAATTTGAGATTGATCTTGCAAAGCCAAATCCTCCAGGTAATTTTGGCGTCGTCGCGGGCCCGATGAACCAGTCATTCGATTTAGCGGAACTCGACGACCTTCTTACTTGTTATTTAAACTTTGGTGAACCGATGCCTTCTCTATTTTCGGAGGATGTTGATTTTAACTTCTTTTCTTCTACAGCGGAGGCACCAGACACTGCACAAGCTTTCACTCCTTTAGTTGCCGTTCCTCCGTCTTCCCAAGTTACTCCTCCTTCTGCTTCCCAACCGAGATCACAGGCAGAGAAAATCGAAGCTCTCCAAGGCTTGGATGATCCGGCTGCTTCACAGGAGCAATAGGCGGAGGATCTTGAAGACATTGAGAAGACCCCGGAGCGGTCTCTTGATGACGACACGAAGCTCTCAACATTGCTTACTACTCCGGGGAGCGAATCTTCTTCAAAGAGGAAGGGGAAGCGTGCCGTAAGGAAGAAGAAGAAGACTTCCGCTGGAGAGGAGGCAGTAGTTGATCCGGCCGTACCTCTTTCTCCTTCTGCCCCTACCCGTTCACATCGACTTCAAAAGCTAATCATTAGGCCGGGTAAGGGCTCAAAAGGTGGCGAAAAGAAGGAATAATCAAGCTGGATCTTCTACTTATTATTTTTGCTTTTTGCATGTATTGACCGGGGATTGTGCGGGTACCGGTCCCCGCTTTTGCTTTTTTTGAGATATCTGCACATGTAAAGAATTTTCATAGTACTAAATAAAACAATTATTTTACCTGTACAAACTCTTGTGTATGTGAGAATGCATTTGTTTTTATTTTTAGTGTGGAACAAACGATTCCTTCTACTTGTACAAACTTTTTGTCTGTGTTTAAGAATGCATTTATTCCACATCTTTTCACGTGATATTGTTATGTGCTTATGGTATGTCGCTTGAATACTGCTTTTTATTGTTATAGCTGTATCATATGATATTGCCCCTATACCACAAGTGCATTACAATATCTTGTTGCTTTTGGCGAGACCTGCGCTCTTATTTTTCATAGAATAACTATTCCGTCTTTAAGGGAACGATTATTCTACTTAAATGGAGCTGTGTTATTTAGGCTGTTAATATTTTTATTACAGCGTTTAATGCGTGCTGTGTTATGTTTTTACAGTTGGGATGATGTTTTACTACAGTTTACAACAGCGTTTAATAAACATTGTTACTCACTATTTAATGATAATTACAAAACGAATTAAACGCTGTTGTTTCTTCATTAACAGCATTAAAATAGATGTTGTCTTCTATTTATATGATTTTTACAGCATTAACATTCCACTATATTTGCATATTCCAAAACTACATTTTGAGTATAATCAAGCAACCAGTATATATAACATGTTCTAATGAATAATAATCTGTTAAATAAACTAGCTAAAATAATATTAATATACAAAAAACATCTATAAATCAAGTTTCAATAATATCCATAAACAAAAATAACACAGTAGACCAAGTTATCATAATATTGTTAAACAAAGATAAGGTATATGTTAAACAAAAATATAATATCAATAAAGTAAGTCCGCACCAAATGCCAACAACAAAACGTGCATCTAAAAAGTTTCATATGCTTGCTACTTGCTACGGAAGAAGAATGTGCCATCGCCATCTTTAATTACCTGCGATGAAAAAATTTGAAGTCAGTGAGTAAACATAAATTAAAATCTAAACCCATCTGATAATCTCAATACAATTATTACAAGCAAATCAATATTTTTATCACAGTTCTCGGTTTACACTAATAGATATTACATAGATGAGTTTTATTGTAGTATCCAACATTATTGTTAAGTATGATTTACATAGATGAGTTTTATTGTAGTATCCAACATTATTGTTAAGTATGATTTACATAGATGAGTTTTATTGTAGTATCCAACAATATTACACAATTAAGTGAGTAAACAATAATTTGAAGTCAGTGAGTAAACATTAAAATTTGAAGTCAGTGAGTAAACAATAATTAAACCATATGAACTTTAGGTCATATTATATATGTTTTCTTATTTTGAATGTGCAACATGAATTTGATTCAGTATGTGATACCATTTATAAATTGTATGTTGTATCTTGAATATCCATCACAATCCATTGCCTTCTTCCATAGTGTATTCTTTAAAATGATTTATTCGAAAAATATGATCCACCTATATTCTTGGGTTCATTCTATGCTTTTAAAAGTTCACACCAAATAGTATTCTATTTATCTTATAACATATTGGTTGATTCTACTTGAGATTATTTCAAGTACTGGAGACCTTGCTATAATTTTAGTGTAGTGGCAAGTTCAATATTTGCATAAAAATATTTAAGACAATAACTTATGCCTAACAAAGGTTGTTACATGGTTTAATCGATAGCCTGTAAAGGGTATACATGGCAAATGTGATTATGAAGATCATGTGACTATGATTATGGAATACCGTAATGAAATTGAGGTTGAGTTAAGTAGAATCCGTGATGGAATTCTAAATTTACTTGACACTCATCTTGTACCTTCATCGACCACTGCCGAGTCTAAGTGGTTTTATTTGAAATGAAGGGATATTATCATAGGTGTCTTATTGAGTTGAACACTAGGGTGGAGAGAATAGAGGGTGTTAAGAGCAAACTTATTGCCTACAAATCTACGTGGGATATTGCTTTGGCTAAATTACCACCAGCCCATCGTATAAGGCTTGGTCTGGCCCTCAACCTTTCAGTGCTTTACTATGAGACTCTTAGCTCGACTAACCATGCTAGCATTCTTTCCAAACAGGTTTGGTTTTACGTTTTTTATAACATGATATGATTTTTTAATTTTTATATTAGGTTATTCAATTGAGAACAAACAACATAGCTACATTCATTCATCTTTATAATAGACGGCTAACAAAGTTATTGCTAATCAAATAGTATAAATATTATAGCCCTGTCGCTATTAACATAAAGTAATAAATATGACTGTATAACTGTGAAGTGGGATTTTCACCATTTTAGGTTGATTTATTGTTTAGTAAGATGTTATGTGGAATTAAATGTGCTTGATTTGTATTGTTAACCTCTATGGCATGTCAACAGTCAACATTTTCTTACCGGACTTCTGGGTATTTGTTAAATATAATTTGAGATTGCTAGTTGTTTTCTAAAAAATAAAATACTTCATTGTCTCGGTTCCATGTTATAGCGTCATTTTTAGAAATAGTGAAAAAAAATTATTTGTGTATCAGGCAACCTATGAAAAGTGGATTCAAAATGTAATTTTTTCGTGTCTTTTATATTTTACTTTTAAATAGTATTATAGAGAGATTTCTAGGTGTAAATAGCAACACTCCTTAGTCACACTCATAGACTTAAAACGTGTGACTATTTAATCAGAATAACCAGCATATTAAGGGAAAATGCAACTTATCACCTTGAATGTATTGGAATTAATCAACTGGAACACCAATGCATCACCATCAACTAGCTTATGGTCAATAGCAAATCCTCTCCAACCAGTACTCAACCCTTTTTTTGCTGCCAAATAAAGTGTCCTTGTCTCACCTCCATCTTCATCAATAAGATATATTGGTTCTTCCTTTTTCGATAGGTGCTTGATACAGAAATGATTGGGAAGCCCCTATCCATAAATTTAAAATCCCTCAGTAACATATCAATTGTACACAGAACTTCATTCATTGTTATATATAGCACTCGCCAACCAAAAACCTCATGCTGTATGCGACTAAAGCATCGGCTTCACGAATGTGGGATAGAGTTCTCCAAGCCCTGCTTCCAGCTCTTCTACTTTCTCAATTGCAGACGCTCTTGCTTCATTTGATGCATACACACGGCTGTCTATATCTCTATATGTTGATGTTCTACTACTTGATCTACATTTATAATATTTGATAAAAATCATAATTATTTCATCTAAAATGGCTTGGGCCTCTTAAATATAATAAATCTTTTGTATACTTACTTTCAAGCTAGATAAACAAGCTCCAGCACCTGTCATATATAAGTTTCTAAGGAAATTATTTTGTTGCACTCACTTGAATATCAAGAACCATATATGTTAGTAGTTAAGAACATATACCAAAAAAACTCTGACAAGTTTTCTAACCTGCCACAATTATATTCAAAGAATTCTTTCATTCCTGATTTTATTACCTAAGAGAAAGAATATACAATGTTATCACTACATTTATCGAAAATATCTATAATTGTCATTTTCAAAAAATACTATTCCATGGGATAATATAGACAGCTAACCATGAAGTTAATAATGATCCACGAGATTACCTATACAGGTAATATAGGCATATTAAATTTCACTAATAATTCTTATAATGATGGAATTGAATTTCCACAAGAAAAATGACAACTAAATAGATAAAGAAATAAAAGCACACAACTGTCAAAATCTAGAAATAATGTTACCATTATTAGTAAATTCTATGAATGAAAATCGAAAAGGAGTTCCGATGGTCGCAAACAGGTAATGAAGGCTCATAGTAATGAGAGACAAGAACTATAATATCGACAGATTTATTTGCAACCCGCCTCATGTTTATGCTGCCTCATGTTTATGTATCAGCAGCTTTTAAATCTACTTATTTACTATAGTATACTATAAATTAATGGCTAATACCAGTACATATTTTTTGCATCAACAACTACCCATTGTATTGTTTACATCACCAAATGCGTTTGATTGTAACATTTGAAGATGAGATCATAAATCTAAGTATATAGAGTTTACGACAAACATTGAACCATGCAACTATTTTTTCAAATCCACACATAAGACTCTAAACTTCGAATAAGTAATTTTAATTTTATATTAGACTAGTTTAAAAAAAACATTTTTAATTTTTATCCATTCAAAAGCACAATGTAAGTTTGCTGTAAAAAATGGTAATGGAAAATGAATCATATGCTCAAAATTCATGCCATATGTAGTCACGGATCCTAGTGGCTCTGTAATAACAAAATATCCATTTATTAATTTAAAACCCAAAGCATCAAATACTTACTCGTTGCACTATTTGATAAATTAGTGGCAGCAAAATGCTTGACTAATTGACTCAAATAACGCCTATGTTTAATAGTTTTTAACATTCGTAAACTATGTGTTTGTTAAAAATATTTTTCAATAAAGTAATAAATAGTTTAAAAGTAAAGACTGAAGAAATTTAAATATTACAGTCAGGGTCTTTTTTCCACATGTAAAAAAATATAGAAATATGATTGTCCATATTTTGCTACATATAGCATACATATATATTACATAAGGAATACACAATTGAATACCATCTTATACTTACATAACCATTTTGAAGGAAAAATACAGCATGAAGTCTCACTCAGACTGTATAGACATGGTGCTTGCGTATTATGCGTTAACAAAGTTAAGTTTATATATAAAAATGAAAGAAGGAAGCAATGGTGATGATAAAATTGAATGGTTATAGGAAAAAGAAAAGAATCTACATTCGGTCTCGAATTTAGTTCGCATACAATATAATATGAAAAACTATCACTTACACGCGGATAGTGTATGATAAGAAGCAATAGCGACTTATCGTTGTTCATCATATGCAGTCATAAGTTAAACCTATGAATGATTTTGTATGGTTATGTCCACAATAAATTTATATATAACATTTTATATAGTAGAGTAAACAATCATCAAACATCACACACATAATAATTCAGTTTGTAGACATCAATTTGTTTACCTTTAATTGAAATGTCATGTAAGCAGCTAAAAAAATAAATCTTTGCCCAAGTTTATGCAGACCACCTGGGTTCACAAAATCTTTAAAATAAAGAAGAAAACTGTATGAATAACTATTTTTAATAAACATATAGATGTGTTACTACACACTAGTAAAATCAACAACCTATGCATTAATCCTTTAGAGTATGAACTTTTTATGACAGATTAAACTCACAACTAGCAGATGAAGCAGGTTGCACACTACTGATAAATTAAAATTAGTAGATGCAAACCAATTATGAAAAAAAATTGATATGTTACAGACATTCTACAAAATGTATGGTCGTACTAATAATTTTATTTAAGATATTACAAAGGTTGCTTAAACCATATTAAAAAAAGAAAAACACGGTGAAGTTGTTATGTGCTAAAAATGGGGAACTTAAATGCATGCTTGATGTCAATTAATCATAAGGTTGCTTTTAAATTCATTTAGTTGAGGACCTGCCAACTGATGCATATCTTCTTATTACTTTAGGGGTTGACAGTTTTTTCTTAGTATTAGCACACAATATAAATGAAAAAATTAGTACTTATCCCAAAGTCATATGCTAAAATTTGACAAGCTTTTAAATAGTAGAATCTCAAATGTTTGAATAGTAATGCACATACTTCACAGGCTACTTATGTAACGATTCAGTGATTATTAAGGCTATGTGTTTAAGAAATTTCATTATTTGGTATCATAATTATACCTCAATGAGACTGGGAACTCCAAATGATAATACTTCAATTTAACATGTGGCCGATATGTCATATGACTATATAAAGATCAAGCCTGTACTATTTGATTAGTGAATTCGGTTCATAAGCCTACGCTAATATGATTAGTGACTTAGTGAAAAAAATGTTATCAGTGAACTCAGTTCAAAGACCATTTTGATGTTTGCCTCGTTTTGTAATTTGCTTGGGTTGGATAAATTGGACAAAAGTTATTAAATATAGTAAAAGTCTATAAAGGATATTATACTCATGGTGATTTTTGAAATATCAATTGTATTATTGAGATACAAACTTAGATTTTGTAGCCTGTATAGGAAGACAACATCTTGTGTTTCATCCATGATCCTTAACCATGAACCATGGTCTCAAGTTTTTGTTATAAAATACTTTATTAAACTGTTACAAAATAGTACACACAAAAATGATTCAATAAAATTGTCTTTGGCTCAGATATTACACACCGAGTTAAGACATGCTTTTGTTTCAAACTATATATGATTTAGTTTTGTGTATGATATTATAACTCTAATATCCGACGTATACTTCAACTGCATGTCATGTGGTAACCAGAACAAGCAATATTTCAAATTATATACTCTTTGAAAAAAACATTTCCTATCAACATGGTAACCAGTTCATTAGAAGAAGATTAGGAAACTCACCATTACTGAAAACTAACGATATTCATCCAGGAATAATTCTTCTCATACCACACTAATACGAACATCAACATTCATCATTCTTTAATTCAGAAGAAAAAATAGTATCAAACATTCAAATAAAATTGGACTGAGGCGTATTAGTTAAATAACACAGGCTATAATCAACACATGCAAAATCAAAAACCAAACTGGTGAGCAGTGAATCTTTTAAGCCACACAGCACTTTCAATAATAATGGTTTAAGAATTTTTCATTTTGGTAAATTTTAAGTTCCAACCTACTTCAAAGCTTATAGAAGTATAAATTTAAGAGGAACCAGGCTTCATTCAGTAATCAGCATAAGACTTAACAAAAATGTATATTAAAAGTAGTTCAACTTACCATAGCCGAGTGAGACCATAGTCTGAATCAAAACATAAAATCCATGTTAGGATCAAAATATGAATCAAAGTCTGGATCAAAACTGGAGACTTCTGGAATAAACCTTCCAACAAAAACTAAATTAGTATACGATCACTTAATACAAACATCAGAAAAAAGAAGACGAATTAGCACTGAATTAATCGACGTACTTGAATGGGAGAATTAGGGAACTGTGAAATTGAAAAACAAGGGAAATAGAGAACGACGAAAATTAAAGGGAAGGGAAATAGGGCAGGATGAAATTGAAGAACGAGGGAAATGAAAAAGAAGAGGGAATAAGAAGAGGGAAAGCAATTTTTTTCTTCACAAAGTATGATAACAAGAGAGGCGGTGACAAATGTTTTGAACTTAACGTTATGTCAGCGTTTTGAGAAAAATTAATTCATTTAAAATAATTTTTTATTTCATTTGTTTAATAAACGCTGATAATGGTTGCTGTTAAAAGTGATTTTTGTTGTAGTGTGATTTTACCTTTACTGCGAATCTGCATGTTATGGATCATCTTGGTCTTAATAAGATTTTGGGAATGGATTGGCTCGTTCGTTATGAAGTTCAAATCCTATGTCCCGAAAGAACATTGTATCTCAAGCATCCCGATGCTAGCGAGCAGTTATCTATTATATTTCGAGACATGGATCATGCTTCTAGTGCTCTCATTTCTTCCTTCGTGTCGGAGGATATCATTGCTAATATTCTAGTTGTTTGTGAATTTTATGATGTTTTTGAGCCTATTTCGAGATTGCCGCCGAAGAGGGCAATTGAGTTTCGTATTGATCTTATCTCTGGTGCACATCCTGTCAGTCGTCCTCCTACGAGGATGTCTGCTAAGGAAAATGAGGAACTTAAGCAACAATTATCTGAGTTGGAAGCCAAGCATTTTGTTCGTTCTAGCTCGTCTCCTTGGGGCACCGCCGTTGTCTTCGTTAAGAAGCCAGATGGTACTATTAGGCTTTGCATTGATTATCGCAAGCTTAACGAGCTCACTATCAAAAATAGGTATCCATTACCTAGGATCGATGACATGTTCGATCAATTAAGTGGCGCTATGCTCTTTTCCCAACTCGATCTTGCTACCGGTTTTCATCAACTAAGAGTGGTGGAAGATAGTATTCCTTTTACTGCATTCCACACTCGTTATGGTTCTTACGAATGGCTTGTTATGCCATTTGGTTTGACGAACGCTCCGACGTATTTTGTAGATCTTATGAATCAGATATTCTGGGAATATCTTGATAAGTTCATCTTGGTTTTCATTGATGATATTCTTATTTATTCCAAATCTGAAGCCGATCATATTGAGCATTTGGAGATTGTTTTGAGCACTCTTCGTCAGCATCAGCTTTATGCCAAATTCTCCAAGTGTCACTTCTAGGAGAATAAGGTGAAGTTTCTCGGTCATATTGTTTCTTCCGATGGTATTTCTATCGATCCTTCCAAGATCGAATCTATTTAGAATTGGAAGAGGCCCGAGATCGTTACCGAGATCCGTAGTTTTCTTGGATTGGCGGGTTATTATCGCTGGTTTATTAAGAACTTTCTCGTATTGCTTTACCGCTTACCACTCTTACGAGAAAAGTTGTTCCTTTTATTTGGTCGGATAAGTGTGAGAATTCTTTCTTGAAGTTAAAAGATCTCCTTACTCATGCTCCTATCTTAGTGGTTTCCGAAGGAAATCATGATCTTGTTGTTTATATCGATGCTAGTGGTTTTAGGCTCGGTGCTGTTCTCATGCAAAAAGATAGAGTAGTTGCCTATGCTTCTAGACAACTAAAGCCTAACGAGGTTCGTTATGCTACCCATGATTTGGAGTTAGCCGCTATAGTCTTTGCTCTAAAGATTTGGTGACATTATTTATTGGGCGAGCATTTTATTCTCTTCTTTGATCACAAATCTTTGAAGTATTTATTTACTCAGAAAGAGCTTAATATGAGGCAACAACGTTGGCTCGAATTTCTTGCTTCATATGATTTCGATATTCAATATACCCCTGGTAAGGGTAATCGAGTTGCTGATGCGCTCAGTCGCAAGCAGCAGGTTGTCGTTTCCATGATGCTAGCAGAGTGGAATATTTTGGAAGCTTTATCTCTTTGTGATATTAGAGACTGTGCTTCAGTTTCTGATTCTCCCATGCTTTTATTTAGCATGGAAGCTCGTCCTAGTTTGTTGGATCGTGTTGCGGATGCCTAAAAACAAGATCCACATATTGCTTATCTTATTTAGAGTTGTAAATCGGAATACAGAAGTGATGATCTAAAGGACTTCGATATTGATGTTCATGGATGTATTCGGAAGAAGGGTAGATTGATTGTGCCTGATGTTTCTAATCTTAGAAATGACATTCTTGAGGACTGTCATCGTTCTAAGTATATTATCCATCTAGGTAGTAGTAAGATGTATGCTGATATGAAACGCTTATACTATTAGGAGGGTATGAAGCGTGATATTGCAAGTTATGTAAGTCGTTGCATGACTTGTCAACTTGTTAAAGCAGAACACCAGCGTCCCAGTGGTTTTTTGCAGCCTCTTGAGATTCCATTATGGAAATGAGATCAGATTTCCATGGACTTCATTGATGGTCTACCTCGTTCGAGGTCGGGCCATACTAGTATTTGGGTGATTGTTGATAGATTGACTAAATCAGCCCATTTTATTCCTATCAAGTCCAATCAGACTGCTCCTTTGTTGGCTAAGCTGTTTATTAAGGAAGTCGTTCGACTTCATGGTGTGCCTAGTTCTATTGTTAGTGACAGAGATCCGCTTTTTACTAGTGGTTTCTGGTAGAGCCTCGGAAAGCTTTGGGCACTAAGCTCAATCTCAGTACAGCTTATCATCCACAGTCTGACGGTCAGACTGAAAGGGTGAATCAGGTCTTAGAGGATCTCCTTCGAGCATGCATTCTTGATTTCGGTGGTAGTTGGGAAGACCTCTTACCTCTTGTTGAATACACTTATAACAACAGTTTTCAATCCAGTATCGGTATGGCTCCTTTCGAAGCTCTTTATGGAAGGCCGTGTCGATCACCATCTTGTTGGTTGGAATCGGGGGAAATGTTAGTTCTCGGCCCCGATTATATTCGTGACTCTTCTGTGAGGATTGATATTATCAGACAGAGAATGAAGGAGGCTCAGAATAGGCAGAAATCTTATGCCGATCTTCGTAGGAAACCTTTGAAATTTTCTGTTGGCGATCTTGTGTTCATTCGTGTTTCCCCGATGAAGGGTGTGGTGCATTTTAGTAGCACCGGGAAATTGGCTCCTCGTTATATTGGACCGTTTTCTATTACGGAACGCATTGGCCCAGTTGCTTATCGTGTATCGCTACCTGTTCAATTTTCGAGAATTCATGACGTATTTCATGTATCCCAGCTTCGTCGATGCCTTCGAGATTCAGATTCTATTATTGATCCTCCTATGTTGCAAGATCTTGAGATCTCACACGACTTGTCTATTGTGCAAAACCCTATTCCTATGCTAGCTTCGGAGGTTAAATGCCTTCGGAACAAAGAAATTCAGCTCGTGAAGATTCAATGGTCAGCAAATTCCAAAGATTGCACATGGGAAACCAAAGAATTCATCGAGCGTTCTTATCCAGGTTTTCTCTCCTCTACGGGTGGAGGTGAGCATTTTTTTCATCTTTTCTATTTTGAATCTTTATTTTGATGAATTATTTACGTTATTGACTACTTCTAGTATGAAAATTGCGGGATGCAATTTTTATAAGGGGGGAGTCTGTAACGACCGTGATTTTATTACCGTCTTAATAAATATTTTTAAAATCTGTAACGATCGTGATTTTTGAGTTACGGTCAGAGTAAATATTTTAAATAGAAATTTTAAATTAAAATTTGAAAAAAAAAATTAGCAATGTAAATGTGTAACAAGTCAGTGGCAAAATATATAATCACATTTGCATTGCTGCCGCATTCAAGTAGTAAAGAATATTTATAACTAGAGAAGTAAAACAAAGTGTGAACACTTTGATTATTATTTTTCTATCATCATATTTCATTGACTGTCACTAGCCATCATGTGGCCGTGTACCATAATTGCAAATGCACGTTCACATTTAATGAAATGGTACAAAATTCTTTTTAACACTCCTCCATTTTGACTTGGGCTCGGTAGTGAAGAAAAATCTCTACAACATCTTTTATCTCATTCTCTTCTGATAGCTCAGCAAAAATACTTTTAATGGCAGCTCCAATCTTTACCACTTCAATCTAGGTTGCTAGCTAAATTTGAAGCAAATTCTGGGTGAGTTTTAAACTCACAAGTTTTGATTTATTCTCCATCTCAGGTTGTACAATTTTGCGTACAAGATGTGTCTGTGCCAGGACTAATTTATTTGCATGCATTTTTGTCAATCGTTAGTACTTCATGTTGAAGTCAGTTGCATGCGTGACCATATTTAAGTACTCTGGTACTTTGATTTATTGAACTTGCAGTGGCCAGCCTCTTTTACACAAAGCATAGTATTCGTTGGAAACAAATATGGCGTGTCTGCATATTATGATGCCAGATCTTTGAAATTGTAATTTACATGCTTGCATATGATAGAGTGTGTGCAATTGATCATAGAGTCCAGACCACTTTAATTCTTGCGTGCATGTCCATGCATTTTCGTATTGCCCAGGCCCTAGTTTTATTTCACAATTTTTTTTTCTTTTTTTTTGTTAACAAGCTGCATATATCATTAAAATGCATGCGTTGGTCAGGACATTGCGTTATGGTTTTGCATTTTTAAAATGCATGCGTGCGCATATTTACAAAAATACATGAGTTAGTCAAGTCATTTTGTTTTGGTTTGCATTTTAAAACCATACTTGCATGCACTTAGATTATCCACAATAGTGCATGCATTTACTGATTTTGACAAAGGAGAAATATATAGCCAGATTAGTGTTACGGTTTGTTCATCTATTCATTTGAATTCTTGCCAGTTCATTTACATTTTTATTTATTGTACGTGTGTGGTGATAGCACCATTTAGGATATTATTGCCAAGCTATCAATTATTTTGATTAATTTATAGCAATAATACAATCTGATGAAAACTTTGCTTGGAACCGGTGTACGTTTTAAAACGTATTTTTGCTCCGTTATTTTTATAACGAAATTTTTTTCACCGGTGCTAGATTTTTGAAATGCGGTGTGTTAACTCCTCTTTAGCAATGACCTACGAGTTAAGAAATGGACGACTCAGATTATGCCATGATTTACGAAGCTAACGAGTTAAAAAGCCTACGACCTAAGTGGTCTTGACGATTTACGACCTAACTGCTGAAGCAACCTACAGGAAGCTACGAATTAACAATTTACGAGTTAAGAGAAGTTCTGACTTAATGGGTTGCGACTTAAGAAAGTCCGCGACCTAAAAGTATCTGCGACCTAAAAGTCATGCCGATCTAATGGTCGCCGACCTAACGAGTTTACAAGCTACGACCTAAAAGCTTCACGAGTTAGCAGACTACAACCTACCGTGGTTTACGAGTTAACAAGTTTACGACTCAGTGGATGTACGACTCAAGAGCTTTATGACCCTACGAGTTAAGTCTTCTATGACTTAAGAGCTTTACGACTCATCGAGTTAAGTCTTCTACGACTTAAGAGCTTTACGACTCATCAAGTTAAGTCTTCTACGACTTAAGAGCTTTACGACTCAAGGAGTTAAGTCTTCCACGAGTTAAGGACTTACGACTCAAGAGCATGCTGCGACTCGAGGGATCTACGACTTAAAGAGTTAAAGACCTACGACTTAAGGGAAACGCGACTTAGGAGTAAGTCGTATACGAGTTAAGCACTTACCATGGCACAAGACTTAGCTTAAGTCATCTACAACTCATGGCTTGCTATAAGTCGCCGGCGACTTACGACCTAGAGGTTGTCGAGCTAAAGAACTAACATCTACGCCTATGCCGCTTCTGCCCACTAGGTCGCTAACGACCTAGTATCATCTTTAACCCGCTTACGACTTATCACTTGGAAAAGATCACATACTTCATCACTGCATTTGGTAAGTCGCGAATAGACTACGACTTATCTTAGGTCGCTCGCGACCTACGACCTAGCTTAGGTCGTACGTGACCTAGGACTTAGCAAATGTTCTGCCCAGAATTCAGAGCTGCTCCTATAAATACCCCATCACTTCCAACATAGAGGGGACTTTTGGCCATTCATTTCTTCAAGCGCCGTTACGCTGCCGAACTCTCAACTCATCCAAACTCGAGAAGCTCCACACATCAAAGAGGCTACAACAAGTTTGATCGAGATTCTGCACATCCGACACGGATTCGTCAAATCTCACCATCAAAGCTTGAGTCATTGATTTGAAATGTTCGAGTGATCGAAGTGAATTGTATTGAGAGTGTATTGTATCAGATTGTAATCATATCAGCAATAAAAGACTATAAAGTGGATGTAGGCTCAATTACGAGCCGAACCACTATAAATCTGTTGTTTATTTACTGCTTTACCGCTATTTTCTGTTTATATTCTGTTCCCGTACCAACGGGTGGTGCTTTCACGAATCTACAACACACACCGGGTGTTAGCGTTCACATTTTAGGGTTAACATTTTGGTGCTTTCACTGAGAATTGAACTCAGGCGATCATCCACCGTTGCTTCGCAAAGATTCATAAAAGTAACCTCTCTTAAAAAACCAGAAGTTGATCCAAAGTAATGGCTCCTGGAAGAAGAGGTAGACCTATCAGATCCAGAAATGCTCATGAAGGGACTTCCGCTTCCCCAACAACAGACCAAGCAACTCCTATCGCTGGAGTTACCAGGGCTGAATTGGATGATGCAGTTTCTGGATTATACCAACAAATTGAAACTCAAAACGCTTTGATGATGGATAGAATAACTGCTCTGCTCGGGGCAAATCGTCAACCAGAAAACCATCAAACAACCCTTCCTGAAATGCCACCTTTCCAAGCTGAGGGTTCAATGCCGCAACCAACTTGTCGTGAACATATGCCCGGGCAAACTTCCGAGGGAAGAACTGATGCTTGCCCGGAAGCGTCGTTGAACAATAGGGAGTACTTGTCCGAAATGGTTGGCCGCATCATGAAAGAGAGCATGCAAAGGGAAGAGGATGAGGCTGACTGGGGATTCGCGCCGAGCAGAACTCCGTTTACTGAAAGGATCTTAAAGGCGGAATTTCCAAGGAAATTTGCACCTCCTACTATCCAAGCCTATAGGGGAACGAGTGACCCTAATCATTTCCTGTACAAATACGATTGGCATATGACCGGTGCAAGAGCATCAGATGAGATCAAGTGTCGATACTTTCCAGTATACCTGGAAGGTGTGGCTTTACTTTAGTTTACAAAACTTCCAGTTCGGTCTATAGATAAGTTCTCTGATTTAACGCATAAGTTCAAAGAACAGTTCAGATTGTATGCTTCCAAAGCTAAGGATATAATGTCACTGTCTAACCTTGAACAAGCGCCCAAGGAATCAATCAAATCTTTCTTAAGCCGTTTCAATATAGCTTTAGCCGAAGTAGAAAATGCAGAACCACGCATGATCCTGACTTATTTGATGCGAGCCATTGATAAATCAAGCAAATTTGGAATTTGGCTAAAGATGAAGGAACCGAACTCGCTTGAAAATTTTTATAAAAAGGCCGACGAGTTCATTCGCCTTGAAAGCCTCTCTATGACATCAAAAGTAGTGGTTGCTCAAGCTAATAATAACAGTGTCCCATCTAATAAAAGAGAATCTGGAAGTCAGAAAAGGGAAAACGACGGAGGAAAGAACCAGGGGAATGAGAAGAGACCCCGCCGTTTCGATCTTTCAGATTTCACTCCTTTAACTGATACACCAAGAAATATCTTTTTCGCAACAAAAGATGTTGTCAGGTATCCTAAGCCACCTGAGATGAAGAGAGGTGCAATGCGTAATGGAAAATTCTGCCAATTTCACAATCAACCTGGCCATGACACTGACCAATGTCGCCAGTTAAAAAGTGTGATTGAAGAATTGTTGAAAGAGGGTAAACTCCAACAATACATTAAGAGAGGCGGAGCCGATCCAACCTCATCCACTCGGGGTCAACAACGTCCTACCCATCAATCCGATTCTCGCAACAACACTGCAGAACAGGATTCGGAAAAACTTGTCATTAATGTTGTCACAGGAGGACCACACCTAGCAGGCAGAAATTGGGACGACTGCTAATTGTCCACAAAACTGCGACTGGGGCATCTTTCCCTTTCTCTGGCATATAAATCCGAAGCTATGAATCTAGTGCAAATAGAAATTCAACCTGGAAATTCTGAGACAACAATTACTAGCATCCATTTTTTACTTAACAGCACTGCTTAAATTTGTAAAACAATAATGGATATGTGACTTTTGCATTGTAAATTGTCGAGAAATCTGTATAACTGAATAATGGAAAAATTATGAGTTCTATGTTT
This sequence comes from Allium fistulosum, assembly GCA_030737815.1. Classification (NCBI taxonomy): domain Eukaryota; kingdom Viridiplantae; phylum Streptophyta; class Magnoliopsida; order Asparagales; family Amaryllidaceae; genus Allium; species Allium fistulosum. The sequence goes on along the minus strand of CM060908.1, from coordinate 614,109,174 downwards.
TCTCTTACAAAATGCCCGTTATATGTCGATATGTAAATACTCTAAATGTATTGCTAAAGTGTCGATCTAATATTGCAGGTCATTAGAGCAAGATTCACTCATCGTAAAGCTGAGCGAGCCCTACAAATCACTTATTACGCAAATACCAAGCAACCAAAAATTCCATATTCAAATCCTATATGAAGAAGAACTTCACATAAAAAGTTGGCAACTCCACTATGGCAAACCTTCGTTAAGTGGTTGTGACTGTCGATACAAACAGACATCTAACTAAGTAACTCGCGTTTGTCCTGTGAAGTTATTCAACAGTGAAGTCCACTTCTTTGGATAGGGCAATGTACTTGCAAAAGAAAGGAAGACACGCTTGGAAGCAATAATAAAGGGTCACTGATTAGCAAATGATGAGAAAACATGGGCCACCAAACATAGAAGCAGCCAGAAGGAGGTATGCCACTCAGTAAAAGGGCCAGTAGAGCCACTAAAGGGACACCTTCCCAAGCGGAAGGAACAGGGCCTTCGCTAACTGATCGTGATGCATCCGATCAGGCAGCTTGTGTCTGTCCCGTGGATCTACTCGCCCCTGAGACGCAACCTTCCTGGCACACCAACCAACCGATGCTCCTTCCCAAAGGTCAACAAAGCCCTCTAGCGAGGCATGCCAATAAATGAGAGTACTTTCCTCAATCAAAAAGATCGGTGGGACTACCAAAGGGGCACCTTGTTAGTTAATTGCGATCGTTTGTGCAAACGAACATCCAATCAAGCAACCTGCGTCCGCCCCGTGAACCCCTCTGACCATGAGAAAGTAACTTACTTCCAGGCAATCGACAAGCCCTCTTCGGAGGCACAAGCCCTCTTCGGAGGCACAAGCCCTCTTCGGAGGCACATTTCACCAGGGTAGAAGTGCAAAATGCTTCTCTTCGGAGACCCACTTCACCAGAGTAGAAATACCAAAATTGCTTCTCCTCGGAGACCAAAACTGCTTCTCCTCGGAGACCAAAACTGCTTCTCCTCGGAGACCAAAACTGCTTCTCCTCGGAGACCAAAACTGCTTCTCCTCGGAGACCAAAACTGCTTCTCCTCGGAGACCAAAACTGCTTCTCCTCGGAGACCAAAATTGCTTCTCCTCGGAGACCAAAACCGCTTCTCCTCGGAGACCAAACTTGCTTCTCCTCGGAGACCAAAATTGCTTCTCCTCGGAGACCAAAATTGCTTCTCTTCGGAGACCAAAGTTGCTTCTCTTCGGAGACCAAAATCAAGACTTCTTCGGAAGCACAAGACTTCTTCGGGGGCACAAGACTTCTTCGGAAGCACAAGACCTCTCCAGGGGCACGATAATACTTCACAAAGCATAATGCTACTCTTTGGAGTCCAAATGCTACTCCTCAAAAATACCAAAAAAGCCCTCCTTAGAGGCACACTTCAGTTCTTAAGGAAGACCTACTTGTTCATCTTGAAAAACTCTTCCCCAGAAATTGAAGTGCTAAGTAATATCCTTTTCTGAGGTTCGCTTTACCGTGTAGGAGAATTCACTTCTCGAAAACATGAAGTGAACATCTCCGAAGGTTGAAGCGTAAAAACTTCTCCGAAAATGAGACACGCTCCATTTAAGTAGAATAATCGTTCCCTCAAAGACGGAACAGTTATTCTTTGAAAAATAAGAGTGCAGGTCTCGCCAAAAGCAAAAAGATATTGTAATGCACTTGTGGTATAGGGGAAATATCATATGGTACAGCTATAACAATAAAAAGCAGTATTCAGGCGACATACCACAAGCACATAACAATATCACGCGAAAAGATGTGGAATAAATGCATTCTTAAACACAGACAAAAAGTTTGTACAAGTAAAAAGAATCGTTTGTTCTACTCTACAAATAAGAAACAGATGCGTTCTCACATACACAAGAGTCTGTACAAGTAAAATAATTGTTTTATTTAATACTGTAAGGATTCTTTACATGTGCAGAATATCTCAAAAGAACAAAAGCAGGGACCGGTACCCGCACAATCTCCGGTCAATACAAGCAAAAAAGCAAAACGGAGAGAATAAAGTCAAACTCACTTCTCCTTCTTCCCGCCTTTGGAGCCTTTGCCAGGCCTAATGATTAGTTTCTTAGGCCGCTGTGAGTGAGTTGGGGAGGAAGGAGAGAGAGGAGCAGCTGGATTTTCTTCAACGTTTTCTTCATCAACCAAAGCGCTCTTCTTCTTCTTCTTCACTGCGCTTTTCCCCTTCCTCTTGGAAGAAGACTCACTTCCCGGAGTAAAGAATTCAGAAAGCTTTGTATCATCATCAAAAGATGGCTCCGGGGTCTTCTCACCTTCTTCAAGCTCTCCAGTCTTTTGCTCCTGCGAAAAAACCGGATCGTCCAATTTTTTAAGGGCCTCTATTTTCTCTTCTTGCGATCCTGGTTGAGGAGCAGATGGAAGAATGACTTGAGAAGGCAGAGGAACAGCAGTTGAAGAAGAAGAAATGTGCGCAGCACTAGGAGCTTCTGCTACAGAAGAAATGAAGTCAAAATCGGTATTCTCCGAGAAGAAAGAAAATGCCCGATCATCAGAGCTTAAGTAATAAGCAAGAAATTCATCGAGTTCAATTGAACCAAATGAACAGCCCACTTGAGCAAAATCATAATCAAGGTTACCTGAAGAAGTCGGCTTAATCGCGACAATTTCAAATTTTTCAGCTTCAGCATCGTCCTGGGTCTTTTCGTCAATTTGGGTAGTGGGAGGCTCGGTTGTCGCAGTTTTAACTTCGGCTTTTGTAGAAGGTGAAGCGTAGGAGCTAGAGCCAATGTTATCAGGATCGATCGAAGCTGGAGGACGAGTTGAATCAATTACAGCCACTTTCTCCTGGCACTCTCCTCCCGCTGCTTCAGTTCGCTGCCTAGCAAGTTGCTCTTTTCCCCTAGCAAGGGCGGCACGGGCTTCACTATCCAGATAGGTTGCCTCAAGATCCGCCTCTGTGTAGCCAGCACCTACAAACAAGTCAACTATCGCCTCCCACACTTCGGCCAGGGTGACTTCATAGTCCTCTCCCAAAAATGAGAGACTTCCGTGCCCCAAGATGCTGTGCATATAAAAGTCGAATAAAGTCGCGTCAATGGTGGCTCTGGTTGCCCTATGAGATTCTTCAGCTGCGGCTTTACCAGAAAAAGCTTCGTCACGCTCTCTTTCAGCCTTCAGTAACTGAGATTGTAGCCTCGCAATTTCTAAGTCCTTAGAACTGATTTTCTCCTGAAGTTGAGCAACGTCATCACGATATTTTCTAGTAACATGCTGCTCTGCTTCTAGTTTCACTTCGATATCTCGCTGAGCAGCGTGGGCGTCTCGAACTTGTTTTTGGAGCATTTCTTCTTTCTGAGAATAAGAAGTGGAAGAAGTAGCAAGCTCATTTTTTAGTCTTTCAACTTCAACTTCAAGCTTCCCATAACCATCACTGATGCTTCTCATTTCAGCATCGTGCTGCTTGCAAACTTTATCCCATTCAGCTTTATCATTTTCCATGGTCATCATGGCCTCAAGGTTCATATGGTTGACCCTTTGAAGTTCATCAACCAGCTTCTGCCATCCAGACATTCTTTCAATGTCAAGCTTGATAGCATCAACATTTCTCAACATCGCCTGCTTATCAATGGGAACCAGATCTAAGTCAAAACGGACTCCTCTTAAACACCAATTTGGAAATCGGCTCTGAAGTGTGGGAGGTCCGTCCCCAGCTTGATACTGAGGCCTATTAATAATTAGAACCGGACAATGTATTAGGGGGAGTGGAAGCGGTAATCTTTTCCGAGATATTAGACGCCTCTTTCTCGTCATGTCTGGTTCGTTTGCTGGAATCATCAGAAGTATGACTCTTCCCCTTGTCATCGTAAGATTTCCTCTTGTAAGGATCATCGCTCCTGCGGGAAGAGTCACGTCGCTCGTCCCTACTCCCATACTGCTCTTCATCTTCTCTCCGGCAACGTTCTTCATAAGCTCGCCTTTCGTGAGCCCTTCTGGCAGCCCGTTCCTCATTAGTTTCCTTCGGGGCACCAGTATAACTCCTAAAGTCGTAAGCATCGCGGCTTCCGTGACGCTGGAATCTGTCAAAGTAAGAACCACTTCGCCCCATTGTAGAACCTGAAATTGAAGAAGAAAGGCAAGTCTTAGAAATTTTCAAATTAAATGAAGCTAAGTGCATATGAGTGCCAAAATCCTAAGTGTGTGTGATGTGCAAACTACGCGCGTCAAACTACAAACCACTTTTGGATGTGGAAATGGCAGTAATTTGTGTAGAAGGCGTTGTGGTTCGTTGCAAGGAAGAAGTTGCTTCGATAACAGGAGAGATCACTTTAGAAACGTCATCTTTAAAGAGCTCCTGAGAGGTTATCATGATATCACTCAGACTGTCGAAAGTATCATCGCCGCAGGGCACGGGAAAATTATCTTTTTCGACTTCCGCCTCAGCCGTCTTATCAAAAACGTGAACATTCTCCTACTCTTCAATAACCGGGGCAAGCGCCAATTTACTGGACGACCCTGCAATGTCGGTATGAGTAGAACACTTTACCAATGAAGTCTCAACGGTAAGTTCTTTCGATGAAAGTTCCTTAGCAGGAGCAGGAGCAGGGGCATCTGACTCCGTAGCTGGAGAGTCAGGGACTTCGTGCAGTTGAGTAGAGCGAGAAGGATGTAAGAGTCCGAATTGATGGAGAAACTCATCTTTCAATAAAAACTGAACACTTCTCTCTTCAACTGGCACGGCTATAAGCCTCTCGAAGGTTATTTTGTGACTAGGGTTCCTAGAAGGAGGAGGGAACACTGAAAAAGCAGAAAAAGAAGTTAATGCTTGACAATTCGGGTTTCGAAGAATTCAGAAAAAATAAGGAGCGAAGACAAAAGGTCGTACTTCCCACTCTCCAGATGGCGTAAAATTCCGAGGGACAACGGACATAGAAAAACTGGCTCAAGAACCCGGGAACGCTTTCGGGAAGACTAGTAATCAATCTACGGTTCCTGGCACTCCTTACAAGTGTGATAGAGGGATGGTCTTTGTTCTTTGCAAATGAACACAGGAAGCGAATTTCTCCAAAGCTGGGAAAGCGGTCAAGCGTTCTTCTGAAAAGCACACACAACCCTAGCAAGATGGCGTAGCCATTAGGATGTAGTTGAAAGGGGGAAATAGATAGTCGAAGGAGAAGTTCTCGGATACAGTCGTTGAACGGGGGGATAGCTCCACTCAAACACATGTGGCGGTTAACTGCGACAAAGCCACGGGGCGGCCTATCAGCAGTGTCATTTACTCCAGGGAACAAAGCATCGGTTTCGACAATGCCAAACTGGATGCATAACTGACAAAAGACTTTGTGACTCAGAGTGGTGGAAGTCCTTTCTGGAGGGTCATCCAGTGGAGTAGCAATTGGGAAAGCTTCTCCAGCTAGTTCCGAGTCCTCTTGTTGAGACGCCATTCTACACAATCAACTGATGATCAAATATTAAGGTGCACGTTTCCTAAAATGTGTGAAGTGTTGTGTAAAACTAGTGAAATAACAGGTAAACATAACTGGAATCCAATTGATTGATTTTTGTCAAATAAAGAATTCCGGGACTTGTTATTATAAGTACAAGTACAGTGTTGATGCATACAAGTCAGCTTTAATTGATTATATTAGGCTTTACTTTAATGCTTCACCTGAACTTATCAATTCACAACATTTCATACACAAAAGTTCATTTGAGTTGCTTATTTCTTATTGACTAATCTGTCGTTCGATGTGGGCAGTCGATGACAGTATATTCGTCCCTCTTTTCTGCAAGTGTTATGTTTAACAGGTTGACAGTTAAAAGTTAAAGTAATCTGCAAGAAAGTACAACAAATAGTTTAAGTCCAAGCAATTCATTCTGGCAGTTTGAAACTGAGGTCTAGTCAAATTTCATCAAGGCTTTGCAAATGTCCAAGGCATGTTCTCTTAAGTCAAATTGTTCAAATCCAAGAATTCGGAGCAATGGAGGTTAAGCTCTTAAGTCGTTCAAATAAATTCGTGAGTTACGAGTTAAGGACTATCTCGTTCGTGACCTAGTCATTCACATATGATTGCGAGTTAAGGATTAAGTGCTAACTCGTCAATGGTCCATGAGAAATTGCAACAAGTAAGGTCGTTAACTTTTTAAGCCGTAAGTCGCACAAAAGAAAAGTCAAAATAACATTCCTAACTCGGCAACGACCTAAACCCAATGCTGCAGTGAGCAACCAGAAGAGTTAAGTCGTGCGCGATCTAAGCCGAGAAAGTGTTAGGTCGTTCTCAGAATATCTCGAGCTATCTCCTACTCAAACCAAAGCATCGGTTCCTCTCTTCAAATTCCTTCCTCCACTAAGAATCCCATTCCTCATGAATCAGCCAACCTAATGCACTGAAACTCTTCCCCTTCTTTTCACAAGTCACCGAAAGCCAAATCAAACCACTTCGATTTCCTCGGTGATCAGTTGAAACGAAAATGGTGAAGCAAGGCATAAGGTAATCGAAATTCATAGCTCGGAGATAGCTGAGGATTGATTAGAGCATGAGATCACTTACGCAATATGAAATTGAAGATGATCGATGAACGAGTAATTGAATTCGCCTTTGAAAGCTTGGAATCTTGTTAATGGCAAAATGAATGTTAAGTCAGATGAGATGAAGAAGGAACGACCTAAGATATTAATACCCCAGGGCAATGAAATGCGAACCGGCATCTCACGACCTAATTCCTTGCTAAGTCGTTCACGACATGACAGCTAAGAGCGCAAGAGAAGATCGAAGCACACGACCCACGACCTAGGCGTGTACTTCGAGGGGCAAATGTTAACTCCTCTTTAGCAACGACCTACGAGTTAAGAAATGGACGACTCAGATTATGCCATGATTTACGAAGCTAACGAGTTGAAAAGCCTATGACCTAAGTGGTCTTGACGATTTACGACCTAACTGCTGAAGCAACCTACAGGAAGCTACGACTTAACAGTTTACGAGTTAAGAGAAGTTCTGACTTAATGGGTTGCGACTTAAGAAAGTCCGCGACCTAAAAGTATCTGCGACCTAAAAGTCATGCCGATCTAATGGTCGCCGACCTAACGAGTTACAAGCTACGACCTAAAAGCTTCACGAGTTAGCAGACTACAACCTACCGTGGTTTACGAGTTAACAAGTTTACGACTCAGTGGATGTACGACTCAAGAGCTTTATGACCCTACGAGTTAAGTCTTCTACGACTTAAGAGCTTTACGACTCATCGAGTTAAGTCTTCTACGACTTAAGAGCTTTACGACTCATCGAGTTAAGTCTTCTACAACTTAAGAGCTTTACGACTCAAGGAGTTAAGTCTTCCACGAGTTAAGGACTTACGACTCAAGAGCATGCTGCGACTCGAGGGATCTACGACTTAAAGAGTTAAAGACCTACGACTTAAGGGAAACGCGACTTAGGAGTAAGTCGTATACGAGTTAAGCACTTACCACGGCACAAGACTTAGCTTAAGTCATCTACGACTCATGGCTTGCTATAAGTCGCCGGCGACTTACGACCTAGAGGTTGTCGAGCTAAAGAACTAACATCTGCGCCTATGCCGCTTCTGCCCACTAGGTCGCTAACGACCTAGTATCATCTTTAACCCGCTTACGACTTATCACTTGGAAAAGATCACATACTTCATCACTGCATTTGGTAAGTCGCGAATAGACTACGACTTATCTTAGGTCGCTCGCGACCTACGACCTAGCTTAGGTCGTACGCGACCTAGGACTTAGCAAATGTTCTGCCCAGAATTCAGAGCTGCTCCTATAAATACCCCATCACTTCCAACATAGAGGGGACTTTTGGCCATTCATTTCTTCAAGCGCCGTTACGCTGCCGAACTCTCAACTCATCCAAACTCGAGAAGCTCCACACATCAAAGAGGCTACAACAAGTTTGATCGAGATTCTGCACATCTGACACGGATTCGTCAAATCTCACCATCAAAGCTTGAGTCATTGATTTGAAATGTTCGAGTGATCGAAGTGAATTGTATTGAGAGTGTATTGTATCAGATTGTAATCATATCAGCAATAAAGGACTATAAAGTGGATGTAGGCTCAATTACGAGCCGAACCACTATAAATCTGTTGTTTATTTACTGCTTTACCGCTATTTTCTGCTTATATTCTGTTCCCGTACCAACGGGTGGTGCTTTCACGAATCTACAACACACACCGGGTGTTAGCGTTCACATTTTAGCGTTAACACGGTGTTTTGGTGACATTTTCGATGAACGAAAATTCACTGTTATTTTAACGTCAGTAACCGTTAATTTAAAGTGACTATTCAAGCGGTTATCCCACAACACTGATTTGGTATCCGTTTTAACGGTGTTTTGTGAAGCGCAATTTCTTCGTCCAAATTGCTACAGATGTTGCTATTTTAATCATGTATTTTAAAAATCGTTTTAAAATAAAAGTGTTTCCAAAATTCACAGTTTACGCTTTCAAAAGAACGAGGAAGCGATTTAAACGATTCAGCAAAATTGAGGACTATGAACCCTTACTTTTACTGATTCGGTTAATTCTAGACTTGTCTGTTCGAGAACATAAAATGTTATTTTATAAAATACACAAGTTTGCACATTCAAGGAAACGATGAAGAGATTTTAACGATTTAGCAAAAGTACGGAGTATGGAACCTTACTTTTACTATTTAGGTTAATTCCGGACTCGTTAATTGAAACATCTGCTATTTGATGACTTTGATGATTTTGTTGGGCTTTCGAGCCACTCTGCTGGACCTTCCGGTCATCTGATGGACCTTCGGGTCAATTACCAGTACTAGATCTTCGTGCCACTCTGTGGACCTTCGGGTCATCTGATGGGCGCCAAAAACTATAGTACTTGGTAGGCCTCGGCCATATGAGATGCACGTGCGGCATAGCTAAAACTCGCCATCTACTGGGATCGATCCACTTTTATGTTGATTTTTCTAGTTATCTATTTGTGATTTCTAGATTTTGTGAATTGTTGTTTTGAATTCAATTGTGAATTTGAAAGTTGATTTTGATGGAGTTTGATGTGATTTCTTCATTTAAACTATGTCGATTTCTTATGTTGAATAGTCTCATTCGAGATTATTATTATTTTGCTTGATGTTGTTTATGATGCATTCACTTCTAAGAATAAATTAGACTAATCCATTTATTATTTTCTTTTAAATAATACTCGGGTCAGACCGAGTTATTTCAGGATAGTCGCTATCTCTGATTCAGTAGCAGCCTTAGCTTTTGGTATTTCACATCATCTTTTGTCTAGTCTCCGAGCAGTACTTTTGGATTATTGAATCTTATCTTATGTATGTATTGATGGATATGTATATGTACATTGGGTTCATGTGGACTATCGATTGTTGTAGCATGTATTCCAGACTTGTCTTCTGCTATATATCTGATATTTCTGTTCTGATGTGATTATACAATCAGTGTTGTTGTTATTATGAGTTGTTCTGAATTTTTCTTTAGCCATCGTAGTTTCGTTTTAGATTTGGATTGAATTTATATCTTTGGGAGTAATTACACAACTCCTATCGATGTAATCAATACTCATCGAAGGCATAACTTACGGATGGTCGCTTCTAACAAGCCTTATTCTTCGCAATAGCAGACGTTATTCCTTATAAGAACCTTTGTTATTGTGGGCATAGAGGTGGGGTGTCACAATACCGAGTCTTTACTACGAGTTTCTATTTGTGTCGTACCTATGGAGTATCCTCTGGTAGCCTCCGGATCAGGAGGTATTATGGTACTGTATATACTATTGGCATTATTACGTGTTAACGGCTATATGGGTAACCCCTTAACGCTATTAAAAAGTAAGTTTATTTTACAATTAGACACTATTATAATAGCAAAATATTACTACATAGTAAATAGTTTAACGGATCCTTAGGAGATGTGAATCCCGAGCATCTTTTAAGTTACTACATTAATATTTATTTCTGTTAATTTAACTTACATAAGATGTTTTAGTTTTGCCTCGAGTGTTTTGTCTTTTCAATTCGCTCGGGTCAGTCCGAGCATTTTAGGATTTTGGAAGACCGTATTTTGGAGGACGAAGACGAAGATTTATTATTATATATTATAATATTCCACAACATTCATATTGTTCCGCTGCATTGTTAATATTATATGGTATGTGTTACCCTGATTTGTATTGTATAAATAAAATCAAATGTTTTATAAAACAGCTTCATGAACTATTATTTGATTATTATATTTTATCGTTCTGGTGCAAGATTCTATTTTGTTTCTTTTATTTCTCCACATTTTCTTATTTCCCCATAACAATCCACCCTTCTGTATGGTTTAAGTCTGACGTGTGTGGTTTATCGTCGATTTAAAGTGTACAAAAAGGTGGGATGTTACATCTGGTTTTAGAGCTTTGGTTTAGCGATAAACCTTAGCATTGTGGGGTCTGACTCTTTATTAATATGGTAGTAATACCCTATGATGAGTCATTGAGAGTATATATATGAGAGAGCGTGTTTGTTAGTGTTATAAAAAGGTTTTTATATTGTGTTAATTTGTTCCGTTTTGTATTTATAAATTCTGGTTATTGCATGGGACGATATGACATCAATAAGGATTTCTAAACACTTAATAGCACAAACCGACACAATAATTGTTTTGAATATAGGTGAATGAAATAATTTTGCCTATTATATTTTATGTATATAAAGTAATAAATTTTATAAAGGTTATATTTGGTTGTAATATATTGGTTAATTAGGTACTGTAATTTATAAATATTAGTTTAAGGTAGGATTTGAAGTAAAATAAAATAAATGAAATTGAAAATTTAGAACATAAGTTCCGGGGTTTTTGAAAATTTCTTTCGAATGATTTGGAATATGAAATAATATATTTAGAAGTATTTTCTGATATAAATATTTCAATAAGATTTGGAAGAATTGTTTTAAAGAAATTTTGGAAATAAATAGGTTCTGTACTTCCCTCTCTATCGCTGGAAAATAATTTCGGTGATGAGTGCATGCATCATCGACATTCATTTTCGAGTTTCGAAGTGGGAAGGCCACTGTAGTAGTTTTGCTACAGATTTATTTTGATAAACAAATATAAATTTTAAATTGTTTTAAATATAATTAGAGATTTATGTTGCAAGTATATACTTCTATCTATTATTTTAAAATGATTTTGAATAAAACCGGTATTTAGTTCTTTAGTTTTCGTTAATTAATAGTTTCAATTATGTTAGTGAAATGAAATATAAGTAATTAATAATTGGAACCTTTAATGAAATATGAAATTTAATGCTAAGTTATAAATGAAATTAAAAGAAAGTTGAAATTTGTAACCTATGAAACAAATGATATTATTGTGGAACATTAAGTTAATTAAAAGAAATAAAATAAACTTGTGTAACTTTCAAATTACATTCTTAAAGGCATAAATATAACTTACCAATTATAAAAGTTGAGATGTTAATAAGAAAGTGTAATGGAAAATTATACAAGTAAACCTAAAAGTAATGAAAGTATTCAATGCATTCTCAAATAGATAAGGATTTATTGTTATAAACTTAAGTATAATTGGAAATGCTTCTAATTTAATATAATAAGAATGTAAGTATTATAGGACAATGATTATAAACTTAAGTAAATAAATTGATATGACAAGAAATTTGAGTTGAACATAAATAACATAAATAAATGAATGTAAACAAGAGAAGTCATGAAATAATGAACAAATATAATGCAATAAAAAAAACTGACATGACCTGAATAACTAAAAATGAATATTTGTAAGTAACTAATGGGAATAAATGAAAACTGTAAGAAATAAAATGTAAATTGAATAGATAAATTATTATATGAATGAAAAGGGAATCAAACAACAAATGTATGAAAATGAGTTTAATATAAATTAACTAGATTCATTGTTGAAATTGTTGTTATTTGGTTTATGGTCATTTGGGTAAGGATACTTTAATATTGTTTGGATGTATGAATAATCTATTTAGTTTCATCTAAGACTGTCGAGTAAATGATGCACTGGATAGTTTATTTTTCATTATGTACAATTTAAAGTTTTGAACCCGAACAACTATTTGTTTTGTTTGATATGAATGAATGATTGATTTGTGTTGATTCTATGTGATGGTTGTGTGCCTAGTTGCAAGTGATGGATGTTAGATTTGTTTGTTTATGGTTGAAACCACTTTAAATTTTTCATTTTATATAATGGTTAACCTTTTGGATTATATAAGTGAAATACAGGTTATGGAAGCAATTGCTACTGCTTTTGGTATCATAATTTAAGCATTGTTTGCCCGACAAATAGGTACGTTCTGGATTATGGTTCTATAACGTTATTTTATTGTTTTTCCTCTGTTTGGATATATTATTTTGGAAAATATATGTTTTATATTGTATATTTGATATTATATTTTCTCCCGATCCTCACCGTACAAAGGAGACTCTGCCAATTTTTTTTATAAAATTTAGACTTAGAAAATTTTTGAAAAGTGTTTTCCAAACTTTATTAATTTGAGTATATAAAAAGATTTAATGATTATAAATTGGTAAATTTTATTTTAAATTATATTATTTTGTAAATTTATGTGTTTATAAATTAAATATTTTAAGTAAGATATATTGATTTCTTAATCCTTCTTTCCCTTCTTTCCTTTTCGAGGACGAAAAGTTTTGAGTGGGGAAGAGTGTAACGACCCGTAAAATTCGACGATTAAGATGAACTAAATTAATAAGATTTTTAAGTAAAATTTTGAAAAAAAAGTAGAAAATGTTATAATTTATATTGGAGCGAATGTAGAATTTTCCGTAGCAAGTGTAATTAAAATTTACAATTTAAAATTTTATTACAATTAATCGAAATAATATAAATTGTCATACTTGGTTATAAGTATAATATAAGATTCAAATGGGAATGTTGAATTTGTGAGTTATCAATAATAATATTAACTAGAATGGAATTCAAATTAATATAATAATAGAAAGTGTAATTTGTTGCATTTGGATATAAAATTATAATATAAGTAAATAAAAGTAGGCATTTAATTTAACCTTGGAATAATACGTTGAGTAATAGTGACTGTATGTAAATTTAGGTTGTAATGTTAATGGCAGTTGATGAATAACCAATTTAATGCATTTCAAATTTATTTGAAACGACTATTCGGGTTATAATTGATTGTAAATAAAAATATTTTGAAATATCAATTAATTAATTTATTAAAATTGTAAAGTTATAATAATTGATGGTAATTGGTTGAGAAAAATTTAGATAAATAAATGATAATTAACATAATAACGGGAAGGGGTGAATGTAAATTTTAATAGTAACATACATTTACTTATAGGGTAGTAATTGGTGTAAAAAAATTGAATGTAGATTTAAAGTAATAATGTTATTGCAAGGTAAGCAATGCTAATTAAAGGCAATAATAGATTGAATGTGATTACGAAATTGAAATTTTGTAAATGAGTAACTTGTGTTTGTTAACAATAACTTATAAATGCAGTTAAAAGTAAACGATGGCGGTAATAATGTGTTGCCCGTTATTTAGTCCATTTGTTGAAATGAGAAATCAAATTTTAATAAAATTGGAAATCAATCAGAGGTAAATGAACCTTAATGTTATATAAATAAGAATTAATGCAGTAACTAATTTAGTGCAAATAAATTTATGGAACAAATGTTAAGATCTTAACTAATGGTAATTAATAATTGGAGATAGTGTAGATTCCATTTATAATATGACTATTTGTTAATGTAAAGATTGTAAATCAAGATTTGTTAATTTATTTGAATGTAAAGAATTAAGGTAATGAGTTTACTGCAATTAAGTAGAATTAAACATTTATTATTACGTTAATTGAAAATTAAGTGAAATTGGAAAATATTAATGTAATAGCTTTGAACCTAATGTTAATTTCATCCATTTGACTATAATGGATTGAATAATAAGAATGAATAGTGAATTCAATGGAATTTTATATTACAGTAGTGTAGATTTAAGGTAATATTTGGTAATAAGGTATGGTTAGTGGTTTATGAACGCATTGATAATTAAAATTAAAGGTAGTGATGTTAATATAAGTTGACTATGAACAAATTGAATGAAATTCAAATCAATGGAAATAATGTAGATGTTATACTTAGCTACAAATTGGATATATGGAAATAAATGTAAGCATTCAATTAATTAATGAATTTGAATTTCAATAAGTGGTAATTGAATAAAAGTCAATGTTCTGTAAGTAATCATATTATTCGCTAGAAAACAATAAATATAAAGTTAATTAAATTTTAATGGTTATAATTGTATAAGTTACCTATTTGTTTAGTTCATAAAAATTTAATTTGAAAGCAATTGCAGTAATTGACTAAATTAAGGGTGATTGAATGAATTCAAAGTTATAGTAACCAATGAAGTAATACGCAATAAATTGAAAATATATACAAAATGTTGATAAGTAATTTTAATGTTTGTTGTTGATAATAAACATTACTTTAATGGTAATGGATAAAACAACGGAAGTGTGAATGGATAAATTTCATAGAAACTAAGGTATGTATAAGTAATAAATTGGTATAAGAATGGAATTAAGGTAAATTCATTAATTATCTTCATCCCTTAATTAATGTGTACAATTGATAGAAGTACACATTTGGAAATGTAATATTGATTCTAATTAAGATGTAAATAGGCGTATATTTGGGTCCATCTATCCACCTTCAGCTTCGTCTATAAATAACCCGTTATAAACCCTTGCCACTCCTTATTTTCATTTGCCTGTACATACATCTCCTTCTAAACTCTTTATTCCAATGGCAGACAAAACCCAATTCCCAAATTCCAAAACCAAATTTCTATTAAAAAAATAAAGAGAAAAAAATTGCGAATCTGCAGCAACTTCGGGTCTCGCTTCGGGTTTCAGAGGGAAAAAGGCTGTAGCAACTTCGGGTCAGGAAGAAAACGACTCGGTTCTCCAGGTCGTTTTGGCAAAAACTCGGAGCAAGCGTCGGGGGTTTGAGGCGATGGACCGAAGTTGAACTCGAAGTCGTTCTGGGACCAGAATTTTTCAATCTTCAAATCTTCATAACTTTTTCATACGAGCTCGGATTCATGCATGATTTCTTTTGTTAGGATCCTACTGAAATTTCTGACATTTTGGCACTGGTTTGGATGAATTTGGAGACTGTTGAAATTTTGGGTTTAAATTGGATTTAAACTCAATTCAAATTCAAAAGATGAGTATTTTAACCCACTCACAACTTTTAAAATTTCTTATGTTTGTTAAATTGATTTATGATGCGATTAGAAATTTATTTATGACTGTTTGGCATATTTTATTCATCATCTCAGTTAAATTGCATTTATTGACTTAAATTATTATTTGAATATTCATTGCATATAAACTGCCACTTAAACAGTTATTTAATTTATTATTAAATATAAACTGCTAATTAATTACCTGTTATTTATTATCTGTGCTATATAAATGCTATTGTTTGATTTGATGGTGATAAAGATATATGATTTAATGATTGATATCGGATGAATGGATGCTGTATTTTATATTGTTATAAACTGCAGGTTATTATGTATTTCATTTCATTCGGTATTGCAGTTTGAAATGATATATAACCATAATTTTTATTTTTAAATTACGGATTGAAATGATAAATATCCATATCACTTGACCATAGGATAGAAAATTATATACAGGCACCGCGGTCTATATATAAAAGTATTCTAAAACGATTTCTATGGCTTTGTAAAGAAATATATGATTTATGAGATATTGATTTGGGATATTTTATAAATGCTATTTTATATTTAATTCTTGGTTTTAAGTTATGTATTAAATTGTTTAATGTATAAAATAAGTTTAATAATAAAGTCTGATTTTATTAAAATATAATATGAATAAGTATTTACGTAATTATATTTTGATATAGAGTTATATTGATTTTTATAAAATCAAAGTTGGGAAGATAGTTTTGAAATTGATTTGAGATTTTATTTAATTAAGATCTTATTGAAATTAGGATTTTAGAAGAATATGGTTTTATAAATTAATTCAGGCTTAAGGTGATTTAAGTGAATAAATTGAGGAATATTTAGTTGTTGAATTTGAAGTTCTATTTAAAGAATATTGGATTTAGTAAGCACATATTTCAAAGCTAAATAATAGTAAAAGTGAATTTGGTATATGTATAGGAATTATAAAATTTGGTTATAAATATTGAACAAGTAAGTTTTGAAATATTTTTGAAATTGAAATGGTTTATTTGGGAATTCAAATCTGTATTTGGAATGGATTTGTGAAGGTTGAAAAGCTATTTTATTTTATAAAGTAATTTAATATTTAAACCATTGAAGTGGGGTAGTTATATTTCAAAGTTATGAAATTCAAAATTTTATGTTTTGAAAGGTAATATTTCAAGTATTTGGTTTCGAAATATTATAACTTTGAAATGTTATGGTTTTAGAAAAAGATATATTTGAAAATGATATCTTATTATTTGGTTTTTAAAAGAAGAAATGATATCGAAATTTATGGTTTTGAAATGGATATTATATTTTGGTTTAAAAATATAAACTATTTTGAAAGGCCGTGGTGTTATAATAACGTTTGGTTGTTGAAGAGACCGGGATCGGAAGTTGTCATACTCTCTGCCAACTCCGAAAACCACTTTAACAACCGTGTACGCGGTGGAGATTCCAGAATGAAGTAGGATGGTGGCGGCGTTCCTTGAGGTATGTACGTGGACCCAACTCCCGTGAGTTGGAATAAGGTGGCTAAACCACGAGCGATTGACGGGCTAAGAAGGTAGCACCTTTTATCGGACACATCCCTTCGATATTATACTATGACTTTTGGATTGATTCAGTGGCCACTTTGATTTTTGTTTGGGGTGTGGCTCGAGGTGGGCGGTAGCTGCGCGCTACGCATTACCATCGGCCCAAAAGCGTAATTGGTATATCTACCCTGGCATTTCCTATTTGGGCCGTGTCACCTACCATACCGAGCCTTTACTACGAGTTTCTATTTGTGTCGTACCTATGGAGTATCCTCTGGTAGCCTCCCGATCAGGAGGTATTATGGTACTGTATAGACTGTTGGCACTATTACGTGTTAAGGACTATATGGGTAACCCCTTAACGCTATTAAAAAGTAAGTTTATTTTACAATTAGTCACTATTATAATAGCAAAATATTACTACATAGTAAATAGTTTAACGGGTCCTTAGGAGATGTGAATCTCGAGCATCTTTTAAGTTACTGCACTCATATTTATTTATGTAAATTTAACTTACATAAGATATTTTAGTTCTAACTCGAGTGTTTTGTCTTTTCAATTCGCTCGAGTCAATCCGAGCATTTCAGGATTTTGGAAGACCGTATTTTGGAGGATGAAGACGAAGATTTATTATTATATATTATAGTATTCAACTACATTCATACTGTTCTACTGCATTGTTAATATTATATGGTATGTGTAACTATGATATGTACTGTATAAATAAAATCAAATGTTTTGTAAAACAGCTTCATGAACTGTTATTTGATTATATATTTTATCGTTCCGCTACAAGATTCTATTTTGTTTCTTTTTTTTCTCCACCTTTTCTTATTTCCCTATAACAATCCGCCCTTCTATATGGTTTAAGTCTAACGTGTATGGTTTATCGTCGATTTAAAGTGTACAAAAAGGCGGGATGTTACAGCACTTTCGAAGAAGCCCTTGCAATCTGGGTATTCACAATCCCAATCGGTCTTCCCATCACATAGGGAATCTCTATACCGTAGCTACTCGGTGCAAAGACAATCGATAGGTTATCATAACGTTCTCAAAAATACCCAATCTTCAACACCGGTCTTCAATTGCAATCCATAACGTCGTATCACTATTCGGAATTGGTTATATGACACAAGGTCCTCTCTCGGCTAAACCTAATAATGAGCACAATATTTTAAAACATATGGATAATGAGATTTCAATTAATTCACAACTTATTACCTAAGACTTCTCTTTCAAATGGTTTAAGCAAATTACCATTTTAAATCTTTAAACAAAAAGATTTACTTCACAAAGTTTACCCATTTTCATAAAGGTCTATTTATAGATTTTCAAACAATTTCCATTTCAATTTGGATTAACTTTAAGTTAAGGATTTATCTTATAGCAAACCCATTTCCAAAGATTTATTCATAACTTGGAAAACCATTTTCATTTATTTCAAACTTGAGAAAATTCCTTTAACACAAATTGGAAATTCATATCTTGTATGAAAGCTTTTATTATTTAAAAACAAATAGTTTTGGTTTTGGAAAAATCCGATTTCATTTATACAAGTTAAAATCTTTGGGTTAATTTCAAAGTCCCAAACAATACTTTTTAAATGGTTTAAAACCCATATAAACTTGTATGATCTTTTTAAATCGTAAATAGAATTCAATTTCAAATTTTGAATTTAAATTTAAATCAAATTATTTAAACCTTAAATTTTTATTAAGTTATTCAAAATAACTTTTATCTTTGAACATTCCTTTTCAAAGGCTTATTTTTATTTTAAACCCCATCCATTTCCAAAATCATTCGAATTCAAAAATTCCATTTTACAACTATTTCAAAAATCTGCGACTTAACCAATTTCCACGTGTAATCCATATTTGTGTGTGTATAAGTGTAGTCCAGGGTTCTACACAATAAAGGTGCAACATCACCAATCATCACATAATCAAATATGGCAATATATATGATAAGCGGTATAAACTATATCGCTTATCTTCACAGATCACAGATATATATCACAGATAATAAACTACATCAACCACATCTCAAATCAAAACAGAGCATCACATATTAGGAATATCAAACAATTCAATCATCCAATAGAATCCAAACATCCATAAGTAAGATCAATTAATTATCTAATTAATTCAAATCAGATTAATTACTTATGAATTACTAATCCTGGTTAATTAACATTAATAAATTACAAATCATTTTGATTAATTATTCTTTAATCATTTATTAACTAACCATTAATAATAAATTAATTAACCTTTAATTATTTAACTCACCATTTAATTAATTATCTTTAATTAATAAATTAACCCTTAATTAATTATCATTTAATTAATTATCCTAATTAATTAATCTATATTTATCTTATAAATAAATTAACTCTTAATTATTTATCTTTTAATTAATTATCCAAAACTAATTAACCTTTGATTAGTTACATTAATTAATTATCATTACAAATTAATTACCCTTCAATTACAATTTAATTAACCTTTAAATCATTACTTAATTATTTTCACAAATTAATTAACCTTTAATTAATTAATTATTCTCAAATTAATTACCTTAAATTATTTAATCACATTAATTAATTATTCTTTAAATTAATTAACCTTTAAATAAATTAATTATCCTTAAATTAATTACCTTAAATTAACTAACCCTTAATTAATTAATTATCATCAAATTAATTACTTTAATTAATTAACCATATTAATTAATTATTCTTTAATTAATCAGCTTCAATCACTAATTAATCCATCATAATCATTAATTAATTAAATTAATTATTCTTAATCAATTACTTCATTAATCCTTATCAATAATTAATTAAATTAATTGATTAAACTTAAATTTCTTAATCAAACCGACCGTAGGGAGGTTTGCCTACTTCTACTAGCCAAAATCAATTTTTCTGAAGTCAAAATTACATGCCTCATTCCTCTCTGTTGTTGCTTCCGTGTAGTCTTTCCATATTCTTCTCCTCCGTTTTCGCCTCCAATAACTCTTCTTAAAACGCGATCCAGTATCTTCCCAAATCAATTTCGCCCTTGCCTAAAATCGTTCCCAAATCAATTTTCCGATAACTCTTCTTAAAACGGAAAAATTCAATTCTTCTGAAGCCCAAAATCGATGTGCGTGTTTCACGCCACTTTTTCTTTTCCAGGCACTCGCAAATACTGTCATATCTTTCTCCTCTTAGGTCGTTCCTCTCAAATCGCCATTGTATACAGAGAAGATTGATAAATTAAAAATCCATACTCAGTTCTGCATATCTTCTTCGATTCATCATCAACTACCAGTCGTTCCTCACGCTGCAAGCACCCTCCTCCTTGCGTTCGACACATATGGCCTGTCGCCAGCGACCGGTTGTTCCTTATACTGCAAGCAGCCACCTCCTTGCATTCGACGCCTATGGCCTATCGCCAACGATCTAACTTGAAGGAACATCGATTATGTGGATATGGAGAAATTCGATAGTTATAAAGGTATTTTTTCATCAATTTTTAGGTTTTCTGCTTTATTTTTTTATGATTTGGTTGTTATTTTTATTTAAGCTTTGTTGCTCAGAAAATTACACCTAGCGTTAAAGATTATTAGACTGTTTATTAAAACTTGGAAGTTTTCTTTTGAACATTGTTGAATATGACATTATTAACATGTAATTTTGTATCTAATAACAGCAATATTGCTGCTCTTTCAAAGTCTTCTATTAGACTTTGTGTATCTGATATAAATATCAGTATTAGCTTTAAAAAATAGTAATCGAGACATTCCTCTTTTAGATTTCTCCAAAGGAACAAGCGACTCTGTTGGAATATGTTATTTTTAGCTTTGATTATTTTATCAAGATTCGAAAACATTAAGATGGAGTTAAACACTCACTATTCAAATATGATAAAATATGCGTTCAGCATATGATTTTATTAAGAATGCTTTTGAAACGTATAAGCTTTGATTTGATTCTGATAATCAACCAAGAAGTTTTATTAGCTTTATGCAGTTGTTGATTTTGGTAATTAATATGCAGTAATACTCAGGTTTTCATTTTGTCAAAAAATTATTGCCGGATCAAAGCACTAAAATTTCAAATAATGCATTTAAGAGTTGAATCCCAGTTCCAATATAAATCTTTTGATAGGCATATAGTTTATCCATGAAAAAGGAAAACTTCGTAATTTATGGGATATGATTTATTATATGCTTCTGGTGTGCGAATTATGTTGTGAAAACAATTAAAATAAAGTAAACCGAGGTTAAAGAAATATTAGCAGGATAACAAGTGTAACAGTAAGCTATAAAAATATTGATGATCATTGTGGACTGTAACAAAGCCTCTTATTACAATCCAAAAGGAACAACCTTATGTTTACTTCTGATCATTGTGGATTTCCTCATTATTGGGATTCTTATATCATGAGTGTGTAAAGAGAACTGAAGTAGTCCTTAAGGCATTCACATTGTTGTTTAATGTTTATCACATGTTTATCACACTTTTATTCCAAGACATCAGACTGCACTTGATATGTCTAAGTTTTCCTAGGAAGCAAAAAATTGGGTTGCCACTGCACTTATAACCTATGCATACCTGTGTGGCTTCCTGGTAACCAGGTTGAAGAATTAAGGAGTTATTAAATTTAAACGACTTACTTTAGTAACTAACAAATTCACCTACAAGTTTGCAATAGATAAGGAGGTGATCACTTGTGAAGTGGTTAAGCAACTGGATATATACTTGAGGAAACAAAACCAGGAAATCACAACTATCGAACATCCAACCCAATTTACCATGCATCGAGAAGTTGGGTCCACTCCTCCAGGTAAATCTATTTCCTCTTGCATTGATTTCTTTGAACCCAATTGAATTGATACATGCTTGAAAGTATAAATATGCATTTAAGTTGTTATTGGCTGATATGTGCTCATTGTCATACAGAGTGCAATTAAAGTTGCTAACTACCATTCATGGTAAAGAATTACTGGTTGCATCCAAAGATAAGTTGTTCCGAACTTGCGCTCTCTCATGATTTAAGTGCTTTGCATAAATAGTGGTGAAGAGTATCCTCAAGCCACCTCTGTTCTGTAGGTTAACACTAATATTTTGGGCAAAAGTTGAGTACAAATAGACTGATCATAATTTAGGATTCCAAATTATCATTATTCCACCCCTAAAATCAAATTCATTATTATGAATTGCCTTCCAATCTCTATTTATGGATCTACAAATCTCGTCTACCTTGTCATTGGACAATTTGTGCTCAACAAGCCCCATTGAATCAACTTTATAATCCAATAAATGTGGTTTAACATCTAGCTTTCTCGTGAGGGAGTTAAGACACGTTTCTCATGATTATCGACATTAATTATTAGTATTCCCCTAGCATTAGAGCTGCTGGGGGTGGTGCTCGGTTTAGACTTTGCTTTAGCACTTAGATGCGGTGTGTATTGGTTCCACATTGGATTAGCACTAACATCTTTGTCTTTAGTCGCTTTGAACTCAAAGCACTCTTCATCTGTCTTTGACTTCGTATATGTCTAGTCCTTATACCAGTATTTTCTCTATGTGTTTTAAGGTTAGCAGCGAGTGCAGTATGGGCATTAGGCAAGTTAGAATTGCTGTGTTGCTCTGTGCTGGGATTAGTGCTAGCACCTTCATTTATTTCTGCTAAAATGTTTGTGTTTGAAGAATCATAGCCATAAAGCTTTTGTGTATCGAGTTGGGAATCAGTTAGCGCATTGCTTGTATCATGATTTACATGTTCCTCTGCTTGTTGAGCGGTTTCTGTTTCATCAGCTTGCAGTTTCGTGTCAATGTCCTCGCTAGTTTGAATTTTAATGAGTTCATCACCCTGTACTTCTAATTTTGGTCTGTTCAGACACACGGTGTAATATCTGGTATGCTATGAATATATTCAACATCTATGTTTATATTGTTATTTTGTATTGTATCAATGTCCTCAACTATTTCAAGGTTATCCATGTCCATATTTCCTGACTCCACGTTATGCGTTTGTTTTTCTAATGCATTTTAATGACAAGTGCTATTGATCTACTCAGTATCTATATTGTTGTTATTTTTTTTTCTACTAGGTTATTATCGTGTGTGGTCTCATTGTTGCTCACTTCCATACAACCTGACATATCATTAAGTGGTTGGATGGCACGGTCTATGTTAAATGAATTCCAACTTTCATTGATGTTCTCCTGATTAGAGTCCACTATTTCTTAACTTTTTTTGCATCCACACTTTTTCAACTATACTGAATTTTTGTTGATGTCCAAAACAGTCGCAATTCTGATACGCTGTTGGCTTCCACTTATATTCTATTTGTTGCATGTATATGCGATCATTTTCATCCAATATAACAATTTTATATGGCGACATCTATTTGCATGCTTGCTACTTTCAGTATTCTTTGTTTCTAACTTGCTATTATATCAATACATTGAGAGCAGATCTTTAGTATCAAGCTGGTTTACTCGTACAATCTTTAGTGTAATTGGATTAACACTTTCCCAATTACTTTCATTTTTTTATATAAATAATGCAGTTAATTTTCATTAAATTCATTATTAAGAAAAAAATAACAATTTTTTTTTTGATATTTTATAGCTTAACGGTCGGTTTTTCCACTGTTGTACGGTTATACTATAGAATAATAAACTTGCACTCAACCTAGCATCTTGAACAGAAATGCACTGTATTATTTTAAAGTCTGTTATTTTATTTTTATAGATCTTTTAATTTAAAATTCATTCTTTAATTTGACAGATTTGTTGTTTTTAATTCATAAATCTATAAAGAAGTATATAATAGTATTTTCAAAAAGTCTACTTTTTTTAAACGCTGACCTTTTCCAATTAAAATTCATTTAAAATGCAGGTCAAATTCATAATTAAGACAAAAATTAATAATATTTTTTTCATCTGATATTATACAATTTAACGGTCGGTTTTTCCACCGTTGTGTGGTTATACTAGTTAACTTAATTAATACATAATGTCACAAATTAAATTAAAACTTAGTTACATTCAAAATAATTAACTTTAACCTTTACTAATCCCATCTTTAAATAAATAGTTATTTTTGAAAGAATAATTTAAAACATGTTTAAAACTTAAATTTACTTTAAAACTTTAAAACTATTTTTATTTTTAACCTCCCCGAGTCAAACCTGAGTGTTTTCCCGAGTCAAAGCATCGCTTGCTTCGAGACTTCCCCGTATCAAACCCATCTAACCTGAGACTTTCTCCTTCTTCCCAAAAAATATTCGAACCCAGTTGCACATGAATGCACGTATACGTGCACAACCCCTCGCCAGAACTTCGGCCAGCTTTCCGATCGTCGATCGATCGCTCATCCACCCCTGAGTTGCCACGAACACTCAAATCACCAAAAACAAGTAGGATTCGAAAACGAGTTGTTCGACCCCACACTGGAACCAAACTCCGACCACAAGTACCCATTGCCTGACCACTGTCGAGCACCAGCAACCTCGCCGACTCATCCCTGCATTCGCCAAAGCCTTCACTTCCTGCCCCCTGGTGCGATCGCCAGAAACACGGTGGCGATGACGCGATCGACTCGCGATTTCGACCTTCCAAACACAGGGATTAAACCCTAAATCGACAACTCCCCACCTCCACGGCAAAAATTAAATAGCACTGCTATTTTTCCGATGATCTATCTACAACCTGCCCCCTCAGGGAACGACCACGACTCCCCCATCATCGTCGATCAACGGAATTTACCCAAAACAAGTTTTTCGTTCAACCCCGAAATTCCCATTCAATATAGCTCTAAAAATCTTGATTCTTGTCTTAAAAATCCCCACTTTTGAAGACAAATAGAGTTATATAATCAAATCGAGAAATCTTAAAAATAGAATTTTTGAATGTTTTGAGTTTTTTTCTTTTTTCACTGTATTTTCAATTTCCAGAAAAATGATTTCATAAATTTTACCTATAAATATTTTTAAATTTACAGTTGTGTTAATTCAAACACATTCTATTCGAGTATCAAAGCCTAAGAGATTAGAGGCTTGGATTTTGAATTTTCAAACCTGTAACAAAACATCAACATGCATATACACATGCATACCCAGGCATATTCACATATTATACAGATATGCAATACATGTTCATTGATTCACTTCATAAATATCAAGTTAATAAAAAAATTCAGGGTTTTAAAGAGAGGTTTGCTCACCATGGAAATGAAGACAGAGCTAGAGATTTTGAAAAAAAAACTGGAGCTGGAAACTGATTTTTGAACTTGCTTGCTAGAATCTATTTCAGGTTGAAGCTTTAACAAAAACCGAGTTGAATGCATTTGAATTTGAACTTCTACTTGTTTGTTTGCTTTGATACTTTCAGGTTTTATTTTTTTGATTTGATCTTTTGAATTTCAAGGTTTGCTTTGAATCTTGGTTTACAGGTTGATTCCCAAGCTGTTGAAAAATCTTTGAAAGCTGTTGTTTGATCACTGTTTCAGGTTTTAGAAGTTTTGAAAAGAATAGAACAACCTAGCTTTGCACTTTCTGGTTTTCATTTTTGATTTGAAGAAAAGGTTGGCAGTTTTGAGATGAATGGAAAAATGTAGCCTGGTTGATGTTTTTAAACTTTTCTGGTTTCCAGCTTTTTGAAATAACTTGTATTTGCTTTGATATTGAGATTTGTAAATTCTCAATCTTCTTGTTACTGTACTACAGATTTTTGCTATGATATTATATGATTGCATATGGGGAAATGTAAAGTTTTTGTGATTTTAAATTTGATTATTTTATTAAGGAAATGATGCCATTTGTATATACATATACATGTAAGATCTCAATGCACGTTATTCATTTGCATATACATGGATTATAAAATTTACAATTGTCAAAATTACATATTTTTTGTTACCAATATTTACATTATATACATTACCCCTTAATGATTTTAAATGCCACTTATTTTCAAAACATTTATTTTAAATTTATACTTTTGTACATTTACAACAATATTTCCAAATGAAAACGTTAAAATCTCTATAACCAATATTATTTTAAGCTTGGTTCATTATACTTTTTAAATTAAAACTATTATACCTTTTAAATAAATAATTATCTATATGTATGTAGTTTATACTTTTCAACACTTTTAAATGTATTTATATTTACAATTCAGAATACATACATACATATATATATATATATATATATATATATATATATCTATAACTTAAAGAATCTAATTTTAAAATTTATTATACATTAATAAATAAACATGCATATGTGTATATATTAGAATTTAACTCTTTAAATAGCCTTTGCAATTTAATTTCAAAATAAATACAATTTGTTTTCAAGATATTTATTTTAGTATTTTCAAATCAATATCCATTTTCAATATATTTATTAAATTTAAAAATCAAATTTCCAATTAAATTTCATTTATATAACTAAATGAACATATATCTTATTTAAATTTGAAGAATTCAAATGTACTCAAAATTCAATTTACAATATATTTTAATTTTAGAATTTCCAAATTAATTTTCAATTCAATTTTATTTTATTCTTATATTTCCAACCCAGATAAATTCTAAATAAATTCACAATTAAATCCAATTTTTATATTAATTACCAATTTTTTCAAAATTTAATCCCAAATATTAAACCAATTATTGTTAACTCCTCTGTTTCACAACTTAGCGACCTAAAAAGATAAGCGACCTAAAGGAGTTAAAGTGTGAGCGAGCTAACAAGAACGAAGTTCTACAGCGACCTAACGTCACACGCGACCTAGCGACCTAAAGCACCAACTGACTCAGCAGGTTGACTACCTAACAACTTAACGAGATGCAAGGCCTAACATGGTAAGCGACCTAAGCATGAAGCGACCTAGCAACTAATACAAGACAGCGGTATGTTGCAATAGAGAAACTCAACGACCTAAGCGACCTAACGACCTAACGAGTTAACGAGCTAACAACTTAGCGAGCTACAAGCTTCACATTGTTATATCGCTCAATTATAGGTCAAAGTGGTACTAAGTCGCTGCTACTCCTACAATCGGCCAAGGTCGCTCCACTAGGTATCTCAGCACGATTAAGTCGCCTACGACTCTCCCATAAGTCGCCCGCGACCTACTAACCCGCACAGTTTGACCAAGTGCACCATGATGAGTCATAGCTCGTGTCCTCTAGGTCGCTCGCGACCTACTACTGACCCTTAGGTCGTTCGCGACCTACGACTTAGCCCAGAATTTCCCTATAAATACTGCACCTGCTCCAATTGAAAAAGGACTTGGGGGGGGGGGGGTAGGGGGTCATTTCTGAGACGCCGATACTCTGTTGTTTTCTCGATTCATCCAACACTTCAAACACTCCAAACACCGAAGACGCTTCAACGAACTTTTAGAAGAGATCTAACACATTCGACATGGATTCGAAGAGCTCTTCTCCATCTAAGTTCTAGCTACTCATCTAAAGTGTGTTGTAATCGAAGTTTATTGTAAAGGGTTGTAATTGAATCAGCAATAAAGAAGATTAAAGTGGACGTAGGCTTGATTTTAAGCCGAACCACTATAAATACAATTGTCTCTTTACTTTTACTGCAATCTTCTGCTTATTTTTGTTCCCGTATCAACGGGTGGTGCTTTCACATTATATCTACTCACACCGGGGTGTTAGCGTTCAATTTTAAGCATTAACATTTTTGGTGCTTTCACTGAGAACCCAACTCAGGATTACTTTCATCATTACTTCACAAAAATTTGTCGAAAGAATTTCTCTCAAAACCAAAAGTCTATCTGAGATTATGGCTCCTGGAAGAAAGCGCAGATCTGTTAGATCCGGTGATGCCCATGATAATACCGCCACTTCTCTCTCATCAAGTCAGGCGGCCCCTAGTGCCGGGATCACAAGGGCAGAGTTAGATGCTGCAGTGTCCGGGTTATATCAGTAGATGGAGGCCCAGAATACTTTGATGCTGGATACGTTAAATGCTTTGATTGGAGCTAACCGTCAACCAGGGAACAATGAGGAAAACTTTGCCGATGCTGTTCATAATTCTGAAGGGAGGGATATTCCTCAAAGGGCAGCTGGTGCCGTCAAAGTGGCACCTCCCTAAGCTGGAGGAACATGGCCGCAGCCAATTCTCCATGAACGTTTGTCCAAGCAAACTTCCGAGAAAATGGCTGACGTTTGCTCCGCGGAGCCACTAAACAATGAGGAATACCTCTCAGTCATGATTCGACAAATAATGAAAGAGAGCATGCAATGGGATGAGGACGAAAACGACTGGGGGTTTGCTCCAAGCAAGACTCCGTTCACCGAAAGGATCTTGAAAGCGGAATTTCCAAAGAAGTTTGTTCCTCCTACCATTTCAGCTTATCGAGGGACAAGCGACCCCAATCAATTCTTGTACAAGTATGACTGGCACATGACGGGTGCCAGGGCGACGGATGAGATTAAATGCCGGTACTTTCCTGTATACTTGGAAGGAGTGGCCCTACTCTGGTTTACAAAGCTGCCAGTCTGATCTGTAGACGAGTTCTCCGATTTAACTCGAAAATTTAAAGAGCAATTCAGGTTGTATGCTTCAAAAGCCAAGGATATAATGTCTCTGTCTAGCCTGGAACAGAACCCTGGAGAATCTATCAGGTCTTTCTTAAATCGTTTCAACATAACCTTGGCTGAAGTCGATAATGCAGAGCCACATATGGTTTTTACTTACCTGATGAGGGCTATCGAAAAATTGAGTGAATTTGAAAATGGCTGAAGATGAAGGAGCCGAATTCGCTTAAGAAATTTTACAAGAAAGCTGATGAGTTTATGCGCTTGGAAAATCTCCCTGCGCCAGCGAAGGTGGTATTGACAGAGGTGGAGAATAACATTGCTGCTTCTACTAAAAAGGAATTCGGAGGTCAAAAGAGGGAGAATAATGATAGGAAGAAGCAGAAGGATGTGAAGAAACCTCGCTTCTTTAAGCCTTCAGATTTTACCCCTCTAACCGATACACCGGAGAATATCTTCTTCGCCACCAAAGATGCCGTTGAATATCCTAAACCACCTGAATTAATGCTTGGGGAAAAAGCTATTCAAAATGGTAGGTTTTGTCGGTTTCATAATCAACCCGGCCATGATACTAATGAGTGTCGCCACTTGAAGAGCTTGATTGAGGAACTGCTAAGGCAAAACAAGTTGCAACAATATGTTAAGAGAAATAGGGGTGACCCGACTTCGTCAACTCAGGGGCAACAACTTCCTGCTCACCCATCTGGCTCAAGTGAGAAGACTACCGCACATGAGTCAGAAAGGCCTGTTATTAATGTGATCACAGGAGGCCCACACCCAGCGGGCAAAAGCTGGGGTGAAATGGAAAGATATGCTCGTGCTTTGAAATATGCCCCACTGAATCTTTCAAATGATTAAGCTTCATTCCATACTTTCAAAGGATTGCAAACATCTCTCACCATCCTATTAAAGTCCTCACTGACCAACCTCTAAAGCAAGTCCTATTCCGTCCTAAAACTTCAGGTCATCTTTTGAAGTGGAATATTGAACTCAGTCAATATGGCATCACTTACCATCCCCGAAGAGCAATCATTGGACAAGCTTTAGCAAATTTCATCGCAGAATATATGGATAAAGGTGATGGTGAGGAAGAAGTGACTGAGGATATCACAATCCGATGGAAATTGTATGTTGATGGCGCAAGAAATGACTATTGTTCCGGAGCCACGGTTGTGCTTGAAACCCCCGAAAGGCGATCTTAGTGCTACGCATTGAGATTGGAATTTCCTTCGACAAACAATGAAGCAGAATATGAAGCTCTGATTGCTGGCTTGAAGATTGCTAATGAACTGAACATCAAAGTATTGCAGATCTTCAGTGATTCCCAGCTTATTGTATGCCAAGTCAAGAAAGAGTTTCAAGCTAAAGGAGGAAATCTGCCTGTTTACTTGTCAAAGGCCTGTGAGCTTCTCGATGATTTCGATCATTATTCAATAACCCACATACCTCGAGAAGAAAACATGAAGGCAGATTCTCTCGCAAAGTATTCAAGCTCTAGTGAAGCTCAACTATTGGGATTAGTCCCCGTGGAAGTCTTGTCAGCTCCAAGTATTGATGAGATGGATATCGACTGGATTATGACTGTATCCCAAGAACATGAATCATGGATGACTCCAATCAAGGAATATCTACTCAACGGTTCCCTGTTAGAAAATTCAAAAGAGCGTCGGAAACTGTTAAGAAAAGCATCAAGATATGTATTTCAGGACGACCGGTTATACAGACGGGGATTCTCAATGGCATTACTCCGATGCGTAACCAAGGAAGAAGCTAAGACAATTTTAGCTGAGGTGCACGGAGGAGAATGCGGGGATCATTCAAGTGGCCAAACTCTAGCAAAGAAAGTTCTCCGATATGGGTATTTCTGGCTAGATATTAATTGAGATGCCGCTATCTACTCCCGAAAGTGTGACAAGTGCCAGAGATTTGCAAAAATCCCAAGAGCGCCTTCTACAGAGCTAACACAGATGGTATGGTGTGCCATAGAAGATAATCGCAGACAATGGTACTCAGTTTGAAAGCGAGGAATTCCAGAACTTTTGCAAGCGATTCAAAATCCGAAAAAGCTTCTCAGCAGTGGCTCACCCACATGCAAATGGGCAAGTGGCAGCAGTGAACAAAATTATCAAGTCAACCATCAAAAAGCAACTGGAAAAAGAAAAAGGTGGTTGGGTTGATAAGCTACCACTAGCACTATGTACAGAACCACCCACAAAACTACGACTGGGCACACTCCTTTCACATTGGCATACGGATCAGAAGCAATGATTCCAGTGGAAATAGAGGTCCCCTTACACAGAAGAATTCATTTCAATCAAGCTGAGAATGAAAAGCTGCAACTTGAAGCGGCTTTCTTGATGAAAGAAGGGAAGAAGCTAAGCTCAGAGTTGCGGCCCATCAGCAAAGGATAGCTAGGCACTTCAATTCTAAAGTTTGCCAACGCAGCTTCGAAATTGGAGATCTAGTCTTGAAAAGGGTTATGACAGCAACAGGAGTGTTTGGGCCAAACTGGGAAGGGCCATATGTCATAGGCAAAAAGCTTCTTGATGGCACTTTCAAACTCACAACTGTTGAAGGAGATCAATTTCCAAGAGCCTGGAATAGCAGTCACTTGCGTCCATATTTTACTTAAAAGCCATGCTTAAATTTGTAAAATGATTATGGATGTAACATTCTTGTATTGTAAACTATTGTAAAATCAGTACAAGTAGATAATAAGAACTATAAAGTGGATGTAGGCCCAATTCTTAGCCGAACCACTATAAATCTTGTGTTCTCAACTATTATAAAATGCCTGTCTTGTTTCGATATGTAAATACTTTAAATGTATTACTAAAATATCGATTTAATATTGCAGGCCATTAAAATAAAGCTTACCCATTACGAGGCCAAGCGATCCCTATCAATCACTCAATAAACAAATGTCAAGCCACGAAAATTCTAGATTCAAATCCTACATAAGAAGTGCTTCACGTAAAACAGTTGGTGATTCCACCGGAGGGGCACCTCCCTAATGTGGAGACTCCAGGTCCTTGCTACCTGATTGTGATCGTCTGTACAAACGGATATCCGGTTGGATAGCTTGCGTCTGCCCCGTGGAATCACTTAATGGTGCAGTACACTTCTTTGGATGAATCAAACCATTAGCAAAAGAAAGGAACATATGCTTGGAAATGATAATAGGGGACTACTGATGGGCAGATGACGAAAAGACATGGGCGAGCAGACACAAAAGCAGCCAAAAAGGAACCTTGCCTCTCAACAAAAAGGTTGGTGGAACCACCGAAGGGGCACCTTCCTAAAACGAAGGCACCAGGCCCTTGCTAAACTGATTGCGATCGTTTGTGCAAATGAACATCCAGTTGGATAGCTTGCATCTGCCCCGTGGATCCACTCAACTGCGAGGCGCAACCTTCCTGGCAAGCCGATCAACAAAAGCCCTCTACGGAGGCACAAGACCTCTTCGGAGGCACAACTCTTCGGAAGATAAAGACCTCTTCGGAGGCACGTCGAAAAATGAAAGTGCTCTTCTCAACCAATAAGGTTGGTGGAACCACTGGAGGGGCACCTTCCCAAGTGGAAGGCACATGGCCCTTGTTAACTAATTGTGATCGTTTGTGCAAACGAACGTCCAATTAAGTAACTTGCGTCCGTCCCGTGGATCCATTTAACTGTGAGAAAGTAACTTTTAGGCAATCAAATAAAGACCTCTTCGGAGGCACAAGACCTCTCCGGAGGCACAAAACCTCTTCGGAGGCATAAGACCTCTCCCGAGGCACCACAAGCCCTCTTTAGAGGCACAAGCCTTCACCAAAGGCAAACACTGCCCTCTTCGGAGGCAGAAGACCTCTCCCGAGGCACCACAAGACCTCTTCGGAGGCACAAGACCTCTTCGGGGGCACAACTCTTCGGAGGATAAAGACCTCTTCGAAGGCACAAGCCCTCTCCAAAGAAACGTCCCAAGATGAAATTCTTTTCTCAACTAGCAAAATTGATGGAACCACCGGAGGGGCACCTTCACAAAATGAAGGCACATGGCCCTTGTTAACTGGCTACGATCGTTTGTGCAAACGAACATCCAATCAAGTAACTTACGTTTGCCCCGTGAATCCATTCAACTGTGAGAAAGTACTTTCAAACAAACGAAAAAGAAAAAGCCCTCTTCGGGGGCACACTGCAGCTCTCGAGGGAATATCAAGTTCTCCACCTTGAAAATATTCTTCCTCAAAAGTTGAAGTGCTAAACAAAGCCCTCTCCAGAGGCCCGCTTTACCGCGTAGAGAAATCCACTTATCAAAAATAATAGTGATCATCTTCGAAGGTTGAAGCGTTTAAAAAAAAACTTCTCCAAAAACGAGGCACACTCTACTAGAGCAGAATAATATTTCCTCAAAAATGGAAGATTTTCTCTCTAAAGTAAGGGTATAAGTCTCCTCAAAATGGGGAAGATTGCAATGAGCTGTGGTATGGGGGCAATATAGCTAAATTAATACAAGCAATGCTTAAGCAACATACCACTAACTCACTGCAATATCATACAAAGAAACATGTGCAGAAACAGGGAATAAATGCATTCATAAATATAGACAAGAAATTGTAAAAGTAAAAAGAATCATTTTATTCCATACTATGAAATTTTTGTACATGTGCAGTATTCAAAAAGCGGGGGACGGTACCCACACAATCCCTGGTCAATACAAGCCTTTATGTACAAGCAAAAAGCAAAATGAGAAGCGTAAAGTCAAGCTCATTAGTCCTTCTTCCCGCCACCTTTAGAGCCTTTTCCTGGCTTGATGGTTAACTTCGGTAGCCGGCCTGAACGAGTCGGGGGAGAAGGAGAAAGAGGTATAACTAGGTCTACTTCCGCCCTCTCTTCACTAGCAGAAGTGCTCTTCTTCTTCTTCTTTGAAATTCCACGCTTCCCCTTCTTCCTTGAAGAAGATTCACTGCCCAGAGTAATCAGTTCAGATAGCTTTGTCTCGTCGGCATAAGATCGCTTCGGAGTCTTCTCACCTTCCTCAAGTTCCTCCGCCTTCTGTTCTTGCGAAGCAGCCGGATCGTCCAAGTCTCGAAGAGCTTCTATTTTTTCTTCCTGCGATCCCGGTTGAGAGGCAAAAGGAGGAGTAACTTGAGAAGATGGAGGAACAATAGTTGGAAGAGGAGAAGTATGTGCAACACTTGGTGATTTCACTACAGAAGAAGAAAAGTTAAAATCAGTATTTCCCGTAAAGAGGGGAGACAGTGGCTCATCAAGACTTAAGTAATAAGCAAGAAGTTCATCAAAGTCAGTTGAAGCAAACAAGTAATCTGCTTGACCTGGTTCAACGATGAAGTTACCTAGAGAAGTTGGGTTTATAATGTCGACCTCATAGGCTTGTGCTTCGGCGCTTTCTTCGCCTTCATCTCCGCCCTATGCAGTTGTAATATCAGTTTTGACTTTAGCAGGAGGCGGAGAATGGGAACTGGAGCCTATGATATCAACGTCGGCCGGAATCGAAGGATGGACAGGGGCAGTTAAAGGTGCTTCCTTTCCTGGATGCTCCTTGTCCATCGTTCCGGCTCACACTTTAGCGAGTTGCTCCTTTCCTCTGGCAAGAGCGGCAAGAGCTTCATCATCCAAATAATGCGCCTCAAGGTCTGCTTCAGCATAGCCAGTGCCTCCTAGCATATCAATTGCGGCCTCCCACACTTCGGCCAAGGTGATCTCATACTTCGGGCCCAAGAATGAGAGGCTTCCGCACCCCAAAACGCTATGGAGGTAGAAATCAAATAAGGTAGAGCTAATGTTGGCCTTTGTCTCATCGTGTGATTTCTCAACTGCTTCTTTTCCAACAATGGCATCATCGCGCTCTTTTTCAGTCTTTAATAATTGAGCCTGCAACCTTGTAATTTCCAAGTCCTGGGAGCCAGCCTTCTCCCGTAGCTGGGCGATGTCATTACGGTAGGTTTCTACCATCTTCTGTTCAGCATCAAGTTGAGCCTCAGCGTATCGTTGAGCGGCGTGGGCATCCCGTACTCGTTTTTGAAGCACTTCCTCCTTTTGAGTATAAGAAGTGAAGGAGGCGGCAAGCTCATTTTTGAGCTTTTCAACTTCCGCTTCAAGCTTTTCATTGTAAGCGGTGATATTCTTCATCTCGATGTCATGCTGATCGAGAACTTTCTGCCACTCGGATTTATCGTTTTCCATGGTCAGCATGGCCTCAAGACTGGCATGATTTACTCTCTGAAGCTCATCGACAAGTTTTTGCCATCTGGACATTCTCTCGGTATCAAGTTTAACGGCATCAAGGTTCTACAACATGGCTTGTTTGTCAATAGGGACCAAATCGAGATCAAAACGCACTCCCTTTAAGCACCAGTGCGGAAACCAGCTTTGGAGAGTTGCTGGGCCCTTTTCTACTTGATATCGAGGCCTACTGATGATCGTCTGAATATCGCCTTTTTTGAGGGCGGGAGAACCAGAAGGGATGTCAAGAGAGATAGGAGCAGCGGACTTTTCAAAAATTGCAGACGCGTGCTTTTCTCTAAGCTTGGCCCGCTTTTCCTCGGATCTTCGACATGAATTTTTCCTCTATCATCGTGAGATTTTCTTTTATGAGAATCATCATCTCTCCGAGAAGAATCATGTCGTTCTTCCCGTCTCCCGTATCGCTCCTCATCGGCCCTTCTTTCGTGAGCCTTCCTAGCAGCTCTTTCTTCGTCAGTTTCCCTAGGGGCGGGGAGATAGCGCCTGGGATCGTAAGTGCCATGCCTTCCGTAGCACTGGAAATCATCGTAATATGAGCCACTGCGTCCCATTGAAGAATCTGAAAGTAAAGAAGATACAAAACTTAAGAATCTTCGAAATAAAGAAGCTAAGTGTGTATAAGTGCTAAAAATCCTAAGTGTGTGTGATATGTAAACTACGCGCGTCGAGCTACAAACCACTCTTTGGCTTAGGAGTGATATCGGTTTTCGCGGCAGGCGTCAGCTCTTGGGTTAAAAAAATCGGTTGCAAAGCAGATGTCGCTTCGATCGCTGGAGAGACAACTTTAGTGTTGGTGGTGTCGTCTTTAAAAAGCTCGCGTGAAGTCACCATTAAGTCGCTTAGCCCACCAAAAATGTATTCACCGTCGTGCCCAACAGAACCTTCTTTTTTAGCCTCTTCATCAGCTGTCTTCCCGGGGCATTAAGGAGGTTCCTCTTCTTCGATAACTGGTGTGAGCACAAACTTTCCAGATTACCCCGCAACATCAGAAGGGGTAGAACATTTTACTAATGAAGCTTCCACATCAAGTTCTTTCGATACGATTTCTTCTGCAGAAACCGGAGCATCTAATGTCTCTGTTTGGGAACCGGGAGAGTCATGAAGCTGAGTAGACCGAGAAGGATGTAAGAGTCCGAATTGTTGCAAAAAATCATCTTTTAGCAAAAAATTGATGCTTCTCTCCTCAATCGCCACAGCGCTAAGTCTTTCAAAAGTTGGCTTGTGACTAGAGTCTTTACAAAGAGGAGGAAGTGTTGTAAAAGTAAAAAATGGAGTTAGCACTTGACAACTCGGATTTCGAAAAGCTCAAAAATGAAAAGAATGAAGATAAGCAATCTCACTTCCTACTCTCCAGATAGCATAAAATCCCAGGGGACAGCGGACGAAGAAGAATTGGTTCAAGAACCCATGGGCACTTTCGAGAAGATAAATGATCAGTCTACGGTTCCGAGCGCTCCTCACAAGTTTGATAGAAGGGTGATCCTTGTTTTTCGCAAAAGTGCATAAGTAACAAATCTCTTCGAAGCTCGGGAGACGATCAAGTGTCCTTCTGAACAATACGCACAATCCCATCAAGATGGCGTAGCCATTGGGGTGTAGCTGGAAGGGAGAGATAGTTAATCGAAGAAGAAGCTGTCGAAGAAAGTCATTGAAAGGAGGAATGGCTCCGCTCAAGCACATCTGGCGGTTAACTGCGATAAAGCCAGGAGGTGGTAAATCAGCAGTATCATTCACCCCTAGAAGCAAGGCATCTGTTTCAGCAATCCAGAACTGGGCACATAGTTGACTAAAGACTCTTTGATTCAAAGTGGTCGGAGTTCTATCTGGCAGATTATCCAAGAGGTTAGCTACTGGAAAGACTCCTCCAGCTTGTCCTACTATTTCTTCTTGTTCAGAAGTCATTCTACACAAGGAACTGGATATTCAAATATGAAGGTGCATGTTTCCTAAAAGTGTGAAGTGTTGTGAAAAACTAATGAAATGACAAGCAGATATAACTGAAATTAAACTAGTTGACATTTATCGATTATAACGTTTCAGGGCTTGTTATTTTAAAGTCCAAGTACAGTGTTAAGGCAAACAGATCAGCTTTCGTTGATTATTTTAGCTTTGCTTTAACACTTCACTTGAACTTGTTGACTCACAACATTTCATTCACACAGTTCACTTAAGTTAGTTATTCTTTATTGACTAATCTGTCATTTGATGTGGGCAATCAATGGCGGTATATCCGCCCTAGTTTTCTGCAAATGATGTATTTAACAGGTTGTTAGCTCAAAAGTTAATATAATCTATGAAAAAAGTGCAATAGTTCAAGCAATTCATTCTAGCTGTTCAAGTTAGGCAATTCAATCAAGTTCTGTCAAAATTTTGCAAATGTTCAACTCCTTAAGTCGCATTGTTCAAGTTAAAGAATTCAAGGTAGAGACTTCAAGTAAAGGCAGTGCAAATTTGGTTAAGTACTAGGTCGCTTACGCGACCTAAAGATTAACTCGCAGAGGGTTAGGTCGCAAAGATTGTTAGGTCGCGAAGGTTGTTAGGTCTGTCAAATCTATTAGGTCGTGAAGGTCTTTAGGTCGCTCAGATTCACTAGGTCATTTCTGAAGTAACACAACGATCTCAAGCTATCTCCAGCCAAAGCTGCTAAGCCCTACTCTCCAATTACACTTTGCCATGTGTCCATTAACCATTACGTCACTAGAAACATCATGACTAAACCCATTAACCCGATTAACCACGAATCCCCTTCTCTCCTTGAACCGCCTAGACCCTCATCTTTCCATACCGCCGAATCACCCAAAAAACCCATTCAAATCGCCTCAGATTAACTACAAATCCGATACACTACCGTGTTATCGCAAATTACAACAACAATATGATCGATAAACAGTCGCAAATCAATCAAGACATGGTTCACGATGAAACGGGGCACAAAAGTAAATAGGAGTTGGAAAATGGGAAGTTAGCAATTCAACGATGGACGTGGATGAACGACGATCCGATTCACTTACGTAATGTGATGAAAAGATGATCGGCGACTAGTTGGTTGGAATTTGTTTTCGAGAGCTCAGGAATTTTTCAATGGTGGTCTCGAATAATAGAGCAAGTAAGGAGAAGAAGGAAGGAGATGAATAACTTATATGCAGGGATAGTGGAACACGAATCGGCACGAGCGACCTAACTACCTTATAAACCGCTCACGACCTAGTGGTTCAGGATGGCATGCGTTAAGAAGTATCGAAGCACACGACCTATTACTTAGGCGTATACTTCGAGGGGCAAGTGTTAACTCCTCTATTTCATGACTTAGCGACCTAAAAGATAAGCGACCTAAAGGAGTTAAAGTGTGAGCGAGCTAACAAGAACGAAGTTCTACAGCGACCTAACGTCACACGCGACCTAGCGACCTAAAGCACCAAGTGACTCAGCAGGTTAACTACCTAACAACTTAACGAGATGCAAGGCCTAACATGGTAAGCGACCTAAGCATGAAGCGAACTAGCAACTAATACAAGACAACGGTATGTTGCAATAGAGAAACTCAACGACCTAAGCGACCTAACGACCTAACGAGTTAACGAGCTAACAACTTAGCGAGCTACAAGCTTAACATTGTTATATCGCTCAATTATATGTCGAAGTGGTACTAAGTCGCTGCTACTCCTACAATCGGCCAAGGTCGCTCCACTAGGTATCTCAGCACGATTAAGTCGCCTACCACTCTCCCATAAGTCGCCCGCGACCTACTAACCCGCACAGACTGACCAAGTGCACCATGATGAGTCATAGCTCGTGTCCTCTTGGTCGCTCGCGACCTACTACCTACCCTTAGATTGTTCGCAACCTACGACTTAGCCCAGAATTTCCCTATAAATACTGCACCTACTCCAATTGAAAAAGGACTTTTGGGGGTGGGGGGATCATTTCTGAGACGCCGATACTCTGTTGTTTTCTCGATTCATCCAACACTTCAAGCACTCCAAACACCGAAGACGCTTCAACGAACTTTTGGAAGAGATCTAACACATTCGACATGGATTCGAAGAGCTCTTCTCTATCTAAGTTCTAGCTACACGTCTAAAGTGTGTTGTAATCGAAGTTTATTGTAAAGGGTTGTAATTGAATCAGCAATAAAGAAGATTAAAGTGGACGTAGGCTTGATTTTGTGCCGAACCACTATAAATACCGTTGTCTCTTTACTTTTACTGCAATCTTCTGCTTATTTTTGTTCACGTATCAACGGGTGGTGCTTTCACATTATATCTACTCACACCGGGGTGTTAGCGTTCAATTTTAAGTGTTAATAATTATCAAATTATTTGTAGTTAAAATTCAGGGATGTTACATAGACCGTTGGTACTCATCCTCCACACGATTTTTGCTATGGTCCATATAGTAGATCGCAGTGACATCGAGTTACACTATCGTCACAGCATAACCCAAATGCCCCTGTACGCATCAACGCCCTCAACTTTCACTACCAAATAATCCTCAGGAACTAGTTTTGTCCGGACTCCTCATTGGATCAACTTTAGAGCCTCCCCCTCTTTGAGGCTCAAGGCAGTACTACCCTATGGTACTCCTAAGAAGTCCATTCAAGGGAGCGCCTTTTTTCCCCAAAGTCACTTTCAAACACTTTATACTATACGCATATAGTATTTCCAAATCATACACCTAGTATGAATCTCATATACATCTTCTTTCTCAAAATCGATTCCCAAAATCGATAATTCTCGAACTAGGCTTTCCAAACTTTCAAATTTGATTTTCCTCGAAAATTAAAAGCCTTTTTCAAATCCAAAGGTTCCCAAAACCTTTTCTCAAAATCATTTCCATAAAATCCTTTATATATATACACATATATATAATTATCTTGGGAAACCTTTAAATCACTTTATACTTGTATAAGTTCCCTTTTTATAGTTCAAAAAACTTTCAAAAACCTTTGTCTTTTGGAAATAGATTCAATAAAGGGAGTTTACCATATATGACAAGGATATATAACTTCATTTATTCCAAATCAAATATTCAAATTTGAT
Source organism: Allium fistulosum (assembly GCA_030737815.1). NCBI lineage: Eukaryota > Viridiplantae > Streptophyta > Magnoliopsida > Asparagales > Amaryllidaceae > Allium > Allium fistulosum. The sequence continues at coordinate 614,069,488 of CM060908.1, read as the reverse complement.
TACTCTTTTATAAAGTTATTAACCACATTACTTTTCTTTATAAAGTGAATCTTTAATCATAGAAATTTCCAATTTCCATTTGAACTTGATTTATCCCAAATTCAAGTTGAATTAGCCTTAATTTGTTTCCAAATTCAAATCAGATTCCATTTGATTTTAAACATATTCACTTTCATTACAATTCCAAATTATTCAAATTAATTTAGACCAATTTCAAATTGAATCCACTTCACTTCCAAATCATTTCAATTTCTATTTGAATTAATCCCAATTCCCATTTAAATTTGAACTCATTCAATCTCAAATTTTATTTCAATTAATCCAATTCAAATTTTCCATTTGAATTTATACTTATCCATCTTCAATGCTAATTAATTCAAACTAAATTCAATTTGAACTAATGAAACCTAAATCTCAACCTTAAACCATCTCGAATTATATAAATTCGAATTAACATTTCAAATATTGATTTGATCCCATAAATCAAATTAATCATTATTTTAACTCAAAAACTAAATTCTTTAAGTAATTTAATTCTTAGTTCAAATTTGAAAATTCCATTTTATATTATCTTTACTTCTACATAAACTTAATTTTGGGTTCAAATAATAATTTTAAACTCCTCTTTTTTTTAAACAGTTTAACCTTTGAAATCAACTTAATTACCCAATTCCAACCATTGAACCCAAACCTTAGAAATTTCAGTTTGAATAAATTTCAAATTCCATTTCAAAAAGAAGGTGATTTTATTAGATCCTACTGCCATAAAATATTTCATACATTGATAGACTACCCACTAGCAGCTCAACAATTACATACATTTATCACAATAAAAGCCTTACAAAGTCATAAATTTAGATGTCTACACCATCTCCTAAATTTTAGAGTCCTAGCATTTCTATCAGAATCCCTCCTATGGACTTCCTTCCAATGGGCAAAGCCCAAACATGCATTTTTCAACAGGATGTCCACACTTATAGCATTTTCCAAAAAATGTTTCTACCCTCTCATCAATCAGGATGACCTCCAAGCTTCCTACTAGATGTTCCACAACCTTAATCTTCTTCTTCTGTCTCTTGGGACAATTCCTCGCGATATGTCCCAGCCCTTTACAATGATAGAAAATGGTTGACTCGTTGACCGTTTCTATTGGTTTCCACTTCACCTTCCTCACTTCAAGACAATGGTTAAGGAAATGCCCCTTCTTATGGCACTTAAAGCATAATATCTCGGCGCGAAATCGTTGGAATGCAACCTTTAATTCCTTTCTAGTTTTACAACACTTAGCTGCGTAATGACCCTTATTGAAACATCTATAGCAGGTGACATTATCATAAGGTCCTAGTCCATTCCTTTCCTTAATCCGATTTTCATACTCCTGAATTGCTATTTCTCGTTCCTTACATGCAGCTGCTCTTTGTTCCCTGCGCCTTGCCTTCCATTCTTCACTCTTTGCCATTTCTCTCAAAGACTGAATTCTAGAGGGACTTCCTAACCTATAAATTAGACTTAATTAGAAGAATTCAACTCTTATATGTCAATTTGCTTACCTAGTTATACCTTAATCATAAACCACCTTTTAATTTCCAAACAAAGTTTTCAAACAACTTCTTATTTTAAAATAAGATTTCTTTCAAAAATATTTTGAATAATATCATTTATTTTAACACTTTTTGAAAAAACAATTTCAAATGTTTCTAGACTCATAATTCAAAACCTCTCAATTACATCCTCTCTAATTTACAAGTTACTCTGATCTAATGATTATTTCCTTAAAACATTTTATATTGCTTACTCATTAATACACATTTTATTATTAAACACAACAATCATTTATGATAATAACCAAGATTATCATTCTGGAAACTAATTCATTATTATCTTATTCTGTACTCTTTTCCAAAATTCAAGATTTTAATTTCAGTTTGAATCCATTGCAAACCTATCTTTACTTAATTTCAATTTGGTTGTATTTCTATTACCACTTAATTTGCTTCCAATAATTTAACCACCAATTACCTTAATATTTATTAGAAGGAAATATTGCTTTATATATATCAAAATATATTCTCATATAAAATCGTTTTAAATCTTTATATAAGGAAATAACAAGTACGCTCTCATATATATATATATACACTCAACTCATTCTAGGGTAATACTAACCTTATCCTTAATGAGTACACCCACCAGAGCCAAGGTTCTTGCTTAACCTCCGCTCTGATACCAACTGTGATAGACCTAGGCTTTGCAACCATCAGTCAGTGACATCTGGTAAGCTTTTCAACCATCCCAGCCCCACCGTGGCACACATTGGTACCTCAGATTTGCTTTGACGGCCAGCCTCTCGACTCGCAACCAACCCAAGGCCTTATACTACCTCAAAGGGACATGTAGGGGTAAGAGTCTCTCGTTCGCCACCAAACCGCGAAGCGAGAACCCCCTATCATGTTGTAATGAAGCAAACCCGATCCCGAAAATTCCAGATAGTTAGAACAAGAAGAATGAGATAGAAGACGAAGAAAGAGATAGAAGAAGAAGAAACAGAAAACCAACTCAAAATCTCACATTCGCAGCAGATAAAATATAATATCAAATAATGTTCTTTACATAAGGAAAACTGTATCAGTCAATTACATTTTAATACATCAGAGTTACACTCATACACAAACACTGTAAATATACAAATCACATGTCTCAAATAATCCGAAATAATATCACTACGGAAACACTCCATACATTCTTGCCATCCAGCTCGTCTCTTGAGCTCCAGAACGTCCTTACCTGAAAATCGGTAATACTCGGTCTGACCCGAGCATTACATCAAAGTAACACCCAGGTCAGGCTGGAAACCAGCGTGAGTAAACCCATGGAACACAAAAGCATACAACTTATATAAACCCGGGGTAAATTGTATCAGTTTACAACTTCTCAAGTCGTTATAGACATCACTTACATCACACATCAATTTCTAAGTACCAAAAACTTAGATTAAAAGGTCCAATTCACTTAAATCACTCCATTTCAGCCTATTAATTCCACATATCAATTTATCAAGAATCGAAGTGGTTTCAGGTATTTACTAATACCCGACTCCGGTCTCTTCGAATCCAATGTCATCTTATCCCAAGTTATTCAAGTGAATACAATTGAATTTTAAATACTAGATGTCACTTTTACAAAGAAATTCACCATCGATAAATATCCACATTATCACTGTCTACCCAAACTTAACATAAAACATTTCATATCAGAGCAACTAATTCCAGGCATTTAACATCATTCAATCATTCATAAGCAAGATTGATGTGATCACTTTCATTAATTACATTAATTAATGATCCTCTAATTATTTGTTAATTATTCTTAAATTTCATTAAATAATTAACCTTTAACTTAATTACGTTCATTAATCAACCTTGATTTATCACCATCAGTAATTAACTTTCCTTAATTACTTCATCAATTGGACCATCTCCTTGATTAACTATATTAATTAATCCTTCAATTACACTAAGTATCATCACTTTACTTTCCACCTTAATTAATCTCCCTTGATTAATTATTCTTAATTACACCAAGTAATTGTCTCTTAATTATTATTTTTAATTAATCACACTTGATTTACTACTCTTTAATTAATCATTCTTGATTAATTACTCTTTAATTACATTTAGTAATTAAACCTTAATTATAGATTAATTATTCTGTAATTGTTAATTACCAAATAAATTATTTGTTTCCATTAATTAATGATTATTTCATTAATTAATTTTTTTTAATTAACTACCTTAACAAGTAATTATTAAATTCTCTTAATCCAATTAATTAACCATTAACTAAATAATATAAATCTTTAATTACTTATATAAATAAATTCTTCATTTAATAACACTAAGCGATTAACCCTTAATCACTTTCACGTAATCACTTTATAAAGTAATTAACCAATTCTTGAAAACCATTCACTTCATAAGTAAAACTTGGTTTACTTTTGTTTAAAACGTAGAAACCTCTTAACAATCAAATTCTTTTGTTTAAAACTTTTAACTTTCTGTACAAATTTCTTAAAGCCTGCTCAACAAAAACTCGAGCAAACGCTACCACCCACGAATCTCCCCGAAGAAAACGCGAGCAAACCCTCCTTCTTCCCCAACCAAAATCAACCAGACACCAACATGCACCATGCACGTGTATGCTCGGCCAGGTCACCTCCGACCATCGGCAACGTCTCCGGCGAATCACACTAGACCCTCTCAAATGATTACGATCCCCAAATCACCATAACTCACCCAAAAACAAAATCGATCAATCCAGCTTAAACTGGAACCAACATGATCATCAATTTACGCCTCGATACACCGCCACTGACCGCTAACGTCCCTGCAACTCCATCCTAAACTTCTCCGACCAATCATGCATCCAATCCCCCACGTGCGTAGCCTTCCCCACCCCCATTCTACGCTATTCGACTCGAAGCTGATGCGATGACAATGTCAACTAAAACCCTAGATTAAGTCGCACCATCAACCACGATGCCCAGAAAAATGTGAAACCATCTTTCTCTCGACCCTCGGTCGATAAACTTCCTCTGGCCAAAATCACGAGGTCGCCGATCAACTCGATCATCAGAAAAACCCAAAAACCCATAAACTGATCAATCCTAAAATTTTCACAATATACTTCCTCAAAAATCATGATTTCTCTTTTAAAAATCATATTTTTCGATGACAAATCAGATTATAATTTTGAAACTCTAAATTTATTCCAGTTGAGATTTGGGTTTAGTTAAGATTTAACTATTCTTCTTCCTTTAAGATGAAACTACTCTTCAATACTATCTCGAAATATTTTCAGATCAAATATTTAGTCATTACCAACAAGTTTTATTTCTATACCTATGTCTAAAATAAATCAAGCAAGAAGATATTGAATTTAGTTGAAATTTTGAAATCTGTGAAATTAACAAAGTATCTGCTTGGTATATAGATATGAACATCAATACAGTTATGAACATATACAATCAATCCATTCTAAACAACATGCTACACTTATCATACTTTACTTTAAACAATTACAGCATGCATTTATATATTTAAAGAGGTTAAATTTGTTTACTCACCTATATGTTTGAACAGAGGAATCAGGGAACCAAAGGTTTGAAGTTTGAAAACTGGAAGTTGCTAGCTATTGGTCTTTGCTTTTGGGAAAAAAATAATACTGCTTGCTTCCTTATGTTTTTAAATCTACTTTTGTCTGGTTTAATGGCAAATCTTTGTTTGCTTTCTACTTTAGATTGTTCGAATGAATACAATGAAGACAGTAGAGGTGCATATTGAGTGTATACTGCTGCATTCCTATGTATAATACTATTATCTCCACTCGATTTTTATTTGTTTTTTTATTTCATTCTAATCTTTTCTTTGGGTAAGAGATATTTTTCCTTCTTTGACCAGAATGAAATGATTTATACATTTCGAAATGACCTTGTTTTGTGCTAGAATTGATAGCATTAAATGCTAATTTCTCCTTCCATGTTTACATACTTATCCATTGATTTTGTATGTACATATATATATATACACACATATATATATGTATATTTGCATATCTACATGTATTCCCATAGCATATATATTACTAGACTTACCTTATGTGTTTACTTAATGTTTTCATATAACCATAAAATTTTAACTTATATACTTAGTTCTTTTTCTAACATATATACATGCCTTCGATTTACATGCATTTGTTATCACACACATTCATGTACACTTATACATATCTCATATACTTGTATATTTTCATCAATATATATATATATATACCCTTATTCAAACTTTCATATATATTACATGTACACTTATATACTTATATATATATATTCACAACATGTATATATTTATATTTGTAAATATATGGATATTCTACCTTGGGTTACAATGGTGGAGTTTATATACATATTTCTGTAAAATCTATCGCATCTAGAATTTTGTAGTTTTAGCCAATTATATATATATATATATATCTTAAATATTGGAAAATTTGTTTATGCATTAAATCAAAGTAAATATTCCAATAATTTAATTCGGTTAATTTCCAAATTAACAGACGTTAAAAATCTGGGTCGTTACAATATTATATTTTTCATTAAGCCCAACTTTACTATTAAACTTATTTTATAATGAACAAAATTATACATAGCTTAAATTTAGAATTTAACTATATATAAATTAATATTTATAATATCAAAAATCAATATTTATGTAAACCCATATATTTCTTTCCAAAACCAAAGAAATCCTTTCAAATATTTATATATAGACCAACGGTGTTTGTATAAAATTTTCTACCCTATGGCCAAGTGATACAGATATTTATCATTTCAATCCGTAATTTAAAAATAAAAATGCGGTTGTATATCATTTCAAACCGCAATCCCGAATCAATAATAACAAATCAATAAAGAACTTGCAGATTATAATGAAATAAATAAAACATCTGTTAACGTTAAAAATGAACGCTAACACCCCGGTGTAAGTAGTAATAAAGTGAAAGCACCACCTGTTGGTATGGGAACTAAAAATAAGCAGAAGATAACTGGAAATAGTAAAGAGACAACAGTTTTTATAGTGGTTCGGCTAAAAGTCAAGCCTACGTCCACTTAATCATTTTTATTGTTGATTTGATTACAACATTTTCAATGATTCTTCGATTACAACACGATTAAGACGAGTAGCTAGAACTTCGATGTAGAAAAGCTCTTTGAATTCATGTTGAATGATTTAGTTCTTTTCCCAAAGTTCATTGAAGCGCCTTTAGTGTTTGAAGTGTTGAAGGAGTCGAGAAAACAGCAAAGTATTGGCGTTCAAGAAATGATCCAAAAGTCCTCCTCCAGGTAGAGCAGGTGGGGTATTTATAGGGAAAACCTGGAGGTAGGTCGTAGGTCGTTAGCGACCTAATGGATATGGGATATGGCTTATAATGGTTGCGCTTGATCAACTGCTTGAGCTGGTAGGCCGTAGCGACCTATGGGGAATGGAATGCGACTTATATGGAACGACTTAGGATAGTTATGGGTGAGGTAGCGACATAAGGTTGGGAGCGACCTACATGCAAGCGGCTTAAGGAGATGCGGTTTATATAGGTGCTTTGGTCGCTAGGTTACCTCGCTGAGTCGCTAGGTCGGTTCGGTCGGTTAGGTCGCTAAGATGTTGTAGTGTTCATTCCATGGCTATGCTATGCCGCTAACCTGTCTAGATTGCTAAGTCGCTAAGTTGCCTCTATGCTAGCTCACTGGATGTTTTAGGTCGTTAACCCATAGATCATTAACTCGTAGTTCGTTAACCCATTGAGTCTCTGGTTTCTTTAGATCATTAAGTCGTTTCTTCCTTAACTCGTTAGGTCGCTGAGTCTCTGGACCACTGAGTCGCTTAGTTCCTTAGGTTGTTAAGTCGGTAAGTCGTTGGGTCGCTAAGTCGTGGAAAAGAGGTTTTAACACTTGCCCCTCGAAGTATATGCCTAGGGATTAGGTCGTGTGCTTCAATACCTCTTATCTCGTGCCATCCTGAGTCACTAAGTCGTAAGCGACTTATAAGAGAGTTAGGTCGTTTGCGTCGAATCGAGTTCCACTGCCCCTGCATATAAGTTGTTCAGCCCCATCCATCTTCTCTTCACTTGCTCTATCCTTCGAAACCGCCATTGACGAATTTCTAAGCTCTCGAAGACGAATTCCAACCACCCAGTCGTCGATCATCTTTCTGCCACATTACGTAAGTGAATCTGATCGTCGTTCAGCTACATCCATCATAGAATTGCTAACTCCCCATTTTCTGTCTTCAATTTAACTTTTTGTGCCGCATTTCATCACGAATAATGTTTCGATCGATCTGTGATTGCCATTGATCATATTATTGTTGTAATTCACGATAAAACGGTAGTGCATTGGATTTGTGGTGAATCTAAGGCGATTCGAATTGGTTTTTTGGGCGATTCGTTGGTATGGAGAGATGAGGGTTTTTGTTGTGGAGATGCTAGTGGGTTATCGAGTTATCGGGTTAGGCGAATTGCTGAATTGAGGAGGAGTTAGCGGGTTAAGAAGTTAGGCGAATTATTGAATCGAGGAGGAGTTAGCGGGTTAAGGAGAGTTGGGTGAGTGCTCGGTTTAGGAGCTTTGAGCGACCTAGGGCTTAGTAGTTTGGACATGAATCACACGACTTAACTTGGCGAACGGCTTAAAGAATCAACACGACTTAACGAAGCAAACGACTTAAAGAATCTGTACGACTTAACTAAGAAAACGAGTTAAAGAATCTGTGCAACATAACTTAACCCGTGGCATAACTTTAACTCGTATGACTGATGAACTCTATAACTTGAGCAGAGTGACTTAAGGAAGCTCGACTTATGTTAAGTCGTTGGATATGATCTGGACGACCTAAATAGTTCTGAGCTAGCTTGAGTCGTTCCTACGACTTAAGGACTTGAACACTTGCCAAATTTTTACAGAACTTGATTGAACTTGTTGCACTTTTTCACAGATTATATTGACTTGATTGCTAATAACCTATTAAATACAACATTTGCAGAAAACTGGGACAAATATACTCATCATCGACTGCCCACATTGAGTGATGGATTAGATCAAAGAGACAATATTTTACTTCAGTAAAATAATTTGAATTTAATCAAGTATGAAATGCTGCGAATCAACTAACTTAAATGAAGCGTCAATGCAAAATTCTTACAGTTATAACTGATTATTGTCGAATGTTATCTGCATTGACACTACACTTAGTTTTGACCTAATAAAAAGTTTCGAATCTTCCTGAGTTGAGGTATGCCAGCCAGTGTTATTTTAAGTTTTACTTTTATTTACTTGTTATTTCAGTAGCTTTGCACAACACTTCACACGCTTTTAGGAAACGTGCACCTTCATATTTGAATGTCCAGTTCCTTTTGTAGAATGGCCTCTCACCAAATACAAGAAGAGACAATAGAACAGATCGAAGAAGTCTTTCCGATAGCTGACCCTCTGTAGAATCCTCTAGAAAGAGTTTCAACTACGTTAACCCAACGGGCTTTCGGCCAGATTTGCACTCAATGCGGCATTGCTGAAGCCGACGCCCGACTTCCTGGAGTAAATGAAACTGCCGACAGGCCACCTCCTGGCTTTATCGCGGTCAACCGTCAGATGTGCCTGAGCGGAGCTATTCCCCCTTTCAATGATCTTCTTAGAACGCTGCTTCTTCGGCTGACTATTTCTCCGTTCCAGTTGCACCCTAATGGCTACGCCATTCTGATGGGATTGTGTGTACTGTTTGAGAGAACACTTAACCGCCTCCCGAGCCTCGATGAAATCTGTTACTTGTGTTCATTTGGGAGGAACAATGATCATCCTTCCATCATTCTCATAAGGAACGCAAGAAATCGCAAGTTGATTACAGATTTGCCCGAGAGCGCTCACAGGTTTTTGAACCAGTTTTTCTTCGTTCGTTGCCCTCCAGGATTCTACGATATCTGGAGAGTAGGAAGTAAGACTATCTATCCCCGTTCACTCCATTTGTGAGCCTTCCAAAATTCGAGTTGTCAAGTATTAACTTCATTTTTTACTCTTGTAGCACTTCCTCCTCCTTCTAAAGACTCTAGCCACAAATCAACTTTTGAGAGGCTGAGTGCCATAGCTGTTGAGGAGAGAAGTATTAAATTTCTTTTGAAGGACGAATTTTTGCATCAATTCTGACTTTTACACTCTTCTCGATCTCTTCAACCTCGTGATGCCCCTGGTTCTCAAACAGAAACATCAGATGCCCTAGCCTTTGTGAAAGAACTCGTATCGAAGGAACCTGTTGCAGAAGCTTCATTAGTGAAATGCTCCGGTTACGTTGAGGGTGCGGGGTTTCTTGGCAAGTCTAAACTTCCCCCAGTTATTGAAGAAGAGGAACTTCCTCAACACGTTGGGAAGGTTGCCACGGAAGTTGATGTGGGAACGGAGAAAGAAAGTTCCGTAACAAAAAGTGTAGGGCGTGCTGAAGAAGGCACTGCTGGTGTAACCCATTCAGCTGGGCATAATGGTGACGACATTTTCGGGGGATTAAGCGATCTTATGGTGACTTCTCACGAGCTTTTCAAAGATGACACCCCCGCTTATAGACTTACTTCCCCAGCAATCGAAACGACATCTACTTTGCGTTCACTTCCGTCAACCCAAGAGTCGACTCCTGTTGTGAAAGTCGACATTTCTCCTATACCGAAGAGTGGTTTGTAGCTTGACGCGCATAGTCCGCATGCCACACACACACTTAAGATTTTTTAGCAGCTATGTGCACTTAGCTTCCTTTTTTCGGAGATTTCTAAATTCTATCTCTTTTTCGTTTTCAGGTTCTCCAATGAAACGCAGCGGCTCATATTATGATGACTTTCGACTCTATGCAAAGCGTGATTTTTATGATCCCAGACGCTATCTCCCTGCCCCTAGGGAGACCGATGAAGAAAGAGCTGCCAAGGAAGCCCGCGAAGGGCAAGCTTATGAGGAGCATTATGGCAGAAGGGGCGACCGATATTACTCCTCTCAGAGGGATGATGATTCTCACAAGAGAAAATCTAATGATGATAGGGGGAAGGGTCATATAGTTGAGGATTCAAGCAAGTGGGCCAGGCTTAGCGAAAAGTCTTTTTCTGAAGTTTCTAAAGTGCCCGCTACTTCTATTTCTCTAGACATACTTTCCGGCTCTCCCGCCCTTCAAAGAGCTGATATTCAATCAATCATCAGAAGGCCTACTTATCAAGTCGAGAAGCCTCCACCTACGCTCCAAAGTCGATTCCCGCACTGGTGTTTAAAAGGAGTGTGCTTCGATCTGGACTTGGTCCCAATTGATAAGCAAGCCATGCTAAGAAATCTTGACGCGGTCAGGCTCGACATCGAAAGAATGGCCGGTTGGTAGAAACTAGTCGACGAGCTTCAAAGAGTGAACCACTTAAATCTTGAGGCTATGCTAACAATGGAGAGTGACAAGTCTGAATGGCAGAAAATTCTTAACCAGCATGATGCAGAGATAAAAAGCATCGTTGCCTACAATGAAAAGCTTGAGGCAAGAGTCAAGAAACTTAAGGGGGACCTTGCAACTCTTCCACTTCTCATTCTCAAAAGGAAGAGGTTTTTCAGAAGAAAGTGAGAGATGCACATGCTTCTTAGAGAGATGCCGAGACCAAACTTGAGGTGGAGCGGCATGTTGTTGAAAAATACTGCAAAGATACCATTTAGCTGCGGGAAAGAGTTAGCTCCCAAGACTTGGAGATCACCATGTTAAAAACTCAACTTTCAAAAGTAGAAAAGGAGCGTTATAAGGCCATTGTTGGAAAATCAGTTGCTGAAGAATCACACAAAACAACCAAGGCCACCATCAGCTCCACTCTTTTTGAGTTTTATGTTCTCAACGTCCTGGGACGTGGAAGTATTTTGTTCATGGGCCCAAAATATGAAATTACTCTGGCCGAAGTGTGGGAGGCAGTAATTGAAATGTTTACAGATGCTAGCTACACATAAGAGGATTTAGAAGCTTGTTACTTGGACGACGAGGGTCATGCCGCCCTTTCTAGAGGGAAAGAACAGCTTGCCAGGGAGCGAGCCGAAGCGGTGGAAGGAAAGCATCTGGGGAAGGCACCTTTGGCCGACCCCACTCGTCCTTCGGCTTCGGTCGACCCTGATATCATTGGTTCTAACTCTCATTCTTTGCCTCCTAAAAAAGCCGAAATTGAAACCGCAATTCCTAAGCCCCCAACTGTTCAAGTTCACGAGAAGGCCAAGGATGATATCGAAGCCCAAGACATTGAAATTGATGTAATCAAGCCAACTTCTCTAGGTAACTTCAACACTGATCCAGCTCAAGTGGACTACTCATTTGCTTCACATGAGCTTGAGGATCTTCTTGCTTACTACTTAAGTCTCGACGCGCCACTGTCCTCTCTTTTTTCGTGGAATACTGATGATTTTAACTTTTCTTCTTCTGTAGTGAAAACAAAAAGTGCTGCACAAACTTCGCCTCCTCCAACTGTCATTCACCCACCTCTTCAAGTTACTCCATCTCTTGCTTCTCAACCGGGGTCGCAAGAAGAACAAATAGGAGCTCTTCAAGGCTTAGACGACCCTGCTGCTTTGCAAGAGCAGAAGACTGAAGGGCTTGAGAAGGGTGAGAGGACCCCGGAGAAATTTTTTGACGACGATACAAAGCTGATTGATCTCATCTCTTCGGGAGGCGAATCTTCTCTAAAGAGGAGGAGGAAGCATGCAATTTCGAAGAAAAACAAGGAGACTTCCACTAGGGATGAGAAAGTGGAAGAAGACCCAGCTGCACCTTCTTCTCCTATTTCCCCGACCCGTTCAAGCCGACTCAAGAAGCTGACCATTAGGCCAGGCGAGGGCTCCAAAGGCGGTGGAAAGAAGAAGCGATGGGTCTGATTTTGTCCTTCTTGTTTTGCTTTTTTGCTTGTTGTTTGTATTGACCGGAGATTGTGCGGGTACTGGCCCCCACTTTTTTGAAACCTGCACATGTATATAATTTTTTTATAGTATGGAATAAAATGATTCTTTTTACTTGTACAATCTTTTGTCTGTACTCGTGAATGCATTTATTCCTCATTTTCGCACAAGTTTCTTTATTTTCTTTGTATGGTATTGCAGTGAGCTCGTGGTATGTTGCTTGAGCATTGCTTTTATTAATGTAGCTATATTATATTGCCCCCATACCATGGCTCATTGCAATCTTCTCCATTTTGAAAAGACTTGCACTCTTATTCTGGAGAATAATTTTTTCGTTTTGAGGAAATATCACTCTACTCTAATAGAGTGTGCCTTGTATTGGAGAAGTTTTTACACTTCAACTTTTGGAGACGGCCACTTTTGCTTTTGAGAAGTGGACTCCTCTTTGTGGTGAAGTGGGCTTCTAAAGAAGGCTTTTATTTTTTGGACGTGCTTCATTAGAGGGATTTGTTTAGCACTTTACCGTTGAGAGTAGAAGTGTGCCTCCGAAGAGTGCTTGTGCCTCCGAAGAGGGATTTTTTGTTGTGCCTCTGGAGAGGGCTTGTTTGGTATGCCTCTGGAGAGGGCTTTTTTGTTGTGCCTCTGGAGAGGGCTTGTGAAAAAAATGGTGGCTTTGCTCGATCTCGTTCCTCTGTGAGAAATTAGGGCTTTGTCGTGGAAATTGAAATCGCCTCTTTCAATAGTTCAATCGAATGATGATTTCCTCCCTTGCTTTGTCGATCGACGTCTCTTCGTAGCTTGGCTTCGACTGCTCCTTGATTGTTGATCGAATTCGACTCCTGACTTCGGTATGTAATTTTTGCCTTTTGTTCTCTGGATTAAATACTTGCACTCGATGATTTAAATGCTAGTGATGATTGGGTTTTTATAGGGTTCGATCCCCTGAGTTTTCGTTCGTATATACATGTTTGAGTTTGTCAACGAACTTTGCTCGGCCGCTTGATTTTCTTTGATTGCATGAGATCGATTCTGACATTGTCATTCTCATATATTTGATAATACCTTGGTTGACACGGTGTTGAATCATTACGCGATGACCACGGCTTTGATTTTGTTCCTCCGTAAATTTCTTGCTTTGACTTGTTCGACTCACGACTTCGGCTTCGATCATTTTTTACTTTGTTAATGCGATCGACTCTGTCCATTTTTCTGGTTTATCCCTGAGCACTTTTTCGACCTGCTGTAGTTGTTCATATGCCAGTTAGCTTGCATATGCTTGCTGTTGTTTGGATTTGATTGTGTGCTTTACTGCTATATGTGCACTGTGCTTCATCATGCATTGTTCCTTTGCATTTGTTTGATAGCATATTGAACTGTAGTTTGGTCTGGTTTGTCTTAAAGTTTGGTTCATTGTTTCATTTTGTATGATGTTGCTCTTTGTAGTTGTAGTCTTGAGTTTAAAAATATACTTGATGGCATTTGGTCTTGATGTTGTACTCCACTATTCCTTGAGTTTGAATTGAGTCAGTGGTTACTGATTGCATGTTCACTTTATTGTACTTCCAGTGTGCCATGACTTTGTTTGCATTGGAATTGTACCGTCATGTTTGAGTTTGCATTGTTCATGTGGAAGTTTTTGCATTGTTTTGATCTTTTGTTCATGTTGATGGCTGCTTGGTCATGCTCGACTGTTTGGTTTGAGTTTTGCCTCGATGTCTGGTTTTGTGGTTGATGTACTGTGAAGCATCTTGATCATTATATATTGATACTTGTGCATTTGCATTCTTGCTTTCATATGCATTGAGCTCTTATCCTTAGCTGTTCATCTGTGCACATTGTAGCCTTGGTCAAAAACAGATCACTACCCCATGTATATTTGAACTGGTGCATGTTGTATATGTATGTGGTACTGATGCACTTGAGCTTGTATTCGAGCCTAGGCAGTGTGAACCAATTCTTTGTAGTATGTATTGTGCACTAGCATGCATACAGTCTGGTTGATTTTGTAGTTGTGCATGTTGCTTTTGTTGATTGTGCACACGAGTTGGCGAGGCAGTGCACATGTGTATAAATGTACACGTGTGTATTGCAGCCACTCATGATTACCTGTCCCTGATAAGAATACTGATATGCATAGATATTACACAATCGAAAATGATGACAATAACCCATATATCTGAGGCACCAATAAAAGCACATTTATATTTTTGCAAATTCAAATTTGTTTATTTTCAGATTACTGCTGTAGTTGCTAATTATACAAGTACACGGGAGACAGGACAAGAACTGGAGCTGGACAATGCAGATAGATGCAGATGTGTAGAAAGAGTGAACAACTAAGTGTTGAGTGTTGTAGTGAGGAAAAAAATAAATGTAAATGTGAAATGTATGAAACAAATGTATGTATATAGAGAGAGCTAAAAACTTTGTATTGTTTAAGTGTTGAAATAAAATATTATTTTGAATAAAAATACTGATTGAATTATATAAATTCTGTGCAATAGTATTATTATTCAATATTAATATTTATTCCTATATGTGTAGTACAATCTGCAAACACATATTTAAATTGATATATGTTTGTTATCATCAAACAAAAAATCACATCAAACACCTTCTTCCCGCCACCTTTAGAGCCCTTGCCTGGCTTGATGGTTAACTTCGGTAGCCGGCCTGAACGAGTCGGGGGAGAAGGAGAAAGAGGTATAACTAGGTCTACTTCCACCCTCTCTTCACCAGCAGAAGTGCTCTTCTTCTTTTTCTTTGAAATTGTGCG
Source organism: Allium fistulosum (assembly GCA_030737815.1). Classification (NCBI taxonomy): domain Eukaryota; kingdom Viridiplantae; phylum Streptophyta; class Magnoliopsida; order Asparagales; family Amaryllidaceae; genus Allium; species Allium fistulosum. Next base: position 614,054,234 of record CM060908.1, on the reverse strand, counting down.
CTTCCCCTTCTTCCTTGAAGAAGATTCACTGCCCGGAGTAATCAGTTCAGATAGCTTTGTCTCGTCGGCATAAGATCGCTTCGGAGTCTTCTCGCCTTCCTCAAGTTCCTCCATCTTCTGTTCTTACGAAGCAGCCGGATCATCCAAGTCTCGAAGAGCTTCTATTTTTTCTTCCTGCAATCCTGGTTGAGAGGCAGAAGGAGGAGTAACTTGAGAAGATGGAGGAAATACAGCTGGAAGAGGAGAAATATGTGCAACACTTGGTGATTTCACTACAGAAGAAGAAAAGTTAAAATCAGTATTTCTCGTAAAGAGGGGAGACAGTGGCTCATCGAGACTTAAGTAATAAGCAAGAAGATCATCAAAGTTAGTTGAAGAAAACAAGTAATCCGCTTGACCTGGTTCAACGATGAAGTTACCTGGAGAAGTTGGGTTTATAATGTCGACCTCATAGGCTTTTGCTTCGGCGCTTTCTTCGCCTTCATCTCCGCCTTGTGCAGTTGTAATATCAGTTTTGACTTTAGCAGGAGGCGGAGAATGGGAACTGGAGCCTATGATATCAACGTCAGCCGAAATCGAAGGATGGACAGGGGCAGTTAAAGGTGCTTCCTTTCCTGGATGCTCCTCGTCCGTCGTTCCGGCTCGCACTTTAGCAAGTTTCCCCTTTCCTCTGGCAAAAGCGGCAAGAGCTTCATCATCCAAATAATGCGCCTCAAGGTCTTCTTCAGCATAGCCAGCGCCTCCTAGCATATCAATTGCGGCCTCCCACACTTCGGCCAAGGTGATCTCATACTTCGGGCCTAAGAATGAGAGGCTTCCGCACCCCCAAAACACTATGGAGGTAGAAATCAAATAACGTAGAGCTAATGTTGGCCTTTGTCTCATCGTGCGATTGCTCAGCTGCTTCTTTTCCAGCAATAGCCTCATCACGCTCTTTTTCAGTTTTTGACAGTTGAGCTCGCAACCGCATAATTTCCAAATCATGGGAACTTGCCTTCTCCCGTAGCTGGGCAATGTCCATGCGATAGATTTCTGTCATCTTCTGCTCAGCTTCAAGTTGAGCCTCGGCATACCGTTGAGCGGCATGAGCATCGCGAACTTGTTTTTGAAGTACTTCTTCCTTTTGAGTATAGGAAGTAGAAGAAGTAACAAGCTCATGTTTAAGTTTCTCGACTTCCGCTTCAAGCTTTTCATTGTAGGCGGTGATATTTTTCATCTCAATGTCGTGCTGGTCGAGAATTTTTTGCCACTCGGATTTATCATTCTCCATGGTCAGCATGGCTTCAAGATTTGCATGATTGACTCTCTGAAGCTCGTCGACAAGTTTTTGCCATACGGACATTCTTTCGATATCAAGTCGGACGGCATCAAGATTCCTTAACATGGCTTGTTTGTCGACGGGAACCAAGTCAAGATCAAAGCGCACTCCCTTCAAGCACCGCTGCGTGAACCGACTTTGAAGAGTAGCCGAACCTTGTTCAACTCGGTACTGAGGCTTGCTAATGATTGTCTGAATATCAGTTTTCTCGAGAGCAGGAGAACCGAAGGGGATGTCAAGAGGGATAGGAGCAGCGGGTTTTCCAGAAATTGCAAAGGCGTCCCTTTCGCTAAGCTTCGCCCGCTTGCTCGGATCTTCAACAACATGACTCTTTCCTCTATCATCATGTGATTTTCTTTTATGGGAATCATCACCTCTTTGAGAAGAATCATAACGTTCATCTCTTCTTTCATATCGCTCCTCGTAGGCCCTCCTTACTTGAGCCTTCCTAGCAGCTCTTTCTTCGTCAGTTTCCCTAAAGTCAGGGAGATAGCGCCTGGTGTCATAAGTGCCACGCCTTCCATAGCGCTGGAAATCGTCATAGTACGAGCTACTGCGCCCCATCGGAGAATCTGAAAATGAGAAAGATACGAAACTTCAAAATCTTCGAAGTAAAGAAGCTAAGTGTGTATAAGTGCCAAAAATCCTAAGTGTGTGTGATGTGCAAACTACGCGCGTCAACCTACAAACCACTCTTTGGCTTAGGAGCGGTGACGACTTTTGCAACCGGTGTCAACTCTTGAGCTGACGGAGCTTGTTGCAAGGCGGATGTCGCCTCAACTACTGGAGAAATAACTTTAGTAGTAACAAGGTCATCCTTAAAAAGCTCCTGTGAAGTTATCATCAGGTCACTCAGTCCACCATAAATATCGTCACCATCATGCCCAGCGGAGTTTTCTTTTTCAACTCCTTCTTCAATCACCGGGGAAAGTGTAAGCTTGCTGGATGACCCCGCGACATCGGCAGGGGTGGAACATTTCACTAACGAAGCTCCTGCAGTAGTTTCCTTCGATGCAACTTCTTCGGTAGAAACCAGGGCAGCTGATGTTTCAGTCTCGAAACTAGAAGCTTCATGAAACTGAGTAGATCGAGAGGGATGTAAAAGCCTAAATTGGTGTAGAAACTTGTCTTACAGCAAAAACTTGATGCTTCTCTCCTCAGCCGCCACGGCACTTAATGTTTCGAAGGTTGGCTTGTGGCTGGGATCTCTAAGCGGAGGAAAAAGTGCTACCAAAAGTAAAGATTGAAGTTAAGTACTTGGCAATTCGAGTTTCAAGAAATTCGGAAAAAGTGAAGTGAGCAAAGATAAGCAATCTTACATCCGATTCTCTAGATGGCATAGAGCCCCGGGGGGCAGCGAACTAAGAAAAATTGGCTTAAAAACCCGTGTGCACTCTCGGGCAAGTCTAGAATCAGTTTCCGGTTCCGTGCGCCCCTCACAAGTATAATAGAGGGATGATCTTTATTCTTTGCAAATGTGCACAAGTAGCAGATTTCTTCGAAGCTCGGAAGACGGTCAAGTGTCCTCCTGAATAGCACACACAACCCCATCAAGATGGCGTAGCCATTGGGGTGTAGTTGGAAAGGAGAGATGGTTAATCGGAGAAGGAGCGTTCGAAGAAAGTCATTGAAAGGAGGAATAGCTCCATTCAAGCACATCTGTCGGTTAACTGCAATAAAGCCATGAGGTGGCCTATCAGTAGTATCATTTATCCCGGGAAGCCGAGCGTCTGCTTTAGCAATGCCGAACTGAATCTACAACTGACTGAAAACTCTATGATTCAAGGAGGTCGGAGCTCTTTCCAGAGGATCATTCAACGGGTTAGCAATTGGAAAGACTTCTCCAGCTTGTCCTATTTCTTCTTGTTGAGAAGACATTCTACACAAGGAACAGGATTTCAAATATGAAGGTGCACGTTTCCTAAAAGTGTGAAGTGTTGTGCGAAACTAATAAAAATGACAAGCAGATATAACTGGAATCAAACTAGTGGACATTTGTCAATTATGAAGTTCCAGGGCTTGTTATTTTAAGTCCAAGTACAATATTGATGCAAACAGATCAGTTTTAATTGATTATTTTAGCTTTGCTTTAATACTTTACTTGAATTTGTTGATTCACAGCATTTCATTAACATAGTTTATTTAAGTTGATTATTCTTTATCGACTAATCTGTCATTCGATGTGGGCAGTCAATGGCAGTATATTCGCCCTAGTTTTCTGCAAATGATGTTTTTTTAGCAAGTTGTTAGCTTACAAGTTAGTATAATCTGTAAGGAAGTGCAACAAAGTTCAAACAGTTCAAGTTCAAATAGTTCAAGTTCAAACAGTTCAAGTTCAAACAGTTCAATCAAGTTTTTTCAAATTTTTTACAATTGTTCCAGTTTTGTTCATCTCCTAGGTCGTCCAAATTGTGTTCAAGCGACCTAGCATAGGTCGAGTTTCTATTAAGTCGTCCTGCTTGGAATTCATATGCTATTCTGGCAAGTTAAGACACAACAAGGTCGTGAGTTACATAAGTCGAACTCTTTTTAAGTCACATTGTTCAAGACAAAGCAGTGCAAATCTGACTAAGTCCTAGGTCGCCGAAATACAAGCGCGACCTAAGAAGTTAAGTCGCAAGTGGTTTAAGTCACAGGTTGATAAGTCGGCCAGGTTTCCAAGGTCGCGAAGGTTTCTAAGTCGCTCAGATTCACTAAATCGCTAGCTTCTTCTCCACTAAACAGCTCGCTATCTCGTTAACTGGTAACCCGATAACCCGTTATCACCTAAGCAACGAAATCCACCATCTTCTCAGCAAGACCATTTATCTATCCACACCATCAAATCACCCAACGCGGATTCAAACCATCTCTTATCCATCATAGATCCAGCGCGCTGCTATGCTTTCGTGAATCGCAATGGCAACATAGCTAATGGCGATCTAAACTGACCGCAACATGACTCAAAAGTGAAGCACGGCGTACGAAGTTGGTCTGGGGTTTGAAGATTGGAATTCGTGGTTCGACGGTGATCGTGTGATGCAGCCCAGGATGGTGAAAAGTTAGGTCGCGTACAACCTACTGAATCCTTTAAGTCGTTACTGAAGAATGATACCTAGAATGGTGAAGTGTTAGGTCGCGTACGACCTAACGAGGTCTTTAAGTTGCTCCAGTGACTTAGTGAAGCTCGGCAACGACCTAGTGAAGACTCGCGAGTTAACGATCTAAAGGGAAAGGCGCTCAAAGGACCTAACTTCCATATGCCGCTTTCTTTAGGTCGCTCAGATCTTAGGCTGTTCAGATCTTAGGTCGCTGCCGCTTTCTGCTCTAAGCCGTTGATTTCTTAAGTCGTGTAAAGGAGGTTCTTATGTCGTTCAAGTGTTAGGTCGTTACCGACCTAAGTTTAGTCATTGAAGCCATGCCACCTGGATTTCTTGAGTCACCGCATTATATTTTAGGTCACTCATTTGTTAAGTCGTAAGTCGTGATGTTTAGGTCGTAGCCGACCTATGTGTTGTAATGTGTTGTGTTGTTTTTCTTTGTATGAGTTGCTGTTGTATTTTAGGTCGAGGCCGATCTATGTGTTGTAAATATGTGCTATCTTTCATGTGATGTTTCTTTAGGTCGTAGACGACCTTAGTTAGGTCGTAAGTCTTAAGTGTTAGGTCGGTGCCGACCTAGGTGTTGTAATATGTCGAGTCGTGTTGAGTTGTAACCTCTATAAATAGCGGGGTGGTGTCATTTGTAAAAAAGGTTATTTTTGGAATAAAATTCTTGTTTGAGAGCTTTGTGGCTCTTCTTAAATTGGTAGTTGAGTGTAATCTCCTATCTCCACTTTCGGTTAATCGAGTGCGCTCGATTCAACGACTACTGAAGCCGATTCACGGAATCTAGTACATAAGATCAACGTGCGAAGAATCGCAGATCTTTAAACACGGTATCGTGCGCGATCAACGTGTTTGGGATAGCTAGAATTCGGTATCTTCGGATCAACGAATTTGGGCATTTCGGTATCTTCTACTACATCGATCGCTGCTTTCATCATCATATACATTTCTATTATTCCGCTGCTGCAACATTTGGTATCAGAGCAAGACTTAGCCAATCATAGCTAAGCCGAGTCTTGGATCCAATTTTTATCGAAGAATTTGAGGAGTTTGAAGCCGTGCATCATTTTGAAGTTCATTTGAAGTTGAAGCCGTGCATCATTGTTCATTTCAAAGCCGAGAGTTTGAAGTTGAAGGTCATACGTCATTTGGTATCTTTCGTAAATCTAAGCCGAGAATTGAAGTTTGTAAAGATTCAATCATGCCGCCGATAAGAGCTAATCACCATCAAAATATTGAAGCATTATATAGAAGAGAAGAAGCTGATGAGATGGAGCAAAGAATTAATGAAAACTTTAATGAGAAGCTTAATGAAGGGATTGGACGAATCGAGAAGATGATGTTAGAGATGAATCAAAATCAAAGAAGGGTTTCACCTTAATCTAACCATGGGAGAAGTAGAGTTTCGCCACATTCCAATCGAGGGAGAAGTGTCGACAGTAATCATAGAAGTATGGGTCGAGATTCTTATAGAAATGTTGATGATCGGAATGTGAATGGTCGAGATCGGAGGAATGTAGATCGAAGGGATGTTGGTGGAAGGAATGAAGGTAGTCGAGATGTTGGTGGTCAGGATCGACATCGATATACGTCAGATTTTGAAGAGGAGTATGATGGTGGTAGTGTTCGTGGACAAGGACAGGGTCAAGGAAGAACTTATTCAGAGTATGATCACAAGTGGGAATCGGGGATGAAAACTGAAATTCCAGAATTCAAAGGTGGTATGCAAGCTGAGGAGTTTTTAGATTGGATGTCTAATGTTGAGGAGATTTTTGACTTCAAGGAGGTTCCAGAACATCGTAGAGTAAAGTTGGTTGCTACAAGGTTGAGGGGTAGAGCTTTGGCGTGGTGGCAGCAAACCAAACTTACACGTGAACGGATGGGGAAGTCAAAGGATGAATCATGGGAGAAGATGAAGAAGTTGATGAAAGCTACATTCTTGCCATATAATTATCAATCGCTTATGTATCAACGTTTGCAGAACTTGAGACAGGGGACAAGGACTGTTAATGATTATGCTGATGAATTTTACCAACTTATTACCAGGAATGATATCATGGAGACGGAGGAGCAACTGACAACTAGATTTGTTAGAGGGTTGAGAATGCAGATACAAGATATGGTGAATATGTTTGATCCTAGATCTGTCGCTGAAGCACATCAGAAAGCCCTAGCCTGGGAGAAACAAGGGAGACGAGGTGGTGGTGTGTTTACAAATTCCAACAATCCAATGAAAGGGGCTAGTAGCAATGTGAATGTTTCAAAGGCTGTTGCAAAACCAGTTGTTAATGAAGTTGCTAAGACCAGGGTCACTAGTGGTATCAAATGTTTCAATTGTCAAGAGGTTGGTCACAAAAGCAATGAATGTCCAAAGCCAAAGAAGCGAGCAATGATAGCTGAGGTTGAGGATGAGGGTGAGGAGGCTGAATGTTCTAATTCATTACCGGTTGAGGAGGAAGAATTATTGTCAGGAGATGATGGATATACGTTAATGATGAGGAGGAATTGTTTAACACCGAAGCAGGAGGAAGAGACTAGCTGGTTGAGGAGTAACATCTTTCAATCAACATGCACTATCTTGGGAAGGGTTTGCAAGTTTGTCATTATTGCGGGAAGCTATGATAATATTATATCTACAGAAGCTGTGAAGAAGTTGTCTTGAAAACTGAGAAGCATCCGAAACCTTACACGTTAGCTTGGTTGAGGAAAGGTGGGGAGGTGAAAGTTAGTCGAAGAGCTTGTGTTAATTTTTCAATTGGGAAGAAATACAAGGATGAAATTTGGTGTGATGTTGTGGATATGGACGTATGTCATCTGTTGTTGGGAATACCATGGCAGTATGATCGAGCTGTACAACATGATGGGCGTACAAACAATTATAGTTTCATGTTTGAAGGCACCAAGATTACTTTAGTTCCCAAGAAGCGACAACAAGAAGAAAACAAGTTGGAGGAGATTGAAGAACTTAAAACTTTGTTATTTTTGAAGGAGTTTGTTAAAGAAGTTGAAGAGGAACCTGAAGTGTTTTTGTTGATTGGGCGAGAAAGTCATGAAGTGGTTGAGATTCCTGAGGAAGTAAAGCCAGTGCTGGAGGAATTTGACGATGTATTTCCTGAGGAGTTGCCAACGGAGTTACCGCCGTTGAGGGACATTCAACATCAAATTGATCTTGTTCCAGGAGCTGTGTTACCACACAGACCACACTACAGAATGAGTCCAAAAGAACATGAGGAGTTGAGAAGGCAAGTGGAAGAATTGCTTGAACAGGGGCGTGTGATGGAAAGTTTGAGTCCTTGTGCTGTGCCAGCTTTGTTGGTACCCAAGAAGGATGGGACGTGGAGAATGTGCACCGATAGTCAGGCATTGAACAAGATTACAGTGAGATATAGATTTCCTATGCCTAGACTGGATGACTTGTTGGATCAACTTAGTGGAGCTGCTATATTTTCGAAGATTGATTTGAAAAGTGGTTATCATCAAATTCGAATCAGACCAGGGGATGAATGGAAAACAACGTTCAAGACACATGAGGGGTTGTACGAATGGCTTGTGACGCCGTTTGGTCTTTCAAATGCACCGAGTACATTTATGCGGGTGATGAATCAGATTTTTAGACCATTCATTGGGAAGTTTGTGGTGGTATATTTTGATGATATACTGATATACAGTGGAAGTGCAGAGGAACACTTGCAACATCTGAGAGAAGTGCTAATGGTACTGAGACAGGAACAATTTTATGCTGCAACGAAGAAATGCGTGTTCATGACGCAGAGTGTTTTATTTTTGAGATATGTTATATCGAGAGGAGGTATACAGGTGGATCAGAATAAAGTTGAAGCAATCAGAAATTGGCCACAACCCAGAATGATAACAGAAGTTAGAAGTTTTCATGGTTTAGCGTCATTCTACCGAAGGTTCATTCCACACTTCAGTAGCGTGATGGCACCAGTTACTGATTGTATGAAGGGGAAACAATTTTTATGGTCAGAGGAAGCAGGGGTTGCATTTGAACGAATCAAAGAACTTTTGACGACAGCACCAATTCTAGTATTACCAGACTTTCAGTTGTTGTTTGAGCTACATACTGATGCATCCAAGGTTGGAATTGGAGGGGTGTTAAGTCAGAAGGGACGTCCTATCGCATATTTCAGTGAGAAGTTATCGGGAGCGAAGATGAGATACAGTACGTATGATGTGGAATTTTATGCAGTTGTGCAAGCTATTAAACATTGGAGACATTACTTATTTCACAAGGAGTTTATGCTATACACTGATCATGAGGCTTTGAAACATCTGAAAGGGCAGGAGAAAATTTCTACAAGACATGCATCGTGGGTTGCATATCTGCAGCAGTTTACATTTGTTGTGAAACACAAATCTTGAGTTACAAACCGTGTGGCGGATACGTTGAGCAGAAGAAATCATGTATTAACTACAATGAAAGTTGAAGTGATGGGGTTCGAAGTACTTCCAGAGTTGTGTGTTGAAGATCCTTACTTTGCAAAGTTTGTAGATGAAGTCAAGGGGGGAAAGACGGATGAGTTTGTATTGGTGGATGGTTTTCTGTTTGAAGGAAATCGATTATGTGTACCAGATTGCAGTTTACGGATGAAAATTGTGAAGGAGCTACATGAGGAAGGACATGTGGGCAGAGACGGTACATTGCAACTGATTTCTCAATCTTACTTTTTGCCGTCAATGAGAAAAGAAGTGGAGAGGTTTGTGGAGAGATGTCATATCTGTCGAGTGTCGAAGGGAACCGCTACAAATGCAGGATTATACATGCCTTTACCAGTTCCAACAAAACCATGGGTGGTTGTGAGCATGGATTTTGTATTGGGTTTGCCTAGAACTTAAAGGGGACATGATTCTATATTTGTTGTAGTTGACCGGTTTTCAAAAATGGCACATTTCATAGCATGTAAGAAGACAGCGGATGCCGTCCGTGTAGCACAATTGTTCTTTAGAGAGATATATCGTTTGCATGGATTACCAGAGTCCATAGTTTCCGACAGGGATACCATATTTCTGAGTCACTTTTGGCTAAGTTTGTGGAAGATGGTGGGAACATAGCTGAATTTTAGTAGTGCTTATCATCCGTAGTCGGACGGACAGACTGAAGTTGTGAACAGATCATTGGGAAATTTGTTACGATGTCTTGTAAAAGACAATCTGAAGAGTTGGGATATGAAGTTATGTCAAGCAGAGTTTGCTCATAATCATGCTATAAACCGTAGTACGGGTTTCAGTCCATTTCAGATAGTATATTCTAGTTTACTAAAGGGGCCGTTGGATTTAACTATGGTACCGCAACCAAAGGGGGCAGTTAAACGGGCTGTTGATTTTGTTGATGGATTGGCCGAATGCCATAAAATCGTTCAGGAACGATTGGAGAAAGCGAATGAAAAGTATAAACGATCTGCGGATTTGAAGAGAAGAAGCGTTGAATTTAATGAAGGAGATTTAGTCTATGCTGTGCTAACAAAAGATCGTTTTCCAGTGGGAGCATACAATAAACTTAAAGCACGAAAGATTGGTCCTGTAACAGTTGTGAAACGGATCAATGAAAATGCTTACAGGTTGAAGCTGCCGGAGGATGTGTACACGTCTGACGTGTTTAATGTTAAACATCTGATACCATAGCTGTGATGCCCCACCTCTATACCCACGCTAACCAAGAACACTACGATGTAGTGCTGTCAATTAGCATGGAGAATAAGGCTGTAGAGGAGCGACCATCCGTGTAACTTCTTTGTGCGAGCACCGATATGTCAGATAGAATAGAATGCATATCTTTTAAGGAGGAAATCCGACATACCGATACAAACACAAAGCTATCACACGGTGGCTATATATAATCTTCGGAAACAAACATAGAAATAATCGTAACATAAATCAGTCACAGACATCCATATCACAAAGGCGGAAGAAGATATGAATAAATATATAACATATGAAAGTGTACATCAGAGTAGTGGTCAGAAAGATCCACGATAATACAAAAGAATAGTATCACGTGCTATACAAAAGAATAAGTACACAACATAGAGTCTATATCTCAAATGTGTACATCCAAAAACTACAATCTATGTAGTTAGCCAAAAGTCAGAATAGTCCTGAAGAGAAGTCAAGCAGAAGCACCTGTAACATCTCGGTCTGACCCGAGTATTATTTATAAGAAAATAATAAACGGATCAGTCTAGCTATAAATATCAGATAAAGTGATATAGAATAAGAGATATGACAAAAATGTAACATAACCATAATACCGTACTGTGATAAGTACGTAATTGAAAATCAACAAGAGATTAATCAATACCACAAGAATCTTCTCAAAGATTAAAAAGAATGTCATATTCTTTATTTAATTCACCATGCCACAATAAATGACATACATATTAATGCCAATTGTAAAAGTTGGTGAAACATTAAATTCAGAAATCAACACACGAAATCTAGAAGTCACAAAAAGGGGGAAGTCCGAGCACACGGACGAGAAGCTATCTCATGGAAGCTATCCATTTAATTTTCCGAACACACGGATGAGAAGCTATCTATTTAATTTTTCCGAACACACGGATGGCCCGAAGGCAAGTCCGAACACATGGACGAGAAGCTATCTATTTAATTTTTCCGAACACACGGATGGCCCGAAGGCAAGTCCAAACACACGGACGAGAAACATCGCACATTGCTAGTCTAAATCACAAGAATGATCGTCATGATCATAAGGAAGTGTCAATCACACTAAGCTAGTAAATATATGAGTTTAGCTTCATGTCCCATAACCACTTGCTTAACTTAAATATTTACGAACAAGCTGTAAATCTCCACTAGGAAATTGTCACAAGAGTTTCAATATGTGTGAAACGAAATCACAACAATGAGGTATAGACTAACCTTGAAGATAAAGAGATATGTGTGAATCGAAATCACACAAATGGTGTCTAGTCTAACCTCGCAAACAAAGAGACATCGCTCAATCGCTAGTCTAAATCATAAAATGATCATCATCGATCATGAGGAAGTGTCAATTACACTAAGCTAGTAAATATAAGAGTTTAGCTTCATGTCCCATAACCACTTACTTAGCTCAAATATTTATGAACAGATTGTAGATCTCCACTAGAAAATTGTCACAAAAGTTTCAATCGAACAAGTCCATAAATTAACCGACGAAGTAAACGCAAGCGTTTCATACCACTTGTTTTGCTAAGCCGTTTAATTAGATTTTCTCATACGAATGAGGTAAAGGTTTATATATACTAATAGATTGGAAAACGGTTTTAAGAAACGAGCTTTGATATTGAAAATAGAGTTGAAATCGTTTTAATGAAAGGGTTTTGATATTTACTACTAGTATAGAAAACCTTTATATTTTAAAGTGACAAATCATAGAAATGATTGTAGAAACAATCAAGCATTAAAATTCACATTCGAAGACGTGAATAAAATCCAAAGAAATCAATTCCCAAGACCATCACAGTCGAAGTTCTGTTGAATGCTTTTTCAGATAAGATTTCCTACGCAGAGGTGTACGGGGTTCGACCTGCCCGGTCAGGTCGCGGGGGTCCAGGGGGCAGCGCCCCCGGCGGGGTGCGTGGCAGCGCCCCGTCAAAACGGTACGACTTAGTGAAGACAAGCGACCTAAGTTTAAAAAGGTGGGCGACTTAACGAAGTGGCCGATAATAAATGATCACAACAAAAAGGAAACCAACACAAATCGACTAAAGTTGGAAATTCAAGCACAATAGGGAAATAGGTAAAAGACTGCAGATTCAGACGTCTGAAATAATTGGTTCAGACGTCTGAATCTGGAAAATTAAATATTTTCCAGAACACAGATTCAGACGTCTGAACCAAATATTTCAGACGTCTGAAATAGGCAATTTAAGCCTATTTTGTTTCTGTTTGAAATCGAGCCAATTCAGACGTCTGGAACCAAAGATTCAGACGTCTGAATCTGGGAATAAAAATCTTCCCAATATAATATTCAGACGGCTGAATCTAACGTTTCAGCCGGCTGAAACTGGGGTTCAGGGCATTCCCTGAACCTAGACCAAAAATGGCCAAAATGAATACCGGGAGCGACCGATCGAGCGACAACGACTAAGGATTTACGCCAAGCGACAACCCAGCCTTAACGGCTCTTCGACACGCCTCAAATACCAATATCCAAATATCCATAAAAGGATTTTCATAGATTTTGATTTCAAAACACCAAAAATTGGAATAAACACCAAATCAATCCAAACCAAAATCAATTGCACAAGAATAAGTGTTAGGAATTCATACCCAACAATCGAAGATAATTAAAGACTAAGATGTGAGATAAAAATCTCACCTTTGAACCCAAACAAATGAAGAAGAAGCTTGAAAGCAAAGGGAGAATCAACCACTCTTCAACACAACCCAAATGAGCTTGAATCTATGCTCAAAAGAGAAACATTTCCTAAATTAGGTTTAGGGAATTTTCAGAAATTGAAAGGAGAACGGGTTGGAGAAGATGAAGAGAAGGCTTACCAATGGGTTCTCTTTGAATTTGGAGCTAGAAGAAGGATTTGCAAATGAACTAGGGCTTAGGAATTTCCATTTCCAACCTTTTCCCCCATTTTTGATGAAGCTTGAGTATTAGGAATAAGAAGTGAAGTAATGAAGAGGAGAGGGGGTTGGAACTGAGTTAGTAAGTGATTAATGGGTTCAGCCCAAACCAAAGCCCGAAGTGAAAAAGTGGCCAAATTCCACTAACTCCAAATATATCGAAGTTTATACTCAAAAAGATCGCAAACATCATTTTGAACTCAAAGGAGGTGGTCTCGAGTCCTAATTCGACTGTTTGCAAAAAGTAGCTTTTCGGACTAAAATCCGACTAACGATGAAATATTTAAATAAAATATTTAAATATAAACTCGACAAATATGCGGGTTGTTACAATATCATCGGAATGAGTTTGTTGAGGAAAAGGAGAGCGCAAATTCGAGGACGAATTTTTTCCAACCAGGGGAGGATGATGCAGCCCAGGATGGTGAAAAGTTAGGTCGCGTACGACCTAACGAATCCTTTAAGTCGTTACTGAAGAATGATACCCAGAATGGTGAAGAGTTAGGTCGTGTACGACCTAACGAGGTCTTTAAGTCGCTCCAGCGACTTAGTGAAGCTCGGCAACGACCTAGTGAAGACTCGCGAGTTAACGATCTAAAGGGAAAGGCGCTCAAACGACCTAACTTCCATATGCCGCTTTCTTTAGGTCACTCAGATCTTAGGCCGTTCAGATCTTAGGTCGCTGCCGCTTTTTGCTCTAAGCCGTTGATTTCTTAAGTCGTGTAAAGGAGGTTCATATGTCGTTCAAGTGTTAGGTCGTTACCGACCTAAGTTAAGTCGTTGAAGCCATGCCGCCTGGATTTCTTGAGTCACTGCGTTATATTTTAGGTCGCTCATTTGCTAAGTCGTAAGTCGTGATGTTTAGGTCGTAGCCAACCTATGTGTTGTAATGTGCTGTGTTGTTTTTCTTTGTATGAGTCGCTGTTGTATTTTAGGTCGAGGCCGATCTATGTGTTGTAAATATGTGCTATCTTTCATGTGATGTTTCTTTAGGTCGCAGACGACCTTAGTTAGGTCGTAAGTCGTAAGTGTTAGGTCGGTGCCGACCTAGGTGTTGTAATATGTCGAGTCGTGTTGAGTTGTAACCTCTATAAATAGCGGGGTGGTGTCATTTGTAAAAAAGTTGATTTTTGGAATAAAATTCTTGTTTGAGAGCTTTGTGCCTCTTCTTAAATTGGTAGTTGAGTGTAATCTCCTATCTCCACTTTCGGTTAATCGAGTGCGTCCGATTCAACGACTGCTGAAGTCGATTCACGGAATCTAGTGCGCTAGATCAACGTGCGAAGAATCACAGATCTTTAAACACGGTATCGTGCGCGATCAACGTGTTTGGGATAGCTAGAATTCGGTATCTTCGGATCAACGAATTTGGGCATTTCGGTATCTTTTACTTCATCGATCGCTACTTTCATCATCATATACATTTCTATTATTCCGCTGCTGCGTCATCGTGGGATGGTTAAAGATCAAGTTTACTTACGCAATATGATAGCAAGGATGAATCGTCGACTGATTAGCTCGAATTCGCCTTTGAAATCACGAAGTTTTGTTAATGGCAGAGCGGGATATCAAAGCAGTTAAGTAAGGAAGAAGCAACGAGCTAGCAGTTTATATGGGGCAAAGAGAAGAAGGCGAATGGGCATGCGAGTTAGCACATGTTATAGGTCGCTCACGACCTAGCAGAATTAGATCGAAGCACACGACCTATGACATAGGCCTATACTTCGAGGGTCAAGTGTTAACTCCTCTTTTAAAGAGACCTAGCGACCTAACTTCACAAGCGACATAGCGACCTAATGGACTCAGCGACCTAAGGACTTAACGAGCTAAAGGTTCTGGAGATCATAGCGGGTTAACGACCTAATGACCTAAAGCTCCAGCGACCTGAGGATGAAGCGGTCCTAACGATCTAAAGAACTTACAACCTAAGGGCTCCTACAACTTAGTGACCTAGTAATATAACAACCTAGCGATTTAACGTCACAAGCGACCTAGCGACCTAAGGTTATCACGACCTATCAAGTGTACGACCTATGACTTTCAAGCTTCACATCCTTATGTCGCTTAAGATATAGGCCAACCCGCACTAAATCGCTGCTACCCTCACCTCCACTAGGTCGCTCATGACCTACAACTTGCTACCCCATTCAAACAAAATCAAATGCAATAAGCCGTAGCTCGCATCCCCTAGGTCGCTGGCAACCTATGACCTGCTCTTAGGTCATTTGCGACCTACGACCTATCACCTGCCCAGATTTTTCTCTATAAATACTACACCTGCTCCAACTGAGATGGGGACCCTTTTTGGATCAGTTTTGGAACGTCGATACTCTGCCGTTTTCTCGACTCATCCGACACTTTAAACACTCCAAACACCAAGGACGCTTCTACGAGCTTTTGGAAGAGATCTAACACATCTGACATGGATTCAAAGAGCTCTCCTACATCAAAGTTCTAGCTATTCGTCTAAAGTTTGTTGTAATCAAAGTGCATTATAAAGAATTATAATCGAATCATCAATAAAGGAGATTAAATTGGATGTAGGCTAGATCTTAAGTCGAACCACTATAAAACTGTTGTCTTTTTACTGCCTTTCTGTGATTTCTCTGCTTATATTCTGTTCCTGTACCAACGGGTGGTGCTTTCACTTTTTCATTACATACACCGGGGTGTTAGCGTTCAACTTTTAGCGTTAACACCCTAGCCACACACGCAAAACACATGATGCAGCCACCACCAAAATCGTTCGTCCATGTACGGCCATGTTGCGCCGCAGCTCGCCGAAGCCAGGCCAGAGATGCTATAATTGTCTGAATGTCGGTTTTCTCTAGAGCAGGAGAACTAGAAGGAATGTTAAGAGAAGTAAGGGTAGTGGTCTTTTCATAAATTGCAGACGCGTCCCTTTCGCTAAGTCTGGCCCGTTTGCTCGGGTCTTTAGCGACATGACTTTTCCCTTTAACATCATAAGATTTTCTCTTGTGGGAGTCATCATCCCTTCTTCTTTGCTGTTCCTCATAATTTTGCCTTTCACGAGCTTTTCTGACGGCTCTTTCTTCATCGGTTTCTCTTGAGGTAGGAAGATAGTGCCGGGGATCGTAAGAACCACGCCTTCCATAATACTGGAAATCATCATAGTATGATCCACTTCGTCCCATCGGAGAATCTAAAAATGAAAAAAGACAAGTCTTAGAAATCTCCGAAGTAAAGAAGCCAAGTGCATATAAGTGCCAAAAATCCTAAGTGTGTGTGATGTGCAAGCTACGATCGTCAAACTACAAACCACTCTTTGATTGGGGAGTGATAACAGATTGTAAAGCAGGAGTCGTTTTTTGAGTTGACGAAATTTGTTGCAGGGCAGACGTCACTTCAGCTGCTGGAGATGTAACTTTCGTTGTATCGTCTTTGAAGAGCTCTTGAGAAGTAATCATTAGATCGCTCAACCCTTCAAAAGTGTCGTCGCCGTCATGTTTAGCGGGACTTGTCTTCTCCACTCCTTCATCATCAGCTTTCTCGGAGTGTTAAGGGGGTTCATCTTCTTCAATTACTGGGGAAAGTGTAAGTTTGCTAGATGATCCCACAATATCAACAGAAGTAGAGCACTTCACCAATGTAGCCTCTACAGCAGGCTCTCCCAATGCAGATTCTTCTGCAGAAACTGGGGCATTTGATGTTTCTACTTGAGAACCTGGGGCATCTAATGTTTCAGTGTCAGAACTAGAAATCTCGTGAATCTGAGTGGATTGGGAGGAGTGTAGAAGTCCGAACTGATGCAAAAATTCATCTTTCAACAAAAATTTAGTGCTTCTCTCTTCAGCAGCCACGACACTTAAAGTTTCAAAGATTGACTTGAGGCTCGGATTTCTAAGCATAGGAGGAAGTGCTGCAAAAAGTAAAGAATAAAGTTAAGCATTTGACAATTTGAGTTTCGAAAAGCTCATGAAGTGAACAGAGAAAGGCAGTCTTACTTCCGACTCTCCAAACGGCATAGAATCCCGGGGGGCAACAAACAAAGAAGAATTGACTTAAAAATCCGTGTGCACTCTCGGGCAAGTCAAGAATCAATTTGTGGTTTCTAGCACCTCTTACAAGTATGATTGAAGGGTGATCTTTGTTCTTCGCAAAGGTGCACAAATAACAAATCTCTTCAAAGCTTGGAAGACGGTCGAGCGTCCTCCTAAACAGAACACACAACCCCATCAAGACGGCATAACCGTTGGGGTGTAGCTGGAAGGGAGAGATAGCCAATTAAAGAAAAAGCTCTCAAAGAAAATCATTAAAGGGAGGAATAGCTCCACTTAAGCACATTTGACGATTAACCGCGACAAAACCAAGAGGTAGCCTGTCAGCAGTATCGTTTGCTCCAGGAAATAAAGCGTATGCTTCGGCAATATCGAACTGGATACACAATTGTCTGAAAACTTTGTGGCTCAAGGTGGTCGAAGTTCTTTCTGGTGGATAAATCAATGGGTTAGCAATTGGAAAAGCTTCTCCAGCTGGTCCTGTATCTTCTTGTTGAGTTGTCATTCTACACAAGGAACTGGATATTCAAATATGAAGGTGCACGTTTCCTAAAAGTGTGAAGTGTTGTGCAAAACTAGTACAATGATAAGAAAATATAACTGAAATCAAGTTAGTTGACATTTGTCGATTATAAAGTTTCAGGGCTTGTTATTTCAAGTTCAAGTACCGTGTTGATGCAAACAAATCGGCTTTAGTTGATTATTTTAACTTTGCTTTAATACTTCACTTGAACTTGTTAATTCACAGCATTTCATTCACATAATTCATTTTAAGTTGATTATTCTTTATCGACTAATTTTTCATTTGATGTGGGCAGTCAATGGCAGTATATTCGTCCTAGTTTTCTACAAATGTTATGCTTAAACAGGTTGTTAGATTAAAAGTTAGTATAATCTGTAAAAAAGTTCAACAAAGTCCAAGCAGTTCAAAGTTCAAAGTTCAGTCAAGTCCAAACAGTTCAAGTCTTAGGTCGTCCAGCGACCTAGCATAGGTCGGAAACTCCTTAGGTCGAACTGTGCAAGTCAAAAGGTTCAAGGCAATGCAAATTTCTCCAAGTCCTAACTCGGCTGCGACCTAAAGCCTATGCCGCAAAAAGATTAGGTCGTTAATATGCTAAGTTGCTCAACAGTCTCAAGGCGGTTAGCTCGCAAGGAGGTGAGATTGTGCAAGTCATGTCCAAGCTGTTAAGTCATAGGTCATTCGAATCTTAGCGCGACCTAAAAGTTAAGTCATGAATCTTTAGGTCGTTCAACTTTCCTTATGTCGCAAGGGTTCTTAGGTCGCGAGTTATCTTATGTCGTTCGAGTTCACTAAGTCGCTAACTTCCTCTCCACGCAATAACTCATCAGACCCGATAACCCGTTATCGCCAATACAACGAAATACATCATCCCCTTCGTAAAATTCATCATCTTTTCATACCACCAAATCATTCAAAAAACCGATTCAAGATATCTCCGATCTATCATAGATCCAACTCACTACTGTGCGTTCGTGAATCACAACAACAACAGTTACCAATAACGATCAAAAGTCGATCACAACACGACTCAAAGTGAAGCACGACGCACAAAATTGGTCTGGGGTTCGGAGATTAGAATTCGTGGTTCGATGGTAATTGTGGGATGGATAAAGATCGAGTATACTTACGTAATATGATAACGAGGATGGATCGCTGAATGATTAACTCAAATTCGCCTTTGAAATCACAAAATTCTGTTAATAGCAAAGCGGGAAATCGGAGCAGTTAAGTGAGGAAGAAGTAGCGACCTAACAAATTTATATGGGGCTGAGAGAAGAAGGCGAATAGGCATGCGAGTTAGCACAGTTTTTAGGTCGCTCACGACCTAGCAGAGTTAGATCGAAGCACACGACCTATGACATAGGCCTGTACTTCAAGGGGCAAATGTTAACTTCTCTTTTTGAGCAACCTAAAACTCTGCGATCTAACATTCAGCGACCTAGCGACCTAACTTCTCCAACGACCTAGCGACTTAAATTCTCAAGCGACCTAGCGACCTAAAGCTATCAGCGGCCTAACGACCTAAAGCTATCAGCGACCTAACGACCTAAAGCTATCAGCGACCTAACGACCTAAAGCTATCAGCGACCTAACCCCAGAAAGAAGAGAGCGACCTAACTGTCAGCATAGAGGCAACACGACCTACGACCTATCTTAGGTCGTCCACGACCTAAAACTATCTACCTAGTTTGTATAAGCCAAAATAACTCCCTATGCTGCTTTTCCCTAGGTCACTCACCATTCCCACTAGGTCGCCAACGACCTACAACCTACCTTAACCTTAACCCGTTCATGACCTATGCCTTGTCAATATGTTCAAATGATCCAGTGCGAACTATTAAGTCGTAGCCTATGCTTCTTAGATCGCCCACGACCTATGACCTACTCTTAGGTCGTTCACGACCTACGACCTAACTCCGAAATCTCCCTATAAATACAATACCAACTCCTACTTGAAGAGGACTTTTTGGCTCATTCCTAAAGCGCCTATACTCTGTTGTTTTCTTGACTCAACCGACACTTCAAACACCGAAGACGCTTCAACAAACTTCAATAGGAAATCTACACATCCGACATGGATTCAAAGAGCTCTTCTACATTGAAGTTCTGACTACTCGTTTCAAGTGTGTTGTAATCAAAGTGTATTGTAAAGGGTTGTAATCGAATCAGCAATAAAGAATATAAAGTGGACGTAGACTTAATTACAAGCCGAACCACTATAAAACGCTGTCTCTTTACTTTTCTGCTATTTTCTGCATATATATTGTTCCCGTACCAATGGGTGGTGCTTTCACATTACTATCACTCACACCGGGGTGTTAGCGTCGATTTTTACGTTAACAATTTCTATATTTGTTTCCGAAGATTATATATAGCCGCCGTGTGATAGCTTTGAGTTTGTGTCGGTATGTCGGATTTCCTCCTTAAATGAAATGCATGCTATACTATCTGACATATCGGTGCTCGCACAAAGACGTTACATGGACGGTCGCTCCTCAACAGCCTTATTCTCCATGCTAGTTGACAGCATTACTCTGTAGTGTTCTTGGCTAGCTTGGGTATAGAGGTGGGGCGTCACATCTCTTTTGTTCGGAGAGGCTCGGGGAAAAATATAATATAAATATAACAATATAGAACATATAATTTCCAAAATAATATATATTCCAACACGGGAAAATGATATAATAGCGCTATAAAACGTAATCCAAAAACGTACCTATTTGTCGGGCAAACAAACACTTAAATTATGAAACAAAAAGCAGTAGCAATTGCTTCCATAACCTGTATTTCACTTATATAATCCAAAAGAGCTAATAATTATATAAAATGAAATCTTTAGCGTTGTTTCAATCAATAACAATCAATACCACAACAATCACCTGCAACAAGGTATACAACAATCACATAGAATCAACACAAAACAATCATTCATTTATATCAAACAAAACAAACAGTTGTTTGGGTTCAACCTTCAAATTGTACCGAATGGAAAAATAACTACTAAGTGTACCCTTCACTCAACAGTCTTAGGCGAACTAAATAGATTATTCGTTCATCCAAACAACATTAAAGTATCCTTGCCCAAACAACTATAAACCAAACAAACAACAAATCCAAACAATAAACTAAGTTTATTCTTGTCAATTTCATTTCATACTATTGTTGTTTGACTTCTTTTTTTTCATTTATTTGCAGTATTCATCTTCTTGCTTATTTTATAGCTTCAATCATTTACTTACGTTTATTATCTTTCATTTATACTAATCAATTTCATTTAGTAGTCTTTTCAATTACACTAAAGATTATAGTATTATAACATCAAATTATTATTTATTAAGGAATTTCATTAATTACTTTCATTGCCTCCAATTTATTACTTGTATAATATCTATTTTATTTCTTATTAATATTTCAACTTTTAATATTTGGTAAGTTATAAATATGGTTTTTAAGAATGTAATTGAAAATTATACAAGTTTCCTCAATTCTCTTAATTAATTTAATGTTCAATAATTATATCCGTTATTTCATAGGTTACAATTTCAAATTTCATTTAATACCATTTATAACCTATCATTCAATCTCTTATTTCCTTTAGAGGTTTCAATTTATTAATTACCTACGTTCCAATTCACTACACTAATTGAAACTATTAATTAACAGAAACTTAAGAATTAAATACCGGGTTTTAATTAAAATCATTTTAAAATAACCGATAAACATATGCTTGCAATTTATATATCCAATTATATTTAAAACAATTTAAAATATTTATGTTTTATTTCAAAATAAATCTTGTAGTAAAACTACTACAGCGGCCTTTCCCCTTCGAAACTCGAAAATGAATGTCGATGATGCGGCCGCCATCACCGAAATTATTTTCCAGCGACAGAGAGGGAAGTACAGAACTTATTTTTCCAAAATTTTTCTTACAACAATTCTTCCAAATCATATTGAAATATTTATAGAAAATATTTACAACAATATTATTATTATATTCCAAAATCATTTAAGAAGAAATTTAAAAAACCTCGGGACTTAGATTCTAAGTTTCCAATTTCATTTATTTTATTTCAATCTTATTTCACCTATTATTTATAAATTTCATTACCTAACAACCAATATATTGCAAATATATATATATATATATATATCATTTTTAAAAATTTATTTTGTATATATAGAAAATACAATAGGCAAAATTATTTCATTTACCTATATTAAAACAAATATTATGTCGGTCTGTCCTATTAAGTGTTTAGAAATCCCTATTGATGTCATAGCGTCCCATGCACCAACCAGAATTTATAAATACAAAACGAAACAAATTAACACAATATTAAAACCCTTTTATAACACTAACAAATACGCTCTCTAATATATATACACTCAGCGACTCCCATAGGGAATTACTACCCTATTAATAAAGAGTCAGACCCCACAAAGCTAAGGTTTTTCGCTAAACCAAAGCTCTGATACCAACTGTAACATCCTGTCTTTTTGTATGCTTTAAATCGACAATAAACCACACATGTCCAACTTAAACCATACAGAAGGGCGGACTGTTATAGGGTAAATAAGAAAAAGCAGAGGAAGAAAAGAACAAAATAGAATCTTGCAGCGGAATGATAAAATATAATAATCAAATAACAATTCATAAATTTGTTTTACAAAATATATCATTTTACTTATACAACATATATCAGAGGTACACATACCAATAACAATTTATAATGCAACGGAAAAGTTTGAGTGCAGTGGAATACTAAATATATATAATAAATCTTCATCCTCGTCCTCCAAAATATGGTCTTCCAAAAAGCCTGAAATGCTCGGACTGACCCGAGTGAATTGAAAAGACAAAACACTCGATTCAGAACTAAAAGATTTTATGTGAGTTAAATGAACAGAAATAAGTATGAGTACAATAACTTAAGAGATGCTTGGGATTCCCATCTCCTAAGGATTCGTTAAACTATTTACTATGTAGTAATATTTTGCTATTATAATAATGTCTATTTATAAAATAAACTTAATTTTAAATAGCGTTAAGGAGTGACCCAATATTCCCCTTAACACGTAATAGTCCCAGTAGTCCATCAAATATCATAGTCCCTCCTGATCAGGAAGCCACCAAAGGATACCACACGGGCTACGGGAGAAAACCAAACTCGTACAAGGCGCGATAGGGTAGGTGACACGACACAACTAGGCAATGCCAGGTTAGATATACCAATTATGCTTCCGAGTCGATGGTAATGCGTAGCCGCAGCTACCACCCACCTCGAACAAACTCCCCAAATCAAAGAAATCAAATGTGAAGGTGGCCACCGAATCAATCCAAAGTAAGAGTATAGTATCAATGGGAAGTGTCCGATCAAAGGTGCTACCTCAATTAACCCGTCGATCGCTCCTGTTTTAGCCACCTTATGCCAACTCACGGGAGTCAGGTCCACGTATTTACCTCAAAGGAAATGCCACCACCATCCTACTTCATTCTGGAATCTCCACCGCGTACATGGTTATTAAAGTGGTTTTCAGAGTTGGTAGAGAGTATGACAACTTCCAATCTCGATCTCTTCAACAACCAGACGTTATTATAACACCACGGTCATTTTAATATAATTCTACTTTAAACCCATAATATAATATCCCTTTCAAAACCATATAATACGATATCATTTCAATTTCAAAAACAAGCTCATTTTTGTTATTAATTTCTGAAAACCAAAATCAATATAATATCATTTTATTTCAAATATATTTCTTTTCCAAAATCATACTACTTTAAAATTTATAATATCTGGAAACCAAACATTTGAATTATAACTTCCAAAACATAATACTACGAAATTCATAGTTTTAAAACCATAACTTATAAAACTTAAATGGTTTGGATATTCAAACAATATATAAAATAAAATAGTTTGAATTTAAAATTTCTTTATAAAATAAAATAATTTCCACAACTCTACAATTTTATTCATTTTAAATTAAGTCTAAATCCATACATTTTAAATTCACTTCCAGTTTCAATAACCCACTTCCATTTCAAAATATTTCAAACTTTGAGTATTTGACAAATTTCAAAACTAAGGTTGGAAATTTCTATTCAACAATTCATTGTCCTATTATTTAGTTTTGAAATATTTAAATAATAAATCCATAATCATTTAAAATAAAACTCAAATTACTAACAACTAAATATTTCCTTTAATTTATTTATACTAGAAATATTCATTTAATTTATCTTGAATAAAAATCCAGTTATAAATATCATACCTTTAAAATTTCCAAGTTTAATAAGTTTTACATCAACTTATGGAGTTTAATTCTTAAATAAGCTCAATTCCAAATAAATTTCCAATTTATCTTCCAAACTTAATTGATTTAAATTATTAAGACTCTATATATATGTGTGATATCTTAAACATGTACTTAACCATATAATATAAAATAATCAAACTCCATTATTCAACTTATTTATTTTTATTTAATAAATTTATACATAGCTTAAATTAAATAATTTAACTATATATGTATACATATATATAAAAAAATAATATTTATAAAATCTCAAAATTTTATATTTATTAAACCATATCCTATCCAAACCATAGAAATCTTTTTTTTCAAATAATTATATATATAGACCGACAGTATCTGTATAAAATTTTCTACCCTATGGTCAAGTGATACGGATATTTATCATTTCAATCCACAGTTTAAAAATAAAAAATGCGGTTATGTATCATTCCAAACTGCAAATCCCAAATGAAATGAACAATGCATAATAACTTGCAGTTAATATAAATAAACATCCATTCATCCATCAAAATCATACATCCATTTATCACAATCATCATCCAAATTCAAACAATACATCAATATATAGCAGGTGATAAATAACTAGTATCAACTATCAGTTTATATTCACAAATAAAATATAACTATTTACTGGTAGTTTATATGCAAAAATGAATTAAATAACAAGTAAATTAAATGAATGCAATTTAAATGAGATAATGATGAAATTTATGCCAAACAGCTATGAATAAATTTTCAAACACATCATAAATCAATTTAACAAACATAAGAAAACTTAGAAGTTGTGATTGGGTTAAAACACTCACCTTTGATTTTAGCCCATAAAAATCCAAACAGAAGCGCAAAACTCAAAAATCTCCAAATTCAACTAATCAATTTCATGTTGTGTTCTCTTAAGATGAGGCTTCAGGAAAAATTGAAGAACAACTAAGATGAGGACAGGAAGTGTACGAAAAATGAAAAAAAGCATTTTTATAAAAGAATGCTTTTGGATTTGCAAGAATAAGAGCCTTTGAATCTGAGGTGTTAGGAGAAACAAGATGTAAATAAAGAAATAAGATGTAGGTGATTTATAATTGGGGAATGAATG
The DNA here is from genome assembly GCA_030737815.1 of Allium fistulosum. Lineage (NCBI taxonomy): Eukaryota > Viridiplantae > Streptophyta > Magnoliopsida > Asparagales > Amaryllidaceae > Allium > Allium fistulosum. The sequence continues at coordinate 614,029,270 of CM060908.1, read as the reverse complement.
TGGAGGGACAAAAATAAATGTTACGTTTTATTAGTTTGATTCTAAATTAATTAAGTGCTAGATACAGAAAAGTTTGAATACATCATATATATATATTCATACTTTAACTGTGTGTCAGAATTGCTAAACATATATCAGGTACGATTAATTGGTGATAATATATAGGAATAAGCAAGAATAAATATAGATGCAATCACATAAGGATCTAATAGGGTAGGCGATAAAAGGTGACGACATTGATTAATTCCACTTTCCCACTTTAGCCAACTTTATTAGTGCGACATTTAATTATCATGCAAGTTGTATTATGACTAGAAAACATAAACTACAAACAATAAATAAATATGTATATAATATTACCTCACTTTTAAATTGTTTGATAATAATAATAAAAATTAAATCATGCTTTAGCAAATTTGAAATTTAAAATATTAAATGTTTATATGTATACACATGCACACAAACACACATACATGTGTGTATAAAGATTAAACCAAAGCTTATTAATTAATTCAAAGCGTACTTCCATACCACATTAAATTGTCTAATGCTTTGTAAACTTATGTATACTTGAAGTCAAAAATACATATATACATATAAATTAAACCTTTTTACCTTAATGAAATTTATTTATTATTTTTTTAACAAAACAAAAGTGGGACACGACAAATTAAGCAATATAGTAACAAACCTTTAAGATCCTTAAATAAGGACATTTGAGATAATAAATTAGGTAACAAATTTAAATATTGTTGTAATCAAAATCAAAGCTTAGATTTATCATCGAAAAATTGTTAAGCATATGTAAACTTCTATTATAATTTATTAGATTAAGAACAAATAATTTATTCAACACAGTATTCAAATTTCATGATATTTTCAATTCAAGATAAAGTGACAATATGTGTATACAATATTACTGTTTCAACACGAATGCAAATTATATGTATATAAACTTTCAGATCTAAAAAAAATGCAATTTGGTTTAAGAGTTTAAAACATGGATCTATAATTAAAACATTCTTTTAATTATATAAAAAAAATTTTGTTTTTTTTGTTTATCAAATTAAAAGTCAAATTAATTCATTCATCAAAAAAATTCAAATAACATAAACAATTTCAAAACAAATGAGGAAATAGCATATACATACAAACTATGATAATAACATTATATTTAATAGAACATTTTAAAATAGAAGACACCTCTTAGATCTAGCCAAAATTCACTCGTTGATTTGTACTTTCTCCTCAGATCGTCAAGACCCATTTTATTTCGGTAATTGACAAATTTTAACCTTTTTTTAATTTCTTAATCATTTACAATGTTTTAAACAAATTAAAAAGTCAATTTAAGTTGATTAAATTACCGATTTCAGTATTATCCTTCATTCCATACAATATAGAACTTAAAAACTAGATTTGTAACATTCCCCCTTTTTGACCATCTCCAGTCGGTTTTTAAACCAACTAGAAACGTTCAAAAAAAGACGAATTGTTATTTAGTTTATAAGGTTTAAACAGAATCAGCCACAGAAACACAGATAATAACACTGAATTAAAACAAATGAGAATTTATTTCATTACTATAAATCTTTTTATATACATCAGAGTTTATACAATTTTATACAGATACAGCGGAATATCATAAAATACAATTTTCTTCTGAATTTAAAAATGATTCTTTACTCTCTCTCTAACTTCGCTGCTCGAAAATCTTCAAGCTGTAAAAATACTCGGTCTGACCCGAGTATTATATTCAAAAGAAAATAATACACAGGTCAGTCTAATTCAAACCAGTTTATTAGTGCATATAGGCAGTAATAATTTAAATAGACGACAGTCACAATAATTCCCGTCTATCCGACTCTTTAAACAAAGAAACCGGATAACGAAAATTTAACACTAAACAGTGTTAACAATAAATCCGCAGATTTAAATCATCAACAGAGATAAACAGTGTTATTGGCTGCCGTACACGCACGCGTGTACGGCCTCGCCAATACAACATCAAAGATCAATGCATCACGACGCAAAGGAAAAATCAATTCGAAACTGTCGAGTTGGTGGTGGCTGCAGTGCACGCACGCGTGCACCGCCTCGCCACCACCGAATATAAAGTCACCACACAGAACAAGGGTAGGACTGCAACAAGAAGAATGCAGACTGCTAGTACATCTGAAATGCACTATATCAAACAGTGATAACGTGGATGCCGACTCAAGTACATCAAGCAAAGAACTCGACAAGTGGACCAAGCCATACAACTATATGTACATCAACTCGAATAACAAGCTTGAGTAGACAGGACAAAGTGCAGACAATTCATACACCGCAAGTGCAACAGGTTAGGGACGCATAAATGAAAATGCAGTGAACTCAATATGGCAACACAGCTAAACAATGAAGCACGAATGCTACTGTGTGTAAAGAGCTCGAACACAAATTATGGCAACTATACAATGCAAAGACCAGGGATGCAAACATCAAAACTGGTTCATGCAGACTAGAGACAAGCAATGACAACAACAAATGCAACAGGGAATACATGCAACCAAGCTACAAGACCAAAACATGCAGTTCAAAATCCAAGCAGTGGTTAAGACCAACCAGAAGATGCAAACCTACACAACTAGGAATGCAACTAAAAAATGAATGAAATGCAACTGCAAGTCCAAAACAGTGCAGATGGCCAGAAGCTCACAAAGGATTCACAGAGATATCAAACAATGCCAACACCGATGAATATATGAAGTAGCAGAGCATCTGAATACAAAGCCACGTTTTTGTTTTAAAAACAGTCAAGCCAGAATAGTTGATAAATGAACCATGGTGCACATATGAACAAATGGACATGATGACTACAGGTGTGAAGGTCCACCAGAGAAACCAGAAGTACAGAAATACTTCAAAGAACATGAAAAAGGAACTATTATATACATATGTACAAGATAGCATCGGTGATCACAGTGGTTCAAAAATATCAAGTTCAAATGCAGACACTTCAAAATCAAGCTTGACATAGTTAAGGCCGAAGCCAACAGGTGAAATCAACAAGTGATGCCAACAGCAGTTATCAGTTTTGAACCAAGATAACTACAGTATAAATTAAGGTATGCCGAAGTCAAAGCAATGCCAATTCGTGGTGACCAGGGAAAGTATAAGTCGAACGACATGATGCATCACTGAGACATGAATGCATAGGGAAAGCATCATTCGACAGTGAAGACATCCAAATACACTACATAAATGAAATCAACTGCAGTTAAAAATCAATGCCATGAAATCACATTCAAAACAAACTCGAATCAAAGCCAGATTAACCAAAACTGTGAGACTTAAGATCCCACTTATACGAATTCGAGCAAGTATACGAATTCGAGTAGATTCCATGTCAGAAAATTTATCAACAACGAAACAAAAAAAAAAATCAAACTGCAGAAATAAGCCAAGCAACTCACAGTCGAATACAAATTAGAAATTCCCAATTACCATGGCCGAAGTCAAAAACTATCTGGGATCCAAATGTAAAAACAGTTTTCAATTGATTTTCAACAAAGCGACAAGGCCGACACTTAACAAGTCAGGCATAAAGTCGAACCAACCAAAGCGAGAAGAATCGTAATATGTCGAAGTGGCCAAAGTCAAACAAGTTATCATCTTAAACACTTAAATGAAGAACAATGACCCAAGAAAATTAAATGGCGAATTCAATGGGATGAAGTCGAACATTTAAAAATCAATCCGTGATAGCCCCGAAATCAAGCAACACAATCGCGAAATTGCAGAAGTCACAAATCAATTAATTGGTGATGGCCGAGACAAACAATATCAAGTGATGCAACATCACAAAAATCAAAGCTTCCGGTCATTATGAAGTATCACGAAATTGGACGAGACAGATAAAATCAATGACGAAATCAAATTAGACTCAAAGCACAATACTTAGTTGAACTAGATGTGAGGGCGAAAACCACTCACCTTAGTTTGAATCGCTGAAGCCCTAATTCTCGGAGGCGAACGAAGAGGAAGACGAACGCGAAGAAGCCCTTTCCAGCGACGCCAATACAAAGGTCTCGAGGCCCTAAATTTGGATGAACGGGGGAGAACGAACGAAAGCCCAAATTTTCAGATCGAAGGAGATCGCCGAATGCCCTAAAATTTGCTCGCCATTTTTTTTTTCTTCGATCTATTTAGGTTTAGGTTATACGAATGAAAAGGGGAGGATGTCGTGGCTCGTATTTGTGCAGAGAAACATCGTGGGGGCATGGGTTTAAGCATGGGCCGGTATGATATAGGGTATGGTTTATTTTATTTTTTCTTTTTCTTTTTCCTTTATTATTATTTTTCTTTTTAAATCTGATTTGTTTTTATTTAATTTTGTTGTTAAAAATTTAAACTATGCATATATATTCATTTCGTATTAATAAAGTTTAACAAAAGAATTTAAATCGATTTACAATTTCCAAATTCAAACAGAAATTAACGATCGATATTAAATCGTTAATTTACGAAGATTTTATAGTTATATCAATTTCAACAACAAACAGAAATTATCTGTCTACACAGATCGTTTATCGATGATCAAAATTTTGGGTAAAAATTCAGGTTGTTATAGAAATTCAATTTGAATTCGATTTAATTTTATACGCGTTTATACGTCGTACGCTCACAAAACAAATTCCGATAAATACGAAATTGAAAATCCAGTAATAATTCAATATTACGGACCCAATGAAACTCGTTTCGTCAAATTCCGAGACTGTGCCTCGGAAAGCTATTTTTAAATTCAATTCAAACGATACAATTTCAAAATTGAACAAATCACTTTCAAATTCAATTCTGAAGCTTCAATTATCTTCAGTATTATCAATATGAATTTCCTAAGCCTTTAAATTATTTTTAACCGGCTTAAAACTGAAGATTCAAATTTTATTCAACTTTCAATAGATTAAATTCAAAAATTTAATCGCCAATTCCTTCTGAAAATTTGAAATTCAAGTCAAATCATCGTTCAAATATTTAAAATTAATTAAATATTCTCGATTTAAATTGTTCAAAATTCAGGGTCGTTACAAACTCCCCTCCTTAAAAACTTTTCGTCCACGAAAAGGAAAGGTTGTTAAAATTTCATTAACATTTATACTCTAGTCAAAATTTTCTAAGCTTAAAACTTATTACAAATAAATGAATATAGGATTCATTTTATTTATTTAATCTCACTAGTTTTTATTTCTCTTCTCTTTTGTTCAATGATTTTCAAAAATCAAAACCCAAAAGTCTTTTACTAACATTTTTAATTTACAACACTCGGATTCAAACTTAAAATTCTTCACGTTAGAGATTTATATTATATATCTCTTCCAAAGCTGTGGGCTTTCAAAACATTACAAAGATCCTCTTCCTTAGTTCATTAAGTTGGAATTTTTGTAATTCTACTTCAGTTCATTGATTCACTATTTACAGTTTGAAAATACTTGCTAACTCGAAATTTAACAAGTCCATCTTCGTTCTTACAGACATTAGACATACGCTGGCCAGACGCAGGTCTAAAAATCTCCAAGTACTAAATATACTTGTTTCAATTCCCAGTGAAAATACTTTTAAAAATTCTTTTAAAAATGGATATGGAAAGCACGTTCCCCCATGGATTATAGTTCCACCCGGCGGTTACGCTACTATCCCAGCAGAGTCGCTTGTGGCTGTAGATTTCTCATCTCTTAAATTTCGCCATGGTTGTCGCCATAGATTGCAGTACACACGGCGGTTACGCTACTATCCCAGTAGAATCGCTCGTGTCTATAGGCATCACGCCCCTCAAATTTCGCCTGGCATTAGATTGCAGTTTACTCGGCGGTTACGCCACTATCCCAGTGGAGTCGCTCGTAACTGTGGGCATCTCGCCCCTCAAATTACGCTAACATCATCAATCAAATCTAATCTCATCGCGATGAACTATCGCGAAGGATTTCCGATTCAAATAGTCACTCTGACTAAAATTCTACGTAGCTACGAATTTCAAATGGATACTCATCGAGAGTTCCAATACCTTCTTTAATAATAAATGGAAGGTACTTTTCCATATCCTCAGTTTAGAAAACATAATATCATATATGTAGTACTTTCATTTCCCATTTCGTACATATAACATCTATGTAAACATACATAAGATTTCCATAACAATGTCTTTCTAAACTAACGGTTTCAAATTTACCGTATTCATATATATAAGTTCTAAAAACTTACATATCCATATTCATAACAAAATAGAGGATTTCAAAATTTTCCTCTAAGTCGATTTGGAAATTTAAGGTTATCTCAAACCTAATTCATATTCATAATTCCATTTATTATCGACTTTCACATTCGATTTGGATTTCACGCTTACATCGTCAATTCTCAACACAGAATTGATGTCTATCGATATATAACCTCTGAGCTCGTACGTCTCAGAGAAGGGTGTTAAGCTAAGAGAATAAATTCTCCGCCACCAACAGATATATATTTAATAGAGATCAATTGCTATGTCATCAATTCACAATGTTAGACATGCAATCCAAATCATCATCTGAAATTCAAAGCTCAACTTATATTGTCTTTGATGTCGAAGTTAAACTCAATTTTAACTTAACGATTCAATCTTTTTTTGAAAAATTTCAAATTGAACAAATTGTTCAAATTCTCATTTCTTTTCAACTTCGACTTCAAAAATGAATTTCAAATCATTTATTCCTTACGGAATATATTCACAACATTTCATATTTGGAAAAAAACATTTCCATACTTATTTAAAAATAAGTAATTCATAAATCTCATTTTATTTTCAACATCTGAAAATATTCGATATACTTAAATCAAAATCAAGTATATATTTCATCTTTAAGGAAATCATTCTCTTTCACATATTTATTTGAGTTAAAACGAATGTTACGTAAAACATCGTTACGACAACTCAAAATCACTAGTATAGGGATTCGAAATTTAGATAGATGTATAAATCCCAATACTATACAAAATATTTCCTTTCGGAAATCATTTACTATAACAACAGTGTTATAGTCCACCATTTCCTTATATTCGAAAACGTCTATTTCAACAATGAATGTTGAAATCTATGGTTTCGATATTCAATGTCTTTGAAAACATCTTTTTAAAACAATTAACTTCGTTTTAAAATATCGACTTTCCCAAAACATGTCCATTTTATTCAATAATATATTCACGGTCCAAAATTGTGAATATACATCGTTTAACAAACTATACAGAATTTACTTATCAAAATAAGTCAGTTTCGAATTTATAAACAACATTTATAAATTCCACTTCTATTTATAAAGACTTCAATTCATAAAAATTTACTTCATTTAACAAACTTTTAAATTCTGAATTTTTTTTCTTCTTTTTCATCCACTTATGAAATCCATTAAATATTTCACTTTTAACACTTATACAAACCATTTTATAATTCCAATATAATATCAATCTTTTCAAATCTTCAATATAAACCGGTTATAATAATTCAAAATTTCCAATTTAAACTATTATATAAATTTATCAGTTTTCCATTTCCCAAAATAATCACTAGTTCTTTAGTAAATCATTCATCGAATTGATTTCCAATTAAATCGCATTGGATTCATTCACATTGGATTCTTACTATCATTCATTCATATCCAATTAGTTCACATTCACTAATTTATATTCAAGTTAGTTTGCTTTCAATTCAAATCAAATTTGATTCTCTTTAAATTCACTTATCATTCAGTTTGAATTCAGTTTACATAGCTCCCAATTTCCATTAATACAATTTCATTAACACTTAATGAATTTCTATACGATCAACGAACAACCAATGTACATTCAACTTAACCAAATTTATTTACTTTGCTTACATTCAATTTGGTTCAACACACTTAATTTCAATTGGTTTCTATTCTAATTCTGATTGAATTCTTATACTCACCATATTCACAAATTCACTTTTACAGTTAAAGTTGAATTTTCTTTATATAACTCAAATTCATATTCATTCTTCACTTTATCAGTTCATTTTGATATCAAATTCAATTTGATTCAATATTACTTAAGCTATTTCATTTCCAAAATCATTTTACTTAACTTTTGCTAAAGTCAAATTCATATCACTATTCAACATTCAGATTTTTTTTTTACTTAACAAAACTGTTCAAACATTTAACAACTGATTTAATTTATATAGTTATGTCACAAATAAATTTCCTCCCCAAAACACAATTTCATTAAGACATTTCTTCCAAATCTTACCATAAACATTCACGTACAAACTATACATAGCTTAAAGTTTTCATAATACATACTTAGAAGTTTTTAGATTACAAAAGATAGTATTACAAAATATATTGATCGCTTCGAATATATAAGTTGGTTTAAGCTTCAGACTCATAGAGGACTATCGTCTTCCCGTCTGGTAGTACTCGTCTCTTCCGAACTTTCATCTTCGGTTTGCACTATTTCAGGTTGGATTAAAGGAGGATTGACACATTCAAAGTCAACGTGTCCCCAGTTTCTACAGTTCCTGCAAAAATACGTGACGTTCCCATCCTTATCTATCAGTTTTGCGCTTTTCGCTCTAGCGGGACGGGCTATAGCTTGCTTTCCACGCTGCCTTTCGGTGCAGTTTCTGGCTATATGTCCATTCTGGCGACAGTGATAGCAGACTGTCAATCTATCGACAGGTAAATCTAGTGCACTCTTCTTCCTTTTCACTTTAGGGCAGTGACTAAGAAAATGTCCTTTTTCTTGACATTTGAAACATACTATCTCAGGACGAGCGAAACGGTCATTCGCATCCCTTCTCTTTCTCTTTTCTCGACACGTAACGGCGAAATGTCCTTTTTTATGACATCGATAACAAATAACATCATCATAGGGACCAGGTTCTTGCCTTTCATTGAATCTCCTTTCGATTTCCGCACGTGTCAATTGTGCTTCTCTACGGGCAATTGCTCTTTGTTCACGACGTGCTGCTTTTTGTGCTTCGGTTTTCGCCATTTTAATTAACAAGATGTTTTGAAGTTTCCTATTAAAATTGACAATTCCATTAGAAAAGGTTGGATTATTCAATCATTTTCCTAGGACAAATTTGTAAATTTACATTATCCTGATATATATGATTATCATTCATATTAGGTAATCACTTACCCTTTTAGTTTAATTTCCACCACACTAATTTAAAATAAAACTGTTTAACCCTTTAACAACTGGTTTCACTTAATTTTTCTCATTTTATAAGTTATACAACTTATTAATTTAAACTTTCCAACTCATATCATATAATCACTTATCTTTTTAAGTTTAACTTTCCATCTCAACAATTTATCAAATCCAGTTCAATTTATTTAACTTCCTTTAGTTAAATTTCAAATCGTATATTTATTAATACTAATTCAATTCAATTTAACTTTTCTTAAGTTAAAAATCTTTATTTCATATTCAACATTCACTTTACTTATATAAGATCTATTCCAAATTCATTCATCTTATATTTTCTAAAACAATTTTATACTTCTTTAAAAATTGAAAAACGTTTTCCTTTTAAAGTGTTTCTAGTAACTATTCATATTAAACATCATAAACTAAGCTTTGTGTAAACCAAAGCTCTGATACCACCTGTAACATTCCCCCTTTTTGACCATCTCCAGTCGGTTTTTAAACCAACTAGAAACGTTCAAAAAAAGACGAATTGTTATTTAGTTTATAAGGTTTAAACAGAATCAGCCACAGAAACACAGATAATAACACTGAATTAAAACAAATGAGAATTTATTTCATTACTATAAATCTTTTTATATACATCAGAGTTTATACAATTTTATACAGATACAGCGGAATATCATAAAATACAATTTTCTTCTGAATTTAAAAATGATTCTTTACTCTCTCTCTAACTTCGCTGCTCGAAAATCTTCAAGCTGTAAAAATACTCGGTCTGACCCGAGTATTATATTCAAAAGAAAATAATACACAGGTCAGTCTAATTCAAACCAGTTTATTAGTGCATATAGGCAGTAATAATTTAAATAGACGACAGTCACAATAATTCCCGTCTATCCGACTCTTTAAACAAAGAAACCGGATAACGAAAATTTAACACTAAACAGTGTTAACAATAAATCCGCAGATTTAAATCATCAACAGAGATAAACAGTGTTATTGGCTGCCGTACACGCACGCGTGTACGGCCTCGCCAATACAACATCAAAGATCAATGCATCACGACGCAAAGGAAAAATCAATTCGAAACTGTCGAGTTGGTGGTGGCTGCAGTGCACGCACGCGTGCACCGCCTCGCCACCACCGAATATAAAGTCACCACACAGAACAAGGGTAGGACTGCAACAAGAAGAATGCAGACTGCTAGTACATCTGAAATGCACTATATCAAACAGTGATAACGTGGATGCCGACTCAAGTACATCAAGCAAAGAACTCGACAAGTGGACCAAGCCATACAACTATATGTACATCAACTCGAATAACAAGCTTGAGTAGACAGGACAAAGTGCAGACAATTCATACACCGCAAGTGCAACAGGTTAGGGACGCATAAATGAAAATGCAGTGAACTCAATATGGCAACACAGCTAAACAATGAAGCACGAATGCTACTGTGTGTAAAGAGCTCGAACACAAATTATGGCAACTATACAATGCAAAGACCAGGGATGCAAACATCAAAACTGGTTCATGCAGACTAGAGACAAGCAATGACAACAACAAATGCAACAGGGAATACATGCAACCAAGCTACAAGACCAAAACATGCAGTTCAAAATCCAAGCAGTGGTTAAGACCAACCAGAAGATGCAAACCTACACAACTAGGAATGCAACTAAAAAATGAATGAAATGCAACTGCAAGTCCAAAACAGTGCAGATGGCCAGAAGCTCACAAAGGATTCACAGAGATATCAAACAATGCCAACACCGATGAATATATGAAGTAGCAGAGCATCTGAATACAAAGCCACGTTTTTGTTTTAAAAACAGTCAAGCCAGAATAGTTGATAAATGAACCATGGTGCACATATGAACAAATGGACATGATGACTACAGGTGTGAAGGTCCACCAAAGAAACCAGAAGTACAGAAATACTTCAAAGAACATGAAAAAGGAACTATTATATACATATGTACAAGATAGCATCGGTGATCACAGTGGTTCAAAAATATCAAGTTCAAATGCAGACACTTCAAAATCAAGCTTGACATAGTTAAGGCCGAAGCCAACAGGTGAAATCAACAAGTGATGCCAACAGCAGTTATCAGTTTTGAACCAAGATAACTACAGTATAAATTAAGGTATGCCGAAGTCAAAGCAATGCCAATTCGTGGTGACCAGGGAAAGTATAAGTCGAACGACATGATGCATCACTGAGACATGAATGCATAGGGAAAGCATCATTCGACAGTGAAGACATCCAAATACACTACATAAATGAAATCAACTGCAGTTAAAAATCAATGCCATGAAATCACATTCAAAACAAACTCGAATCAAAGCCAGATTAACCAAAACTGTGAGACTTAAGATCCCACTTATACGAATTCGAGCAAGTATACGAATTCGAGTAGATTCCATGTCAGAAAATTTATCAACAACGAAACAAAAAAAAAAATCAAACTGCAGAAATAAGCCAAGCAACTCACAGTCGAATACAAATTAGAAATTCCCAATTACCATGGCCGAAGTCAAAAACTATCTGGGATCCAAATGTAAAAACAGTTTTCAATTGATTTTCAACAAAGCGACAAGGCCGACACTTAACAAGTCAGGCATAAAGTCGAACCAACCAAAGCGAGAAGAATCGTAATATGTCGAAGTGGCCAAAGTCAAACAAGTTATCATCTTAAACACTTAAATGAAGAACAATGACCCAAGAAAATTAAATGGCGAATTCAATGGGATGAAGTCGAACATTTAAAAATCAATCCGTGATAGCCCCGAAATCAAGCAACACAATCGCGAAATTGCAGAAGTCACAAATCAATTAATTGGTGATGGCCGAGACAAACAATATCAAGTGATGCAACATCACAAAAATCAAAGCTTCCGGTCATTATGAAGTATCACGAAATTGGACGAGACAGATAAAATCAATGACGAAATCAAATTAGACTCAAAGCACAATACTTAGTTGAACTAGATGTGAGGGCGAAAACCACTCACCTTAGTTTGAATCGCTGAAGCCCTAATTCTCGGAGGCGAACGAAGAGGAAGACGAACGCGAAGAAGCCCTTTCCAGCGACGCCAATACAAAGGTCTCGAGGCCCTAAATTTGGATGAACGGGGGAGAACGAACGAAAGCCCAAATTTTCAGATCGAAGGAGATCGCCGAATGCCCTAAAATTTGCTCGCCATTTTTTTTTTCTTCGATCTATTTAGGTTTAGGTTATACGAATGAAAAGGGGAGGATGTCGTGGCTCGTATTTGTGCAGAGAAACATCGTGGGGGCATGGGTTTAAGCATGGGCCGGTATGATATAGGGTATGGTTTATTTTATTTTTTCTTTTTCTTTTTCCTTTATTATTATTTTTCTTTTTAAATCTGATTTGTTTTTATTTAATTTTGTTGTTAAAAATTTAAACTATGCATATATATTCATTTCGTATTAATAAAGTTTAACAAAAGAATTTAAATCGATTTACAATTTCCAAATTCAAACAGAAATTAACGATCGATATTAAATCGTTAATTTACGAAGATTTTATAGTTATATCAATTTCAACAACAAACAGAAATTATCTGTCTACACAGATCGTTTATCGATGATCAAAATTTTGGGTAAAAATTCAGGTTGTTATAGAAATTCAATTTGAATTCGATTTAATTTTATACGCGTTTATACGTCGTACGCTCACAAAACAAATTCCGATAAATACGAAATTGAAAATCCAGTAATAATTCAATATTACGGACCCAATGAAACTCGTTTCGTCAAATTCCGAGACTGTGCCTCGGAAAGCTATTTTTAAATTCAATTCAAACGATACAATTTCAAAATTGAACAAATCACTTTCAAATTCAATTCTGAAGCTTCAATTATCTTCAGTATTATCAATATGAATTTCCTAAGCCTTTAAATTATTTTTAACCGGCTTAAAACTGAAGATTCAAATTTTATTCAACTTTCAATAGATTAAATTCAAAAATTTAATCGCCAATTCCTTCTGAAAATTTGAAATTCAAGTCAAATCATCGTTCAAATATTTAAAATTAATTAAATATTCTCGATTTAAATTGTTCAAAATTCAGGGTCGTTACAAGATTTCCAAAATTCTATTAAATTTTCTTTCATTTTATTTTCCAATTCATTGTTATCAACTAGATTTAACATTGGATTCAACATCTATAACATAAATATCCTTACGCTCCATCTCTATTTCAATTATTGCAATATTAAGATATTTAATTTCCTTAAATTGGAATAACCCAATTTCCATAAATTTATATTCCTCAATGTATTCCTATCAATTAAATGCATTAATTAAGGTTTTAAAACCAATAAATGAAATTTTCTTAATTTCATCCTTAAACCAACTTATTACTCTACATATATTGCGAATTAATTCAACTATTTCCCACAATTTATCAATTTCTACTTTACAACGAACTTATGTTTCTATTAAATTTTTATTACCCTTCATTTACTATATTAATGATCATTAAAGTAAGGTTTATTATCAACAATAACCATTTAAAATTACTTTCTAACATTTATTGTAATTTGTTTCCATAATTTGGATTGCGCTAATTTAGTTAGCCTTAACGTTATTACATTAAATCTATATTCAGTTCAATTAATGTGGAATTTAATCCTAATTACTTACCATTTAATTCATTAATTATTGGTTACCTTCAAAATAAAAATAAAAATTGATTCCCAAATATTTGATTTGATTGCCATCTTTACTATGCCCATTATTACTTAACTTCAAATTTACAATTTCATGCAATTTTAACCTTTATAACTTGCATTATTGCACAAATATCGTTACTTATCAACTTGCATTAACCTTATCACATAAATTTTCATTCAACTACTATTCGATATATTTTATTTATTGGTTCAATGTTTATTTCAAAGTTTTCATTTATTCCTTCCAAATTTTCATCTTCATTTATAAAAGTCATGTCAGTTTCTTCTTTTATTGCTTAACCTCATTTATTATCATTCATTTATTTATAGTTTTTATGCTTAATCAAATTTCTTAGCCTCTCAATCGTTTACTTATGTTTTTAAACATTTATTTATAATATTTTCTTTTCTATTATATTCTATTAGAAACAATTTAAACTATACATAAGTTTTTAATACTTGAACAACAAATTTTCATTTATTAAAGAAGTCCATTCTAGTAAATATTTTTTACTAATGATTTACTAATTCAACATTTCCATTTGTTGCTTATATTAAATTCCTTAGCCTGGAATAACAATTCCCATTACTTCAATGCATCGTAATATTCAATTTTTTATTTTTAATACTTAGCTTTCAATTTCAAATGTTGCATTTCATTTCTACATTCACTTTAGTATGAATTATAAACATTTTAATTTCTTCCTAAATTAAATTACAAAATTCTTTAAATTTAACTAAATTTATTTACCAAAATTTACGGGTCGTTACAACATCTTCATATGTCACCCTTGGTGTATGTTTTAGTAATTATATTTTATTTAAACTTGGTTCTCAGGTTGGGATTATGTAATGAACTTAATTCTTTGAAATCGAATGTGAAAGTTAATTGATGATTTTAATTTTTTTACATATCCATGTGTTCCTATTATATCAATTTATCTAACGTTACCGTATTCGGTCATTAAGGATTAATAACTATGGATGACTGCAGCACTTATAGCCATTAGTTTTGGGCCTCCAAGTGGGGACTATTACAGCGTTGTTCACCATATTTTATGCTACCATTAATTGTTGAATTAAATTTCATCCTATTACTATGTTGCTTGGTTAAGCATTACTGATCATGTTTACAGCTAGACTCTCATAAGGATAAGGTGGGTTTTTTAAATAATATTTTCATTTAATTTTATTATTATTTATGCGATGTTAGTAATTGTTCAGGTGGGTGTAAATAATATAACCATTTTCTCCTTCTTTCACATATTTCCTAGCATATAAAAGTCATTAATTCTATTTTTACCTCCCCAAAAATAAAAAACACTAAAAATACTATTTGAAGAATTATTAATAATTTAAGGATATAGAAAATTTCCCATCTTAGTCTCCATTTAATTTTGCATTTATTTCTAACCCCTATTTTAATTTGACAACGGGGCTAACGGATTTTCAATTCAAATTCTTAAAATGAATGTATTTTTAGTTGGACGGAAAGAGAGCGAAGGAAGATAGAAACTTTGAAATTGAATGTGGAAGAAAATGGGCAAGGTATTTTTGGATGGAGTAATAAATCCTACTTAAAGTAAGAAAAGCATTTCTTCAATCAAATTGATTATGTTAAATTTTGGTGATACAAAATCACAAATAGAGGGAAAGAAATATGCAAAAGAAAGAAAGAGAAGATTTTGTTTCCTCTAATTAATAGACATATTGACTATGTTTATTTCTTTCTCTAATTGGCTAATCAAATTATTTTTTTCCATCTAATGTTAACTTGGGCATTAAGTAATTGATTATATAAATAGAGACTAGAAGAGAGGGTAAAAGTATGGTGGACAATCTATTTGCTAATTCCCTGTTCTCCATCTTTGTTCTTCTTCTCCAACAATTTTAGTCATATAGATATTTGCTCCCTTTCTCAATTTGGTTATTGATTCAATGGTATTTTGTTTATTTTAGCTTTGTTCTATTAATTGTAAACAAAAAATTTTGGTGAATCAATAAAGTGGGTGGTTGGGTGGAATATCTTGTCTTATTGCTTTTAATTTCAATTCCGTATTATTTTTAATCCAAGTTATCTCTTTGTGATTTGGGTGACAAAGATCCGTTGATATAAGCTTCTGCAAAGTGCTACCATTTTTTGCATAACAGTTTGGTGTCAGAGCGTAGATCATCGCAAAGCTTAGAGTAATTTCGGATTGAAAAATTATTGATGTCGGATATGATTTCATTTCGAGGATGGCTATTTTGGATGGGAAAAATTGGGGTATTTGGAAGCCTAGGATGGAGGATATTTTGTACCTCAATGATCTTCATGATCCGATTGATGGAGATGGAAAGAAGCCCTCTGATGTAGATGAGGGAAAATGGAAGAAGATGGATAAGAAGGCGATTGCTTTGATTCGCCAGTATCTTGATGATTCAGTTTTCCATCATGTGGCTAGTTGTGAATCCGCGAAGGCTTTGTGGGACAAGTTGGTATCTTTGTATGAGTCAAAGAGTGCTACTAGTAAGGATTTTCTGGTTCGAAAGTTGGTACAACTGAGATTAGATGAAGAGAAGTCTGTTGCAGAGCATTTGAATGAATTTCATGATGTAATAAATCATATAGCAAATATGAAGATCAATTTTTATGATGAGTTACAAGCTCTTTTATTGATGAGTTCGCTTTCAGAAAGTTGGGAAACTTTGGTTGTTTCATTGAGTAATTCCAATGCTAATGGAACAATCTCTTTGGAAACTATTCGAAGCAGTCTTTTGAATGAGGAGCTTAGAAGAAAAGGGTCAGGTATGAAATCAATTCAAAGTGAGGCTATGGTGGCAAGGGACTCGAAGAAAGATACAATTTGGAAGAAGAAGGATGCTAATGGTAAAGGTGTTATCACTTGTCATTATTGTAATAAGAAAGGTCACATACGTAGCAAGTGTTATGCTTATAAAAGAGATCAGAAAAAGGCTGCGCATGGTGATACTAGTAGTGATGCACATGCAGGTTTTGCTGAAGGTACCGATAGTGATGCTTCTTATGATGTCCTCTTTAGTGAAAATAAGCCTTGGAAGATGGATTCGGGAGCCAGTTTTCACATATGTAGAGATGTGAATTGTTTTTCTTCTTATGAGAAGAGTGTCAGCATGATTAGGACAACCAATGGAGAAGAGCTACCAATTTGTGGTATTGGATCTATCCGGTTTCATATGCATGACGGTGTGGTTAGAGAAGTCTCTGGAGTCAGACATGTACTCACTTCTTCGCATAATCTTATTTCTCTCGGTCAGTTGGATCGCCGTGGTTGCACTTATGAGACTCAAGGTGGAGTTTTGAGAGTGAAGAAAGGTGGTCATGTAAGGATGCGAGGAGTATTGGAAGAAGGAAACCTTTATAGCTTGGTTGGTTTTTTAGTCGAAAATAGAAAGCGAGTGACTGTTGAAGGACCTAGTCCACAGCAAGGTGGAGAGGTTAATGTGGTCACTGCTTATGATTCTAGCATTGAGGATCATAATTTAGACAGGTGTCTTTATGTTGACGATGCTCGAGGGATCGATAGTGATCAAGTAATGAGCTCAGATCGAGTGATAGACGAGTGTCGAGTTGTAAAATCCACAAAGACAAGATGGAGATCTTTGTGGTATTACAAACATTTTTGAGACCGGATTTGTGTGGTGCACCTCATGTGGGAGATGCATCACTTGCAGACGGTGTTTGAGGTTTGTAATTTAGTGTGGTTGAGATATGGGGATTTGTGATAGATCTAGATATGGTATGCTCGATATGTTGGAGATATGTGATTTTGCATCAAGGTGGAGTGTTAAATTTTGGTGATACAAAATCACAAATAGAGGGAAAGAAATATGCAAAAGAAAGAAAGAGAAGATTTTGTTTCGCCTAATTAATAGACATATTGACTATGTTTATTTCTTTCTCTAATTGGCTAATCAAATTATTTTTTGCCATCTAATGTTAACTTGGGCATTAAGTAATTGATTATATAAATAGAGACTAGAAGAGAGGGTAAAAGTATGGTGGAAAATCTATTTGCTAATTCCCTGTTCTCCATCTTTGTTCTTCTTCTCCAACAATTTTAGTCATATAGATATTTGCTCCCTTTCTCAATTTGGTTATTGATTCAATGGTATTTTGTTTATTTTAGATTTGTTCTATTAATTGTAAACAAAAAATTTTGGTGAATAATTAAAGTGGGTGGTTGGGTGGAATATCTTGTCTTATTGCTTTTAATTTCAATTCCGTCTTATTTTTAATCCAAGTTATCTCTTTGTGATTTGGGTGACAAAGATCCGTTGATATAAGCTTCCGCAAAGTGCTACCATTTTTGCACAACAGATTACACTTAAAAAAGTAACACATTACAACCAATGCGTTAGTTATGGAAAAAAGGAGAAAGGTTACTCACTCACTAAATTTCTAACTCAAACAAAATTAAGATAATTTACATAATTATGACACACAGAAACAATGGAAATGATTTTTCAATGTTCAGTAATGATAACTTAGGAATAAGATAAAATAGTTCATAATATTCACAAAAACGAATGAAGCTCCAAATGAGAAAATATTATATTCTAACATTATGGAAGGTTACATCGTAAAATATATAACTTGTAGCTATTTATTTCTCATTGCTTAGTATGATTTATAATAGTTAAACTTGAATGCCATATTTCCATTTTAAAACAAGCCTTTAGTACGTGCATCTAAAATATAGAAACACTCAACTAAAATTAACCTAGTGGTTCAAAACATTATGAAATTTAGAAAATTCATAAACTTCACAATGTTCGATATATGTTAAATTTTTAAGGACTTGGGAATATAGTTTATGCTTTTGAGGTATTCTTACGAATAACATAAAAGGAAAGGGGTTTAATAAATGTAAAACTGGTTGGATAGGAAAAGGGAAAAGTAGTGTGTTGTGGAATTGATAACTCTTTAAGGCCCGAAACTTATGATTGAAAAATTATGGTTAAAATCTAAGCCGTTTAATTTCATATGTTAACTTAAACACCATCTTTCGATCGACTTTCTCACATTTCCTAACTTGAATTTTTGGGCCTCTAGCATCCTACTTGTGGATTTGTGTTATTTTTTACGTATAATGAGACTGTTGGGAACAATTAATATTGGCTTCCTTGCTTCATGTCTTTATGGCCATCTCTATTTAAACCAACCTCTACAGCAACGCCCACAAATACTATCTCCATCACTATTGATGTACCCATCTTGGAAACCAAAATTGATGTGACTCGACACTCTAACCGTGCATTCTTTGGCTGGCTGCATAATCAACCATTTTAAGCCTTCCAGTTTTGATCTTTTCCACCGATACTCGTCCACTTGATATTTACTCTATTGTTACAACTTCTTTGATGGATCGAAATGTTCCACTCTGATAAACTATTAAAACCATGTAAGAATATCTAGCTTCTACTAAATTAGAATGGACTAACAACCCTTATTTTGCAAATAATAGCACCCATAAGGCTTTGCTTTTGTTAGCATTGTGTCTCTCATTTCTTTTCAAGCTAGTAGTATAAAGATATTTCTTTTATAAGGATAAATTTTGAATTTCTCAAAAAAAGCATCTTCAACTTAATTTATTTCAAACGAAGCAACAAAGCTCAATCGCGTGGAACGTAACATCAACTCATTGGTGAACTCGTTAGTTATTGGGCTCATTTATTGGTAAAAATAATACCATCTATATATTTAATAATCAAATTTATTTAAAGTAAAAACGTACACGTTCCATTAGATGAATATATCATATAATTGGGTATGAATTGAATGTTGGCATGATTCATTAATGTTGCACAATGAGTGTTACCTCTATTTTATTGATAGATGGAACTAATAGTGATCTTCATTATAACTTCTAACAAATAGCATATTGGTTCAGATGAGGCTATTATTTTCGATAATAATGGGCAATAACTCTTACACCTTTAGAAGTTTTTTCCATGGTTTTCAACTTGAAAACCTTGTAAGGCCTATAACATCCAATAAGAGCTAAATTAAGCTCTAAAATCGCTTCAAAACAAAATAGGTTATATTTCCCATTTCCTCACAGCGGTCATAATTAATGTTTGGGCTTACAGTTTAGGAGATATGGTCGATTAAGATTGGATAGACTTTATATAGATTAGTGGGAAATTAGCAAGTGAACGTTATGACATGCTAACCTGACACATGACTAGGTTTAATATCGGCCTCCATTAGAAACCACTAGTCATATTTTCTCATTCTTAATTGCCTCCAAACCTCCATAATTCCAAAATGGACCTAATCCCCATAATTTAGTCATTTTAATTAGCCTTACTGAGTGATTGAGGTGGGATAAGAAAAGGGGACCTTGAAGATTTTGGAAATTAGACTCGGGGATCCATCAAGCAATGTTTAAATCAGATCTAAAGTTATTTGGTGGTTTTTAGATTGATTCTTCATTTAGGTGAGATATTTTTATCCCTTATTTTACCATATTTATTGATTTAGTGGTAAAGAAAGTTTTAAAAATTTTCTAAACTTAAACATGTGATTTTTGATAGAAATAGAATTACTTATGATTTCTAAATGAATTTGAAATTAAATTGGATTTTTGATTACAAATTTTATTGCTTCATATCAAACTTCTTTTTCTATGCCTTCTTGTCTTGATGGTCAATATGTTTGGCTTGGATTTCAATTGCATAATGTACTAAATGGATGATATAAAGTGATTGTATTACTTTGTTTAGCTATATTATATGATTTTTTTTTATTGAAAAGCAGTTTGAAGGTGATTTAAAGTTAGGATGATCCATAACAACAAAGTCTTGTGCATATGGAATGAACAAAGAATTGTGTCATCCAAATAAGATTGCACAAACTTTAGAGAATTTGATCAGTTTAACGAAATAGATTGAGTGGAGTTAGAGTTGTCAAATTGGTATTGATGCAAATATAAATACTTAATGCAAAATGAGGTGGTGAAATTGATTTTTGTAAAAGCGGGGCATAAAGAATGTAACCTATTTTAAAAAAAGTAGTAAGTTATATTGATTAGTAATAATTCATAAGGATCGATACCGACCTATACTTAGGAGATTATTCGTACTAAGCGACATTGGAGGCGGTGACTCTAGGCTAGCAGCCTAGCATAACCATTACTTTTGGCAATGGTAAAAAACGTCAAGCTTAGTGCAAGGACCAATCATTATGGAGAGCAACCGATACATGTGAGCTTGGAGTAGATGGAAGGAAGACTTCAAGCTATGGAGTCTATGACCTAAAGACAACTTTAAGGCGAGCATTGATTACAGAAATGTTTTAGTGCTTAGCCAATTTTTCGCTAATTTCCAAATCGAATTGTTGGTGCTGAT
Source organism: Allium fistulosum (assembly GCA_030737815.1). Lineage (NCBI taxonomy): Eukaryota > Viridiplantae > Streptophyta > Magnoliopsida > Asparagales > Amaryllidaceae > Allium > Allium fistulosum. The sequence goes on along the minus strand of CM060908.1, from coordinate 614,008,005 downwards.
CGATAAATGGTTGATAGGTAGCAAGGGGTTTGCATGGGGAGATATGCACAAGTGACCATATGTTGATTGATAGTTGGCTTGGAAGATATGGCCATAATCGATTGATATGATGACATTGAAGAAAAATGCTGATTATTCATAAAATGATGAGAGTTCTACTTCAAGCGCGATGTATGGAAGTAAGGAGATTACTTTAGGACTACGACCATAGAATTTCATGACTTTCAATGGTAGTCTAGAGAAATATCGAATGGAGATAACTCAACGTGGGGAGTTTTGATAATGGTCTAAGAACGCAAGTTCGAGGATTGGAACTTATGAGGTTGGATGAATGATTAGTTTTAGTACATATGTGCTAAGAGGGATTGTTGATAACTTAGAAGTTTTGGTGTGTGCTCGTAAAGAAGGGGTTGTGAGGATGTTCAATTCAGTTGTAGGACATAACACTAGATCTTAGGATGGTGATCTTCCCTTGACTCATCGGACGTGAGTCTTGTATCTTAACCTTATGGTATGGTATTGACTCGAGAACGAGGGAAATCCTTATTTAGACAGGGTCTCTAGCTATAGGACGTGGCCATATGAGTTGTCATATATCCAATAGCACAATGAAAGATGTAAGATAGTATGATGGTTGCTATGTTTGCTACGTGTGATATGGATGTCATAAGGTATAGTTGCATTCAATGTTGGAACATAGACACTCCATAATGTCTTTTGGATTATCTATACACATGATGATTGTTTGGCATATAACAATGTTGCATGCTAGCTTGTTGGATGCAAGAAAAAGACACATATGCCTCTTCATACTCAGTTGTTCCTTTTACTATATCGACTTTGAATTTTGAGGTATATATATCGATTGCACTAGATTGTTATCTAGCTCGAGGTTTTATGTTTTGCTTATGCTTTAATTCTTATTATCTTAGGTCCTCTTAAATTATAAGACTAGACAACAGGTCTAAGATGAGCACACAGAGCTGTTTAGAATATAAGGAGGCTGGCCTTTATCAATGCTATTATTTGAGTCTACTATTATTCTGCTATGTTGCACTGTGGGACTATTTTTAGTGGTAGAATATCATTAGAGAGACATGTTTCATTTGAGTTTATATTAGATGTATGAACTTTATTCTGTTTTCTTTGTATAACTGTGATGAACCATATGCATTTTGATATTTGTTTTGATTCATTTAGGTTACTTATCTTTCTCTCCTTTTGTAATGACCCACAAATATATCAATTTGATAAATTATATTTATTTTTAAATATTCTAATATAAGGTTTTTATAACATAGATTATGATGGAAAATAATAATCTTATTTTGAATAAGTATTTACAAAATCATAAACTTAGTAGGAATATTGATAAAATGACCGAAAACCATTTTATCGATAACCAACTTTATAATCATAAAATGTTGCTTATGGAGTAGGATACATACACTTATTTTTATAATTAAACAAGAATATGAAATAAAATAATTTGTTTTATTTTGGAAATTAAGCGAATATATGACATCATCAGTGATGCCCTTATATTTAATAATTAATTTATGAATTTAAGTAAGGACACAAAGATTTAATAATTATTATGATTATTCAAATAATTGTTTTTAAATGATAATAATTCATTTTAAATAATTATAAAGTGATAATAAATCATTTATAATATTTTTTATAAAGATATATAATCGGTTTGAAAAATATAAGGAAAAAATGGATATCACTTTATTGGCATTATCTCTTTTGGTAAATAATTGTTTATATTAATTTATATGGTTTATAATTCAAATAAGGTCATTTTAATTCATTAATAATGGTAAGAAATTTTTTTCTGAATTTTTTTACATTTATACATAATATAATTAATAAGTAAAAATGTGATAGGGAACCGGTTCTCCGATTTTCAACATCCACACAAACACATGTGTACATAAAAATATACGTTTACATACATACATATGTACATATATATAAAAGATATTTTCTCTTAAACTTAACCCTTAAGCAAACTAAAGTAAACCAAGATCATGCACATTGCTTGAAAGGGAAAGAATTGATGAAGGCACATAGGAAGTGGGGGTCATGTGTGGAAAAAATGACGGAGGGGGAGGTGGATGTGGTTTAGGCTTACATGCTTGAAAATGCTATAAATAAGGAGGCATACCCTCTTTTATTCTTCACAAATTCATTCTTCTTCACCATTCTTGAGCTCTTTAATGCTCTTTAATGGTTTCTCCTCTTTAAGAGAGGTATGAAGGTTAAAAATAGTGAAGTACTTAAGCACCAATCCGCTAATTACTTTCTAACCCCTTCTCAATCTACTTCTTCTCTTCTTTAATGGCCCTTAGCTAAAAGCAGATAGAGTATAGGACTATGGAGAGAGTTTGGAGGTGCTAAGAGCATGGCCGAGAGCAAGGTGGAACTGGGAGGATGGTCGAGAACTTGAGCAAGGGAAATTAAGTGTTTAGGTAATGGTAGAAGTGTATTAGTGAAGTGTTGAGGTAATATGAATGTTGGTAGGAAGATTTGGTTTGATGTTTGGTGAGTACTCAATCTAAGTTTTATTTAAATAAAACTTAAAGTGGTAATATACATGTTATTTAGAGATTAATATGTTGAATATAGGTTGATACTGGATGATAACTAGGTTGATGTTATGATTAGTTATATGGTTTTGATATGGTTGGTTATATGGTTGATATTATAATTGGTTATATGGTTGTGACATGGTTGATAATTTGGTTTGATAAATGATAAGAGAAATGGTTAGTAATCAACCGTAGTTTATTAAATGGAAATTGAATCCCAATATAATATGTGTATGGAGTTTATTGAGCCTCTTAATGGTTTTAAAATATAAAAAAGATTAAAAATGAATATTATAATAATATAATATTATGAAATCATTAAAAAGTGAAAATGGTATTTAATATGGAGAATACTTGTTTAATTGTTTGAAAATGGTTTATAGATGTTTCATAAACATTAAAATTCAATTTGGAGAAGTTTTGATGAATAATGAATTGAAGTAAGAAATAGGCGCATCACGTATTTCGCGCCGTAAAGGTTAGATCCTTCTACAGGGAGGAATCGGAGTTGAATTTCTTTGCAATAAGAATTTTCCAAACTCTTAAGAATATATTTCTCAAACAGAAGAAAAAGATCGAGATTTAATTTAATAGATTTTAAAATATGAGCAAATCAAGTTATGATAAATTTGCGCCGTGGCAGTTCGGTGGCAAAAGTTGCAAATGTTCTAAATATTTATATTTAAAATGTTTAAAAATATGCAGTAAACTCTATAAATAGTTTAAAATGTTTTAAAGGAGACCTGATTCATAAAATGGATTTCTAAATGAGCAAAAAGCTGTTTTAATCAAATAAGCTTTGAAAACACTATTTACAACATTATCCGCAGCGCATTTTACAACACTTTGATGACTTTTGAAATATGAACTTAAACTTAAATATTCTTTCTCGAATCTTATATAAATGTTTTCAAATAAATAATTAATTGTTTTAAAGATGATTTGAGGATTTTATAATTAATTTAAAAAGTTTGAAAAAATGATTTAAAGAAAATATGTCAAAATCAAATGGTTTCATCTTGGCTCTATAAGCCGACGAACAGACTGGATTTTTCTATTCGTGAGATCTAGATGAGGTGCTTAAAATAAGGAGATGTCCAGGAGCAACCAATGCCCTGGCTAACCTGGCCTCTCCTGGGCGAGGGATATATAAGTTTGAATTGTTGGAAATGAGTTAAGTTTAAATGATTAAAATTTTCCAAAGTAAACAACTTGGATTGCAAGGAGATAATCTTCTTGCACTTCATGTTAATTCCAATGAGGGAAATCGTACTATCCATATGGATTTAAAAGGTGATTTCACTGCTATTCGACATATGGAAAAAGTTAAATACGAAAATTGATATTAAATAGAACTAGTATAATTTCCATTATCCTTTTTACTCAATAATGGTTTCCAATATGAGATGTAAATAATGATTTGGAATTAATTTTATTCCTATAGCTAAACTTAATTATTTGGGTTTTCTGTAATATTGTCTTAAATAACATTATTTTTTACTCATTTTAAAAGTTATGATTTAGAAATCTTTGTAAAGAGTTAAATAAATGATTTGGAAATATCGTCCTAAGAAAGGGATGAAATAAATTGGAATTATTCTAGGATTCAAAAGAGTTTATGTAATCAAAGGATTGGATAAAAAAAGGATTCCATATACTTTTAAGAGGACAAATGAAATAATTAGAAATAATATGCTACTGGGATATTTATGAATAAATAAAAAGATGAATTAAATTGAATGATGATTGGTAATCACATATGAACTTGGATCTTTTTTATCGACGACTGCTTAAGAGTAAGCAGCGTTAGAATTAGGTAACTTTTATCCGAAAACCACTTCAAACCCAATGAATATGTTTGAAAGTGAAGACCAGATGAAGATGATTATTTTTTAAGGCTGGAATCTTCATTATGAAAGGCTACTTTCCATGAGTCCCTTAGGGTGAAACTTACCATAACATATATTTATAGTGGCAGTAGTGCTCTGTTATGAAAATATTTAATTACATGGACTAATCACTACTAATCCTAGGGATAATTCCCCCTAGAATGTGGTAAGAGGAGTGCCTTCGATTTCGTTCAGTCCCAGAACGAAGTTGTACGGACGAATGTATACATTGCATTTCTAAGATCACAACGTTGACTTTTACAAATGTACATCTGTTTTGTGGTAAAGAAGTCAACTTGTCTTAACTTAACACCCTTCTCTGAGACATACGAGCTTAGAGGTTATATGTTCGAGAAAGTCAGTAGTGATCAAACGAATGACAATGTGGCATCCAAAGTGGAACCTATGATTATCAAGGCATGGCTTTGCGAAAATCAAAGTGTGCCTCTATGGAGCATAGCCTTAGGAGCCTCATTTCCCAGGATTGGTATGGGATACTATGTGGTCTAAAGGACATAATTCAGGCTATTATTGGGGGAAGATGTCCCTCTAGGAACTTGTTACCTTATAATATGGATGGAAAGGTATAGAGGCTAACAGAGATCATGTAAAGCCATTGAGCAATACCATATTCCATAGTGGTATAACTGTGTAGTTCGAAGGCTAACAAAGACCATGTAAAGCCATGCGAAAACTATGTGTTATGCGTGGATTTTTCAAACCTGAATGGTTAGTAGTTCCCTTTGGGAACTTTTACCTTATTGTATGGATAGAAGGGTATCGAGGCTTATAGAGATCATGTAAAGCCACTAATTAATACTCTGTTCCATTTTAGTGTAACAGTGTAGTTCGGAGGCCGGTAGAGATTGTGTAAAGAAATGCATAAACTATTTGTTATGCTTGGATTTTTTGGGTCTGAATTGCCACTAGTTCAATATCATGTTGGAAATCCAATTCCACTACATTGCCTACATTTTTGATTGTTTAACCTATATTTAAAAAGTAGCTAGTTAGCAGTCAAATTTAATCAATGTAACAATTTAAGCTATTTTGATTAATTATTTGAAAAGTGTTTTCATAAGAATGTCATTAGAAATAATATTAAACTCTTTTGGTACAATTTTTTTACCATAAGGTGAAAATCTATTGGTATTTATGTGTTGGCGTGGTCTTAGGAGTTACCCTTCTTTTTAAAGTTTTTTTACTGGCATCAATTTACAAATCAAGTATCTCACCCTACTTTATAAAGCCTGAACCGAGTATTTTTAATACTCGTGTCAGACCTGAGTACTATTAGGTTTAGGTTGAGATGCTTGGAGATTCCAAAGGAGAGCTAGAGATCTTCATCTATGTATTGACATATTCTATTATCTGCTTGACTTATTACATTTTTTTTAATTTTTTTAGCATTTGTAAGGCAGAGGATTTATAATTGTCCAAGCTGAATCTTGGTTATACCCTGATATTGTATTCAAAATTTTCTGCTGTAAAGTATATCATTGAAACAATATATGTTATTTCATTCTATATTTTCTTTTTTGCCTAATAGTCAAGCTCTCTGGCACTTGGATTTACGGCACGTGAATATCGAGGATGTAATTTGTGCTGATTTTCAAGGGTTGAAAATCCAGTTCATTTCACCTCTTTTATATCTATGTTATTACTATATTATATCCTCTCCTCTGAGATATATGATAGGCTTTGGTTTATATTAGTTTATTTCTTCGGACTATCATCCTACATCAATCGGGTACCATCGCAGCGAAGTCTATAGGTTTTATTGGGTAGCAAAGATTTAAGGTAGTCATAACATTAATATTAAAAATATATACAGCAATGAGAAATATAATAGCTAAGGGGTTAACTTTGTTTCACTACAATCTACTCCAATGATTAATTATAAAATTTTTAGTGTTGGAGCTTCTCTTGTTATTCATGATATTATGATATTTTTCTCTAAAAACTTTCAAGTTATTCTTATCGAACATTAAAGTTACTTTTCATTATTTCCATTGACCACAATTATATTCAAATCATGTATAATATTGTTTCAGTTAGAATATAATGGTTGAGTAATTTTTTTCTTTTGATTAAGATTGTAATATTTCTTTGTTAAGTGTAGTGTACACGAATGTATATTTATATATAAATACCCACACACATTACATATATGTACGTACATATATGTTTGTCTATGCTAACCTACATAGAAGCGCATATATATACATACAAATATAGGTATGTTCCAAATTTACTTTTTTAGAGGAAAGATGGATAAATAAAAAGTTACAAACTATCCAAATTAAATGGAGTAACTAATAGGGGAAACCTTTTGGATAAGTTCATCTCGAAGAGATGTAGTTCTATTTCCACTAGATTATTTTTTAATATCACCTAGCAAATAATATACAATAGTACTAGCTATACTATAATATATAAGTTGTGAAATTACACACTAGTGTGAAATTTTCCCATCTAAAACAACAATTGCACGAAGTTTTATAACTGTACAATATTGGGATAGTTTACTGAATTCAATTGCAAAGTCTATAGTAACAATGTATTCGATGCAACAATTAAAGCATCGTTTATGACTATAAAGTTCACTATTCTCATATTGTAACCTTCACTACATAAGCATATCTGTATATGCATATTGTAATAAATGAGAACATGGTCCTACCCTAAGTTGGATGCAACAATTTATTTATTATTATATAGATGGTGGTTTGACCATTAAGTCCTTTAATAAGGCATCATTTTGTTTTACGTTAACGAAAATTCTGAATTAGGTTTTTTGGAATTTAGTCTAGTAATCAATTAGGGTTTTGTATTTTATTTTGGAGAGTCTAATAAAATTTTGGTTTACGAAAAATCATTTGTATACAGTATTTCTTCACTTCTATCTCTTCTCAAATCTAATTTTATAGGGATCCTTAGCACTAACAAAGAGCCCTAATAAAAAAGTTAAACAAAACCTTTATATTAGTAAATTTGATTGCTAAATCTTACCACGAGTTCTCAAAATATCCACTTTATTTCACAAGTTTGAAATAATGAACACTATGAAAATAAAATTCTGACTTTTCAAACAACTTTGTTTTAATAGGTGATATTAAATGAACGATATTTGGCGTTGATTATTAGGAAAATAGAGGAGGACATAAACTTATAAAATATATGTTAAACTGGAAGAAGTATGTGGAAAATATGAAATGAATACTTAGTAATTACATGGATTAAGAAGAAAAATTATAATATAACTAATAATGAATATAGAAAAGGAAAAAAAATAGTCAAAAAATTAAATGATTAGATGGATCATGTTTACAAAATATTTGGAGGCCTGCTTGCAAGTTGCTTACTCAAATCAAGAAGGTTTGGGTATACGTCTTCACCCCGAATGTGAAATAAGTATACAAACAGTCACGCATTCTCTTTTTTATATAACAGTATATATAGAATAGAAAAGATATGCAAATATGCACACACACAACATAGATACATTTATTATATTAAAGGCACCATAACAAATCCTTTATGGATTTTTTGAAAAAATTATAAATACATATGTAGATGATGTGTATATGTTTATAGTCTTTGCTTGAAGTTATTTTGTTAGCCGCGTGACTACTTCGAAAAGTACACTAGAGAATGATCAATTATGAGAGCTTCTTGTAAGTTTCCAATTTAAAATAAGCCAGGTCCAAGATGTATCACAAAAATGCTTGACATGTTTAGGTTAAATATATTGCGTCAGTTTGGTGGCATATTTATAAAATGAAATCAAGAAATGTTGGGTGCCATTAACTTATGCTCCTTGTTCATATTTATCTTCTTCCAAGTTTAGTTAAGCTCTAGGAGTGACATATTTGCAAGCTTTCGAACTTTGTCCAGCTTAAAAAAAAATTCTTTCTAGATTAATAGTTTTCTTCTGTTAATCTCTCAAAGCGCTCATCCATAGTTTGAATTATATGTCCTAAGAACAAAGAGTTTATTGAACAATCATAAAGCTACTACATATGACCTCGATGCATTGTTATCAATTGGATAGCTACAATAAAACTGGTAGTCTTTTAATATGCATGATCTTTTTTATTCGGTAATCATTGATGAACGTTTTTTCTTTAATGTGTTATTGTTGACATCAATTGATATGTTAGAAAACACATAAGTAATATGCTTTCATTTTTTCCATTCATTCTTCGTATTTTCTCGCTCTAAGTTCTCTCTACTTTTTTGAGATACAAAAAAATGTGATTTCTTCTTTTTCTCTCAAAGAAAATTCTTGTGAAATAGTATCATCTTCCATGTGTACTTAAAACTTATAGTTAACCTATTTTTCAAATCTCCAAAATCTTCAACCATGTGTGCACAATTTTTAAGAATTATTTCATTTAACCTTTTCTGTAACGACCCGTATTTTTACGGATCGAATGTTTGTAAAACAGTTGTATTAGGTTGTTAGTATTGTTAAGCAGTTCAGAGTTTGAGGCGATTAGAGCTTAAGTCATGTGGTGGCTTAGGTCGTGGGGTAGGTTAGGTCGGATGAACGACTTAAGAGGTTGGAGCGACCTAAGGAAGTGGACGATTTAAGGGTTAGCGACTTAACAAGGTTGGCGGCTTAAGAAGGGTAGGCGACTTAAGGAATGGAGCGACTTAAGTGAGTAGGCAACTTAAGGATTAGCGGCATAGGAGTAGCGACTTATGAGATTGGGCGAGTTAACGACCTAAGAAAGATAGGTCGTGGACGAGTTAAGGAGATGAGTCGTTGGGATGATGAGTCATTGGATCGTGAGTGCAGTTAGGTCGCGCACTTTCGCGCACACGTTAAGTCGTATCCCAGTCAACTCGTTAGGTCGGCATTGTTGCTAAGTCGTAAGTCGCTAGGTCGTGCGCATGTATGTTAGGTTAGGTCGTAAGTCGCGCACATGTGTTATGGCTTAGGTCGTTGAACTGCTAGGTCGTAGGTCGAAGGGGATGGTTAAGTCGTAGAATCTGTTGAGTCGTAGGTCGTGGGGTTTCATGAGTCGTGGACGACTTAATGGGGCGGACGACTTAGGGATAACGGCCTATAAATATGAGGTTTTTCTCACTTTTTGGGATCCGGATTTTGAAGCGTCGAAGTGCTGCCATTTTGAGAGTTCGAGTTCTACACTTCTTCACTTCTTTTCTCCACTCTAATCTTGTGATTCCTTCCATCCAAATCGAAGATCAAATTGAAGATGCAAGAGCTTAGATTGAAGATCTTCATCCATCGAAGAGAGATTTCATCGTTTGAAGCGGAATTTTGATAGATCGAGTTAGATCCTTCGCTGTCCAGATCTAAAGTGTGTTGCTTTTGAAGTGTTTAGGTGATTCGATGAGTGGTGATTATCTCTCACACGGATCCAAAGGAGTATATCGGATTGATGGCTTGACTTTGTGTTAAAATAGTGATTTCCATGCATTTTCTTAAACCTAAGTATAGATCTACTGTTCATGATGATTTGACATCCATTTTACTACATGTTAACCTACGCAAGTTCATTCATCAAGTTATCGAGATATTGCTCATGCTTCATTCTTGTTAGACTTAGACTCTTTATTTACTAGATTGCCATTATTGTTATAATTGTTTATTAGATCATGTTTGAATGTTTGATTTCTTGGATTAATGATTGACTTGATTGATTGTTATGGATTAGTTGATTGATGATTTGATTTGGACAAGTTAGTCGAAGATGATTCAAAATCTAAGGGAAAGGCTCTTGAATTGGAAAAGCTGCTCGTGGCATATGTGGCGGATGATGAAGCTCATATGGATAGATTTGATGATGTTGATGTTGAGATGAGGCTTTGCTATGATGAGATGAAGCGAGGCATGGTATGAGAAAGCCTTGGTTTAATCCAGACGGGATCATTCCAGGCATGTTGATAACTCGGTGAAATGGTTCGGGTTTGAGGATAATGGTTTGCTCGAGAGGCTCTTGAGCTAGTATGGAAATAGTCATCGAGGAGGATGACTAGAAGGCTGAGTTTTCATCGTTATTGAAGGTTCTAGCAGACTCAAAGCAAGAGTACGCTGGGCAGATTCGATAGTCCCTAAAGAGTATGATTGTAGTCGAGTACTCTGGGCAGATTCGATAGTCCTAGACACGTGCTGCGACGACGTGCGGAGTTCTGTCTAGAACCGGGGTTGCCATTAACCCTTGACGGACGGCTGAAAGAATGTGCCGGTCATTCAATTAACGGTGGTATCGAAGCAAAGATAATAGTGATAGCCAGAGTCATGGATGTTTGGTTGTATCGTTATTCGGTCTCAAGAGCAATGTTTTCTGGGTGCTTATCTGATCTTGGTTTAGGCCTTGGGGGTTTGTACTTGGAAAATGTTGACCTTGACTCGAGTGATAATTGCTTTACTTTAAATGTCTGCTTTGCTATGTTTACTTCTGCTTAGTGTGTCTGGAGGCTATCACTGTAGAAAGAGGTGGAGTGGGAGGGTTGGATTCCTATTCCTTTTTACCTTTATGCTCTTTTGTTATGTTGTTAGTTAATTTACCGCTCACTAAGACTGTTGTCTAACTCAAGGCTTTATGTTTAACTCTTATTGCCTTGGGCTGTTCATCCGCTTTGGGATGGGCAGACTAGGTAGCAGGTGACAGGTGCTGTTCTTAGTTTCCGACGATGCTGATGACGAAGACGAGCTGGAGGCTTGCATATTATTTTCTTACTATATGTACTGGTTGTTCCGCTGCTTTGTATATTCTCTGAGTGATATGTAGTGAGGCTTGATGTATTGACTATTCAGATGTTTGTATTCAACTATTATGAGGTTTAATAGAGATTCTGTTCTGTAAAGCTTCACTATATATATTTTCTATTGTATTTTATCCATGCGCTGTGAGTTATACGATAGATTCTGCTGTTTTAACTTAACCTTGGCAACCGTCCATGGCTGCTTGGCACACCTTACAGCGCACTATTCCTATGTTCAGTGCAGGGGTCATGGGCGGTCGTCACATTTTCAAGTGAGTAACAATTGTAGATTACACTATAAACATGTCAAATTTTGCTATCAAAGCAATGTCCACATCCATGGAATGACAATTCTGTTTATCTGCTTTCCATTATTATTATCGATTAATTCTTTTGTTCTTACCGATCAATTCTAACAATTTAAAAGCGATCAATCTTTTATGAGGATTAGGCTATCTGGGTTTGGACAAAAGATTGGACTATTGTCATGATTAGTACATCAGGTGAAGAAAAATAAGAATTTTAAGGAAAGCTGATTTGAATTTGGGATTTTAGAACATTAAGAAAGTAAGAAATATAGTGAGTTAATGTTAAGGTATGTTCCAAAGTTTTCGTTATAACATCTTATTTTAATTATTTTTTATTGGTAGTATATCATTTCTTTAATATATTTAGAATCCTATAGTGTTTTAAAAACTATTTTTATTGTTCATATATATATATATATTAATTACAATAACCTTAATTATGAATATGTTATGATGCCAAATATTTTATCAAAAATTTTTAAAATATAATTTTTTTGACAAAGGTTATTGCTAAGTTTATGGTGAAATTTCCTAATAAATGCTGATGTATAAAGAATTTATACATAAGTGGAATTCGTAATCCAATTTATTGTGCACCTTCTTGTTTAAACTAGTCCATCCAAGTATGGAGCATAATAAATAACTAGGTACGGTGCAACATACGATTAAAATTAATATACTTTATTATTAAACATGAGATATATTAGTTTTACTTGTCACTAAGTTTAACGTGGTCATTGATTATATTTATATAAGATAATCAAACACTTACGAAAAGGAAAACTTTATAAAGGATTGCCGTTATTCCTTTGATATGTTAGGATTATACTATAATGACCTGGAATTTGGTTATTTGAAATTGAAATATTTAATTTATTTTAAATATTTGAAAGTTAATTTTTAACTCTAATTTCAAATATAACCATTTATGTCATAATTTAATTATTAGATTTAATAATTGAAAATTGGTTAATTTATGGAATCTGGAGTTTTAAGCTTGTTAAAAATAATTTAAATGCTTATAAAATTTATATTGATAAGAATGAAGATAATAAAAGTTTTATAATTGAATTTTAAAGTGATCTATTCATATTTATAAATAGTTTGTTTAACTTGACATTTAAAAATAGCCTTCTGAGGTACAGTCTAGGAATTCGATGAAACCTAATCCATTGGATCCGTAATAATGTATTATTATCGGATTTCAAATTTCGCAGCGTTTCGAGCTATCGTTTGGTCGTATAGGATATAAACGTGCTGAAATTTATATCGAAAATTCAATACAATAATTGGGTCCAAAAAGCTATCTTCTCCGTATGATCGAATTAGGACTCGAAACCTTTTCCATTATGTTTGGAATAGGGGTATAACATTATAAACGCCTAGCGGCATGCCTCGATAGCAGTTTGAGATTTTGGTTTACGAAAAATGAGAAGTTTTGAAATTTAAATAATATATACATTTAAATTGGTTGACCTATATATTCACATCAACCGTTTCCCTATCACTTCAGTCACTATAGATGACCCGTTAAAACATATTTCCACCCTCCTTCTCTTGTTATATATCAGGCCGAACATAGTAGAAGGAATGAAAGCAAGAAAAAAAATAAATGGTATACTTCAAAAATTCCTATCTCATAAAACACTCAGCTAAAATTCTCGAAACCACTTTCAAAACTCTATTTTTTGAATTCTCTTCGATCTGATATACTTCTTAAGGGGTGTGACTTCACAGTGATGATCTCGACAGTAGAGGGGGATGGCAGTTTCGAAATAGGACTTAGGGAATCGAGCTCAGTGATGGTTGTTTTGGAGATTCGAACTCGTATTCGTGGTCGTGATGTAAAGGAGATCCGATGGTGGAAAATTGGGGGGTCGCGGCTTCATCTAGACAAGGGCGATGATTTGTACGAGCAGATGGGAAGGTCAAGGTCGCATTTTGCTTGGGGACAATGGAGACTGGGTTGTGGATATGGGCATGGTGAGGAGGTGAAGGGCAACTCGATGGTGGGGTCGGCGATGGAAATCGGTGACTAAGTGGGCAGTATACGTCCACACGTGCACCATGGCTTCTTGTGCAGGCAATAGAAAAAATGAAAGAAGAAGAATGGATTGTTGGGTTGGGCTTTGTGGGTCGAGCGTGTGTATAGGGTAAAGTTAGTTTTGAATTAGATAATAAGGATATTAATTAATTTATATTAAACATTATTTTAAAAATATTATACCTTCTTCATGCGATGTCATAATTGAATGATTTAAGTTTTGTGGGGATCGTATTGTCATCATCTACGCACAAGAACTGGTTTTGACGATATTAGAGCTTGTTGAATTTTCAAATAAAGCCGAACATGCTCGAATTTAATCGGAACCAGAAAGCGAAAGCAACAATAAAAATCATGGTGAGTATATCTCTCTTAACTTTGGATTACTGCAATTAAATTTAAATGGTTAAATTAAATTATTGATTGATCGGCTGAATTGATATATTTTATCAGTTGACTGTGATATTATATATAGTAGTATATATATATATATATATATATATATTGGAGTGATTTATATTCCCGCATATACATAGTGGATGAGACCCTATGCGTCCCGTATAATAGCGGATAACCCAATATACCACGATATCCCCCTTGAAGTGGGATTAGTATTTTTATAATTATACTAACATCTGTGGATGAAGGGAAACAGGTCGGAGGGATCCAACTGGATTCCTCAAAAAATATTGAATTTAAATTCATATATATTGATATATGTCTTTTTAAATAATCTGTGGTAGATTATAGCGGAATTTGAATCTATTGAATGCTATAGTACACTTGGCCTAGAGCTTGGTATTTTTAAAAACCAATAATAAATGTTTTGTATTTAAAAAGAAATTAGAATGGGAAATTGGAAGTAAAAAATATTTATAGTGAGATTTGGATTTATTAAAAGTAATGAATTTTGGATAAAATAAACAGTTATGATTTTAAAATTGTACTTAATAATTTCGAAACATGGAAAAATAGAGATTTTGCATAATGTAAAAAAAAGAGTTTTAAATAATAGAACTTAAGTGATATTTAGCTATAAAAAGGATCTATTTTTAAATTGAGATTTAAATTGTTGGAAGAATGAAAAGGGAAGTTTGAAAATAAAATATGGAATTATTGTACTAGATTTTAAATAAGATTTTTAAATTATGGGAAGAAAGTGGAATCTGAATTTAGTTGGGTTTTGGAATATATTTGGGTTATTTGAGAAATTAATTCAAAAATGGAATTTAATTTAGAAATAGGTTTAAAATCGATTAAGTTTTGTGAAATCATTATAAACGGGAAAGAGACTATGGGATTTACAAACAAGGTTTATAAATAAAGTAAAGTGATTATCAGTGGATAAACTGAAGTTATAATTCACGGTGAGGAATTATAAGGAGAATGGCATATCGAATTAAAAATAAATGGTAGAATTATTTCTAGAAATGTAAAAAGGAAATTTACGAAATTAGGACGTAAATCAAATTGGAAATAAAATCGAGAAGGATTTATTAATATTAGACTGGCTATATAGGAGTTGAAATATATTTTTCTGAGTAGTTAATTTTATTTTTTTAAAAAGTGGAATTTTGTAGTATTGACTAGAAAATTTAAAAATGTTCAAGAAAATTTCAAAAAAATTAATTATTTAGTTATTTAAATTGTTTAAAGTATATTTAAGTATTAATTAAGTAGTTTTATAAATGGTTGATATTAAGTTAATTAAAATTTAAGAATTAATCAGTATTATTATTTTAAGAGATAGATTATTCTATATTAATATTATTTTATAATAACTTTTAATTTAAAGAGTAATTGTCTAAATTAAATTGGAGATTATTATAAAAAATTTATAAGTATTATTTTGAAAAATTATTTAATAAAGTTTTCGAAAACTAATGGTGTGCTTTCATGGCGTATCAGAGGGAGTGAGTGCCTACAGTTAAGTTTTGGATTTCTCTGGGATAGAGACGTAGCCATTGAGCTGTGAATCTGTGGTTGATATCGCAGTGGTACTTTCCATATTAATTTGAAAGGGTTTTCAATATTTTGGAAAGGATTATGTATGAATATACTAAATTCGGCAAGATAAGTATATATTTTGGATAAAGAGATTTAATATATATAAAATCAAATAAAAATGAGGCTTGGTGTTTTCAATGGGAAACGAAATATTTGCTTAGATGATTGTTTATTTGATAGTTAAATAACCGACTATCAAATCTGGACCGAAATATAACTTTGGGAATATCTTGAAGAAATACAGGAATTATATGGTACAATTACCATTCAAGGTGCTATACTATACGTGTAAACTTGTTTCTTTCTACTAGGACGCTGATAAGGAAATCCATGCACTAACAATTAGGAGGTGATCTCCGATCTTATTTTCATCTGATTATTTCCAAAAGAACCAGGGTTGAGTTTACCAAAAAATATCGAAAGTTGGTTCGAAGAGACCGAGATCGGATAAGTTATCCGAAAACCACTTCGATCCAATGAATATGTTTTCGAAGGGAAAACAAGAGCATGGAGTCAAAGATGGAGTATTGAAGTGCAAGGCTAGTCGCTACTAATCCTTAGGATCTATCAAAAATGGATATAGTAGGAATAGTGCCTTCGGTTCCGTTCGGACCTAGGACGGAATTGTATGAATGAATGCTATCAGTACATTGTCAATGGAGGACAATGAACATTCTAAGTGAAAATTTCTTTAAAGGGTAATCGTAACCTCTAGCCACATCAACTGGGAATGACTAGTAAGCAAGTGAGATGCAGCAAGGCTAAGTGGGTCGCACCCAATTAGGGTATGTTTATTTCCTTTCTAGATACCCTTGGATATTATTACTACGATACATGGAAAGAGCTCGGAAAGGGTGGGAACACCCAAGGTGATAGCATATTCGGTCTATCCAGGTTAGGGGTTGGCCAGTCTTGTGTTGTAGGGGATCTCGGCATGTTCCTCGGTATGTTATTTCTAGACGTGTACTATGATAGGTAGTACCCCAATGCCTAGTGATTCATATGGAATCCATTCTCCAATACATTCCTTACGGTTTTGGTTATAGAGCCTAGTATGCCGGACTTTAATTAACGTAACAATTTCATCTATTTGAATAAGTATTTGTACTTAGACACAATTATAATTTCATAGGATCTGATATGGAATGTTTTGGTTATCGTAAGGCAAAACCCATCGTGTTTTTTTGTGGTGTGGTCTTACGTGATACCTTTGTTTTTCAAAGGATTTTCATAACTTTAATAATTCAAATTGAGCGTGTTTTCTCACGTTGGTTTCCAGACTGACTTAGGTGTTGTTTTATTGCAATGCTTGGGTCATACCTAGTATTACCGATTCAGGATAGGATGCTATGAAGCTTAGGAGACGAGCTGGATGACGAAGACATATTTCATGTATCTGATTATATTCCGGTGTGTATTGTAGGTTGTATATTGAGAACTTGTGATGATAAGTTGTATATCATTCCAGCATTGATTCGTTGATTTATTATACTCTGACAATATAATGTATAAGTAGAAGTTATAGTTCTTTTTTGGTTTAAAGACTAGTTGTTATCTATTATATATTGTTCCACCACGATTATGAGATTCTGTGTTGTTTCTATTTTCTTCTTCTACCCTTTCTTCTTTTCCCTAACGGTCTGGTATTTCCGGCATTCGATTGCTCGACATGAAATATAGTGGACGTGTTGATGTCGATTTTCGAAGGTTGAAAATCCGGTTCGTCACATATACAAACTAAAGCATTTCTCCTGTCTTACATTTCACAAGTAAATCATTATACAATGAATTCTTTGGTTACGTAGAAAAGACTGTTTTAATTTTGTCCTTTTAGTTCTAAGAGTCAAAGCATCATTTATAGATCATTAATACTTTCGAATATTACATTATCAAAATAACAATTGGCTTTCTTATTTTCCTAAGCATTAGTTGCTATTCTTCGCATAATAGAACATAAAATATGCTGATGAATCAATATGAAGTGTTTTCGATTCATTTAGTAGTTGAATATAATTGTCAAATGAAATTATCAAATAAGGTTGGGATTACCTACGAATATGAATGTGAGTAAATAACTCATAGGCTTGTGGCATTTTAAACAAATTAAATTTGTGATTTCATAGAATTTAATCTGACTAATATACTAATTTACTTCAAATTTTTTATAAATAATTTTGTAAGCATTAAAAAATGGTATTTCAATGACTAAATAACAAACTGACTATTTACCGTTTACGTATAAAAATTGTGAGCATTTAATGGTTTATTTATTGTTTGAATGAAAGGTTAAATTGAGTGACAAAACAAATTTGAAACTAGCAAATGAGACTATACGATCGTGGTCTATGGAGTTGAATTTACTGCTATATTGTGAAAAGAAAAAAAATCTATTGTTTATAGTCGTAAAGATTTTTTTTTAAACTATCAATGTTATCACTAGTCTACTTCGGGAAGCTATTATTATGGATTTAATTATTAAGGTTATGAAGATATTTTTATTTTTTATATATGTTTAGTTTTAGAAAAGATATGTTAAATATATGAAATGTTAAAATTATTTTTTCCATCTCTTTTTCTCTAAAGTTTTATATAAAATATTATCATCTTTGATGTATGTAACAACCGCATATTTTACGATTGTATATTTAAAATGTTTTATTTAAATATAGCATCATTAGTTGGATTTAACTCCGAAATGTCACTTTTTGCAAAGAGTCGAATTAGGACTCGAGACCACTTCCATTGAGTCCAAAATGGCATTTGCAACCTTTTTGAGTATGAACATTGATATGTTTGTAGTTCAGTAAAATTTTGATATTTTCATTTATGGCTTTGGGTTTGGGTTTCAGCCTACCAACCTAACAAATAACCTAACTCCACTCTTCATCATTCATTCCACTCCTCATTTCCTAACACTCTCAAGCTAAAGTAAAAATTAGGGAACGAAGATGAAATTAAAATTCCAAATCCCTAGCTTTGATTAGGAAACTCAATTCAAGTCCAAAATCTAAGGGATGCTTAGGTAAGCATCCTCTTCATCTTCTCCATCTCAATCCCTCTTCAATTTTCAGAAATTACTATAACCTAAGTTAGGAAAAACTTCACCTTTGATAATAGATTGAAGATTCTAGAGGTGTTGTTGAAGAGAAATCAATCTTTGCTTATTCTAGAGCTTCTCATTTGTTGTTTTGGGTTTAAAAGGTGAGTTTTTGAACTCACAACCATGTCTATATCTTTGACAATTGTTAGGTAGTAATTCCTAACATCTATTCCTTATCCATTTGCCTTTGAATTGAATTGGATCGATGAATATCCCAATTTTTGGTGTTTTAAAGTCAAATCTTTAAAAATCCTATCTTTGATGTTTGATCATATTGTTGGAGTGTATCGAAGAGCCTATAAGTCTAGGTTGTCGCTTGGCATAAATCCCTAGTCTCCGTTGCTCGTCCCATCAATACCGGTTTGGATTTTTGCCCCTTCTTGGGCTAGGCTGAAAATACTGCAAATGACAGTTCAGTCGACTGAACTGTATGGTCAGTCGACTTAATCTGGGTACAGAAAATTTTATGTTCCTGTGTCAGTCGACTGACCATACAGTTCAGTCGACTGAACCTGGAAACCGAGAGTTTCTAGGCATGTATCAGTCGACTGACCTTACAGTCCGGTCGACTGAATCTGGGAGATGTGCAACTGCCTATTTTAGGAAGTTTTGTGTGGGTTTTCAATTTTTAATTGATTCTTCATGATCCGATTTGTTGTTATCATTTATCGAGTTTGATGACTTCTTTCTCGTGATATTTTTTTAGGAATATCCATTTTGATGGATTTGGTATCGATTTCTATGGATTTAATTCACATTGTCGTATGTAATTTTTTGGTGATTGGTTTTTTTTACAATCAATTTTGTGATTTGTCACTTTAAAATACAAAGGTTTCTATACTAGTAGTAACTATTCAAAATCTTTCACAAAGATGATTTCAACTCTATTTTTAATACAAAGCTTGTTTATAAAACCGTTTTCCAATCTATTAGTATATACAAACCTTTACCTCATTCGTATGAGAAATCTAATTAAACAGCTAAGCAAAACAAGTGGTATGAAACGCTTGCATTTACTTCTTCGGTTAATGTTTGGACTTGTTCGATTGAAAATCTTTTGACAATTTTCGAGTGAAAATCTACAATTTGTTAGTAAATATTTAAGTTAAGCCAGTGGTTATGGGACATGAAGCTAAACTCGTTTATTTACTAGCTTAGTGTAATCGACACTTTTTATTGATCAATGATGATCATTTTGTGATTTAGACTAGTTTTGTGCGACGTCTCCTTGTTTGTGTGGGGGTTAAACCCTGTTTGTGGAGTTTCAACTCAAAATTGGTAGGGTAGCGACACATGGTCTTCGGGCCGAGCTTCGACTCAAACTTGTTGGTTAGCGACCATGGAATAGCGTTTCGTTTGTGATGCACGTGTTGGTGAGTTTTCATGCTCCCGTTTGTGATAGGCCTCCCCCTTCGTGTTTTCTGGATTTCTGGTTGTTGATTTCTAGAATTTGTGTTTCACCGATTTTCGTGGTTTGCATTGATTAGCTTTATCAATATTTGTGGATTGGTGAACAAGTTGAGGATTATGATATTCTTTTTGGTGATTTGAGAAAATTTGAGATATTGTATGATTTTTTGTTGTTATCTAATGTATACTTGTCATGGTATGGCATTGTTGTTATTATACGTTTTTTGTCATATCTCTTATCCTATCTCATTTTATATGATATTTATACCTATACTGATCCGTTTATTATTTCTCTTCTCAAATAATACTCGTGTCAGACCATGGTTTTACAGGTGCTTCCACATGACTATTTAGCAGGGACTAGCTTCTGACTTTTGGGCTAACTACTATAGCTTAGTAGTTTTTGTTATTATACATTCGAGATAGAGACTCCTTGATGTATACTTATTCTTTTATCTAGCACTTGTACCTATTCTTTTGTGATGTAGTGGACCTTGTATGACCAATACTTTGATGTACACATCTAGGTATTATATTCATATCTGTTTCCACCTTTGTGATATGAATATCTATGACTAATTTGTGTTATGTTTATTTCTATATTAGTTTCCAATGTCCATATAGCCACTGTGTGGTATCTTTGAGTTTGTATTTGATATGTTGGATTGTAAGCTATATTTTTTGACATTTCGGTACTCGCACAAAGCAATTACATAGATGGTCGCTCCTCAACAGCCTTATTCTTCATGCTGGTCGATGGCATTACCCCGTTGTGTCCTAGGCTAGTGTGAGTATAGAGGTAGGGCGTCACAGCTTGGTATTAGAGCCAAACTTCGGAACAATGTAGAATAATCTACCAAGGATCATTGTCCTAAGCCTTTCTTAGGAATCGTGCCATAGGATTTAATTCGAGTCTTCGTACCGTTTTATCCTATTTTCTTTTATGATGCCATGTTTTATCAATCAAGTTTGTTTGATATTCATTATGAGAATAACCTTTTTTCTCTTCTTTCTTTCTTTCTTAAAGAAGAGAAATGGTTAGACCTGATCGTCCCAGCGTGGGTCAATCCAGTGCTACTCCTCAGGATGGAGTATTTATGTCTGCTCAGCAACTTTTAGATCTTATAAAGAATGCTCAAGTTGTCGGATCTATTTCAGAGCCTACTTTATCCTAAATCTGGGTTTGCACGCTTGTGTAGTGATTATACCAATTTGGGAGGAAGGCCATTCAAAGGTTCCGAAAGCATTATAAAAGTCCAAGCTTGGCTTAGATCATGCGTTCGCATCTTCTCCCGCATGAATCTTATTGATTTACATCGATTCCAAGTGTCCTCTAGCATGCTCCAAGAGAGAGCATTAGATTGGTATGAGCTTCTGATTTCGGAAATTATTGAAGCGGATCTTACTTGGAAGCAATTCTGGGAAAGGTTCAAGTTAAAGTTTGTGCCGAAAGCTGAAAAAGTATCTCTAGCTCGACCCTTTATTGACCTTGTTCAAGGTGAATCCTTTGTGACTGACTATGTCGCATCTTTTGATTCTCTTTCTAAATATGGAGTCGAGTATATAAATTCCCCATTGAAGAAAAATCAGAGATTTTTCTGTGGGTTGAATAAGAACCTTAAAAAGCCATTACCTCTAAAACTAGAAGTTTATTTCGATCAGCTTGTTGATATCACTCTTCGACTTGAAGAGGCCGATAAAGAAAGTGATGTTAGAGTTGGAAGTGCCAAACAAAGCATCAATAAGAAAAGGCCTATTAAGTTCAAAGGCCCTTATCCCAATAAGAAAGGAAAGCAAGCTACTTCGGTGCCAAAGACTTCTACCTCTAGTCGTGGAGAATGTTACAATTTTGGTTCTAAGAACCATTATGCAAACAAGTGTCCGAAGTCCCTTACTTATCGCTATTGCAAAAGTTTGGGTCATACTATATCTTCATGTCCCAAACTTCAAAGCAAGAAAGAGGAAAGCTGAACGTTGTGCAAGCCCCTAGTAACACTTCTCTTGGTCAAGGTATTTCTTATTCTATCCTTGATGGCATTATTATGTTTCGTGATCATCCTATTCGAGTCTTTTTGATACAGGTGCATCCCATTCTTTTATATCGAAAGAACTTGTTGATACTTTTTCTTTGAATGTTATTTGCTTGATGACTTCACCGAGAATTGAGAATACGGTTGGTGGGTCCACAACACTCAGTTTACTTTGTAAAGATGTCGAGATTATTTTATGTGATTATGCTTTCCGAGCCGATTTGCATGTTATGCGTTACCTTGGTTTTGGAATGATTTTAGGAATGGATTGGCTTAATCATTATGAAGCGCACATCCTATGTCCTTAGAGGACTATCCATCTTTGACATTCTCAATATGTTAAGCAAATTTCTATTGTTCTTAAAGATTCAGACTCCAATTTGGTAGCATCCTTGTATTCTTTAAATCCTCATGATGACGATAATGATGATGAGGAAGATGTCATTTCCATTATTCACGTTGTTTGTGAATTTACCAACCTATTTGAGCCTGTTTTAGGATTACCACCTAAGCGAGCAATTGAGTTCAGAATTAACCTAATCCCTAGAGCTCTACCTATCACTCGTCCTCCTTATCATATGTCCAATAAGGAAAATGAGGAGATGCGTAAACAATTATCCAAATTGAAAGCCAAAGAGTTTATTCGTTCTAGTTCCTCTGCTTGGGGAGCTTCAGCTATTTTTGTGAAGAAATCCGATGGTACACTTAGGCTTTGCATTGACTACTACAAGCTTAATGCTCTCACCATCAAGAATAAATATCCATTGCCTCGGATTGATGATCTATTCGATCAACTTAGTAGTGCTAGAGTCTTTTCAAAGTTAGACTTAACAACCGGTTTTCATCAGCTTTGTATTGTAGAGGATAGCATTCCTTTGACATCGTTCCATACTCGATATGGATATTATGAATGGCTTGTTATGCCATTTGGTTTAACGAACGCTTATGCTTATTTCGTTGACCTTATGAATCGACTTTTCAAAGACTTACTCGATCAATTTGTTCTCATCTTTATCGATGATATTCTTGTTTATTCTAAAACCGAGGAAGAGCATGAAAAACATCTTCGGATTGTGTTGGAAACTCTTAGGAGCACTCAATTGAAAGCAAATTTTCTAAGTGCCAATTTTGGCAATCTCATGTGAAATTTTTAGGGCATATTAAATTTGAATCTAAAATTTTCATGGATCCTTTAAAAATTGAGGCGATTCAAAATTGGAAGAGACCAGAGAGTGTGACAGAAATTCGTAGCTTCCTTAGGTTGGCGGTGCTATTATCGTCGGTTCATAAAAGACTTTTCTAAAATTTCTGTGCCTCTTACTAGTTTGACAAAGAAGGGAGTTAAGTACATTTGGTCAGACAAATGTTAAACTTCTTTTCAAAAACTAAAAGAACTCCTTTCTGATGCTCCTATTCTTATGATTCTCGAAGGGAACCAAGACTTTATTGTTTACACTGATGCTAGTCATGTTGGTTTGGGAGTCGTTCTCGTGCAAAGGGAACGTGTTATTGCTTATGCTTCTAGGCAATCAAAGCGTGTCAAGACTAGATATGGCACTCATGATTTAGAGCTCGCGGCTATTATTTTCGCCCTTAGAATTTGGCGTCATTATCTTTTGGGAGAGAAATTTGTTCTCTACACCAATCATAAATCTTTGAAGTATTTATTTTCTCAAAAGGAACTTAATTTGCGTCAACAACGTTGGCTCGAGTTCCCTGCATCTTATGATCTCGATATTCTTTATACTTCCAGAAAAGGGAATCGTGTTGCCGATGCCCTTAGTCATAACCAACAAGCGGTTGTTTCTATGATGATATCCGATTGGAATGATCTCGAGATTTTTTCCACTTGTGAGATTCGATATCGTGAATCTGATTCATGTTCGTCACTTTTTTATGTAGCCTTGAGGCTCATCCTTCTCTTTTAGACCGCATTCTTGAAGCTTAAAAGTATGATCCCGAATTGGCTCATTTTAGCCAAAGTTGTAGGGATGAAAGTGGTAATGATGGTTTGAAAGACTTTGAAATCGATGCTCGTGGCGGCATTCAAAAATTTGGTAGACTTATTATGCCAAATATTTGTGATCTTCATAAAGACATTTTAGAAGATTATCATCGTTCGAAATTTAGCATTATTCCGGTAGTAGTAAAATGTCCATGGATATGAAGTGACTTTATTATTGGGATCGGATGAAATCTGATATTGCTAACTTAAATAAGCGTTGCATGACTTGCCAACTCATAAAGGCCGAGCATCAAAGGCCCGATGGGTTATTGCATCCTTTAGACATTCCCGTTTGGAAGGGGGATCAAGTCTCCATGGATTTAATGACGGCCTTCCCCGTTCTCATTCGGGTCATGACAGTTTATGGGTGATTGTTGATAGACTTACAAAATCCACCCATTTTATTCCTGTTCGGTCCAATCGGACCGTACCTCTTTTGGCCAAACTCTATGTTAAAGAAATTTTTAAATTGCATGGAGTTCCTACTTCTACTGTAAGCGATCATGATCCATTGTTTACTAGTGAATTTTGGAAGAGTCTTCAAAAAGCTTTGGGAACGAAGCTTAACTAGCACCGCTTAACATCCTCAGTCCGATGGATAAACCGAGCATGTGAATCAAACTCTTGAAGATCTCC
Organism: Allium fistulosum; assembly: GCA_030737815.1. Taxonomy (NCBI): domain Eukaryota; kingdom Viridiplantae; phylum Streptophyta; class Magnoliopsida; order Asparagales; family Amaryllidaceae; genus Allium; species Allium fistulosum. Next base: position 613,983,241 of record CM060908.1, on the reverse strand, counting down.
TTCATGCATGTGTTCTTTATTTTGGTGGAAGTTGGGAAGATCATATTTCCCTTGTTGAGTTTTCTTATAATAATAGCTTCCAATCTAGTATTCGTATGGCACCTTTCGAGGCACTCTACGGAAGGCTATGCCGATCTCCTTCGTCTGGACTTGATGCCAGTGAGAAGCTGGTTTTTGGTCTAGATTTTGTTTGTAATTCCACAGAAAAGATTGATCGTATTCGTCATTGGATGAAAGAAGCTCAAAGTAGATAAAAATCCTATGCCGATAATCAAAGAAGGAAATTACAATTTTCTATGGGAGATTTTGTGTTTATTCGTATTTCAACTATGAAGGGTGTTGTGCGTTTCAGTCGATCGGGAAAATTAGCACCTCGATATATTGGCCCATTTCCCATCACCGAACGCATTGGTTCTGTGGCTTATCGCCTTTTATTACCGACTCGATTATGCTATTCATGACGTATTCCACATCTCTCAATTACGGAAATGCCTTCGAGATTCCGATTCTATTCTTGAGCCCGGTGTTATTGAAGAAATTAAAGTTTCACCTAATTTGACTTATGAGCAACATTCTATTTGTATCATTGCTACGGAGGTTAAACGCCTTCGAAATAAAGATGTACCTCTTGTAAAAGTTCAATGGCCCTCAAATCCTAAGGATTGCTCTTGGGAATCCAGAGATTTCATCGAGCAAACACATCTGGACTTATTCTCTCGAGCTCCTTAAGGTGAACTTCCCATTTCAAAATTTCTTCTATTTGTGTTGTTATGCCTTTGTATGGTGTTACTCTTTGTTTCTTTTTCTTTAAGTATTGCAAGAACGCAATTTCTTTAAGGAGGGGAGTCTGTAACAACCCCCATATTTTATGATTGTATATTTAAAATGTTTTATTTAAATATAGCATCGTTAGTCGGATTTAAGTCCGAAATGTCACTTTTTGCAAATAGTCGAATTAGGACTCGTGACAACTTCCATTGAGTCCAAAATGGCATTTGCGACCTTTTTGAGTATAAAGATCGATATGTTTCAAGTTGAGTAAAATTTTAATATTTTCATTTAGAGCTTTGGGTGTGGGTTTCAGCCCACCAACCTAATAAATAACCCAACTCTAATCCTCTTCATTCATTTCACTCCTCATTTCCTAACACTCTCAAACTAAAGTAAAAATGGGGGAACGAAGAGGATATTTAAATTCCTAAACCCTAGCTTTAATTAGGAAACTCAAATTCAAGTATAGAATCCAAGAGAAGCTTATGTAAGCATCCTCTTCATCTTCTCCATCTCAATCCCTCTTCAATTTTCAGAAATTATTATAACCTAACTTAGGAAAAACTTCACCTCTAATAATAGATTGAAGACTCTAGAGGTGTTGTTGAAGAGAAATCAATCTTTGCTTATTCTAGAGCTTCTCATTTGTTGTTTTGGGTTTAAAAGGTGAGATTTTGAACTCACATCTACGTCTATATCTTTGATAGTTGTTAGGTAGTAATTCCTAACATCTATTCCTTGTCCATTTGCCTTTGAATTGATTTGGTTTGATGAATATTCCAATTTTTCGTGTTTTGTAGTCAAATCTTTAAAAATCCTATCTTTGATGTTTGAACATGTTGTTGGGGTGTATGAAGAGCCTATAAGGCTGGGTGGTCACTTGGCATAAATCCCTAGTCTTCGTTGCTTGTCCAATCACTTCTGGTTTGGATTTTTGCCTGTTCTTGGGCTAGGATGAAAATACTACGAATGACAGTTTAGTCGACTGAACTATATGGTCAGTCGACTGAATCTGGGAATAGAAAATTTTTTGTTCCTGTGTCAGTTGACTGACCATATAGTTCTGTCGACTGAACCTGGAAACCGAGAGTTTCTCGACATGTATCAGTCGACTGACCATACAGTCCAGTCGACTAAATCTAGCAGATATGAAACTGCCTAATTTAGGCAGTTTTTTATGGGTTTTCGATTTTTAATCGATTCTTGATGATCCATTTTGTTGTTATCATTTATTGACTTTGATGACTTCTTTCTTGGGATTTTTTTTGGGAATATCCATTTTGATGGATTTCGTATCGATTTCTATGGATTTAATTCACATTGTCGTATGTGAATTTTTTGTGATTGATTGTTTTTACAATCAATTGTGTGATTTGTCACTTTAAAATACAAAGGTTTCCATACTAGTAGTTACTATTCAAACTCTTTCACAAAGATGATTTCAACTCTATTTTTAATACAAAATTTATTTATAAAACCATTTTCTAATCTATTAGTATATACAAACCATTACCTCATTCGTATGAGAAATCTAATTAAACGGCTTAGCAAAACAAGTGGTATGAAACGCTTGCATTTACTTCGTTGTTTAATTTTTGGACTTGTTCGATTGAAAATATTATGACAATTTTCAAGTGGAAATCAACAATTTGTTCGTAAATATTTAAGTTAAACCAGTGGTTATGGGACATGCAGCTAAACTCATTTATTTACTAGCTTAGTGTAATTTACACTTCTATTCGAGTGGAAGTCTACAATTTGTTCGTAAATAATTAAGTTAAGCCAGTGGTTATGGGACATGAAGCCTAACTCATTTATTTACTAGCTCAGTGCAATTTACACTTATGGGTCTGCAAAGATCCTTTTTGTGGAGCTTCGGCTCAATTTTTGTGGGGTAGCGACTCATGGTCTTCGGGTCGTTTTTGTGGAGCTTCGGCTCATGGTTTTCGGCCCGTTCTTATGGAGCTTCGGCTCATGGTCTTCGGGCCGTTCTTGTGGAGCTTCGGCTCATGGTCTTCGGGCCGTTCTTGTGTAACTAACACTTTTTATTGATTAATGATGATCATTTTGTGATTTAGACTAGCGATGTGCGATGTCTCCTTGTTTGTGTGGGGTTAAACCCCATTTGTGGAGTTTCAACTAAAAATTGGTGGGGTAGCGACCCATGGTCTTTGGGCCGTTTGTGGCGCTTCGGCTCAAACTTGATGGTTAGCAACGATGGAATAGCATTCCGTTTGTGATGCACGTGTTAGTGAGTTTTCATGCTTCCGTTTATGATAGGCCTCCCCCTTTGTGTTTTCTGGATTTCTGGTAGTTGATTTCTAGAATTTGTGTTCACCAATTTTCATGATTTGCGTTGATAAGCTTTTTTAATATTTGTGGTTTGGTGAACAAGTTATGGAATATGATATTCTTTTTGGTGATTTGAGAAAATTTAAGATATTGTATGATTTTTTGTTGTTATCTAATGTATACTTGTTATAGTATGGCATTGTTGTTACCATACTTTTTTTGTCATATCTCTTATCCTATCTCATTATTTATGATATTTATAGCTAGACTGGTCCGTTTATTATTTCTCTTCTCAAATAATACTCGGGTCAGACCGAGGTGTTACAGGTGCTTCCACTTGACTATTTAGCAGGGACTAACTTTTGACTTTTGGGCTAACTACTTTAGCTTAGTAGTTTTTGTTATTATAAATTCGAGATAGAGAGTCCTTGATGTATACTTATTGTTTTGTCTAGCACTTCTGCCTATTCCTTTGTGATGTAGTGGATCTTGTATGACCACTACTTTGATGTATAGTTCTAGGTGTTATATTCGTACCTGTTTCCGCCTTTGTGATATGAATATCCATGACTGATTTGTGTTATGTTTATTCCTATATTTGTTTCCGAAGTCCACATAGCCACTGTCTGGTAGCTTTGAGTTTGTATTTGATATGTCAGATTGTAAGCTATATTATCTGACATTTCGGTACTCGCATAAAGCAACTACACAGATGGTCGGTCCTTAACAGCCTTATTCTTTATGTTAGTCGATGACATTACCCCGTAGTGTCCTTGGCTAGTTTGAGTTTACAGGTAGGGCATCACAATGTACACCTAAAAATCATGTGCATTGACTTCTTCAAATCTCCAAATCCTTCAAACTCTATTGCATAAGTATGAAATGTCATTGTGTACCCTGTGGGGAATGGATGATAATTTTATATTGCACTATAGTCATGCCAAATTTTACTTATAAGGCATTAGTCTCATCCACAATACTATAATTCTTATTACATTCTTATTATTGTTTGGACTCAATAATTCCAACATTGTCAACATGTGCACCTACATTGACAAAAAAACATAATTTCCAAGCATTTTGCTTTTCTTAACAAATCATTCTACATGCGTGAGGTTCAAATAAAGCCCAAAAAGTGCACAAGGTTGAAAGAATGCTGAAAAGCACCCTTTGAGCATAATATTTTTTAAATGGTTATTAATTAAATTTGGGCTGCATGGCCTTGATGTGGACAAATTATGTTCTCATTTTAACTTCATTTATTTAATAGGTTTATTTTGTAATATATTGACTTCCTATACTCTTGTTCTTCATTTTTTTATTTTTACTGAATTTTCTAAAATAAGGATTAAATTTTCTTGCTCCAATCTATTTTTACATGGCATTAATCTTTTAAAAATAATAGTTTGTAGTAATAATGATAAACTTAAGTAATGCAATGACCATTATTTTTAAAAAAATTAAATTATTAAATTGAATAAATTTTTTTGAAAAAAATTGTGCAGAAATTAAGATTTTGATTTGGTTGATGTTAATATATATTAGAACATTAATTTGTGAGCTTAATTTGAATTCTTATCAATGATATATATTGCAATAAAATAAAAAGGGTTTATATTAGAATTTAATGGCATTGGTCTAAATTTAATGAATAACATGAATTAGAAAAATATAAACGTTAATTTTGAAAAGAATAGAATGAATGATTTTATTAAAGGAGGAAATACATGTTTATTTATTGAAATGTGTTTAGATAATTGTAATATGTTTTAAAAATAAGTTAATTTATTTTTTTATTTCGAAAATCCATTATGTTTCAATTTTTATTGTCAAACTAATTAATATTTTCAAGAAAAAAATTATCGAAATATAAATTTCTTACAATTGTTAGTAATATATGTATTCATATATAAGATGTTATAAATAAACATATAATGTATGCAATTCAGATTGTTTACCATAGCATGCATTTTAGGCTTGTAGAAGTTTTGATGTTTAAGCTTAAGATTTGATTACGTGAGTAAGAAAATATCATTTTGTAAGTCCTTATAACTCTAGTTTGTGTACAATAATTTTATAAATATGTTTGAATTACTTTAAAAAGAATACAATTGTTTTATTTCTTTAAATTTAAGGGTCAGATATATTAACATACATTAACTTTAAACCGATTATGAGGAAACATTAGTTACCACGATAATTTGAGTAATTTTTATAACTAAGGAAAGAATGTATTACGTATATTAGAAAGAGAATGTAACAGTAACATTATGAAAGGAATGCATTTCTTAAGGAAAGGACTGTTATCTCTTTCTTTGTAAAGAAATGGAAAGTTTTGATTTTGAATTTGAAAGATTAAATACGAATTAATTACAATTATAGAGCAATTACTATAAAAAGGTAAAGTATGATATTTGATTATTAGTATAGAAGAATCGAGTTATTGTAAAGACTAAGGTTTTTGAATTGGTATACATTTGTATATATACATGTACGGTTGTATATTAATGCATGATTCACAATAATAAACGTGCAAAATATCAACAAGTCATATTGATTAATTTAGGCAATAATAAATGATACTTTTTCATATCATAATTAATGTCGCTAATTGGCATGATATGAACCTTGCCATGTTTAAAGGAAAAGAAAAGGAAAGAAATTTCATGTATACGTAAAGACAAGTAATAGGTGAATAAGCATATAGAATCCCAACCGTAAAATTCAGCTATAAATAAGAGCCTAATTCTCATCCTTCTCCACTAAATACTATGGCCTCATTCTAACTGCCTTCTTATTCTTTAAACTTAGATCCATACATGCTTCTTCATGATAGTAAAATTAACTAGAAAAATTCACGGATGTAAAATCAACTAAAAATTTGTATGAAAGTTAAAAAATTAATATTGCCATTGAAATTTTCTATTGTTTTTTTATTTTTCATTTATTAATATGTATAATTTAGAAACCGGATCTTTAGAAAAAAAGAAATTGATGTTGATATGAATTTAATTAATGAATTGATGTTGAGGTTGAATGGTTTTTCTGTGATTTTATTTAGATTATTGTTTGGATTTTCTTTTTAATTTCATGCAATGACATCCCTATAGACATGTTATTGTTAAACATTATATTATTGTTACATTGTTGATATTATTATTTTAACTTACGACATTGATATAGAAAATTTAAAAAAAACTGAAACTAAACATTTAATATGTATATTTATATGAAATTGTAAAATTTAAAATGAAAGTTTAGACTATAAATTTGATACCGTAAAAGTGAGACTTTAAATGTGAAATTGTAAAATGTAAGAAATTAAAGTGTAATTATTAAGACTGACACCCTTTATATTGATATTGATATATTAATAAATTTGATCTATAAAATTTCTTGTTTTGGCTTTAGGATAAAAATGGAACAGAAACGTTGTTTTGTCACTATTTGAAAATTTCCTATAAATGGACATGTTTAAGTACGAATTTTTGGTATAATTTAAGAATCAAAGTTTTGAACCTATTAGTCTTATTTGCTTGCAAAAGTTTACGTCTAGATGTATAAAATTTGAACATATATGAATGAAAGATGGAAAAAAGTTTTGAAGTTTTTATTTGGAATTGAAAATTTTTCTATAGCTTTCTTATAATAAAATCAAATAATTTGCAATAGAACCTATAATCAATTCGACCGTTTAAGTATTTTTGCAAATTAATATTTCATAATTTCCTTTTTAGGAATCATGAAACTAATTAAAATTATTAAGGGACTTTGGAAAATTCGAAACTTTTGTTGTAAATTCCAGAAAAATGTTTTAAGGAATTATTTATGAAAAATGAATTTTATCTTGATTTTTAAAGCTTTAAATAAATTATTTAAAGTTAAAATAATGTATTTGAATGTTTATAAATAATAAATGTTTTTTAAAAATTTAAATTTTTTATTATAGCTTCCTGATGTAAAATGAAGAACCTTTTATGTTGAAAACTTCTTGAAACTTCCATCTTATTTTGCTGTAAAAGTTAAAATTTTAAAAACGAAAAACTTTTATAAAAGGAACGATTTTTTATTAAAGAGACAGGGGCCGGATAATGGAATACATTCTATTGTTTACCAAAACCATTTTAATAACTGTGTATGTGGAGCATATTTCAAAATGTAGAGGTTGAATTAACGAATGTTTGTTGGAATGAATTAAGAGAATGATAATGGATTACCTTGACACTTGTACTAATTTGAAATAATTAAAATAGGAGCATATGCCTGCTAAGTAAGTTAGTTATCTCTAGTGGACATCACCTTATCTTATTACTTATATTCGAGTTTTGATTAAGGTTCCTTTGATATGTGGGATGATGGACGTAGTCGGCCATTTAGGGGTTACAACAAGCTAGGAAAGGTAGACCGGTAGTCTCCTACCTTAGGTATTTCCTCATATGCCTTTACATATGTTTATTACATATGAGACTACTATTATTTTATTTTACTGTTGCTTTATCACGGTGCCTCCCTAGCTACAGATGTTACTGGTTGTGTTACAAGGCAAGCTATAAAACACTTGAAAATGTGTTAAAGTGGATTAATGTAAAGCCATAACACTATTTTAATACTCCATCTTACCACTAGACCTTACATATATACCATATCTTACTATATGTGGATAGTTTAATGAATCCTTAGGAGATGGAAAATCCCATACATCTCTTTAGTTATTGAATTCTTATTCCATGATTTTGAGTTTTTTTCATAAGAATTTTTAGTTCCGACTGGAGTATATTTTTTCTTTATGCTTTGGTCAGACTGATTTTTTCAGTATTTTAAGGACATTTGTTTTTCAAAGATGAAGATGGAGTTCTGTAGACCGTATTTATTAGTATTATTCTGCTATATTTTTTGTTCTGTTTGATAAATGTATAACTCTGATTATATTGTAAAAAAAACTCAAATATACATTGTAAAACGGCTTCATTAACTATATATGCAATTATTTTATTTTGTCATTCCTCTATGGGATTTTGTGCATTATTCTCTCCTCTTCTTATATTCTTAAACAAATCTCATTGACAATCCATTTTTTGAATGGTTTGGGATGGACATGTGTGGCTTATTGTTGACTTGAATGGTTCAAAATAGCGGATTTTCTCCAATTACCTATAATTATTATAAATTTGAATACCAAATTTCAAAACTTTAGTGTTCAATCTTATAATTTTATGAACTCTTGTCTAAGAATGCAACACACATATAGAAAATTTGTTGTAATTTATTAAGATAACCAAAAATAATTATGTGTTATTGACTATATTATGCATTTTATATCTATCTGCTTGCATGTAAAGTTTCAAACCTCAAATTGCAGACAAGATCTTGACCTAATATCTTGGTTCATATGTCAACCCGAGTAGCTAATATCTTGAAGAGATGTAATAAACAAGATAAAAATTATGTCTAAAATTTTGCCCAATCCAATTGCAGAAAGGAGATCTTAGGTGAAATCATGGGTGAGATGCAGAAGATTTATAACTCTATACCTATAAAACACATGAACTATATATACATGTTGATAAGAACAAAATGGGAGTTTAAATATCGCTCCTACAAAAAGTAGGATATATGGTGTGTTATTTAGTAACCATGAAAATAGAGAGTGCATTCTTCTATTCCTACAAGTATAAGAAAAATATAACTTCAAGTAAAAATCTACATGAATTGACAAACTTTACAATTTCACAAGACAAAAGCAAATTGATATGAATACTCATCTGATTCGAGGTTAACATGTTCTTTCAATTGGAAAGGTGATTATAGAGATATAAAGCAACCAAATTTCTTCCAAAGAAATTATTTCCCCTTCTACGCCTGATTTTGTGAAATCTAATACTTGAGGATACATTCGACTCCTTTGATCTTATCCAAATAGAACATATGGTTCATTTGTTGAATGGCAATCCTTAGTAGATTTTGAAAATCAATTAATATGATGATGAAATGTTTTTTAAATTAGATATAGATATGAAAAGGTTTTGTAAGAATGTATGTTAGTAAAAAAGAGATGAAAGAATTTTGTAAAAGAGTGTATATCAAAGGCTTCAGAGTTTATTATTATTTATAAAAGATAAAAATTAACGCTGATGTTATTATTTAATGCACGGTAATGAAAAATTAATATTGAAATAATGCCATTATAACTGCAGCTGCAGTAATAGGACAGTTATGATAATTATAAAAAAATTAGAGGGATACACATCCTGGCCATTTTGTAATCATGAGTTGTGCAAATTTAGATTTTAAGGATAAGGGTTAGGTGTATGCCTTATGGGAAAATTCTGTAATTTACTACTAATTCTATAATAAATTTCTTTCGAAATCAATGTTATATGTCTTTTTAATATATGCTTGTCATATTGTGATATGTTGTAATGACCCATATTTTTTTTTAAATTAAAAAATTAAATTAAATAAGATTTTGAAATTTAATATTGTGAGGAATTAAAATTTATGATTTATTAATAAGAAAAATAATTAGAATATGATTTAATAATGTTATTTGAATGTTATTGGCAACTATTTTAATGTAATTTCAATTAACTGAAATAATTGTAAAATTAATTTGGTTGTAATTTTAAATGAGGAACAAATTAAATGATGGATTCAATGTTGAAATTATATGTTATTAGTTAAAATAGGTTTATTATGGAATATGAAACCAATGTGAAATTAATGTAATTAAATATTTCAGTGAATATGAGTTAAGATGATAACTGTAGAATATTAATGTAATAAAATGTAAACTAACCATAATTATATTCATAAGGTAATAGTTGATTCTATAATAAGAGTGTAAATCGTAATAAAAGAAATTAATTGAACTTAAAATATAATTAAAATGTGATTGAAATTGATTGTAATATTTAAATAGTGAATTTAACATGAAAAATTTATTTTTAGAGATTATTAATCTCTATGAAATCAAGAATGGAAAAACAGTTAACTTTTAAATTTGAATTTTAAAGGTGATCAAAACAATTTAATAATAATTCATTTAATTAACATGTAAAAGCAACCATTTTGGTCATTTTCTTGGATTTAGACAAAACCAGTTTCATCGGATCCGTAACAATGAATTATAATAGGATTTCAAATTTCATAGCGATCGGACGTATTGTTTGATCACGTGAGTTCGAAACACATAGACATCGATTTATGGAATTTAAATGAATATGATTGGTTTTTAAAAGCTAAGTTCTATTTACGATGGAATTAGGGTTTGAAACTAGTTCCATTGAGTTTAAATGTAACGACCCGCTATTTTGGACTATTCATATCCGCACATGTCGGACTTGAATAATTCAAAATACCGAATTGTTAATTTAAAATTTGGCAAAACTGAACATATACAGTAAATAAATAATCACAGATCACAGACACGGAGTAATAAATGCAGCGGAAAACAAATGATAGTAGTCCATGGAGCTACTATATACATATCAGAGTTAAATAAGGTACAACAGATGTCTCAAATATAATAGTCAAATACAAGAATCAGAATACAATCACTGTAATCGACTTGATATCTGAAAGATGGATAGATAGCTGGATCTCCAAGCGAAGCTCCAACTCCAAAGGTGAGTCTCTAATACTGGTACACTCAGTCTGACCCGAGCGTAAAGCAAAACACAAAACACTCGAGTCAGGATTAACATTCTTATATTTATAAATCCAACTCAAGTGAAATAACAACTGAAATACAAGTAACTCAAAGGATGTTTGGAATAATCATCCTTTAAGGATCCGTTAAACTATCTACTATGTAGTAGGGTACGATAAGTAGATAATGCCTATCAGTAATATAAAGTATCAAAATAGTGTTAAGGCGTTACCATTATCCCCCTTAACACATTTTATATAAGCGTTATAGTCTATACAGCACTGTAACTCCACGGTAAACTAGTGGGATATCGGGGAGTAATCCATAGGTATAACACAAAACAAATCATAGTGGTCGCGTATATAGGGATACAAGTATGACAAGGCACATGAGGCAATATCAAAGGTATTGAAACTACCATTTTCCTGATCCAGACTGGTGAGAACGCATCGCCGCAGCGATCGCAACACCGCGAAACAACACTCCCAAAAGTACGAGGGTGCACCAATCGATAACAAGTAATGAGTAGTTTACGAAGAAGTGTGTTCGCTCGAGGTAGCTAACCCCATTTGGCCCATCACGGCTCCTATTTTAGTCATTTCCAATTTGACACAAGTGTCAAGGCTATCCATTATTGTTCTCTTTCTTCAGTCATCACATACATCATTCCAACCACTTCATTCTAGATCATACTCCGCGTATAGTTATTAAAGTGGTTTTTGGTTTAGACAGTGAGTATGTCCCTAACCGATTCTGGTCTCTTTAATAACTTTCGTAATTATTACACCGATTGGTCATTTAATATATTTCAAAAGCAAATCAAATTCTATTTCAAATAGAATTTGTAAACCAACATTTCATTGGTCTTTCTAAATCAATTTCCATAATTTACGTTTCAAAACTTCCAAATTACCATTTCAAAATTTTATAATTCAATTTCAATTTTTATGTAAAACAATTCAAATATTGATTCAAGTTCATATATAAGTTTCATTCTAAAATCATTTAAATTAATTTAATTTAACATTCGAATCAATTTAAATTCATTGATCAAATTTATTCAATATTCATTAAGTAAATTTGTCATTCAAAACAATTTCTATTTAATTTCCAATTCATTAAACCAATTACTTAAGTTCAACTTCATTATATCAAAGCTTACAAATTTAATTAGATTAAATCCGTCAAATCAATTCTTTAAATTACAAGTCTTACATTATTTTCAATAAATCACATTTCTATTTCTTGTTAAAGAAAATTCCAATTTCACTTATTCATTTACTTAGTTACACATTTCAAAACTCAATTAATAAAGAAACTTAATTTCACTTATTTAGGAAGTTCAATTTTACTTATCAAAGAATTCAATTTATTTAATTATTAAATAATTTCAAAACTTAATTCAATCATTTCTTAATTTAAACAACGTTCTTTCATCAATTATATTGTTGATATTTTGCTTCAGATTTAAAATTATTATTGTTTTCCTTTCATTAAAACTTAAATCCTAATTTTATCACAAAACCTTATTATTATTCAATAAAATCTTTATTTCATTTTGAATCAAATTATTGACCAATCGGGTTTTGTTAAATTTTCTATCCTAAGTCAAAGTTTTATTTGGGTATATACCATTTCAACCCGATTCCATTTCATTTCAAAAATCAAAGCATAGCAACGGGAACTTGCAGTGTGATAACTGGGATGGTGTCAAAGTAAATAAACAAGCAATAGCAAACATCAATAACAATCCAATAATTAATTCCAATAAATAATCCCGAAATAATCGTATTAATTCACATTGTTGTTTGTGCAAACTAATATAATTATTCCTAGAATCTACACTATCATTTCATGTAGATTAAAGATTATTACCCTAATATTAATACGGTTCTTCATTTGATATCCATTATCCAATTTCAAACTACATCAATTTATACACATACATTTAAATGGTTCAAGGTGTGGTTAACACTATTTCTACGTGTGTTAACTCCTCTTTTTGAAGCGACTAAAACACTAACAACCCAGCGACCTAACTCCTGAAAGAGGCCAGTGACCTAAAGGCCAGAACAACCTAACGACCTAAAGGTTATCGCGACTTAGCGACCTAAAAAGAACTAAAAGCTATAACGACCTAAAAAGTTAACAGGCAAGCGACCTAACTGGTTCGAGAGGCGAGCGACCTAACGGTTCAAACATTCAACGACCTAACGAGGAAAGAAGGGAGCGACCTAACGACCTAAAACTTTAACGACCTAACATCACGGAAAATCTTAGCGACCTAAAGATGGAGCGACCTAACGACCTAAAGGATGGAGCGACCTAACATACAACGACTTAAAGTCTCAAGCAACCTAGCGACCTAAAGGATAAAGTGCCTAGCGACCTAAAGGATAAAAGTGCCCAGCGACCTATCTTAGGTCGTTCACGACCTACAACTTAGCAACCCATTCAGACAGAACAAGTGCAACACTGCTTCTAAAACTCCAGCGACCTATGACTTACCTTAGGTCATTCACGAGCTATGACTTGTCACCTATAAGTGCAATTGTTAAGCCACAAATGAAGCCCACTAGGTCGCCCACGACCTACACCTTATTTTAGGTCGTTCACGACCTAAAATCTATCCAGATTTTCCTCTATAAATACAGCACCATCTCCAACTTTAAGGGGACTTTTGGCTCATTCTCTAAAGCGCCGATACACTGCTGCTCTCTTGATTCAACCGACACTTCAAGCATACCAAACACCGAAGACACTACAACAAGCTTTGAGGAAGATCTTACACATCCAATATGGATTCAAAGAGCCTTTCGAGATCAAAGTTTCAGTTACTCGTCTAAAGTGGTGTTGTAATCGAAGATTGTTGTAAAAGTTGTAATTGATTCAGCAATAAAGAAGATTAAAGTGGATGTAGGCTAAATATTAAGCCGAACCACTATAAAATTGTTGTCTTTTACTGCTTTTCTATTATTTCTTTGCCTATATTCTATTCCTGTAAAAGCGGGTGGTGCTTTCACTTTTTCTTTACACACACCAGGGTGTTAGAATTCGATTTTTACGTTAACATTTTGGTGCTTTCACTGAGAAACCAACTCAGGGATATTGTCAACATTGCTTCGCAAAAGTCTGTGGAAAAAGTTGCTTTGAAAACCAGAAGTTTGTCCGAAATAATGGCTCCCGGAAGAAAGTGCAAGTCTACCAGATCCGTCAATACTCATGATAACACTGGTACTTCTCCTTCATCAAGTCAAGCGACTGCAAGCATTGGAGTGACACGAGCGAAGTTAGATGCTGCTGTATCTGGGTTATATCAGCAAATTGAAACCCAGAACACCTTAATGCTAGAAAGGCTGAATGCTATGCTCGGAGATAACTGTCAACCAGCGAATAATGAGGAAAACTTTGCTGATGCTGTTCACAACTCTAAAGGGAGGAACATTCCTCAAAGGGCAGCTGGCACCACCGAAGGGGCATCCCCTCAAGCCGGAGTAACAAGGCCGCAACCAACTCTCCACGAACGTTTGTTTAAGCAAACTTCTGAGAAAATGGCTGATGTCCACCCCGCAGAGCCTCTGAACAATGAGGAATACCTCTCGAAAATGATACGACAGATCATGAAAGAGAGCATGCAAAGAAATGAAGATGAGAGCGATTGGGGGTTTGCTCCAAGTAAGACTCCGTTCATTGAGAAAATTCTAAAAGCTGAATTTCCGAGAAAGTTTGTTCCTCCTACCATTCCAGCTTACCGAGGGACAAGCGACCCTAATCAATTTTTGTACAAATACGACTGGCACATGACGGGTGCCAGGGCAACGGATGAAATTAAATGCCGGTACTTTCCGGTGTACTTGGAAGGAGTGGCACTACTCTGGTTTACAAAGCTGCCAGCTCGACGTGTGGACCAGTTTTCCGATTTAACCCGGAAATTTAAAGAGCAATTCAGACTGTACGCTTCAAAGGCGAAAGACATAATGTCATTGTCTAGCCTTGAGCAGAATCCGGGAGAGTCTATTAAATCCTTCTTGAATCGCTTCAATATAGCTCTGGCTGAAGTTGACAACACGGAGCCACGAATGGTTTTGACTTATTTGATGCAGGCTATCGATAAGTCAAGTGAATTTGGGAAATGGCTGAAAATGAAGGAGCCAAATTCACTCGAAAATTTTTATAAGAAAGCTGACGAGTTCATGCGCTTGGAGAATCTTCCTTCTCCAGTGAAAGTGGTGGTGAAAGAGGTGGAGAATAACATTGCTGCCTCAACTAAGAAAGAATCCGGAAGTTAGAAGAAGGAGAGTAATGGTGAGAAGAAACAGAAGGACATGAAGAAACCTCGCTTCTTTAAACCCTCAGATTTCACCCCTTTAACCGACACTCTGGAAAATATCTTCTTCGCCACCAAGGATGTCGTAGAATATCCTAAACCAACTGAGATAAAGCCCGGAAAGAATGCTCTACGAAATGGAAAATTCTGTCGATTTCATAACCAACCTGGTCATGATACCAATGAATGTCGTCATTTGAAGAGCTTGATTGAAGAATTGCTAAGGCAAAACAAGCTACAACAGTACGTTAAGAGGAACAGGAATGACCCAACTCCGTCTACTCAGGGGCAACAACTCCCTGCTCACCCATCTGGTTCAGGTGAGGGAACTACCGCACATGAATCTGAAGGCCTGTTATCAATGTGATTACGGGAGGCCCACATCCAGCGGGCAGAAGCTGGGGTGAAATGGAAAGATAGGCTCGTGCTCTGAAATATGCCCTAGTGGAAGAGGATGTTTTTGTTCTGGAAGACGCTGTGCCCCTGAAACAACAGAGAACTTCTAATGATGATATTGTGTTCAAAGCTAGAGATTTCATGGGTATTGAAGCTCCAACCATGGACCCCTTGGTCATTTCTGCAGGAATTGGGCCAGCTATTATGAGACGGGTGCTTGTTGATTGCGGCGCCTCTTGCAATATACTCTTCAAGAAGACATTCGATCAAATGAAAATTCCAATGACTGATGTTCAGGCTTCATCGCAGAAGGTTGTTGGGTTTACTGGGGAACCACAGCAGCCAATTGGAACTGTCGACTTGTTTGTGGAGCTTGGAGAGGGGCAGAAAAAGGTGGTTCGAAAACAGACCTTTGTAATTATTGACAGATTTTCTGCCTATAATGCCTTCCTGGGCCGGCCAACTCTAGCTGCATTCAAAGCCAATCTCGCCCCGTGGTGCCTAACTTTGAAATTCCCCACGGATAATGGTGTTGGTGTCATTAAAGGAGATCAAAATGTTGGACGGGAATGTTATCTTATAGAACTTCGGGAGGCAAGGAAGAGAGAGATGGGAAAAGATGCAACAGCCCCGCTCCGCATCAAAAAACCAACCTTTAACAAGTACAGGGTGGCCCCTGCACTGGCGAGCATAGTGGAGCAAGGAAAGAAATGGACCCCAGAAAGGCCAGTGCAGGGGAGAATAGAGTGGTACTAGTGGAAGTAACAGTACCAGTACCTGTTGACCTTAAAGACCCGAACAAAGTGCTAAATGTGGGTTCGCAACTCAGTGTGGTAGTCCAAAATATGCTGATATCATTTTTGAAAGAAAATCTGGACGTATTCGCTTGGAGTCATGCCGATATGTGTGGAATATCTCCAGAAATTGATGTACATACTCTGAATGTTGATCTGAAATTCACACCCGTGAAACAGAAAAGGAGAACCCAAGGTCCAGAAAGGTCAGCAGCACTAAAGGAAGAAGTAGATTGACTCATGGAGAATGGATTCATCAGAGAGTCCACTTATCCAAATTGGGTTTCAAATCCAGTACTGGTTAAAAAAGCAAATGGAAAGTGGAGAGTATGCATCGACTTTTCATATTTCAACAAAGCTTGCCCCAAAGACTGCTTCCCGTTGCCGAGAATTGATCAGTTGGTAGATGGAACGGCCGGGCATGAACTGTTGTCTTTTATGGATGCTTACTCCGGGTATAACCAGATTATGATGCATGAGCCAGATCAGGAGGATACGAGCTTCATCACCGATGTTGGTCTCTACTGCTACAAAGTCATGCCCTTCGGACTGAAGAATGCAGGGGCAACATACCAAAGGCTTGTTAATGCAATGTTCAAATAACAGCTTGGGAAAACTATGGAAGTCTATGTTGATGATATGTTGGTGAAATCAAAGAAAGCAGTTGACCATATGGATCACTTAGCAGAAATGTTTGCAATTCACCGAAAGTATGGAATGAAGCTCAATCCTTTAAAATGTTCAATCGGAGTGGAGTCCGGGAAATTCTTGTGATTTATTGTAAGTGCTAGGGGCGTTGAAGCTAATCCTGCTCAAATTACTGCTCTGAGAGAAGTCAAAGCCCCTAGGACAAAGAAGGAATTGCAAAGTCTCAATGGGAAAGTTGCTGCTTTAAGCCGGTTTATTTCCAAAGCCACTGATAAATGCATTCCCTTCTTTGACGCTCTAAAGAAAGGAAAGAAAAACTTCGAATGGACTCCTAGATGCCAGAAAGCTTTCGATGAACTAATCCGTCACATGGAAGCGCCTCCAATACTCTCCAAGCCCAACGATGGCGAAGATCATTTCATATACTTAGCAGTTTCGTCTCATGCCCTAAGTGCAGCATTAGTGCGGGAAGATGCGAAAGTTCAGCGCCCGGTCTACTATATCAAAAAAAGACTTACTGGGGCAGAGATGAATTATTCAAAGCTAGAAAAGCTCGCCTACTGTCTACTAATTGCTTCCAGAAAGTTGAGGCCATATTTTCAAGCTCACCCTATCAAAGTTCTCACTGATCAACCTCTAAAGCAAGTCCTATTTCGCCCTGAGACTTCGGGCCGTCTTTTGAAGTGGAATATTTAACTTAGCCAATATGATATCACTTACCATCCCCGAAGAGCAATCAATGGACAAGCTTTAGCGGATTTCATTGCAGAATACACAGATAAAGGTGACAATGAGGAAGAGATTACAGTTGACATCCCAACCAGATGGAAGTTATATTTTGATGGCGCAAGAAATGATTACTGTTCTGGAGCTGGGGTTGTGCTTGAAACCCCCGAAGGGCGATCATTATGCTATGCGTTAAGACTGGAATTCCCTTCCACAAATAACGAAGCAGAATATGAAGCTCTAATTGCTGGTTTAAAGATTGCAAAAGAACTGAACATCAAAACATTGCAGATCTTCAGTGATTCTCAGCTTATTGTATGTCAAGTCAAGAAAGAGTTTCAAACTAAAGGAGGAATCTACCTGCTTACTTGTCAAAGGTTTGTGAGCTTCTCGATGACTTCGATACTATTCGTTAAGCCACATACCTCGAGAGGAAAATATGAAGGCGGATTCTCTCGCAAAGTATTCAAGTTCCGGAGAAGCTCAGTTATTGGGATTGGTTCCTGTGGAAGTCTTGACAGCTCCAAGCACTGATGAGATGGATATCGACTGGATCATGGCTGTATCTCAAGAGCAAGAGTCATGGATGACCCCGATCAAAGAATATCTACTCAACAGCTCCCTGCCGGAAAATTCTAAAGAACGCTGAAAGCTGTTAAGAAAAGCATCGAGATATGTAATTCAAGACGGCCGATTATACAGGCGGGGATTCTCAATGCCATTACTCCGATGTGTAACCAAGGAAGAGGCCAAGACAATTTTAGCAGAGGTGCACGGAGGAGAATGTGGGGATCATTCAGGTGGCCAAACTCTTGCCAAGAAAGTTCTCCGGTATGGGTATTTCTGGCCGGATATTAATCGAGATGTCGCTGTCTACTCCCGAAAGTGTGATAAGTGCCAAAGATTTGCAAAAATCCCGAGAGCACCTTCCACCGAATTAACACAGATGATTAGTCCATGGCCATTCGCCATTTGGGGAATAGATCTAATCGGACCTTTACCAATTGCCAAGTCAGGAATCAAATATGCTATTGTTGCCGTTGATTATTTCACTAAATGGGCTGAAGCTAAACCTTTGGCTACTATTACCTCTAAAAAGATGATAAATTTTGTGACTAAAAATATCATTTGCAGGTATGGTGTGCCGCAGAAGATAATCACAGACAACGATACCCAATTCGAAAGCGAAGATTTCCAGGACTTTTGCAAGCAATTCAAAATCCAAAAAAGCTTCTCAGCAGTGGCTCATCCGCAGGCAAATGGGCAAGTGGAAGCAGTGAACAAGATTATCAAGTCAACCATCAAAAAGCAGCTTGAGAAAGCAAAAGGTGGTTGGGTTGATAAGCTGCCACTAGCACTATGGGCATACAAAACAACCCATAAAACTACGACTGGGCACACTCCATTCTCTTTGGCATACGGATCAGAAGCAATGATTCCAGTAGAAATAGAAGTCCCTTCACACAGGAGAATTCATTTCAACCAAGCTGAGAACGAAAAATTGTAACTTGAAGCACTTGACTTCCTTGATGAAAGAAGGGAAGAAGCTAGGCTCAGAGTTGCGGCCCATCAACAAAGGATAGCTAGGCACTTCAACTCTAAAGTTCGTCAATGAAGCTTTGAGATCGGGGACTTAGTCTTGAAAAGGATCATGACAGCAACTGGAGTGTTTGGGCCAAATTGGGAAGGACCATATGTCATAGGCAATAAACTTCTTGATGGCACCTTCAAACTCACAACTATCGAAGGAGATCCAATCCCGAGAGCCTGGAACAGCAACCATTTGCGTCCATATTTTACTTAAAAAGCTCTGCTTGAAATTGTAAAATGATTATGGGTGTATCAGTTGTATTGTAAACCATTGTAAAATCAGTGATAATCAATAAAAGAGCTATAAAGTGGATGTAGGCCCAATTCTTGGCCGAACCACTATAAATTCTGTGTTCTTTATTATTATAAAATGCCTGTTTCATTTCGATGTGTAAATACTCTAAATGTATTGCTAAAATGTCGATTTAATATTGCAGGCCGTTAAAACAAAGCTTACCCATCACAAGGTCAAGTGCGCCCTGTAAATCACTCAATAAACAAATTTCAAGTCATAAAAGTTCCAGATTCAAATCCTGCATAAGAGGGATTTCATGCAAAAGGTTAATGATTCCGCCGAAGGGACACCTTCCCAAAGCAAAGGAACCAGGCTCTTGTTAATTAATTACGATCGTCTGTATAAATAGACATCTGATTAGAAAACTTGCGCCTACCCCGTGAAATCATTTAACAGTGAAATACACTTCTTTAGATAAAGCAAACCACTTGCAAAAGAAAGGAACACGGACTTAGAAGCGATAACAGGGGACCACTGATGAGCAAATGACGAAAAGACGTGGGCGAGCGGACACAAAAACAACCAAAAAGGAGTCTTCTCCAAAAAGGTTGGTGGAACCACCGAAGGGGCATCTTCTCCAAAACAAAGGCACCAGGCTCTTGCTAACTAATTGTGATCGTTTTTGCAAACAAACATCCAGTTGGATAGCTTGAGTCTACCCCGGGGATCCACTAAACCGAGTGACGTAACCTTCCTGGCAAGCCAATCAACAAAAGCCCTCTTCGGAGGCACAAGACCACTTCGGAGGCGCAACTCTTCGGAGAATAAAGACCTCTACGGAGGCACAAGCCCTCTTCGGAGGCACGCCAAAAAATGGAAGTGCTCTTCTCAACAAAAAGGTTGGTGGAACCACCGGAGGGGCACCTTCCCAAGTGGAAGGCACAGGACCTTTGTTAACTA
Source organism: Allium fistulosum (assembly GCA_030737815.1). Classification (NCBI taxonomy): domain Eukaryota; kingdom Viridiplantae; phylum Streptophyta; class Magnoliopsida; order Asparagales; family Amaryllidaceae; genus Allium; species Allium fistulosum. The sequence continues at coordinate 613,962,854 of CM060908.1, read as the reverse complement.
GTTGCGATCGTTTGCGCGAGCGAACATCCAATTAAGTAACTTGCGTCCGCCCTGTGGATCCATTTAACTGTGAGAAAGTAACTTCCAGGCAATCAAACAAGACCTCTCCGGAGGCACAAGACCTCTCCGGAGGCACAAGAACTCTCCCGAGGCACCACAAGACCTCTTCAGAGGCACAAGCCTTTCCCAAAGGCACACGCTGCCCTCCTCGGAGCAGAAGACCTTCCCCAAGGCACGCTAGACCTCTCCGGTGGCACAAGACCTCTCAAGAGGCACAAGACCTCTCCGGAGGCACAAGACCTCTCCAGAGGCACAAGACCTCTTCGGAGGCACGTCCCAGAATGAAATGCTCTTCCCAAACAACAAAGTTGACGGAACCACCGGAGGAGCACCTTCACAACATGAAGGCACAGGGCCCTTGTTAATTGACTACGATCGCTTGTGCAAACGAACATCCAATCAAGTAACTTGCGTCCGCCCCGTGGTTCCATTCGACTATGAGGAAGTAATTTCAAGCAAGAAAAACAAGAAAGCCCTCCAACGAGGCACAACAAATATAAAAGAAAAAGAAAGAAAGCCCTCCTCAGAGGCATACTTCAAGAAAGCCCTCCTCAGAGGCACATTTCAACTCTCAAGGAAGATCAACTTGTTTACCTTGAAAAAATTCTTCCCCAGAAATTGAAGTGCTGAATAAAGTCCTCTTCAGAGGCCCGCTTCACTGCATAGGGGAATCCACTTTTCAACAAATAAAAGTGATCATCCCCGAAAGTTAAAGTATTTTTTTTTTAAAAAAAAACTTCTCCAAAACGAGGCATATTCTATTAAAGAAGAATAATAGTTCCTCAAAAACGGAACAATTATTCTCTAAAATAAGAATACAAGTCTCCTCGAAAATGATCAATATTACAATGAGCCGTGGTATGGGGGCAATATGATATGATATAGCTAAATTAATAAAAGCGTTACTAAATTAACATACCACAAGCTCATTGCAATATTATGCAAAGTAAATAAAGAAACTTATGCAAAAACAAGGAATAAATGCAATCACGAATATATACAAGAAATTGTACAAGTGAAAAGAATTATTTTATTCCATACTATAAATTTTTTGTACATATGCAGGTTTCAAGCGGGGGCCGGTACCCGCACAATCTCTGGTCGATACATGCAAAAAGCAAAAAAGCAAAATAAGAAGCGTGAAGTCCAGCTCATCACTCTATCTTCCTGCTACCTTTAGAGATCTTGCCCGGCCTGATGACTTATTTCGGAAGCCGGCGTGGACGGGTCGAGGAAGAAGGAGAAGGAGATGTAGCCGGATCTTCTTCCACATTTTCTTCACCAGCAGAAGTGCTTTTCTTCTTCTTCTTCGTAATCACGCGCTTCCTCTTCTTCTTTGAAGAAGACTCACTGCCTGGAGTAATTACCTCAGATAGCTTCATGTCATCGTCATGAGTTTGCTCCGGAGTCTTTTCACCTTCTCCAAGTTCCTCAGCCTTCTGCTCTTGCGAAGCAGGTGGATCATCCAAGCCTCGAAGGACTTCTATTTGCTCTTCCTGCGACCCTGGCTGAGAAGAAGGAGTGACTTGAAGGGATGGAGGAGGAACAGCTGGAAGAGGAGAAGTTTGTGTGGCGCTTGGTGTTTTCGCTACAGAAGAAAAGAAGTTAAAATCAGTATTCTCTGAAAAAAGAGAAGATATTAGATCATCAGGACTTAAGTAATAAGTGATAAATTCATTGAGCTCAGTTGAATCGAACAAGTAGTCTACTTGAGTTAAATCAGACTTGGAGTTACCTGGAGAAGTCGGCTTAATCACGACGATTTCAAAGTTTTCGGCTTCAGCATCATCCTGGGTCTTCTCCTCAACTTGAACGGTGGGAGGCTCGGTAATGGAAGTTTTAAATTCGGCTTGTGCAGGAGGTGGAGAATAAGAACTAGAGCCGATGGTATCAGGGTCGACCGAAGCCGGAGGACGAGCGAGGTCAGTTAAAGGGGCTTTCTCCAAACGCTATCCTCCTACTACTTTGGATCGCTCTCTAGCAAGCTGTTCTTTTCCCCTGGCAAGGGCAGTACGTGCTTCATCGTCCAGATAAAGCGCCTCAAGATCTGCCTCTTCATAGCCAGCACCTCCAAACATATCAAGTATGGCTTCCCACACTTCTGCCAAAGTAATCTCATACTTAGGTCCCAAAAATGAGAGACTACCACGACCCTAGACACTATGCAAATAAAAATCGAATAAAGTAGAGCTGATATTGGCCTTAGTTGCCTCATGAGTTTCTTCGGCTGCAACTTGGCCGGCAACTGCCTCATCACGCTCTTTTTCAACTTTAAGAAGTCGAGCTTTTAACATATCAATTTCCACACCTTGGGAGCTGATTTTTTCCCGCAATTGGACGGTGTCATTGCGCTACTTTTCAACAATATGCTGCTCCACTTCAAGTTTGGATTCAGCATCTCGCTGAGCAGCATGAGCATCCCGAACCTGCTTCTACAGCATCTCTTCCTTTTGTGTATAGGAAGAGGAAGAAGTGGCAAGCTCATTCTTTAGTCTCTTGACTTCAGACTCAAGCCTCGCGTTATCATCTGCGATGTTTGTCATTTCTACTTCGTGTTGCCTAAGAATCTTCTTCCACTCCGACTGATCATTCTCCATAGTCAACATGGCTTCGAGATTCATTCGATTAACCCTTTGAAGCTCGTCGACCAGCTTTTGCCATCCGGACATTCTCTCGATGTCAAGCTTGACGGCATCAGGTTTCCTTAACATCGCTTGTTTGTCGATGGGAACCAAGTCGAGATCAAAACGAACTCCTTTCAAGCACCAATTTGGGAATCGTCTTTGGAGTGTTGGCGGAGCATCCCTGACTTGGTACTGAGGTCTATTAATAATCGTCTGAATGTCAGTTTTCTGGAGAGTAGGAGAACCGGCAGGGATGTCAAGAGGAATAGGAGCATCAGGCTTTTCAGAAATTGCAGACGCGTCACCAAGCTTGGCTCGCTTGCTTGGATCTTCAAAGATGTGACTCTTCCCTTTGTCATCATGGGATTTTCTTTTGTGGGAATCGTCACCTTTGTGAGAAGAGTCATATCGTTCACCCCTTCTCCCTTGTCGCTCCTCATTGTCTCGCCTCTCACGAGCCTTTCTAGCAGCTCTCTCTTCATCTGTTTCTCTGGGGGCAGAGAGATAGCGCCTGTAATCATAAGAGCCTTGCTTTCCATAGCATTGGAAATTGTCGTAGTACGAACCACTACGTCCCATCGGAGAATCTGAAAATAAAAAAAAGACAAGTGTTAAAAATCTTCAAAGTAAAGAAGCCGAGTGCATTTAATCGCCAAAAAATCTTAAGTGTGTGTGATGTGCAAGCTACACGCATCAAACTACAAACCACTCGTTGGCTTGGGGGTAATATCGGCTTTTGCAGCTGGCGTTAACTCTTGGGTTGAAGGAGTTTGTTGCAAGGCGGATGTCGCCTCAATTGCTGAAGAGATGACTTTAGCAGTGGTAATGTCGTCTTTAAAGAGCTCCTGTGAAGTTACCATCAGATCGCTTAATTCACCATAAATGTCATCACCGCCGTGTCCAGCGGAGTTTTCTTTTTCAACCCCTTCTTCAATTACTGGGGAAAGTGTAAACTTGCCAGATGAACCCGCAACATCTGCAGAGGTGGAACACTTCACCAATACAGCCTCTATAGCAGTTTCCTTCGATGCAATCTCTTCTGCAGAAACTGGGGCACCCGATATCTCTGCTTGAGAATCAGAAACTTCATCAATCTGAGTAGATCGAGAGGGGTGTAAAAGTCCGAAATGGTGCAAAACTCGTCTTTCAGCAAAAATTTAGCGCTTCTCTCTTCAACCGCCACGGAACTTAGTGTTTCAAAAGTCGGCTTGAGACTGGGATCCCTGAGCGGAGGAGGGAGTGCTACAAAAAGTAAAAATTAAAGTTAGGTACTTGGCCATCCGAGTTTCAAGAAATTCGGAAAAAGTAAAGTGAACGGAAATTTGCAATCTTACTTCCAACTCTCCAGACGGCATAGAACCCTGGGGGGCAGCGGACGAAGAAGAATTGACTTAAAAACCCGTGTGCACTCTCGGGCAAGTCTAGAATCAATTTACGGTTTCTTGCGCCTCTCACAAGTATAATTTAAGGGTGATCTTTGTTTTTTGCAAAGGTGCATAAATAACAAATCTCTTCAAAACTTGGAAGACGGTCGAGTGTCCTTCTGAACAGCACACACAACCCCATCAAGATGGCATAACCATTGGGGTGTAGCTGGAAGGGAGAGATAGTTAATCGAAGAAGAAGCTGTCGAAGAAAATCATTAAAGGGCGGAATAGCTCCACTCAAACACATCTGACGATTAACTGCGACAAAACCGAGAGGTGGCCTGTCAGCACTATCGTTTACCCCGAGAAGCAAAGCGTCCGTTTCGGCGATACCAAACTAAATACATAGTTGGCGGAACGCTCGCTGATTTAGAGTAGTCGAAATTCTTTCTGGAGGACTATCCAAGAGATTAGCTATGGGGAAGACTTCTTCAGCTTGTCCAACCGTCTCTTCTTGTTGAGAAGACATTCTACACAAGGAACTGGACATTCAAATATGAAGGTGCACGTTTCCTAATAGTGTGTGAAGTGTTGTGCAAAACAATTGAAATGACAAGTAAATAAAATTAAACGTGAAATAGTACTGATTGATGCACGTCAATTCAGAAAGTTTCGAAGCTTGTTATTAAATCAAAGTTAAGTGTAGTATCAATGCAGATGATATTTAGCAATTTGTAAGTTGTAACTGTATGAATTTTTGCATTGACACTTCGTTTAATCAGTTGAATCGCAATACTTCATCAAATTCATGCTGTTTTGATTAAGTAAAATATCATTTCTTTAATCTAATCCATCACTCGATGCGGGCGGTCGATGATGAGTATATTCGTCCTATTTTTCTGCAAATGTTGTGTTTAATAGGTTGTTAGCATTAAAGTTAATATAATCTATAAAGAAATTCAACAAAGTTCAAGTTCAAATAGTTCAAGCAAGTTCTTTCAAATTGCACAAGAGTTCCAATTTTGTTCATCTCTTAGGTCGTTCAGCGACCTAGTATAGATCGAGTTCTCTTTAAGTCGCACTGTGCAAGTCAAAAGGTTCATGGCATGAAGCTTCAAGTCAAGGCAATGCAAATTCGTTCAAGTCCTAGCTCGACCACAACCTAAAACCTATGCCGCAAAAAGTTAGGTCGTAAACTTGTTAAGTCGTTCTTCTTGGAAATTCATGTGCAAATTTAACCAAGTCCTAGGTCATTTGAATCCCAGCGCGACCTAAAAGTTAGGTCACAGATTCGAACGATCCTTAGGTCGCAAGAATTCCTAGGTCGGTTGATTCGTTAGGTCGGCCAAGTTCTTAAGTCGCTTAGATCTGCTAAGTCGCTAACTTCTTCCCTACTCAACAGCTTGCTATCTTGTTAACTAGTAACCCGATAACCCGTTATCACCCACACAATGAAATCCATCATCCTCTTCGTGAAATTGATTACACCTTTATACCACCAAATCACCCGAAAATCAATTCAAAACATCTCCAATCCATCATAGATTCAACGCATTGCTGTGCTTCCATGAATCACAAACGACAATCAAAAGTTGATCACAACAACGACATAGTTAATGGTGACCAGAGACCAATCGCAACCTAACTCGAAAATGAAGCATAGCGTACAAAATCGATCTGGGGTTTGAAGGTTGGAATTCGCGGTTCGATGGTAATCAAGAAATGGATACGGATCTAGTTCACTTACGCAATATGATAGCAAGGATGAATCGTCGACTGAATAGTTCGAATTCGCCTTTGAAATCACGAAGTTTCGTCAATAGCAGAGCGGGAAATTGGAGCAGTTTGGTAAGGAAGAAGCAACGGCCTAGCAATTTATACGGGGCTGAGAGAAGAAGGCGAATGGGCACGCGAGCTAACGTATGTTTTAGGTCGCTCACGACCTAGCAAAGTTAGATCGAAGCACACGACCTATGACATAGGCCTGTACTTTGAGGGACATGTGTTAACTCCTCTTTTTGAAGCGACCTAAAATACTAACAACCGAGCGACCTATCTCCTGAAAGAGGCCAGCGACCTAAAGGCCAGAACAACCTAACGACCTAAAGGTTATCGCGACTTAGCGACCTAAAAATAACTAAAAGCTATAACGACCTAAAAAGTTAACAGGCAAGCGACCTAACTGGTCCGAGAGGCGAGCGACCTAACGGTTCAAACATTCAACGACCTAACGAGGAAAGAAGGGATCGACCTAGCGACCTAACGACCTAAAGCTTTAACGACCTAACATCACGGAAAATCTTAGCGACCTAAAGATGGAGCGACCTAACGACCTAAAGGATGGAGCGACCTAACATACAATGACTTAAAGTCTCAAGCAACCTAGTGACCTAAAGGATAAAGCGCCTAGCGACCTAAACGATAAAAGTTCTCAGCGACCTATCTTAGGTCGTTCACGACCTACAACTTAGCAACCCATTCAGACAGAACAAGTGCAGCACTGCTTCTAAAACTCCAGCGACCTACGACTTACCTTAGGTCTTTCACGACCTATGACTTGTCACCTGTAAGTGAAAATTTGTTAAGCCGCAAATGAAGCCCACTAGGTCGCCCACGACCTACACCTTATTTTAGGTCGTTCACGACCTAAAACCTGTCCAGATTTTCCTCTATAAATACAGCACCATCTACAACTTGAAGGGGACTTTTGGATCATTCTCTAAAGCGCCGATACTCTGTTGCTCTCTTGATTCAACCGACACTTCAAGCATACCAAACACCGAAGACACTACAACAAGCTTTGAGGAAGATCTTACACATCCAATATGGATTCAAAGAGCCTTTCGAGATCAAAGTTTGAGTTACTCGTCTAAAGTGGTGTTGTAATCGAAGATTGTTGTAAAAGTTGTAATTGATTCAGCAATAAAGAAGATTAAAGTGGACATAGGCTAAATATTAAGCCAAACCACTATAAAATTGTTGTCTTTTACTGCTTTTCTGTTATTTCTCTGCCTATATTCTATTCCCGTAAAAGTGGGTGGTGCTTTCACCTTTTCTTTACACACACCAGGGTGTTAGCATACGATTTTTACGTTAACTAATATAATTATTCCTAGAATCTACACTATCATTTCATGTAGATTAAAGATTATTACACTAAAATTAATACGGTTCTTCATTTGATATCCATTATCCAATTTCAAACTACATCAATTTATACACATACATTTAAATGGTTCAAGGTGTGGTTAACACTATTTCTACGTGTCAGTTAATCTAACATTAAATGGGTCATATTATACAAATTTAACAAATCAAATTCAACACATATATCAAATTTAAATTATTAACCATCCTAAATCAAATTCAATTGCATGTTATTTATCACTTTAAACATTAACAATTTAACGTCCAATGTCAACATCAAACAATCAATCATTTAACAACCAAACTGGATCATCATTGTATAAATAACAGACAATGGTGTCAGATGTCACAGGTGAACTGATATAGGTAAAAACATATATATAACAGTGTAGATAACTAACAGCAGCATATTTCAATTGTCGTTTCAATTGAAATCAAATTTAATAAATAAAAGAACATTAATCGTGAGTGATTACTCACCTTTCGAGGCTAGAGAGAACAAGAGATGACACAGATATGCACACTGATACGAACACTGAAATTGTGTTACGAACCCAAGCAGGAATTTGATGATCAAAGCTGATAAAAAAAGAATAGACGAAATCAAATCAGGATTGGGTCGATGATGATAAATGATATAACCAAATTTGTTAAAAAATAATATCCATTTAAAGCACATATATATAAATCAAAATAAATATTTTATTTTCAATGCCTAATATATTCGACAACACCAAAAATTTAAACTCATAAAATATCAACACTTCATAATAAATTTGAAATAACAGTTATTATAAAATTAATATTTATAAAATCACTTAAATCCAAAATAGTATATAAACAAATATGCAAACCACAGAATTCACACGCAAACAAAATATATATATACCAGAATTTAAACAATATTATACTTAGAACACTACATGTAAATATTATATTCTAAATAAATTTTTGCAAGATGTTGTTTATTCATGCAAATGGATTTGGCACCCACTATATACAGTAATCCAAATAATAATATAACAGATATACTTACAACCATACATATAATATCCACACAGTAATCAACATAATTACTTCCTCATACCAACTACGGCCAAGACTTCCAATATACATAACACTGATGTAAGCCTTTACACACATATCATATACAGTTTTATAACTTTTACAATATTTTTGAAGTCAAACATATATAACAACACTGTTTATATAATATATAAACTAACCCACACCATATACGCCTTAACAAATGCAGCTGAAACATAAATATAAACAATTGCCGAAGCAAAACTTATGCAAACAATACATAACTGCAACCCAATGTATACTTTCCTATATAAAGCTTTATGCATTATTATTATATTCTAAAATATATATACATACGAGGCATGAAAATCAGCATAATACTATATATAAAATAATGTAGCCTATATAAATCTATACAGGACCAACAAAACAACAAACAAAAAAAATTATAAAGAACTGGTGTATATTTCTTATATATAAAAGCAACAGATTTTATATAGAACTAATATATATAGTTTACATACTTTACACTATTATAGACTAAAAGCAGATAAAAGTTTATAAACTAACTTATTTATTGTTGATAGAATATAAACCTTATAACATCTAATATATTATATAATTCTTCTAAACTAACATATATATAAAACTGTTGTACATATTTATTTAAACTTGTTAACTAATATATAAACTATAACAAAAAATATACCTATACAAGCTAAATGCAAACCACTGTTCACAAAATATAAACAAAATATGCATGTGTAGTTTAGTATATAAAGAACAACAAATGTTAGTATGCAAATAACATACACTTATAAACAAATATAAAAGTATATATATAATCATACCAATTCTACAAAATATGTTTTTGACAAATCATACTTATATACTTCAAAAACTATAGCCTGGAAATAGCATTCAACCCAAAATTATACACGTAACCCATAAATAAATATATAAAAGGAAAGCTTACAGTTGATGAGGGCTATTGGGTGGTTGCGATGCAAAGGCTCGGTGGAGAAAAAGTGATGCAGCGGCAATGGTGTATGTTGGTAGAGAAATGGAGTCGTGGTGGAGGAAGAGGGAGGGTGGACAGGAAGGTGAGGCTGCTATGGTGGTTGTCGTGGAGTAGGGTCGAGAGGAGATGAACGGTAGGCGTTTGATGGTGGGTTCGCGAGTGGTTGCATGGCAAAGGCTAGTTGTGAGGGTGTACGGTTTTCGGTGGTAGTGGCGGATGGAGGCGGAGGCTATTGGAGGAGAGGCTATCAGTCTAAGATGGGAAGATGGAGGCCGATCGAAGGCTTAGGCGAAAGACGGATCAGCGGAGGGGAGGGGAAGAGGTGAACGGAAAAGGAAAGAAAGAAGAAAAGGAAGAATGAATGAACATCAAACTTTGATCTGTTGTATAAATTTGTATATATTATTTATTTGCAATAGTGTGAACAGAGAGGAGATAGAGAGGCAGAGGAAACACACCATAATTATGAAGCAAGGGAAATAAAAATTAATCGGCACTGTAAATTTTATGGATAATAGAAAAAGCCATCGGGTGAATTCAAGAATTCATTTATGGTAAATGACCGTTGTTCTTCAAGGTGTTTAAATGAAATGCCATCAGGAAACTGAGGCTAAAAAACAAACTACAACAGTTAACTGTTTACTAATTTCACGGCGTATAAGAGTTTTAAAAAAAAATAGAAATAAATATACCATCGAGATCAGTACGGTGAGGCTATCAAAACAGTATAAAATTATCAATGGCACGATCGAATTATAAAAAAAAATTCGAATTTTTATACTAGCGGAAATGTAGGAAAAACGTATGAAAATAAGATTGACGGTGCTAACGAAGCCCGAATTTGGAAAAACGAAAAATGACGTCTTGCTCAGAAGATGATTTAGAATTTTTCTATATAAAAATATTCAGGTTTCGAAAACATTTTATTTTCATCAATTCCTAACTGAATAAATTGAAATAAAATTACACACGAAATAAACTTTCATATTTTCGGACGAAAATTTCCCAGTTGCTATGTTTAACTAGACGTATTTCAAATATTAAATTTTTATTTCAATATTTTATTGTTTACAATTTCTCATATTTTAATAAAAATAAATAAAACAAGTAAAAATTGTCGATAATTTACGGGTCATTACACTCTCCCCCACTCAAAATTTTTCGTCCTCGAAAAGGAAGGAGGTAGGGGAATAGAAACAACCAGAAGAAAATAGATTGAAAATAAAGCAAAACAATTAGTTCAAACCATATAAATTTCAATTTAAGTTAACTTATATTCAACAATTGACTTTAAACTCAAGGAATTTCATTAACTTGGTTTATTTTCAATTTATTATTGTTTGTTACAAAATTTATTTCGACACAATTTTATTTTATTAATCCATTTATTATTCAACTAACCTTGTATTCTATTTATCTCTATTTAAGTGTATAACATTTTTATACGCACTCGAATTTTATTTATAAAGGCAATTTATATTGTATACTATCCAATTACATTGTTAACTTTTTTGAGCAATTTAGGTAAGTTATTGAATGCAATCGAGTATTATACAAGTGAATTTTTAATTGAATTCTCTTAAGTTTAAATATTAATTCAAAATTTTGGTTTTAAATATTAATTCAAAATTTTGGTTTCATTTATAATTGAAACAATTCTTTAAGAAGATTCAAGAATTTAATTTTCGATTATCTTCAAACAATTTAGATATTAATATGTTTATATATTTTACATATATCAAAATAATCATATGCCAATATATATATTATAAATCAAGACATACTTTAGAATTTTAAGTCAATTTAATTTTCAAAACAAAAGTGTAGCAAAGCTACAGAATGGTCTTTCCATTTCGAAACTCGAAAAATGAACGTCGATGGTGCGGCCGTCATCACCGAAATTATTTTCCAGCGACAAATCAAGAGAGCACTGGTTTAAAATTTAAAATTTCTTTGAAATGATTTCTATTCGAAAATAATATATCCTCTAAAACTTAAAAACCAAGTTGAAATCACCGAAAATTTAAATTCTCAAATTCTTGATTTAAATACATTTCAAATTTCAAATCAATTTATAGCCAAGTTTATAAATTCATTTATTTATATTGCAGTAGTCAATTGTTTACAAAACAATAAATGATAATCAAATATTATCATTCCAACAATTAATTTATTAACGGTATGGTTAAAGAAAATTCATACTTATATATATAGTAAAATCATACAACTTTATTTTATTTTCCAAACTTGAAAACAATATTGTGTCAGCTTGCTCTACTAAAGTGTTTTGGAAATCCTATCGATAGCGTTGATCAGACAAATCGATCGGAAACTCAAATCAACATCAACAACTCAAACAACACAGCATATATTAAAACATTTATATATTAGTTTACAAATACATTTCTTTGCTCGACGATATAGGAATGAATTTTCAAAATAAGGTTAGAGATTCAAATTTGATGGACTCAAATTAAAGATAATTTTTGATTTAAAGATAATTTCGAAACAAAGATGAGATAATTAAATAACAAAATAGGGAGATGATAAGTTTATATAAATCACGGGCAACCTAAACCAGGTCGACCGTGACTTCAAGAATAAGATCGATGTAGAATTTCGAGGCAAATCTACATTCGATCTCAAGAAATAGAATTCAGGTATAGCAGGAAATAGATAGCATCGTAAACCGAGAATACAGAAATCTCCGATAAATCAATTCCTATTGTAAAGGAATTTCACCCCTTTACAAATCATTCGAAGAGTGGCGAGACCGCCAAGTTATTATAGAGATCATTCGAAGCAGAGTTATTGGATACTCTAGAATTCAGACGAATACGTATAGTGAGGGACAAGAATGAATTTCGGAAACGAGGGGACGTTCCAAAATTCAAAAGAATCGAGTAAAAGGAAGAGATCCAAACTCGAATGAAAGTGATTCTGTAAATACATTTACCCTATATGCTAAGTTTTGCCTAGAGCTACCAAAGCTCTGATACCAACTGTAACGACCCGCTATTTTGGACTATTCGTATCCGCACATGTCGGACTTAAATAATTCAAAATACCGAATTGTTAATTTAAAATTTGGCAAAATTGAACATATATAGTAAATAAATAATCACAGATCATAGACACAGAGTAATAAATGCAACGGAAAACAAAAGATAGTAGTTCATGAAGCTACTATATACATATCAGAGTTAAATAAGGTACAACAGATGTCTCAAATACAATAGTCAAATACAATAATCAGAATACAATCACTGGAATCGACTGCATATATGAAAGATGGATAGATAGATGGATCTCCAAGCGAAGCTCCAACTCCAAAGGTGAGTCTCTAATACTGGTACACTCAGTCTGACCCGAGCATAAAGCAAAACACAAAACACTCGAGTCAGGATTAACATTCTTATATTTATAAATCCAACTCAAGTGAAATAACAACTGGAATACAAGTAACTTAAAGGATGTTTGAAATAATCATCCTTTAAGGATCCGTTAAACTATCTACTATGTAGTAGGGTACGATAAGTAGATAATGCCTATCAGTAATATAAAGTATCAAAATAGCATTAAGGCGTTACCATTATCCCCCTTAACACATTTTATATAAGCATTATAGTCTATACAACACTGTAAACTCCACCGTAAACTAGTGGGATATAAGGGAGTACTCCATAGGTATAACACAAAACAAATCGTAGTGGTCGCGTATAAAAGGATACAAGTATGACAAGGCACATGAGGCAATACCCAAGGTATTGAAACTACCGTTTGCCTGATCCGGACTGGTGAGAACGCATCGCAGCAGCGATCGCAACACCGCGAAACAACACTCCCAAAAGTACGAGGGTGCACCAATCGATAACAAGTAATGAGTAGTTTACGAAGAAGTGTGTTCACTCGAGGTAGCTAACCCCATTTGGTCCGGCACGGCTCCTGTTTTAGTCATTTCCAATTTGACACAAGTGTTAAGGCTATCCATTATCGTTCTCTTTCTTCAGTCATCACGTACATCATTCCAACCACTTCATTTTGGATCATACTCCGCGTATAGTTATTAAAGTGGTTTTCAGTTTAGACAGTAAGTATGTCCCTAACCGATTCCGGTCTCTTTAATAACTTTCGTAATTATTACACCGATTGGTCGTTAATATATTTCAAAAGCAAATCAAATTCCATTTAAAATAGAATTTGTAAACCCACATTTCATTGATCTTTCTAAATCAATTTCCATAATTTACGTTTCAAAACTTCCAAATTACAATTTCAAAATCTTATAATTCAATTTCAATTTTTATGTAAAACAATTCAAATATTGATTCAAGTTCCTATATAAGTTTCATTCTGAAATCATTTAAATTAATTTAATTTAACATTCGAATCAATTTAAATTCATTTATCGAATTTATTCAGTATTCATTAAGTAAATTAGTCATTCATAACAATTTCTATTTAACTTCCAATTCATTAAATCAATTACTTAAGTTCAACTTCATTATATCAAAGCTTACAAATTTAATTAGATTAAATTCATCAAGTCAATTCTTTAAATTACAAGTCTTACATTATTTTCAATAAATCACATTTCTATTTCTTGTTAAAGAAAATTCCAATTTCACTTATTCATTTACTTAGTTACACATTTCAAAACTCAATTAATAAAGAAACTTAAATTTAATTATTCGAGAAGTTCAATAAAATCAAAGCATAGCAAATTATTATTCAAGAAGTTCTTCATTTGATATCTAATATCCAATTTCAAACTACATCAATTTATACACATATATTTAAATGGTTTAAGGTGTGGTTAACACTATTTCTACGTGTCAATTAATCTAACATTTAAATGGGTCATATTATACAAATTTAACAAATCAAATTCAACACATATATCAAATTTAAATTATTAACCATCCTATATCAAATTCAATTGCTTGTTATTTATCACTTTAAACATTAACAATTTAACGTCCAATGTCAACATCAAACAATTAATCATTTAACAACCAAACTGGATCATCATTATATAAATAACAAACAATGGTGTCAGATGTCACAAGTGAACTGATACAGGTAAAAACATATATATAACAGTGTAGATAACTAACAGCAGCATATTTCAATTGTCGTTTCAATTGAAATCAAATTTAATAAATAAAAGAACATTAATCGTGAGTGATTACTCACCTTTCGAGGCTAGAGAGAACAAGAGATGACAAGGATATGCACACTGATACGGACACTGAAATTGAGTTACGAACCAAGCACGAATTCGATGATCAAAGCTGATAAAAAAAGAATAGACGAAATCAAATCAGGATTGGGTCGATGGTGATAAATGATATAACCGAATTTGTTAAAAATCAATATCCACTTAAAGCACATATATATAAATCAAAATAAATATTTTATTTTCAATGCCTAATATATTCGACCAACACCAAAAATTTAAACTGATAAAATACCAACACTTCATAATAAATTCGAAATAACAGTTATTATAAAATTAATATTTATAAAATCACTTAAATCCAAAATAGTATATAAACGAATATGCAAACCACAGAATTCACACGCAAACAAAATATAAATATACCAGAATTTAAACAGTATTATACTTAGAACACTACGTGTAAATATTATATTCTAAATAAATTTTTGCAAGATGCTATTTATTCATGCAAATGGATTCGACACCCACTATATACAGTAATCCAAATAATAATATAACAGATATACTTACAACCATACATATAATATCTACACAGTAATCAACATAATTACTTCCTCATACCAACTACGGCCAAGACTTCCAATATACTTAACACTGATGTAAGCCTTTACATACATATCATATACAGTTTTATAACTTTTACAATATTTTTGAAGTCAAACATATATAACAACAGTGTTTATATAATATATAACCTAACCCACACTATATATGCCTTAACAAATGCAGCTGAAACATAAATATAAACAATAGCCGAAGCAAAACTTATGCAAACAATACATAACTACAACCCAATGTATACTTTCCTATATAAAGCTTTATGCATTATTATTATATTCTAAAATATATATGCATACGAGGCATGAAAATCAGCATAATACTATATATAAAATAATGTAGCCTATATAAATATATACAGGACCAACAAAACAACAAACAAAAAAATTATAAAGAACCGGTATAAATTTCTTATATATAAAAGCAACAGATTTTATATAAAACTAATATATATAGTTTACATACTTTCACTGTTATAGATTAAAAGCAGATCAAAGTTTATAAACTAACTTATTTATTGTTGATAGAATATAAACCTTATAACATCTAATATATTATGTAATTCTTCTAAACTAACAAATATATAAAACTATTGTACATATTTATTTAAACTTGTTAAATAATATATAAACTATAACAACAATATATACCTATACAAGCTAAATGCAGAACACTGTTCACAAAATATAAACAAAATATGCATGTATAGTTTAGTATATAAAGAACAACAAATGTTAGTATGCAAATAACGTACACTTATAAACAAATATAAAAGTATATATATAATCATACCAATTCTACAAAATATGTTTTTGACAAATCATACTTATATACTTCAAAAACTATAGCTTGGAAATAGCATTCAACCCAAAATTATACATGTAACCCATAAATAACTATATATGAGGAAAGCTTACAGTTGATGAGGGCTATTGGGTGGTTGCGATGCAAAGGCTCGGTGGAGAAAAAGTGATGCAGCGGCAATGGTGGATGTCGGTAGATACATGGAGTCGTGGTGGAGGAAGAGGGAGGGTGTATAGGAAATCGGGGCTCCTATGGTGGTTATCGCGGAGTAGGGTCGAGAGGAGATGAACGGTAGGCATTTGATGGTGGGTTCGCGAGTGGTTGCACGGCAAAGGCTAGTTGTGAGGGTGTATGGTTTTCGGTGGCAGTGGCGGATGGTGGCGGAGGATACTAGAGGAGAGGCTATCAGTCTGAGGTGGTAAGATGGAGGCCGATCGAAGGCTTAGGCGAAAGACGGATCAGCGGAGGGGAGGGGAAGTGGTGAACGGAAAAGGAAAGAAAGAAGAAAAGGAAGAATGAATGAACATCAAACTTTGATCTGTTGTATAAATTTGTATATATTATTTATTTGCAATAGTGTGAACAAAGATGAGACAGAGAGGCAGAGGAAACGCACCATAATTATGAAGCAACGGAAATAAAAATTAATCAATACTGTAAATTTTATGGATAATAGAAAAAGCCATCGGATGAATTCAAGAATTCATTTATGGTAAATGACTGTTGTTCTTCAAGGTGTTTAAATGAAATTCCATCAGGAAACTGAGGCTCAAAAACAAACTACAACAGTTAACCATTTTCTGATTTCACAGCGTATAAGAGTTTTAAAAAAACAGAAATAAATATACCGTCGAGATCAGTACGGTGAGGCGATCAAAATGGTATAAAATTATCAGTGGCACGATCGAATTAAAAAAAAAATTAGAATTTTTATACTAGCGAAAATGTAGGAAAAGCGTATAAAAATAAGATCGACGGAGCTAAAGAAGCCCGAATTTGGAAAAACGAATAATGACGTCTTGCTCAGAAGATGATTTAGAATTTTTCTATATAAAAATATTCAGGTTTCGAAAACATTTTATTTTCATCAGTTCCTAACTGTTTAAATTGAAATAAAATTACACACGAAATAAACTTTCATATTTTCGGACGAAAATTTACCAGTTGCTATGTTTAACTAGACGTATTTCAAATATTAAATTTTTATTTCAATATTTTATTGTTTACAATTTCTCATATTTTAATAAAATAAATAAAACAAGTAAAAATTGTCGATAATTTACGGGTCGTTACATTAAAAATATCGAAAACCTATATTTTGATATATGGGATGACCTACTTTCGTTTCAGAAACGAAATGGGCTTTTCAGGTTGTTATCGTTTTGACCCAATTTGATCTATCCATTTATTCTTATCTGTCTCTATCTGTATAAATGGATATTTCCTGAAACCCTAGCTGTCTATTCCAAATTCTGTACGTATCTGTTCAATTATCTCTTCTTTCTTCTCAATAGCTGAAACCGTAATTCCCAAATTAAAAATCAAATTGAAAACTCAAACTCTTCAAACCATATCAAATTATATATCTTTGGAAAGCTCTCGATGAGCATAATCTTGATCTGCTATTCATTTTTGCAATTGAGTCTTGGATTGGCTAGCAATCGTTAAAGAAGTCTCAGATGTTAAAACTAGGGTTGTCGATTCAATGGTGGATTTTCACCCGTTTGTCGATCGAGAAGTTGCTACTAGTAGAGGAGATGAAGATGACTGCATTCATGGTCTCAGTTTCTAGAGTTTGGTCAGAGATCGTTAGAAATCGAGCAATTCAAGGCGGCGGCGGCGAGTGTGTAACGACCCAGAATTTATATTAATTAAAAATTTGAATATTTAATTGATTTTAAATATTAACAAGTTAAATTTATAAGTCGGAAAATTTTAATTTCGAATAACTGGATTTAATTGAATAAATTAAATCGATAAATTAAATAGTGAAATTCCAGAAATAATTGAAATCTGGATTAAATGTGATTAAAAATGATTTGTAAAGTTATATTTAATCATATTGAAGTTATAATGATGTTATAGAACTTTTAAAATTGCATTTAGAGTTAATCTGTGAAAATCGAATATTTTAATATTTAATCGACTAGTGAAATTAGCCATTTTTCGAACAGTCTCAGAATTGGATGAAACTAGTTCCATTGGATCCGTAATAGTTTGTTATTATCGGATTTCAATTTTCGTAGCAATCGGAGTTTTCGTTTGATCGTGGCAGCTCAAAACGCATCGAAATTGTTTTAATATTTATTTGGCGAGTTAAAATAGTCATTTTTTCAAAAAGTCTTGGATTTTGATGAAACCAGTTTCATCGGATCTGTAATGTTAAATTATTGTATGGTTTCAAATTTAGTGTCAATCAGATGTACGGTTTGTCCGGGGCAAGCCAAAACGCATCGAAATCGGTTGAATTTAAATTTGATCGTTTAATTCTGTAACTCGCACAGATGACCGAATTAGCTCTCGAAACACGTTCCATTGTGTTCGGAACGTGGGGTAAACTTTAGAAACGTCAGTCGGCACGCTCGATTTGGAGTTCGGAAAATCGGATGAATAGTAAATTGGGAATATTTTCTATAAAAGCACCCCATCCTTCACAAATTTCACAAAACCCTAACTACAAACCCTAGCCGCCAGTTCTAGAGACCAATGGCCGAAATGCTACGAATTTCATCTCCTTCGATCTCCTCATCTACGCGTTTTTAGGCAACAACTTCAACTAGGGAATTGAAGGGCTTCGCGAGCTCTACGATGTGAACGGCTATGATCGCCTAATTCGCGATAGGGAGGCCAAAATCGAGCGACAAAGGCACCGTGTTCGTGCTCGTGCTTCGATCTGGAGAGGCCACCGAGCTCCTCGATACTCGAGCCATGGGTGAAGCTTGTGATGGCGTTTCATTTGACAATGCTCGATCGACATGAAATTGATCGTGGGTGGTCGCGATTTTCGATTGTTTGACGCGTTCATGGGTTTCGGTCGCGATTCATTTACATGGAGAAGATGATGCGCATGCAAGGGCTGGATCTAGCCTATGGAAAATGTGCGGCCCTGATTAATTAGGGCTACAGATTAAAGATGATTTGTAAATTTTTTTTATATGTACAATGTTTAAAATGTTGTAACTCTTTCATACGAGATCGAAAAATTACGAAACAACTTGCGTTGGCTTCGTTTTGTCGAGCTCTACGCAATGCAACTAGATTGGAAGCGATCGGATTCAGTGAAAATTTTGAGTGAAATTAAACGTCCGTTTAATTTTATTCAAAATAAAACGCAGGAATGAAATTTAAAGCAAGGTGAGAACTTCTCACTCAATCGAATTGTTTCGATTTATATTTTAAATAGTTAGATTTAAAATTGTTGATTGTATGCCTGAATGATGATTGCTATCTATTGATTATTAAAATAGACATTATACGCCGTTATTAAGCGGAGGTTATTTATTAAAAACATATACCGCGATAATTCTACATTGAAGTGGAATTGGTATTATATATGTATATAGCAATATATATATATATTGGAATATATATATATTGGAGTTGTTGATTTCCCGCATTGTATAGCGGATGAGACCCTATTACGCCGCATAATAGCGGATAATATTTATTAAACCCATATACCACGATATTTCGTACTGGAGAGGAATTGGTATTGTGCTAACATCTGTGGATGCAGGGAAGCAGGTTGGAGGGATCCAACTGGATTCCTCACCAAATATTTATTTGATTATAGATATTGTGATATTTGTTGATTATCATATGACGATATATGATGTTTGATTGTTGTGATTGATGATTGGTGCTGTTGCATCATCGGATCCATTTTTAAAGTTATAAAAATTATGATTTTTGTGAAATATAACCAAAGTGTGATTTTTGAAAAAAATAGTTGGTTGATTTATTTTAAATGGTTTAAATTGGGATTTTTGAATAACTATAAACGATTTATGTAAAAGATCTATAAAATTGACATTTATAAATTAAAAATATTGGAATTATAAGATGAGTTTTTATAAGTGTTAAAAAGAAGTATAAATGGATTTCATAAGTGAACGAAATTAATAGATTTATAATGTGAAGTTATAAAATGAATAGATTTTTGGTAAAATAAGAGATTTATAAGTAATTAACTTATAAATTAGATTTTTGGTATAAAATTGAGTTATACATTGAATTTGTTAATTCAGGGATATTATAATTGAAGTTTTATAAATAGAAATGGAATTTATAAACATTGTTTTATAAATCTGAAACCAATTGAATTTGATAAATTAAACATAGAAGTTTAATAAAGGAGATATATTCGTGATTTTGGACAACGAATTATCCTTTAAGTTAAATGTTGTAATAATAAGAGTTTGGTTGGGAATTTTATCCACGATCTTGGACAGTGGATAATCTTTTAAGCAAAATGTGTAGAAACGTTAAATGTGTTAACGAAGTATATTCACGATTTTTGACAGTGAATATATTATTAAATTAAATGAATATGTTTTGGAGAAGTGATATTACGAAATGAAGTAATTGTTTTAAAAAGATGTTTTAAAACGTGTTAAGTATCAAATACATAGATTTCAACATTCATTGTTGAAATAGACGTTTTTCGAGAAATAAGGAAATGGTGGACTATAACACTATTGTTATAGTAAATGGTTTCCAAAAGGAAATATTTTGTGTAGTATTGGGATTTATATATCTATCTAAATTTCGAATCCCTATACTAGTGATTTTGAGTTGTCGTAACGATGTTTTACGTAACATTCGTTTTGACTCAAATAAAATTTGTGAAAGAGAATGATTTCCTTAAAGAATGAAATATATACTTAATTATGATTTAAGTATATCGAATATTTTTCAAGTGTTGAAAATAAATAATTTGTGAATTACTTATTATTAAATAAGTATGAAAATGTTTTTCCAATATGAAATGAAACATTTTTTTGGGAATTTATCTTTTAAAGATAAATCGAAAAGTGAATATTTGAAATTTGTTTCAAATGGTTAAGTGTGGAAAATTTTATATCTTGTAAAGATATTTTTGGAAATTAAATAATTTGGAAAATTATTTGGAATCTGATTATGTTGCGCATCTTTATTGATAGTTAAATAACCGACTATCAATATTTACCCTTGAATGGGTATTTGTTGTGATTTGCTTGAATTTGAATGCCACACTTATTTTTGAATAAGCACTCACTATTCGGGTTAGCCGGGAAAGGACCATGTGGTCGTATAACCCATTCCGAATATGTGATACGTCGTCATGAATTGCATTTGATGACCGGTGTTGAAGACCGGATATTTCTGAAAACGGAAGGATTACCGTCGAGTTACTCTACATCGGCTGATCTCCGATATAGAGGTTTTATCACCCTTAGTGACGGGAAGTCCGGACGTGATTTGAAAATTATCCGGAGTTGCAAGGGCTTCGTGAGAAGTGCCTTCGGTTCTGTTCGATCCCGGAACAGACTTGTATGGATTGTATGTCTGACGTTACAAATTGAGATATAAAGCTGATTTCTTTCAAATACATATCTGTTGGTGGCGGAGAATTTATTCTCTTAGCTTAACACCTTTCTTAGAGACGTATGAGCTCAGAGGTTATGTAGTTGAAATTTATCAGCAATATATTCCCAATTTGGTAATGTGGCATGCTGAGTGTTGCTGTGAAATGATCATTGTTTGATCATTTGTGATATGATCATTTGTTTGATCATTTATCTTTGTGATCATTACTTTGATCATTTGTTGACCCAAGGCATGGCTTTGTACCAAAGCGTAGCTTTGTGGACGAGACTTTGTCGGAAATCACACCCCGAAAATGGTCAAAACAAGAATGATGCGGCAAGGTTCTAGGGAGTAGCGTCAGTTAGTGTATGTCATTTCTTCTGGATAGAGTTGGTATCATCGTATGGAGCCCAGATATTTAACCTATGTTGATGCTGTGAGTTTATTACTTTGTGGTTGTTGGAAATCGAGGATCCTCGGGAAGATCGGTTACGATCGGGGGATGGCATACGCGTGTCAGTAGTTACCTATTTTTGCAGAGGTAACCCGGCCTTGTGTTGGCAGAGATCTAACCGTAATGTTAGGTTATTTCTCGGGTCGTCTTTCCAGAGGCGTACCTACGTGGCAATAGGAAGTTCCTTGGCCTGACCATTTGTTGGAAATCCAAAGAAACAATACGAGCCTTGTACGGTTTTAGTTGTAGAACCTGCCATCTAATATGGTAGCTATAATAGGCATACTATAATGGTACCTATGCCGGCTAAGATTTATATTCTACTTTCGAAATGTTTTCTACACTATGCACTAATAATAATATCAAAAAGGATTTGATTTTGCGTAGTAAGCATCTTTGACTATCATAAGAAGAAATCTCCTCCAATTCTGCGTTTGCATTGTGTGTGTGGCGGGAGGTCTTATGGTAGTTTCATCTTCCAAAAGCATTGCGAAATTGACTTTAAAATCTTCATGTTGTCTGTTTTTAAGATAAACTGTTTTAAGTTCTCATACTAGTCACCATGACTGACCTGGAGTTTATTTTTTCCTTCCTAAACTCTGGATGCCCACCAATTTCCACACGGGCAGTCCAGAGTCAGGTTATCAGGTCATTTTGGATTCGGGATGCTGTGGAGCTTAATGGCGAGCTGGATGGCGAGACGTACCACTTGTATATGATATTATTTATTCCGCTGTGTATTCTATATGAGGACAAGTTTATATAACTGTCCAGTGTTGTATTGTTGTTGTAAACTCTGATGATGATGTAATGTATAAAATGATATAGTTCTTTGTTTTAAAGATTATTCATTTATCTATTATATGTTGTTCCACTGCGATATGTGAGATTCTGATATTGTTTCTGTTTCTGATGTTGTTCTATTGTTCTTCTTTCTTTTTCTTCTATCTTTTCTTCTACCTCTTCTTTTAAACCCTAAGAATTCGGTTTTCCGGCATTCGATGGCTCGGCAGTCAATACAGTGGACGTATTGATGTCGATATTCGGAAGTCGAAGAATCGGGTTCTTACAACATGGTATCAGAGCATATGGTTAAGCGACAACCCTGCTCTGTTGGGTGTTACTCATTAGAGATAGAGTCAGTAGTACTCTAGAATGAGTTGAGTGTAATAATAGATACGAGCGCGTATTTGTTAGTAAATATAAAATTCTTTTATATTGTGATGATTGATTTTTTGAGTGGTATATGGATTCTGGTCGGTATTGTCCATACAACTCTATCGATATGGATCTCTAAACACTTGTATAGAACAATTCGGCATGATATTGTTTTAAAATTGGGTAAATGAAATAATTTTACCTCGATTATATTTTGTATATAAAGAAATAATTTTTCGGAAATTATTAAAGTCCATATAATTGATTGTTTGGTTGTTAAAAATGTAAATATATATAAGTTAATTAAAAGTTTTTTGAATAAGTTAAATGAAAACAACAATTGTAAAAGTGTCACATACCGGAATTTTCGACTTTCGAAAATTCGACATCGATACTCCCTTTATCGACTGCCGAGAAATCCGAAATATGATGGTTTAAGAAAGAAGAAAAAGGTAGGAGAAGAAGAAAACAGAAGAAGAAGAAAGAACAGAACAAGAAGGAACAACATCAGAACAGAAACAATATCAGAATCTTACACATCGCAGCGGAATAATATATAATAGATAAACACTAGTCTTTTTAAAACAAAGAGCTATATCAGTTTATACATACATCAATCAGAGTCAATATACAACAATGGACAGTTATATAAACTTGTCCTCATACAGAATACACAGCGGAATAAATAATATCAGATACAAATACTACGCCTCGTCATCCAGCTTGCTTCCAAAGTTCCAGAATATCCAGAATATCCTGATAACATTACTCTAGGCTGCCCGTGTGGAAATTGGTGGGCACCCAGAGTTTAGAAGGGAAACAATAAACTCCGAGTCAGTCATGGTGACTGGTGTGAGATCGTAAAACATTTATTTAAAAAATAAACAACAGGAAGATATTAAAGTCAATTCGCAATGCTTTTTTTGGAAAATGAGACTACCATAAGGCCTCCCTCACACACACACAATGCAAACGCAGAATCGGAGGAGATTTCTCCTTATGATAGTCAAAGATGCTTGATACGCAAAATCAAATCATTTTGATATTATTATTAATGTCTAGTGTAGAAAACATTTCGAAAGTATAATATAAATCTTAGCCAGCATAGGCATTCCGCACTTATGCCTACTATAGCTACCATCCAAACAGTGGTGACCACCATAAGTGAATGATAGGTTCTACAACTAAAACCGTACAAGTCACGTATTGTTTCTTTGGATTTCCAACAAATGGTCAGGCTAAGGACCTTCCTATGCCACGGTGGGTACGTCCCTGGAATAGACGACCCGAGAAATAACCTAACATTACGGTTAGATCTCTGCCAACACAAGGCCGGGTTACCTCTGCAAAAATAGGTAACTACTGACACGCGTATGCCATCCCCCGATCGTCACCGATCTTCCCGAGGATCCCCGATTTCCAACAAACCACATAATAATAATGCAGCAACCACAGAGGTTAAGTATCTGGGCTCCATACCATGATACCACCTTTATCCAGAAGGAATGACATACACTAAGGGGCGCTACTCCCTAGAACCTTGCTGCATCTTTCCTGTTTTGACCATTTCCGGGGTGTGAGGCTCGACGAAGTCTCGTCCACAAAGCTACGCTTTGTTACAAAGCCATGCTTCGGGTCAAAGAAATGATCAACCTATGATCACAAAGATATAAGATCAAACAAATGATCATATCGCAAATGATCAAACACTGATCATTTCACAGCAACACTTAGTATGCCACGTTACCAAATTGGGAGTATATTGCTGATAAATTTCAACTACATAACCTCTGAGCTCGTACGTCTCAGAGAAGGGTGTTAAGCTAAGAGAATAAATTCTCCGCCACCAACAGAAATGTATTTGAAAGAAATCAGCTTTATATCTCAATTTGTAATGTCAGACACATAATCCATACAAGTCTGTTCTGGGATCGAACAGAACCGAAGGCACTTCTCACGAAGCCCTTGCATATTCGGATAAATTTATAATCACGTCCGGACTTCCCGTCACTAAGGGTGATAAAACCTCTAAACCGGAGATCAGCCGATGTAGAGTTACTCGACGGTAATCCTTCCGTTTTCAAAAATATCCGGTCTTCAACACCGGTCTTCGAATGCAATTCATAACGACGTATCACATATTCGGAATGGATTATACGACCCCATGGTCCTTTCCCGGCTAACCCAAATAGTGAGCGCTTATTTAAAAATAAGTGTGGCATCCAAATTCATCCAATTCACAACAAATACCTATTCAAGGTAATTATTGATAGTCGGTTATTTAATTATCAATAAAGATGCGCAACATCATCAGATTCCAAATAATTTTCCCAAATTATTTAATTTCAAAAATATCTTTACTAGATATAAAATTTCCACACTTTAAAAATAAATCAATATTTATTTTTCTAAACAATTTCCCTTTTCTTTTATAAATTCCATATTGAATTTATGTTTTTTCGAATATCTACTGATATTCAATTTCCAAATCGTTTTCAATATTCACTTTCGATTTATCTTTACAAAGATAAATCTCAAAACGTTCATTTCATATTGGAAAAATAGTTCCATACTTATTTAAAAATAAGTAATTCACAAATCATTTATATTTTCAACATTTGAAAATAACCCGATATACTTAAATCAAAATTAAGTATAAATTTCATTCGTTAAGGAAATCTATTTGAGTCAAAACGAATGTTACGTAAAACATCGTTACGACGACTCAAAATTACTAGTATAGGGATTCAAATTTTAAGATAGATGTACAAATCCCAATACTCATAAAACATTTTCTTTCGAAATCATTTACTATAACAACAGTGTTATAGTCCATCATTTCCTTGTTTCTCGAAAACATCTGTTTCAACAATGAAGGTTGAAATCTATGATTTCGATATTTAACACATTTTAAAACATCGTTAAAACAATTAACTTCATTTTAAAATATTCATTTTCCCAAAACACATCCATTTTACTTAGCAATATATTCATTGTCCAAAATCGTGAATATACTTCACTAACCACATTTTCAATATTTTCTACACATTTTATTTCAATAATAATTCGCAATCCAAAATCGCGAATATATCTTCTTTAATAACCTTCTATATTTGATTTATCAAATTTAACTGATTTCGAATTTATAAAACAACATTTATAAATTCTATTTCTATTTTCTGACCACTTCGATTAATAAATTTTCTTTTATTAACTTCCATATTTTACTTATCAAATAAGTGACTTCGGATTTATAAACAACATTTATAAATCTCAATTCTATTTATAAAAACTTCAATTTATAAATCTCCTTTGTTAACTAATTCAATTCATAACCCAATTTTTTTTATACCAACAATCCATATTATAAGTTATTATACTTAAAATCGTGAATCTCCTTTGTTTCCATTTATAGGTTCACAATTTATAAATTTCTTTCACTTATAAATTCTTAAAAATTCATTTTAGCACTTGTAAAAACTCGTTTTATAATCCCAATATTTTAAAGTTATAAATATCACTTTTTGTACATCTTTTATATACATCGTTTATAATACTTTAGAAATCACAATTTAAACCATTTTATAAATTTCTTAACTTTTATTTCAAGAGAAATTACCTTCTGGTTATATTTCACAAAAATCTAAATTTATATAACTTTAAAATTTGAACGTTTATTTATTTTAAGATGAATCACTTCAAAAATTTAATAAACGTATATTTTCAAAATCATTTTAAAAATCAACATCGTCATTTTTAAACTTCAAAAATTGGATCCGATGATTCAACGCACCAATTAGTCCATCACAACATTCAATATCATATATCAATATGATAACAGCATATACAACAAATATCTGCAAATAATAATATTTGTGAGGAATCCAGTTGGATCCCTCCTACCTGTTTCCCTGCATCCAAAGACGTTAGCACAATACCAATTCCACTTCGAGGTGGAATATCGCGGTATATGGGTTTTATAAAAATCATCCGCTTACTAACTGCGCAATAGGGTCTCATCCGCTATATGAGGCGGGAAATCAATCAATCAAATATATACATATGCCAATATGTATATATTGCTATATATATATATATATATATGTCCTATTATATCTAATACAAACAGCAATCATCAATCAATAACTGAAAAATCCAATTATATTTTGAGTGAGAAGATCTCACCTTAGCTTTTTATTTTGCAATCCCATTTCCAATCCAATTTGTTTCCTTGACTTTATCTGACCTTGTATAACAATTTAGATAATTTATTAATATTTGAGATAAATTGAAAAATCAATTAATTCCTAATACTTTGGTTTCAACTATTAGTTTGGTTATAAATAAATTTTCTTTTAAATAAAAATATTTAACTAAATTTAACCTTCAGAACTGAATTGAATAAAATAACCTCCTGTAAAATTATTTAAATAAGTTTTATTAAAAAAACTACTTTTATAGTTTATATATATATATAAATCTGTATTTAAAATCTTTACTAAGATTAAAATTAATTTTATTTTCTACTTGTATGTTAAAACTGAGACATCATATCCTATATATATATTATTTATTTTTACTGTTTAACATTAACAGTTTATATTTTCAAAACTTAGATATAAATATATTCCCTTTTCTTTCTCTAATTACAAATTAATTAACTAACTGCTATATCCAATACTAACTAACAATTTACTATATTTTCAAAATCTAATACAGAGATTAAACTACCATACCTCTCTGCTCGATCTGCTTGAAACCCAGGCTCGAGATCGCCTTTGAGTACTACCGTGAATCGCATGCGCAGTCATCGATGGTCGATGTCGCGAACATCCCCTTCGGGGTCACCTCACGCGACGCAACTTCGCTTTCACTTCGAGAATCCCCAAATCGTCAGCCCTCTCCTCTCGTATGCTAGAACGAGCTCGCAAGCACCCTACCCTAGAAATCGCGATGTCTTCACGCGAGCTCGCGCCTGCCTCGATTACGCTCCCCCACCAGCAATCGCCATCGCGAGCTTATGAACGCCTCGCCTCGATCACGAATATGAATGCGCGCCTCGCGACCACGAGCCCTAAATCGCCGCTGCACCCAAATCATTCGCGAGTCGCCC
Source organism: Allium fistulosum (assembly GCA_030737815.1). Classification (NCBI taxonomy): domain Eukaryota; kingdom Viridiplantae; phylum Streptophyta; class Magnoliopsida; order Asparagales; family Amaryllidaceae; genus Allium; species Allium fistulosum. The sequence continues at coordinate 613,934,712 of CM060908.1, read as the reverse complement.
CCCCTCCGTGAACCCCAGACTTCGTTCTTCTCTAATAGAAGTGAATTCGAATTTGAAGAATAAGAGAGGGGAGCGGGTATTATAAAAGAAGAAGAAGAACGAACAATCTCGGCTTATTTATTATTTTTCTTATCGTTCGAACTGATGGAGAGAGCGACCTTTTTTATTTCCTTTTGAACAAGAGTTTTAACTTTGAACGAAATGATCTTCTTTCGTGTATTTTAACAAAAGGAGGGAGACAGAAGAACATGGGTTGCACGATAAATTTCGTGATTCTCGGCGTGGATGAAGGGAAGCTACAGTGTTCTGAATTGACTAAATTCAAATTTAAAAACAAATTGAATTCGATTTAATTTCCAACGCGTTTACCTACCGTACGATCACATATCAACTCAGATCGATACGAAATTTAAAATCCGACAATAATTCAATATTACGGATCCAATGGAACTGGTTTCGTCGAATTCCGAGACTGTGCCCCGGAACACTAATTTTAAATATCGATTCGAACGATTTAATTTCAAAACTGAACAAAACAGTTTAAAATTCAATTCTGAAAGTTTGATTATCTTCGGTATTATCAATATGAATTTTCAAAGCCTTTGAAATATTTTTCTTCAGCTCAAAATTGAAGATTCAAATTTTTATTCGACTATTAATGGATTAAATTCTATAATTTAATTGCCAAATTCAAAGTAATATCGGGGATTCAAATTAAATCATCGTTCAAATATTTAAAATTAATTAAATATTCTCAATTTAATTTGTTCAAAATTCAGGGTCGTTACAAACTTCCCTTCTTAAAAGAATTTCGTCCCGAAATTACAAGTTAGGAAAAAAGGTCCTTAACTCGTCTACTATTTTTTCACAATTCAATAGTTTTGCCAAATTTTTCAAAACAAATCTTTCTACTAAAGATTTGTTATTAATTCAACTAATTTCCCACTTCAATTAAAGTTTCAAACAACATTGTTTACTTCAAAACTCAAATTTAAATTCAACTTCAAATCTTAAACTTTCAAAATTTCTCAAAAATTTTCTAACGCCCTAAATTTTCGAAAAATTTCGCCAGCATCTCTGTAACGACCCGATATTTTCAACCATTCGCATCCATTATAAGTGTATAGGTAGACACTCATGCCGGAGTTGAATTGCTCAAAATACCGCGTTGTAATTAAAATTTGGCAAATCTCAGAATATACAGTAAATAAATATAATCACAGATCACAGACACAGAGTAAAATAATGCAGTGGAAGTAAAAGAAATAGTAGTTCATGAAGCTACTATCTAAATATGTCAGAGTTACATAAGATACAACAGAAGAAATAGAGTACAACAAAAGTCTCAATAAAATAACCAAGTACAAGCTGAGTAGAACAACGGAACTGAAATAGATAGGACAAGACAAGCAGATAATCTCCAGCGATTCAAATCTCCAAGAGAGTGGAAATCCAAATCTGTGAATAACTCAGGCTGACCCGAGCGTAAAGCAAAACACAAAACACTCGAGTCAGGACAATATATACTTATATAATGTAAACCAACTCAAGTGAACTGTAATAAAGGTACAAGTAACTTAGAAGATGCTTGGGACCGCCCATCCTCTAAGGATCCGTTAAACTATCTACTATGTAGTAATATTCGATATTATAATAGTGTCTAAATAAGTAAAGTATAATCATATATAAAATAGCGTTAAGGGGATGGAGAACCTTAACGCGGTCGGATCTTAAAATCATAATCGTAGTAAAGCTCGATATGGTAGGTGACACGGCACAACTAGGCAATGCCAGGGTAGATATACCAATTACGCACACGGACTGATGGATACGCATAGCAGCCACTACCGTTCCACCTCGAACAACACTCCCAAATCGGAGGATGGCCATCTAATCAATCACAAGTAAGAGTATAATATCGAAGAAATGTGTCCGAGAAGAGGTGCTACCTCACTGGTCCGAGATCGCTCCTGTTTTAGCCACCTTATGCCAACTCACGGGAGTTGGGTCCACGTAACATACCTTAAGAACGTCGCCACCATCCTACTTCATTCTGGAATCTCCACCGCGTACACGGTTGTCAAAGTGGTTTTCGGTATCGACAGAGAGTATGTCCATATCCGATCCCGGTCTCTTTGCCAACCAATCGTTATTATAACCCGTGGTTATAACTTTTAAAAACAATACTTTACTTCAAAATAAAATATCATTTCAAACCATATCTTTATCAAAATAAAGATTAAATCAATTCCAAACCATTTCCATATATTAAAATATCATATCTTTCCAAAACTTCATTTCAAATCATTTCAATATATCAAAATATCATATCTTTTCAAAACTTCATTTCAAATCATTTTAATATATCAAAATATCTTATCTTTCCAAAGCGTTATTTCAAATCATTTTAATATATCAAATTATCTTATCTTTCCAAAGCTTCATTTCAAATCATTCTAATATATCAAAATATCTTATCTTAAATACCCCTTTAAATTCAAAGATAACATTCATTCATTTTCAATTCAAACCACCTTTTAATTAATTCATATTTCCATTAAATTACTTCATTTAAACCCTTTAAAAGTGTAATTATTATTCTTTCAATTCAAGTATTCAATTTCCAAAGTTTCAAACCATTCTAAGTTCGTTTACTAAGTTAAAAACCATAATTATTAAAATTTCAGC